>JASJET010000052.1:0-2400000 GCA_034092305.1 Diaprepes abbreviatus
AGAAGTGGTTTTTGATGACTTTATATCCGGTCATACCTTTTTCTCGGAGTCGGCGTTTGACTGTAGTTAAAGAAAGTGGTGATCCAAATATTCATTGGTTTCGGCTGAATAATCTTGTTTTCGGAAAATAATGATCTGAACTGGTTTTTTGCAGGATTGTTACTTTCGTTTGCCATTAATACCCTTGCTAAATTGCCCAACATTTCAACTACTCTCAACTAGATTTGAGGTTATGTTGATCAATTAATTGATAATCGATTGTAAATCGATTACAAAAGGTGGAAATATTTAAATGCTACAACTTTCCAATAATACCAAAAATTTTTTACCCAAATTAATAATGAAAGTAGTGGTACTTTTAAGAAAATCGGTTAAAGTAATATTTTCATTTCTTAGATGTTCGAAATTAATTGATTTCTATAAAATGTATTAATAATAATCAAAAACTTTTAAACTATGATAAATACAATAAACCTACGAAAATAAAGTAAGTTGCTTCCCTGAAATAATCAATTAAATTTAAAAAATGTTTTTTCTTTAGGCGTATTCAAACTTTTGATCAGTACTGTATTTGTTTATTATATATATTTTTTGGCGTATTTATATATTTTTCCTCCATTGAAAACATCCAAAAGCAAATACGATTAAGCTGAATTAAAAATTAAAACTAAGAAGTTGAATGTTAATCAACTTCTTAGTTGTAAGTTTTTAATTTTTAGTTAAAACTATGAATGAAGTAAAGTGTTTTATTTAATTTGCAAGTAAAATTGTTAGTGTAAATTCTTAGTATTGGTTACTAATTTTGAAAATATGAATCAACCTATAATTTTGTAAATTTTATTTTTATGTTATTCCCAGTGACATCCAGGATGGAAATAATCAAATCAATAAAATTTCCTACGATGCTGGAGGAAAAAGCGGAAAAAATAATCAACCTAGTTTTTAATTCTGAACTATTTTTCCATTTTATAATTAGAATTTTCGGACATTGTTGAAGAAAGGGTCGTTTATTTTTGCATTTTGTGATATAATACTAATAAGTTTTGCATTGAATGGTTTAAATTCACATTTAAAAGATTTTTTTTTCTCATTAAATTGATATTCAAAAGTTTTCAATATGTTTCCAACTTAGGTAGTACACTGTATAATTAAAGCAGCTATCAAATAATATTTTGTAAAATATTAAATAATAAAAGCTATTCTTAGCACAAGTTCAAATAAAATTCCAATCGAATCCCAAAGTAGCCTGTTGTATTTTCCTAAAAGGAAAACTTTGTATCGGCTTTACGAAAATATATTGCGTTATTCCATCTGTTTGTGGTTTGGCTTGGCATCAAACCAACTAGCTTAATCTGTTTCCAGAAACTGTAGTTGCATTGTATCTAAACCACGGCTTTATGTAACATTAAAATTTCGCTACGGAAAATTGTATAAAATTCCGCAAAAAACGAATAAATTAAGCACTTACCGTAAAAATTAAATTTTATGCTCATCATACTCGTATATAAGATTTCCATGCAAATATTTCTTTATCTATTATGCTATTTTGTTATGAAATATTATATTATTCATCACATCTGAGGTAACAATAATTCATAACAAATATAACTGGGACAAAATAAATGATCTAAGCGGCTTACATGGAAATTATAGTGGAACCTTTAGCAACCATAGTGTTGGAATATTAGGAATTCTTTTTAATATCAAGTGACTGAAAGAGCAACTAGTCTCAGCTATACGCTGTAGTGTATTCTGTAATTTTATGATGACATTTCAATTTACCCTTTATAAAGGTTATACATCGAGTTGAAAATATAGAACAATCAAAATAAATTAAAACAGTTGTATTAATACCAATTTCGTAATAGTAATGCTGATGATACTTCACTTGCTGCAGAAGCTAATAGCTCTGATTAGCTGCAAGACCATTTAATTAAAGAATTTCACTGATTTGTGCACAAAAAACCGTCTTATTGTAAACCAGGAAAAAAATGTTTGCGTGCAATTTTACCAACGGAAAATAATTGAAACTGAAAACAACTTTGTAGATAAAGTTAAAAATTATGGTGTTAAATTGTCAATTTCAACAATTCTTTAGGAACATTTATTGATAGTGTGGATTAAGTAAGTAAAAAATAAATCTGGGTGTTATCCTATTTTGCAGCTAAAGTCAGTTATTAATTCACATATTAGTTAGAATATTATCTTGTAGAGACTGGTTACAATTACTGACAGAGTGTTTATTAGAGAGAAAGGAGTTATCCATCTTATATTAAATTTTAGTCCTGTTCTGTCATGTAGGTAATATTTTAGAGAATACAGGATGTCTGGTAAGTACCTCCTAATTTTTCGGGAACATCCAAGGGAGTTCAAAATAACTCTACTGAGTCATAAAATGCTCCTTAAAGGAAATACAGAGCCCTAAAGGGGTACCCAGCGATTTACCTACCGACTTATATAATTCAAATGAAATTTTAATATTTTATAGAGGCTATAAAGACTCATTAAACCATACTACAGTAGATATTTTTAGATAATCAGAGAAGTCAGGAACGGACTTGCAGCCCCACTCGTTAGGCTGAATTTAACAGGTGTCATTTTATATGGTAATGATAATACATTTAATTTATGGTGAAACCCTGTCAAATTCTTCGAACGCAAAACTTCCAGCTCGCACACTGCCAAGTCCAAAAACTTTGAAAGCATTGAATAAAGCCTAAAGGAATCAATTAAACCCCTTATCATTGAACTTTTTTCCATTCAATGAACTGCTATTGCTCTATATACCATTACCATTGGGCTATATATTAATTTCTAAAAAAAAAGGCAAATCAGTTTTAAAAATGTTTGTTTTTTTACTATTTTCCTGAATGATTCACAAAAAAAAAAGTGCATAAAAGGTACTAAAATTATTGCAAAAATCATTTTTTGGTTTTTCGTAATATTGTCGGAAATTAGTTTTAACAATTTATCATTTTTCTCCTTCCTGCATTTAAAAAAAAAATATAGAGGCAATTTATTTTCTGCAAATACAATTTTCGTTCTCTTTCCACACGTGTTTCCACCATCGAATGAATCATCAGTGGAGCTGTAACGAACTAAAAGCAACCCATAATATGAAACAACTGCAAGATATGAAATCTGCAGACATTTTCGATGTTAGACCGTAAGATATCAATAGTCAAACGATATCCATACATACACCAGAGAAGTAAAAAAATTAAAATTTCAACAAGAATTGAAAAAATTTTTACTGCCGTAGAATTAGCTTGTCTGTAGATTTAATATCCTGCCGACATATCTTGGAATTCAGATTTGACATAGACGTTGCCTCGTAATATTTCACCGTCGATTTCCGCCGCCAAGTTTGTCCAAATTCAAGTTCTAAAAATGGTAAAATAGGACGATGAGTGTCTGGGAAAGGTACTGACGGACCCTCTGACAAATCCACCGTCGATCACTGAGGACAAAACACTCAAAGTTCTAGTGGTAAATTTAAGTTTGTAAATCGTAGCAAGGGACCTACGTTTGCAATAATTTTTTCCTATGAATATTGCTCTTGGTTCATTACAGATTCACTGATGACACCATTAAGTGGCCAAAACGAGTATGGAGTTAGGACCAGAATTTGATTTGCAAGGAATAAACTGTATGCATATTTTTCCTTTAACTGCCTGAAGGAGAGAAAAGGTAACCTGCTGAACTAATTCTAGGCAGTCAAGATTTCTTTATTTCTTATTGAAATTTAAATTTTTATTCTCAGAAATATTATAAAGGACCACGCACATAGTAAATGGGATTTTGGATCCCCGTCAAATTAGCTACAACTAATTTTCTATGTAAGCCTTTGACCTCCTGATAAAAAATTCTCATAGGCACAAGGCTAGCAACAGCTTTTTTAATGGGATTGAGAGGGACGCTATGGAGCCAAAAACCAGCGTGCACAAAGTAGTGGAATGAGCCAACAATTTAAAAGCAAAGGCAAAAAATAAGGCAAATTGGTAAATATTAAAGCAGTGGCGGATCCAGCCTCTCTCTTTGGGGGGGGGGGTGATATCACAAAAGTACAGTATGGCAAGCGAAAGCAAGTTGTCGACGGGGGGGGGAAGGTTGCGAGCAGCAAACATATTCCTATTATAAAAGGCAGAATCGGGTCTATTTTCCTGAATTCAAAACTCTTGGGGGGGGGGGGAGCTATCGCAAGAAAAACAAGTTACCAACGGGGGGGAGTACCAGCAGCTTACACATTTCTAATATAAAATGCAGAATCGGTTCTATTTTCCTGAACTCAAAGCTCTTGGGAAGGGGAGGGGCGATCGCAAGCATACACATTTCTATACTCTATTCAAAGACTAGAGAGAATAACTGAGGATTGCAGTAAATCTAATTATGTTTGTTTTTAAATATTATAAGCTTTTATAAATTTACTGCAACATTGAAATTTTTGATAGTTTAATTTAATTTCTGTCAGTGACACCTTACAGTGTGTTCTTAGTGATTTACCTTGTTTATGCTTGTTTTTATATATTTGAAATTAGTGACATACTCAAAAGATATGGCTTCCACATCTATATTTATTCCAAAATCGTTAAACCAAGGCATTTTTTTCTCAACGAAAAACTTATTACGATGAATGTTTATGATCAATATTTAGATAATAATGTAAAAAGCTCTGTTGAGATGTGTTCCAACATGACAGGAGTTGGAAAATCTACTATGTACCGAATACTGAAAGAAAAAAAAAACGACTGGAATTGTTAGTACTCCCATGCTACTTTCGATCAAAGGCGGACGAAAAACCTCGTTGGAAGAAGAGATGTAAACTGCAATAAAAGGAGTTGTACATACATTTTATTATGAGAAGCAGATCCCAACCATTGACAAAATTCTAAGTAAAATCAATAGAAATCGGGATTTATCTGAAATTAAAAGAACTGATAGGAAATCTGTTCTTATAGATAGTTCGGAAAATGTCCGTTGGAGAAGGAGATATCTCTCCAGTAAAAGGTAGAGTTTCTGGAAATAACACAACTTACAAAATGGGTAAATTAACTGAACTTTTGAAAGATTTTTTGAAGAAAGTTAGTGCAGAAAATTGGGAAAAATACATATAATAAAAGAGTAAAAGAAAATGTGGAAACTCGATCTCATGATCGGTGAGATAGAGGAACTAATTATAATTAATTTGAGCGAAAATAGCTTCACTGACATTGATTACGAATTAAATACGTAGTGCTTACCAGCGTAAACACAATTTATTATTTAAATTTTCTGTGACATAAAAATTAATTACTTTTGAATCCCTTTTTGAGTGTTTAATTTTAAATCTGCAGATGGTTTAAGAAATAAATAAACTGATACGTCAAATATCCTAAAAATGTTTTAATTCATAATAAAATGACCGATAGCCCCAAAAAAATTTTAATATTATTTGGACGAATTTATTTTGTTTATATATGTTTAACTTCTTGTATTTTTGACAGTGGGTATTTTGTAAGTATTTAAATTATAACTTAGAATTTTTTTGAGAAAAAAAGGCTACGTTTTAATCTGTATGTGCCTAAAATGGTTTCTATGCCAAAATTAAAAATAATAAAAATACAGTTGTGATTTTTGTTAGATATGTCAAAATTATCTATATTTTCTAATGTATGTGAATTATTAAGAAATCATAGGAAATTAAATAATATTTCAAAAACTTTTTATTTCAAGTTTATTACCGAAATATTATTCAATGCCATAAATACTTAGTGATAAAATAAACCTCCTTTCGAGGCCTATGACAAGGGTTAAAATCTTTTTGAACACTTCTTACAGCCAAAAATATCTATTGTTATCCAACCCGAATAGTCCATTATTATAGATCGGTATTTTTGATCATAAAATCTCTAACCCATTCCTATATATGTGCCTAACAAATTTTGCCAAAAGTATCGGACTAAAGAACACAGGTAGTTTGCGAAGAAAAAAAAAGGGTAAAAATGACTGATTACTTTCTCTAGTTTTTGAATAAACTATAGTATAAGAGGTAAATTAGGGTCTATTTTCCTGAAATCAAAGCACTTGGGGGGGGGGGGGGGGGTGATCGCCCCACCTTGGATCCGCGCCTGTTTTAAAGTCATAGTAAATAAAAGTACACTTTATTATGAACTTGACGTCGATATTGACAGTGCCCGTAAACTTTCTTTCAAGATCAAAATGATTTTTTCCATCCTGAAGCTCAAAAAATTTTTTTATCAGGAGGCCAAAAACTATCAAAAAAAAGAGATAGTTCGAGCTAATTCGACAGGAACCCAAAATTCCATCAATTGTATACCTGGTCCTTTAGACTTGTTTTCCAGATCTCTATACACAAATTTGAATTTGTAGCAACCTATTTACCGTAAATGTACTGCATTTTGGCTCTTGCTACATTTCCTTCATCAACTCTAACAAAATAATTTAAATGGTAGATAACTGTATATTTCCTGGGGACATAGTTTAGACTTGTGGAAACTCATGGCTAAAAAGAAATACATTTTCTCATAGAATTTACCCTAAACTTTTCAAGAAGTTAATTAAGTTGTCACTTTATTTATATAAAGTTTCATCAAAAGTTTTCCTTAAGATTTTATACGATATCAACTTTAGAATGTCAGAAGAACGTTATATATTTAAAAAAGGAAAACTTTATGCAAGTTCGTGTAAAAACTTTTCATATTATGTCAAAACGGAACTTGAATCTTTAAAGTTCTGTTAGGTAACGGTAACTTTGTATTAGGGAATTTTCTATTATAGCGGGTAAGGTTTCTCAAGAGCATACGGAGGGTCAGATCAAGGAAAGTTTTATTTGCTGCTGACACAATGAGCAGAGTTTTAAGCCAGTTTATTTGGTTGTAGTTTAGGTTAGGTAATGGGTATCTCAGGATGTTTTTCGTTTTTGTTTTAACTCTTATGCGTCAAACATCGATAGCGGGGGAGAGGAGTGGTGTCAAACGCTAGAATGGCTTTTCAAGTTTTTGTAGCGACGAAACATTTCATAGGACTACAGGTCGTATTTTTCATGCGAGCGTTTTATAAAAACAACGATTTCTACACTATTGTTCGACGTCTACACTGTACACATTTCAATTTAAGTACTATGAGAAATGGACCATGTGCGAATTTGATCAAGCAGTGGGTGCGTTAGTTTAAAGTGACTGGAAACACAATGCCTGATAAATTATTTGGATATAAAAGGACATCAAGAACGAACATGAATGTTGACCGCGTTCGCCAGTCTGTTAGAGACGATCCACGATAGTCTCTACGACTCGCACATTCTCCAAATTTGCATTGGTCCACAGTCCAACACATTTTCAACCTTACAAAATTGTTATTGTGCAGGAAATGAAGCTCGATGAGCCAGCTAAATGACTTGAAATCTGTAAGATAATTAAAAACCGATTTAGGAGCTTCAATAACATATGGTTCTCTGATGAATCAAATTTCCACATCAACGGAAGTGCATCAGAAACAGATAGAATAGAAAGAACAATCTTCGGTACAACCTACGATCACGAACGATCAGGAACGATCACGAAAAGTATAAAAAGCCTTCGCAATCTAAGGAACCTTTGTTCACTTTCCACACTTCGATCAGTACGCATTGAAAATGCCAAGTGCGACCTTGGCGAAACGTCTGCAAGATCCTTCAACAATGACGAACGGATGAACTCCCGAATAAACAGTAAAGCACATTTATCCATCCGTGACACACTTAAAACAAACATATATATATATATATATATATATATATATATATATATATATATATATATATATATATATATATATATATATTGCCAGATGCATGTCGGTACCCTGATGAGTCTAGTGAGAGACGAAACATGTATCTCTGCCGTATCACTGTGGCGGGGAGGGTAAGCTTTGACTTTCTTCTCGGTATGGTGGTACAGGTAGGCCACCATCTCGATGGTGGTGGAATAGGATGAATTGTCTTTTATTACAGTTTGTTCTAACTGTGCAACCTCTAACATAGAAAGGATGTGATGGAGCGAAGTTTGCATTCACTGTTTCGCATTTTACTTCACTTACATATGGAGTTGCATATAGTTGTACGTTTGCTGAATGTGATTTCAGCACTACAACAGCATAATGTGGATATAACCAGGCGCGGATCCAAGGGGGGGGGGCGGTGGGGGCGATCGCCCCCCCCTCCAAGAGCTTTGAGTTCAGGAAAATATACCCGATTTTGCCTCTTATACTATAGTTCATTCAAGAACTAGAGAGAGTAATAAATCATTTTTTACTTTTTTTTTTGTTTCTTTGCAAACTACCTGTGTTCTTTATTCCGATGTCTTTGGCAAAATATGTTAGACACATATATTTTTCATAGTAATGGGTTATAAATTTTATAATCAAAAATACCGGTCTATAATAATGGACTATTTGGATTGGATAACAATAAATATTTGGATGTGAAGTGTTAAAAAGGATTTTAATCCTTGTCATATGAGTCGGAAAGAGGATTATTTTATCACTAAGTATTTATAGTATAGAATATTATTTCGGTTAAAAACTTAAAATAAAAAGTTTTTATATTTTTTTTCTTATGATTTCTTAATAATTCACATACATTAGAAAATATAGATAATTTTGACATATTTAACACAGATCACAGCAGTATTTTTATTATTTTTAATTTTTGATATAGAAACCGTTTTATGTACATTCAGACTAAAACGTAGCCTTTTTCTCTCAAAAAATTCTAAGTTATAATTTAAATACTTACAAAATACCCATTGTGAAAAATACTAAAAGTTAAACATATATAAAAAAATAAATTCGTCCATATAATATTAAAATTTTTTTGGAGCTATCGGCCATTTTATTATTAATTAAAAACATTTTTAGAATATTTGACGTTTCAGTTTATTTATTTCTTAAACCATCTGCAGAATTAAAGTTAAATACTAAAATTTAAATAATAAATTATGTTTACGCTGGTAAACATTACGTATCTAATTTGTAATCAAAGTCAGTGAAGCTATCTTCGCTCAAATTAATTATAATTGGTTCCTCTATCTTACCGATCATGAGATCGAGTTTCCCCATTTTCTTTTATTTTTTTATTATCTGGATTCTTCCCAATTTTCTGCACTAACTTTATTCTAAAAGTCCTTCAAAAGTTCAGTTAAATTAATAATTTTGTAAGTTGTGTTATTTCTAGCAACTCTACCTTTTATTTGAGAGAGATTTTTCCTTCTCCAACGGACGTTTTCCGGACGATCTATAAGAACAGATTTCCTATCTGTTTTTTTTTTTCAGCAAAAATCAAGTTCTCTGAGTAATTTCTAGAGCTCAGTTCTCTTAGTTTCAGGTAAATTCCGATCTTCATCGATTTTATTTAAAATTTTGTTGACAGTTGGGATCTGCTTCTCATAATAAAATGTATGTACAACTCCTCTGATTACAGTTTTTGTGTGGTCGAATGTAGCTTAGAAGTACTAACAATTCCAATCGTGTTTTTCTCCTTCAGTATTCGGCACATAGTAGATTTTCCAACTCCTGTCATGTTGGAATACATCTCATTAGAGCTTTTAACATTATTATCGATATTGATATCTGAAGGCACATTCATCGTAATAAGTTTTTCGTTGAGGAAAAAATACCCTAGTTTAACGATTTTGGAATAAATATAGATGTGGAAGTCATATCTTTTGGGTATCTCACTAATCTCAAATAATATATAAAAACAAGCACAAGCAAGATAAATCACTAAGGACACTTTGTAAGGTGTACTTTTCTCACTGATAGAAATTAAATTGAACTATCAGAAATTTTATTGCTGCAGTAAATTTATAAAAGCTTATAATATTTAAATATAATTAGATTTACGGCAGTTCTCAGTTATCTGCGCACTGGAGCAGATACATTGGAGGTTTCGGTAACAGTTTTATAACTCTCTCTAGTTCTTGAATAGAGTATAGGAATGTGTATGCTTGCGATCGCTCCTCCCCTTCCCAAGAGCTTTGAGTTCAGGAAAATAGAACCGATTCTGCATTTTATATTAGGAATATGTATGCTGCTGACACTCCCCCTCTCCGTTGACAACCTTGTTTTTCTGGCGAAAGCCTCCCCACCAAGTGCTTTAAATTCAAGAAAATAGACCCGATTCTGCCTCTTATACTAGGAATGTGTGTGCTGCTCGCATCCTCTCCCCGGTTGGCAACTTGGTTTTTTTGTGATCGTCCCCCCCCCTCACTCTTCAAGAGCTTGAAATTCAGAAAAATAGACTCGACCCACCCTGCCTTTTACATTAGAAATGGGAATGTTGCTGGTGTCTCCCCCCCCCAACCTGCTTTCGTACTTTTGTGATATCACCGCCCCCCCCCCCCCACCCAAAGAGAAAGGCTGGATCCGCCCCTGGATATAACCACTGCTAATGTATCTCACACGGAGGAATCCATGAAAGCCGTATAAACATATATATATATATATATATATATATATATATATATATATATATATATATATATACATGGGGATTACGTGAATATGAACTTGGAAATTTATTTATACTAAAAAAAATATCCACATGTATTTTGTGTTCGTTTTACCTTACCAAATACGATATATTAAGTATATTAAAACGGATTTTTGTATTTATTTTATAATTAAACCACACAGGTTTTAAAGCCTTGTCGAATCAGAAACACTCTAAATAAAAGGATTAACCTAATTAAATGTAAATAACGTTGTATTCAGCCCCTTGGCTTTTTAACCTTTTAAGCTTTTAACATTTAGTTTAATATTGTTGGAAGCTTTAAGGTTTTAAGGAGATTTGAGAATTAATCGAAAGAGAAGAAAGGGATAATAAGGAAAGAACAAATACGGGTTGGTTCACAACAACTTTAAGACATTGGGTGATATTCGTCAAGAAGATAATATCGCAGAATGTTAAGTTAATGTAGGGGAACCTCGCAATTAGTATTAAAAAACGTTGATAAATTAAGTTATCTTGAAGATTAAGGTTAAACGTAATTTAATTTATTTTATTTGTATTTGTTTAGTAATTTTAGTAAGTCGAGGATATAAAGTGCATGCATGTTTCAAATATAAAAAAATTATTCCTTATAAAATGCCGTAAAATGGGGTTAACTTGACTTTAAGAGTAACTTTGACAGCTTTTTGGGGCTACTTTAACACAGCGTTAAAATGCGGTTTAAACGTAGGTGCTGCGAACCCGCGTGCCTTGCATAGCAGGGGGCAGGTGTGGGGAGTGGGTAGCTTTGCTATCGCCTGACTCACCGATGAGTCCAAGCATGTTCGTCGTTCGTGTCTGTAGTGTGGTGCATAAATACGGCTTAATAATACTCTTTGGATCTTTAGGTTTTCAATAAATTCATAGTATTATTTATGTAAATATATCTAAATTTGGATCGATTAAAATATTTATATGTGTATTTGAGATTTAATTGGCTTTTTAATTTGTTTTATCTTAATCTTGTGTTCATTTGTATTCATAAATAAATCAAAATGATCAGAGCATATAAAAGAAAATTGGATGCCCCAAACTATACCTTGCAAAAGCCGTTACAGAAGTAAGAGCGGATAGACTTACCCATGTTGCTGCTGCCAAGAAGTACAAAATTAGCAGGTCCACCATCCTTAACGAGATCCATCACAGACATGAAGGAAAATCGGGTATTTATCTGTTTTGATGCCTCAGAGTGAGAGATTATTAGCTGATACCTTAAGTTTATTAGCACAATGGCCAACATCCGTCGTTCAAATGTTTGTCAACAGGAGAGGTAGAGTTGTAAAGTAGTAGAAAGACAACTTGCCGGACTATGACTTTGTGGAGGGTTTTAGTAGGTCCTAAGGAGATCAAAGAGTTTTTCTAAAATTTAAGGCCAGTTTTGAAGGAGACACGTTCAGCTCTTATTTATAATTATGTTAAGAAAAATATTACAGATGATCTGTCGCCGATAAAAGTCTTAGTACCCCGAGGGCACAAATGCGTCCAAAGTGTACAAGAGTTTTCGAAATCATCATTCAGCATCATGTCGTGTGGCATCGCTGAGTGAAAATTGATTCCTCCATGGTTGTCTACAAATTGAAGCACTTTTACGACAAATGGGAAGAGGGTGGACTACCTGGACCTATTAATAGGAACAGCAACACCGACTGGTTTGACATGGATCTCTTCGAGGTATAATTCTTCATCACATTGCTACCGCACAGCCAGAAAACCCCTTCGGAAATGCAAAAACTGTTACCATTGTTGACAAATTGGCTTCTCATTTTTCACTAGAAATCGTCAAATCTGCAGTAAAAAACATTTATTTTCCAACTCTTACACCAAACTTGAATCACATGACGCAACTTAAAGTGGGTGTCTATGGTAATTTAAAGACAATGGAGGAAGGTTCTTGACAATTGGAAGAATGAATCAAGAACATGGAGCGTCAGTACAAAGTCACAACTTCCCCTGCTGAAGAGATTGATGGATGCATTGATTCCTAATATAACGAACACTCTACAGAGCTCCCTCAGAACTTCGGGTTTTTACCATTTCAATTTTGAGGTTGATTTGAAAAAGCTTCCAGCAGATTACTCAGAAGACATTGAACAAATTCTTGATAGCAGTCTGCTAGAGTTTCTAAAAGGGAAGAGGGGCTAAAACTTTGAAAGGATTCGACACAGAAGAGGAAAGAAATTCCTACATAAACCAGGCTTACAGATATTTGTAACAAGCCAAAATGTCCCAACAATCGATAATGCCCCAGAAATTGAAAACGATCTCCCAGTTGTTGCGACTGTTCCAGTTATCGAGAATGTCGCGACCTTCGCACCAATTCTCTTAACTTCTGATGTACCGCCTGCGAAAGATCAGACTTGTTACGAAGAAGATGTTCCTTTAAGTAATTTGGGCCGTAAAAAGGGAATAAAGAAGGGCAAGAAGAAGGGCAACAACCTCTGTTACATCTATTACGGTATGACTTCCAGTTCTACCGCCATGCTACAGAATGGATTACTTGTAACAACTGGGTCTGTGACATGTGTAACAATGACTCGGCAAATCCTATCTATGAATGTGTGATGTACAGACTAATAGTTCTCTTTACCCTTCTTTCTTATGTTGCTCAAATTTGTTGTTCAAATTTATTATAATGTTACTAAGTTTGACTGTAATATTGCCCAAGCTGATTGTGATTCCAAAGATAATTTTAAGACTGATTGCGTGTGTATAATAGTATCCCAGGTATTTGATACTTTTATATAAAATGTTTAATTGGAATGATATATTGATTGTCAAAAACGGTTGTTTTTCATTTAGTTCCATGTGTAATACATAAATATATTTTTTATCACAACGATGTCCAAGTGACCCTTACGCTTGAGATATTTGACATAAATTGCATTTCAATGCCTTGTTAAAGAAACTTCGCACTCGCAGGTCCTTTAACACTTTTTAAACAAAAATATATACAGTTATGGAGGGGGGATTTTGTTATACATTTTAATAGCCATAAGACCCATTGTTCTATTGGAGCAAGAAAGTTTGAACTTAATAACGCAACATCTTCAAAGTAACCCCATTTTAATTGAGACTTTAAAAAAATGGGATTTTGCGAGTAGAAAGAACTAAGAAATTATCCTCACGAAGATATAGTTCACTCTGTAACTTGAGAAAAACTGTCAGCTTCCGTTTCTAAACGTCCTTGTGATAAACACCTCAATGCTGATTCTCACCATCACCACTCACAAACACAAGGCTTAGCCAACACCTTAATATCAAGATTCACAGATAAAAATATCTACAAATCACCAGCTCTAAAATTGCAATAAAAACCTACGCAAGAAATAAAACCACCTCCCGAAAATAGACAAATCACCATACTTCCTTCCATAAAAGATACAACAGATAGTATCGGCAGATTGCTTCGACAACAACATAACATATATATATATATATATATATATATATATATATATATATATATATATATATATATATATATATATATATATATATATATTAAAAATAAACAATTTCCCGGTCTACTTATTTGGAAAAGTTATTTTATTCTCCTTGCGACCGTTGAGAAAGGGAACACAGTCCATTCTCTGTGCATTCCACTCTGATTCTCTCTCCATACTAGTCTTGACCACCTAGTGGTCTCATCGGTGGAGCTGTAATGAACCGAAAGCAAAATGCATAAGAAAACAACTGTCTACTTAAAATCCCTACATCGCAAAATATCGGCAGAACTTGATGCCGGACTGTTATCTTAAACAGTACACACGAACATCTGAATATACCTCGGAGCGGTAGGAAATTTATTAAGTATATATAAATATATATAGGTAATCATTTAAAAAAAATAGTGAGTCTCCAAATATTACGAAATTTTTAATTTACTATCTAGTTTTGTTCGTCTGTGTTGTAGGCGCACCTTTACAAACATAAACGTTGTATTAACTAATAAACTTGTGAGATAAATAAAATCTTCAACAATAAGTTCTTTATCGAATAATTATGCATTTAGGTCTATTTAAAGCATGTAGCTGCAACATAATGCAATCCTGCAGTACAGTCTTCAATAATGTCACTTTCAGGTATATCTTTGTGAGGCTATACAAAATTCAAAAAACAACAAGATGACTGGCCCAGACGAGATACCGTCTGAAATATTGAAACTTCTAGGTGAAAGAGGCATCTCGACACTTCATAAAATATTTAACATCATTTACGAAACGGGTTGCTACCCCAAACAATGGCTATGCTCTACCTTCATTCCCTTGCCTAAGAAGACCAACGCAAGAAAATGTGAAGATCATAGACTCATTAGTTTAATGAGTCATACACTAAAAATATTTCTGAAAATAATACATCAAAGAATATATAATAAATGCGAAAGAGACATAAGCGACTCACAGTTTGGGTTTAGGCAGGACCTAGGTACGAAAGAAGCGATAGTCGCTACACGGGTGCTTGTTCAGAACTGTTACGATCAGAAAAAAGATTTGTGCCTATGCTTCATAGATTACGAAAAATCATTCGATCGTGTACAACATCATAAATTAATGCTGCTTCTTAGAAAACTCGAAATAGATCAGAAAGACATCCGATGCATTGAAAGCTTATACTGGGGTCAAACCGCGTAGATAAAATCAGATAATAATGTATCCAATCCGATACAAATCCGAAGAGGAGTGCGACAAGGGTGTATGCTGTCCCCTCTCCTGTTTAACCTTTATTCGGAAAAAATTTTCCAGAAGGTTTTGGAAGATATTGAAATGGGAATTAAAGTTTAGGGAATATGGATTACTAACATTTGTTATGCAGATGACGCAGTCCTGATCGCCGACATAAACGAGCTCCAAGAACTCATCAACATAATAGGAGAGCGCAGCAAATCAATGGGCTTGAATATCAATACAAAGAAAACAAAATTCATGATTATCTCAAAATCCCAATTTATTCCAAAACGCCAACGTAAGATTCAACGCAATACCCATAGAAAGAGTTCAAATTTAAATATCTGGGCACATGGATATGGATTTATGACAATGCTGTCATTGAACATGCGCGACAGGCTTTTGTAAAACTCAGGCGAGTGTTTATGTATTCGGATTTTGACTTGAAATTAAGACTGAGGCTCATAAAAGGTTACGTATGGTCAATATTTCTTCATGGTGTGGAGGACTGGACATTAAAGACAAGCTCTATCAATAAATTAGAGGCTTTCGAGATGTGAATATACAGAAGAATTCTTAAGATATTATGGACTGCGAGAATGACCAATGAAGCAGTTCTGTCACGTATTGGAAAAGAACGTGAACTATTCAGCATAATCAAGAAAAGAAAGACGGCGTATCTAGGGCACATCATGCGAAATGAGAGATACCAATTCAAAAGAGGAATTGGAAGAAAGAATATGTCCTATCTCCGTAATATCAGACACTGATACACACCGCGAGAAGTAGGGAAGAAATGGAAAATGTAATCGCAAACATCCATTAGTGGATATGCATTTGAAGAAGAAGATGTCTTTGTCAAATGGATTAAACATTTTCAGTGCCAGTTTTATATTTTGTCTTTCCTAGCTAGACAGATAAATATTTTAAATAACTGGAAAATTTACTTGGTGCGCTGTATTTGTTTAATCTGGGTATATTTAATTTTAAAGAAACAATTCTACCCAGTCGTCTTCAGATATCTACCAAATTAAAACCTCTTTACTTATTACACTTCAGCAAAGAAAGTTAGATTACACTAACAAACTTTGCTATTATCACTGGACATAAAACTTTCACGCTATTGTAACTGGTTCTTCCGACCATTTGAGTAATTTTTCTTATAACCGGGTACATAACATCGATTTCTCATCTCAAACGTATTTAAAACACTGTTTAAACTTGTATATTATGAAGAACTACAAAAAACTTGATTAACAAACGTAACGCTAGCGTAAAAACCAACAAGTACTGCAGGTCGAATAGGTTTGTTGACCAAATATCGATAAATTGAAATTTCGATATTATTTTTTGGAAGTTCTTGTACCTATAACTAATACTTTTAAGACGATATATTGAAAGTAAAATCTAGTTGTCGGAATCGATTTTTATTTAAAACAAGTTATTATTTCCAATTTTTTTCATCAATTATTTAAATGACATCATATTGAGTTATTTAAACTATACTATTCTTTTTCCATTCATTATTTATCTACTTAAAAAAAGTATTGTATTTTTGGCTGCATTCGACAAGTCTACGATAGATTGTCAAAGTCGAGACGAGAGGTTTTGTTGGTTGATATTAATATTGTTGTTGTGAAAAGCACGTATATATTTAGTCTAGTTCAGTTAATTTAATTAAAGAAAGACTCTCATATTATGTCGTCTGCAGTAAATTCTTTATTCTTCAGAAAGGTTAACATGAAAAACATTTGTAATTTGTGTGGGAAAATAATATAATTTAAATATATTTAATAACTTCATTTTGAACTGGCCTTTTTTTTTAAATGGAGTCGATATATGATATTTTATTGATATATCGAATTCCGATATCGATATATCTAAAATTTTATATTTTTATTTACAACCCTAATATATTACAGGAGTTGTTCCAACACTATATTATCGGAGTTATTACAATATCGAAGAACGCCGGCCGTGATATTCATCAAGGCATTTCGTTTCGACTTTTTGCCCTTGTGCCTAGGAGCTATTAGAACGTTTGGTACATTGCAATTATTTTCAGCTTATGAATTAATTTGGAATATGTTTTATTTAATGTAGTATTTGTACTTTTACAATTAATTGCCCCATAGATCTTAAATAAATTCGGTCCAAGCATTGTCTCAGTTATTGTTAATATCTATTCTTCTTCTTCTTCTTCTTCTTCTTCTTCTTCTTCGTCTTCTTCTTCTTCTTCTTCTTCTTCTTCTAGGTAGAACCAAGTTCTGTTATCTATACAATGCCTCATCGATCCTCGTTTGAGGTTGAAATCCAGCTGTCTTTCCATCTTTTGGGGGGCCGTCCAGGCGGCCGTTTGGTGTTTGGTTTCTCTCTCATCACGGTTTTTGCTAGTCTGTCATCGTCCATTCGTTCCACGTGATCTCTCCACTGCCTACGACGATTTCGAACCCACTTCACAACATCCCCCACTCCGCTGTCCTCAAGTATTTTTGCCTTTCTTATTCTATCTCTTAAACTTGTTCCCGTGATCATTCTCAGCGTTTTCATTTCTGTGGTTCTCATAATTTGTTTTGTCTTTGTGGTTTCATTTCTTGTTTTTGCGCCCTAGGTCAGTATCGGTCTTACACAGACCTTGTAAATTCTTGCTTTGCTCTCAACCGTCATATGTTTATTGTTCCAGATTATGTCTCTTTGTTCGCCTGATATCATGGCCGCTTTGTTGGCCTGTGTGCGTACTTCTTCCGTTACTACCCTGTCCCTTGTTATATGTGCTCCTAGGTATTTAAACTTCCCAACCTGTTCGATATGTTTGTCATCAATCATTAGTTTGCATCTTACCGGTTCTTTTGCTATTACCATTACTTTGGTTTCTCCACAGATATCTTCATATTATACTGTTTGGCTGTTTGATTGAGATAGAAAAGCATTCTTTGTAAGTTGTCGTCACTATCTGCTGTCAAGGCAACATCGTCTGCAAAGCATATAATCTGAACGGTGTTGTGTCCCATTGGGTACCCAATATTTGTGCTTTTTACCTCATCAATGATTTCATCCATGATTACATTGAAAAGTGTTGGACTTAGGCTATCACCCTGTCTTATTCCTATGGATAGAGGGATTTCCTCTGTTAGAGTGTTATTTGTTTTAATTACCATGGTGTTTTTGGAATTCAGTTCGTATATTGTGCGTATGATTGCTTCGTCTACTTGTTTTCTTCGCAGTAATTCTGTTATGTGTTCCAGTTTGACTCGGTCGAACGCTTGTGTAAAGTCCACGAAACAAATGGACAGCGGTTTATCGCATTCGATAGATTTTTCAACCAGCTCTCTGATAATAAATATACCGTCGTTAGTCGAGCGGTTATTCCGGAAGCCTTGCTGTTCTTCGCACGCTCCTAACTTGTCTATGATCCGTTGTGACAGTATTTTGGTTAACAATTTGGCTGAACTATTCAGTAGGCTGATTCCCCTGTAGTTTTTGGGTTGTTTCTTTGATCCTCTTTTGTGGATCGGAATTGTGATGCTTTTCTGCCATTCGTTGGGTACTGACGTTGTGCGGAGTATTTTTTGAAATAGAACAGTGAGCTCTGTGACAAGGCTGGGGCCTCCGTACTTTAGCATCTCATTCGTAATTTGGTCGGTACCAGGTGATTTTCTGTTTTTTAATTTCTTAATTGTCAGGTGCATCTCTGCTTCACTGATGTTAACATCTGTTAGTTCTGTGATTTCTTGTTGGTTTTCGTCTACGTTGTTTTCTGTAGCTGGTGCTTGGAGTAAGTCCTTACAATGGCTGACCCATTGTAGGCTGTCGATTGGACTTAGTTGAAATCTATTAAATAAATAAATCATATTTTAAAAGTTTCACATTTAATTCGTATAAAGTTCTGTTCCGTTATTTTTGTTTGCTCTTTGATGATATATTTTCCTTAAAAAAAAATTCGACATTATTAAAATTATTATTTCGCATGTGTGTATTGTCAAAAGTCAGTATTTTTTTAGGGAGAAATGCGATTCCCCGAGATAACAACGATATAATATCGTTTAGGAAAAATCAAATTGAATTTTTTTCTTTTGTAAATAAAACAACAAAAAAATCTTACATTGTACAAACCCTGCGGGGATACTTCTGGAAAGATTTATAAGTTTTTGGGAACGATATCTGCAGCAATATAAACCTTTTTATCTTTTTTGCAGGAACTTGCGAGTTAGTTTTATGTTTGATTGGAATCTTTATGTCAGGGCTTTATTAGATTTTTGGGAGTTTGAATCAAAGGATTCGTAAAAGCGGACAAGCGAAACCTTTAACATTCCCAAAAAAGGTTTGAAAAATTCTTGTAAATGACTAAAGGGCATTTTTCTTGTGTTTCACTTGACTCTGACTTTTTTGTATTCAAATAAAATTTTTTTACTAAATAACTAGATCTGTTGTGCAATTATACCTATTTGCTAAATATGAAGAACGAATTAGTTAATTTGAGATGATGCCTGCGTCGGCACCGTTTGACTTACTTGCGATCATAATCAGTATGAGTTTGGTAAATCATTTCTGCAATCTCTCTTCTGAAATATCGATTATCGGTATTGTGTTGTAACCTATAACCACTTGTTACAATTTTATATCGCCTACAAGAGGAAATCGAGTAAAGTACCTCTATGATAAGTGATACTTAAACACGTTTTGAGAACTTAGTTTCTTTTATATAATTGTATTTTATACATCCAACTGCAAGTATCTCCACTATTGGTATATATACAGATCTCTACAGATTGCGTGGATTACTGGGAGATGCCGCTGCTTGTATTAAATTGCATATTTTGTCTAATATAAGTTTCTTAATGGATTTATTTCTCCGATGCTGAGGTGCGCTGGCTTATTCTGTACTGATGAGAACCAAAAAGTTCCGAACCGGTCTACAGATGGCGGTGAATCACCATGGGAAAGACTTCCACCCTTTCCTGGTATTCTTGCAGTCTGAAATAATGTTTTGTCTCTAGCTGTATTAGAACAGAGTACATCCGTATAATATAAGATTTTTTCTGTTGATTGAGAACTACGAAGGCAGTCCCAGAATTAACCGGCCTGACATAAATGGCGGTAGTTGTTAAAATATAATGGCTGCGTTAGACAGTACCAATCTTAGAAAGATCAAGTTTTAAGTTTGAAGACGCTACGCTGTTTATTACTTGCTTTATAGCCATCAATAGTGAATGCTCTCAGTGAATTTGTAAACATGGAAAAAATTGGTCATCGTTATATGATTTAATACTTGCATTTGAAAGGACTTAGTGCAACCAGTATCAAAGCCAAGCTAGACTCTACTTTGGGGGAGTTTAAACAGAGTTTAAACGAGGTTGTAAAAATCCACAAAATGGTACTGGATGACCATCGACTAAAAGTGCGCGAGTTAGCAGAAATGGTCGGCATTTCAAAAAGTGCTGTACATCGTATATTGACTGAACATTTAGGCTGAGTTTTTGCATCGCTTCATAACTAAGGATAAAACATGGGTCCATCACTATACACCCTAGACAAAGTGTGGACTGAAAGGGGAGAATCGACTCCAAAGAAGCCAAAGACCGTTCCATCTGCAGGCAAGGTCATGGCTTCAGTTTCTTGTGATGCCCATCTTGAAAAAGGAAAAATCATCAACGAGGAGTATTATGTGAACTTATTGCAGCGTTTGAGTGATGAAATTAGGGAAAAAAGGCTGCAATTAGCGAAAACGAAAGTGTTGCTCCATCACGACAATGAGCCAGTTCACATATCCGTTATTGCAGTAGCCAAATCAATGGTTTAAAACTAATTACTTCCTCATGCACCCTATTCGCCAGATTTAGCACCCTCGGGCTATTTTCTCTTTCAAAACTTGAAGAAATGGCTCGGCAATAAAGATTTTCCAACGATGAATAGGTGATGTCTGCAGTAGATGGCTATTTTGTGGAACTCGACGTTTCTTACCATAAACAAAGTATCGAAGCTATTGAACATCGCTAGGAAAAGTTTTTAGAGCTAAAAAGGGACTATGTTGAGAAATAAATATTTTGCGTTTTCTTTGTCAGGCCAATTAATTTTGAGACTTTCCTCGTAAATTTTTCTTATATAATTGTAAATTATAAAGATGATTTTTATAGAAGTTGGTCCAATATACAGGATTGTGCTAAAGAAACGCATCAACATTTTATACGGAACACCGCTTATTTGATGGAAAATTGCTCGAAGTCATCAATTTTAATTTTGAAATGCATTTTTTAGAAAATAAAATATTATACTGGGTAGATCAGGAAGCTCTACGAGAATCAACTTCAATTTATTTCATGAAACATTCTTTTATATATCATTAAATTTCCAGATTCTACAATAAACTGTAGATATTTTTAATTAAATATACATTATAGTTATCGTCTAGTCTTTTGGAAATCTTTACACTTTTGATCTTTTGAGAAAATAGGCGAACAACAAACTATGAAAAAAATTTCATAAAATCTTAAAAATCTTCTATGAGCTATCATGACCGTTTAAACCAAAAGTAGCTTCATCTGAAAACTCAATTCTTGGAGAAATCAGTGCTTCTACCGATCGTGATCTTCTTCCAACAATTCTTGGGAAAATAGTGCTTTATAGAGATACCACTTTTCTTTTTTAAATAATTTAACAATGGTAGTACGGCGAACTTCTTTATAATGTCCAGCTTAAGTGCTAGAACTACGAAAATTTTCTTGTAGTGATAATAATATGTTTATTTTTTCCTGGGGCATATTAGAATGACCACTTTTAATACTATCGACGAGTATATAGAATAGAGAACATTATCCCTTAATTTTTCAAGGGACAAAAACAAAACTATTATCAAACGATACTTAAACGCTAGCAATAGATTCTTGCGTCAAATCCAGGCGAAACAACGCCCTTAAGTGTCCTTAAAGCCGTTTTTCATTTTACTTAGTTTTAGAAGCAGGCACGCGGGAAAAAACCGATCAGGGTAAGTTGACAAATGATTCTCTAAATAAACTCTTGAAAACCATTTTAAGAAATATCGTTTTTCTTTTAAACATGAACAATGGGACTAAATTTTGTATAAAATGTTGAAAATTTAATCATTAAGCTCTATATATTTCAGTGTCTTTAATCTTTTTTTTCTCCATGTCTGCTTTTTCCGATAAAAAACACAGTGACTCATAGCTACAATAATGCAGTCTCTCAATAAGGCATAAGCATCAAGGCCTAACGATCAACGGTTATTACACCATTAATTCAAATGAATTATCTATCTTCGTTTTTTTTTTGCAAAAGTTTTCATCTGATTGTCCCATATAAGCTTATAAGAAAATAAAAACACTTTAATTACACTACGCAACAAATTTTAGTTTATTTATTGTATCTTGTATGAAAAGGGCATTTTTTTGTTAATTTTGGAGCGCTGAACACAAAAATAAAATTAAAAACTTAGTTGCAATTTTCAAGAACAAGTTTATTTTATTTTATTTTATTTTTAACAAAATAATAAAAAATGTATTCTTTTACACTTCTGAAGACACTAAATATCCTGTCTTTTGCTTTTCTTTTGTGAATTGTTTCTGGAGCATCTCTGAGACGGGTCCAACAGAAATCGGCAAGCATCGAAGCATTCCACTTTCCCTGGTACCTTTTCTTCATTGTTGATATATCCTGATTGAATGTTCGCCGTGCTCATCACTTGCAGCTCTACAGATGTCAGGAAAAAAGTCCAGATGTGAATGTAGAAAATGGATCTTTAGAGCCATATTGCAACTCATTTTTTCATATGATGACGGTATATTCTCAACAAGAGTAACGTATTGTCAGCTTTTTTATTTCTGAAGAAATTAGTGATCACGAGGCGAAAGTCATTTAAAGCATTTTTTCAATATCTGATAGAGTGCTGTCAAAATGTTTGTCTTTCAGAATATTTCGAATCTATGGCCCAACAAAAATACCTTTTTTAATTTTTGCTTGACTTAGCCTTGGGAATTTTTGACGCAGGTACTGTATCAAGTGCCTTGTCAAAGTTTTTCATTAGGTCCAGTTTGATATGCAGCGGTGGCAACAAAATCTTTTTAGAGTCTACCAATGGAATATGTTGTACATTTTTTTATCTGACTCTAACGATTGTGAACGAACCCGTCTTTTTCCTTGTAATAAATTGTTTTTGTCCAACTGTTCCATTCACACAAAAAACAAAACTTGGTGTAGCCTAGCTGCAATCCAAGTAAAAGTGCAATCACCTTTAAGTCGCCACAGATCTGCAGCATTGGTGCTCATCGTATTTTATACTTGTCAATAGGTACTTCATATTGTCATATTATTCTTTTATATAAACTGCATATCCAATAGGAATAGGCGGTAAAATATTTCCCATAAGCAATAGTACTGCTTTTAAACTCAATGTGGAACTGACTGTAATCCTCTGGCTTGTAGTTTACATTTAAAGCCGCCAATAAACTGCTAGTGTTAGTGCAGAAAACCAAGTTCTTTTCCATGCTAAAAATGGTGCTAGGCCTTTATAGCTTTTACGAAGAACACATACTGAAACATCGTTTTCTAATAAGTTCCACTCTTGTAATCTTGATTCTAGTAACTCTGCTTTACTTTTTGAAAGTTCTAAGTGTCTCACAAGATCGTTTAATTCTGATTGGGTTATTTTGTGCGGTGGATGGTATAACGTGCTGGTTATGAAATCATGTTACTGGCATATCTTCTTGAGAAATCATTGTATCGTTATTATTTGATTCGTAAGTAAATGTTTCTGGGGGTTCTGGAATAGGAAATTCGTTACTATGAGGCACAAGTTTCATAGCAGATGGTATATGTGGATAGTTGATAATGGATGAGCAGATATGTGGCAATATTGCAACTGAAATAAAGCTGATATGTCTTTTTTATCAGTGGGATAATAGACCGCTTCTGAGACGCAAAAGTCACCTCACCACAAACATAACAGAAGTGGACTGGATTGTTTACAGACTTTCGAGACATCTTACAATCTGAACTATTCGATTCTTCGACTGACTAACCCCTTCGCTTTATAGCTGCTTATATACCCAAATACGGCTTCTACATTTTTAGAGAATATTCGAGAATTTTCTATTCAATTCCATAATATTGGCAATAGTTGGGTTTGTCATCTGTTTGTATATTTATTTATTTATTTATTTAAGTACAAATTCTACAGATACACAGATTCATTTATAGAGTAGGAAGGATACCCATCTTTTAGAGAAAAAAATTTGTTCTAATAATATTCTACTATTAATTTCCTAAAGCTAATTAAACTTATATTAAAAATTTCACACTGGTTTCTTATTTGATTGTAGAACCTACACATTGTTATAATTGGAGAGCCTAAATAATAATTAGTACGAACAGTATTTACATAAAACACTGATGGGTTCCTGGTTCTGTAATTTACTACATTAAAACTAAGCATAGACAATAAACTAGGATCGTCAATCTTATTATTAAGAAGTTTATACAAAAATGTCAAATAGGCTAAATTCCGTATAGTTTATAATGGCTTTAAGTTATATTCATTCATGATCTCTAATTTAGGTATGTGCAATTCATATATACCTGTTTTCTTATAATGTATGTATCTTAATATTTTATTTTGAACCTTTTCCAAATTATTTTTGTGAACATCATAATAAGGACTCCATATAACCGAAGAGTACTTCAAAATGCTCCTAATATACGTAACATAAAGTGCTATAATACATTTTAAATTATTAAAGCCTCTACAACTCCTTACAATAAAGCCATACATCAAAAGTAACACCGAGATCCCGCATTTCATCAACCCTAGACAGCACCGCTCCATTCATCTCATATGGATATACTATGCTGTTCTTTTTATGGGTAAAAGTCATTACATAACATTTATCAATATTGAACGATAAACCATTCCTTGCAGACCAAGACGATATTTTGCTTAAGTCATCTTGAAGTTTCTGACAAGCTTCGAGCTTTTGAATTTTTGAACATAATTTTAAATCGTCTGTAAAGAATAGTATATCCGTAGTATTAACCTCATTAATCAAATCATTATTAAACAAAAGGAACACTGGACCAAGGTTAGATCCTTGCGGTACATCTGATATGGCAAGGAAGTATTTTGAACTATATCCTCGAATAAAAACTTTTTCCTGTCTGTTAAATATGATTGGAAAAATTGTAGTAATCTATTACTAAATCCAAATTGATATTTAAGTTTTTCCAAAAGTATTTTGTGTGAGACTTGGTCAAACGCCTTAGTAAAATCTGTACAGATAACATCAACTTGGTGTTTTTTGTCTAGACTTTCTGATATTAATTGCGTTATACAACACAAATTTGTCGCAGTTGATTTATTTTTGAGAGAGCCGTGTTGTCTACATGTTATTTTATTATGAACATATGCATATATATATATATATATATATATATATATATATATATATATATATATATATATATATATATATATATATGTTATATCGGATATTCTCACGGGTGTGATGTGTAATCGAAGGTTTTCCGGCATCCCGTGTATTTGCCGAGTCCCTCTCAGAACTGTAAGGCAGCTGACGTTTCGCTGAAATTTCATTCACCATTTTCAAAGCTCACTGTATGGCGTCTACGATCGAACTGAGGCCTGCGACTCCGGTGCTGTTGGTACCGTGTGCGCGTCGGACGCGTTCGTTTTCCGAATGGTTCCTTATGTAAGAGGCACCACAGATAAGATCGCAAGAATTCTCAGGAGACACAACATTGAAACCATTTTCACCACAGACCGTAAAGTAAAAGATCTCTTGCCAATACCTTAAGAAAGAATCCGTCTAGAAAATCAGGGATTGTACGAAATTCCATGCGGAGAATGCAGCTCATCTTATGTAGGCCAAACCAAGCGTAAAATAAGCGCCAGTAGAGACGAGCATATAAACACTGTCAGGCAAAAAACAACTTCTTCTGCTCTGGCTCAACGCTGGTTAAACACAGGACATAAGATAAATTTCTCGGGAACAAAAAAGCTATCGAGATGTGAAAACCTGTCCACAAGAGTTATAAGGGAAGCCATTGAAATTGCAAAGAGGCCCAACAACTTAAATAGCAGAGATGTTAGCCAACGTGTGCCTAATACTTGGAAAAATCTGCTTACAAAACATCAACCAGTACCACTTAGTAACGAAATAGATTACAACTCGGCAACGCAACCACAAACACTGGCAATAGGGCCGATGACGCGCAGCAGGTCTCGCAGCCTGATGGGCCGGAACCATTTGGAAAACGAACGCGTCCGATGCGCACACGGTATCGACAGCACCGGAATCGCAGGCGTCTGTTCGCTCGTAGACGCCATACAGTGAGCTTTGAAAATGGTGAATGAGATTTCACCGAAACGTCAGCTGCCTTACAGTCCTGAGAGGGACTCAGCACATACACGGGATGCCCAAAAACCTTCGTTTACATATATATATATATATATATATATATATATATATATATATATATATATATATATATATATATATATATATATATATATATATATATTTGCAGGACATGACAAAATAGCAATTGGTCTATAATTTTTAATGGCTGCTAAATTACCTTTTTTAAATACTGGGTATATTTTGACCTGTTTCCACATTTTAGGAAAACAACCCGTACTAATTGACATATTAAACAATATTCTAAGCGGTTCCTCATGGAAACCAATCATGCCTTTTATTATATACGATGGAATATTGTCAGGTCCAACTGCTTTGTTAATTTTAAGACTTTTAACCGCATCACACACATCATAATAATCAATTTTCTTGATATCAAAAAGCTCATAGATATTATTTTTATCCTTGATGCCAATATCATCCAAGTTATCACCTCTATATACAGATCCAAAGTATGAAGCAAATGTATTCGAAATTGACCTGCCTTCAACGTACTCTTCCCCATCACAATGCATTTTTCCGGTAATACTAGGAGTACTTTTGTTATCATTGATGTACTTCCAGAATGACCTACGATCCGTACTTATATGTTGCTGAATTTTATTTAAATATTGAATATGAGCTATTTTTACGTCTTTTTTAATTTTTGTTCTAAGTTCTATAAATTGATTTAATAAATTTAAATTCTTTGATTTTCTGCTTTTTATTCGAAGCTTATCCTTAGTTTTAATTTCTTTAATTATAGTTTTGCTGAACCATACCGGATATTTTTTTACTGTAGCTGACTTTTGAAACACATATTTCAAAAATAGAATTAATTTTATAGTAAAAAATGCTTAACTGCTAAGTTCACATCATTAAAGTCTTCTAGATCATTCCAGTTAATATTTTGAAACAGTTGATACATAGCCGGAAAATTAGCTTTTCTAAAACTGAAGTGCATAGTGTTGTAGTTGTTTATTAATCCTTTAGTCTTTTTATCTTTTAAAGCAATTTCAATAGTTAATGGTGGATGATGAGTATCGATTTTGACAAAGCTATATGTACTCTCAATACACTGTACTCATATCTGGTTAAAACTAAGTCCAAAATATGCTGACTAGGACTCAAAATATAATTTTTTTGAGTACAATCAAAGAATTCCATAAAGTTAGGTAATAATTCTGTTTGACGATCAAAATATTTATTATCTACGTAGTTCTTACTTAAATTACCTATATTAAAATCTCCTAAAATTACATACTTATTTTCGTACAGAAAATCTAAGCTTTCAGTAAATGAATAAAGTTCTTCTCTATCCAAAATTGTAGATTTAGGTGCAATGTATATAGGAGCTGTCCAGTACAAAGCAGTCATAAAAGTGAATTTACATGGGTTCAGATGGCTATCTCCCTAATTTTAAGCCCTGGTGGGTTGGGGGAAACGTATATTTAGCAACATTGCACCCCTCTATTGTTATACCAGTTCAAATATACCACGTGCATTCTTGCGGTTACATTGTTAATATGTAGGAAGGCATTACATCACGTATCTCTAAAACTAATATTAAAAAAATAAGTTTAGTTTTGATATTAGCATACTAACAGTCGTAAGATTTAGTCAATATTATTTTAGATATATTGTGGCTGTTGTCGAATGTTACTATTTTTCAAATTCTAAAAAACGACCAAACTCGAAGTAGATTTCAACTAAAAGTATAATGATGATGTAATCTGAAACACCGAAATTTTCAATAACAAATTTTCTAAACAAACCTTAGGGTGGTTTTTCGAAGATGCTTTATCAAAACTCGTAATCAGCTTGTTAAAATACTTTTGAAAATCTATGTTGTATAGGAATATATCGGAAAACCAACGAGTCCTCCTCTAGTTTCCCGACATAATTCCGTTTTGAAGATAGATATGGATTTACATGCTTTTCAATTTAAATAAGGAACATATAACAGTAATTGGATTTCCTACTCTTTTCTTCTCTTTGCAGTTCTTTCAACATTACACTGCTACTGATTCCACAGAAAGTTTCAGGCTGCAGAAATGGTGCCTCTTTTCTCACGAGCTTGTCTACTATTTCTTTTCCCTCTAACCTGGTGTGTCCCGGTATCCCCAGGAGATTTAGAAGATGCTGCGTAAGGCTGTTTTGTCCTCTTCGCCACATAATATACATTTTCGTAATTTGTTATAGATGCTGATTATATGTAGATGTTTCCTTAAGCTTTAGTAGCCAGTAATTAGTCTTGTCACCGGTCTAATCTGTTTTGCTTAAATGCAGAATTTCGCGGCATAATTTGTCAGTTGGTTTGCTCAATAATAGTTTGCTATATCTATCGCCTGTTATCCTAAGCGACAAACTACAAGACCTGCAACATCTATTACACTGAGGGTCAAGAAATGGGGCTCAACATAAATATCAAAAAGACAAAATTTATGGTCTTTAGTAGACAACCTCATCTTAACGCTTCAATACAAATAGAAGAAAAAGTATAGACAGGGTGACTCATTTTAAATATCTTGGATGTTATATCACCGAAAATCTAAACCCAGATAAAGAGATAAGGTGTAGAATAGAGACTGATAGAGCAAGTTTTCAAAAAATGAAACCACTTTTCTGCCATGATAAGTTCAACCTAAAACTACGACAGAGAATGATAAGATCATACGTCTGGCCAGTGTTACTATATGGGGCAGAGATCTGGACGATTAAGGCTGCCACGATTAATCGGTTGGAGGCTCTCGAAATGTGGTTACACCGGCGAATGCTGAGAATACCTTGGACAGCTAGGCAGACCAACGAAATGGTACTCAATAGGGCCGAAACAACTCGTCTACTATTAAACACTGTGAAGTGTAGAAAAATCTCATATCTTGGACATATATTTAGAGGAGAGTGATAAAGAATTCTTCACCTAATCATGATAGGTAACGTAGAGGGACGTAGAGGGGTAGGAAGGAGACAGGGTTCCTGGTTGAGGAATATTCGTGAGTGGACAGGTATACGTAGCGCGGGGAACTGTTCCAGGTGGCGCAGGACCGTGAAAGACTTGCCAATGTAATTGCCGACCTCAGGAGGACCTTATATGGTACTTGAAGAAGATATCTGTCGCCTACACTATGACATGAGTGGGTCTGGTGTCGATGATTTATCTACCAGTACAATCACCCACGAATAGCAGGCTTAATAAGGTCAAAGACTGGTCTCGGTTAAATAAATTTGGTAACAGAGACTTGCCTTGATCTGCCTTTTCAGTACCTACAATGCTCTTGTGTCTTGGTACCTACGCAAAACTAACCTTAATCTGTTTTGATGGACTAAAAATGTTTTGGAGACAATTTCAGACCTGTTTTGATGCCATTTGATGGCATGCAAGCATTTTCAGTGCTGTCTGACTATCGAAGAAAATGAGAATGATCTTGCCCTTGAAACCCTTTGTCAGATTATCTCGAAAAAGGCATATACTCCTTCCTGGAATACCATGGTGTGCTACTCCAGTGCTTCATTTATGTTGAGTCTGGGTATGAGTCCGTGCATTCCGGCTCCTAATCATGGTCAGTTTTGGAGCGAGCTGTAAACCAGACAAGGTGTCCTGGCTGACTTAGTGATTGATCAGATTCTGCCTTCCAGTCAGTCGGAATGGTATGGGCGTGCTAGAGTTTTTGGCTCTTAACATAGTATCACTGCTCATCTCCAACAATGAGTTCATCCCCATGCCTTTAATGATTGTATGTCCGAGGGAAGGTCTATATTACCAGACCTTGTTTTGTTCCAATCTATACTATTTGGATTTAAAACAAATATTTACACTTTCACATATACAACTATAGATAATTTTATTTATTTTTATAAGTACTAAAGTAATAAACCATAGCATGGTTCTGTCTCGGGCTGTATAAATTATTATCACTTTATACACCCTTCATCACTGTCAAAACTAATCCCAAATTATTTTTCCTAACGGCTTTCCGCCAAATTTCATTTTACCGATTACTAAAGATTTGATGCTGAATTTTTTGATAAAAAGGGTCAAATCCTCACAAACCCTTTTATTTACCTGCTAAATCTGCTTATATATATTAAGGGTTTTCCAAGTTTTTTTTAGACCCTTTAAAACGGTTAAGGTTGTGGACTTAACTTATCATCACAGCGGTAAAAGCAATGTTTATTCAGTTTTAGTTCGGCCGTGCTAAGAGCGGTCAGGATATTTTTTTCGGTCGGTGAAAAATCGCAAGAATATATTGCGATTGCAGTGCGAGTTGTGAGAAAATAACTGATTATGATTTTAATATGTAAAATATATATTTAGGGTGTCCGGAAAACTGTGGGAAATCCCCCGGATACGAAAAAAATACGTGAAAGGAATACTATGAGTTCATATCAACTTTTCTTGTATAGGCCTCTTCTTCAGAGATACGGGCTCCCAAAATAGTAAAGAAAAATTCAATTTTTATTAATATGATGTATACCAGGTAAGATACTTCAAATTACTATCCAAGAAAGTGTTGTAAATTACTCACAGCTGCCGAGACAGACTAGCTGTGACACTCATGACCTAATTTTTTTAAACCCCAGAAATAAATATCCTGCATTTTAGAACTTGCCAACTTTCACATTGCTGATACATTGATTCTGTACTTAAATGATAATTTTGTGATTTTTGGATTTCGTGATGATTAATTGTCAAATAATTCGAAATATAGAATACAGGTTTATTGAGTATGCAAATATGCATATGATATATGGTCTTGCATCTTGCAATGCTTTGGAAGCCAGGAGGTTATACCACGATAGATATCCTAATCGTACTCTTCCAGATCAAAAAACATTTCAGCGAGTTGACCGTCTAGGGAAGCATGGTAAGTGATTCCATTAAATAAGTTAATATTATTAAATTTTAGGAAATTTTGGAAAAGAAGTACTGAGACTGATCGGGGAAGTACCGTACGTACGCTGCAATTAGAAGAGAATATTTCAAATGCTTTAGATGACACTCCTTCAACGAGCACTTGAAAATTTTCATCGCAGTTTAGTACGTCGAAAACAATAGTACATGAAGTTCTTCAAGAACAGCTGTTATATCCATATCATTTGAAAAAAATGCATGAACTGATTTCTAAAGTTTTTCCTCGTAGAATGCAGTTTGCGAACTGGTTATTGGATCAGCAACGAAGTAATATAAATTTCATTAGCACTAATCTATTCGCCGATGAAGCAGGGTTTACCAAAAATCGTATCATAAATTTACACAACTCACATGTTTGGGCTGATGAAAATCCTCATGCAACTATTGTTTCACATCATCAACACCAGTTCCAATCACAGCTCACATCTATGGGCGGATGAAAATCCTCATGCAACTATTGTTTCGCATCATCAACACCAGTTCCAATCAATTATTGTCGACAGGAATCATTGGTACTTTGTTGATTGGACCATTCGTATTGCCCGCACGACTGAATGGATAACTTTATTTGGAGTTCCTCCGATTTAGTTGACAACTTACCACTTGAAACCCGCCGAAATATGTATTTTTTGCATGATGAGGTACCAATTTAATTCGGTGTTGCTGTGCGGGAACACCCGAATAACGTAGAGAAAGATCTATTGCCTAGCCTCCTCGATCTCCCGACCTAACGCCGTTGGATTTTTACCTATGGGGACACCTCAAAACCTTGGTGTATTCCACTCAGGTCGATAGTAGGGAGGAACTTCTATGGAGAATTACTTTTTATTGTAATCAAATAAGCAACGATGCTGTGTTAATGTGGCGGATACAGCACTCCTCAATTCGTCGTGCCCGCGACTGTGTCAGATTTCACAGAACTTATTTTGAACCCTCTTACGAAGTTTTTAACTAAGCCGTTAGTTTAAATTTTATTGGTGACAGGGGAAAATCCTCTTTTCATATTCAACTCGATAGAAGGTAGGGGATTAACAGTGTAAATAAAATGACGTATTTTTTGAACATGTTTAGGATTAGCGACATGAATGAAGATTACTTAATTTTTCGTCAATACTTAAAGTTATATAAAAAACGTTGTCCAAAGTTCCTATCATAAAGGGCATAAAAAAATGGGTTCATGAGTGTCACAGCTAGTCAGTCCCTGCAGCTGTGAGTAATTCACAACATTTTCTTGGATAGTAATTTGAAGGATCACCATATTAACAAAAATCGAAATATACCTGGTTTTTCAATAATTACGTGTAAAAACTTGAATCCATTGCAGCTCTTTGGATGCCCATATCTCCAAAGAGGAGGCCTAAACGAAAAAAGTTTATATAAACTTGTAGTATTCCATTCACGTGTTTTTTCATATCCGGGAGATTTCCCACATATTCCCGGACACCCTGTATAATTGTCTTGGAAATTGGAATGTCAAATACTATAAAATTTTTCATGGAATATCTTAATTAATATCACAGTTTAGTAGCGGAGCCAGCTTAAACTCTTTTAAAGTTGACGGCAAGACTTTAAAAATGGCCATAACAAAGGAATTGTGCAAAATTTAATTACTTTTTTATTACACAGGCCGACAAGATTCTGAATCAGAAACCATATACTCTTCCGAAGGCTTTTGGTGCGCTAAATCAGAATCTGATCACCACATTTCTCTGTCACGTCAAGATTTCGAGATATTTTAACCCAAAAGTTGAAAAACGAGTTTTTTTGCAGGTTTTTTGAGATTTCCTAACGTCACTGTGTGAGTTATCCCTGTAGAACTGTTTTGTGTCTTTTTGGTTAAAATATCTCAATATTCTGACATGATGACGAAAGACAGTAGTAAGATTTGGATTAAGTACAACAAAAACCTGCGGAAAAGTATAGTCTGGTTTGTGATTCTGGCGATGAGTCCTTTGTCGGCCTGTATTATTTGTAACAGTGTTGTACGGTAATTACTTTGAAGGTATCATGCAGTTTTAATTATCACTATAATATTATTCAGATATCTTTTGATAGTATGAAGTGGATTAATGAATTAATTATTCAGCAAAAACAAAATATCAGCAGGAAATGTCACCAATTTTTTATTATCAACGTAAACATCAATGGGTAGTGCGAATTCATCACAAAAAGAATATTTTATTAATAAAAAAGTTATTAACAATAAAAAACAGGATTTAACAAACTAACAACACCAACGAAAAAAACAAAGCAAAACAGTAATATTTCCATCGCCAGTTTCAAAATCAATATTTTATAGGACCTCCCCTAGCTCTGTGAATTGCTGGTATCCTTCTTGGCACATTTAAAATTAGTGAGCGAAAAAATTCTTGGTTCAAAGCTTGCAATTATTTTCTTAAAGCTTCATGCAGCTCGTCAAGTGTCAATGGTTGATGATTTCTGGTATGCAGTTGTCTCAGGAGTCGATCCCAAACATGTTCGATTGGGTTACAGTAAGGAGAGCGAGAGGGCCAGTCCATTCGAGAAATGCCATGCTCCTCTAAGGCCAAATTAACATTGTCATCGACAAAAAAGACCAAATTTTCGTACAAGTGAAACAAAATGAGCAGTTTAGTGCGCGATGCCAAAAAAATTCCACTCCAAACAATTACAGAGCCACCTCCAAAGGCAACTGTTGGAGCCATATTTTATTCGATATACCTCTCTCCTCATTCAGACCATGTTAAAATGCAACCATTCGAATCATATAAGGCATATCTTAACACATCCGTAAACGAACAGTTCCGCCATTCCTCTGAAGTCCAGTTACGGTGTCCAATTGCCCATGTTCTGCGTGCAACATGATGTTCCCTGTTTAATCTGGGATGTCTTCTGGCTCTAAGACCATTTTCGTATAACCTTCTTCTGATGGTTGCCAAACTTACATTTATCTTGGTATACGCCCGGAGCCTGGAGGCAGAAAACACTCGATTTCTCCATGCACGTTGCCGGCCACCACCGTGACTTATCTTGGCACTCCCAGTTTCTTGAAAATAATTTCAAGCCCGACTTACTACACTTTGCGAAACGTTGTATATTTTAGTGGCTTCAGACCGTGTAGAGTTTCCATGTTGAAGAAGAGCTATGGTAGCGGTAACATCATTTGAAGACAGTCTTCTCTAAGGTATTGTGTGGTATAATAAGGTATAAAACATTTCACCGGTATCACTGTAGTTTATGTGGTCACTAATCTTAGCCAAATATAATGTGTCGAAAATTTAGAATTTAAAATTCAACAATTGTAAAAATTAAAATATCCACTTCAAAAGACGCGCAGTGTATTTTGAATTTCTGAACCTGAATTTTTAACAAGAATTATCATCGCATGATCGGAAATTTGTTTTTAACAATATAATTATTTATAAAGCCGTAAAATTGTTAATAAACGAAGTATCGATTTTCGAATTTTGACATTTTATTTTAAATTTAGTGGCTAAGAAGACAGTATTTTCAAGATTAAAATGAGTTAATTAGAAGCTGAGATATTGCGAGATTAAGGCAAAAAATGGCATACGTGCACAAAATTGAGTATAACTTGGGTTTTAATTAAAATTTTTATTATATATGGCTCATTTTAAAGGTAAGAGGTTACCCTTAGATAATATGTCAATGGAAATGACTTTTGAATAATAGTAAACAAATTGATGCAAAATAAAAATTGTCTCTATTTTCTGCCATCCCAATTATAAGACAATAAGGAATAGTTACATGCTCATATTAAAAGTAATATTAGAATATATTTTTTATATATCCAAGATCTTTTTAATTTTTTGAAAAACATCAATTAAAACTAGAGTTATGGCAAATTTCAGCAGTATCATTTATTGTTAAAAAGAAAAATATACCCAACCACAAAGAAGTCATAATTTTTGGAAGCCAGGTACAAATTCTGTAAGGGGCAACTTCTACCTTTTATAGCAAAAATATGAATAAAATTGAATTCTCTGCATTAAGAATTGCCCATTTGCCAAATTTTGTTGAAAATTTGTTTTAAGAGTTATTTAAAAAGATTGAAAATAAAATTTTAACTTTGACACCCTGTATCTTTGAAATTAAATAAAATATGGAAAATTTATTACTCTGTGTACCATTATTTATGAGACACTGTATATATATTGTTCTTTAAAATAAATTAAAATAATAATAGTATGCAACAAGGCCTAATAGAGAATGAACTTCTATGTTGTAACAGTAATTCTAGTTGAAATCTACTCAATAGAGTACCAGTGAAGGTTATAGAAGTCCTAACCACTTTATAATGTAGTCATTGTATAGATAGTCTAATCGTTATTTTGACAATATTCTGACAATATTATAAAAATTTTGTGCTTAATATTAGTAAATGATAATAAAAAGTTGAAAATATTATGCACTTAAAATTTTATTATTGACATACATGACTTACTTTTTTCTTAACATAATTCTTTGATAGGGGAAAGAGGGCTAATACCGCGCAGTGGACAAATCCGCGCACACCAGTTTTTCTATTGTATGTCTCTATTTGGAATTATTTAATAGCGCTGTCATCTAGCGACAAATATAAAAAGTAAGTGCAACGGTTCTGGCACTCTATAAGAAATGAACTAATAGTTCATTTATAGCCGCCGCAATAAATACATGTTTTGGTGTAAAAAGTGAGCAGAGATTTTTATAGGTAGGTTGAAGACTATCGCCAAAATTATATTGTTAATATAACTAAAATATACTGTATTCTTTTCCAAGTATTTTTGTGCATGGATCGTTTAATTTTCTTTATTTTTAACAAATTTATCAGAAATAAATTGGAGCCATGTATAATGGTTTTATTTCGTGCAATTCTCCCCCGTTCAAAAACCTTCTAAAATCTTAAGTCCAAAAGGCCAGAAACAAGTGGGGTCTTTCATTTTGTGGATATGAGGCAAAACCGTTACAATTGTTTGCGCATTTAGCGCTTCAGGAATATTTATTTCGCCAATGTTCATTTTTCCCCGACAAAGGCATTCTCCCCAATTAGAAAATGGTGAACCATTAAGTGCAAAGTACTTATTTTTCAAAAATGTTTGGATCAATGCAGATCTATAACACTTTCAGGGTTACGTGAGGACATCTACACGAGATTATGTGCTATTAATACATGACAATCGTATATCCTACACATCTCTTGATATATATATATATATATATATATATATATATATATATATATATATATATATATATATATATATATATATATATTATTGTAATATCACGCGGAAAAACCCTTAAACCCGGCGATATTCAATCTAATTAAATATTGACCCAAAAGTTACAGTGGTGTTTCGTCCATGATGTCGACGGTTGGACTCATCAGTGGGTCCGTCGACGCCTTTACCCAGACACCCTGTGTTGACGTACTTATTATATATTAGATGTTATATTTGTACTTATTTTGAAGCGGAGCGTGTCGGTAGGATATTAATTTTTAAGTGGTACTGTTTAATGCCCAGACGTCGTGATTTTTAGTTTCGATCCGTAGTACTACGACACGCCCCCTTCAAGCAACCACTTTCTATATTGTTCCGTGATCTGTGGTCTTGTTCACGAACCAAGATGGAAAGCTGGGTGCCTAGAACTTCACGACGCGCTGCAAATTTCGGCCCAATTACGTGGATCCAGCCGCTAGTAAGGAAGACTCAATACGAGGTAAATTCCATGTCGGGTTATCTAGCGGGTCCCTCCCCTAAGAATCCCCGATCATGGTATCGGAATTGGGTCTTCTAAACGGCTCTAGCCGGTCCCTCCCCTAAGAAACTGTCGAATCCCCACTCCGAACCCTTCCGGGTCCCTCCCCTAAAGATTCGGAGCTATTCCGACAAACCCCGCAAAGGTCCCATGTCCAGGGATGCCATATTGTAATATCACGCGGAAAAATCCTTAAACCCGGCGATATACAATCTAATTAAATATTGACCCAAAAGTTACAGCGGTGTTTCGTCCATGACGTCGACGGTTGGATTCATCAGTGGGTCCGTCTTATTTTGAAGCGGAGCGTGTCGGTAGGATATTAATTTTTAAGTGGTACTGTTTAATGCCCAGACGTCGTGATTTTTAGTTTCGATCTGTAGTACTACGACAATATATATATATATATATATATATATATATATATATATATATATATATATATATATATAGGACAATGGAACTGTTATGGTGTCTTTTCCGCCACATACCTCATACCGAGTCCAACCACTCGATTTAACATTTTACGGTCCAATAAAAAACGCTTACAATTGAGAACATGACGCCTATTTCAGAGTCAATTCTCATAAAAAATACTCACTATGAGCTTGCGAATTTGTTTCATAGAGCATATATCAAAAGAGCTACATTAGAAAAAGCTTAAACAGACTTTAGAGTTGCTAGTATATTCCCGTTTCAGCCAGATAAATTTGATTCCAACAATTTGGTCCCTGCACAACGTTTCAAGCCTGTGGAATGTATTGAACAAGAAATTAACTAAAGAGAAAATTTATCAGCTAGACAATCAGAATATGCACAGCCAGGTTCTTCTAAAGAAGTACAGTTAGAACTTGTAGACGAGCCGCAACCTTCATCTTCAAAACAGAAACGACCCAGTCCATTGAATGAAGTAAATCATACAACTTCAGAGCATATTTTGCACGATTTAATAATAATACCATTTTCAAGCTTTGCTCCAATTCCACAACCAAATGCTCCAAATCTTATTAACAGCTGGAAACATTCTGAAATTTTGACCAGCATTCCAATGAAAGTTGTATTGGAAGAAAATGAAATTAAAAGAGCCGCTGCTATAGAAAGAAAAGCTAAACAGTTTGCAACAAGAAGAAAAAAGAAAAAAAAATTAACGAAGAATAAAAAAAATAAATAAATTTAGACGACTTATGAGATGACGATGAATTAGATGATGTTGTCTCAACGATTGATCCAGACACCGAAGATGAAATATGCATTATCTGCCATGAATTTGGTCAAAATCAAGAGTTATGATACTGGTTTATTTTCTCTGCGAAGTATTGCCAACCATAAAAAACAAATGTTTTTATTTTTCTTTAATAGTTTTGTATTTTTTTTTAAAGTAAACATTACTTAATTACCACAATATGTATTTATTCCATTAACGGTATTACCCCACTATCGCAACGGAATAACTCTAGCTAGTGGGTAATTTCACGCATTGCCATATTTTATCTGTCTACTTTATTTTAAAAGTCACTGCATCTATCATCTCTAAGTCTTCTTTATTTTAAAAGCAAATTTTCCTAAATTTTTGGCCCAATTAATGGAAACATAAAATAATAAAAAAAGTTTTTCTTAGGTGCGCGGAATTCGTCCTCTTTCCCCTACTTATAGCATAGGCTTGAGTGGAAAAAGTTCTCATCATTTTATTTTTCTCCATCACTGTCAAAACTAATCTCAAATGATTTTTCCCGACGGCTTTCCACCAAATTTCATTCACGCGATTACCATAGATCTGATGCTGAATTTCTTGATAAAAAGGGTCAATTTCCTTAAAAAGTTTTTCACTCACCTAAATTTTCCTATCTACATGTTTTTCAAGGCTTTTTAGACTTTCTAAACATTTAAGGCCATAGACTTAGCATGGTTTTATGTTAGTAATAAAAGTAACATCTGGTTTTAAACATTCTGAGAACGTTTGGAAAAATGATAAAAATTTTATATCTAAAGGTAGAAATAAATTTGCGACAACTGGTGACAAATTTTAATAATTCTTCGCGTTATTTTTATAAGCTGCATAACTCATGATATTGTTTTCTGGCAAGAGAATTACGGGAAACAGCTTTCTTTTAAAGGGATATACAGTATGTCCGAAATTGATGATGACAGCATTACAATCATAAAACTATAAGAGATAGAAGGAAAGAGAGACAGAAGATGGATTAGGGACGCATCGACTACGCGGTCTTTTAGTGTCTATTGTTTAGTTCCCCTTGCTATGTATGTTCTTTTTTCGACATTAGATCATAGAGTCCAATGTCCTTGATAAATGTAATAACATTATTAGCGTTTTGATAGGAGAGGAGGGCATCAATTTTGTTTCTCTGTAATTGGCGGTAATAATATGTTTGACTCATAGGGTGGTTTAACAAGTTTTACAGTAACGAGTAGGTGATTTGTTCGGGAGGTGTTCATGGGTTAGCTTTGTGTAGTCAATTCGAAGTCTCATCATTAAAGTTAGTTCTCGTCTTGGTGGATTAGGGAGGGGGACACCAAAAAAGAAAATCTTTTTAACTGGTTGAAGTTCAAATTGGATGAGGTTTCGAGATATGTAGAGAAGAAAGTTTTTAAGGTCTTGGGAGGCGAAATATTTTGTTTATTTTGTTAGGTGTGTTTTGATGACCAAATACAAGGGAATCGGCTTTAGTGTTTTCTGGGATTCCATTATGACTTGGTACCCAAAGGAAAGTGAAGGATTTATTCTTGATATGAGACTATTTTATTAGGATTTTAATCTCATGGGCTATTAGATAACTGGGGTTATATGATTGAGTTAATTTAAGGGAGTTTAGAGAATCTGAGATTACTAACCAGTTTGATTTGAAGGTATTTATGCAATATTGTATGGCTTTAAGAACCGCGAATAGCTCGGCGGTAAAGATTGAAGAGGATTCATGAAGGGAGAAAACTTTTTCGGCATTTTTTGTTTAACATCATAGACTGCATTATGTTTTTTGAATCCATTGGTGAATATAAGCTCGTGATTATTGTATTTTAGTTGTATTATCTGATGGATCTTTTAATGAATTATTATCGGATTAACTTCTTTTTTGTTCAGTAGTGTGAGTTCAAAGTTGCAACTGATGGGGAAATAACTTTAAGTTGGGAATAAGTAGGTGTTTATTTCATCTGTTGAAGGCAGAATTATTGATAGACGTTCCATGGTTTCGGTGAAGCTAGTATGAATGAAAGGGGGGTACTTATTCAAAGGGGTGCAGTTGTTAATGGGGTTGAAAAAGGATTTGAAATGCGGGATGTAAGGACGGAAGTGGAGTGAGCTAACATAATTTAAGGTAAGTTGCGTCCTTTTATGTTCTAAGGATGGGATTTCAGATTCACAGTATAGGCTATTGATTGGACTGGTGTGAAATGCACCTATAGAGAGGCGTATACCTCTATTATGTATTGGGCGCAATTTTTTGATGTAGGAGGTAGAGACTGAAGAGTAGACTATACTTCCATAATCCATCTTAGATTATATTAGAAATTTATATATTTTAAATTGCGAGATCGCACACAAGCCAACAAAGCGGCCACGATATCAGGCCAACTAAGAGATATAATCTGGAACGATAAACATATGACGGTTGAGAGCAAAGCAAGAATTTACGAGGTCTGTGTAAGACCGATACTGACCTACGGCGCAGAAACAAGAAATGAAACAACAAAGACAAAACATGAGAACCACAGAAATGAAAACGCTGAGAATTATCACGGGAACAAGTTTAAGAGATAGAATGAGAAACGCAAAAATACGCGAGGACTGCGGAGTGGGGGATATTGTGAAGTGGGTTCGTCACCGTCGTAGGCAGTGGAGACATCACGTGGAACGAATGGACGATGACAGACTAGCAAAAACCGTGATGAGAGAGAAACCAAACACCAAACGGCCACCTGGACGGCCCTCCAAAAGATGGAGAGACAGCTGGATGTCGACCTTAAACGAGGATCGATGAGGCATTGTGTAGATAACAGAACTTGGTTCTACCTAGAAGAAGAAGAAGAAAAAGAAGAAGAAGAGATCCTATTTGGTCCCCATTTAGGATTTAACGGCATTCTAATGATATTTAGGTCTTTAAAACATTCCAACTGAGACGATTATTAAATACCAGTTAAAGAAATGTGTGCTGATGATCTAGAGGTGTGACTTGGGAATTCATAGTTAGTCTAGGGTTAATCCAATAGCGTGAGAGCATTGTAGGAGGTAGTTGAGGTATATTTGTAAGGAGTTTTGACTGTCCGAGGAGTGATATAGTAACATGTCGTCCCCGGACAGTTTAAGTAAATGGTTGGAGGGATATGATTTTTGATATTGTTTATAGCTATTAAAAAGAGTGTGGGAATGATTGGAGATCTCTGAGGTATACAATTCTTTTGGAGAAAAGGTCTCGAGAGGGAGCCGCGAGCTCTTACCCTATATGATCGATTTTGTGGGAAGTTAGATATAAAAGTGGGGAGGTTTTCTGAGAAACCCTATTCCAAGTGAATATATAGGATAGATTCATGTTTTACATGGTCAAAAGCTTTAGTCATGTCTAAGAAAACAGCTATAGTATGGGAATTATGAGTAAAAGAGTTGTGGATGTGTATACACAATCCTACAAAGTTATCCAAAGTGAGTTTATATTGTGTAAAGCCAATTTATTCTGGAATGAGGAGATTTTATTTTTTTAGGTACCAGGTTAGTCAGTAGTTCATCATTCTTTCCAGTATCTTACTGAGGTGACTGTTTTTTTTCTGCTTGTGAATTGGTACTAGTATGACATTTCTCCATTGAGTAGTAAATTGACTTGTATTTCATATTTTATTGTAAAGGTTTAGCAGGAAGATTAGGCCTGATTTAGGAAGCTGTTTGATCATTTTGTTTCTTTTAAAGGGATATACTGTGTGTCCGAAATTGATTATGGCAGCATTGCAATCATAAGACTATAAGAGATAGAAAGGCTATTAAATATAGAAACTTTTAGACAATTATGTTAGTAGGTTATTGGTGCTTGTAAATTGGTTCTGCCTTGTTGGATTTTGAGATATTAAAAAAAAATATATATCGAGCAATGTTTTCTTTAATTTTTGTATGATGACATTTTTTGTATATAATGTGTCTACTTAGTCAAATTTAGTTACACCGTTTCGGTTTTCTGGAACCGTCGTCAACTTTGTTTTTCCTTATGATTGTCATATTGTATTTATTATTCCTTGAAAAATACCTAATTTTTTCTATAAAACTATGTGAGATACTAATACAAAAGAGCAACTGTTTTTGATACATTTAATACAACTAACTTTTTAAACATTTTTTGACAAGAAATCTGGAGATATAATTACCTGTACATTTAACTTTTTTGGTACGACTTGGAATTATTGTAGCAAAGGGAATGTCCACTTCAGCAGTTGGTTGGAGGCAATTAAAGCCTTCTGTCATCTGTTAAGGAATATTTTAAATTACTAAGTGATCCCTTATTTTTATTCTCTTCACCCTGGGGAATGTCTAAACATAAAAATGTTGATAATTAGGACCTTAAAAGAAAATTCCACAGGACCACCGTTTCTCTTCTTCAATTCGAAATACTCACACAAATTAAGCACAAGCTGTTGTGCTTGTCGCTCAAGAGTTTTACAAGGCATTACCTAAAAGAACAAATCGAATCTTTATTTCTCTATTTTAATCTTTAATGCCTGATTATTACAAATAAACACATTTTAAAATTACGTATGGGATACAGGACATTTAGACACCGGCGACATATTTGAAGGTTAAAAGTGTTTAGAATTTGTTTTTTAATAAAAACGATACATTATTTCTGATAATAAATGACAAAAAATAATTACTAACTTTCGTATAAAACAATCTCTTGTATGAAATTCATTTAAATACCCAATATTTCTAAAGAACACAATATAAATAAAACTTGAACGATGGCTGTCAATAAAATAATGTTTTGATTGAAAAATAAAAACAGCGTTTGTATTCATGCAACGAAATAATTTCTTTGTTTGTATTCTCTCTTTTTATCATGCTTTACCCATAATTTCAGATTTTTTGTGACTTGGATTAAAACAATAATGTTTTGTTTTCGGTCTTTCTATTACTTGCAGACAAATTAAGATGGATATATCTTAAGACTGTCTATGATATATTTGTGGATTAACTAAGCATGGGAATTCTTTTACTGAACCAACTTTATATTACTATACCTAAAGTCCATAATTTCCGTCAGTGACTCATCGCTCGCATATAGATTGCCCCTAGTTATGTGTCGTCCCGAGAATCAATTCCAGTGGCGTATGCGTTTCACTAAATAATTATTAATTCTGAAATTACGTGGGAATATCAAAATATTTTTTTGTTAAATTTATTCCCTCCCATTTTTATTAACCCTTACAATTTTTTTTCCTGGAAGAGAAACCTTGCATAGGCACCTTCATAAAGTGTGAAAGGTAGTTTCGGATTCTTACCGACGGAAACAACCCTCCCTCCGAATTGAAGGTCCTACCGTTTTCCTTGATCTGCCGTTAGCCGTGACTTCTGGCAGACCAAGGTTGTAAGGCCTCACATTTTCAAGCAATTAAGTCTTAATAAACCTTTGGTCTTCACTTAGTGTAGCTGCTCCAGATGAGTGTTGCATCCACTGCTTAGCACTCTCCCTATATTTTGCTTACAATATAGCGTTTATTTTATATGCACTTTAGATGCTTTACCTGCTCCTCTACGTGAAGGCCAGGGCATTTTCCTTCTGATTTGTTTATTTCGGATCAACCAGAGTGCGTCTAGTCTCATAGGTAATATAGACCACTTAGCTTACATTGATATTTATAGGCAGAATTGCTCTCAAGAGACATATTTGGATCTGATGAACTATCAGCATCTGGGCTGATTACATAGGTTTACAAAAAAAAGTGGATGCCTATTTAACCAGGCCATTTTATTCTTATATAATTAGACGCCCTGAATTCAAATTTAAGGTCCAAAGCTAACCTCTGTCACGTCAGGTTCAAGGTAATTTCAATGTCAAATGGAGTAAAATTCACTAAATAAATCTGAAAACGTAGATAAGTACGTTTTTGACGATGCTAAATCCGAATTTGTAGTTTGTTTAATCCCCCAAGGTTGACTAGAGGTTATTTTAAGGTCATTACAAGGTTAAAATGAGAGAAATCCACTAAATAAACCTGAAAAATGTAGGTTTTTGGGATCGCTTAATCCGAATTCGTGATTTCTTTAATCACCCAAGGTTAGACAGAGGTCATTTTAGGGTCACTTCAATGTCCGATTGTGAAAAATCAACTAAATAAATCTGAAAATGAAGATATGTAGGTTATTGGGATCCCTAAATCCAAATTCGTGGTTTGCTTAATCCTCCAAGATTAGCGTTATTTCAAGGTCAAATTGAGAAAAATATACTACATAGATCTGTAAAAAAGATAGGTAGACTTTTTATGTCGTTGAGTCTGAATTCGCGGATTGTTTAATACCTCAAGGTTGACCAGAGGTAATTTCAAGTCCATTTCAAGGTCAAATTGAAAAAATCTACCAAATAAATATATAAAAGAAGAGAACCCATGAGCAGCCAGATCAATATCCTAAGTTTGGGGTTTGTGTTATACACTTATAAAAACTCGCGCCTAATTGTTATGTAACGGATATCGATCTAGCTGCGCGAGGGGATGTGGTTTTAGAAGGAAGCTTGGGTTTCGCCTAGCTCCGTTCACGTGCCTGCGTGGGGTCGTGGTTTTGGGAGCTTGAGTTTCAATTCAAAAATTCTATCCCCGTGTCTGTCTTCTGTGTAACGGATATCGATTTAGCTGCGGGTGTGTTCTAGTTTTTTTGCAGATTTATTTAGTGGATTTTTTCAATTTGATCTTGAAATGACTTTGAAATGGCCTCTAGTTAACTTTAAGATGTTAAATAAACCACGAATTCAAATTCAGTGCCCCCAAAAGTCTATATATCTTTTTTTCAGATGTATTTAGTAGATTTTTCTTAATTTGACCTAGAAATGACCTTAAAGTGATCTCTGTTTGAACTTGGGGGATTAAGCAGACCACAAATACGAATTCAGCGACTTCAAAAACGTACGTATCTACTTCTTCAGATTTATTTAGTGAATTTTGCTTCATTTGCTTCTTCAAATGATCTTGAACCTGACGTGATAGAGGTTAGCGAACCTCAGATTTGGATTCAGATCGTCTAATTACATAAGAATAAAATGGTCTGGTCAAATAGGCATCCACTTTTTTTTTTGTAAACCTGTGTTATTAATGGTTCAACCACTGCCTTAATGTGAAAGTCTCACATTCTTTGTTCTTCTTTTTTAACATGATCGACACACTATTTCCAATCGCTGGCCATCAAGCTAGTAATTGCCTGGTCCAATAATATTTTGCTGCTAATTTCAATGTTTTGTTTTTCCGTGCCATTTTACTGTTTATTTGCGCCCAACTAATTCGATTGAGTTAAGTTGACAATGGTACGGCGGCAGTCTCGACAATGTTATATTTTTTCAAAAGCTATTTCATCAATAGCATCTCTAATATAATTTGGTTTATTTACACTCACTAAATCTGGCAACTGCACTTTAAACATTGTTTCGTCAAATTCAATGTTTTTTGAGAGGAGCAATTGGCATATCTTCGCCTTTTTAGATGCAAATGTCGGATTTTTTCTTGACATCGACTAATATATCGAGCGTTATCCGTTACAATTACTGAACCCGACCATAAGGTTTAAAATCGAAGAAAACCATCGCTCAAAAACATCAGCGTTCATGTCTTCATGATAGTCCCCTATTTTTCGAGATTCGGTAATGTTAAGGCCGCCATCTAAGACACCGGACACACTTCCAATATGTGTTATTATAAGAACATACCTTTTTTACTAGGATTGCGTAGTTCTCGCACAATTCTTTCCAGAAATGTCTGCTTCGAACTTTTAATGTTTAGATCTTGCCATACCTTCCCAACTGTGTGCCCAGCATTGGGCTATGTTTCGTCAGTGTAATATATTTTTTTCTCTTTTTCCTGAAACTCAAGTATTTTTTCCGGATATTTTCGCCGCTATAAAATAAATTTATTCTTCTTAATTAGTAAGCCTTTTCGATTCCGTTTAAGATATCCGAAACTCATTTCTTTTAAAGCTTGTTTTAAAATTATATATATATATATATATATATAAATATGTTATTAATTTCTGCCTTAATTTTTTAAAATCCTAGTATTTTATTTTTGAAAAAGAAACCATGAACTTAAGTGACGTATTTTGTGTCATCGTTCAGGATTTTTTTTCCGTCGTCTTGTCTGCTTTGCTTTTTTTTTAACTTTTAAAACTCTGAACATCGTGTGCGAAGAAATTTTCGTTAAAGTATTACATATTTCTACACTATCCGAAGTGGTTAGTTCAGGGTTTCGTTCCCGAATACCATAGTAAACATTTTTAATCATTAATCGCTCTTTTAAAGTCAATCAACTATTTTTTTTGTAAATGCACTACAAATCGAAAATTTGTTAATATCCATAATGTACCACAAATATATACACTATAATACACCAAAATAAATTTTTTTACACAACATAATATTTATGACTAAAATGTGGTGGACTTGCATTGTCTTTATTCTTATTTTTACGGCGTTTCGATTAGGTTGTATCTCTTATTGTTATCAAGTATAAACTGAATGTTTTGCCTTAAGACTACGAGCTTATATAGGGATTGTGTCCATTGAAGCGCAACTTTTCGCTTCACTGTACACATCTCAATGATTTGATGTTACAAAGTAGTAGTTGCCAAAGATTAGGTATCTCAACACTCGGTTTACTGAAGATTCCATTATTGTTTTTAATGTATGCTGCTTCTATAAATTTTCTTTTTTTTTTTCATATTGGGTTCCACATATATTGCCGCAGCCTCAGACCATTTTATATGGTGTTGTTTATCCCAGGACTGTTCTGCAATACCTGACATTTCCCCTTTTTGTGTATGAGTTTTATGTTCCTTAAATCTAACTTCTAGCGGTCGTTTGGTTTCTCCAATATGCATTTCACCACACTCACATGGAACTTTGTAAAAACATTCTTTCTTATCGGTACTTTTTTGGATTTTGTTAAATGAGCTCTAAGGGTATTTCCTGATTTAAAGGCTGTTTTTATATTATAACTACTGGCAATTCGTCTTGTTTTCTCCGACGTTCCCTTAATGTACGAAATTGTGAAGAAGGAATGTGTTTCTTGCTGTCCAGTGTTCATTGTTCTAAAATTATTTATAACATCGGCAATTAGTATTGTATTCTGTTGTTAATAGGATTTAATATTTGCTACCTCCTTTTCCAATGATTCGGCATTATTGCATATAGATATAGCGCGATTATAGAGGTTGCGTATAATTCCTCGTTTTGTTGCAACAGAATGATTAGAACTATGATTAAGATATTGTCCGGTATGTGTTGGCTTTCTGTATACTGAAGTTTTAATAGTTTCGTTTGAACGGCTCACCATGACATCTAGGAAGGGCAATTGATTATTTACCTCTTTTTCCATGGTAAACTTAATTGTAGGTCGAATGGTATTCAGATGTTTCAGAAAATCATTAAGTTCTTGATCATTGCCCTTCCATACGATGAAAGTATTATCGACATATCTCAACGAGACTTTCGGTTTTACTGTTGCCGTTTCTATGGCATGAGTTTCAAACCATTCCATATATATATATATATATATATATATATATATATATATATATATATATATATATTGGCGATGACTGGAGAGAGTGAAGAACCCATCGAAAACCCGTCGCCGTAAGCGTAGAACCTGCCTTTTTCTTGAAAGTAAGCACTACGCAGGCAACACTCCAAAAGGTCCATCACCCCGTCCAGTGGCAACGTGGTTCGATCTGATAAAGTAGTATCATTTGAAAGTCTAATTTTGATTATGTCTAGTGATTCCCCTAATGGTACATTAGTATACAGACTTTCCACATCAAAGCTTATTAGTCTGTCGTTTGGCTCTAGATTGATGCTACTAATAATGTTCACGAAATCAATCAATAATATTTATGTTCAGCGAAAGTATAGTAATTAGATTGTAAACTCACAAAATCTGTCCATGAATCAATATTAAATCAATAAGATATTCAACAATACGAGACCCAGTTTGAACGCTCATTTTCAAGTCTATCCAAGATAGACATTCCGTGTATGTGTGCTGCAACATCCATAATCTTCGCAATAAGAAACTAAGTACATGTTGGTTGGCATCACCGTGCTATTTTGAATGCGATCAGCTGATTGTTATTTAAGGCTCGCAAAACTTGACAACCATGCATCTTAAACTTTTAGTCCCTGCTCTGTAGAGTGGCAAAGTTTTAAATTATTTATAAGTGCATGAGATGTTTATTCCGCCACTTTGTCACTTTGGTGACCGGTATTAAATGAGTCACCGACAGAAATTATGGATTTTAGATATAGGCTTTCCTTTTTTGCAGATTAAGACTGTTATAGTAATATACTATAATATTAATTTTTGTTTCGATTGGGGTTGTACACATTTGCTTTAATGCGCGAACTGGTTACTGAAACAAGTTTTGTCCGGAAAAGAATTATTCTTGTTTAAAATTGATGGTGACTCGCAGGTTTTCGCGTAGAGCATATCATAATTCTAGAGGAGACTAGTTATCGAACAACTTATTGCAATTTTTCCAATAAAGAGTTGTTCTTTTCTTATTCTAAAAACAAAAACTGCTAAAATGTGCTTTTGTATCATTTTGACTTTAAAAATTAATTTTATAATTTAATTTATCCTTTATTGCTGTCGAAATTAATCCTGGGTATTTCTACCTAAACAATTTTCTACCGAATTTCATTTCTCCGATTACCATAAATTTTATGCCGATTTTTTTTATGTAAAAAAGGTTAAATCCCTTTAAATCCTTTTTATTTACCTACTGAACCTGTCTATCCCAAAGGTTTTTCAGGCTTTTGAGGTTTTTTAAAATGATTAAGGCTGCTTACTTAACTTCTCTTTATGTTCACGGTAAAAATGATGGCCATTCAGTATTAGCTTAACCGTCCTGAAAGTAGTCAGAATGTTTTTTCGGTCAGTGAAAAATGACTAAAATTTTGTGTGTTAACCATACCAAAACTAAATCCACAAAAAATATTTTAAATTCGGGAGATAAATTTGCTAAAATGAGTTCAGCGTCGGACGAGACCGAGTTTATTTTGGATTTAATTTACTTAAAGAATTAAAAACTATAAATTCTTACCTCTAAATACAATTTGAATAACAAATTTGTTGCTATTAATTCCAAACTTTATCACTAACACAAAAAAGTTTAGAATTGCATGAAGGACAATATTTCAGGGGTTTCAATCTAACTTTAGAAAGTGTGGGGTTAGAAAGAAAATGTGTGTGCAAAATGTATGTGTGTGTGTTGCGTTTCATGGCTCTGGTTGAAAACCAAGCTTTTTATTAGAATTTTTATTGTTTTACTATTTGTTAACTGTTTTACTGAGAATTTTGGATCTAAATAATATAAGCTTAAAATACAGGGTGTCCGGTAAGTACCTCTTAATTTCTCGAGAACATACAGGGGAGGTCAAAATAATCGTACTTTGTCGTAGAAAAAAAATCCCAATAGTGGCTCGTAACGGTTCTAAGTTTTGAACCGACTTGTATAAATATAAAAAATATAATATATATATATATATATATATATATATATATATATATATATATATATATATATATATGTAAAACCAGACTATAGTAGATGTTCTAGATCATAAGAGAAGTCAGGAACGGACTTGTAGCCACACTTGTTTGGCCTAATTATTGACAGGTGTCATTTTCATAACTGAAAACTGAATTTTAAAATACTTTGGTCATTCCTTCTCAAAAAGGCACTTTTCATTTATTTCGATGAAACTGGCGATTTTCCAGATAAAACGGTTTTTATGCGAAAAACTTAAGTTACCAGTGCTGAACATAAACAGGTCAAAATAGAATACGCTGATGTGATTAAATTTATGGGGAAGTGTTATCTAACTCTTCTAAGGCAAGAAAATTTTCCAGCTCAGACAGTGTCAAGTCCAGAAATCTTTCAAAGGGTTGATCGGGGCTCGATTAATTTACAATGTTGGTAAAATGCAAAAATAGTGAAAACGTTTAAATGTTATAGGCAAATGTTGAACATGAGCTCCACATACTTCGATATATTTTCTTATTCTTTGAATATTTTCCCGCTGCACTACAAATAATATTGCGACATTATTCCAGACTTCGTTAGTAGGCTATGCTGTTCTCACTTGTATTTCTTCTCTAGTACTTACTGGTGTTGATTAAACAATATTTTCTTGATATTCCCTGAAGTAAAAGTCTAAGGGATTTAGGTCTGGAGACCTTGGTGGTCATAAAACAGGCCCGCCTCGAACTATACATCGATGGTCAAAAACGTTTGTTAACAGTCGCACCGAGAACGTATTTGTGTACAACAAACACAAAGGTAATCTATGTCAAAAATATATAAAATTATAAGGAAACTAGTAAATCAGTCACGTGTTAGAACTAATTATACGTTCAGTACATGTTCGAATAAAATTTTTCACTTCAGAGGCTGTATGTCTGGGACAGACATATTTGTCCCATTTGGAACATAATTTCGTGTAGTTCCGGTCAACTGATCTGGGGCAAATAGTTGCAATACCAGTAGAATTGTTGCGTACAGTTCCCTTTGTGGTAGAAGGATCTTGACTACATTCACAACCAAATATTTTTATTGCTGCAATAAGTTTATTTTGCAATCCCTTTGTTTTTGAGAGGTTTTTCATATTCAATCGACATAGTTCATTTCCTAGTTGTTTTAGGAAGACCTTTTGCTCCGATTTGCTTTTAGAATGATGAAGCGGCCACTTCTCGTTAGATTTCAAAAATGTTATGTAGGAATTATAACCAACTATGTCACTTAGAATGAAAAAAAAAACCACCATCGGCCATCTCCGAGTTTCGCATCGGCAACTGTATGCCCTGACACATTTATTCAACGTATCAACACCGGATTTAGTTGAGTTATAGTATAGAATTATTTCTGGTTTATCATTCTCAATTTTCATGTCATGATGCTGCGAGGAAAAGACAGAAACAACTTTTTTTTTGAAAGGTAACTTACTAACGTCTCGTTTTCCCTAAAAGCAAATCAAACAGTGCCGGGTGGTGCATTTTTTAGGGCAGGCTATCTTATTTCCTGTGAAACGTCTCTTCTGTTACTTTTGATAGTGCCAACTACTGTAAACTTCTTTTCTATTAATTCTAAGGTTGTCGGAAGCGAAGTAAATTTTCTGTCCATGGTTTTATTACGAGCGCTGTTTCCTAATTTAGCTGAAATGACGGAGCGTTTAACAACTTTAGGACCGTTATTACAGTGTTCAGGTTGATTGAGAACTTCTCCACAATATGCCTTTGCAGCGAAGCAGTAATCATTTTTTGCATCACAAATAAGATTAGCTTCAATGCCATATTTTCCAGGTTTTTGACGGAAAAAATAATCGGAATTTGCATCTTTCATGGAAAAAAAAAGTTCCTCATCAATCACTAATGATTCTGATGTTAATTTTAGCATGAATATACTTCTCAAAGGTCGTGTATAAAAGTCATAAGACGATATTTAAAAATTTTTATAACTTTAAAAATTATAACAAAAAAACTATGGTGGGGTCAGTGACTGACCCCCTTGTTCCGGGTGCGACTGTTAAGTGTTGACGTACTATAGTACGGTTAAAATGAGGTTAAGCACCATCATACATGCACCACAAATACATTCTTCTATCAATTATTTAAATTATGCTACACAAATTGTAAATAAATCTCACCATTGAGTCTTTCTACCGAAACATATGGCAGCCCACATCATCATCATCATCATCATTCCTGGTCTTACAACTCTGGATGAGTCTTAGCCGCATCCACTATCGCCCTCCATCTCCTATGGTCCTATGCTTCCATTTCTCACTGCTGGACTCCAATCCTATACAAATCAGCTTCGACTGCATCCTTCCATCTTTTCCTGGGACGGCCTATTGATCTTCTGCCATCTGGTCTTTCAAAGAATACTGTTTTCAATAATATGGCAGCCCACACATTTACAAATTGAATTATAGCGTGCGGGTTGTCATCAGCTCAAAAAGGTAAAATGTGTGAGGTTATTATGCCATCTCTTGTGAAATCGGCCTGATCGGTAAATAAAATAAGGTTAGAAAAATTTAGATTTAGGTTATGTGGCTTTATAAACCATTTAGAGCATTAAAGTCTTTCAGGATAATCATCCGGAGACAAAGCGTGTACTTTTTCAACGTGGTACGGGTGAAGTAACTGTTCTGTTAGAGTTTCATGTAACATTATTTTGTGTCGCGAGCTTTCTTATGCTGTTTGAAGTATTGTCAGCAATATCTGGAAAAATTTGTTCCTCTACGTGAGCGTCTCGTGTTCTTCTGGGAGGGCCCTCACCGATTTATCTCGAAAACCGTCATTTTTATCGAAATAAATTTAAAGTACGTTTTTTGAAGATGAATGACCAAAGTATTTAAAAAATCAGTTTTCAGCTCTGTAAAATAACACCTGTCAAAAATGAGGGCAAACGAGTGTGACTGCAACTCCGTTCCTGACTTCTCTGATAATCTAAAACATCTACTGTAGTATGGTTAATGAGTCTTTTCGGCCTCTATAAAATATTAAAATTTCACTAAATATTGCAAGTCGGCTCAAAACTTAGAGCCGATATAATAAATCGCTGGATACCTTTTGAGGGCTCTGTATTTCCATTAAGGGGACTTTAGGAATCTGTTTTCTATAACCAAGTAGGGTTATTTTGTCCTCCCATGTATGCCTCAGAGAAATTAGGAGGTACTTACCGGATACCCTGTATATGAAAAATACGTGCATACTTTAAAAATATTGTTATTATTTGGAACTGATACCGATTTATACCAGGTACTGTTTCCTTTTTATGTGTTTAGGACAGATGTCACTGAAAGTATGAAAGAAAGATATTATTGTTCCATATATCATTGCAACGTTTTAGATAGAATATACCTAGCCTTTTTCAAACGTCTGAAAATAAAAAAAAATAAATTACTCAGCTTCATTAAAACATTAAACGCATACACTAAACAAATATCTCCTCAGAATTGTTAGAACCTTAACAGGGCTGCCGGTTTTTAATTAGAAAAACAAGTTTGATTACTTTTTAGTACGAACGACTACAATTTTACATTTATTTCTCTAAAAGATAATGGTTACTCGATTTGTCAATTAGAACGGCGAAATAATTGTAATTGATAACAGATTGTTAAACTTTTTGAGAGGTTCAATTACTTCAATAGTAATTACATTACTTTTAGTTGTGCAATTATCTCAAAATAATTGCTATTAATGGAAAGTAAAACAACTAAAATTCAATTTACTTGTTAGGTTATTTTTCATCATATCTAATCAAGATCATAATATATTTGTACTTATCAATGCTCCTTCTTCTTCTTCTTCTTCTAGGTAGAACCAAGTTCTGTTATCTATACAATACCTCATCGATCCTCGTTTGAGGTCGAAATCCAGCTGTCTTCCATTTTTTGGGGGGCCGTCCAGGCGGCCGTTTGGTGTCTCTCTCATCACTGTTTTTGCTAGTCTGTCATCGTCCATTCGTTCCACGTGGTCTCTCCACTGCCTACGACGATTTCGAACCCACTTCACAACATCCCCCACTCCGCTGTCCTCGCGTATTTTTGCGTTTCTTATCTCTTAAACTTGTTCCCGTGATCATTCTCAGCGTTTTCATTTCTGTGGTTCTCATAATTTGTTTTGTCTTTGTGGTTTAATTTCTTGTTTCTGCGCCGTAGGTCAGTATCGATCTTACACAGACCTTGTATATTCTTGTTTTGCTCTCAACCGTCATATGTTTATTGTTCCAGATTATGTCTCTTAGTTGACCTGATCTCATGGCCGCTTTGTTGGCCTGTGTGCGTACTTCTTCCGTTACTGCTCTGTTACTAGTTATATGTGCTCTTAGGTATTTAAACTTCCCAACCTGTTCGATATGTTTGTCATCAACCATTAGTTTGCATCTTACCGGTTCTTTTGCTATTACCATTGCTTTGGTTTTCTCCACAGATATCTTCATATTATACTGTTTGGCTGTTCGATTGAGATGGAAAAGCATTCTTTGTAAGTTGTCCTCGCTATCTGCTGTCAAGGCAACATCGTCTGCAAAGCATATAATCTGAACGGTGTTGTGTCCCATTAGGTACCCAATATTTGTGCTTTTTACCTCATCAATGGTTTCGTCCATGATTACATTGAAAAGTGTTGGACTTAGGCTATCACCCTGTCTTATTCCTATGGATAGAGGGATTTCCTCTGTTAGAGTGTCATTTGTTTTAATTACCATTGTGTTTTTGGAATTCAGTTCGTATATTGTTCGTATGATTGCTTTGTCTACTTGTTTTCTTCACAGTAATTCTGTTATGTGTTCCAGTTTGACTCGGTCGAACGCTTGTGTAAAGTCCACAAAACAAATGAACAGCGGTTTATCGTATTCGATAGATTTTTCAACCAGCTGTCTGATAATAAATATACCGTCGATAGTAGAGCGGTTATTCCGGAAGCCCTGCTGTTCTTCGCACGCCCCTAACTTGTCTACGATCTGTTATGACATTATTTTGGTTAACAATTTGGCTGAACTATTCAGTAGGCTGATTCCCCTATAGTTTTCGGGTTGTTTCTTTGATCCTCTTTTGTGGATCGGAATTGTGATGCTTTTCCGCCATTCGTTGTGTATTGACGTTGTGCGGAGTATTTTTTGAAATAGAACAGTGAGCTCTGTGACAATGCTGTGGCCTCCGTACTTTAGCATCTCATTCGTAATTTGGTCGGTACCAGGTGATTTTCTGTTTTTTAATTTCTTAATTGTCAGGTGCATCTCTGCTTTACTGATGTTAACATCTGTTAGTTCTGTGATTTATTGTTGGTTTTCGTCTACGTTGTTTTCTGTAGCTGGTGTCTGGAGTAATTCCTTAAAATGGCTGACCCATTGTTGGCTGTCGATTGGACTTAGTTGAACGTATTCATTGATTGTTTTTTTTGTGTTCCTCAGCATGTTCCATATTTTCTTTTGTCCTCCTTATCAATGCGATAAAATAAATCACCCCACTACCAAGACGACGATCTTGTTATCACCGTAGTAACTACTGAAATGTGAGAACAATGTTATTAGGCCATTTAAATTTGCATGGCCCGTTTTGTAAAATATTTGCAAGAGTTCTTTATATATGCAGGATGTCAATTTGAAAACTGCCCACCTTAAATATCGTCGCTCTACTAAATAATGTTAAAAATCGGAAAAACACGTCCTTTTATTTTCAAGGGGGGCACTTTTCATGAATACTGGTAGATTTCGTGATTTAGCCTCCAGGAAGGAGGTCAAGTAGCACATCATTTTAATGCTAGTTGAATTTTCTTTTCAAGAATACTATAATTTAATTTTTCTGACCAGTGGTTTCCGAAAAATCGCCTTCCAAATTTACAGAAGTAATGGAAGCTTGCCTTCACTGAGATTTAAGGTTTTTCAGTTATTATAAGAAAATTATTGTATTAACTTCCTTTTTGGTAGATATTTTATAAGAGGTAAAGTAACTTTCTAAAAATTTATATGAAAAAATAATAGTTAATTTGCGTTTATTAAACGGCGGATTTAAAATTTTTGGTATCTTTGGAATATTTCAGAGATTAAGACTACCTTTTTTTGGCTACTTCTGCAAAAAGATTTTTAAAATATCTATTTTTTTTTTAAATATACATACTTTCCAGATATACTATATATTACTTATGATCTGACTCCAGCCCTTGTCTAAAAATGGAGTGCTTGATTTAATTTTAGTGAAGGAAAAAACTTGATAACATTTAAAGCTATTTTGAAACAGAGCTAAAATGATTTTCATTTCCAAACGCTATATTTTATTAGACAATTTTGAAAGATCAGTTTTAAAATGGAAAATCGCTTTGGCATATTTTTAAAACAATTTGCGTAAATGTATAGTTATATTAGAAGGAAAAATATTTTTTAATTTCTACTGATAATTTAATGATTAAATTTAAATTAATTTTTTACCTAGATTATACGTCAAAAGTACTCAATTACTGAAAAAATTTAAATTACTTCACCTAAATATCATTAATAGTTTTGTCTGTATTACAATATTATGCCTGGAAATGTTATCGCTTTGTTAGTTTGCAATTTTGATGCATTCAAGCTAATCCATTGGAGCGCAGGAGCGGATCCATGGGGGGGGGGGGGGGCGATCGCCCCCCCCCCCCCAAGAGCTTTGAGTTGAAGAAAAACAACCTGAATTTGCCTCTTATACTATAGTTTATTCAAGAACTAGAGAGAGTATTTTTTTATCCTTTTTTTCTTCACAAACTACCTGTGTTGTTTAGTCCGGTGTCTTTGGCAAAATCTGTTAGATACACATATTTGTGATAGGAATGGGTTAGAAATTTAATAATCAAAAATATCGGTCTATAATAATGGACTATTTGGGTTGGATAACAATAGATATTTGGATGTGTAAAGTGTTAAAAAAGATTTAAGTCCTTGTCATAAGCGTCGGAAGGAGATTTATGGATTATTTCTTATATTTTCTTATTAATTCACATACATTAGAAAATATAGATAATTTTGCCATATTTAACACAAATCACAACTGTATTTTTATTATTTTTAAGTTTGGCATAGAAACCGTTTTAGGCACATTCAGACTAAAACGTAGCCTTTTTCTCTCGAAAAATTCTAAGTTATAATTTAAATACTTAAAAATACCCATTGTCAAAAATATAAGAAGTTAAACATATATAAAAAAAGAAATTCGTCCATATAATATTAAAATTTTTTGTGACTATCGGTCATTTTATTATTAGTTAAAAACATTTTTATGACATTTAATGTTTCAGTTTATTTATTTCTTAAACCATCTGCAGAATTACAATTAAACACTAAAAAGGGATTCGAATGTAATTAATTTTTGATATGTTACAGAAAATTTAAATAATAAATTGTGTTTACGCTGGTAACCATTAGGTATCTAATTCGTAATCAAAGTCAGTGAAGCTATCTTTTCTCAAATTAATTATAACTGGTTCCTCTGTCTCGCCGATCATTTTCTTTTATTCTTTTATTATATGGATTTTTCCCAATTTTCTGCAGCAACTTTATTCAAAAAATCTTTCAAAAGTTCAGTTAAGTTACCAATTTTGTATGTTGTTGTTATTTCTAGCAACTCTACCTTTTACTTGAGAGAGATATTTCCTTCTCCAACGGACATTTTCCGGACGATCTATAAGAACAGATTTTCTATCTTGTTTTTGCCAGCAAAAATTAACTTCTCTGAGCAATTTTCAGAGCTCAGTTCTTTTAATTTCCGTAAATCCCAATCTTCAATGATTTTAGTTAAAATTTTGTCGACGATTGGGATCTGCTTCTCATAATAAAATGTATGTACAACTCCTTTTATTCCAGTTTACATCTCTTCTCCCAACCAGGTTTTTCGTCTGCCTGTGATCGTTTGTGGCTTGGGAGGACTAACAATTCCAGTCATTTTTTTCTCCTTCAGTATTCGGTACATAGTAGATTTTCCAACTCCTATCATGTTGGAACACATCTCAATACAGCTTTTAACATTATTATCTAGATATTGATTTCTTAAGGCATCATAAACATTCATCGTAATAAGTTTTTCATTGAGGAAAAACGCCCCGGTGTAACGATTTTGTGTGGAAGCCATATCTTTTGGGTATCTCACTAATCTCAAATAATATAAAAAAACAAGCACAAACAAGATAAATCACTAAGGACACACTGTAAGGTATACTTTGCTCACTGACAGAAATTAAATTGAACAATCAGAAATTTTATTGTTGCAATAAATTTATAAAAGCTTATAATATTTAAATATAATTAGATTTACGGCAGTCCTCAGTTACCTGCGGCACTAGAGCAGGTACGTTGGGGGTTTCGGTAAGAGTTTTATTACTCTCTCTAGTTCTTGAATAGAGTATAGGAATGTGTATGCTTGCGATCGACCCTTCCCTTTCCAAGAGCTTTAAGTTCAGGAAAATAGAACCGATTCTGCCTTTTATATTAGGAATGTGTATGCTGTTGGCACTCCCCCCCCTTGACAACTTGTTTTTTTTGCGATAGCTCCGCCCTAAGAGCTCTTAGTTCAGGAAAATAGAACCAATTCTGCCTCTTATACTAGGAATGTGTATGCTGCTAGCATCCTTCCCCCCTGTCGGCAACTTGTTTTTTCTTGTGATCACACTCCCTTCTCCAAGAGCTTCAAATTCAGAAAAATAGGCCCGCCCCTACTTTTTACACTAGAAATGGGAATGATGATGGTGTCTCCCCCCCCCCCCCCCGTCGACAACTTGCTTTCGCTTGCCATCCTGTACTTTTGTGAGATCACCGCCCCCCTCCCCCCAAAGAGAGAGGCTGGATCCGCCCCTGTTGGAGCGTATATGGAGTGGAGATTAATTTTGTCTCATAAGCTTCATGTAGGTTGCAAGTCGATTTGCAAACCAATCTTTAGTTTGCCCCACAAAATATCTCTCAACTAGAAAAATTTCTCTTATGCAACCCACTGGACGAGTATTTGATCTTCTGCTTCCAGCCACGCGTGGCTCTGGCAGTATCAAGTTCCAGCTCCAGTTAAACCGTTCCTTTAGTTCAGGTTAGAATACAACCGTAGTGTCTACTGTGCCGGCATTTCTATGCTTGATGTCTACTGTACAAGTATTTTAATCTTTGTAAAAGTGATTATGTCTTTACATTGGTGCGTTTTAAAGAGATTAAAAATGTTTGGCGAGAAAAAAACGTCCAAAATTAAGTCCTCTCTCTCAAACTGTGCAGACAAATACAGTCATTGATTTCGATTTCCGAATTCAAAGGATTCCGAGTTAAGAAGGAATTTATGAAAACCTTCGTGTATGTGTTAGACATTTTTAAGAATATCTTGTAAGAGATTCTGGAAAAGCAGTTAAATATAATGCACTTCCTGTTCTCTATCTTCCTGTATATATAAGCAAAACCAAATATGTGCTTTTTTATTTTCTACAAAACACAATCAAACACTAATCATCAAGGTATGTCAAAATTCTCAAAAGCAAGAGTTTGCTTGCATGGTTAAACTTGTTTTACAAAATAATGCTTCAAGTTGATTTGTTATTTGGTAAGTTTCAAACAAGACAAATTGACGCTGTTATCGCAAATAGAAATATATCATTTGAATCCAAATTAACAGAAATAAGAAATAATATTACTCCAAACAACGTTTTACTCTATTTCAAAACGACGTAAGCTTGATGATTCCCGGAAGTTTTCCCGGAAAGCAAAGGAAATTTGTGATATAATTATTTGTCAAGCAAAAGAACGATTTAGCTTTACAGGTCACTTGGTAGCAGCCAGTATTTTTTTTCGGGAACAATATGTTGAATGTAGTACATGTTTTTCCGAACAAAAATTTAAGGATACGATTAAAATTTACCTCTTTTTTATCGAAAAAAACTCCGTACAGAACTGACCGTCATATATGAAACTGAAGAATTTGGATCAATTTCGGGACTTCTTTTACTTTATGACTATTTTTCGTAAAATATAGAGCTAAGTGAGATATTAAGTGAAGTTTTGAAACTTTTAAAAATTTTCATTACTGTTCCGATGGCATCGGCTAAAGCAGAACGGTGTTTTTCTACCCTCAAACGCATAAAAATATTTTTCGGAATACTATGAGCCAAGAAAGAATTTCTACTTTGGCAATGCATTCTAAAGCAAGGGATCTTATCGAAAACATTCCTGATTTCAATCAGCGGATTATTGATAAGTTTGCTAATGCCAGTTATCGGCGTATGGAACAAAGAACCAGCTTTTTCGAAGAACTCCAAGAAGTAATAGACAAATTGTCAAAAAAAAATCAAAAAACTTTCATAATAGGTGACTTCAACTCTAGAATAGGGAATACTCCCATTCCGGGTATAATGCACAAATTTAACGAAGAGACCACTAATAACAACGGAGAAAGGCTAATAAATATATGCGGAAATAACGAGCTTCGTATAAATAACACTTTTTATAATCACAAACAACAGCACAAGTATACTTTTGGCAACACAAGAGGATTCAATTCGACAATCGATTACTTTATAACTAATAGGGAAATCCTTCCAAACCAAATTCTAGATGTAAGAACCCTAATATCTGTGAATGTCGGAACAGAACATGGCTTAATACTGTGTAAATATCGATTCAAAGTCAATTTCCAAAAGAAAAGGCTTTTGATATACATCGAAAAGTTTAACATAGAATCGTTCAAGGAAACATCAACAAAAATGCTATACCAAAATAGGCTGAAAGAGAAACTAGCCCTAGATCCAATAATAGAGGAAGATAGTCCTAGTGATGCTTGGAACAAAATCAAGACAAGTATAATTGATGGTGCAAAAAAAGCACTCTGTACTAGAAAAACAAACATAAATGGGAGAAGAAACATCAAACCTTGGTTCACTTTAGAAGTAAAGGCATTGGCACAACAAAAGAAGGCAGCATACTAAAAATACAAAAATATAAGAACGCAAGAAGAATACTCAGCATATAAAGCCGTGAAAAATAGAATTAATAATGCGATTAAAGACCTAAAGGAAACATATTGGAAAAGGTTTTCCACCGAAATGGAAATGAATTTATACCGAGGGCAAAGGAAAGTTTGGAACGTAATAAGAAATAGGAAAAAAAAAGTCAACGAAGAAGTGGTAATCAACTCTATAACAGCAGAAAACTGGAGAGAATACATGCAGAGCCTTTACAATAACCAGGAATGTAATAATGAGGACATCCAAATAGATTTAGATAATGTAAAACCGATGATGGAAGACGAGAACATAAAAATAGAGGACGTACAAGAAATGCTGACCAAACTGAAAAATAGAAAAGCTCCAGGAAGCGACGATATTTCCAATAAAATGCTTAAATATGGGGGCCTTGAACTAGAAAAAGCGCTAACAATACTATTTGACAAAATTCTATCAATCTGCAGTACTCCAGAACAGTGGAGGAACAGCCTGACTATACCCATCTTCAAAAAGGGAAATAAGAATGACCCCAACAATTATAGAACAATAACACTACTAAAGAGTACAAGCAAATTATTAACAAAAATCATGACTTCAAAACTAACGAGTAAAATTGCAATAAGTGAAGAACAACACGGGTTTAGACAGAACAGATCGACAGTTGATGCGATTTTCATTATCCGACAGACTATTGAAAAATCGATAGAATACAATAAACCTCTTTTCATCTGCCCAGTGGATCTTAAAAAAGCATTTGATAGAGATCGACTTAAAGATGTCTAGCAAATACTTCAGGAAAATGACGTTAACCACAACTAGATTACGGTAATTGAAGAGCTAAATAAAAACAATAAGACACGCATAAAAACACAACAAGGAGTAACAAAGGAAATACCTATCATGACGGGAATACGACAAGGCGACAGCATGAGTCCATTTCTCCTTAATTTAATTATGGACAAGATAATATAAAATGTAAAAGAAGTCAATGGAGGATACAAAATGGGACGAAAATCTTTAAAAATCTCATGTTTTGCCGACGACGCCTTGCTATTAGCAGAAAATGAAGACGATCGACAACGACTACTATACCGATTCCAGACCACAGCTAAAAATTTAAATATGGAAATATCTACAGAAAAGATCGAAACGATGGTAATTTCAAAACATCCTGTCAGATGCAAATTGATGGTGAAGAACCATCCTATCAGACAAAGCATGTCTTGCAGATACTTGGGAGTTGATGTATCAAGCAATAAAAATCTATACCATTAAGTCAGAGAACAGGCTAACAAGGCGTTAAGGATACCAGGATGCCTGAGGGACATAATCTGGAAAAATAAATATATGTCCACGAAGAGCAAAGCACGCATCTACAGAACTGTGATAAGACCAGTACTAACTTATGAATCGGAAACTCGAGCCGAAACATCTAAAACAAAAATTATGCTATGAACGGCTAAAATGAAAACGTTAAGAACAATCAAAGAGTAATCCTAAGAGATTAAATAAGAAGTTCTGAAATAAGGGAAGAGCTTAAGGTGCCTGATGTGGTACGGTTCATAAGGTCAAGGCGCAGATATTGGAGGGACCATGTGGACAGAATGGGCGACGATCGATGGGCAAAATGGGCTAAGAATGAGTTACCAAACACTAGAAGATCCACTGGTCGACCTCCAAAACGATGGCACGAATGTTGGACATCAACATCACAGGAGGCTTAAAATAGCAGAAAAACAAGACGTCAGTCTTAAATAAAAGAGGAAGAAGAATTTTCTTTATAAATAATTTACACAGTAAGTTATGCGTGCATTTTCTTGTGACTGCTTTTAAAATTTACCACCTTCTTTATGCTTAGTTATTTAAAATACACTGCTTTGTTTCATATTAATTCAATTTTTAAAGACTTTTATTTTTTCATCCACCGATGCCTATGACAGGTTTTAATGTACTATTGGAATTGCAACCCCTACTTTTTTAATGCACCAGCCGCCACTGTATAAATACAGCAAATTTTCAAATGTATTATATATGGATTAATTAATAATCTGATAAATGTTTTTTTAGCAACCGGCTGTAAGTACCGCAGCTTAATGGTCTTTTCCTGTTAACAGCAAAAGTAACGTATATTTTTTTCAGTATAAGTGAAATTAAATTTTCTCTGGTCAGTGAAAAATTGGAAAAATATTGTGCGGTATTTTCACCGACCGCTGGAAAACGTTTTTATTTTCAGACAATAAATTGCAAAAAACAACTGCGTTAGACTAAAACAAACGAAGTTTTGATTGCACCAATTTGTTTTGGTAATTACTATTGAGTGAAATCATATGATGAAATGAAGGCAATATTTTCGTAATTTAATATGATATATATATTTTAACAATATTATTATGTTGCGGTTATTTTGATTAATAATATTTATAATGGTCTAGTGATAATTATTGGTATAAAATTTTATACATACTTATGCTCACAGTAGCCGTTTGTTTGGTGCATACCGAACGTATATTTATAAATTAACTCTAATACCTAAACTGACCTGAATTAACTTTTATCATGATTTTCAAGCCAAACGGCTCCACACACCTTCCAGAGAAAAATGACTCATGCCAGATAAACCAATATACCAATGTGACAGAATTTGATCATAGACTCCTGCCAATGACATATTGAGGTAGCGATAGCCATTTATCTATAACCAATTTGCTGCTACACATTAATTTGTAGCTATTTTAATAACCTATAATTAAATTTCACAGTAATAAAGAAACTTTGGAAGTCTGGATATTCATCTTCTCTCTTGTAGCCTTAGTACCAAACAACTACGGTTATTTAAGCTTACCAAAACCATAACTCAGGACTTCAGAACTCAGGCAATGCTACTAATTAGCTAGACAGATGACATCTCTTGTTTACAGCTCACACAGCAGTACGTCCGCGAGTTTAGTCGCGTGAAGGTTACTAATTAAATTAAATAAAACAAATTTCTCAAAACAATAGCCTATTAACAAAATAAATAGGAAAAACTAACTATTTACAATGAGAAACTTAAAACTAATAACGATTCGAAAAAAAACTAGCATAATTGCTCTTATTGGCCGCTCTGTTAATGAAAAACCCAATTTTGAAAAAAAACACGTATAAATAGCTTACTAAAACACCGAACAGAAAAAGAAATGAAACGCGAAAAACAGCTATTTATATTACTTTATCCAAACGCTCGTCTAAAGTAACACACAATGTTCCCTTAATTTCCCAAATTAAATCAAAACAAATCAAACAAAGAAAACTTTCTTTCCCGATGATTATATCCGTTACATAATTTTTCCACGGCACTGGACGGCGGTCCCGCTTCTAACGAATTTCAAATTGTGACTGACTTTAATTAATTTCTAAAAATCAAATTCAACTTTCATCCCTTGGAATCTTCCTTGTCCCCCTACTAGATGCGTTGGTTCCGACATGCGTGCTTTTCCACCAATAGAACGTACTTACGTGATGCATCCCCGGGCGCGAAGGGCAGGTTTCGTTCCCGAAGGTCTGTATGTTTTCGGTACCCTGTTTCATAGATGGCATAAGTCATCCATGCGTCGAATTTAATTTAATTTAATATTAAAACTGACCAGAGCTCAAAACTAATAACTATTCTATACAAATGTGATCAGTAACTATTCTTCAATTACACTACAAAATCGTGAAAGAAATCATAAAAAAAAACCAAGGTTTTAACCATTTTCACACTTTCTTATTCCTATTTTCGCCAATTGGGGAAAAAATGGGTAACAGACGCGAACTTTGTACATAATAACAAATACTTATATTGTATTTTAGTGATTTTATTTAAATATTCTTTTGTTTTCTTATGATGGAAAAATTTGCTCAGTTAAAGTAAAAGAAAGCTCTCTCCCGGTCGGCCACGTGTGGTTATCACTTTACCACTTAACCTAGACCTTTAGCGATGTGGTTTTTAAGACTATTAAGTTACTTTGACAGATTTATACTAAAAAACTTCGAGGGGGTAGAACAGTTTAGATTTTGTGTCACATAAATTTACTAAGTTTATGTTGTTTTTTTTTTCAGAAAAATTAACTACCCCAAAGTAGTAAAACTGAGCTTAAACTCAAATCCGTTAATGGATTTATATTTTCCTGATATGTAACTATTTTGGCCAGACATAAAATATACATTTCAACGGTCCAAATCTTTATGCAGAAAGACTCAAGTAAATTCTTCCATTCAGTAGAATTTTATTTAGAGTTAACAAATGTTAAAATAATTAAAAATCACAATAAACTTTTGTTCCCTTACACCAAAAATATGAAGCTATTTGGGGACCCTTTTCATGTTATCGGTTCCTAGGTGATGTAGTCTGCTGTATTTCCCACCAACTTTCGGACGGTCTGCGCAGTTGCTAAGAGAACTGCTTTCTAAATCGGTTTATACAGATGCTCACTAAGTCTTTTGATCTTCTGCAAGTGGTTCTTTGATATCATTCCAGTTGTTAATAAAATTATGATAATCGTTTAGACGCTCCTCATTGCCCATTGTCTTCGAATTTGCAACTCCAGATCTCTGTATTTGGCGATCTTTTCGTTGCATTTTGGCCCTAGTTTGTTTTTGTTAGATATAGCAATGTCAATTAGTGTAGTTCGTCTAGAAATTTTATCTGTTATTATACGAGCAATAAGCTGGTCTTGGATAGCTAACAAAAAGCCATTTGTTTCCGAAGATATCTCTTCCAACTGTACCGTTCCTAACTCCCAACAGTATAACGAAGTACGGCGGTGTCCTCTTCGCATTTGGACGCTGCTGCCTTCGATGAGTTTTGCGGTGTATCGCACACCATGAATCCAGGCCTCTGGCTCCGATAGACCGAAAAGATCGAAGGCTTACCCGCCGACTACCTGTCGGAGCCCGCTGCGTTGGCGCGCGCACTCACCTGCTTCTGGATTACCAGATTGTACGTAGCCATTCTCTCCAAAGCAATATCGGTAGTAGGCTACTGTGGTTACTGAAGTAATTGACTTCGTATCAAAACCGAATATAAAAATTACGATTTCATGATCACGTATTCTCGCGAATATGTAGTCTTATACCACGATTAGTCATCGTAGCAGTGTAATATTAAATTTCTTTCTGTGTATATAAAATACAAATACCATGACATGTCGACAGGATGTTAAACCTGCCGAATTTTCAATGCCAGACTGAAAAATATCATCAGTCGAACCACATCTATACATTGAACGCAGTAGTGCGAAATTTAATAATTAAGTTTTCACTAGGAAATAAATAAGTCTATTTTTCTGTCGTCTTTCAATAGTTGCATATACGTAAGTAGTGAACATAACCCGATTCTCTCAATCCCCCCACTCCTCGACCTTGACCTTGACCTTGCTTCACCCCTCTTTGGCCCCGCCCACATGTCCTTGTCATTGACCTTGAAAGTGCACGTGTGCTTTGGCCTTGGCCTTGTGTTCAAGGTTGTGTGTGTGACCTTGACCTTGACCTTGGTCGAGACGACCTTGACTTTGTTGAAGGTCATCTTGGGTGTGTGACCTTGAAGATATGTTACGTGGTTGGGGGTGACCTTGAATGGTTTTATATAGAGTATGGGGCAGTTTCATTCATCAGTTGGCTCTGACTTGTATAGGTAGTACATGTGTTAATATTTGACAAATCATGGCATATGTTTGTGAAAATTGCGGTTCTAAGTTTACTAAGAGTTATAATATGAGACGTCATAAAAGAGAATCGTGTGCGGCGAGATTTAATGAAGTGCCTGGAGGAAAACGGCTCCGAATTGAAGAGTATACATCGACGATTCCGGTAATTAATTGCGCTACATGTAATGTAGATGTTCCAATAAATCATATGTCAGCGCATAAACGAACACAACAACATAAAAATAATTCATGTTTGCCGGTATGTCATGGTGTGCAACTCGTTGAATGTGCCTTCAAAAGGAGAATTGCAACCTATCGGGTTAGCAGTGATATGGAGCATTCCGATTACGTAATGTTCTTTGCAGACATTAAATCCAAGGTGGTGGAACTTGTTAATAATTTATTGCGTGTGCATCATGCTTTAAAAGTTAACATGACAGCTGTTGGCGAGTACATGCTTCCATCACAAGAAATATTCAGTGAAAAATCCTTCAACACTGCTAATCAAATAATTAGTGTAGAAAGTGATTTGGATGCCGTTTACCATTCTTTCACCGAATTAATAAAAACGCAGGCGACAGAGTTCCAGGAGAAAGATTCAGGTATGGAAAAATCAAAACCCGATATATTAAACTGATTTTTATATATTATTTTTCTTGTTATAGGATGGGCTCTTGTGCGAATTTTATACTTGGAAGTTGGTATCAACAAGTATATGCCTATGGGTGGCTCATCATACATCAAGTTGCCGTGTTCTATTGAAAAGAAAGGAGCTGTCGTCAATGTGATTAACCAGGACGAATTTTGCTTTGCGTGGGCTGTAACATCAGCATTGTTTCCTCCAACAGCAGAGCCTTCACAGAAGACATCCTACCCCCATTTTTCTAGAGTGCTAAATGTAACAGGTATGGATTTTCCAGTAAAATTACGTGACATTAAAAAATTTGAGGAAATGAACAACATATCAATTAACGTATACGGTCTGGAATCTAAATATGAAAATAATGAAATAATACATGAAGTTATTGGTCCACTGAGGTATGCGTCAAAAAAGTTGGATAGGCATGTAAATTTATTGTTAATTACAAAAGACTGTAGTAGTAAAGATGGCGGTGAACATTTTTGTGATACGACTTGTTCAAAGAGTCATTATTGTTGGATTCGGGATTTATCACGTTTAGTTTCAAGTCAAATTAGTTGTCAACAACATAAAATATATTTCTGTGATGGTTGCCTCATTTATTTTAGTACACCGTCAGCTTTAACTTTACATCAAAGCTACGATTGTAACCACATTTTCACGCAAACACCCTCAGTGGATTTAAAAATCGATAAATTTGGAAAGAGTGTGCCGGAAAATATTTTAAAATTCGAGGGTATAGAAAAGCAAATGCGCGTTCCATTCGTGGTTTATGCAGATTTCGAATCTGTTTTAAAACCCGTTGAAACGGTACAACCAAACCCACAAAATTCTTACACTGTAAAAAGTTTTAAACACGAACCATATTCTTTTGCTTATTTAATTAAATGCTCTTTTGACGACTCACTTTCGAAATTTGAGCTATTTCGGGGGAATAATGCAGCTCAAGTCTTTGTGGATCGTATCGAGTGTGATTTAAGGGCTCTATACAACACATATTTAAAAGACATTAAGCCTATGAAACCGTTAACGCCTGAAGAAAAAAGGGAGTTTAATGATGCTAAAATATGTGGTATATGTGAAGGCCCTTTTGAAGAGGGTGAGATTAAAGTACGAGACCACTGTCACATAACTGGTGCAAAAAGATTTGGTGCTGCACATTCCGTTTGTAATTTAAATTATAAATTACCCTCTTTTATCCCTATCATATTTCATAACTTAAGCGGCTACGACAGCCATTTATTTATAAAAGAGTTATGTAAATATGGGGATAAAATTGGTGTTTTGGCTCAAAGTAAGGAAAAGTACATATCATTTACCAAAAGCATTTATGTGCACGATTATTTTGATAGTAAATGTGGAAAAGTCAAGAGGAAATATTTAAAGTTGCGATTTATTGATAGTTTTAAATTTCTGTCAACATCTTTGGAAAATTTAGGCAGCGGTTTAAACGACGACGATTTTATTGAAACGCGGAAACATTTTTCAAATATCAACCAATTTAATTTGATGCGTCAAAAGGGTGTTTTTCCCTATAGCTTTATTGACTCTATAGAAAAAATGGAAAATACATGTCTTCCAAGTAAAGATGAATTTTATGATAATTTACGGGAAGAACATATTAGCGATGAAAGCTATAGAAGAGCAAAAGAAGTATGGCGCTTGTTTGGGTGTAAAACTTTGGGGGACTATTCGGACGTGTATTTAAAATCAGATGTGTTGCTATTGTGTGATGTTTTTGAGCAATTTCGGAATAATTGCTTAAAATTCGATAAACTTGATCCAGCACATTACTATACCCTTCCAAGTTTATCATTTGATTGTATGCTACGTATGACTAAGGTAGAGTTAGAGCTCTTAACTGATATAGACATGATACATTTTTTTAAGAAAGGTATACGCGGCGGCATAAGCCAGTGTACAGAAAGGAAGCACATCGCTAATAATATTTTTTTACCAGACTATGACCCAACAAAACCTTCTTCATTTATAACATACCTTGATGCTACAAATCTATATGGTCATAGTATGTCACAAGCATTACCATATGGTGGTTTTCGATGGTTAAGCGAGCGCGAAATTCTGGATTTAAATATTATGGCTGTTGGTGATGATAGTTTACATGGCTACGTTTTGGAAGTGGATGTGCATTATCCGACTGAGTTGCATGATGCACATTCTGATCTTCCATTTCTAGTAGAAAATATCATACCGCCAACAGAAAACGCTAAATTACCGAAATTAATTCCCAATTTACAAGATAAAAAAAAATACATTGTACACTATAGAACTTTAAAACAAGCCATCGCCAACGGCTTAGTGGTAATGCAAACCCATCGAGTATTACAGTTTGAGCAATCAAAATGGCTAAAATCGTATATTGATTTTAATACCAATTTACGTAACAAGGCCACCACAAAATTTGCGAAGGACACTTTTAAATTAAAAAATAACGCGATATTTGGTAAAACTATGGAAAATGTGGAAAATCGAAAGGATATAAAATTAGTAACACATTGGGAGAACAGTGTAGGCAGAAATGGAGCTAGAGCACTAATATCCCGCCCCAATTTCAATAGTAGCTCGATATTTACCGAGAACTTTGTTGCTATACATATGAATAAAGTTAAAATATTGTACAATAAACCAATTTATATCGGTTTTTCCATATTAGATATATCAAAGACTGTAATATACGATTTTTATTATAATTTTATTAAATCCAAGTTTGGCGATGATGCTTCGTTACTTTACACCGATACTGACTCGCTTATATTAAAAGTGTATACGGAAAACTTTTATCAAACTATATCAGAAAACCCCGAAAAATTCGATACATCAAATTACCCCGAAATTAATAATTTCAACATAATTAAAAGTAATTCTGTAGTTGGTAGAATGAAAGATGAGTTTCCTGGTGATCCGATAATAAGTTTTTATGGTACCGGCGCGAAGGCTTATTATGTAAAGTCCATTAATAATGAATTAAAAAAAGCCAAAGGTATCAAAAAATGTGTTATCGAGAAAGACCTTCATCAGGAAGACTACCAAAGAATTGTTGAACGGGGTGGTTTGATATTAAGAAAGATGAAGACATTTAGAAGTGAATTACATAACATTTATACCAACATAATAAATAAAGTAGCATTGTCACATAGCGATGATAAACGTTATGTAATTCCCAGTTCAACCAAAACTCTACCTTGGGGGCATGCAGACATAGATTTTTACAAAACAGACCCGGAAGAAAACTTAGCAAATTTAGTCACCGTGTTGGAATCATTTCTAAGTCAGGACAGCACGTAATCTGGAAAATCCATATTTCATTATTTGTATTGTTTTTATTATTTCTATTAAACATACAACATTAATATGTAACGATAGTATTGTAATTTTTTTTTTTTTTTTTTTAAATAAAAAACATGTATTCATTGATTGATTGCTTTTTTATTGAACCTTTATTTTAAAATTATAAATATAATGAAGTGTCGACAAATAACAAACTGTAAAAGTTATTGTTGAAAAATTTGTCTAATAGTAAATTAAACGCACAGGTCTACGAGTAAATGTTTAATGTGAAACAGGTTTGCTGACAAGATCCTCCATAGTCTTTTCAATTTTCAACATTCTAGAGTTAAGTTCATCACGCAGTTCGTCTTGCCTAAGTTCATATATTGCAATAACAGTATCATCAATGTATCCTCTAAGTTCTTGACCGGTTTCAATTAATTTCTTGCGTACGTAACCTTCAAGTTGGTTTCTGAATATATCTTTAATAACAATTGTTGAGTCATGTAAAGCTTTCTGCGTATCTTGCACACACTGAGCAAGGTTATTATCAACATAATTTCGTGTGGTCGCATCGTCTCCTTCAAGAGGTTCTGCTAAATAGCACAATCTTTTGCTTCCCATGTCGTAATCTCCATTAGGTGTAAGTTTAAAACCTATTCCTGAAGGACCTCGCATAAAGTTAAAATCCTTAAATTTTCTTTTGCGACCGAACTTATCAATAGTGTTTACTTCTGACATTGTTATGTGAGACTGATTTGAAACCATTAGATTTCACCCTAATATATGGTTCTATTTCATTAATAAACGGACTCTGCAGAAAAATATGGATTGCAAAACGTATTTTAGGTGATGTTTAATAAATACACATACAGATTCATTTTACTATTGTTTTATTGAAAAAAAAAATTAAAATATAACAAAAGATTGAGTTTACTTTTTATTATTAAAAAAAAAATAAAAAAAATAACAAACAAAAAAATTAAAAATTAAGAAATAAAATACATGTTAATTTCTTCTGTACAGGTAAGCTTCTTCTATGACCCAATTTCTTCTCTGGATGGCACGTTCATTAATGTCCTTGTTTTTAAAATAACCTTGACAGGACCAAAAAAAAATCCTTGAAAATTACAACCTCGAAAACGACCCTGACATTGACGGGTACTTTGACCTTGGCCTTGGCCTCGCATCTAACAAGTTTAGTACTATATTTATATGCTTCTTTAAAATAACCTTGACAGGGACAAAAAAAAAATCCATGAAAATTACAGCCCTGAAAACGACCCTGGTATTGCCGGTTACGTCGGCCTTGGCCTTGGCCTTGCATCTGACAAGTTTAAATATTATACTTAATGCATCGAACAAAAGGAATAAAGGCGGTGTAGTGGGGGAAATGGGCATAAAAGCAGACTTGCTGGCTCGAGCTCTTCACAGTTCGTCAGAACAGCAAACAGTACAGTGCTAAGAAAAAGTTAATTGTGTGAGTTTGAATATCGAAAATGTCTAGTGTACGGTCTCTTTTAGATGCTCTTGACGTGAGCTGCGGTTCACAGCAAGGCATGCTGGATAACATGAGTGGTTTAGAGGTGCTAAGTCCGGGGGTGTTCGAGAACTGGAATGGCGTGGAGCATGAAGATGCCGAAGACCGAGCCCTCAACGATGGTCGCGACGAGGAGTTAGTTCAGTCGGCAGCGCAATTCCTGGAATGCTGGACGGAGGAGAAAGAGCCAAAAATTAATGTGATTAGTGATGTGGTTGTGCGAAAAGCATCGCGGCCTAGGGAATCTTCTCCGAAAGCGTCGAAACTGCAAAAGCTCTTGACTATGCGGAAGTCGGAAATCGCCGATAAAAAAACATTTTATTCGGCGATTAAAGGTGTGGGACAAGGGAAGAAGAAAAAGTTTAACTTTAAGCGTCCCTCCACCCCTGTTCCATTACCCGACTTCCTAAAAACAGCACCGCAAGAGCCACTGTCAGTAGAAGTGGAAGTCATAGAAGGCCCCGATGGACCAACACCACCAACGCCACCAACACCGGCCAGCGTCGAGAATGTAATAGTGTCGGAGGTGAAGTCTTCCCCAGCGCCAGCACCACTGTCGCCGATATTGGGGTGCCGGAAACCCATGAAGAAGCGGTTTAAGCGGTGTTTTGAAGGCGATGAAGTTTCCGCTGCTTCGTCGTCGTCGTCGTCGTCATCGTCTTCACCAAATAAAACCGCGTCTTCTTCCGAGCCATCACAACCGGAGTGGGTCGAAGACTTCACCAACTCTCAGAAGACCAAATTGACTGACATTTATGCCATGAAAAAACGCTTAGTGAATGAAGTGAACGAGTGTGCCAGTGACATTATAGAACTTGAAAAACAATTAGAGATAAAAAAGGTGAAATCTGCGCGGTTAAAAAGACAATTAGAGGACTTTAATAAATTATGTAGTAGGTGTTAGGTAGTTGTAGATATTAGCTTTTAATTTATAGTATTAAGTTTGTAAATATATATATATATATATATATTGTAGTTAATAAAAAAGTGTTTGATCAAATTTTTTATATTTTATAATGAGAATAAAAATGACTTGAAAATTTATTTTTGTGTGTTATTTCATATAGGCCCTGTCCCACATAATATTAGGTAATAAAAAAAAAAAAAAAAGTGAATAATCCACTAAAACTACGCAATAGCAATAGTTGTAAATATTTTCTGATAATATTTACAAGTATGCTAAAACATGGTTCGGTTTATGAAGTTAAGGTTCTGTCGCCAGAACTTCTAATACTTTGTATCTCAATATTGTATGTTTTTATGAAAAAAACATAAAATATTGGTTACAAAGTATTATAACCAACTAAAACTACGATCAAATTATTTTGTGGTCCTGAAAAGGACCGTTTGGTTTTAAAACATGCGACTCTTTTATTGAGTTGTGGAGTCGCACGGCCCGTCATCATCATCAGCGGGGGTGGCGGTGCTGTCCTCTGTGTATTCGATGATGAACCGCCAAAGTTCATCCCATCTAGGATCGTTCGGCTCCCACTCCAAACAATTCTCTGTGGTAGAATCTACCACAGGGCATTGGATGGGTTGTTGTTGTTGTTGTTGTTGTTGTTGTTGAGTCCCTGACATGTTGAACTAAAATGATTGTAATAAGTATTGATGGTCGTATATATAGAGACAAATTAATGGTGGGGGGTGAAAACAAATGTCATATTACGTATTGAGACCAAAAGTTGTTTGTGGTCTCAAATACGAACGAACGATTTAGCTGGGTTCCACCAGCACTTAAAGTTTTAATACTTTGTATCTAATATTGTATATTCTATACATACAATATTAGTAACAAAGTACTAATATGTACTAAAACTACGATCAAAGTATTTTGTGGTCCTGAAAAGGACCGTTGTTGTGTGCCCTTAAAAAGGGCCAGGGAGAGTGTGGGGCTTATGGTGCCCCATCCTCGCTGGTCGACCACCAGCTTGACGAATCGCAGGGGCCTTGTGGGTCGTCGGGTGTTGGTGATGCTGGAATTTCCAGCACCGCATCTTCCGTCGAGTCCGGCTCTGGCTGCGGCGACGGAGTTTCGAGTCTTTGTAAGACCCAATCACCCGCGTCGTCTAATTCCACTAGACCCGGATCATGGTCATATACTAGCGGAATCGGCTCATCCAAGTCGTCCCAACGTAGGACGTCAATTTCAAAATCCACCTCGTCGTCGTCGTCGAAGACTTGCAGGTCTCCAACGTTGTCGGCTACGGTGTCATCACTAAAGATGGATGAGCCTCGGCTGGCGGGTCTTTCTTCCTCCATGTTTATCGTATGAGGGTTGATGAATATATGACTGTGTAACTGACCCAGTCTCATATATATAGAACTACCCCCACCCCACCAACGGATTCTAAATGTTATGTATTGGTGAGAGCTTATAGAATTATTGATTTTTTTCAAAAACTTTAAATAAGGAATTAGATTTGTTTAGACAATAAGACTTATTCTTAATATTTTGTGAAGAATACATTACAAAAAAAAAATAATAGAAACCTTGTTTGAACTGTTAACATTTTCATAGGTTCTCAAGCATATAACTTGGCACTTAAGCTACGAGACAAATCGTCGTTAAACGAATATCTCGCCCCATAAGTGACGATTACTAAACTACGATCAAAATATAATGTGGTCCTGAAAAGGACCGTTTTTGTGGCCCTAAAAGGGCCTGGGGGGAGGGTGGGGTGCCTACCGTGGAGTAATACCCAACGATATTAACACCGACCTAGGTGCAGCCCTTGGTCTTCTCATTGGCGGCACCGTCGTCGTCGCTGGTGGTGTCGGCGTTGCAGGCGGTGCCGCTCCTGGTGCGGTACCCCCGCACTCCTCACACTTGCATATTTTGCCGGGCACGAATGGCCTGACAATGCCAATGATCCTTTTTGGTATATCTTCCATCTTGCCGATCGAATGTGTAATGATGAAATAATTCTAATACCGGCCTCTATATACATTCAAAAAGTTGGAGGGGGTAAGGTGGAGTGCATATATGCATTATATAAGTTTGAGAATAATATGATTTTATAACTCACCGTATCTCTGGTATGGACACAAACTACCCCCCTCCACTTTTCTAGCATATAGTACTAGACTTTCTCTACATTTTTTTCAAATAAATTTTTTTGATATTTCTAACCATTACTTTGCTACATATTTACAAAAAATGCAAATTATGCATATATTTTAATTATTTTCAGGCAAGGTAAGGAAAATTTTGAAAATGTTTTGACGGAATCGTAATAAGGAAGAGTTGAAGTATATCACACTATTTTTCCCGATTCGCTAATATAAAAAAAATTTAGAAAAAAAAAAAAAAAAAAAAAAAAAAAAAAAAAAACCTCCCCCTACAACTTCCACATACTCCCGTTCGGCGGCCCTAGCCTCATAACTCGAGAATTTCAATTTTTTCGTCTAAATTTTTTGTCATTTTTAAGATTTTCCAAATTTTTTTTTCACCATTGTATTCTACTCAAAATTCTAGGTAATTAAAGTGCTTTTATTTTTTCTCTATCTTGAACGGTTCCCGAGCTACAGCGCTTTAAAGAATTCAAATTACTAACTTTCTATAACCCTTTTTTTCAAATTTCATTTTTTCGAATTTTCAAAAATACTACAATATGTAGAAAAAAGTTCTCTCTTTAATTTCCCAATACCGTTTTTCTCTAAATCTTCAACTTTAGCGCGTATTCAGCATTTTCAAAAAAAAAAAAAATTATAATTTTTTTTACACCATCGCATTCTCCTCAAAATTTTGGGCTATCAAAGTGCTTTTATTTTTTTTCTATCTTGAACGGTTCCCGAGCTACAGCGCTTTAAAAAATCCAAATTACTAACTTACTATAACCCTTTTCTTAAAATTTCATCTTTCCGAATTTTGAAAAGTACTACCATATGTAGAAAAAAATTCTCTTTCTAATTTCCTAATATCATTTTGCTCCAAAACTTCAACTTTGGCGCGCATTCACCATTTTTCAATTTTTTTTTGAAAAAAATTTTTTTTACGTTTTTACTATCGAGAAAAATGCTTGCTTATAGTACTCGATTTCCTCTATAATTTTTTCTTATAACTTTTTTCCCTATTCCTAACCGTCACTTTCCTACAAATTTTCTAAATCGTTGTTTTCATATTTTGCCTTAAAATTTTTTTCTTGTGTTATTTAAGCTCTTTTTTCCACTTAATAAACCACCATTTTCTAAATTCCCGTACTCTTTTCTTAAAGAGCGGGCTTTTCCGCCAGCTTTTTTTTTTTTTGGTTGGGTTTCAAATAAATATAAAACTACTACTTCACTCATTACAAATTTATTGATTCAAGAACATTATTTTGTGTTACATATAATAGATACATTAAAATATAGATTTATTGGTCACCGAACCGTTTAATACATTATAACTAAAAAATGAGTCGTGAATAACTAATGCGTACACTTTAGTGTCTTTGGGGAATTTATTCTTTCTCGTTTGGAACTCCAATTTTACATCCACTGTCGATGAGTTAATCGCCTCTGGTTGATGACTGCAATTGATAATAAAAACGGGGTTTTTCATATATTCCGCGAACGTTATCATCGGATCGTTTATTTCGCGCCCGTAGTAGCTGCTTTGGAAGTTTTCGTAATTGTAATAGGCTGCTGCGTACAGTTTCTTGGCGAAATCTAAATTCCATCTTTCGTATGGATAAACGGTTGAATTCAGATACAGTCTAATGTCGCATACGTCGGCGTGGGTAAACTGGGTTGCGTTTTTTTCTTTCTTGTCGCAATTATTGCTGTCTTGAAACCCGACGATTATATAGCGCGGTCTTTCCAGACTTGTACTCGTTCTCAAGGCCCACACGTCGGAAGATGTTTGCCTTAAAGCTGGTAATTCGTACAGATCCCATTTACGATATGCCATTTGAATACTGGCATTGTTTCCTCCTTTATTAATGCGAGACAGTATTTTCAATTTTTGCTTATCGTCTGGAATGATGTGACGAATTTTCCATTCGATTTTGTCGATACTAATTTCTGCCTCTACTTCGCCGACGTAACAATTGGTAAAAGTGCGAGCTATAATCATAATAAGCTCTTGTTTTACGTTGAAAACACCTTTTGCGTAATCTTCGGCGAATCCCATAAGATATTTTAAGGGTAATTTCCCGGAGAATACGTTACTTGCCGTGTCTACGATATCTTGGTTTGCTTCGTCGAGACCCCATCCGCACGTCATGAGAGATCTTTGTTGCAAACTTCCGAATGAAACCATGGTTTTTAATGTCGTCGTAACTCCAGGTTTACGAACCACGGCGACCTGTTCACCTCCCATCTCGTAGCGAATTTCATCGAACAAAAATGCGAGGGCATTATTTGATAAAAAACATCTTTTCGTTGCGTCTATGGGTTTAAATTTTCCTTCGATATATATGTAACTTTCGGCGATATCCAGTATAATATCTTGAAAATTAATGGGGATACGGACTTCATCCGAATTGTTGAATGATGGAGATCCGTATGGTTTATACGTATGCTCTTCTAGACTAATAATGGAATTGTCCAAGATGGGCTCGGAGAAAACCTCTATTTTATCGCTGGTGGTGGAAATCATTTTCGCACTTTAAGACCGATTGATTTTAAAAATTTATAGTCTTCGGCAGATAACTGTTGAGATGTTTGTGATCTAACGTCTGGACGACGACTAACCTTGACGTTAACTCTTCTTTTACTTTTATTATGTTTCGGCGGTTCCCCCATCTTAGTCGACAGCACACACAATTGACGATTGAAGCAAAAACCCATTTCTATGAAAGTTTCTTCAGTTCCAATTTCACGATTATTTTCTCGCCTTGAAAATTGATTAGATCACCGCTATCGTCCAAGATGCGAAGAGTAATGTTGTCGATAAACTGACGTCCTGCCGGCATTAACGGCATATAAATATTATTTTGTGGTTCTTTACTGATTTTGTAACCGGGCTCCACGTCGATATCGAATTCGAACAAGGTATGACCTTCCACCGAATTCATATATGCTCCGGAAATTATATTACAATCTACGCGTATGATGCGTACTTTCATTATTTCCACCATCTCGGTTGATTCGTGCTTTTTGTCTCTTTTTAACACTGTATGATTAAATCCTAACATTTTACCGATACTCGCCTCTCCCCGGAAATCTATAGTATATTGGGATTTCAGTTCACATTTCAACGTATTATTATTAGCAACCAAGTAAAAGATTCCATCGTTCTTTTCTTCAGTTGAAATCCTCAAAGCCTCCAACATAGCTTTACCTATCTCATCTATTTCATAGGCCCCAGGTGGAATCTGCAATTGTATCGGCTCGGTGGTGTAACCCTCCTTCATGTAGGCAAACTTATTGTTGCTTTCGTCCACATTAAAAATTGAATTGTATGTGTAAAATCCCAGCAATGCCAGACCATATTTGTTTTCTCTATTTAATTCGACTGGTGGATAAAAATCGGCGCTTAAGACGCTCGAGTGTCCTGTTAGTGTGAACGTATAAGACATGACTAACCATTAAAACATCACACATCTCGGTTTTATTCTTAGCGGCAACATTTAAAAAGATTCATCGTCACACCTTTTCTCACTGCATTAGATAGTGATGTTTTTATGCTATTTTCTGCTTTTATGCGCACATCGCTGATTTTGCAATAACAACAAAATATTTTTCTAGCCGTAAGATCCTCATCAGTCATAACCTCGTTTAAATTGCTGCTGCTGCTGCTGAAATAATGTTTGCAACCGCACTGATATTTTAATATATCGATATCGCTTTTAAGGTGCTCCGGCAACTTTTCCCAAACGAATGGAATTTCATTTGGGGCTAATGCAATCATTACTTCCTTGGGCATGTTTTCTAACTGTTTCACGGTCATTTTCCTTAATCCACCGGCTAGATGAAATGCTTTCAGTGATTGCAACATTTTAGTATAGTTATTGCGATCCATTTGCGGTGTTAATGGTGACGATGATGATGATGACATCTTTTACGCTGATGATTCGACAAGAAACTTTAAGCACAAATGTCCACACCAGACTGTTCCAAAATCCTGCTGACGATCGTATGTATAGTAAATAATTTTTGATGGTTCCGATCCCGTTTGTAGATATCGTACCAATTCGATCGGTGGGGGTAAATCGCCGAAGCTGTCATAATATGTTACTTTAGAATTATTTTTTCTATAAGCTACCCAATGAGTCCCTGCACCACGCGTACTATCCAAATTCACTATTGCTGCTTCGTAACGTCGAGGACCTTGTCTAGGTAATAAATCCCTCATATAAACGCCTCGAAAGTGTCCTATTCTTTTCTTTTTGGCATATTTTTCTATATCGATGTTAGATAGTGGTCTTCGAGGTAGGGATTCAATTAGTTTTTTGATCTACGATTTAAAAATAATCCCATACCTTTACGATATGGCTTTAGAAACAAACCATTTCCTTTCGATTTTAAATACAGGCCGGCACCGGTTTTATCTTCGCTGCTTTTTTTTACTGCTTTTATGGCGCGCACAATTCCCGCTGCCCCACCGGCTAATGAACCCAAAGCTGATAACCCGGCAAAAATTGGTATTAATGGTAATATTCCACCAGTTTTAGGAATCGGTATTATTCTCGGTGTACGAACCTTCCTTTTGCCACCTGCCGCTTTTACCGATCTACGTGCTGCCGACAGAGCTATTTTAGATGCATTCATGACATTTTTTTCCAACACATTTTTACTTCCGGCTTTTAATAATTCCCTTCGGACTGCTTGTCGAATAGCTGTTCCGAAACTGGCTTTCCGAACATGTCGATTTTTATTAACACCTTTCCTTTTTGTATGACGCGTGCCTTTACTAGATGTTTTTTTTGTTGATAATGATGATGATGGTACACCCATACCAAAACGTTGTTTTCCTTTCATAATGTTTGTAACTAACCAAGCTGCTGTTTTTTCACCTAAACTGGAATCTTTCGATTTTACTCTATTCCAAGCACTTTGTTCGAGCTCGTAATCCGCTCGATGTCTCGCACTTATGTTGTCTTTATTATGTAAATAGGCTAAATCGTGTTTTTTGCATGCGGCATCCAAAGGATTAATGCCTGGATCACCTCTTGTTACACGTTTTATTACTTTTGTTCCGGGTCCGCAATATTGATAACCAGGAATGTGTACCTCGAATGGTAATTTATTTATTAACGAATTCACAATACCGTATCCAGTTTTGTTGGAAACGTGAGACCGTCCACTTCGTTTGACGCTCGGCATCTGAATGACAGTTTTTGTGAAAAATTGCCTATAAAATATCAAATTTTCCTAAGATGCGCGTTATCGATCTTAAACAAAAACTTCCTATTGACAATCTCGATGAAAAAGTCGGACTTGGATTTGAAAAGAAGATAATGAAGAGACACGGTCCTCTACTTCCTTCCTCTATTCGCGGCCTGTTAATTGGTCCATCCAATTGTGGAAAAACTAATGTCATGATTTCGCTGCTTACACACCCCCTTGGGCTACGTTTCGAAAATGTCTATATTTACTCGAAATCTCTGTATCAACCGAAATATGAGTATTTAAGGAAAATTTTAGCGCCCATCAAAGGTTTAGGCTACTATGCCTTTAGTGATTCCAGTAATATTGTGGTACCGTCCGATGCAAAACCAAACTCTATATTTATCTTTGATGATGTTATATGTGAAAAACAAGATGTTATAAGATCGTACTTTAGCATGGGACGTCATAAAAATATCGACTCCTTTTACCTAGCGCAAACATATTCGCGAGTGCCTAAACAGCTTGTGCGAGACAACGCCAATTTTATTATTATGTTTAAACAAGATGAGTTGAATATGAAACACATATTTTCCGACCACGTTTCACCGGATCTAACTTTTACTCAATTTCAAGAAATGTGCTCAAAATGTTGGGATAATAAGTATGGATTTTTAGTAATTGATAAAGACAGTGATGTGAAATCGGGAAGATACCGCAAAGGATTTGATAGCTATATATTACTGTAATAATAAGGGAAAATGCTCATTTGATTGTTGAAACGTCCTTTGTTAACATCATGAATAACGCGATCGACTTAAAACGTAAACTAGTGGAAGCTACCAATGCCGTCAGAAAAAAATTTAAACAAATTAAAGCGGCTAAAGAGTTTAATGTTGTGGAATTGGAAAAGTTTTACGAACCCATTTCTAAGCCGTTGACAACTATATCTGATGTGGTTAAGCAACGTCAGCAGCAGCAGCAGCAGCAGCAACAACAACAGCAACAACATTATCCAGCTACAAAGTCACATAGTCTCAGTACATCAGTGCAGTCGACTCAAATATCAGGTTTTCCCCAACCTACACATTCCTTTCAAACCTCCACACCTATTCAGCAGCAGCAGCAGCAGCATCGCATTTCAAAAGAAGATATTAGCCAATCGGTGTTTGATACACCCTCAACTTCAACTAATACATCTCTCGCATCCGCTGACACCACAACTTCCGATACTTTAAACGCACACCTGAAAGGATTACGTTCGAAACCATCTCTATACGATACTGTATATGGTGTACGTTTTGGTTCAAAAACAGATAACAAAAATTTTATTGGTAATTTAGAGGTGCGTTTTCGAAATGGAAATATTGTCTTATACAAAAAAGGGAAAAATATTGCAGAATATGGTGGATCACCGGCACTTTATGATTTGTTATTTCTTAAAACACCCCCAAGTGTAGGCAAGGAACAACAACAATTAAGTGATAATGTACTTTCAACGTACAAGGAAATTTTGGAATCAACGAGTGCTGTCTACAACAATTTTAAAAAAAGTGATGGTTTACGGGAGACCAGATGGAACAAATATTTACGAATTATTAAACCTCTGATAATGGGCACAAAATTAGGTGGTACTATTACAAGAAAAAATCTCTCGGAAAAACTACAGTTACCCACAAAAAAGAAATTATCTTCGAAAAAATTTCAATATGTCTACTGGAACAAAGCTAAAGAGTTGGTGGATCGTTTACGTTTGTTGTGGAGTTCCAAAATGGCCGGTCACACTGGACACGAAAATGAAATTATGTCAATCATAGAGGAATTACGAGAAGAAGATATAATATATTAAGCTCAATATTTAATGATATTATTCAGTTCTTCCTTCGATCTGAAACCTTTAGTATTACTAATAATATGGAGCCCAGTCTAGAAAAAATCAAGATTGTTAATGAACTACATAGAACGGCTAGAAAAAATTTTGTAAGACGGCGCACGATAATAAAAGGATACAGAGATTTGTGGCAAATTGATTTGGCTGAAATGCAACAGTATGCTGATGAAAACGATGGTTATCGTTATATTTTGGTCTGTATAAATTGTTACTCGAAATTTGTCTATACCAAAGCCATAAAAAACAAGACTGGTATAGAAGTTACTAATGCGATGAAAAGCATCATTGAAGAGGCATCATATACACCAACAAATCTGCAAAGTGATCAAGGAAAGGAGTTCTATAATACAAACTTTCAAGCCCTGATGAAAAAATATAATATAAATCATTATTCCACTTACAGCACAAAGAAAGCTGCAATTGTTGAGCGAGTCATAAGGACTTTAAAAAATAATTTATATAAACAATTCTCGACAAGAGGATCTTACAAATGGATACATATATTATCGGCAGTAACAAAAACCTATAACCATTCGAAACATCGCACCATTGGAATGAAGCCTGCAGACGTGCAAGAAAAAACACATATTAAAGCATATGATTATTTAAAAATTGTACCTAAAAAATTTAAGTTTTCCATGGGTGACATTGTGCGTATTAGCAAGTACAAAAGCTTATTCGAGAAAGGATATACGCCCTCTTGGTCAACCGAATTGTTTAAAGTTGTAAAAGTTAACGTTACAAATCCACCTACTTACTTGTTGGAATCGTTAGAAGGTCAGCCTATAAGAGGGTGTTTTTACGAATCAGAACTACAAAAAACAAGCAGTCCTGACGTTTATCTAGTAGAAAAGGTCCATAGACAACGCAAGAAAAATCACATCGAACAATTATTTGTCAAATGGCTAGGATTTCCCAACCACTTCAACTCTTGGATAGATAAAGCTAATATTGTTTAAATAACATATTGTATGACTATATTTTTTATTTAAAATGTAAAATAAATAAACAATATATTGTAAAATAAAGTTTTTTATTTCAATCTTCATTATTAAAAACAATGACAATAAAACATCATACACATAAATAACATTTCAATATTCTTGGAGGGAAGGTCCAATTCACCGACGACTACGACGTTATCTTCAAGGCTATGCCACTCGGAGTGCGTTCTCCTATTCTTTAACCTGCTTTTTTTAGATTTTTTTTGAAGTCGAGTCGTACGACAGTGCACTTAATGAGTCATTTAAAGGCTGATGATAGAGTATTTTCTGCATAACTTCAATTTTTGTTTTAAGCTCACTATTATTTTTGTATATCATGGGGAGGACATCCTTGTTAAATATGTCACATATTACAGCTGCAAAATTGTAAAACTTTCTATTAACAAAGTGTTTTGTCACAGCATCGTCATCATCTTTAGGTTCGCCTAAGTTGGTTATGATTTTTCCACCCATATCATACTGCCCATCCGCTGTAAGTTTAAAACCAATCCCTTGTGGCCCAGATAATATATGATATTTTTCATTATATTTCTGACGACCAAATTTATCAATTGTGTTGTTTCCTCGACTCATTTTCAATCTTTACTAAACTATTTTATTTTTATTTGCCCTACTTATATTAAATATTTCAGCTGAGAAAAAGAAACACTGACTATGATCTACTGGGTTGGTATGTTTATAAAAGAAATAAAATAAAACTGTGATTGTAATAGATATTTATTTACAGTTATTTAATTGCACAAATACAAAAATTATAAAAAATTAATTTTCCATGTCTTCGTTTTCGTTGCTCAAAATTCTATCCCATCCGACACTATTTCGATCGTCAACGTCTTGGGCTGTTGCTGTTGCAGAAACCAATTCATATTTTGCAGCAAGCTCACCTGGTAAATGTGGAATATTGACGAGGTATTCTTTTAATTCTTCTTCAACCATTTCAGCACAAAATGTATCCATGTCTATGGAACCATATAAAAATTTGTCGCACAAGTGTGCCCCAGCCATAAAATTGATTGTATCCCTGATCTCGTTCTTATATTGATCTTTGGTTACATCAATATGCGACCAATCATTTACGCTATCTAACATATCGTGAGCCCTATTTCTTAATTCTCTCCCCAACCAAAATATGTATCTATCTACACATTCGTTGGCGGTCGTCGTCGTCGTCGTCGCATCAGCAGACATCTTTAACAGAAATAATGAACACGCGTAAGTATTCTGACATGTGCAACTATATTTTAAATTTAATTACATCCTTTTTTTCAAACAATTTACATACAATTTACTCCAATGAGCCAAAACGTAATAATGTTCGAGTATTGTTTCCAAAAACTCTAGTGCCCTGTCCCAAATAAGTTAGAGTGTATTTATCTTTAGTTTTACTCATAATATCTACAATATCGTCAGGTAGTGTTTCGGCCACACGTTTTGGTAAAAAAGTCTCAAATGTGCTATTATCACCGTCATCGTGTAAAGCCACTAAAAGAGTTTTACCAAATCGTGTAGTCATTGAAACCATCTTTACAATTTTATACACTTTGCCTACAATCATTTCGGTAACCTTTTTTTTCTCTAAAACCTCGAAATCTTTGCTAAACATTTCATTAATTTCATCTAGAGTTTCTTTTGCAATACTCATTATTGAAAAATGGTATATAAATCCAAAAATTACCGTGAATATAAAAGCACTTTCAGAACACTACACGAACACAATATTTGATGTTTATGCCACTGATATCTGCGACTGTTTGAAGTCACTTCTTCTCCCACGAACCTTTATAGCGAGGTTTCAAGGTCGAATTGTAACAATGGTGGGGGTAGCTTAACGATAGAAATAGTGGGAGGAGTATTCAAGGTCAAATGACGTCACACATTTAAATTGGTATAAGGATAACTTCAAGGACAAAATATAATGAAACAAATAACTACATTTTATGTACTTTATTCATTGATTTTTTTCTGCCATTCTTCTATGCGTTTAACATTATCACCTAAACCTAATTTCCTTAATTTGTTCAATAATAAGTGTTTGTTTTTATTTCTAAGAAAATTCTTACAAACTATACTAGCTAAAAGACACACTTCGGCATGGTCCATATACTTAAAAAATACACTAAAGTCCTGAGCCTCCGAATCTTGCATTTCATATGCGTAAAATTCCGAACCGGCTGCAGAAATTAGAAATTCCTCGTACATTTCTCGCACTAAACTTTCCATATTAACTACTACTACGTTAAACTTAAGTCCTACACTCTAATTTCATCTAACACAACCGGATCTGCAATGAACCTAATCAGTTTTTCCAAACAGTCACTAAACCCCAACTTTTTTATCTCACGAACAAAGTCTTGTAAATTTATTGTTTTGCTGCAATATTTACGACATGCATTCGCAGCCTTTTCATATTCATAAGCCAAATCACAATAGCGCGACGCCCATTCTGCTCGACTTTTCATTGCATCATTGAAATAATTATTAGCCGTTTCAGTGAACTCATCGCCCAATTTTTTTACTGTCTCTTGCAAAGCACTATTCATATTATTCACTCATTTTTACATTCACGACACTTTTTTATTGCTGGTGGTGGCCCATCTATATGATGACGATATATTTGTTCATAGTGAATGTAACAGGGTAAGCTTAACTGTAGTTCCTTGTTACACCGATATGACGCTGGCAGCTTATCCCAAATTTGCCGTAAACTCAGCGTATCAACGCAAGTTTTTAAATATTCGAGAGGAAAAAATGCTAGATCCTTCTCTTCAAAATCACACAAACTTTTTAAATTACTCTGATATAAACAAATTACTCTGCCGACTTGCTCTATAATTTTTTCTTTAGATAGTTCCGTATCTGACATTTCACACTGAATGAATGCAAGTAGACTCACACAATTTATAGAACAATTTGCAAGGTCAAAATCATTTCAAGATCATCCCACACTATTACAATGCACAAATAACTACTTCAAGGTCACACACCCAAGATGACCTTCAACAAAGTCAAGGTCGTCTCGACCAAGGTCAAGGTCAAGGTCAAGGTCACACACACAACCTTGAACACAAGGCCAAGGCCAAAGCACACGCGCACTTTCAAGGTCAATGACAAGGACATGTGGGCGGGGCCAAAGAGGGGTGAAGCAAGGTCAAGGTCAAGGTCGAGGAGTGGGGGGATTGAGAGAATCGGGTTATGTTCACTACTTACGTATTCTGCTTTCATCTTTAATATTATTCGGTTTAAGGGACTCTGGGAAGGTGGTCTATGCACTCGAATGCGAACTTGAAGAGGTATATCTCAGTTAATTTTCATTCTACAATCGCGAAAAAATAACAAAATTGTTTGCAAAAAAAACTACATTCTTCGACTTCTGCATTTTTTACTTATCCTTTCACGTTTTTCAGTTAATGTTAAGAGAAGGAAATTTTTTCAAAAATTTCAAAATTAATTTCACAACTAAATCAAACTTTTTTCAAAAAACTAACCATTTTAAACCTGTCAAACTCGAACATATGTTTAGTATTTAAATACAGTAAACTGCAAATGGATAGCGTTCAATTTTAATTCTGGTGGTAAAGTCATTGATATAATTACTGATTTTTTTCAAAAAGCAACAAAATCATTTTGTTTTCATCATAATTCCGTTAATATTCATACTATAGACTTTTTCACCAACTCATTTTAAACGTTTTTTAATGGGTTTAAAAAAGACTTCTTAACTTTTCCTCCAAAAATATTTCGTTTTTCCGTGATATAAAATTAAATTATTTGAATTCAGTTGTCGGTAATCTATCAGTAACCTTCAAGGAGCCATAATTCGGTTGATATTTTATCTACAGAAATAAAGCAAAAGCCACTTGATTCACTGTTTTAAAAGCTCTTTTTTTGCTACTAATGATTTTTTTTTCATGAATCGTAAGGTTTTCCAGTTATATGCGAAAAGATGCTTGAAAACATGTTTCTTTTAGGTGAAAAATCGACATTTTTAATTGCGAATAACTCGATCGATTCCTGCAGTTATTTTGAGGATACCAATTTCCACCCCCGAGAAAAGGGGATATCCATCCCCAGGGTAAAAATACACCTTAGGACTATGTAACTTTTGTTTCTTGAGCAATTTCCTACCTTCTGTTCAAATTTCGTATCAAAACCGGTTGTCGATTGGACTATGTGAATTGGGAAAAATCATTTTTTAGTGGATGCCAAAATTTAATGGCTGAATCTTTTATAGTCTGAGCTGCGCGTTGATATGTCAGTTAGTCTGTCAGGATGACGCTATCCTTTATTTATTTATTTATTTATCCTAATAAAAACTGTTCAAAAAGTATATCCTCAAGAAAAATGTTTGGGTACAAGTTACAAATATAAATCAGAAGAATACAGATAGCAAGAAAAATCTTGTTCGTTAAAACATTTTTCCCAAAGACGTGATGGCTTATAAGTAGTTAATATCCTGTAACTAAATTTCGGAGCACTAACCGAAATGTAGCTATAAAAAAGGGGTGATGAGGGCAACGCTCTCTATAACTTTACTAGTTGGTAAACTTAAGCCTGTCTAAAATATCGCTAGCAAAATATATAGTGTCTGGAAGTAAATGTTTCGTGGAGAATGGTGTGAAGAAAGCTCTAGGAAGTAATAGAAAAAAGGAGATAACTTTTTGGATGATTAGAATTTCAAGCCCAGGAATTATTTAACATATTTTTTGAAAAATTTGTTTCTATTTTTAATATTTATTGGACACCTAGTATTATAAATTCGAATCTATGTATGAGGCTTTTGGTATGTAGATTGGTACACATTTGCGCAATTTAATATTTATCTGAATGCAATTGAGAAATTAAGGAATGTTGGACAACTAATTTTATAAAAACGCCAGATTCGTATTTTAAAAAATATCTCATGAAATTTGAAACATACAAAGAAACTGATGATACCATTTTGTAGAGATTAAGATAAAAACAATGTAATTTATTTTAAAATATCAAAAGTTAAGGAAAAATAAAAATTAAATAGAACAATTTTGTTTTTTTTTACGGATAACTTCTAAAATAGTCAGACCATTTAAAACTTGTTAATTGCAATTAATTAAGCATCAAATTCCGCCAATTTGCCCCAGTTTCATATCTTTTACGGTGACCTAGATCCCCTTACATCTACAAGAATTTGTAGTATCGGTAATGTTCCCTAGAGAGGTTGCACCGTATGGAAAATTTTTGTATTAAGCTAAAAACAATTAAACTATAGCTCTATATATCTTGAAGGCAAAAAAAAAATAAAAAATCACCTCCTAAACAATGTAGGGGTATAAACATTGTTTTTGCTCTGAATAAAGTACCCTTATCTAAAAAACTACCAGAAAAATTATATTGTCTCAGTTACTATAAAAAATCGTCTGTGTTTGATGCTTTAATTTCTAATTATATATATATATATATATATATATATATATATATATATATATATATATATATATATATATATATATATATATATATATTGTTGCTTCGAAGGTTTTCGCAGGTGTGGTATGTGATTGAAGGCTTTCAGGTTTCCCGTGTGAGTTGTGAAGATCCAGGTACGTGGCTGGAGAAATGCTGACGTTTCGATAAAATCTTATTCATCTTTTTCAAAGAGACGTGATATGCAGGCTCTGCAGCTGGTTTTGTGTACTCGTCGCGCCTTGTGATTGGCTCTTTCGTTTCGACCAATCAGGATGCCTGTTAGGTTGCGTGTAACGAGACAATCTGTTTCTTGTATTTCGTCATGTTTTCTTGTATTTTCAATGATAACTTTTTTTGGGGTAATTTTTGATTTTACTCGAAAATTAACTCATATGTTTTTCCCGGTGCTTGGTAGCCTTTGGCTATTATCTCGGTTGTTTAAATTTTTTGGTCTCTTCTCTATTTCTATAGCTTCTTTTTTAATTCTTCTGGATACTTGACAATTGTGTGCTAGCATTTTGGTGTTGTTAAAATCTATTTTATATTCTGTGTTTTTGACATGTTGGACTCGTGAGAAAGTGATTTGTTTTTGTCTGATCACGTTAATGTGTTCATTCCTTCGCGCGCTGATTTTATTGTTGGTCTGTTCGATTTATGAGAGGTTACCTTCACCGCACGGAATTTTATAGACTTCTCGATTTTCTGGTGGAATATTGGCTTTGGCTGATGGTAAAATATCTTTTATTTTCCGATCAGTTTTGAAAATGGTATAGATATTCTGTCGTTTTAGGTTTTTGCTAATTTTGGTGTCTTTGACATAGGGTAAAACTGCATTTTTTTGTTTCTGGATTTTGTTCTGTTCCTGTTTCTCTGGGCTTCTCTTTTATAACCGTTTGAATTGTCTATTGCTTGTTAGGGCTTCCTTGAACGCTTTGATTTCATTATCTTTATTTTCTTCTTCTGTTGGTAAATATCCAGGAACGGAAATTGTTTGTTGTGTTCCACTTCCATGGTAAACTTAATTTTTGGGCATCTGTTGTTAGGATGGTTGAGGAAATTATTTAATTTATTTAGACCATGTGGCCAAACTACGAAGGTATCGTTGACAAGAACTTGAATGAAGAGAGATGTGACGTCAAAACTCACCAAGATGTTATTTTTGTTCATTTTGATGTTTCTGATGATTTCACACAAATAGTGGGAGCCTTTAACATATGAATCGGCTTTTTCGACTAAAGGTTGAAGAATTTTGGCCAAGTATTTTGCTACAGGTTGCGTGGGTGAGGCTACTGAATTGACTATGGGTTTTTCTTCAGCTAGTGGTAACGATTTTATTAGTTTTTTTTTTGTAGTTTTTTTTTTCAGGTATGTTGTTGGATCAGTTTTTGTAGGCTTATAGGAAGAGTCGTTAAGCAAAGTCTCCATTTTTTGGTGCTAGTCTGTGGCATTGAGGATTATGGTTTCCTTTGTCTACTAGTAGGATTATATTCGAACAGTCTTTTCGTAAATCTTGTGGAGTTCTGAATTCCTCTCCAGAGAGGTTTGGTTTAAGGGGATGTGCATTTCGATAAACAGTTGATACTTCTTGGCGAAACTATAGAAATAGAGAAGAGACCAAAAAATTTAAATAACCGGGATGATAGCCAAAGACTACCAAGCACCTGGAAAAACATATTAGTAAATTTTCGAGTAAAACCAAAAATTACCCAAAAAAACAACCCAATAAAAAAAGTTATCAGTGAAAATACAGAAAAATATCACAAAATACAAGAAAGAGATGGTCCCGTCACATGCAGCCAAACACGCATCCTGACTAGTCGAAACCAATGACCCAATCATAAGGCGAGGCGAGTACACAAAACCAGCTGCCCAAAACCCGCAAGCATCGCCGGTCTCCAGTCTGCAAACAACGTCACTTTTAAAAAGTTGAATGTTGTTGTTGAACGTCAGCATTTCTCCAGCCACGTAGCCCGAACTTCACAGCACTGAAAACCTGAAAACCTTCAGTCATATATATACATATATATATATATATATATATATATATATATATATATATATATATATATATATATATATATATAAATTAAGTTTCTAGACATGCATAATTATATTTCATTTTATATTATTTGTAATTATTTGATTTGAATTTATTTGAATTTTAATATAACATAATTGATTCTTAAATGTATAATGATTTTAAACTATAGCAGCATATCTTCCTTGATACTCAGCTTTGGATATATTAACTCGATGATATAGCAATGTTATTGATATCAGGTATTTTGTGGGGCTAGTTCATGTTATTAAATCTGGGTTTAGTTGTTCCAAGATGTTTTCATCAATTATTTTTTTGTAGCAAATATCAGGTTTTGTAGGAACTCCACTATAAGAAAGTTTTTACTTATATTATCCTTGTATAAAACTATTTTATGAAAAATGCCCCGGACAGATTCAATCACATATTACAAAATAACTATGATCATGATTAATTTGGTTCATATGTTGAATTTGAATTTTCTTTTCTTTTGGAAGATTAAACCCGTCCCCATTGCATTTACAATTTTATTCCAAGATAATATCTTAAATGAATATTAAAAAAACTTTAAAACTTACCACATAAAGCAAGCGAAATCAAAGGACTGAAAGAATTTACAAATGACAACAGCGGTAAGCCCGAATGGTTCTGGTTTATACAACTTTATTCAATTGGTAATGTAATGGAACAAATATTAATTATTTTACACTGTTCAATGTGAACTATATTCCGTTAAAATGAATAATTAAAAAATCACACGGTGAATAGATTTCTCATGAGAATAGTTATATTTAAATAAAACCGAAAGATAAGGGAGGTTTATAACATATGGTATATGCACAAACCGTTAAAATATCTTAGAATATTGAACGATTTTCCCATTATTAGGAAACAAAAGAATGATGATTTGTACAAAGAATCTTGAGTAATCACTGTTTTTTTTCTATTCACAAGAAATAACGAGTTAAGATATTTATTGCTAAAACAGCCAAGAAAAGTGAATAGTTTTTTTTACAGTCTTTAACATATATTCTTTTCGTATAGGAAGACGTAGGTTAGTTTGTTTTACTATTCTTTTATATAAAAATTAGGATTAAGACGCTCAGAGACCAATTCGGGAATTGAGCATCCGGTATAGAATAGCTAACGCCCTCAGCACGTAACGATCGAAACCTTCGAACTTTAAGGGAAAGAAATTGATGTTTACAGGGTTCTATCGGGTAATATGGGTACAAACGGGAATCAGAAGGGTGTCGAGGGGGCGGAAGATTCGAAGACGCTCTTTTAAGGAATAGTAAATCTCAGTCATAATTTGAATGTCGTTAGAACGGTACCGTGAGTACCAGTGCCGTGGAATATTTACGTTACGGGTATAACCGTCGGGAAAGAAGGTTATATTTGTTTGATTTGTTTTTGATTTAATTTGGGAAATTAGGGATTATCGTATGTTATTTTAGTGGGGCATTTCGCGATTTTCATACGGTTCGATTAAGTAATATAAATAGCTGTTTTTTCGCGTTTTGTTTCTTTTTTTTTTGTTTAATATTTTATTAAGCTATTTATACGTATTTTTTTCAAAATTGGGTTTTACGTTTTTGGTTAAAATAACGGCCGAGAAGAACAATTATGTTAGTTTTTCGTAATTGTTATTAGTTTTAAGTTTCTCACTGTAAATAGTTCGTTTTTCTATTTATTTTTGTTAAATAGATTTAAGTGTTTTGAGAAACTTATTTTATTTAATTTAATTAAAAAACCTTCACGCGAATTAACTTGCGGGAGCGCTGTTGCGAGACCTACAAAACAAGAGATGTCTTCTGACCAACTAATTAGCAGCCTTTCCTGAGTCCTGAAGTTCTGAGTTGTGGTTGGTAAGCTTAAATAACCGTAGTTGTTTGGTACTAAAGCTGCAAGAGAGAAGGTGCACGACCAGACTTCCAGAGTGCCTTTATTACTGTGAAGTTTAATTATAGGTTATTAAAATAGTTACTAATTAATATGGGGCAAAAAAATGATTATAGATAAAATGATTAACGCTACCTCAATATGTTATTAGCAGGAGTCTATAATCAAATTCTGTCACAGTAATACATTGGTATAAAGTTCAGGACCGGATCGTAAATTTCCTTTGCAATTTTCTATAAAATTATTCGAATCAAAGACGTTAAGTAAAGATTTAATTACCGAAAAAGTCCAACTTTTTTTTTATATTTATTTGCGCATAAAATTATTAAAGATTTAATGCATAGGATGATGATTTTGGCCACTTTGAGCTAGCATGGTTTTCAATAATAATTTATTGATGAGAGAAATTTCGAACTCCCCATATCATACGATTGATGTTATTTTTATGCCATTTGTTTGTCAAATTGACGAGTCCTCTCAGTCTTTTGAGTATATGAGGGATATACTATTCACGGCCAATCAAATTTTATATGTCAAGTTTATCGTTCAGGACTTCGATCAGATCTAGTAGGCTAGTATTATTTTGCTTATGATGTTGTTACACATGTCAGAAAATAAACTCTTGTACAGTGGTAATAAGGACAATAATCTAGAAATAAATGCTTGATATCAGTAATAGGAATAGTTGCTCCCAAAAATAAATAAATTATTACATTTTTGCCCGTTACTTAATTGACGATAATTATTTTTATCATTAAATTTTTAAGCCCGACTTATTATTACACTTGTCAATTTAAACCCGCTACTCTTAAGTTAGTCTGATCTTAAAGCTAGATCATGATAGTGAATTAAGGAATAATTCTATCGATTTAATTCGGAGACCATAGCCGGCTAGTATTCCTAATAAAGAATAACGCACCAACAACTGTCAAGTTTTATTTTTGTCATTGGAAACTGACATTTCTATATTTAAACATAAAAGTTAACGCCAAGTAACTTCTTTTAGTAAAATCTTTCAAAATTCAAAGTTCTTCCCTAAATTTGTATGTTTTGGTTTCAAAATATGTAGACACACTCTATCTGTTTTGATTTAAAAAAAAAACAATAAAATATTTCTTGTATAGTGCCAAAATTTTGGCATTAAAATATAGATTTAAAAAAGTTCAATAATGACATTTACATATCGAAAAATTATTTTATTGTTAATACCGTAAATATTCAATTTGCTATATTTAACCTTGTCGAGAACAGCATTTTTACTTTTTCTTTAGCCTAATAAGCTAGTATATTACAGAAAGATTGGCTCTTTGCATGTTTAAATTAAAATTTTTTACATTTCTCTAACATTTAAAGTTAATCTGAATATTAATATTCTAACCAATAAAATGTAGCTATTTAAATTAAATCAAAATACTCCAATTTGGTACCTGGTACCTTTTTATTTTATATTAGTATGATTTTTTTAAAGCAACAAAGTTATTTTCTAAAATATATTCGTTATAGCCTGACCTAAATTATTATTCAGAGACCGTAAAATAAAGTGATATATCTCAGTACCAATGGAAATCTCCAAGAGGGACCCGAATATTACCTTTGCTCTAGCTAGAGGATCATCTTGGAAGATATATTTCCGAAAGAACCGAAGGAAGGTGGTTCCAATCTTTAAATATCAGGTAAGAAATGTTATAAAAGGTATATGACTTTAAAAAATTATTCAAAATAATAATAAGGCCAACGACACTATAAACCTAACGGTGTGGTCTAAACTCTTTCAGCTTTGAGACTTCCTGGACAGTCTCAAACAAAGCTGAGTTTCATCTGCCGCTAAAATTCCGATTATTTCTTAGGGGAATATGTCTCTTGGAAGGGATTATAATTCATGGTCAATATTTGTAACTATCGACCACTGGAGTTCTGTCCACCCTATGGTCAGGCAAATTTTTTTAAAGTTGTTGCCTCCCAGTATCAGATTAGAAGCCCTTCAGCGTGATCGTTGATAATAACCCAATACCTCGGATAGTTGTCCGAAATAAAATAACTTAAATTTTTAATTTACCTACATAATGAAATACTATTAACTGAACGAAAAACAATTTTAATAAATGGAAGAATGTTTCTATGCAGAGCAGGCTCGGATCCAAGGCGTGGGGAGGGGCGGTGGGGGCGATCGCCCCCCCAAGAGCTTTAGGTTTAGGGAAATAGACCCGATTTTGCCTCTTATATTAGGAATATGTATGCTGCTGGCATCTCCTTCCTCCAGTCGACAACTTGTTTTTTCTGGCGATCGCACCACCCCACCAAGAGCTTTGAGTTCAGGAAAATAGGCCCGATACGGCTTCTTATACTAGAATGCTGCTGGGATTTCCTCCTTCCGTCGAAAACTTCTTTTTTCTTGCGATCGCCTCCCCCAAGAGCTTTGAGTTCATGAATGTGTATGCTGCTGACATCTCCCCCCTCGTCGACAACTTGTCTTTTTTTTGCGATCGCGACCTTCGAATTAAGAAAAATAGACCCGACCCTGCCTTTTACACTAGAAATGGGAATATTGTTGGTGTTTCCCTCTCCGTCGACAACTTGCTTTCGCTTGCCAAACTGTACTTTTGTGATATCACCTACCCCCCACCCCCCAAAGAGAGAGGCTGGATTCGCCCCTGATGCAGAGTATGCCGATATGCATTTAATGTATGGTGTAGCGCTGTCAAATTCTTCGAAGACAAGAAGACTTTATGCTGAGATTTCCAGCTCGAACATAAACCCTTTCCAGGGGTTGATCGAAGTCTAAGGGAAACAGGTAAAAGATGATTAGAAAATGATTATTTGAGTTAACGAGTTAATTTTTTATATGTTTTATTCAGGGTCATTTTTACCGCGACGTGGCTGATGTGTTCCTATTATTTGTCTTGAGACGCATGTAGTTCGAAAAGACATTAAACTGGCAGAAATATTTATGAATAATTTGGATCCACAGATATTCTTTAATCTCGTCAGTAATAATTTCTTATATTGACATAGATATGTAGATGATATTCTAACGTGTTCTGTAGGGACAGATAGCCAATTAAATATAAAAATAAAATAAATAATATCAAATTTACAATTGAAAAAGAACAAAACAATACAATAACTTCTTAGATTTTTCTATTAAAAACATAAATAATAAATATGATTTTTCCATATACCATAAACCGTTACTTACATAGTACATCTACACATTCGCATAGTAACAAAATGTCATCATTTAATTCATTTATTCATATACTTATCAGCATCCTTATGTCTGAAGATAATTCCAATAGAGAATTAAATATTTTAAAACACATTGCGATTATTAATGATTATAACACAAATTCATATACTTATCAGCATCCCTATGTCGAAGATAATTCCAACAGAGAGATAAATATTTTAAAGCACATTGCGGTTATTAATTATTATAACGCAAATCTAGTAGATACACTACTCAATAGAAAACAATTAAAATATGCTTTAAATTTGGTTTTTCTTACGATTCATAATAAAGAAAGTAAATATAAACATTTCCTTATACTGGAAAATTAACACAAAAATCTGTAAACATGTAATTAAACAAGGAATAGAAATCGCATTCAGAACGCAAAATAATCTGAGCAAATTTATTAAAAATAATGAAAGTAAAACAGATAAAAATTCAAAATCAAGGATTTATCGACTTAATTGCGACACTTGCCCAAAAATCTATATATGCCAAACAGAGAGATCTTTCAAAAAACGGATACAGGGACACAAACATAGTCTTATATTTGAACTCAGCAAATCATAATTTTGATGAAAATTTTGAGATTTTACATGTACAAAATAAAACCCTAAAACTTAATTTTCCGCATTATTGAACGTGTAAACATTATACCCTTATTTGGGATTTTCGATAATAAAATATGCTGTATAATCCTATAGTTTTATGATTCAATTTGTGTTATAGAAATTAAGGTAGTTTTGGCTTGCTTTGCACTTTAGTTATTGTTTACCACCAGAAGGCATTGTGTGTCGAAATAATTGTCATGGTTTTTTAAATATAAAAATTAAAAGTAGTGGAAATTTATAATCACTGCATTATTATCATTAGTTGAAAAGTTAAAAAAAAATAATTTTGACATCCTATATTTCAGAAACTATCAACTTTTGGACTAGGATAAATTAGGCTAAATTCTTATATTTTAACCTCAGGAGTTTGCGCTAGCGTTTTGTACGAATCTTTTAGAAACACCCTGTATATTATTTTTTTTTAAAATAACTTTATTCGCGATATATGAGTGCAGAGTGTCTTCCCCTAATTTTTTGATGGTGAATTTTAAGAATCTAAAAAATTTAATTTCTGTTCAGTTCATCCAATCGAGCGAGGCACCGTTGAATAGGTCTTTAAAACAACAATAAATGTATCATATAGTATATGTTATTTAGTCGTTTCATTCCCAAAATATAAACTTCTAAAATTGCTCATAATTGTCGCATTATTTTAGCCATGTTGTGTTAGGCGAATGCGCCAGGTCAGAAAATGGGAAAATTAAATAAGACTTCCTTTTCTTTCCATTTTAAGGATTGCAAATATATGGGCTTATTTAATTCGACAGTGCAGTACAGCCAGTACAAGATAAACTGATCTTGCCTGACTTTGTGTGTTATTCTATCTTTTATTTTTACGAGGGCAACTTGAAAAATTTTTCATAATAATGAAACAAAAAACTAATGCATATATATTTTTTTTCAGGTAATCAATCTTCATTTATTCTACAAAATTAATAACGGTAAGTTTTTTTTTAATTTATTATATAAGTTTGCTACCAATTTTTTAAAATCTAGGATCATTATCCACAAAACTCGTGGTATATGTATTTTAAATTAATACCCTCTTCTAGACGCTCATCTTCTGACAATTGTAATTATTATAAATGACATTAGGTTTGTTAAGCGATATATTATTAAATGCAAATTTCAAAGAATAAGTGCAGTAATTTTATTTTTAATTCCTTTAAATGAATTTCTGAAATTTGACAACATAGAATCTAATTTTTATTCGCGTTATATCAGATTTTAAAAAATATTAGTTGTGTAGCGGAGATTTTATCCGAGTCACACTTTTAACAATATTCTAGTTCTTGACGTTACAATAAAAAATTCGTATACGACACTTTATTTATTTCTATTTTTAACAAAACTTTTAAAACTGAATTTGACTTTTTAAAAGTTAACTTTTACCGAATCTCTACTACTTCTTCCTATTGTAAAATTGCCACATCTCTGGAGTGGCTATAGATGTGTGGCACAGGAACGGAGTGGTAAAATTTTGTTACAGTTTTATTTCTCAGGGATTTATGGCATACTTTTTCCGAACGCGCACGTTACAAGTTTTACTCCTAATTTTAAAGCATGAACACGATAGTCCATTTCCCAGTAATTCTGGGGCTCTGGGGCCCCACATTCTCGAACAGAGGAATGTGAAATGAATGGTCCATGTACCATAAAAAATGGCAGATTTTGTATTCTCGACATAGTTATTATTCAAAACCCTCTTCACCTGGTGAAAAGTAAGCGAACTGTAAAGGAAGTTGGTGAAATGTGGGAAAATGAGAAACCGTTATGTTTTATCTAAACTATTTTTTTATTCGTAATTATAATGAATTTAGATGAAATATTCTTGAAAAACAAATTAATCTAAAATTTGCAAGTAGCAGAGGTATATATTACATTTTAACATATAATATAGATCGGAGTACTTTTGACAAATTAGGTTAGCATTTTTTTGGTTCTCGCATAAAAGAAATACTTCAAATTCGCTAGATCTAAATTATTTTTTTGCAAAATTCAAATTAAAAAAAGAGTTATTCAACAAAGCGTTCTTTCATGCAAACCTGTCGTACATTAAACTATCAAAATACAATTATAGGCACATCCAATATCTGGCAACATCGCTTATTCAAGAGTACTGTCGTCTTTGTCAAAGTATAAAGTGAAAGTTCAGATCACCGGTTCATATCACTGTTCACTTCACGTTTTTGAGATAGGGGTCCTGGTCTAAAAAAATGTGAAGTCGCTGTTTTTTGCTGGATCTTCAATATTTTACTCCTATATTTAATTAGGCAGGAAAAGTAACGCCAGAAACCCTATGTTAACTATAATTCCCAAAAAAAGAGCATGTATTTGTCTATATATTAAATAGCCCCTCTTCCAGCCACCGTTAACGATGCTTACAATGAAGAAGACAGAGCAAAAAACACCCTTGGTAGTGAGTTTAAGACTGTTCAACTCCGTTATACCAAACCGGAGTCAAAGGTTTTTCCACTACTTTATTTTAAGGGATATAGTAATAAGCTTGGGACAGAAAAAGTGACCGAATATTCTTAAGATTAATATGCAAATATTTTCGATATATCTTCATAGGCAAATTAAGGGAAAAAATCCTTTTTCTTAGTTTACCATAGTTGTTATGCCCTCTAATGATGATTCTAGGAATTTGAAAATTATTTCTAAGAATTTTTTAGGGCTGCTTTCACTCTAAATATATTTTTAACCACCCGGCACAGTTATATTTCATTGATGGAAATTTGATGATAATGCCATGTTTCAATTTCATAAAACTAAGTCCTTGTTTTAAAATATTTAATAAAACTTAGAATAATGAACGAATTTAAACCAGATTTACACACAAGTAGAAAAAGATTGTCACTAGTGAATGTTACTAAGTCATTTGTTTCTACTGTGGCTAAGTAGATATTGTTTCTAGTATTCCGTATTTATTAATATTTATCTCTAGAGAGCCATTGTGTATTAACATTAGTACTAACATGAAAGGTACCTGAAGTGTCTGGCTCCGGTTTTAATGAAACTTCAATATGTAAAGGATATAAAAATAAGAGACATATATTTTTTTATCTGCGGAGATTCGTTATAACGGGGTGAAAACTGCGCAGGTTCTGAGATATGTTTACAAAACAAAATAAAATTTACTTGTTAATCGAAATGATATTAAACTATGGTATTTTAACCCCCAAAGATATCATTCCTTATATTTTTATTATGGTATATTTACCCACGTAATTTAATTCTAAAACTTACGAAATTTAATGGAGTTGTTCAGGGTTTCTAATAATAAACTAGTAAAAAAAGGGTGAGTCACCTCCAAACACTTTTTTTATTTCAAGTTCTAATTGAGATATCTTTCAAAAACAAAATGGAAATTACTTGTTATTTGAAATGATGTTGAATTATGGTATTGTCACCCCCAAAGATATCATCCCTTATTTCTTATAACGATAATCCAAATGAGGTCAATCAGGACAATGTCGACAACTCAGCGTCGAACTACTGGTTGATTTCAGGACAGATGTTTCCGGAAAGGGAGGGCTTCTTGTTAGCTATCCAAGACCAGGTTATTCCGACGAAGAACTATCGGAAGTTCATCATTAGAGATCCCTCAATAGAAAATTACCAATGCAGATATGGCTGTCGAACATCGGAGACAATTCAGCACATAACTGGAGGATGCCAAGCGTTTGCCGCAACCGAGTATAAGGAAAGACACGACTTAGCCGCTAAGATACTCCACCAAGAGTTAGCAGAAAAGTTAAACCTATTACAGGTAGGAAAAGTGCCTTATTGCAAGTACAACCCGGAGCCTATTCTTGAGAACAACTAGTTCAAGTTATATTGGGACCGAACGGTTCTGACGGATCAGACAGTAGCTCATACTAGACTAGACATTATACTAATAGATAAAGTTTCTAGGCGAACTACACTAATCGACATTGCTGTACCTAACAACAACAACCTAAGGCCAAAATACAACGAGAAGATCGCCAAATACAGAGATCTGGAGGTCCAAATGCGAAGACAATGGGCAATGAACAGCGTCCAAACGATTCACATAATACTATCAACAACTGGAGTGATACCAAGAAACCTCCTGCAGAACATCAACAACGGCCTTAGTGAGCATCTGTATAAGCGGGTGCAGAAAGCAATTCTTCTAGCAACCGCGCGAACCGTCCGAAAGTTCGTAGGAAATACAGCAGACAACGCCACCTAGGAGCCGATAACATGGAAAAGGTTCCCACAGAGCTTCATACTTTTGGTGTCTTTGTATGCCTGGTATGAGTGAATAATCCCTAGAGGGAGTGCGAAGCTGTTTGGCTTGTAAATCATAATAATAATAATAATTTAATTCCAATAATACTGTCAACAACTGGAGTGATACCAAAGAACCTTCTGCCGAACATCAAGGGACTGAGCCTTAGTGAGCATCTGTATAAGCCGATGCAGAAAGCAATTCTCCTAGCAACCGCGTGAACCGTCCGAAAGTTCGTAGGAAATACAGCAGACTACGTCACCTAGGAGCAGATAACATGGAAAGGGTTCCCACAGAGCTTCATAATTTTGGTGTCTTTGTATGTCTGGTACGAGCTTCGAACATACCCCTGTAGAAGTAGCATAACGTCAAAACTAGGGCCCGGTTGTTTGAACGCTGAATAACGTAATAATATTTTTATTTATATTTCAAAAAGTGTTGATAAACAGTAGATATTTAATTTCTTGGTACAGACATGCCGATTTTATGCTATCCTTTTCTAATTGCATTATTTAAACGAGTATCATCGGTACGTCCTTCGAACATACCCCTGGGTACGTCAATTCTGAAAACAAAGTATGAATATATGGTTGCATAAATTTTTATTATTGTTATTTTCAATATGTAAACAATCTAACAATATTTACCGATAAAAATAAGTTTTTAAATCCTCTTTTTGTTAATATTAATTGTAAACTTCGCATTTATAGTAATTTCTAACACTTAAAAACACCGAAAAAACTCTCGACAAGCAATTAAACTGAAATACAAGATATGTAAATATGTTTATGTCTGTCAAACATCAAAAAAGCGTCTCCCCCAACGACCATAAATAGCCTTCAGACAAATCTATTGTTGTTTATATCTAGAGTATGATCGAAGGGTACGAGTGAATAATTCCTAGAGGGAGGGCGAAGCTGTTTGGCTTGTAAATCATAATAATAATAATAATTTAATTCCAATAATACTGTCAACAACTGGAGTGATACCAAAGAACCTTCTGCCGAACATCAAGGGACTGAGCCTTAGTGAGCATCTGTGTAAGCCGATGCAGAAAGCAATTCTCCTAGCAACCGCGTGAACCGTCCGAAAGTTCGTAGGAAATACAGCAGACAACGTGACCTAGGACCCGATAACATGGAAAGGGTTCTCACAGAGCTTCATAGTTTTGGTGTCTTTGTATGCCTGGTATGAGCGAATAATCTCTGGAGGGAGTGCGAAGCCGTTTGGCTTGTAAATCATAATTTAATTCCAAAAATTACGAAATTTAATTAAAGATTTTTTTTAATGTTTACCATAATTAACTCAAGTTGGTATGTTGTTCTGGGATTTCAGAAAATAAAGTAGTAAAAGAGAGTGAATCACCCCTAAATATATTTTTTCAAATCTCAAATTCCAATTCAGATATCTTTACAAAACAAAGTGAAAATTACTTGTTAGTTGAAGTGAGGTTATAGCATGTTGTTTTAACCCAATAGATATCTTCCCTTAATTTTTATGAGGGTTAATCTTGTAATTCATTTACATAATTTAATTCTGGACAATACGAAATTAAACTAAATTTATTGATAATATTTTTTTACGAATACAATAAGTAACTTAAGTTGACGTATTTCGGGATTTCCGAAAATAACTTAATAAAAGAGGGTAAGCTTCTCCCAAATACGTTTTTTTTTAATATCTCTGGTTTTAATTAATATATCTACAAAACAAAATTAAAATTACTTGTTATTCTAAATGATGTTAATCTATAGCATTTTCACTCCCAAGGATAGTATTCCTTATTTTTTATAAAAATAAACCGTCATTTCATACATATATTATTATTCTTAAAATTATCAAATTTTAATATAAATTAACGTTACAGAATTATAAATCACTATTTGTTATGAATTATAATCTCAAGTAGAACTTGAAATATAAAAAAAGTATTGGAGGTGGCTTATCTTTTTTTTTCTAGTTTATTTTTAGAAACTCTGAAACACGGTGAATTATGGTATTTGTGAAAAAAAAAATATTTTCAAACAATTCCATTAAATTTCGTAATTTTTACAATTAAATTACGTGCTCAAATATGTGGTTAACCCTAATAAAAAATAAGGAATGATGTCCTTGGGGGTGAAGATACCATACTTTAATATCATTTTGAATAACAAATAATATTCATTTTGTTTTGTAGATTTATCTTTATTAGAACTTGAGACATTAAAAAAAAGTAACTAGGGGTGACTCACCCTCTTTTACTAGTTTATTTTAGGAAAACCCAAAAGATATCAACTTAAGTTAATTATGAGATTGGTGAAAAAAATATTTTCAAACAATTATAATAAATTTCGTAATTTTTAGAATTAAATTACATGAGCATATAGATGGTTTACCCTAATAGAAAATAAGGGATGATATCTTTGCGAGTGAAAATACCATAATTCAACATCATTTCAAATAACAAGTAATTTCCATTTTGTTTTGTAAAAATATCTCAATTAGAACTTGAGATTTAAGAAAAAAAATTATTTGGGGGTGGCTCACCCCCTTTTACTGGTTATTTTTGAAAACCCCGAAATCCGTCAATTTAAGTTACTTATAGTATACGTGAAATACATATATTCAAAGAATTATAATAAATTTCGTAATTTTTAGAATTAAATTATATGCTCGAATAGATGGTTTATCCTTCTAAGAATTCTAGGAATGATATCCTTGGGGTTAAAAAACCCTACATCAATTTGAACAACAAGTAATTTTAATTTTGTTTTGTAAAGATATCTCACTTAGAATCTGAGATATTTCGAAAATACTGTTTTTAGGGGTGAACTTTAGGGGCGGTTTTCATCTCGTTAAAATGAATCTCCGCGGATAAAAAAAAATACATGTCTTTTATTTTTATACCCTCTATAACATATTGAAGTTTCATTGAAATTGAAGCCGGACACTTCAGGAATGATTTTTTATATAAATCAATCCATTTCTGCAGTTTTGCAAAAATTTAGCGATGTAAAATTTAAAATTTTGAAAATTTTCACTTTATTTTCGGGTTTCGCGACCTCAAAAACATCCAACTACAAGATTTTGTATTAATCGTACTATTTTAACTTAGTTTTTCTAAAATTTTGCACTCCAAAACTTTCAGTATTAAACATGTAAAATTTTTTTAAAGTAATTCGTACGTCGACATCCATTTTTTCGTGACTTTTCAGGCAGTGTCGACCTACGTGCGTCGGTACAACGACTGAACTCCCGCTGGTTGTGGTCGTCCGTCACCAGCCCAGTATTTAGGCTGATATCACACCCGCAAGGGTGAACAGAGCGTTTTTGGCGGAAATGATATTTTTGCACTAATTTTGCAATATCTAATTAACTTTTTTTATTTTGTCATTGTTTCTAAGAATATACTCATCGATTTATCTATATATGTTTTAGAGTCCACTTAAAAGGCTTATAAACAAATGAAGTTTTACATTTTGAGAAAAATTTTTAGCTATTTGTCCGTTCAGGACGCACACATGGTGCTCCACATAACTTTCACTAATTCTAAGTAACAGTACGTGAGAAAATAGTTAAAAGAAAAATTCAGTTTAGTTACCGAGATATGAGATATTTTGCACAACTCTTGCAATATCTCGGCTTCTAATTTAATGGAAAAACAACACTTTTTTAAATTTTGAAAAAAGTGTTGTTTTTACCATTAAATGGTTAACAAATTGGAGCAGACTTAAGATTGATAGTGTAATTAACAACAAATTTAGAGCATTATAAACATTCAAATTGTTGACGAAAGCAAGTAAAAAAGTCCTCTTATTTCCCAAATTCTTTAAGAAGAAGTACGCTACCGATTTCACAACAACATATATTGCGTCATTTGGCAGAAAATACTAAAAAGAACAGAAAAGTAATGTTAATTTGTTAATAATAAATTTTGTGACCATTTCTCGGGAAAACAGTCTCGATAGTCGTACTCGGCGTATCAAGATATTTAAGAAAAATCGTATTGTGTTCACAGTATCTTGATCGGCTACGAAAACCCTCTGTTTATCTAGATTCTTAATATAATATACATACAAAATGTGCAAAAAGATCAGTTCATCAATTAAAATAAATTTATTATTTAGGGTGCATCTAGTAAACCATTTTACAAACTTTTAGTAACAATTGAAGTACTAGTGTTAGTTTATGTTAGTTCAGATTCTTAAGCTTTATCATAAAGAGAAAAAGGATCAAGACGATGGCAACGGTAAGACAAAAGCGGAAGAATAAAAATCAACACTCAACAAAATAATAAAAAATGCACTTTTTATTTATTCAACAAATCATAGATACATCATTCCTTTTATAAAATTTAAAATGTAGTAAATGATCCTCTTTCTCAGGTTGTAAACAGTTTCTGAAATGTTAAAGAAATTTTTAATTCTTCCTACTATTTCAAAAAGTATGCATATAATTTTTTCTTTTAACTGGTTAGAAAATGAGTCAGAATCATTTTGTAGTTCTTCGTTTTTGTCACTTAATTTAGCAGAGCTGGTATTTCGTTCTTTCCTCAATAGAATTGGTATTAGTTCAAACGATTTATCATAATTTTCTAAAAAAATATTACAATAAAAACTGAAGGTTTTGCTTATATGATTTAGCAGTGATAGAAAAATTATATAAAAATTTAAGAAGTTATTGAATAATGTCACTTAATTCTATATATATATATATATATATATATATATATATATATATATACATGTATTAGGATTTTTTTTGGGTTTTGCAGTCTCTTTGTAATTAAAATATGAAAAACAAAGTTTTTCTTGTTTTTTTTTTATTTTAAAGTGTTTGAGCTCTCCCTTTTCCGTCTATTTTGTTACTGTATTTTGTGAAAATTCAAATTGTTTTAATTTTACAGTGTGAAAAAGGCTAAGGAATTTACAATCGAAACATTACCTATTGACGAGACATATGTTTCTCAATAAGAAAAACTTTTGTTTTTCATATTTTAATTGAAAGGAAGGACCTCAAGAAACTATTCCTCAGGACGTATATAAACCCGCAGTCCAAGAAATAAACTACACATACACACCTATATATATATATATATATATATATATATATATATATATATATATATATATATATATATATATATATATATATATATATATATATATGGTTATGCGGCTTTCACGGATTCCTTCTCAATAGCAGTGGATATATCCACATTATGCCGTTGTAGTGCTGAAATCACATTCAGCCAACGTACAACTATATGTAACTCCATATATGAATGGAGTAAAATACGAAACAGTAAATGCAAACTTCGTTCCAACCATATCCTTTCCGTGTTAGAGGTTGCACAGTTAGAACAAATTGCTAAGGAACACAATTTATCCTATTCCACCACCATCGAGATGATGGCCTACCTGTACCACCATGCCGAGGAGAAAGTCAAAACTTACCCTCCCCGCCACAGTGATATGGCAGACGTACATGTTTCATCTCTACTAGACTCATCAGGGTACCGACATGCACCTGGCTGTGCAAAGGATAGATCGGAAGGAAGCACGTAAATACTGAACGCGGCTTCGCCGACCTCCCGCCGGATGGCGTATACATGGTTATAATGTGGATATATCAACTGCTATTGCATCTCACACGGAGAAATCCGTGAAAGACGCATAACCATGTATACGCCATCCGGCGGGAGGTCGGCGAAGCCGCGTTCAGTATTTGCGTGCTTCCTTCAGATCTATCCTTTGCACAGCCAGGTGCATGTCGGTACCCTGATAAGTCTAGTAGAGACGAAATATGTACCTCTGCCGTATCACTGTGGCGAGGAGGGTAAGTTTTGACTTTCTCCTCGGCATGGTGGTACAGGTAGGCCATCATCTCGATGGTGGTGGAATAGGATAAATTGTGTTCCTTAGCAATTTGTTCTAACTGTGCAATTTCTAACACTGAAAGGATATGGTTGGAACGAAGTTTGCAGTTACTGTTTCGTATTTTACTCCATATGTATATATATATATATATATATATATATATATATATATATATATATATATATATATATATATATATATTTAGAGTCGCTCTTGAGGAATTTTCTACTAGTTTTTTTGAAAATTTGAAAAAGGTTTTTTGGTATACCCTGTAGAATCTCAATTATTTTTGAAATATGCATATAAGTTAAGCATATAATGCAATAAATATAGTTTCTTGGTTAATTTTACTTAAAAACTATGAACTGACTTCATCCAATGGTTGACTTGCTCCTTATCCCCTAATCTTTTGATATGACAATATCTCTTTCAAAAATAAAATACATACCATCAAAGATGCATCTATATGAGAGCTTGAGGTTGGCAGGGAAAATTGTTCAACAGGAAATGAACTCCAAACATTTTGGTTTGAGAGCTCAAGCAATTGTGATGTCGGGTCAGGGGTGGTAGAATAAGCATCAAAGGTACCAATAATAGCAGAGTAATTAAATGATAAAATACGGAGCAACGAAAATATAACAATTAAAGCCAAAACTAGCAAAGACAAGACAATAATAAGACCTGTCGTGATATTGTAGAGCAGAAACCGGACGAAGAACATCGAGAACTAAAAAGTAATTGCAGATTACTGGAATGCAAGTGCTTCGATGAAAAATAAAGAAAGAAATTTAAATAAAACAAACATTCATTGAAATATAAATAAAAGAAATATCAGTAGAATATATTTCAGAAGAATAGTTAGAATCTTCCTCACCCCCAGAGTTGCAGACAACTAGAGGAAGAAAAACATAAGTTTCATCTAAAATAAAGAAGGATGAAGAAAAAAAAATTACTATAAAGGGCTATAAAAACTTGAATATTGCCATACATAGTTTATTTATTTTTGTTATTAAGAAGCACATTTATCTATGCTATGAAACTAAGGAAGTATCGTTTTTATGTCACATCATAACTAAATAAGCGTGAATATGTTGTTCGGAAATTGTTAATTTTTAGGATTATTTTAAGTGGGTCACGACGGTACATTATATTAAAAAAAAATACAATTTGCACTAAAAAAAATCAAATTTGGTTAAATCGTTTAAAAAAAAAGGAGATATTCACAAGAAATCATTAAAAACAAAAGTTTGGCTCAGTTGTTGCAAAATGGTCAAAATTGTTAGTTACTTCAAAAAGTACCGTTTTGGTAGTTTATAACTCATACGATAGTTAGTTATATATGTAATTCTGCTTTCAGGCAGAGAATATGAAAAATATATGTACAAACAGTTTATTTCCTGCAAATATCGCTCTGGTCCTCTCTCCATACGCGTTTCGATCACCTTATGATCTCGTCAGTGGAGCTGTATCGGACCCAGCGCAACATTAGCAGGAAATAACTGATATATGAACCATAAATTTCAAGGTATGTCGGCAGGATATTGTACCTGCCATCTACTAACTACGACGTCAGACTGAAAAATATCGCCAGTCGAACGACATCTATGAATCATCGGAGTAACGTGAGATTTTTAAAAAATCAAAATTTCAGTAAGAAATAAAGAAATCTTTCTGCCGTATTTAAATAGTTTGTTATATAAGTAATTCTCCTTGCAGGCAGAGAATATGAAAAATATATTATCAAATAGTTTATTTCCTGCAAATATTGCTCTGGTCCTCTCTCCATACGCGTTTCGATCACCTCACGATCTCGTCAGTGGAGCTGTATCGGACCGAGAGCAACATTAGCAGGAAATAATTGATATATGAACCATAAATTTCAAGCTATGTCGGCACGATATTGCACCCCCATCTACCAGCTTCGATGTCTGAAAAATATCGCCAGTTGGTAGATGGTAGGTGCAATATCCTGCCGACATATCATAAAATTTATGGTTCATATATCAGTTATTTTCTGCTAATGTTGCTCTCGGTCCGATACAGCTCCACTGACGAGATCATGAAGTGATCAAAACGCGTATGGAAAGAGGACCAGAGCAATATTTGCAGGAAATAAACTGTTTGTACATATATTTTTCATATTCTCTGTCTGAAAGGACAATTACATATATAACAAACTATTTAAATACGGCAGAAAGATTACTTTATTTCTTACTGAAATTTTGATTTTTTAAAAATTTCACGTTACTCCGATGATTCATAGATGTCGTTCGACTGGCGATATTTTCTCCACGTTTCGTTATCGGTTGAAAAGCAATAACATTTTGGTCGAAAAATAATTTCATTAACACCTTGTCAGTTGTTGAATGGGTTTATTAGTATAAGAAGTACCTGACGTGAACTACCACTAAATTTGGTGAAAAGGTAAATTGTAGTTTAAATCTTGCAGGCCTGCCTTCCTTATGAAATGGTAATAAAAATCACAATCGAAAAAAAACCTGGCTTTCTACTCTTTCTATGACTAAAATTTTAACCAATGGTGGCATATTTCATAGTTCATGCTTTGATATTGCATTACCTTCTAATCTGCCCAATTTTCTGGGTTTAGCAAGAATCTCATCTTCTTTAGAAATGTCCAAATGGGAAGCAAGATGGTTTATTAAAATGCTATCTTCAACTTCTTTAGATATACTTAGTGCTAAACATCCAACTGTGACACTACAATACAGAAATGTAATAGAAATTACAACACAATATTATTTTATCTGTGGGTTGATTCTTGAATATGTAAACATTATCGGATAAAAAAAATATAAGCGCAAATATGAACTTAAAAACTATTTATATATTTTTAATGAAATTTTCACAGTTACCGTTTACCGTAATAATGGTTAACCAGTAATTATAGCGACGTAGTATACTGAAGTTGTCTGATTCAGATTGAATTCGATCAACGTCAACGTGGCATAAAATTGCTGGTTAGTTGGCCTAGTTCATGACATTAGACATGGAACACTATTTCCAATAATTTTTTGTAAGCTATTTATTGGGTGCCCAAATTTAGGTAACAAATGTATTTGGTTATTAATTTCCCAATTCCATTTGTTATAAAAACTGTTAATTTTTCTATGTTTAATTTTGATGATAAAATTTTTTTATAAAATATATAAGATATCCGATAAGTATCTATTATTCTTTAGGGAAAATATATAAAGAAAAAGTAGGAAATTTACATTTTGAGTTATAACTTTAAAACTGCTTTGCTAATTTGAATATAAGTTAGGTGTAGTGTATTACAGATAAGGGTCTCTTGAACCAAGATTATTACTTTTAGATACTGCAAATAGTTTTTTTGATAAATGAATAATTATTGACAAAACTTGTCAATTCCAATTTACTAAATAAGTTGAGCTTTAGAAATTAAAGAATATTTGTTTACAAAATATGTTGATATGAATTTAGTTTATAGGGAGGAGCTATGTATCTTTAGGTATATAAGACGAGGTTATCTTGTCGAATAAAAAATGATACTAAAAAACTGGATGGTCATGTCAAATACTTCCAGAAGAGATAATTTCCATTATTTCTTTCAAGCGTTCATTTTCTATAAAATTTAATTTGTAATGGTTACTTCTAATTTCTTATTTGTTCTTCAGCTGTAACCTATCTTGAAAGAACTTTAAATTTGGCAAAGCTGGAAATTTTTCACTGAAACTTTCCACTGACAAATTCTCTATTTTTTGGAAGATGACAAATGTTTGCAGTTTTGCATCAGAACTAGTGCAAATTATCAGCAACGATTTCAAATACTCATCAGTTATTTTGAATCTGTGAATATTTGTTTGTATTTTTAATTTTGTAGAATGTTTTTATCCAGATAAGCAATGGCGAAAGCGAAAAAGCCTCTAACAAATGTATTCAACTGATCAAACTGTGTAAGTGGAAGGCTCTTATAAAATTCCAGCAATTATAAGTTTAGATATTTTTATTTAAAAATATTGGTACACTGCAAACCAATCATTTCTTTTTGAAGTTTTAGGGTAAGGGTTTCTATATCGGCATTAAAATGATTTTCAAAAGACCTTGAAATCCTTTGCATTTGATCAAAAATTTGCGAAATTTTGTAACTTACCATAAGATTTCGCTATTTTAATGTAGTCTTTGCTACGTCCTGCATTTAATTTCTCTCTTTTTTGGAAGATGTCACTGCTATACATTTTGCATGGCCGTGAGTAGTCGTAACAATACGTAACGCACAGAACGCACATTGATTATCTTCTTTGTAATGAAATATTCTTGGCGCTTGCTTGTAAGCACCAAATGAAATTGCGAAACTGAGCGGAGTCCACCTTCGCGCTTTGCGCCCTAAATACCTTACTCTCTAGCTAGTTTCTATACAAAGATTAGCATCTAATTGGAAACTGCAGCTTATTAGTATGATGTTGGAATGATGGGACTTAGTGGAGAAGTGAATGATCAATATGCTAAAAAGCCAGGACACTCTTATGTTATAATATTTTGTATCGGAGCTAGACCGTTTCTCGTTCCCCTTCTAAGAGTTAATTACTAGTTTCTGCATTAGATTATGGAGGCTTATTTGTTGTGATACACTACGCCAAAATTTTACTAAAATATACTAGGTGATTTGAAAGTTAGAACCCAAAATGTCATATTCTCAGTGTCCTTTTGGGGTCTGACATTTTCGTTAAGGAGAAAACTTATGAAGGAAATGTTAATATATATCACCTCAACCATTCTGAAAGATTGATAGATACTTATCAGATATGATGTATAGGAAGGCATGAATGTGGAAATTGAGGACATATAAAAATCAATCCTCACATTCACTAACATGGTCTAACCGTAAAACCATACTAAATTGATAGCAAAAGGTTTAAACGGACAAGAGCAACCATAAGTCAAGTTAGTTTTAAACCCTTAAAATACAAGCATAAAAAATTATTTAATTTTATTACTAAACCGGCAAAAATGGAGAATTTTATTTATTTTCGGTAGACAACTATTTCTCTTACATATTTCAAGGAATTATCGCTAGGTTTTTATTCTTAGTATCCCTATATAAGCGTTTATTTGTTAAATTATGAGAATATCATAAGCAAAACAAAACTAAAGAGCTATTTTTCATGGCATGGCAGGGGCGGATCCAGCGGCTCTCTTTGAAGGGGGGGGGGGCGGCGATATTACAAGAGTAAAGAATTTGTATACTAGACACTATACTGTAAAAAACTTCACATTAATTTTATGGTAATGTGCTGAAAGCGAATTTTAGAAACCACTTATTAAATGCATTTAATGTAAAATGAAAAAAATGTAATGATTTTTACATTAAATTTAATGTAATTATACAATAAATTTGGCGTGTTTTCAGTTACTTTATTGAAATTTAAGGTAACATTCAATTAAATTTAATGTACAAAGCTTTAATTTCAAAATACATGTAACATTCACGATTTAGGGTACACAATCATTAAATTGAATTAATGAATAAATTTAGGGTTATTTTTAACAGTATACAGTATAACAAGCGAAAACCAGTTATGTTAGCGATATTAACGATGCCAATGCAGCAGAGAGACAATTCTATTTTTCTGAATTTGAAACTCTTTGGGGGGGGGGGGGCGATCGCTACCACTCCCCTCCCCTTGGATCCGCGCCTGACTAGATCCGTTAAGAAGTTTTAAGAAGCCTTAAACCTTCTTAGTGGATCTGGTTGGAAATATTTCTAAAAATGTTTAAAACGAAATTAAAGGTGGTTCATTGAGATGAACCAGTATTTAGCAAGTCATTATGTTCTATGCTGCTTGTCGAAGTAGAAAAATATTTCAGATGTTAACATCTCGGAAACTGTTTAACTTTTTTAAGTACCTAAGATAAATATGTCCATAACTGACAGTATAATTCAAATAATAAAAATTATATGAGGACTCTATGCGAAATAAAAAAAATTATGATTATTTACGAAACGAAGGTCACTACGGTGTACGGCTAAATAATGAAATAATAACAAAGCAAATTTGATGTATAATGTTTAAAATTTTACTTGTTATACACCAAATTTGCTGCCAAATCTTTGTACATACAAAGTTGCATAATTTTTAATAATTTTTTTTTGAAAAATACACTTTAATGATGATATACAAACGAATAATCCGAAATTACCCAGGTCTAGAAGGTTCTGTTGTTGAGCGGCTGGAGCTTATTTGTGAAGTAATTTGCCTCGTAGAATCAGAATCAGAACCAGAATTGGCCTATCATGTTAGGATTTTCAGATATTCGAGGTTATATACTCGAAAAAAGTTTTTTGGCTACTTTTAAACTTATGTACAGGATATACAAAACTTTTTTGGTCTTTTTTTTCTAGTTGCATCATTTAACACTATTCTTTCCTTTCAAAAGAAGCTATTGAGCGGTCAGCTACGTTTTTTTTTCAAAGTTACTGAAATTTTAAGCTATGAAATATATCTCAACAACGTCATGAATATTCATTTGAGGCATATATTTCTCTCGAAAATTTGAACAAGGAAATTTTTGGAACCACTAAGTACGAACATGAAGCCAGAAACTTTAAATTTTTATTTTCAAGATGGCAGATTCCAAATGGCTGATTGTGAGTATTATGTCAGAAAATAGAAATTTTTATTTTTAATGTACTGAATTCAAAATGGCGGATCGAAATTTGTAAAAAATGCTATTGATCTCTAAAAACCTATTAACATATACTTAAAGGAGCCGTAACTTTGCCAAAAAAAATCTTAGGTAACCGCTTAATAGCTTATTTTGAAGGGTAAAAGTAGTACTAAATGTTGCATTCGGGAAAAAAAGAGCAAAAAAATGTTGTGCGTTCTGCACAACCTTAGATGTAGTAGAAAGAAAATTTTCGAGTACATAATATCTCGAAATTCTTTCGGAATGGGCCAATTCTAGCCCCGGACTCCGATTTTACATAATGAATTACTTCCGAAATAACCCCCAGTTGCCAAATAACAATAATTATCCCATTTTTTGTATTTCTATGTTATTATTACTAGGGTAGTTATATTTTTTAACGAGTAAAGTATTTGATAATAATTTAACTATTTTATTTTATCCAAAGTGTAGAATATTAAATATGTCAGAAATAATCAATCAATTCAATAAATCGGTATAGTATTCTGATATCCTGTATATTTGTAAAAGTTTAATATTACTGGCACAAAGTTACCAAACATAATATAATAAATGATAAAATCTTGTCTAATAAAATAGAATTATTTAAATTTTAGTGTTGATTGTTATATGGCTGGATAAACGTGTAGTTTATTTAATTTTTTTTTTGAAGAAGTCAAATTTTTGTTTTTAAACTTCACATTTACTTACTTTATTGATTGCCTGTATATCTTAAGAAGAGAACTAACTTCAAAGAAATTTTCGATGCAAGGAAATTTCCTTACATTTCGAGCAAAATTCATTGAGTAAATAATAGGAGTTGTCACTTTGTTAACCAAATACGGGCATATAGATAATTTTACCGAAGAAAAACCTTTTAAATTAATATCTGCATTACCTGTCAAATAAAAAAAAATTAATAAAATTTCTAATATACTTTAAGAAAACTCACCATGTCATTACGACAAGGATAATATATTTGCGAAATGTCATAATCTTTTAAATGACTTTTCAAAAAGGCAACATAAGTCCATTTCCAATATTTTCAAATTGAATTAGTAATTACCAAAATTAATATTCATATCACGATTTTTTTTAATAGTTAATCGTAAAAAAATGTTGAAATATTATTTCGCCTTTATTGCGTAAATACATTAAATTGTAAAAGCAAAACTTGTTAACTACGGCATTTAAGAAACATAATTAACGTGAGTTAGGTCTAGTTAATACATAAAATAATAAAAAAAGTTTATTTAAAAAAAGTTTCACTGCCATTTCCAGAATAAGCACAATTTAAAGGAAAAACTAATTTTTGTATTTGCGTGTATTACTGCTTCCATTCCTCTAGATTTGCTTAAATTAACAGTTCTCGCTCTTCAAAAGAAACTAAATGCAAAAGGTTGTGAGGATGACAATAAAGTCGTTTTTAAAAATCGTTCATCTAAGAATTTTAGATGCTGTGAGGACGAAGGCGATGAAACACAATTCGGTTTTAAAACAGAGTGGATACCTAAAAAGCGTTGTTTTGTATGCAACTTTTAGTTCAAAAATATTACGCCCAACGAAATGATGTGTGTTTCTTCTTTATAGATTACCAAAAAGCTGTCAATAATATGCACCACGACCTGCTATTCCCAATTTTAAAGAACACTGGAATTTACGTGAAAGACATTAGAATCCTATTCAGGGTGTTCGAGAAAATGTGGGATATCTCCCGGATATGAAAAAATACGTGACAAGAATACAAGTTCATATAAACTTTTTTCGTATAGGCCTCCTCTTCGGAGATATGCGCTCCCAAAACACTACAATGGCATCAAGTTTTTTTACACATAATAATTGAACCACTAGGTAAAGGTAAAGATAGAAAAAAAGCTCAGAGAATAGGGCTCCGAATAAATGAAGGAAAGACCAAATACATGCACGTCTCCCGCAACCCCGCCCGAGACAGAATCATGCAGAACGTCACCATGAATGACTATAATTTTGAGCATGTGCGAGTTTTCAAGTACCTGGGCGCAGTGATAACGGCAAACAATAATTTGCAGGAAGAGGTTAAACAGCGCATCACACAAGCAAATAAATGTACATTTGCGATACAAACCTTGCTGAAGTCAAAATTTATCACTAGAAAGGCAAAAACCTAAATTTATCGAACAATAATACGACCGGTAGCAATCTACGCCAGTGAAACATGGACCCTGACAGTCCACGATACGGAGCTGCTAAGAAGGTTTGAGAGAAAAATCCTGCGTATAATATATGGCCCATACCGAGACTTTCAAACAGGCCGTTACAGAATGAGAAGCAACATAGAGCTTGCGCAAATATATCAAAGCCCTGATATCATTCAAGAAATAAAGTCCAGAAGACTACGATGGGCAGGTCATATACAAAGGAGTCAAAACGATCGACTAATAAAACGGGTATAGGAGGAAGCACCACAAGGAAAAAGACCACTGGGAAGACCTAGGTTTAGATGGAGAAATAACATCCACAAGGATCTAGCTATCCTTGAAGTTGACCAGCAAGAATGGAGGGAGCTGGCACAAGACCGTTCCAGATGGAGGCAGATAGTCGAGGCAGCCAAGACCCACCCTGGGTTGTAGTGCTACGGAGTCCGTCAGTCAGTCAGTCAGGTATATTCCATGTTTTTTTTGATATTATGTATACCAGGTAGGACTCTTAAAATTACTCTCCAAGAAAGTATTGTGAATTACTCACAGCTGCAGGCAAGGTCTAGCTGTGAGTCATGACCTTATTTTTTTACGTCCTGTATGATAAGAACTGTTTTCAAAAAAACGTCATTTTATTTACTTGGTATTTGGCGTATTTTGATAAAAGATACATCTTTGTTCATATCAAATGGTCAAGCTTCAACCAAAAATTCGATACAAAATTAGAGTTTACTTCTTTAGTACATTGCAGTTCAACCTAGATCCGCAAATAATGTGCGTTTTATGTTATGGGCACCAAAAACAAAGTATTGTTGTTGCAAACGTTACAGGGTACGAACGAAATAAATATCCTACATTTTAGAACTTGTAAACTTTCACATCGCTGACATATTGATCTTTACTTGGATATAATTTACTAATTTTTAGATTTTGTGGTGAAATTAATTGTGAAATAATTCGAAATATGGAATACACGTTTATTGAGTATGCAAATATGTAGCTGATGTATGGTCTTGCATCTTGCAATGCTTTGGAAGCCAGGAGGTTATGTCACAACAGAAATCCTAATCGTACTCTTCTAGGTCAAAAAACATTTTAACGAGTTGACCAACATCTAAGGGAGAATGGTAGACAATTGCATTTAATAAGGTAATATTATTAAATTTCTTCATAATTTTAGGAAATTTTGGGAAAAGAAGTACTGATGCTGATCGGAGAAAAGTAATACGTACACCTCAATTACAGGAAAATATTTTTAAGTGCCGTAGATGACACTCTTTCAACGTGCACTCGAAAATTATCAGCGCAGTTTAATACGTCGACAACAATAGTACATGAAGTTCTTCAAGAACTTCTGTTATATCCATTTGAAACAAGTGCATGAACTGATTCCTGAAGATTTTTCCCATAGAATGCAGTTTGCAACAATGCTGAATTAATGTGGCGGGTACAGCAGTCCGCAATTCGTCATTCTCGTGAGTTTTTCAGACTTCACGGAGACCATGTTGAACTCCCTTACGAAATTTTTAACTAAGCAGTTAGCCTAACTTTTTATTGAAATTGTGGTGACAGTTGAAAATTCTTCTTTTTCATATCCAACCCGACAGCAATTAAGGGAATAACAGTGTAAATAAAATGACGTTTTTTCGAAAACGATTAGAATTAGTGATTTGAACGGAGAGTACCCAATTTTTACTCAATAGCTAAAGATATTACTATGTGGTAGTTAATCACCTTCGGAAAATGTTTAAAAAAATTAATTCTTTAAACAAATAATCAACTTTAAACCAAGTCACAGTTTAAATAATTCAGTAGATCTCGTCCAAAAACTAAAAAACATAAAAACCCCAGATAACTCCATACTAGTTTCTTTTGACATAAAAAGCATGGTTTCTAATATTCCAACAGATGAATGTTTTATACTTATCCAAGAAATCTTACAGGAACGAAATATAAATCCAATAGTTACTACTGAAATCTTGTCCTCTTTTGAAATTTGCCTATCACAAACCTATTTCCAGTTTAATAACAAATTTTATTTATAAAATTCAGGTCTACTAATGGGTTCTCCTCTTAGCCCTCTCCTAGCAGACATTTTCATGTCAAACATAGAAAACAAAATTCTTAATCCCCCTTAAGCAAAAACCATGTTCAATTTTGGTACAGATATGTGGATGATGTTCTAGCATGTTTTAAAGGCACTACTAGACAGCTTCAAAAATTCTTACAATACATTAATAATTGCCATCCAAAAATTCAATTTACTCTGGAAACTGAAAATAACCATAAAATAAATTTTCTAGATCTCACCATATCTCACCTCAATAATCAGGTAATTTTAAATTTTTTAGAAAACCAACGTTTACAGGTAATACTATATCTAATAACTCTTTTCACCCCTTACAACACAAAATGGCTGCATACAATTCAATGATACATAGAGCATTCCCTTTGCCTCTCTCTGAAGAAGATCTTCAAGAGGAACTAAATATCATTGAAAGGATTGCAATATCAAACAATTTCTCACAACAAACCATAAAGAAATTAATAACTAAAAAACAAAAACAACTAGCTTTTAATTCAATATATCCCAAAATAAAAAATGATAAAGATAGTTCATCTTATATTTCTTTGTCATACTGTGATACCCTCTCAGAAAACATAGCTAATACTCTTTCCAAACATAATATAAAAGTAGCTTTTAAATCTCAACACAATCTTTCCACTATCCTTAACAATGCTAAAGATAAAATTAATAAATTTGATAAATCAGGAGTTTATAAGTTAAAATGTTCGAAGTGTGATAGCTTGTATATTGGACAAAATGGTAGAAGCTTTAAAACTAGCTTTTCAGAATACCACCGATCATATAGACTAGAAAAAAACAGACTCGAGCTTTGCCAATCATTGCTTAGAACACTCCTGATTTAAGCAACACTGACATATTACATTATTCAACAAAGGGCCAAAAGTTCTTGAATCTTTAGAAATATATAAACATAGTAAAAATAAAAATATAAATTTGCTTAATGACCAGACAGAACTTGGGTTTTCCCCGTTATTTGTTGTCGCCAAATAATAATTAGTTCCCAAAATTTAGTACCTCCCCTTTGTAATAATGTAATTTCTCAGTAGTTTTTATTTATTGTTAAATTTTCTTATGTGTCTGTATTGAATGACTCTGTGAGTTGAAACTGCAGTCACTGTTTTCTTAATAAATTTAGTGGTATAAAACATAGTAGTTTCTTTTTAAACATTTCCCGAATATGTAAAAAACGTTTTCCAAATTTCTTATCATAATGGGCATAAAAAGTAGGGTCCCCCAACTCATAGCTAGTCCGTTCCTGCAGCCGTGAGTAATTCACAGTAGTTTCTTGGATAGTAATTTGAAGAGACTTACCTAGTATACATCATCATAAAAAAAAATTGAAATATACCTGGTGGTTCAATAAAAATGTGTAAAAAACTTGATTCCATTGCAGCTCTTTGGGAGTCCATATCTCTGAAGAGGCGGCCTATACGAAGTTTATATGAACTTGTAGTTTCACGAATTTTTTTATATCCAGGAAATTTCCCACATTTTGCTCGACACCCTGTATACTGGAACGTCGAAGCAAAAAAGTAATAACATTCTCTCCATCAGATAGAAGAAAATGTATACTAGAGTTACATTTTTTGCCCATGCTATTCAACATTTATGTTGAAAATATTTCATCAAGTTTTAGAAAATATGCATAACAGCTGTTAGCTATCAAACGTCACCACTGAACGTACGGCAACTCATTTTTGCATAGGTTAAAAGAGTCGTGAGTGTAGTAAAAATGATTTAAAGTCCCTTTTTGTTTTTAATTGAGAGAACACTCAGTTTTGCAAAGTTAAAATCTGAAAAAAACTTACCTTGAAAGCTCAATAAAACACAAGAATTTCTACTACATAACTAAAACTGTATCAGTTGTTATATATCTAATACTCCTTTCAGGCAGAGAAAAGGAAACATATATATAAATAGTTTATTTCCTGCAAATATCGCTCTGGTCCTCTCTCCATATGAGTTTCGATGATCTTATGATCTCGTCAGTAGAGCTTTATCGGGCCGAGAGTAACATTCGCAGGAAATAACTGATATATGAAATATAAATTTCAAGGTATGTCGGTATATGAAAAGCCTTTCTAAACTATTTCCGTCTTTGACTATTTTATACAGATATTTCCTGAATTCTTAAAAAGTGCACTTTAAAAATACGTACATCAACCTATTAATAACAAAGAATAAAGCTGAAAATTAAAACATGGCTTTCGGCTTGGCATTAGCTTCGACACTTGAACGCGTTAAAAAGTAAAACATCAGTCATCATCAGTGAGTCGAGCTATTGTTTTAGCGAAATGATAAAATATACGATTAAACAGCCTCGGGTAAATCGTTAAATTGTAAAGGCTGGTGTGGGCGATTCCACTAAAATGAATTAAAAGAACATTTGTGGTATTTTGCATAAACAAGCGGTATTAATTTTTAAAAACTTCTATTTGCTCATTCAAGCTACGAGGGATTAGAAATAAATATTGCATACTTAGTTAATATACTATTGTTACGTCTTTTAGTATAAGTAGTAGCAATCATATTTCTGTTTTCTGCAACTGCTAAATTACTTGAAGTTATTTAACCTAAGATTTAAAAACTTCTAGATATTTGTAAGTGAACATGTCAGACTTAAAAATAAGAATGCTCTAAACTGGGCATCAGGCAAGAGTTCTCGGTAATATCATTAAAGGAATTGAAAAAACGAGTTTAATTACTTTTTAGTAGTTAAATTATTATAATCTAATTGATTTTTCTGAAAAGAAATAGTTAATTGGTTTTATATTAATGCTGTAATATTGTTATATTTTTAACTTTAAGTAATTAAACTACTTTTACAACATGTGCAATTAAATAAAAGTACTTCAATTAATTTTTAATGTACTTATTCTACTTTTTTCCATTATATTTGATCAGCTTCATAATACATTTGTCAATATATTCACAGAACCCATCCCCACTACTAAAACATCAGCACAGAAGTAATTGTTTGAGAATTATATTATTATACAGTTGAAGTTGACATAACTCTGGTTCTCAGCAGTTGCGGATGCCGGTGACGATACCTGAATATACATACATATATATATATATATATATATATATATATATATATATATATATATATATATATATATATATATATATATATATATACATATATATGCGGCTTTCATGGATTCCTCCGTGTGAGATGCAATAGCAGTGGATATATCCACATTATGCCATTGTAGTGCTGAAATCACATTCAGCAAACGTACAACTATATGCAGCTCCGCGTATGAATGAAGTAAAATGCGAACAGTAAATGCAAACTTCTCTCCATCATATCATTTCTGTGTTAGAGGTTGCACAGTGAGAATAAATTGTTATGGAACGCAATTTATCCGATTCCACCACCATCGAGATGATGGCCTACCTGTACCACCATGCCGAGGAGAAAGTCAAAACTTACCCTCCCCGCCACAGTGATCCGGCAGAGGTACAGGTTTCGCCTCTACCAGACTCATAAGGGTATCGACATGCACCTGGCTGTGCAAAAGACAGATCGGAAGGAAGCACGCAAATACTGAACGCGGCTTCGCCGACCTCCCGCCGGATGGCTTATATATGTTTATTTAAGCTGCATTTAAAATTTTGAAGAAAAATACTGACAAAAAAATAATAAAAAAAAAATATAAAAAACTTGCTTTGAATGATTTTTTTTTGCTAATTCATATGGATGCATGTGAGATTTCTATCTTGGCGTTTAAAATTAAAAACCTAGTATTAATCTTTGTAGTAAAATCAGAATGTCAACTTATCAATGTATTCCACCATTAATTATAACAAACAAGCATAATTTCGTTAAAATTACATTTTAGAAAGAATTTTAAAATTTTGTAGAACGAACCAACTAACTTTTTGTTAAAAACGCGAAAACATGAGTGGTATTGTTACCACGATACTAGGAAAGGCGTTTTTGTTCAAAGCAAGCTTTTGTAGAAGGATATATTAACATGAAAATTAAAAATAATGCGGAAAAAGGGGAAATAATTTTAAGTGGTCTCCAACACTTGATATGAAAAATTATACGAAAAACGCTCAAACACAACTAATTACTTTCCACATTAATAAAACTTTTTGCCTTGTTTTTACCATGATCTAAACACAATTGCAAAATTTAATTTATAATATTATTAATGACATTTTAAAAGAAATGTCCTAAATTTTATTTTATGATATTTAGAGTTTGTGGTCATGTTATACAGAGTTAGTTAGATGTATCTGCTCATAATAAAAAATTCTATATATTCAAAAAATTTGCTCTCTCTTCTTGAGATTATAATGGAAATGAGGTCAGTTATTCTCTGTAAATTTTACTATAGTTGTCTTTAGATGGTAGGCCGCTATCCTCCGTTGATTCTGTGCGGGACCTGGGAGTTTTTTTTGATTCCACCCTTTCATTCGTTCCTCGCATCGGGGACATTGTTAGTAAGTTCCTCAGAATGTTGGGTTTTATTACACGTCATGCTGAGGAGCTTTCCACTGTAAAGTTCCTTAAAATACTTGATTGTTCACTGGTTCGAACACACCTTTAGTACGCTTTTTGTGTTTGGAACCCCCACTAGGAATCACAGGTGTACTGGCTCGAACAGGTACAGAGAAGGTTTTTCAGATATATTAACTTGAAATTCAACGAGGGTGCTGATCTTGATTATGATGCTTTGTGCTTCGAATTTGAATTTGTTCCCCCTTGTTAATAGAAGGAAGGGTAGAGACGTACAACTTCTCTTTAAAATTATAAACATTATCACCTATTGTCCACGCCTGCTGTTGAATGTTGGCCTGAGGGTCCTTCCCAGGAGTATTCGTACTTACCATATATTTCACCGGCCATTTTACAGAACAAATTATGCAAGTTATTCTTTAATACCAAGCGTGGCTGGATATGATAATGGACCGAATTTCTTTGATACGCCTTTGAATCATTTTAAACGAAGACCGTTGTAGTTGATTGTCGATTAATATTTTCTGTTTTTGCTGTTACAGATTGACAGGTGTACACTTTTTTTCCCTTTTGTAAATACCCTTTTGTTATACTATTATTGATAACACATTGTTATGTTCCACTCTACCTCTAATTAATTATTGTAAAAGGACAGTGTTGTCCGTCGATAAATAAATAAATAAATCTCATTTTTAGGATTTTCTTAGTTTTATAATATCAGTTTATATATATATATATATATATATATATATATATATATATATATATATATATATATATATATATATATATATATATCCGGTTTCATAGCGTTCTACGCCTTCCGGTTCCCAGTCTCCATTGTTTTCGGTCTTCCCAATCCCCTGGAAGTAAGTTTCTTTCGGACATGGCTCGGTCAATGCCCTTAATCCAGGTAACTTTTGGTCTTCCTCTTTTTATTTTTTCATTTGGTGTCCATTTTAGGATTTGCTTTGGTAGACGATCGTCCGTCATTCTCTACACATGTCCATACAATACCAGCTGACGTTGTTCGGTTTCATCGAGAATAGTTTTCTTTACGCCCATAATCTCTCTAATTCTCTTGTTGGTTATCCGTTCGATCTTTGGCTTTCCGGCAGATCTTCGCCAAAAGTCCATTTCAAGAGCTAGCAGTTTACGTTCTAAAGTTTTATTTATTTGCCATCTTTCACATCCATACAATACTACGCTTTTAAATATGGCATTGTATAAAAAAAGTTTTCTTTCCTTGGAGATGTTTGTTGACCATAACAGTGAGTTTAGGCATCCGATAGCTTATTTCCCTTTAGTTATTCGCTCCAATATTTCTTCTTTAGTTCGTCCACTTTGATTGATCTTTGTTCCAAGGTAGATATAATCAGAACAAGATTTTACTATAACATTGTCATCCACTTCCAAATCTGTTTCTTCTCCACCGATACACATATATTTAGTTTTACTGCAGTTGACGGTTAATTCCCATTCTGAGTATTCTTTAAATAGTTTCTTCGTCATAAATTCGAGGTCTTCTTTATCTTGGGTCACTACCACTTGGTCATTTGCAAAAAGAAATGTATATAAATGGATGTCATTATTTAATTCTATTCCCATTCTACTGCATGATCTTCTCCAATTCTTTAAAGCTTCATTGAGGTAGATTTTAAAGAGAGTTGTGATAGACAACATCTCTGGCGAAGGCCTTTGGTCACATGAAGCTTTCTGATAAGTTATTGTCGATCTTAATTCTGGAGTATGCTTGGTCGTATAGCTGTTTGTTAATTGGAGACTTCTCCATCACGTGCCATAATTTTTGAATTGGCACCATATCATATGCTTTTGTGAGGTCAACAAAAAACAGATGAACCTCTCTATTTCTTGTCACCTTTTCATTAAGTTGGGTTAAACTAAATATATGGTCTACGCATGATCGGCCAGCTCTAAAATCTGCTTGTTCTTCAGTTTCTTGGGGGTCATATTCTGTTTCTACGATGTTTCTAAGCAGTTTTCCGTATACTCTACTCATTGTGCTGGTTACTATTATACATCTATAGTTTGAGCATTCGTCGCGTCTTCCTTTTTTGTAGATTGGTGTTATCCAGCCTCCTTTCCATATAATTGGGATAGGATCATCATTATTTAGGAGTCTGTTAAGTAGTTCTTGAAGAAAGGACGTTAGTTTTTCAGTACCGTTCTTTAACAGTTCAGCAGGTATTCCTTCCGGTCCAGCTGCTCTCATATTTTTCAATGAATCCACAGCCCTTCATACTATCTGCTTTGTTACCTCCATATAGTGGCCTTGTACGTTGTACCATCTTGGGGAGTTAACGAGATACTCTTGTCGATCTTCGGTAAGCTGCGTTTGATAATGGGTTATCCACTTTTTGATTGGGGTTGGTTGTAAGTTTATTTTGTTTTTGGTGTCTGATCTTAATGTCTTTATTAATTTCCATGCTTTTGATGATATTGTACCTCCTACATGTGTATTTAGTTCAGTGCATTTCCTGTCCCGTGTGTCGTTTTTGTTTTTGTTAATCATGTTTTTAAATTTGGATTGTTCATTTCTGTATATGTTTTTATCTTGTGGATCTTTTGAATTTAGCCATTTGTTGAAAGCTTTTTGTTTTATCTGTTTTTGTTCTTCCGGTGTCTTGTCCCATGTAACATTGTTGTTTCGTCTGTTCATGTCTTTCGTCTTAATTCCTAGAGCTTCATGTGCAACGGAGTGTAGAGAGGATACAATGTGTTTATACAGTTCATCAGTGCGCCCTGACAGCAATTCAGTTTGAAGTTTGTTATCTAATCGAGTCTTAAATAGATATTTTGTACTAGGTTCATGAAGTCCTTCCACATTGTAAGATATTCGTTCTATTGTTGAGGTGTTTGTATTGTCTGTTTCGTTGTCTTTTGTCTTGAAGGGAATTTGCATCTTTGCACCCAAGAAAAAGTGGTCAGATCCGCATTCTATTCCTCTGTATACCCTAGTGTCTTGAACTTTCAGAAAGGATTCCTGTTTAACAATTTTATAATCTATAGTCGATTTCAGTTGTCTAGTCTCTTGGTGCCAAGTATATTTGTGGATATCTTTATGTTGAAAGAATTCATTCAGAATTTTTAGTTTATGTTGTGTGCAAAGCTTGATCAGCCTTTGTCTGTTGTTGTTAAGTGTATTTTCACCGTACCTTCCAACTATATTACTGTTCGTTTAATCCTACTCTAGCATTTAGGTCACCAATCACTATTGTTTCACTTTGGTTTCCTATTCTTGAGATAGTGTCGTTTAGTTGATCGTAGAATGCATCCTTAGTCGGTTGTGTAGCATCAACAATTGGGGCATATGCGGTGACTATTACAATTCTATGCCCTTTTAAAGATAAATTTTCCGTGGCTAGTCTTTCGTTAATTGTTTCCCATGACGTAATTTTATTGCTGTATTTTTTCCTAATGAGGATTGACAGCCGTTTCGCAGCTCTTTGGCTTTTTTGTACGAAATCACCATAATATTCAAGCCCGTTGCCAAAACCCCCAACCTGGAGGATCAGGATTTTTATTCAAGGTTTTCTTCCTTTAGCCTTTGATGAGCCCACATCTAACTACAAGGCAGCAGCTTCGCCGTATCCTGGCAGGAGCCCTTACTGAGTGCTATCATCCGGGCCAGATGAACCCAGGTTTTTTTACGAGGTTGTTACTCCTCCCCTTCACCCTTTCTCAACCTGGCTTAGGACAGGCTTTGACGGGGTTATATCAGTTTTTAATTTGAATTTTTTTTTGTTTTTAATTTGAAAAATATTTTGTTTGTAGAATATCTTTTATATTATTGTGTTTTATAATTGAACGAATTTTTTGATTCTAATGCATTTTTATGTAAGATTAGCAGTTTCCCAAAGCGGCTTCACGGAGAATGGTTTCGGGAAGCTAATATATTACGCTGCAATAATTAATTTACATTTTTCGTTAATATTCTCCTTTTATTTATGATATGATCAAGTCACGTGGACCCCCACTTGCCACTTGACCATAAAATTTAAGTTTGTATATGTAAATCAAAAGTAGTTATTATTAACAACCATATCCTTAAAAAAGTTTTCCAAAAATTTTCATTTTAACAACAATTTTTTTTGCAATAAAAATTTTTCGGGCTTTGAATGAACCGATTTATTGTGAAAAAACCGTTAGAGATACATTAATGAAATTTCAAGAAATTATTATGTAATGAAAATTTTAATGACTTCTCAATCCGATAATAAAGGTCTTTTCTTCTTGTTAGATGCATCGTATATTTAAGTTTAATATTCTGCAAAGAAATTTCACTACCCTTAATTAGTTTTAACAATATAAATTTTTACATTGAAGAGTGGTGGGCAGTGTCCGTACACAGAGGGCGCTCCCACGCGCTGTTGTCTTTGCTTGAATTTCAGTTAGCCGATATTGACATTTTCTTTTTTAATTAAAACTTTTTTTTTTAATTTTAATGTTTTTTGGTTTTTTCACATAATATTTTTAGAACAATGATGGGATTAAATTCGCTTTCTGCGCCAAAAAAGAATAATTTTTGGCAAAATTCAGATATTCTATAAATTCCTCAGTTTCAAGATACATTTTTTTCTTATAAAGTAAGACGCTTAAGATCTTGATAAAAAAATCGTGCCTCAGTAACTCATATAACTTATTTTACAATCTTATTTGTTATAGGTTTCTTCAACAATTTTACTTCTGTAAAGTCCAAAAAAATTTATTGCATTGTAGTTTGCTTAAAAAATTTGATAAAGCTATAGAATAAATGAGTTAAACAAATGAATATTAATAATTTAAATAATTACATAAATTAATAATTTTATTGGTCGAGAACGTATTTAACTATTTTATTATTATATGGTTATTGATATGTAATGTCCTTTCAGGCAGAGAAAAGAAAAGCATACACTTAGGCAAACAATTTATTTCTTGGAAATACCACTCTGATCTTCTCTCTATATGCGTTTCGATCACCTTATGGTTTCGTCAGTGAAGCTATATCTAACTGAGAGCAACATCTATGTTGCCAACCTACCTCGTACAAAAAATCGGTATATTTGGGAAAAAAAACTGTAGATCTGCTCAGGCGTGGATCCAAGAAGGAGCTTCCTTCCTGCTACAATTCATTTCAAAAAGAAACTCATTTCTGTCTGCTACAATAGGAACGTTAATGTTGCTGACCCCCACCTTCATAGATTCTGTGAAACTATGCCTTAAGAGGGCATCTTTTCCACTTCTAAATGGAATATCTTTATAACAACAGGTGCATAATACAAAATCTTTCCTTTACTAATTTTTCTAATCCATCTTTTAAATTCAAGCAATTATTCCCACCGGTCTTTATATTTTTAGATATATTTCAGTTTCTTTTTTTTGATACCGGCTCATATATTGCTATCACTATCACTACTTCCAATTGTTTTTTTTTCTTTTGATCATGTCTAATGCGTAGTTTATATATAAAATATGTTCTAGATGAAGAAAGTCAGATCTGTATCTGTTCTCTTTTATTGTGCACTGGTAAACAAGGATAGAAAAACAACAGACTTCCATATGCGACGTAGCACCACCTAGTGTATTAAAGAAAGTTTGTCGACTGTTGAGCATGAGATCGTTTAGATTCCGTAACGTACCTATTTTATAATTAGTATAATGATAATAATATGGCATAGTTATAAATTTTTTTTTAATTAATTTAAATAACATATAACCGAAAGAATTAATGAAAAAACGGTAGATTTGCCGTTCAAACAGTAGGGTTGGTAATATTATCAACATTCGCAGGAAATAACTGCTATATAAAATAAAAATACCAACGGATGTCGGTAGGATATTAAGAAACCTGCCACCTGCCGACTTCGTTATCAGACTGAAAAATGTCGCCAGTCGAACGACATCTATGAATCACTGGAGTAGTGCAAAAATTTTAAAAAAATCAAAATTTCAGAAAGAAACAAAGAAATCTATCTGCAGTATTTAAATGGCTGTTTATATGTATTATCCTTTCAGGCAGAGAAAAGAAAATAATATATATACAAACAGTTTATTTCCTGCAATTACCACATCTGGTCCTCTTTCCATATATAAGTTATTAACAGGTTGTATACCGAAGAAATCAAGAAATAGATGGATTTTGTATTTCAGTGTATATTTTTAAATTATTACTATCGGCCAAGCGCTTTCGGTCTAACTTAGACCATCCTCACGGCTCAGACCCTAGAAACAAGAGAATATGGTCAGCAAATAAGCTTATTCAGTACTCACCAACCACACTCACTCGTCAAAGAGCACACCTTAATTCCTTCTAATTTTAACCACCCTTTACAACATAAAATGGCCTCAATAAACTGCTATGTTAATAGATTGCTCAACATTTCCATGTCAGCGGAGGATTACAACAACGAGGTCAATATTCTGAAGCAAATTGCCGTAAACAATGGGTATGAGCATACAGTCATCGACAAATATATAGAGAAAATTAAAAACAAGAAATTTTTCTCACTATCGTACTTAGGTCACTTCTCTAATAAAACAGCACGGACTCTAACAAACCATACTCAAAATGTGAAGATTTCATTTAAGAGTGTAAATCAACTCAGTTCCCATCTGGGCAACAACAAAAAATTGATATCACATATTCAAAAAAGTGGGGTCTATCAACTTTCTTGCCCAGACTGCCCTTCAACGTATATAGGAAAAACTATTAGACCATTAGCAGTCCGAATTAGAAAACATATTAACAAACCTCAGGCCTCTGTGTTTGGTCCCCATATTAGTTTTACCAAACACAGTTTCTCTCCAACTCATAACAGTAAAATCTTATACCACTCCAGGGGTACTAACTCTAAAACCTTGGATTACAGAGATAATCTTGAAATATGCAGGGAGATAAAAAGAAACCCCGATCATTGCCTCAATGTAAGAATGAACAACGTAAATGACCGCAACACCATTTTCAAACTTTTTCCTTAAATTATTAAACAATTTAAATGTCTGGAAGCTGTAATTGCGTGGGGTGCAATCTTATAATAATTTTGATCATCTTTTTCAGTTTCAGACACTTCATCCTAAATATATTAATAGTTAACACATTTCAACAAATTTCAACTACGCCTATGTTCGTGCAATTTGTTGCTTTTTTACAAAAATGGAAATCATTTCACGCCACTGAACCCAAGTGTTCGAAATATATCACAGAATGACCAATAACAGTAACGCTGTAGATTAATAAACTTTTACTGCCCTTTCTTTCTGCCCTTTTTTCTCTTTTTACTCACTGTCAATGAATTATTGAGCATTGATACAGTATAAATTAAGAAGCGTATTTGGATACAAAACACTGCCATAAAATTACATATTTTCGAAATTTTGGGGTTGTGTCGTCCATAATTTATGTATTAACTACAGAAACGATAATTATTTCTTGTTTTTTTTTGTTTACTCAATATTTTCGTGTTTACCAAAATAAATGCCTTATATATTTTTTAAAACGACTACAGATTCAAAGGCCATATCTTTAATCAAGCTGAACTTGCTACCATTTTTATCAGCGACCCTTCTCGGGACCAAAGAAAAATTAGGTGTATTTTAAAGTGTCTCATTTTGTAATTTATCTGACCGAACAGACCAGAAACGAGAAGTAGGTGCTCAAATATTCAAATGTGGATGGCAGCAATTTATCGATATTTTAAAATTATTTTTGGAAATATCGATACATCATTAATTTTCGATAAATGATAATTTGGTAATACATCCTCTAAACTAATTATTTCATTCAGTTTTTGAGAACTCAGGTTCCATAAGACAAGATTTTTAAATTTACCAGAAGGAATTTTATGAGTATGCATTTAGTTATGTCAATAAAAATGGTCACAATTCCCTCACCAATACAACAAACTTGAAAGAAGTAACCCATACACCGTAAAAAGGTGACTATATCACATTATCTACAGCGTGTCCGGGAAAATGTAGAAAATCCCCCACATGTGAAAAAACACGTGAAAGGAATACTACAAGTTCGTATAAATTCTTTTCGTACAGGCCTTCTCTTCGGAGATATGGTCTCTCAAGGAACTATAATGGAATCAAGTTTTTTACACATAATTATTGAACCACCAGGTATATTTCAATTTTTTTTTAATATGATATTTTTATTTATTTATTTTTATTTATAAACATCAAAGCCCAACAACAATAATTAATAGGGCCGTAATAAAATATAACAAACAGAAAAAACATCTATAACAAAATAACAAAAATAATATCATAATATCACGTAATAAAATATAACACAAAAAAAACGTACTTATTACAAAATACAGAAATAGTATCACAATAGCTATCCCAGAACTACAATAATACTGAACAGGAACCTAAAAACTGGGTATAATTCATACTCAGATCACATGATTGCGACACCCTATTAAACACAGAACACATTCGATATATTGGCGACATACAATATACATTAGGCCTAGGTATCCTTAAATGAAAGTATACACCATGCCTGCTCGTCAATGGTGGCACATTAAAATTTAGCTCGCCCAAAAGCTGAGGACAAACAATCTGACCGTTGACTAGCTTGTATAAAAATAAAACTGAATGTAAGGTACGTCTCATTTCAAGACTTTGCAAACTAAATTTATCCAGCAACAGTCGATTGTCTATCCTGACCGGTGGGTACACTCCCTCAGTTTTCAACCACAAATACTTCACAAACTTGCGCTGAACGTTCTCCATAGCTAAAACATATTTATTATAAATTGGAGCCCAAACAAGTGAACAGTATTCAAGTTTACTTCTTACTAATGCTATAAACAATAATTTTAGGCTTTCAATATTCTTAAATGATCTACAGTTTCTAATAATTAAACCCGTCATTTGATTAGCTTCAGACACTATTCTGCTATAATGAAGGTTAAAGTTAAGTTTAGAATCCAATACAACACCCAAATCCGTAGCTGCATCAACTCTTTTAAGTAGGTCATTATTTATTTGATAACTATATAGAATTGGAGATATTTTACGAGTTATAGACATCACTGAACATTTGCTCACATTCAATAACAATTGATTACTCACACACCACCTCTGGACTGCACTAACACTATTTTGCAATCTATCACAATCCTCCTTCGATTGAACTTAGACGTACATTTTTAAATCATCAGCAAATAGTAGGAATTCAACATCAATTGATTCAGCGATATCGTTTATAAAAATTAAAAACAAGAGAGGCCCCAAATTTGAGCCCTGAGGTACCCCCGAAGAGGCCGCAAAACACTTTGATTGAAAGCCATTATATTGGACATGCTGAGACCTATTAAATAAATATGATTTAAAAAACCGCACAAATTGATCAGTAAAACCAAACTTCGCAAGCTTTGTCAGAATCAAACTATGGCTCATCTTGTCAAAGGCCTTTGAGAAGTCGGTAAACACCGCATCGACCTGGCCGCCCGCATCCACAGCATCCGCTGTAAACTGTAGAAAAGGCGCCAGATTAGTGGATGTTGACCTACCCCTCAAAAATCCATGCTGTTTTGTAGACAACAAATGTTCGACTTTGTTGATAATAAAGTTATACAGCAGCATCTCAAAGATCTTAGAAAAACCACATATCAGAGAGACAGGCCTGTAATTTTCCACTTCGGTTCTATTTTTGCTCTTAAATACGGGACATATTTTAGCTACCTTCCATCTCTTGGGATACACCAGCTGCTTAAGAGAGGCATTAAAAATTTTACATAGAGGAGCAGCTAAAACATTTATAGTGTCTTTAATAAGAAAACTTGGAACAAAATCTGGCCCGCTAGACATTTTAGGTTTACGCCCTTTCGTAACTTTTATTATATCCTGTTCCGTAAAGACCGGAACTGCAACTGTATTATTGCGTAAATCTCCCAGACTAACCTGTTCAGTAGACGATATTCCATTATAAACTCCCTTAAAATACTCGGCGAAAGCCTTAACAATATCATTAGGGTGATTGAAAGTTTTACCCTGATAGGACACTTTATCGGGAATAGCGCAGCAATTTTTTTTCTGTTGAACATACCTCCAAAATGATTTGGGGTCCTTTCCAATATCTCTCTCTATACGCTCAATGTAACGCCGATATGAGGCCTTTATCACCTGATTGGTCCGCGCTCTCAGCAATTTGAATTTGTTAAAATAAATGACACTTTTCGTTTTTCTATACTTTCTAAAAACGCTATTCTTACGTTTCAAACTACGAATAATATCCGCGTCATACCATACAGGAAAAGAGCAACCCTTATTTTTGAAGAGTGGCACGATTCTATCTAATATTTTATACAACATTTCATAAAACCAGGTAAGACTCTTCAAGTTACTATCCAAGAAAGTGTTGTGAATTACTCATAGATGCAGGGACGAACTAGCTTTTTTTACGCCCTGTATAATAACAGCTTTGGACAACGTTTTTTACATACCTGTAACTATTGACTAAGAATAAAGAAGAATTTTCTCCTGTCACCCTTGTTTCAATAAACAATTTAACTAACTGCTTAGTTAAAAATTTTGTAAGAGGGTTTAACATGGGTTCCGTGAAGTTTGATCTACTCGCGGGCACGACGAATTGAGGAGCTCCCACACGACAACGCTGAAATGAGGTGGTACCCTATTGTGCATGTAGTACATGTTTCGGCGGGTTTCAAGTGGTAAGTGCTCTACTAAATCATGAAATGTGTTCTGAGGGAACTCCAAAGAAAGTTCTCCATTCAGTTGTAACGGCAATATGAATGGTCCAATCAAAAAATTGTCAGTGATTCCTGCCCAGACATTAACTGATTGAAACTGATGTTGATGATCCGAAACAATAGTTGCATGAGGATTTTGATCAACTCATACATGAGAGTTGTGTAAATTTATGATAACATTTTTGGTAAATCCTGCTTCACCCGTGAAGCGAATAGTGCTAATGAAGTTTTCATTATTTCGTTGCTGATGCAATAGCCAGTTTCAGTCTATTGCGAGGTTATCACTCCATCGTTTACAGGGTCTTCCGCTACTCCTACGTCCTATTGGTGATTTGTCCCTTGTGATCTTTACTATTCTGTTGTCGGTCCTGCGGTTGATGTGTTCGTTCCATTCCCTTTTTCTTTGTAATACTCAGCCATTGATGTTATCGATTTTACACACTCTTCTTATATCCTCGCTCCTATTCCGATCTAACAGTATCCTGCCAGCTATCCTGCGCACCACTCTCATCTCTGTTGTTTTCAGTATTTGTTTTATTTTCGAGGTTTCTGGTCTGGTTTCTGCAGTGTATGTTAGTATGGGTTTTATTGCTGTTTTATAAATTCTGGATTTAACTTCGATTTCTATATGTTTATTGCTCCATATGGTACTGTTAAGACATGCGGCTGTTCTTGCTGCTTTCATGGTTTGTCCCCTCACTTCTCCGTATCCGGATATTTCTATTCCGAGATACTTGAACTTTATTTCCTGCTATATAATTTTGTTGTCTATTTCTAGTTTGCATCTGAGTGGTGTTATAGATGTAGTCATGGCTTTAGTTTTTGACGCTGTTATATTCATGTTAAACTTTTTCGCTGTTATGTTAAATTGGTGCAGTAGTCTTTGCAAATCGTTTTCGGTTTCAGCTATTAACACTGCATCGTCGGTGTAGAACAGTATTTTGATTTCCATGTCTCCCATTTCATATCCTTTCAATCTACGCACCTGCTTCATCAACTCGTCCATGATGTTGTTAAATAGTAGGGGGCTGAGAGAGTCACCTTGTCGGATGCCATTATTTACTTCTATTTTTTCGGTCAATTCACCGTTTATTCTGCTTGAATCGTATTTGCCTGATATATATATTTTCAATCGTTTTGATAATGTTTTGAGGTATTTGTCTGCCGTAAAGTAGCTGTGTTACATCCTTCAGTTGTATACGATCGAACGCCTTCTCTAGATCGACGAAACACATAAAGGCTGGACGATTATATTCAATTGACTTTTCAGTTATTTGTCTTATAACAAATATGGCATCCGTGCATGACCTTTCCGACCGGAATCCCTGCTGTTCATCTGCTAAGTAAGTGTGTTCATTAATTTTGCTTGTAAGAATTTTTGTGGTTATTTTTAACGAGTTAGAGAGAAGATTTATTCCTCTGTAATTAGCCGGTACTTTTTTATCGCCTTTTTTGAATAGGAGTATTGTTGTGCTAGTCCTCCATTCATCGGGGATTCTGTGATGGTATATGATTTTATTGATGAGAATTTTCAGTTTGTCAGGTCCCGCACTTTTCCTGTTTTTTAGTTTTTTTAAGGCTAGTTCTACGTCTTCCTTGTTTACAATTATATCGTCGTTAATTATAATTTCGAGTGTGTTAGGTTTGATTTCTGTCTATTGTTTCTTGTATAATTCCTTCAAGTAGTTCACCACAGTTCCCTTCGGTATGCGGTTACTGCTAATTAACTCATGTGTTTCCTTTCTTTGGTCTCTGATCAGCCACCATATCTGTTTCTGGAGTCCATAGAAGTCGCTTTCCATCCTTTTTAAAAAGATTTCTCAGTGCTTGTTTTTAACTTGTCTCACTAATGTATTGGTGCTATTTCTAATTCTTTTGTACTCTTGATAATCTTCCGAAGACTGCGTTGTCCTGTATTTTAAGTAGGCTCTCTTTTTCTCTTTACATTGCTCCTTAACTTCCTTACAGAACCAGGGAGTCTTGTTGGGTCCTCCTTTTCCTTGGTTTGTTTTTCGTGTTCCGAGTGCTTCAGTGGCTGCTTCGTTGATATTTCGCTTTAGTTTTTGTACTAAAAGATAAATTCAAAGTGTTATGCGGTGTCTCAGTGTACAAGAATTACAATTAAAACACCTAAAAAGTTATTTATACACGTTCCACTATCGGAAAATAATAGGAAAATGTGGTTTCAATTAGTGCACAGGAATGCCTACTCAGTTTAAAATGTATTTTTGTGAAGATCATTTTGATGTAAGTTTTAATAATATTTGTTTATTTTTCTTATATTAAAAGTTATTATTTTTTAAATTTCAAAAAATTGAAATTTTGAGGTTAGAAATAAAGTATTTGAAGTAGGGTAACATTGTTTTGTACTTGATTTATTTTAGTTGCTGAATGATTTGGAAAAATATAGTGAAAATCAGTTGATGTACTCGATATCACAGGTCCGAATGATAGCAGGTTGTATGCTAACTCGATCATCTAAACGAAGATGGATATAGCCCACAACATCATTCCACATGATTGCCTCGAGGACATAATTATTAATTTAAATCTTTTCAACTAATAAATTACCTATGATTACTATTATGTCTTCATTATCGGTTGAAAATATAACAGTTTTTGGAATATTACTTAGGAAGTCTTCACATTTCTAAATTTAGCAGAACAAATGTTACTATTTTTTTCTGAAGAAACTGGTCACCTAAAAACAATCAATTCTCGTCAAATTCGAATTATTTGCCCTAATAAATCGACTTTCCATCATGGGAAAACTCCTTAGAATCGTTTTCAAAGTGAACAACAGGCAAATTCGAAAAAGTTGCACGGACAGCACTATAAAATAATGTTAACCAAATAACGTAGACTTTGGCAGCGATGATGTTTGCGAACAAGTGACGTCATGCCCGTTGATTAGTGTTCGTTGTCACGGGACTTAAGAGTGATTTAATTACATTTTGATTATTGTATAAGAATTAAAATTCTTTAAAAATAAAGAAAAAATATTGCGTCTTTAGGATTTATATTATGGAAACTACAGTTTCGTGACAAAATAATATTTTTACTTGAATACGGTCAAGATTCCTATTTTAAACCAGAATTAAAGATTTTCAGTATTTTATAAACGTCAAAAAATAAGTAGTATTTAGTTGTTTGCTTACTGGTCCAACTTCTGACTCTAGGACTTGTTTTGTAATGTTATCATATTTATACGAGGTATGATCAAAAAAAGGGAATGTTTGAATTTCGCGGACTTTGTAAATCCACTTGTCACAATTTTTTTTAATCTTGTTGGAATACATGTTTGGATGCGCTGGGCGATTTGTTACTTTAATCATCAAATAATTCCCATTAAATCTTAAAAAATCAAAAAATAGAATAAAGTATAGCAACGCATTCGAAATGTTGACAGTGGCTTTTGTCCTTTCAAAGGTGGCTTGGACGCCCTAGCACATCAACAACCGACGATAGCATCTAGTATTGAGAGAGGGTGCAGATGAGGTCCGACGAAAATGCCCAGAATTATGGCCAAATCACTCGTGCAACTTTGTATCACAATATTGCTCCTACTTATACCTAACTGTTTATTCATATTTTTTTTTATTGCGAACAACAACATCGTTGTGTTGTTTTAGCCTCCTTATTCGTCAGATATGACTCCCTTCGATTTCCTTCTTTTGCCCAGGCTGAAGACGTTTTGCCACCATTGTTGAGATCAGAACAGAATTATCAGGAGTACTTTCAAGATTGTAAAAAAGACTTATTCCAGATATATTTTATCTGAGGGAGATTACTTTGAAAGGGACAAAATTAATGTTAATGAATAAATAAAAATTCTTTTTAAACAAAACTGAAAAACCCTTTGTTTATTGATTAACCCTTTTTTGGATATATATAAATTAAATATTAAATGATGATATGATATATTTGCAACTGGTATATATAAACAAATACATTCATATGTATAGGAGAAACCAACTGAAAAAGCATTATATTTTAAGGACATACGTGCTTTTTTCTAGATAAAAATCAAAAGCACTACTTCCTAAGTAGAATACATCACGCCTGTCCTTATAAAATAAGACTTTTTGAGTTGGTCCCTCCTATATATACATTTAATTATTTATATATACTAACTGCAGGTATATCAGTTCATAATTTACCATTTCGTATAGATTTCGCCAGAGATTTTTCTCTTCAGATTGCATGGAATTCCGGGAGATGAAGTAGCTTATATTGAACTTTTTATTTAGTTTAATATAAGCTGCTTAAAGGAGTCACTTTTAACATGGTATACTTGCCCATCCTTCACTGATGAGAATCATTGATTTCGAAATCGGTCTGCAGATGGGGGCAGATTGCCAGAAGGAGAGACTTTCACCTTTTTCTGGTAGTTTTTTGAAATCTAAAGAGTAACGCCTTTAATTACTAATTGGAACAAAGCATACCTATCCTTATAACATAAATCTTTTTCAGTTGATTTATCCTATATGCACATTTATTAATTTTTAAATTAAATGGTAGTAATTGATATTGCTTAAATTTTAAACATACTGAAATACTGTATGAAATAGAATGACTCCGAATTTTGTCTTTCATTCTTGATTTGCAATTAGCAACTTTTTCCTCAATCGAAAATTCCAAATTTGAGTTTCCATTCACTTCCGCTTTAACTGGTATCTAATATTTTTACGAAGAGAATAAAAAAAACAAGAAAAGTTTCTCTGCAAGGAATTATAAATTACTAATTCATTACACCCTAAATGGATACTCTATTTAATAACATTGATTATTATATTTCATTATTATCATAATTATCCTTACGAATAATACGTATATCGATCATCTTCAATGTTTTAATATATCGCCATATCGATTTTATGTCCCATTCCTACACGAGGGTCATTAATGTTGAGGCAAGGGGCAATTTACTTATTGTCAAGTATTAACTTGGGATTTTTTTAACCACCGATTAAAAATGAGGGTATTATATAGTTGACTTGTGTGTTTAGAGCAGGTTTTTTTTTTGTTAATTTGATAAAATAGCATGGAAAATATTTTTTAAAAAAGAACATAAAGATAAAATATAAGGAATAAACTAAAGATTTTAAAAATACTAGTTTTATAGCTGGGTCGAGATAAATTTCTATTTTTTCAGATTTCTTTTAAAAATCTAGTAGCATTTAAATTTACCAGTTTGCATCAATGCTAAATGTTTTTAGTAACATGATATTATTTGTATATTTTTACCTGATTAAATTTAATTATTTATCATGTAATTTAAAATTGTAAACATGGAATTTGTTTTTTTGGTTCACAACTCTTTTCGTCTTATAACTTATCACTCTTTCTTCTTAACACAGTTTGTAAATTTCTGTAGTTTATATATCACATTATTTGGTTTGAATTTAAAAGTCATAAAATATTTTATTTTCAATAAATTCTCATTTATTTACATTCCCTTTCAGTATTAAAAATATAAGGTTATAGTCAGTAATATAGTTCAGTTACCATTTGTTGTGGATATATACCCAATTCGTTTGACACGAGCATGGCATGTAGAGACCGAGCATTTAAGGTTAAGTATACAGTATGGACTTTGTAGTAATTTTTTTGAAGTTTGTTTTAATCATGATTTGTAACTTTGGACTGTTTGATCATAATTTTCTTTTTGATAATTTTCCATGGCTTGCCACTATTTGATGTATTACCTGGTAATCAGTGTAAGTTCGGAACTAGGTTAGAGTGGTCCAGGTTGAGAATAAGGTTGACAAAAATTAAAAACAAATATCCCTAAGATTTGTCACGTCTGACTGCGAGAGAGATTTTCATTTTCGTTCTTTTACTGTTGAACCGTCGAAGGCAGTAGACCAATCCTGCCATTAGATTTGAAAGGGCAGACGGTCAAGTGTTTTTTTCTTTTTTCGTTAAAGCCCACTAATCAATGAGGTAAGATTTTGCCTCTTATCTTTACAAACATGTGGTAAAAATAATATTTTGTTTTAGGGCTATTTGACGCAACTTCTTTTTCATCTTTGGCTTCTTCTCATTCCTTTTACTGTGTTTTTCCATTCTAATTTTCTCAGCTGTTAAGGCTTTCTGATTCTTCTGGCTCTCTTTTTCCTGGCCGTGTTACCACGATGATTTTGACCTGCATGATTGGGCTCACCCTGCATTTGGTTAGTGAGTTGGGATTGGCCTGGTAAAACCCCATTCACCCACGAACAACCACAAGAATCGTAGCCACAGCGCTGGATCAAATAAATAGAAGTGAATGGTATCGTTCACATAAGCATAGACCAGGTAGGAGAAAACTTTAATTTAGAGAATAGGAACTATATATCAATTTTTTTTACACGCAAATAAAACATAACATATTTACATTTGGCATAATATAAAATGTAAGAACATCTTGATAACTTTCGTTATAATAATTACTTTCTGTACTCTTGGCAATTAAAGGTTCTAGAACGTTTGAGGCCAAATTTTTATATAACCTTTAAAAACGATGTAAGACCAATAGTTATCAAGAAAGGATATATAAAAAAAATGTAGGTACCATTCTGATTTATGTACATAATAATTTTTTGGAATAAAATGGAATTGTTATTTTGTTTTAATTAAGTCGTTTCATTATGGAGCTATACACCAGCAATCAATAAATTAAAATCATTCCTCATACCTATGTGTTTTCCTGTTTAATCACTAGGTAAGTAACACAGATAATGTAAAACAGGTGGCGACTATTGGCTAATCAAAGCAGAGCACAACTATTTCTAAAAGAGATACGAACCTAGCCTCTGACATATTGAGCTGCCGTACGCATCCGTTGTCGTACCCTGTAAAAAGGGAGACACTGCAATCTAGAAGATTTTATGTTAATATTTTTCACTTAAAAATATTCGCTTTAAACAAAAATATACAAAACTTTGACACTATATAAGACTTTTTTTTTATCTCAATCTAATATTTGTAAACCTATTTTCACGGAGTCTATTATTTTTCTGTGGAGTAAATTCTTTATTTCTTGGAATAGTTGACTTATTTGCATTTAAGGATAATAGTAGAAGAAGCCTTGCATTTTTTTCTAGCGTAAAACGAACTACACGGCATTTCCAGAATTAGAATGTTAAGTTTTATTAGATGATGGATCTGGTAAAGGTGATTTACAATATATATTTAGTTGAACCAGTGACTCTTATTTACTCCCTGCGAAAAGCAATTGAACCTTTGGAAATACAATAAGAAATACCTTGACTTCAAGGTGTGGTCGTTTCGGTGTAACTACCATATACAGTTAGTGTTGGACCTCGATGTGAAAATCGTCCCGATGCTACAAAGGCATTAATAACATTTTTTGTATGCCCTAGTTTAATGTGCAGAGGAGGTAAATAAATTTTCTGGTGCTCTATTAAGGGTTTATTTAGGACGTTTTTCAGACCAGGCATAATGTTTTCACGTAATGACTATTCTTAAACAATATAATGTTGATTTTTAGCTCTCCAATCCCATTCGCATAAAAAATAACAATATTTGGCGTAGCCACTCTGAAGTCCTGTAACTAGTGCTATAACTTCTAGATCAGCACAGATGTTCCATTTATGATCTTCGTATTTATGCTTTGTAGTAATAAACCCATGTTCTCGTACATTTCTTTCATATTTACAGCATGACCCACGAGAATAAATGACTGTTCATTTTCCTTAATTAAACAGTAAAACTGCCTTTAGACGTGTCTTCGAAGAGTCAATAGACAGTTGCCACTCGGTAGGTTTATAGAAAAAGCCAAGTTGGTTGATTAAACCTGAAATATTCTGACAATATACTATGTAATTTGCTATTGAGAATTGCCTTTTCTGAAAAGTAGAAGTTTTTACTCCTTTTTGTAAGAAATTCCACTGTTGTAAACGGAATCCATGCAGCTGTCATTTTATTTTGGGAAGATCCAAATCAAGAATAAGATCGTTAAGCTCTTCCTGAGATATAAATGGGGCTGTTTCTTTCTCTTGAAAACTTGGATCGGCTTTTAGTTCAAAATCATTTAGTTCATCCGATTCCAAGTTGATTTCGTATTTTTCTGGAGGCCTTAGGACATGTTACAGGCATCATTAGGTACAGGTTTCATGGCTGAGGGGCTATTAGGATATTCAGTTTATTGTTTGCTTTTACTAGAAAACTCCATAATTTTCGATAGGCAAAAGTAGCAATCATTAACATGACTGAGGTTCAAGCCAAATCATTGGAATTCCAAACTTCATAGACTGGTGAGTATCCAGTAGCCATCCTGTCAAGGTTTTTGAGCAAGTATGGCTGCAAGTTTTGTTTTAATCGCCAATTTTGCACCTAAAATGTAACCAGTATGCTTTTCTTACAAGTGGGCTCAAAGCCTTTTGTTGAGATTTCAGTGTCACTTCACCACATATTTAACAGAAATTGTTCGGTTTGTTCACGCAGAATCGGGACGACATTGTTTACACACGCGGAAAATAATAGCACTACTACAACGCTATTACTATTCGCTTGTTCGTTACCCTTCGCTCGTGTATCCAATACTGATCTTGCGACGATCAATCATTTTGTATTTTCTAGAAAAATCTGTTATCGAGGGTATCAGAATCGATGGCATAATTCCTGTATACAGGGACCCTTCGATAAGTAGCTGACCCTTCTAAGGCTATGGGGGAAGGTAAAATTTGGAATTATGTGGGGTTTTAATGAGTATCTGAGTTATTTTACCCTAGGACTTTGAGCCTTCGTAGATGAGAGGTCATCACCAGACGCCCCCATGCGTCGTTTCTAGATTGTGCATAATTTCTCTAAACTTATAGGAGATCTAGCAACGTCACGTTGTGACAACATTTGATCGTAGACTCCTGCCAACGTTATATTTTGAGTAGTGTTCGCCGTTTCGTCTATAATTATACTGCTGTCTCATATTATTAGCTGTTCTGGAAACCTATAAATAAATATCACAAAGATAAAGGCAATCTGAAGTTCAGGTAGTTCCTCTTCGTTCTTGCAGATTAAGTACTAAACAACTATAGATTATTTAGGGCTTACCAAATACCATTAAAAACAAGTCCAGGAGTCAGAAAAGGCCGCTATCTAGCTGATCAGATGACGTTTCTTGATTTGAAGATTTCACAATGGCGCGCTGCAAATTTATTCGTGTGTAGGTTTTTAATAATTCAACAAGACAAGTTTCTCAAAACACTTAAATTTAATTGACAAAAATAAACAAAAAACAAAATTATACATATACAATGAGAAACTTAAAATTATTAACATTAGACAATTTCAAAATACTACACTAATTGCACCTGTTGGCCGTTCTATTATTAAAGGAAATGTAAAATCCAATTTAGAAGATAAAACGTATAAATAGCTTTTTAAAATAAGAATTAAGAAAAAAATACAAACACGAAAACTAGCTATTTAAATTGTTTAAACAAATGATACTAAAGTCGACCTTTTACAAAGGGAAATAAAACAGGATAATCCCTTATTTCCCCAAAAATAGGTGAAAAAGCAAAACAAAACCTTCATTACCGTCGAATATACACGACTCGTAATTTTTTAAGACCTTTTCCGAATGTCGTACCTACCGCCCTTAACGAATCCCGGATCATAATTTAAGCTTATTATTTCTACAAGAGCATCATCGACCTCTACATTCCAAACCCTCTTTTAGCACCTATTTCGGTCGTACATCCTGTCCGTCAATTTCATTCCCTAAAGTTCTAAAGTTTCGATCGTGTTCGTTTGTAGAGCCATTCTGTGCCGAATGGGCCTCTGAGTGTCTTAAATTTATTTTTTTCTATATAAACCAGTTAATCAAACTAATCTACTTCTTTTTAGAACTTATAGAAAAATCGATAACCACTGAAGCAAAAATCTGAACGCCATTTTATTTATTTTGCCAGTATTTAAATGATTCCTTCTTGCAATCAGGAAAAATAGTGGCTATATAAATTTCTTTGTACATGTTGTCAAACAATATATTATATTACAGTGACTTTATTTGATCATTCTTTTGTTTCCTTATAATGGGCAAATCGTTCAATATTTTAATATATTTTAACGGTGTTTGCTTATAGCACATGTTAAGACCTCCCTAGGCACTTATTTTGATTACATAACCAGGGTAGGATTTCTTCAACAGATTTCTTTACAAATATTAAAAGAGAGTACGATCTTTTTAGTTTATGTGGTCATAAATTGTCTGAGTTTATATATTTTTAAGATAACATTTAAATGACTCAAAAATAATAAAGTTGAGATTAGGCTTAAGTACGATAATTGATTTATTTTTTCTTTAGGTTTTCTGGGGTAGTAATAAAAAAAATATTTGCTATCCCCTTCCTACGGATAAAATCTATCCACAGAGTGATTATTTAATTACTCATTTTAGCAGAATATACTTCAGGTTAAACAGTAAAAAATATCTAATGTTTGTTCCATTACAACGTCCAAGTTTGCTGTAACAACTTATATATCGCATAGAAACATATATCTGCTTCGCAGTCAGTCAAAACATGTTGTTGGTATTATCTAGATTTTACTATGTAATATGATAATTTACAGGTCAGTGTAACGGTTACATAGCTGGAAATTGTCGAAATAACACATTAGTTTGGAGGGGAGGATTTTAATGCAGAATAGTGTTATCAAAATGTTCGATATCCCAAAAATTATTCATTTCATGTAAAGGTACCATGAAAAACATAAAATTACAAAAAAATTAAGTGGATATATTTTAAATAAGTAAAAATGATCTAAAGTTTGTTTTTGGATTCTCTAAGTAAAAAATATTTTAAATAGGTTAAAAAACTGTTCTATATTCGACAAACAATACTTTCTGTATTAAAATCCTTTTTAATGGGCACTTGGTATATATGGTTCTTTCAAAACTCAATAAATTTATCGTGCACCAGTTTTGAAAAAATTGACTAATCGGTGAAGTTATTTTATCTATGTTTAGAAATTTTTGAAAGATATGTTGGATATCTGTAATTAATCCCCTCTAACTATTATTGGTTCTTTATGTATTCCTTCGCGAAAATGGAATTTCGATAAGGATAATATGTGCATTCTCTCTCTTAAAATATTTTTTAGTTTTAGAGTCGTGCAAGGAAAAGGAATTGTAATAAACACTCAGTGTTAAGCTTATTTTTTAAAATTTCATCGCTTTTTCTACTTCTTTCATTAAAAACAACCAATTGGATTGATTCGTGCTCAGCGTCATAATGCTTTACGCTCTTTGCATTTAAACGTGCAATCTTATCGTTACTAAGAACAGTATCTTTTGTTACCAACTCTCTGGAAAACGCAAAAACAGTTTATTTTTATTCTTTTCTTGATGTTAGACTTTAATTTAGTTAAGGTGAAACTTTCCAGACTGCAATTTAATCCGACTCTTTTGTTTACTCACATAAATCGTTCGGGATAAAATTGTCGGTGATACCTAAAAGCAAGAGAGGTGAAACTTTCCGAGTTGATTAATTAATAGGTGTATAGGAATATTAAATTTGATTTATTAAATTTTAAGTTTAATACTTAATTAATTGAGGTTCTTTGCTTGCTCTTGTGAGAATAAAATCAAAATTTTTTAGAAAGTAGAAATTATCGGCATGTTTAATACTCTAAAATTTATAAACAATGTTATATTTAACCTTGATTAATTGATTGATTCTATAGCATAGCAGGTAAGGGTTGAAAATACCATACACTGCAGCCTTCAGACTTTTTGTATTGCCTACCATATCCGTTCTGGGTGAATAGGTTGATTGCCTTGATCGGGTTTAACAGCCTGCTCACTACTTTATCCTCTGGGTATAATGGATAGATTGATCTCTGAAGGTATTTCTAATAGGCGAAAGCTTCGCATTCGAAGTTGATGTGTTGGGCCGTGTCGCCCTCTTCAACACATAGTCTACATAGTGGCTCGTCATTGAAGATACCCATTGTATGTAGATGTTTTCTAAAGCTGCAGTGGCCAGTTATAAGTCATGTCAACAGCCTGATTTGTTATCTGCTTAGATGCAGAATTTTACGGTTAGTTTGCTGGATGATCTGCAATAGCTTGTTATGTCGGTGGTACAAAGAAAAAGAGGATGTGTCATTTTAAAGACAAAAGGAAAACCTAAAAAAAGGTATTCCTTGTTAGAGTCGGTAAACCACAACATTTAGGCACAAATGGGAATTGAAATTTTGGGTCACCATCATTAAATTACAACAATACAATGTAAAATTTCAATATTTCTTCACTACGCCGCCGCCATCCTTGCCTTACTTAACACCTCTCCCCCTCCAATTGCCACTGGACCCGCTGATGCATCCATTGAGGTGGCGTTATCCTCCTTGTTGTTAACCTGTACTGAGGATATTAAGGAAATATTTAATTTGACGTAGCAAAAAGAATTTTTTGGGATTTTTCTATTCGACGTATAGTTTTTCAGTTCAAAATCGTTAAACATTGGAAAAATAGCATTTCCGGCGACTTGTCAACATGAATAGGTTTTAATTAAATAAATATTTTCAAATTCTATGCCCAATAACTGATAGCTCAAGTCAAGAACTTTAAACTAGAAATAATCGCAATGTGAAAATGAAATAATTTTAATGCCTTTCAACGCTACAAACAAATACCATTTCATCGATTATAACCTACGCACCCCAGTGTATGAAGGGACGTGGAAGTCTACTTATAGGCGCTCACCTAATGCACATAATCCATTGTAGCTTTCGTTAATTGTTGCATATTGCTGTGATATTGATTATTGATTTAGCTTAGCGTTATTAAATTCCTCAATATTATGTCCCTCCACCCTCCAATGAAATGAAACAAATCACCCAAGGGCCCTTAGTCTCCGGCAGATTGTAAGCTTACCACCAAGGCAACGGGGGAACAAAGGGAAAATCAGAGGGGGTTAAGAATCCCCGGAGTGGAGCAGGTTACCAATGGAAAATGAATATTGCTACATAAAATGCTCCAACCCTAAGAGCAGATGAGCGTTGAAGAGGAAGATAAAGACAATACCTGGGATATAATAGAAATAAGTAAAGTATGTATCTATGTATATGCGTAGAATTGGGGTCTGTACACTGCAACCTGGTAGGTTTATTGTGCCACTCCTACTACTGCTAAGTCGTAAAAATTACCTTATCGGCTAGAGCAGGTCCTCAAGAACCTTATGATGTAGGGCGGCTCCTTCAATTTGGTGTGTTCCCAAGACCGCATCTTAGGGTTTTCCAGAGTGCTACACTCTGAAAGGATACGAACAGAGGTTTTATCCTCCTCCTCACAGAATTTGCAATCTTCTATTTCTATCAGTCCGAATTTTTTGAGGTGTCCCTTCAGGTGGCAATGCCCTGTCAGGACCTCTATCAGAACTCTGAGTTGGTTTTTACTTAAGCTTATTCATTCTTTGCATCTCTTCTGGTCGTAGCTCTCAAGAAGTATCTTCGCTTGTCTCAATCCTTACAGCTCCGTCCAATAATTGGATCTCCTGCTTTCTTCTTCTATTTTTAGTTCTTCCAGCATTACGCTGCTACTGATTCTACAAAAAGGCTCTGGCCCCAGAAATGGTATCTCAGCCCCTTTTCTTGGGAGCCTGTCTACTTTTCATTCCCCTCTTTTCCGGTGTGTGCCGGTACCCACATGATGGTGACTTTATTATTCCTACTCAAGTCATTTAATTCCTCTTGGCATTCCCAGAGCATCTTGGAGCTAATAACCTGAGAGTTCAGCCGACTGATGGCTGCTTGACTATCCGACATGATGATAATCTCTTGGCCGTGGTAGTTTTTTTCTTAGTTGAATTGAATACATTTCCTAATGGCATGTATTTCTGCCTGGAAAAGACTTAGTGACTTACCCAAGCTTCCGAAGTGTCTGGTGCTGGGACCATACACTTCTATTCCAGTTGTTTCCGTTGTTTTGGAGCCATCTGTATACCATATAATGGATTTTTTGTTGAGTTTTTCAGTGGTGTTTCTATCCCATTCGCTTTTGCGACTCAGCTTTCTGCTCAAGTTTTTCACAAATTGAATTTCTTTTTCATTTTATCTTGGGGCATATCCCAGATTTGTTGATTCCTGGATAAGAGATTGGGTCTTCGTCTTATGACCTCATCTCTCATCAAATTTGATTAAGTAGATCTCGAGATATTTTGTATAAATCTAAAAAAAGTTTTGAGAAAAATAGAAAAAAAAGTATCGTGTTCTAAAATTAATTTTTTATATTACCTTTAATCTGTAATTCCTGAACCATAAATGAAGTCTTTCTCAGTTGCAATAATTTTCTCAGATTTTTTTTATTTGCCCCTTTAACTTTATGATCCCTCTGGTTTCTTTCTGAGGTCTCAGATTGGTTATCGTCAGCTTTTGTGCAACTAAGTTGCGGTGAATTTAGTCTAATTATAAGATTAAATACTTTGACCATAAGTAATACTCATCTTTGAATACACTAGCTGCAATATGAGATGCAGTCTCAATACTAGTATTCAAGCTTTTGTTGTTATTTTGCGTATATCCTTCTAAACAGCCTTCTAGCAACTCGGCATCAGTCAGTTTTTCACATACTCTTTTTGGACAATTATTGTGTTTGTAAGAATCCAAAGTTTTACACGTTTTTTCTTTTTCATATGAACACCATGGACATTTGTCATACTATGGCTCGCCGTTAGTCTATATTTAATAATAGAAAAATTAGGTCTCTTCTTACAGTAATACCATAATAAACTGTTCGCTAATCGAAAAACTTGACTATTAAAACCTTCTGCCAATGTCCATTGATTTTACACATGACCTATACATTTTTTTAACATGCAAAATTCGTCTGCGGTTTCGAAGCAGCAATTACTTTGCACGTTCTGGTCTCTTTGTCACCTACGTAATTACTGTATCTTACATTATAATCTATTTTAAATCTTTTGGAAATTTCTATAATATCATCAACCATTTTTCTCGATGATTATTCGTGATTAGCAGACAACTGATTTAGGTGTTCTTTCTCTCCATACTCCTCTATACCTTAAAATTTTTCTAAAATTTGCGAACTTTGCAGAATGAACATCTCACAATTAGATCAATAACTTTTCGTGAGTAAAATGATATAAGAAACAAAATACGCAGCAGAGACGAATAACCAAATTTTCTTCAAGTTCCATCCTCTGAAACTTTAAGTTCCTCTGCTTTATCTAACTCTTTAGACTCTTCAACAGCATTTTTCTTAACTATTCAAAAATTGATCTACAATACCAGGAAGTCTAAACGCAAAAACTAAAAATTTATTTAATTCACATGTTCTGTTATTAATAAGAGGACATGGGTTTATTAGCAATGACATATAATACACAATTTACTTTGAGCTTGAAACCAAGGCCATGAAGAGAAATTTCAGCAACCGCACTTTTTTAGGTTTATTCGACCTAACGCCTTTTACACACGCAGAAAGAAATAATTCTATTTTTATATTTCAATTAAGTGAGCATTTTTTAAATTTTAACATATATATATATATTATATATATATATATATATATATATATATATATATATATATATATATATATTCATGTTACTATACTCCGAGCGTCCACAAATTATCAAATTGCAATCTTCTAAGCGTCCGTCTCTTCCAGGCTTCCGTATACGGACGCTTGGAAGTTTTCCTTTAAGTATAGGTTTAGAAAATAGCAGAATTTTAAATTCTGTATATTTTTGAATATTTTTAGTTGAGTTAGTAGGCCACCAGATAGCGGAGCGCTCGCTTGTAAATATTCAATTACTATATTTGCTGTACTTCATGTCGATTTCCGGGCGTCCTTTTGATACCCTTACTGTTTCTTCCTTCAGCTTCCGGGCGTCCTACGTTCGGCAACGTTGTATGCCTTTAATATCTCTTCTCATTCGGAAAGTTTTTAATGAGCTTCGACACTGTAGGGCACGCCGTGTACCGCTATTAGGTCTGTCGGGGTCCCTCATCGATTATATTGTTAATTTTTACTACGATATGGGAATAGCTACAAGCTTTGTAATGATTATTTTTTGAAGAAATTATGTGTATCCATTTTCAGAAAAAACTAGTTCACAAATCGCGTTAGTTGGTTCTTTATTATTTTGGGATTTTGATTTTAAATTAAACGTTAGTTACATTATTCAGAATAGTTCAAAAAATTTCTACAGATTAAAAATTTACCCCCTACTTCACTAACATGGTCTAATTTAAAACCGGTTTAAGTTGACAGTAAAGGATTAAAATTGATAAGTTCAACAGTAACAATTTTGAACCTTAAAAATACAAGGATAAATAATAATTTTATTTTATGTCTAAACCGATAAAACTAGAAAATTCTGTTAGTTTCCAAGTAACAACTATAGATATTACGGATTTTCAAGCTTTATCTCTGTATTTGTATCCTTGATAACCCTATATAAGCATTTATTTGTTGACGCATGTATCATAAATTGTAATAATATCATAAGGACAACATTGATCAATTAGACTGTTTTTTTATATAAACAATTAAAAACCAAAATTATTATCGTATAACAAGTACCTATTTCTACTACTGTGATACAAAGCAAACCGCTTCTACAACGGTGACCGCCTAACAGTTCTTTCAACTTTATATACCTATTAACTTTAAAAAATCCGGGATGCTATCCTCAGTAGAAGGTATTGGTTCAAAACCTTAATCATAAAAGGATATTTGAGAAAACCTGTTGAAACGCTTTGTCCACTTGCATCTGTCTGGTCAATACCTACCTGATATGCGGATTTATTCTCTTTAACGCTCAATTGAAATTGCTACATATTCAGCAATAATTCGAATTTTGGCTTGGGGAATCATTTAAAATATTTTGAAAAATATATAAAATAAATTTATGCAAAAAAATCTTAGACTGGCCTACCGTTCTCTTAATTGCGTAAAAATATGGCTGTACTCAACTTAATATACATAAATTTTATTAGAACTCTTTTCAAAGATGCTTTGTACTATACATAATAGATATTTCTCTATATTTTCTTAATGAATTTAAAAGCAAAAAATCTAGACATAATACACAGTTCACTACTTTAGACGTTTACAAAATGGACTGTAACGAATAGCCATTTCTTTGCTATCAATTTACACCATTTCAAAGGAAAAACTGGACAGGAAAATCCATCTATCAATCTTTCCTTTTATATGTCCTTTCAACTACGTGCTAAAGCTAAATATTCAATTGAGCAGAGGTTCGTGAAAAAATATTATGTTTTTATTACACTTATTACGGGATTATCCTCTAATGCTACCAAACCCAATATGATCTCCATTGTTAGAGGGAATAGAAAAGAATATTTTGTACAGTATCTGATAAAAAGCTCAGACCACATGAACAAAAATACTGATTTCTCTGAAAATATTTGCTTTATGTTTCTACATTTTTATGTAATTAATACATAGATCAAAATATTAAAATTTTGAACTTATTCACTTTTATAAGTTTGTTTAAGTTATTTGTTTTTGCGTGATACGATTAAAATATAATAAGCTATATGTAGCAACTTTGATCCAGAAATCAATTTTCTGAAAACAAATGTTTCAAATACATTTTAGAGAAAATTTTTAAATTAAATTAATTTAAATTATTAAATTAAAAATTAAAGTCTCTGTTGGAGATGCTGACATGTTTGTCCTATGTATACCAGGCGCGGATCCAAGGGGGGGGGGCGGTGGGGGCGATCGCCCCCCCCCCCCCAAGAGCTTTGAATTTAGGAAAATGGACCCGATTTTTCCTTTTATACTATAGTTTATTCAAGAACTAGAGAGAGTAATAAATCATTTTTTACCCTTTTTCTCTTCGCAAACTACCTGTGTTCTTTAGTCCGGTGTTTTTAGCAAAATTTGTAAGACACATATATTTTTCATAGGAATGGATTAGAAATTTTATTATCAAAAATACCGATCTATAATAATAGACTAAAACGTAGGATTATTCTCTCAAAAAAATCTAAGTTATAATTTAAATACTTTCAAAATATCCATTGTCAAAAATACAAAAAGTTAAACATATATAAAAAAATAAATTCGTTCATATAATAATAAAATATTTTTGGGGCTATCGGTCATTTTATTATTAATTAAAAATATTTTTAGGACATTTGACGTTTCAGTTTATTTATTTCTTAAACCATCTGCAGAATTCCAATTAAACACTAAAAAGGGATTCAAATGTAATTACTTTTTTTATGTTGTAATTAAGATTAGACCTACTTATTTTTATTTCTATTGTACTGATATCTTAATTTAATTTACTTTTATATATGGAAATACGATATCCCCAAAAAAAATAAGATAAACATGTTAATTCTACACGCTTAAGAAAAAGACACAAACACAATAATAAAATAATAAAAAACTTACTGCTAATTAGAATTAAACATATATAAAATTAAAGAGTGGGACACACTAAAATAAATATATATATATAAAAATAAAAAAACATATAAACATCATTAAACAATAAAATACAACAAAAACAAAAATTTAAATAATAAATTGTGTTTACACTAGTAAACATTACGTATCTAATTCCTAATCAAAGTCAAATCAAATCAAACTATCTTCGCGAAAATTAATTATAATTGGTTTCTCTATTTCACCGATTATGAGATCGAGTTCTCACATTTTGTTTTTTTCTTTTATTATATAGATTTTTCTCAATTTTCCGCAGTAACTTTATTCAAAAAAATTTCAAAAGTTTAGTTAAATTAGTAATTTTATTAATTGTGTTATTTCTAGCAACTCTACCTTTTACTTAAGAGAGATATTTATTTTCCCAGCAAAAATTAAGTTCTCTGAGCAATTTCCAGAGATCAGTTCTTTTAATTTCAGGCAAATCGCGATCTTCAATGATTTTAGTTAGAATTTTGTAGATGGTTGGGATCTGCTTCTCATAATAAAATGTATATACAACCCCTTTAATTGCAGTTTTCATCTCTTCTTCCAACGAGGTTTTTCGTTTGCCTGTGATCGAATTCCAGTGGTTTTTTCTCCTTCAGTATCCGGTACATAGTAGATTTTCCAACTCCTGTCATGTTGGAACATATCTCAACACAGCTTTTAACATTATTATCTAGATATTGATATCTTAAGGTATCATAAACATTCATCGTAATAAGTTTTTCGTTGAGGAAAAAATGCCCTGGTTTAACGATTTTGGAATAAATATAGAGATGAAAGCCATATCTTTTGGGTATCTCACTAATCTTAAATAATATATAAAAACCAGCGCAAACAAGATAAATCACTAAGAAAAAACTGTAAGTTGTACTTTGCTCACTGACAGAAATTAAATTAAACTATCAGAAATTCTATGTTGCAGTAAATTTATAAAATATATTTAAATATAATGAAATATAATTAGATTTACGGCAGTTCTCAGTTACCTGCGGCACTGGAGCAGGTACGTTAGAGGTTTCGGTAACAGTTTTATTACTCTCTCTAGTTTTTGAATAGAGTATTGGAGTCTGTATGCTTGCGATTGCCCCCCCCCTTCCCAAAAGCTTTGAGTTCAGGAAAATAGAACCCATTCTGTCTTTTATATTAGGAATGAGTATGCTGCTTGCACTCCCTCCCCCCCCCCCCCCCCGTTGACAACTTGTTTTTCTTGCCATACTGTACTTTTGTGATATCAACGCCCCCCCCCCCCAAGAGAGAGGCTGGATCCGCCCCTGATGTATACTACATTGCAGTTGGTGCATAGTATTTCGTATACAACTTGAATTTTCTTTATCTTTTTTAGTTTTTGTCTTTTATTTTGTAAAAAGAGAATTCAAACAATTCTATCCCTTGTGTTTGACTGGAATATTGTATCCTAGGAACATACTCCTTAAATGTTCGGATAACCCGTTCATATATTGCAGTGTTAAGTGGATTTGGTTTTGGACTACATTACTTTTTCCCTTTATATTGAATTTTGTTATAAAATTTGTGTATTTGCGTTTTAAAAACAGAGTTGAATAAAAACTCATGTTGTATACGAAATCCAATGCACCAACTGCAATGGGGTATATATAGGACAAACATGTTAAATCTCCAAAATATAATGCGGTCGGATAAGTATGATAGAAAACCCAAACAGCCCTTACCAAACATGAAGCCCAATATAGCCATAAATTTAATTAGAAAAAAACAAAATTTCTAAAAATCGAGCCTCTCAAAAAAAAAACCATGAAATCTACGAAACCAACGAAATTTAAAAAAATTAACAATCTATAAATGGCAAAAGGTATAAACCTACTCAATAAAATGTATTTCAAAATTGTAATTAAAATCTATTGAATATTTTATTTTTAAAAATTAATTAAACAAAAATATAAACCAAAATATAATTATGATATTAGGAAAGAAAAAATTTCCAACAGGTGAAAAAAATCAAATATCAATCTTATCGCGATGTGATGTTCAAATATTAGCCAAAATTTCAGTTAATATACCTCTAGCAAGAGGCTTATACGTGTTGTTTATAATTATTCTAATTGTAAATTATTTATCTTACTAACCAATAATATAATTGTGATTGTTAACTGGAAGCTTGACAAACGTTCTTATATGTAAATTTTGTTTAAATATTTTATTATTTTGCTATTTTAGCTTTTTCGAAAAAGGCACAAACTACTGTCGAAGATAATATGCAAAAAAAAATTTCAGAAAACAAATTTGCGACTCTATATATATATATATATATATATATATATATATATATATATATATATATATGTATATATATATATATATAAATATATATATGTATATATATATATATATATATATATATGTTACATGCGAATCTGCGCCCATGTTATAAATAATAATTGTTCCTTGACCGCATGTATCAGATTTCGCTATGACAACCCGACTGTTTTCCAATTAAACAAAATCAGCAATGTTGCAATACGTGACTTAGTCATGCAAACTTGCTGATGTTGCTACGAGGAAAGTATAAATACATTCCCTTTTTTTATTGTAAGTTAGTAATTGTAAACAAAGCAATTAATGCTATTACTCTGCTAGTTTAAGTTTTGATTTAAGGTTTAATTTATATTTAATTTTGAAAGTATAAAATAATTGTTAAATAAATAAAATAAAATTTTTTAAAAAGTGTTTTGAAGAAAACAAAATATAAAAATTGGTGCAGTCGGTAGGATTCGTTTATGTTGGTGGAACACAAAGATATTCTCAGTGTTGAAGGTGGATTCCAATCCCTTGAAACGTAGAACGACCTAAAGAAATCTCTTGAAACTAAAAAACGAACCAAAGAAGACATCCTCACTCAACAGCAACGGAAAAAACACCTGATGAAGCCCCTGATTACAAATAGTGAAGAATAAGACGATCGATGCTCAAGTAGGCAGTTGCCCTTGAGACTTGCAAAGTACTTAGCGTCCACCAGAAAATCTGCTCCGAAGTACTTCCACACCCAATAGATAGTGACTCCATCTGCGAAGCACAACTTCTGAAGCAACCAATTCACCTGTTACCAGGAACTTGCCAATCAAGTTTACTGTTAGCAAATGGATACAATGTACAACAAATTGACCAAAACCTTTGGTTAGCTTCAGTGTCAGATCCACTGCCCATCACTGTGAAATGCGACGGGAAGCCACTCACTACGAAGGTCGTCCAAGTCAACACCCTTCTACGTCTTCAACTACACTGCAGCGCATTCATTGGAACCACCAGAGTTCATGGAAAGCGTCTGATAGATGTATTCCAAAACGTCACCTACAGGAATCTTCCAATCGAAATTCCATACAAGTGTTGCGAACACCTTCCAAGGAAACTATCCGTACCGGACGTCAAACCCTTGAAGTTGAACAAAATTGAAACTGATGACCTCAACATTGCTCAACATAAGCTAGACCAATATTCGGAAGAGTTGGATAAAATCATTTCCCAACCTTTCGTAAACAAGCATCTACAATGGTTTACAGTCTCGACAATTGTCATAGTTGTTCTCCTGACTACAACTTATGCCCTATCCAAATGTCGACGCAGAAAACTGCCGATAATTACCTCAAGCCCCTCCGACGATGATTCCCCTTCAGGACCAAGACCAGCGAACCGGAAAAATGCGTCCGGTCTTTGCAGTATTCTCCCAAGAAGAAGACCCAGCATCCGCCTGGACCAATCCCTACTCGAAGAGGAAATGAAACTCCGATAAGAAGATTAAAAAGTTGCTACAAGGCACCAACTTTTATTTAAAAGGGAGAGTTGTTACATGCGAATCTACGCCCATGTTATAAATAATAATTGTTCATTGACCGCAGATGTCAGATTTCGCAATGACATCCAGACTGTTTTCCAATTAAGCAAAATCAGCAATGTTGCAATACGTGACTACGTGACTTTTAATCATGCAAACTTGCTGATTTTGCTATAAGGAAAGTATAAATAAATTCCCTTTTTTTATTGTAGGTTAGTAATAGTAAACAAAGTAATTAATGCTGTTACTCTGCTAGTTTAAGTTTTGATTTAAGATTTAATTTATATTTAATTCTGAAAGTATAAAATAATTGTTAAATAAATAAAATAAAATTTTTTAAAAAGTGTTTTAAAGAAAACAAAATATATATATATATATATATATATATATATATATATATATATATATATATATATATATATATATTATATTTTGTATTTGTATCCTATATATATATATATATATATATATATATATATATATATATTATATTTTGTATTTGTATCCTATATATATATATATATATATATATATATATATATATATATATATATATAGGATATATCCTCATTTTATATTTTTAATTAATTATGAAATTTTACTTTCACAATAAAAATTTCAACATAAAGAAAAAACAACATTTGATTTCTTTTTTACTTTCTAAATTGTTTGAAATTTTAATTTTTTCAATCGGCTTCCAATAATCAAGAACAAACGAACGACTTCCAAAGTCAAGCACAAACTAAAATATTTTAATAAATCCTTTTATGTAACGATTTTTTAAAACACTGGGTTATCAAAGGAGGGAACAGAAGCTGGTAATATGCTTCAGTGCCTCAAATAAAAGAAGTCTCGTCAATATCGTCCAGTTCTCAATAAATAAAATATCAGGTCGGCAAGAAAGTAATTTCGGTTTTGTAATATGAGAAAAAACACATTTTTTATATAAAGAATAAACTTTAATCGATTTTATATTTTCCATTTTGTTCAATGACCTTTTGTTATCTTTCTTGTAGATTCATGATTGCGCGCTCATAAAACTTTTAGTTCTTATCATCAAAAAACTGAATAAGGTGCGAATTAAAGTCGTCATCATTTGTGAAAGTTTTACTATTCAAAGGGTTTTGCCAATTTCGAAATCAGATGGCACCGGCTCTATGAGGTATGCGACAACACTTCCCTAGCCTGTTCCAATAATTTCCCGCAAGTTACTAATATTTGGTTCATACTTCCAAAAATTATCATCTGCCACGAAGAATTTTTACCATCAACTTGTATTTGCAACTTACACCATACACTTTACTTTTATCTGTTCATAGTCCCAACTAAAAATTAACAACTAAAAAGATAATTAAGTTTAAACCTTTTAAAAAGTCAGCATAATTCTTCGTTGCTATCGATTGTTATCGGCTGGAGGAAAATTTGACAAATATATGATTAATATAAAAAATAATATTATGAATGAATGAAAACTTAGTAAAAATATGCCATAAAATAGTCGAGACACTTTGGAATAAAGTTAGGTCAATAACCACAATTGAATAGTAAAAAATTTAAGTTTTACTTTTATATTAGAATATGATATTTAGGGATGATTGGTCGTCCCTAATTTTTACTAATTGTTAAATTTTGAAGTATGAATCACGCATTTTTATTTCGTAGTGTATGTGTTAGTTTAGTAGAAATTTCTAAGGGAACAAACACTAAATATTTGATGCTAATTGGCGTGAGGTATATTCTGCTAAAAGGAGGAATTAAATATTCACCCTGTAGATAGATTTTATCCATGGGAACTGAGACAGTTTACATCTTATATTACCACCCAAGAAAATCTAAAAGAAAAAAATAAATCAATCAGTGTACTTAAGCCTAAATTCACTTTTATTACTTTAGAGTCGTTTACATATTTTCTTAAAAATATAAAAACCCAAAAACTAAAATTATCTTATTCTATTAAATTTATAAATAAATATGTCGAAGAAATCCTACCCGGGTCATGTAATTAAAACCCAAGAGATCAGTACCGAGGATGATCTTAACATGTGGTAACGGCAAATAATACAGTGTATTAAAATGTTGAACGATTTTCCCATTACTAGGAAACAAGAGAATAATCAAACAAAATCGCTATAATGGAATATATAGTTTGATTAAATGTACAAAAAATTTGTATAGCGACTGTTTTTCCTAATTGAAAGAAAAAATAATTTAAATATTTGCAAAATGAATAAAAACATTAATCATGTTTTTTTCCAGTCGTTATCAGGTAGTTTTAGTTATAGCAAGACGTAGATTAGTTTGATTTTATATGAAAAATAAGACTAAGATGCTCAGAGGCCAATTAGGGAATTAAGTATCCGGCATAGACTAACTAACGCCCTCTGTAGACGAGAAGACTGAAAGTACTGGAAGTTTATGGAATGCAATTGACAGTTACGGGGTTGCATGGGATGAGATGGACGCCAGCGGGAACCGGCGGGTTTCGGGGGTATGTAAATTTGACTTTTTACGAAGTAATAAATTTCAGTTACGATCTGAGATTCCTTAAGGGCGGTACGGTACTGGTAACAGTTCTTGAAAAATAACGTGTCTTGTATAATCGGCGTTAATAAAGGTATTCTTTGTTTTTGTTCTTTTTTTTAGTTTATTTTGGGAAAGTTAAGGGAATATCCTGCTTTTATTTCACTTAGGAAAAGCGCGACTTTACTACCGTTTGTTTAAATAATTTAAATAGCTATTTTTTATGTTTTTATTATTTTCTTAATTTATATTTTAAAACGCTATTTATACGTTTTATCATCTAAATTGGGTGTTATATTTTCTTTAACAATAAGACGGCCAACAAGAGCAATTACTGTAGTATTTTGGATTTGTTTAACATTACTAATGTTAAATTTCTCATTGTAAACAATTTCGTTTCTTATTTACTTTTGTTAATCGACTTAAGTGTTTTGAGAAACTTGTTTTGTTTAAATTTATAAAATCTTTCACGAGATTAAACTCGCGGGCGTGCTGAGGAAGATATTCAATACAAGAAGTATGATCTAAACAGCTAGTTAACTGCATTTCCGGAGTCCTGAAATCCTGAGTTTTGGTATATGTAAGCGCTAAATAACCTGTAGTTGTTTAATACTAAAACTGAAAGAGCCAAGAGGAATGACCAGACTTCCAGAGTGCTTTTGTCATTGTGATATTTATTTATAGGATTTTAGGAGCTAGTAGCCACTAATATAGGAGAGTAGGAAATTGTAGGCGGCACAGCCTAAAGCTACAATAAAATACCGTTTCCAGGAGTCTAGGATCAAATGCTGTCACAAATTCTTAGTGATAGTTGATAATTTTAGGAAGTATTAACCCACCATAAAGATGAATGAGGCTTGGCATTATAATGATGGAATACAATTCCTTTGCAATTTGCCAATAAGGCCATTATTCTTTGATTGCTTTATACAGTTTCATTAGCTGTTGACAGTAAACATCTTAGTTGATTTTCTAGCTTGTCAGAACCAGCTCATAATACACAACAACTCTGTAGTCCCACCAAATTTACAGCATGCCCTTTTTTGGATGCAATTCGACTTTAGATGTGCTTTGTGCTAGTTCATCAGACTTAGACTATAATGGTTTTCAGTTAATGTTATCTAGATGACTCATTTTTTTCGAAAAAAGATCAATTGATGCGTTGTCTTAAGTGAATCACTTTCAGTTCATGCGGAACTCAAATATCGAGCTTCTTAACGAGTCTAAGTTTTTGATATGATTTTCAATTACTGTGTGCGATACATTTAACCTCTCTGCAATCTCTTGAGCAATTATAGAATAATTATTTTTATTTATGGTTTTGGTTTGGTCATAAATCATCTTTGAGTGAGAAATCTCCAGAACAGAATTTTTTAAACCAGTTCTGACACGTGCGCTCTGTTATGCAATCTACACTATAAACTTCACCTATCTCTTTATGCGGCTCAGCAGCTTTCTTTTCTTTACGGAAATAAAAAAGTAAAATATGCTGTTCGTTTCTGCTACATTTGATCCTCAACTAAAAACTGCAAACCAAATTCTGCACAAGTTGCTTCTAAAGTAACCTAAATGTGAAGGGAAAAAACCATAATACTGACAGAAGTCCTTCAAAATAATTACAACTAAAAATACTTTCATTCCGATCCAATAAAAATAATTTGTTCTTATGGGACATGTTGATATTTGCAAAATGAAGAAAATGATTAAATTTCCTAAAATTCGTTTTTCTTCTTTTATTCTAGATTTGGTTAGTTGAAAAAAAAACATGTCTGCTTTTCAGCTTTTAATAGAGACGTAAATTCGAGATTTACACTTACATAAGACGCTCTATTCCTTTTATTTTAATATAAAATGAAGCCTATATTTTAAAAATTCCACATCTTTTACATAGGAAAAAATTTCGCTAATAAAAATGAAATTAGACATAAAGAAGAGATCATTACAGAGGACACGTAAAAAATGAGCTGTAACAAATAGCCAGTTCTTCCCTATCAATTTACACCATTTCTAAAGAAAGGGCGACACAAAAATCTCATCAATCTTGTCTTTTGTAGGTTGCGTTTCCGCAAAAATAAATTACATATTAAAGATAAAATTTTTCTTTAAATTTTTCGTTAAAATATTTCGTATTGTTAAGTACAAATTTTTTAAAATCAGATGAGAGGGTAAATATTTCATTTAATCTGCAATTAAAAACATTATTTTTAACAGAAAAAATGAAAAATCGTTTTAAGTTTGTAAAGAAACATTATAATTTATCTACCAGTTCCCAAGTTTTGCCCTAATTTGGTTTCGTCTTATTTTTGAATCAGTGATAACATACAAAATTAAAACCTCCAAGGTTGGACATCATATCCAATGATACTATTCACCCGTAGTCGCCAGGCCAAGGCTTGCGATTCTCCTCCTTGTGACCCGCGACTTTTGGGTGATTTACTCAAATCGTTAGTAAAGAATCAACAAAATGTTTTTAAAGTTCAAGTTCAAAGTAACGAGACGGATGTACCTACGAGTTTAAGTGTAACAGAAATACTTGCCAAGTCTGGCCAATTGTTTACTGAGAGCGAATTAGTAAAAGGATGTGCTTTGGTTATGGCTTAGAAGGTGAGTCCGCATCAAAAGAAATTGAATATATTTGTCTGACAGAATGTGCAACTGGCGTACTGAAGATTTTGGAAATAATTTATGCAAGCAACTTTAGAAAAAGGCACGATTATTTGAATGATTCTCTTTAGCTACCGAAGAAAGTAATGGAGTTTCAAGTACTGCGCAGCTACCGCAGAATTGATGAGAATTTTAACTTTTTTTATATATACAGTCTGTAGGAAACGACTACAGGGGAATTCAATATTGAATCACCGAGAACAAGTGTTAATATCAATGCAATTACCGTGAATAAACGTGTCAATTGATGGCGGCAGAAACATGAATTGACAAAACAAGGACCTGATGAGTAGAATTAGAACAAAACTGGTGAAAATGAGTTGCAATATCCCATTATTTTCCCATTGTATTGTCTGCCACAAAGCGTTATACTGCAAAGTGGTCGCATGGAAAAAAGTAATGCACAGTATGATATCCACTGTAAACTCCATCAGAAAAAAATAAGTTGTCACATCGCCAATTTTAACAGTTTCTGTTAGATATTGAAAGAGATCACCAATATATTCTGTACTATTCTGAAATGAGTGGGTTAAGTAGAGGTGCCGTTCTGAAAAGATTTTTTGATCTCAGAAAAAAATCAATACTTTCATGACCGAAAAAGGCAAATCTGTTCTAAAACTTACAGATCCTCAATGGATAATATGGTATACCCTGAATTTTTGATACCTTTACCTCCAGAGTTAAATATACTGAATATGAGGCTCCAAGGAAAAAACAAATTAATAACTGATTTTCACACAGACGTAAAGGTGTTACAAATGAAAAACAAGCTCGTCATAACATATATTGATAAGAAAAGCTGGACTATTTCCCGAATAGTTAAAAAGCTATCTAGGAAGTTGGAACAAATTTACATTGAAAAGATTTTGAGACTTCGAGAAGGTTTTTGGAAAGCTGAAGGTATTTGCAAATCGTTTTTTATGTGACATTCAGAACGTGATTAATGATCTTGTTAAATTTTATGGCAGTTTGCTATCTAATATCGATGAATTGAATAGATATGTTCGGCAGTTAATTACAGTTTTTGACAGCACTTCCTTATGCTAACAAATTTTACCAATTCTTAATTACAGAAAAAATAAATATTGTTCTCGTCTCACGGATGAGCATTTGAGTGTCATCCTATGATATACATGGCACAAATAGCCAGTCAAATACAGCCAAAAAATAATTTGTTTTTGTCATTTTCTTTTTGTCTTTTTTTCTACCTAATAATAAAATGATGACGAATAAAACGTAATAATAAAAATTTGTGTTTTTGCATTTCACTATTCAAAATAAAATAAACAAAACAAAACATCTTTTAAAACAGCACCCCGAATTAATTATTTTAAAACCTGATAAATCCAACAAAACTGTTGTAATGTACTCCACGGGATATGATAAGAAAATGAAAAACTTACTTGCAGATAATACCACTTAAAAAGAAATGAAAAACGATCCCACTAACAAATATCAAAGAAAAAATAATGAAATAATCAATCGTTGGGAAAATAACACTTTCATCTCTCCAAAAACTGCTAAAGAACTTAAAATTCATAACTCTTTGGCACCCAGAATCTATGGATACCCAAACTTCACAAAAATGGCATACCACTACGTCAAATTGTATCATGCATACAGTCACCTTTTGAACACCTGTCAACATTTTTAAAAAAAACATCTTACAAAACATAATCAATAAAGATCAAAACCAATATAAAAGATTCGTGGTAATTTAAAAACAAAATAAAGAATATAGATTTGCTTAACGACTATATAGTAATTTCACTTGATGAAGTGTTTCTTTATTCAAATATTCCTGTAGAATGAGCAAAATAAATTATTGCAAAAAAGTGGGATGAAATTAGAAAATTCACCGATATACCGTTGGATGAGTTTTTGGAAGCCGTTACTTTAACCTTGGGCTCAACATATTTTGAATATAACAAAACTTTTTATAGACAAATTGAGGGATGCGCAATGGGTGCTGCCATTTCAAGTGTCATCGCACAAATAGTGATGGAGGACCTCGAAGGAACAGTTATAAATCAATTAAACTTTTCTATTCCATTCTTTTATAGATATGTCGACGACCAAGCGCGGATCCAAGGGGGGGGGGCGGTGGGGGGCGATCCCCCCCCCCCAAGAGCTTTGAGTTTAGGAAAATGGACCCGATTTTTCCTCTTATACCACAGTTTACTTAAGAACTAGATAGAGCAATAAATCATTTTTTACCCTTTTTCTCTTCGCAAACTACCGGTGCTCTTTAGTCCGGTGTCTGTAGCAAAATCTGTTAGACCCATATATTTTTCATAGGAATGGGTTAGAAATTTTATAATCAAAAAAACCAGTCTATAATAATGGACTAAAACGTAGCCTTATTCTCCCAAAAATTCGAAGTAATAATTTAAATACTTACAAAATACCCATTGTCAAAAATATAAAAAGTTAAACATATATAAAAAAATAATATTAAAATATTTTTGGGGCCATCGGTCATTTTATTATTAATTAAAAACATTTTTAGAGTATGTAATGTTTCAGTTTATTTATTTCTTAAACCATCTGCAGAATTACAATTAAACACTAAAAAGGGATTTAAATGTAATTACTTTTTACATGTTGTAATTAAAATTAGACCTACTCATTTTTATTTCTATTGTACTGATATCTTAATTTAATTTAGTTTTTTATATGGAAATACGATAGCCCCAAAAAAATAAGATAAACATGTTAATTCTATACGCTTAAGAAAAAGACACAAATACAATAATAAAATAATAAAAAACCTACGGCTAATTAGAATTAAATATATATAAAATTAAAGACTGGGACACACTAAAATGAAATATATATAAAGCATATACACAACATTAAACAATAAAATGCAACAAAAACAAAAATTTAAATAATAAATTGTGTTTACACTAGTAAACATTACGTATCTAATTACTAATCAAAGTCAGTGAAACTATTTTCGCTCAAATTAATTATAATTGGTTCCTCTATCTCACCGATTATGAGATCGAGTTCTCACATTTTGTTTTATTCTTTTATTATATAAATTTGTCCCAATTTTCTGCAGTAACTTTATTCAAAAAAATCTTTCAAAAGTTTAGTTAAATTACTAATTTTGTTAATTGTGTTATTTCTAGCAACTCTACCTTTTACTTGAGAGAGATATTTACTTTTCCAACGGACAGTTTCCGGACGATCTAGAGGAACAGATTTTCTATCTGGTTTTTCCCAGCAAAAATTAAGTTCTCTAAGCAATTTCCAGAGATCAGTTCTTTTAATTTCAGGTACATCGCGATCTTCATTGATTTTAATTAGAATTTTGTAAACGGTTGGGATCTGCTTCTCGTAATAAAATGTATATACAACCCCTTTAATTGCAGTTTTCATCTCTTATTCCAACGAAGTTTTGTCGTCTGCCTGTGATCGAATTCCAGTGGTTTTTTCTCCTTCAGTATTCAATACATAGTAGATTGTCCAACTCCTGTCATGTTGGAACACATCTCAACAGAGCTTTTAACATTATTATCTAGATATTGATATCTTAAGGCATCATAAAAATTCATCGTAATAAGTTTTTCGTTGAGGAAAAAATGCCCTGGTTTAACGATTTTGGAATAAATATAGAGTTGAAAGCCATATCTTTTGGGTATCTCACTAATCTCAAATAATATATAAAAACAAGCGCAAACAAGATGAATCACTAAGAATAAACTGTAAGGTGTACTTTGCTCACTGACAGAAATGAAATTAAACTATCAGAAATTTTATGTTGCAGTAAATTTATAAAATATATTTAAATATAATGAAATGTAATTAAATTTACCGTAGTTCTCAGTTACCTGCGGCACTGGAGCAGGTACGTTGGAGATTTCGGTAACAGTTTTATTACTCTCTCTAGTTCTTGAATAGAGTATAGGAATTTGTATGATTGCGATTGCCCCCCCCCCCTCCCAAGAGCTTTGAGTTCAGGAAAATAAAATCCATTCTGCCTTTTATATTAAGAATGAGTATGCTGCTTGCACTCCCCCCCCCCCCCCCCCCGTCGACAACTTGTTTTTCTTGCCATACTGTACTTTTGTAACCGAATACAAAAACATACTTAATCTATTTAACAGCTACAATAACAGAAACAGAATAAAATAATAAAATTAACTTCTTAGATATCACTTTGCATAATACTAAAAACAAAATTAGAACCGAATGGTACACAAAGGAAACTTGGTCTTCAAGATGCATCCATTATCCCAAAAAAAAGCTGTGATACTTAGTCTTGCCGATCGTGCAATTTAATTAACCGATGCTGAGTTTCGATCAAATATCATTAAAAAAGCAAAGGAAGCATTACTAAAAAGCAATTACCCAAACAACCTAATTGAGTCAATATTTAAAAAGAGAATAAACAGATTTTGTAATAAAGGTAGTTATTGCATAAAAAGAAACAAAAATAATACCCAAAAATATCCAACACTTCCATACATCCCAAAGCTTTCGCATAACATACAAAACATATTTAAAAAGGAAAATATTACTATATGTCATAAAGCTCATAACTTATTGAAAAATAAATTTTCCAAATTAAAAACAAAAATTCCAAATGACAAAAAGAGTAATGTCGTATATGAAATTTCATGCAACAACGGTGTATATAGGGCAAAAAAGCCAATATATAGAAAATAGAGTCAATCGACATAAATTTGACAAAAAAAAAAATAAAACAACCCTAACTAACCACACGACGGAAACTAATCATAAATTAACTTTGAAAAACCAAAATTTTAAGAACCGAAAATCACAATAAAAAACGAGAATTCTATGAGATGATAGAAACTAAAAAAATAAAAACTCTGTAAATTCAAAAACTGACACGAGACAATTAAGTAAAATATATAATAATTTATTTAAATAGAAACTATCCACATGTGTTAGCAAACAGCCACCCTTTTACCACCGTTAAGTATATTATCCTTATCCATTAATGCGAGAAGTAAAAAAACTATTGAGAAAATTAACCTTTCGGCAGACAAGTTCAGTATAATTTATAGTTTTAAAGTGTTTTGTTCTGTTTCCGTTTTGTTTTGTTTTATTTTGATGTGAGAGTTCAAATTAAGGAGGATTAATTTTTAATTAATATCTGTCGCCATCTGTCGGACCCGGAGTTTTTCCATATTTTGGATTGCTCCGAACTTTTTAACACGAGAATCATGTAGATTGATAAATTTTCATGTCCGCTTCGCCAATATTTGATTCTATTTTATTTTATATATATATATATATATATATATATATATATATATATATATATATATATAAAATAAATATGTATATATATATATATATATATATATATATATATATATATATATATATATAGAAAGATGTCAACTGATGATCTTAATATTGACACTGAGTTGAATTTCTAGGTGATCCAGATATTAACTTGAAACTTGATTTTTTTTAAATAGATAGTAAAACTATTTGGAAATCCTTCCGAAATCTTTAGAATGTTCTCAGCTTTACTTTCTTTTCAATAAAAAATACTAAGTGCCTCTATAAAAATAAAGAATAGATATTAACTGACCCTTATATTGCTTAGGGCAAGATAACTAAATTAGTTTCGGGGTTTCTGACGCCGATATATTTATTATGCAATTTTTCTTCTTCATTCTCTTCTAACAGGGTATTTGGCCAATTTAAACACTATCATTAAATAACCATTTAATGATATGATCATTATTGTAATGACCAATCATTAATTTATATATAGAGTTGGCATCTTATCACATAATTTAAAATGCCAATGGAAATCACGAATTTAGTTGATTCATTTTATTATTTACGTCGAGAGGTTTTATTATTAAAAGCGAATTTGGAACGAAAACCTAAAAAAAATGGATGGCGGAATATTAACTATTCTACTGGAGAAAAAAACGTGGAAATATATTAAAATAATAATTGCTTCTTCTAATAATGACAGTCATTAAAGTAATACAATAGTCCTATTAGCAAAATGCTCAATACCCCTATCAATAACACAGGTTTACAAAAAAAAAGTTGATGCATCTTTTGCCACACCATTTTATTCTTATGTAATTTGACGCCCTAAATCCAAATCATTTCAAGGTCAAATTGAGAAAAATCTACTAAATAAATCTGAGAAAGAAGATATGAAGGTTTTTTGGATCATTAAGTCCGAATTCGTGGTTTGTTTAATCCCCAAGGTCAGCCAGAAGCCATTTTAGCGCTATTTCAAGGTTAAATTGAGAAAATCTACTAAATAAGTCTGTAAAAGACGATACCTAGACTTTTGAGGGGAGGAATTCGCAGTTTGTTTAATATCCTAAGTTTAGCCAGAGGTCATTTTAAGGTGAAATTGAAATAATTCAGTAAATTAATCTGTAGAAGAAGAAAACCCATATGCAGCTAGATTGATATCCGTTACACAGCAGAAAGGTAAGCGGATCGAACGTACCCTACGCACAGTTAGATCGATGTCCGTTCCAATTATTCTGATAATGGTTAATTTTATTTCTAAAATTATCAGTTATTCCGTTAACTGATAATTTCAAAAATCTAATTATTATTTACTTTGTTACTTAATATTTGTAGGAATAAAATTACCAGTTACTTTATTAATTGATAATTTTAGTAATCAAATTACCAATTATCATTGATTAATTGATAATTTTATTTTCAAATTATCAATTGATGAAGTAATTGATAATTTATTTTTGTGAATTAATGATTCACTGATTAATATTCTTATTTTTGAAATTATGTTACAAAATTAATTGATAATTTTACCCGATAATATTACTAAAAAAAAATATTATTGCCGGTCTCTGATTAGGATAAATACTTATTAATTCCAGACATGCACAATAGAAAAGCGCCTAAGGTAACAAAGGATATCTAGCCCGCTCTGCGCCAGTGAGAGACTAATCACTTGACCCCTGCACCAACGCTAAACCCCCGCACCAATGCTAAACCACAATAGCAGCTTTTTATTTTTAATAGAAATCAGTGTTTTTCTTTAATTTTTCCAAATATTTGTAAAGTCTAATTCAATAACAGCAATATGCATCACACTTTGTAAAAGAAGCAATTCTCTTCATTTGTCTTTTACTCATGTCAATTAATGAAACATTAATCTGTAATTAAAAATTGGTTTTAGGATTTAAAAAGGTTTTGAAAATTAAAATAAAACTAAACTCATCCTGGCCAAAAATGACCGTTTTACCTAAACCTTTTTTATCTAAAATTACGCCTGTCAGTTCTTATTTTAGATAACATGTAAATTTATCGGTTCATTACCACAGCTTTACAAAGAAGATCTGTGACGTGAGGATAACAAATAACCAGTGCTTCGCTTTCAATCTGCACCATTTCGACGGGAAAGCTCGGCAAAAAAATCCCACTAATCAATCCGACCTTTTGGGAATTTTATTCTCTAAAAATAAATTACATATTACGGGAAACAAATCCTCTTGAGAGAGGTTGGAAAGCTTTTCTAATCGTAACTAGTAATTTTTGAAATTGGTGAAGAGAAATTTCTAGAAATTACTGGCTGGGTATATAAAATAAGGAACCACTACAGAATTGAATAAGTAATTTTAATATATCAATCAATTAAATTGTGCAGTTTTAGCTTTTACTTCAATTAAATACTAAACTTTTTGCTAAAACAGGCTTGGACCGTGCCAAATTGGAATTATTATCCGACGTTTCGCCTACGATTGTACGAGGCATCTTCAGGGATCTTTACTCCACGAGATTAGAACACTGAATGACTATCGAGGAGCAACAGCCCGGTATATAAAACCGACTAGTGCTCGGCGAACCGTGACCCAGCGTTACAATCAATTTCCACGTATGAGGTAGACTGTAACCTGCATCTCTATTAATATTATTTGGATATCTACAAATTGCGATTGATTCTCTAATTTTACGTCTAAAGAAACCAGGCACTGATGCTAGCACCTTAGTTGCTTTTTCATTAAAAGTGTGACCTGAGCAATGCTGGTGTTCAGCAAATTGTTCAATTTGTTTCTTTTTTATACTTCTTTCATGTTCCTTAAGCCTAGTGAATACCGGGCTGTTGCTCCCCAATAGTCATTCAGTGTTCTAATTTCATGAAGTAAAAATCCCTGAAGATACCTCGTGTAATCGTAGGCGAAACGTCGGATAATAATTCCAATTTGACACGGTCTAAACCGAAGAACCATGACTTTTAACTTGACCAATGCCGTAAAAGCTTTCGTTCTTTATTAAAGCCTGGGAATATTTGAGTACTTCTTGTTTTAACTAAGTTTAGAACGAGAAGTACACAAATTAAAAAAAAAAACTAATACTGACAGCTTCTTAGGAGGAGAAACACATAAAATTATACGAAAAAAATTTTTTTTATTAAAAGTTTTGATGATTATTTTTAATTTTTACTTGTTCCTAATTTTAAATAAAAAAATTTTGAAATTGACTTTGGACTTGTTTAGTTTAGTCGCTTCAAGATAATAAATATCAGTTGGAAAACAAATTAGGAAATATATTATCTTCTTTTCCCACACTCAGTTTGAAATTTTTAGCACTTTCGTATAGTTTTATACGTTTTGAGTGCTCAAAAAGTCACTTGTGTGAGCTGATGTGTGAGAGTTTGCATTGTCATAATGAAGAATGATCTGTAGTATTCGCTTTATTTTCCTCAATTCACCGAAGACTTCCTGCATAATTGTATACCATTCAGAATTTATGGTTCTACCATTCTCGCATGGTTGCGACATAGCTAATTTTTCAGCAAAAACAGGTGACAAAATGCTTCGGAGTGCTTTGTTTGTGAGTAACTTTTGCTGGTTTTGGCTTATCATGGAATACGCTTATGGTCCCCTACTGTATGCCTTTGAGCTAATACATATAGATCCAAAACTGTCACCGCGATTTTATTTTTTCAGCATTTCCTCTTTTAGAACGATTGTAAAATTACGAGGGATCCATCGTGAATATAGCTTCTTCACTCTCACTATGACGGTCACTGTTGAACCAGCACTATACACCTCATTTTATTTATCCATACACGGGGCAGGCCCATTCGCCCAAAAATACAAAATATTAATAATGCTTTTCTATAGTTAAAATATAGATTATAAGAAAAATCAGATAACACTTTAAAGAAATTACATCAAGATTTATCACAAATATATAGATTGTAGTATATGCTCATCCGTCGTTTCAGAAAAATTATTTATGGAGGTTGGATTTTCTCCGAGAACGTCACGAGGTACATTTCGATTGAACACGAATGACGTATATGAGCTATAAATGACTTGTGTATCAGGAACTTGGTCATTTCTGGTATCTGTACGTTGCTGCATTACGTGGTTCCCACCATGAAGTGAAGTTTGGATGTCATTTAAGAATGATTGCATTGGATAAATTAGAGTGTTTTGATTTATCTGGTTCATTTCATATTCCTAATGAGTGTAGGTTTGTTAGTTCTGGCGCAACCCTAGGAGGGGCCACGGAGGTCCCACCAAAACCACCTGAACAACCTGGAGTGACATCAGACCGGAACGATTTGTGAGAGAAGGGACTGGACATGCTTGAATAAATTACTTTTTTCCTCTTAAATTGAAATATTTTTGTAAAAAAAAAATACAAAAATGACCGGAACTGGGCTTTAATGTACTTAATATATGAGAAAAATTAAGTATGTGAAATTTAGGTTGAATAAGTCGCCGAGAACTTAGCCAATATTTACTTCAATTATTAATTTTTATTAGTTAGACCAGAGCTCTTATGTGATTTTTTCAGTAAAAGTTTTTTAGGTTGATGCTCCTAAATCTTTTGTCGAAAGTAAAATCTAGTGTTGGGGCACTTAAGTTAAGGAATTTCCGAAATTAAATTATTCCGAAAATTTTTTGTGTTAAGCAAAAACCAGGCAGGATTAGTATTTTTAGATCCGTTAACGATGTCACTATCAGGGTGTAACTAATTTTCTCTTAACAGAAAATTATTTAAGTCGCAATCGGGAATGTCTAAATCGGGTATGTCAGGTTTCCTTAACGCAATTTAATTTCTGCAAATTATTTTGTCCATAGAAGTAGGCATGTGAATACTCCGTATATTATTTATTTCAAACAGTTTACGCAAGAATTTAAAACAAAATCGGCGTGTAAAGATTTTTAGAGAAACTTATTTTTGCGACGACAGTGGAATTTTACTAAAATTGCGTTTCACGATTGATTTGTCTAAAGACTTTACTTTGAGGTTCCTTCTTTAGCAATGAACTGTTATCAGCTACTAGAGTTTGCCTCTAAAGAATTTTCGCCTTTCAAGTGCCGCAATCTTCTTAATCTTCTTTTTAGAGTCGAATTTCTTTTATTTGAATTCCTGGTTGCCTAATTAAGAGAATCAAGAACCCCTTGCTCTACTTAAGCCATCGTAAGCAGAGCAGCTTCCCTCTTTGCACTAGCATAAACAGCTTAGTGATCCTTTTGATGCCGAAAGGGGCGCTCTAGGAAAACCTCTAGGAATTTAAAACTCCCTACTGAGGTGGTGAACTGTTTACTGACTAGTGGGCTACCTATTGAAGATTCCTCGTGTCTTTTCCTGACGTAGTACAAGTGCCAGACTACTAAGCAACGTTTCGCTGAGTAAATGCTTTAAAAGACTGAGATACTCGTTTGCGCGTGTGTATGAAATTTGAAAGATCTCTGCTTTTTAGTAAAAAAAAAATCAGTTTCTGCTAACGATTCTTTTTTTTTTTCACCGAGGGGACACCTTGTATAAACATCAGCACGAAGTGTGAAGGTAGTGCCGGATTCCTACTGGCTAAAACCCTCCCTGGACTGAAGGCCCCACGATCTTACTTCTGTTTACTGTAGTGAAGCCACAGTCTACAGAAGCGCGCTGTGAGTATCCATTGATTTCCCGGCCGTAGCTCCACGAACCTCCAGTCATCACGCATTAGGGTTTCCCCTCCAGGTGCCTGTGCACCTATTGCTTCGCACCACCTTACATTTCGCCTTCAATGTAAGGTTGATCTTCTTTCTGCATTCATACACTCAAGCACACGTCAATTATTCATTTGGGATTGTTGATTGCGTCTAACTTGGCACCAAATACCCTTTGATTTTGCTGCTCTAGATTGAAAAACTCATTTTTGACGTTATATCTTTCCCAAGACATTTACGATCTGATGATCAACGTTCACCAACAGGAAATTGCCATGTTCGGCTTTGCGTCATTTCTCCTTTCTTCTTTCGTCGCGATAGATGCAATAGTAATCCTCTCCAGGAACCAAGAAGCCAGGCACAACCATTTCCAGGTGATCCATCCACTTCAACTGTCGGAGAGCAACTGATGACGATACTAACGAATCATGACATTGGGTGCTATTTATAACTTCTCGGCACACCGTCGGATCTTTTACAAGAGAACCAATCAGGGCTTCGTGCGCTTTGTCAAAGCTCTGAGTCTGCGCCGTCGTCCGGTTCGGTGTCTATGCACCGTTCCTGTCGACAGCGTGAACTTTATTTCTTGGAATTTTAACCGACTTTATACTTTAATTTTATTATACGATTTTTTAGGTTCTTTTAAATCGTTTCTAAAACAAGATGCAAACAATAAATTGTAAACTTTGGCGAATTTTCTCCATATAATATTTAATGTTGCATCAATTTGAATACTTTACATTCTTTCAATTATCTAGGAGGACACATTTTTGACATCATTCAATAAGTTCTGGGCTATTAATTAACCCATTTAGAACCTTGCTAGAAAACACAATATCATAATTTTACTTGCGTTTTGCTACAATATTCAAATTTAACTTGGAGGCCCTGACGAGATACGAATTCGTGATCTCCTGTTGCGATTTTGTAGGTATTTCATCAGTAATCGAAAGTGAATGTTGACGAGTTAATTTCATTTTTTAACTGAGACGATATTTTGATGTTACCGTAAACAACATACACAAATAGCATCAGTATGAGAAAACATTCTGAGCATGCATACTGTCTAAAATGTCAAACTTTACAACTCATATGTCAAATGGCACCTAGCAATGCCAGCGTCGCCATACTGTTAAAAATAACCTTAAATTTAATGTAAAATTAATGTCCATTCTACATTAAATTTAATAATTTTATACTTAAAATCGTGAATAATTTACATTCACTTAAGAATCTACAGCAATTCATTCAAATATTAGTTCGCTCTACATTATATTTGAAAAAATGGTATCTTAAGTTTCAATAAAGTAATTGAAAAGATACTTCAACTTCCTCAACGAAAAACTTACTACGATGAATGTTTCTGATGCCTTAAAATATCAATATTTAGATAATAATATTAAAAGCTCTGTTGAGATGTGTTCCAACATGACAGGAGGTGGAAAATCTGCTATGTACCGAATACTGGATGAGAAATAAACGACTGGAATTGTTAGTACCCCCAAACCCCATTCGATCACAGACAGACGAAAAACCTCGTTGGAAGAAGAGATGAAAACTGTAATGAAAGGAGTTGTACATACATTTTATTATGAAAAGCACATACCAACCGTCGACAAAATTCTAACTAAAATCAATGAAGATCGCGATTTGCCTGGAAATAAAAGAACTGAATTCCGGAAATTGCTCAGAGAACTTAATTTTTGCTGAGAAAACCCGGATAGAAAATCTGTTCTTATAGATCGTCCGGAAACTGTCCGTTTGAGAATGAAATATCTTTCTCAAGTAAAAGGTAGAGTTGCTAGAAATAATACAACTTACAAAATTAGTAATTTAACTAAACTTTTGAAAGAGTCTTTTGAATAAAGTTACTGCGAAAAATTGGGAAAAATCCATATAATAAAATAATAAAACAAAATGTGGAAACTCGATCTCATGATCGGTGAGATAGAGGAACGAATTATAATTAATTTGAGCGAAAATAGCTTCACTGACTTTGATTAGGAATTAGATACGTAATGTTTACCAGTGTAAACACAAATTATTAATTAAATTTTTGTTTTTGTTGTATTTTATTATTTGATGTTGTTTGTATATTTTTTTATATATTTTTATTTTAGTGTGTCCCACTCTTTAATTTTATATATATTAAATTCCTATTAGCCGTAAGTTTATTATTATTTTATTATTGTATTTGTGTCTTTTTCTTAAACGTGTAGAATTAACATGTAAATTTTATTTTTTTGGGGCTATGGATTTCTATATGATAAAGTAGGTTAAAATAAAATATCAGTACAAGAGAAATAAAAATAAGTAGGTCTAATTTTAACTGTAAGATATAAAAACTAATTATTGAATTCCTTTTAAGTGTTTAATTGTAATTCTGCAGATGGTTTAAGAAATAAATAAACTGAAACGTCAAATGTCCTAAAAATGTTTTTAATTAATATTAAAATGACAGCCCCAAAAATATTTTAATATTATATAGACGAATTTATTTTTTTATATATGTTTAACTTTTTGTATTTTTGATAATGGGTATTTTGTAAGTATTTAAATTATAACTTAGAAATTTTTGAGAAAATAAGGCTACGTTTTAGTTTGAATGTGCCCAAAACGATTTTTATGACAAAATTAAAAATAATAAAAATATAGTTGTGATTTGTGTTAAATATGTCAAAATTATCTACATTTTGTAATGTATGTAAATTATTAAGAAATCATAAGAAATAAAATAATATTATGAAAACTTTTTATTTTAAGTTTATCACCGAAATGATATTCTATACCATAAATACTTTGTGTGTAAAATAAACCTCTTTCCGACGCCTATGATAAGGATTAAAATCCATTTTAACCCTTCGCATTTCCAAATATCTATATGAGGTTATCCAACCCAAATAATCCATTATTGTAAACCGGTATTTTTCATTATAAAAGTTCTAACCCATTCCTATGAAAAATATATGTGTCTAACAGATTTTTCCACCGGACTAAAGAACATAGGTAGTTTGCTAGGAAAAAAAGGGTAAAAAATGATTTATTACCCTCTCTAGTTCTTGAATAAAGTATAGTATAAGATGCAAAATCGCGTCTATTTTCCTGAACTCCTTAGATCCGCGCCTGGTTGTGTGTATGTTGTATGCAGTGAACACGTTCTGGTGCTCCTCACGCAACAGAGCGTTCGCTGCTGTTACTTGTTTGATTATTAGTTCGACGATGTTATTTTCGGATTATTAAATATCAAACCATTATAATTCATTTCTTAGGTAAGTATATGGTCATCCAATCTTCACCACCCAGAAGAGAATGAGAAAGAAATTGGCAAATTGTACACGAGGTAATATTCCACAACATGATACCTTGGGCTATAGAATTGTTTGAGCGCTATAAGGCATCGGAACCTGATGAGGTCAACCCAATCCTTCTAAAGCAAGGTAAAGACACTCTGGCTTGGAAAGGTTTAAAATAATCTTTGTAATGAATCTTGGAAGAGAATATTCTTAGGTGAAGTTCTTTAGACGTATTAACGTGTCATTTTTTTTTGCTGAAGCTGACAGAGAGACTACTTGAAAGGCACATATGGGAAACCTCTCTAAAGTAGAGGCCCTTACGCCTGAATCAACATGCCTACCAATGAAGAAAATTATGTGAGTCAGCTCTACATTTTATGGTAAGGAGAATAGAGTCTGCCATAAATAATAAGAAAATAGTGCCAACAACCTTCCTTGATATTGAAGGGGTGTGCGAGATTCTTTTGTTTGGGGAGCTTAAGTTGGCACTACTTTTGAGACCACTGAAGACATAACAAGAAATTTGTTGTGCGAATTTAGGATTATACCATTTTTCATACGCGCGGACCGTTCAAGCCTGGAAAAACGTTGACCTATACCTACACAGATATGTATCGCTTCTTATAAGGAATACTTTGAATGGAACAAAATAAATATTGATGAATAAATATCATTTTAGATGTTTTTTAGGTCCCATTTATTTCTTTACGAAAGATACAAAAAAATTTTAAATACAGTCCTGCATTTTGTCATAGGAATACTTAGATGATTTTTTACTATGAGTTACAATAATAGTTTATTTCAAAAGAAAAAAATAAATATAATTTACCCATCTTGACCTACCAATTTTCCACAAGGTAACATTTTGTTACAAGTTAATAAAATTATTTTCTAAATCCCTAGGGATTTGATAACAATCTTGACCTGTCATATATCCCCGAATAAAAAAATTCATTGGGGTCAGTTCACGTGATCGCATCGGCCAGTATACCTTACCTTAGAGAACGGCAATAATATTTTTTTTTGGTATTATTAACGTGTAGTATTATCAAGCAATTTTGTAATGGATAATTTAAAAAATAAGATCAATTAATGAATATTCATTAATTCTTAAAGTAGAACTATCAAATACTTCATCAATTGATAATTTTGAAAACAATATCATTTAGTGAAGTAATTGGTAATTTGAAACCCAAAGAATATCAGTTAATAAAGTAATTGGTAAATATATTCCTATATTATCAATTAATGAAGTAACTGTTAATTTTATTTTTAAAATTACCATTCTACGAAGTTATTGATAATTTTACAAATAAAATTGTCCATCAACGAGTAAGTGAAAATTTATTTTTTCCAATTACTCACTATAAGAGTATTTAATAATTTATTTTTTCGAATTATTGTATTAATAATTGGTAATTTACTGTAATGGAACAAATATTAATTATTTTACACCATCCAATGTGAACTGTATTCTGTTAAAATGAATAATTAAATAATCACTCTGTGAATAGATTTCCCGTGGGAATAGGGAAGTTATATTTTTTATCACTATCCACGAAAGTCTAAAGAAAAAATAAATCAGTTATCGAACTTAACTTTTATTATCTTTGTCGTTTAAATGTTTTCTTAAAAATATATAAACTCAGTAAATATATGAAGACATAAAACTAAAAGACCTTTCTAAGATTTGGCTATAAATCTGTCGAAATAATCCTACTCTGATTATGTAAATAAAACCAGACGTGATAAGGGTAGTTTTTAACATATGGTATATGAAATACCGTTAAAATGTATTAAAATATTGAACGATTTTCCCATTATTAGGAAACAAAAGAATAATCAAACAAACTCATTATACTGGAATATAACGTTTGACCTGTGAAAGGAAATAATGTAGCGTCTGTTTTTCCTGATTGGAAGAAAGAATGATTTAAATACCAGTATTGTGAATAAAAGGGTACTCAGGTTTTTTCACAGACGTTATATTATTTTATTCCTTTAATTATAGAAAGAAATATAATAGTTTTAGTAATTGTGTTTATATAAAAAGTAAGATTAAGACGCTCAGAGGCCAATTCGGGAATCAAGCATCTGGTATAGCATAGCTAACGCCCTCAGCACGTAAAGATCGAAACCTTCGAATTTTAAGGGAAAGAAATTGACGTTTACAGGGTTCCATCGGGTAATATGGGTACAAACGGGAAACAGAGAGATGTCGAGGGGGTGTATGATTCGAAGATACTCTTTTAAGGAATAGTAAATTTCAGTCATAATTTGAATGTCGTTAGAACGGTACCGTGAGTACCAGTGCCGTGGAATAATTACGTCGGGAAAAAAGGTTATCTTTGTTTAATTTAGTAAATTGAGGGATTATTGTGCGTTATTTTAGTGAGGCATTTCGCGATTTTCATACGGTTCGATTAAGTAATATAAATAGCTGTATTTCGCGTTTTATTTATTTTTTTGTTTAAAATTTTATTAAGTTATTTATACGTGTTTTTTCAAAATTGGGTTTTACGTTTTTGGTTAAAATAACGGCCGAGAAGAGCAGTTATGCTAGTTTTTTTTTTGTAATTGTTATTAGTTTTAAGTTTCTCACTGTAAATGGTTCGTTTTTCTATTTATTTTTATTAAATAGATTTAAAGTGTTTTGAAAAATTTGTTTTATTCAATTTAATTAAATCCTTCACGCGAATTAACTTGCGGGCCTGCTGTTGCGAGACCTACAAAACAAGAGATGTCTTCTGACCAACTACTTAGCAGCCTTTCCTGAGTCCTGAAGTTTTGAGTCATGGTTTTTGTAAGCTTAAATAACCGTAGTTGTTTGGTACTAAAGCTACTAGAGAGAAGTTAAACGATCAGACTTGCAGAGTGTCTTTATTACTGTGAAATTTAATTGTAGGTTATTAAAATAGCTACAAATTAATGTGTGGCAATAAATTGGTTATAGATAGATTGGTTAACGCTACCTCAATATGTCATTAGCAGGAGTCTATAATCAAATTCTGTCACATTACCAGAATTAATTAATTTTTTTTACTGAAACACTTTGTATTTTTGGATAAAGTAATGGAACAGTGGGAAAAATTAGTCAAATGAATCGTTTAATTCTACGGGAAAAATTGTAACGAAAACTTATTGTATATCGCTGAAACATTTTTTTTGTTCTGGCTAAAATAAATAATAAATAATTTAAGAAAATTACACTGTTTCTGCTATAATGATAAGCTTTAGTCGCGTTAATAGGATTCAAAATGGTTGAAAAAATTTAAATTGATTAATTTGACTTAAAAATCCCAGAAAAGAACCGAAAAATGGGTAACGAAAAATTTTAACCACATGCTTAAATAAGCTTTATACAATAATCTGATATTTTTCACACCTTTCCATTAGAATATTTTGAGACCAATGCATTGAAGTTCAAGCTAAGTTGATTTTGCTCTTGGAGCAATTCACATTATAAGTATGGTTTTCATACATATTCTGTTAGTTATTAAAAGGGAATAATAATCATAATTGCACAAGTAGGATAAAGAATTATAGTTATGATGCTATTTTATATGATGCTGCATTATTTGCAAAAAAAATCAATAAGTAATTGTTTAATTAAATGCAGAAGAAATTGCCAATTAATAATTTAATAACTTGGAAAATTAAATTTTTAATTATTCTTATAATGGAAAATTTGAGAAATGAAATCTTCTTTTACCTTTAAATGATTAATTACTTCGACAATTGATAATTTTGAAAATAAAATTATGAATTATTTGTTAATGGATAATTGTAGAATTAAAATTACTAGCTACATTTTTAATTGATAATATTAGGAATTAATCCAATTATTTAATTAATCGATCATTTTATGAAAATAATCTATAATTACTACAAAAAATGATAGTTTTAGTTTCGAAATTATTAATTGATAAAGTAGCTGATAATTTCGATTTGCTGATTAAACATTTTTCAGTAACTGATTAATACTAAATTATAATTTTTTTTGCCGGTCACTGCCTTACCTATGCAGCCATTGGGTTTAAAAATATATGTGCACGATGTGCGTCTCGATAGAGTCCTGTTGAAAGTATTGGAAGTCTCTACACACCTCTAATGAGAGACCATACATGATAAGTTCTGATCGTCTTAAAGAAAGTTAAAATCGATTTGTACATTTAGGTGCTCGTCAAAAAAAAAGTGCCTACAACTTTGTAGCTAATAATGCCCAACCAACCCTTTGGTTGTATACTTGCCTATTATGCACTGACGAGAAACAATGAGTTCAAAATCTGTCTGTAGGTGGCGATATACAGCCAAGACAGATTTTCATCTTTGTCTGGAAACTTCTTGCAATCTAAAGCAAAGCTGTTTATTCATAACAAAACACGCCTGTCTTAATAATATAGGTATTTTAAGTTGGTTTCTCCTATATATATATATATATATATATATATATATATATATATATATATATATACTTCTTTCTCTTTTCTTGGGCATTAATTTATTTCCTCATAGATGGTTTATTGTTTTTTATTACAAACGTTTCGACCTTATTTCTTGGTCTTCATCGGTGTTTTATAACAATATCAGTTTCTAAAAACATAAAAACACAAATCATTAAAATTTTCTCACAAAAGTCGTCACATTTTATAAATTATATACAAATGAAAATATCAAAATATAACAGTATGATATACATTATTTTATTAAGATTAGGAATGACTGCTTTTTTTTTTTTTTTGGTTGATGGTATTCAGGCAGATTTTCACCCATTCTGCTATATATTCTTAAATTATTTTTTTGTTTTTATTTTTCTTGAACCGTTATTTAGATATATTATTCTTTCTCTTTTCTTGGGTATTCGGTTCGGCAGTGGAATAAAAATTAATTTATTTCCTCATAGATGGTTTATTGTTTTTTATTACAAAAGTTTCGGCCTTATTTCTTGGGCTTCATCAGTGTTTTCTAACAATATCAGTTTTTAAAAATATAAAAACACAAATCATTAAAAATTCCTCACAAAAATCATCACATTTTTAAAATTATATACAAATGAAAATATTCAAAATATAACAGTTTGATATACATTATTTTATTAAGATTAGGAACGACATTTATGAGAAACTTTTAATGATTTGTGTTTTTATGTTTTTAGAAACTGATATTGTTAGAAAACACTGATGAAGACTAAGAAATAAGGTCGAAACGTTTGTAATAAAAAAAAAACAATGAACCATCTATGAGGAAATAAATAAATTTTTATTCCACTGCCGAACCGAATGCTCAAGAAAAGAGAAAGAAGAATATATCTAATTAATAGTTCATAAAATAAAAAAACAAAAATAAAAACAAAAAAGTAATTTGAGTATATATATATATATATATATATATATATATATATATATATATATATATATATCGTGACGCGTTTTTACAATCGGCGGTAATCCATGGACATACAGATACCTTTTGTTACGGCAGCGAAGATATGGCCTAAAACTTACAATCTAAAACAATACTAAAAAACCAAATATATGGAATACTGGGAAAGAGTTTGTATGTGCGCTGTTCACAGATTCTCGTACTAATTTAGCGGTAGCGGTGAGATAGACGGTAACCCGGTACTATTCACGAAGGCTCGTACTTAAATTCGCTGCGCCTCGTGCCTAAAATCCGCGACCCTATACACAGTGCGTCGTACTAAAAATTCGACCGGCGACGGTGCGCTCATATTCCGGTCGGCGACGTCTTCAGTACGTGCTAGTTCTTTACGCGTCGGCATAACATCGGGACCCTTCATGTCGGACAGCGGTGGGCATCTACCGGTAAAACACGTTCCCGGTTATTACAGAAACGAAACAATACCGATTTCATACAATGCATATGTGCATCGGTGACGGTAGGATGGAAAGGAAGAAACCGACACTGGCCATACTTGTAAGAGTCCTCGTTAGCGTAGGTAAGATTGAACAACATTACCCGTACTTACAAGAGTCCTCTTGAATGTCGACCAATGTGGGTAGGAGGACACGATATTGCTCGTGCTTACAAGAATTCTCGACAATGTTGACCAATAATCGTAGGAAATTAGGCAAGGAAGTGATACTGTTCGTACTTATAAGGGTCGTCGGCAGTGTCGGTAGGATGACACAACATTACCCGTGCTTACAAGGGTTCTCGACAATGCTAGCCACTAGCGAGGTAGAACGTAAGGAAGATAGTGAATGGTGAAATACTATGTATGCAAAAGCTTAGCCTTACCTACATTGTTAGACCAGGCAGGCGCGGTCCGGCGGGTGATTCCAGCAGTCCGTTGGGACTGTCAACGCGGGTGGAGAACATACAGTTCTCAACAAATTAATGGCCGATGAGTGACGGCGTGGGGTGATCGCGCATACAGTACTGCGTTATACGGCGCGTGATCACTATAGAGGGATGTTCTGAAAATTGTCGGAAAATCGTATTTTCCGGCATGGCGACGTGAATTTAATTACAGACCAGTAATATGGAACCTTTAAGTGTTCTTTTCCAGCAAGAATGATATTTTTCGGATTTATAATAAATATAATAAACCCCGGCAAATATGCCGGGTAATATATATATTACCTTTAATTAAGAAAGATAGAGGTCTAGATACAAAACAGAATTATTGCTGTGCCCCTATGTGAAACAACACGTACAAAAATTTCTAAAAGTAATGTAGGGCTATATTTAAATTTAATTTTTTTGACTGCACCACACCAAAATACATCAAAATATCTTGTTGGTTTTAGAATTGGGGAACTAATGTTGACGACAAAGCCCGACCCTGCTCCAAACGGGATGCGTTCTATTTTGTTTGGAATTTTATCTAAGACAGGATCGTTATACAACTTGTAACACTCTTATTTGCTCCAAATTCAAATCAAACGATTCTATTCATTGCTGTAATCAGTAACCTGCTGACACCATATTGCAAGGACCTTAATTATTTGACTTCGAGGAATCTCATTTTCCCGTTCATTTGATCGTAAATAGGTGCGTGATTATAAGAAGATTGCCTTTAAAATTGAAATTTTAAGTGATTTATTAACGCTGCCAAAGAAAGACAAGAAAATACACAAAGGAAATTGAATTTTAGAGGTAATTTTTGAGATTTATGACCTAGAAAGTCATTGGAAAGGATGAAAAAGATTTGAAAAGTGTATTCTTTTGTACAGAACTAATTAAGTACAGCGCAGATGGAGGAATCGTAATTTATAGTCTAATATTATGAAAACCTTCAATTTTATATTAAACTTATTTTTTTTTGCAGGTTTCTCTAGCTTAATGTTCCGTTGTCTCTCCATCATACAATTTTTACTAGTTTAATTCATTATACACTTTGTTCAAAATCATTGAAAAACTATATCTCTCAACACACAAAGGAATGAATAAAAGAAGGACGCAGCTCAAAAAAGGTAAAATAAATACAGCAAAATATACAGGGACTAACCAAACAATTAGAAGAAATATCAAGGAAAATAATGGAAGGAAAGAAAGAACAAAGATAGAAAGAGTATTTCAACAAAACAAGAACATGAAATGCCTGAAATCACAACAAAGAAAAATAGAGATAAATAGTATAAACAACAACGAAGAGATAGAAACTAGCGACATGGAGCATATTATACACATAACGCAAGAATATTACAAAAAGCTTTATAATACAAAGGAATCTACAAGAAATCCTTAATCGATTAAACACTAAAATAAAAAAAAATATCAACTATGACATTCAACCCGAAATTAGTAAAAATGAGATTAAAAAGGCCCTGAAAGAAATGAAAAATAACAAATCGCCAGGTAAAGATGGAATCACAGCAGAAATGGTAAAAAGTGATGGAAAAACAACAAGAAATGTTTTGTACGTTCTTCTGAACAAGATACTTAGTACAACACCGATGCCAACCACTTGCGATGAAGCAATGACCCTTTTACTATTTAAAAAAAGGAGACCGAAAAAATTTGAAAAACTACAGGCCAATAAAGTTACTTAATATCATGTATAACATACTAACTAAAATACTGACAAATAGACTGACCTCCAAATTCGATGGCTACCAAACACGAGAACAGGCTGGATTTAGGAAAAACTTCAGCACATGCTACTACCTACTTACAATAAAAATTCTAATTGAAAAGGCCAACGAATATCAGATTCCTCTATATATAACATTCATAGATTTTGAACAGGCCTTTGACAGCGTTGAACATTGAGCAGTTAAGAACTCGTTGCAAAATAGCAGGATCAACCATAGGTTCACATATTTAATAACAAACATATAACAATGCAAAGATTATTATCAAATTAATGGAAAAACACAGCACTAAACAAATAAAAATAGAATGATGGGCCAGGCAACGAAATACAGTGTCACTGAAACTGTTGAACCAAGCTCTAAAGGATGTCTTTAAAGAATTACAATGGGACAATTATGGGATGAACATAAACGGAGAGCTATTAAATCGCGTGAGTACGCGGATGATACAGCTTTGATAACAGATAAGAAAGATGAATTGTAAAAAATAATTGAAGAACTGTACAACGAACCGTCAAAAAAAGGAATTATAACAAAAGAAAGTAATGACAAATCAAACTGAAGAAATGATTATAACGGTCGCACAAAGGAAATTGGAGGAAGTGTCAGAGTATATATATATATATATATATATATATATATATATATATATATATATATATATTTTCTAATATTTGCTTGGGTATAGGTTTTTCATTAGAGAAACAAAGGACAATAATTTTCTTTCTGACGTTTCGCTCTACATAGCGAGCTTCTTCAAAAGAGCTTGGTATATTTATTTTACATCTACAAAAATTACAGAATTTTTTATATAATAAACATATATCACAGTAATTACATTTTTATATTTTTAATTTAATTAAAATTAATAAAAACAAAACAGATTTTAAAATAGTCTTAAAGTTTAAAATTTAAAATTTAAAACAATACAAACAGGTTAAAATAGTGAAGATTATAAAATAGTACATACCTTGAAAGTAGTTTTGTGTGTATGTTTAAAAATAAATTCAATTATGATCTTTGGTATGCAATTTGTATGGATAGATTTATTTTTATAAAAAGCAAAAAATAGGAAAAAAGATTATTATTTATTTTTTAATGACGTTCTTTCACCTGTATGAGTGTATATGAAATCGTTCCAAGCATCATTACATTATTTCTCATATTTATTATAGAGTCGCTTCAAGCATGTTTTATTCAAAAATCAAATTATAGTATATCTGACTTAAATTTTTGACATCTTGCTTGTCATTTACAACATTTTTATCTTTTTTTATGTGTATCATTTCTTTGATGACTAATTTATGATAATTTCTGTCAGTATCTAAAATATGGGTGTTTTTAAAATCAAATTCATGCTTAGACGTTTGTTCATGCTTATGTAAAGATGTCGATGCATTTTTAGTATACTTGTGTCTATTCACTCTATTTTCAATATATTGTGTCGTCATGCCAATGTATTTCTTAGGACAATTTAGGCATGGAATTGCATATATTACGTTAGATCTTTTTTTGGTGGGAACTTTGCTTTTTAACTTCGTATAAAATGACCCAAGTAAATTGTTCGCCTTATGGCATACCGTTATGTTATGTTTATCCAAAATATATTTTATTTTTTCAGACAGTTGGTATATATACGGTAATGCAATGAAAGTGTTTTGTGTTTTGATATTGTTAATTTTATTTTTTTTGTTTGTGTTATAATGTAAATAGGTTCTTTGTTTAATTATTTTTTTTATGAGTAGTTTAGGAAAATGGTTCATTATTAGGGTCTCTTCCACTTTTTTTAGCACTTCTGGGCGAAATTCGGGTGAAGATAATTTTATAGCTCGATCAACTAAGCCGATTATGACACTATTTTTTTGTTTATTTGGATGTTCAGAGTTAAAATTCAAATACCGGCCCGACCAAGTATCTTTCGTGTACCATTTTGTATGAAGACTATTATCCGTCTTATTTCTGTGTATAGTTAAGTCTAAAAAGTTTATTTTTTGTTCTATTTCAATTTCAGCTGTAAATTTCAGTTTTGGGTGGAAATTATTAAAATATTGTAACAAGCTATCTATTTTGTTTTCGGGTACAGCAGCCAAACAGTCATCTACATAGCGTTTAAAAAAGATTATATTAAAATCCAGTTTTTTCAATACTTCTTCTTCTACGTATTCCATAACTATTTGTGCTATTGTTGAGGAGATTGGTGAACCCATAGAACAACCGTCTAATTGTTGGTACAAACTATCTTTGAATTGGAAATAATTATTATTTATTGTAAGTTTTACAGATTCTATAAATTCATTGAGTGTCAATGTTGTGTGTTCTTTTAAATCGTCCCATTTTTCTTCCATTTCGCCCAGAAGTGCTAAAAAAAGTGGAAGAGACCCTAATAATGAACCATTTTCCTAAACTAATCATAAAAAAAATAATTAAACAAAGAACCTATTTACATTATAACACAAGCAAAAAAAATAAAATTAACAATACCAAAACACAAAACACTTTCATTGCATTACCGTATATATACCAACTGTCTGAAAAAATAAAATATATTTTGGATAAACATAACATAACGGTATGCCATAAGGCGAACAATTTACTTGGGTCATTTTATACGAAGTTAAAAAGCAAAGTTCCCACCAAAAAAAGATCTAACATAATATATGCAATTCCATGCCTAAATTGTCCTAAGAAATACATTGGCATGACGACACAATATATTGAAAATAGAGTGAATGGACACAAGTATACTAAAAATGCATCGACATCTTTACATAAGCATGAACAAACGTCTAAGCATGAATTTGATTTTAAAAACACCCACATTTTAGATACTGACAGAAATTATCATAAATTAGTCATCAAAGAAATGATACACATAAAAAAAGATAAAAATGTTGTAAATGACAAGCAAGATGTCAAAAATTTAAGTCAGATATACTATAATTTGATTTTTGAATAAAACATGCTTGAAGCGACTCTATAATAAATATGAGAAATAATGTAATGATGCTTGGAACGATTTCATATACACTCATACAGGTGAAAGAACGTCATGAAAAAATAAATAATAATCTTTTTTCCTATTTTTTGCTTTTTATAAAAATAAATCTATCCATACAAATTGCATACCAAAGATCATAATTGAATTTATTTTTAAACATACACACAAAACTACTTTCAAGGTATGTACTATGTTATAATCTTCACTATTTTAACCTGTTTGTATTGTTTTAAATTTTAAATTTTAAACTTTAAGACTATTTTAAAATCTGTTTTGTTTTTATTAATTTTAATTAAATTAAAAATATAAAAATGTAATTACTGTGATATATGTTTATTATATAAAAAATTCTGTAATTTTTGTAGATGTAAAATAAATATACCAAGCTCTTTTGAAGAAGCTCGCTATGTAGAGCGAAACGTCAGAAAGAAAATTATTGTCCTTTGTTTCTCTAATGAAAAACCTATACCCAAGAAAATATTAGAAAAAAATATTTAACAAAAGGTTTAAGATACAAAAATAAATTATATATATATATATATATATATATATATATATATATATATATATATATATATATATATATATATATAGGTCAAATAACAAAACTAAATAAAGACAATCAAACTGAAGAAATAAAAAGAAGAGTCAGACTATCCTGGATATCATTTGGTAAACTATAACACATCCTTAAAAACAAGAAATATCCGCCCGCAGTATCTAAGAACTAGCGTGTTCAGTCAATACATACTGCCTGTCTTAACATATGGATCCCAAACATATAGATTTACCAAAGAGAATATAGATAGAATTTCTAAAACACAAAGAGCAATGGAGAGACAAATGCTAGGTATCAGACTTATAGATAAAAAGAAGAACGCATGGATACGAGACAAAAAGTAAGCGATGTCTCGACACAAGTAGCCAAGCTTAAATGGAGATTCGGTGGTCATAAGACAAAAATACAATAGATGGAACAAAATAATCCTAGAATGGAGACTCTGGCAACACAAACGAAGAAGACGAAGACCGCAAATAAGATGGACAGACGACTTAAAAAAGCAATCCTGACAAGCATGGGTACGAACCGCCCAAGATGGAGAACAATGAAGAAAACAAGGAGAGGCATATGTCCAAAGATGAATGATTGAGGCTCATTAGATAGATAGGAACTTTGTTCAGATAACAAATTTTGATCACTTTTATATCAACATACAACAATAAAATATAAAACTTTAAAACTTGTTGGCTTATTTTGCTACAAATCTGTTTTTGCTATTAATTCTTAAGATTAAATGTAAGCTGCACTGATACGACACATTTGTTAAAGCCATTAGTTTGCGTGAGATTCTCTGAAACTTTTTTGAATAAGGACATTTTATTTTCATGGAAATTTAAACTTTTTTTCTATTTACTGTTCATCCCACAGTTGTTATAATCGAAACTAGTAATAAGTTATTGTATATACCCTAATTACGCAGGCTTGCGATGGTTTTCCTGTATGCATCTTAAATTCTATATATTTTAAATACGTTCTAGGTCAGCCTTATTTTTCCTTAAAATAACGGCTTTAGATAAACAGGGTGTCTCTAAAAGATTTGTACAAAGCGCAAATTTCTGAGACTAAAATCTGAGAATCTAGCTGAATTTACCTTAGTTCAAAAGTTGATACTTTCCTAAATACAGGGTAAATTATTTTTAACGTTTGTTTGAAGGTTGTAGACAGTGGTGAAGATTGACTAAAATGTGGTTCTCGGACTTGCATTGTCTTTATTTTTATTTATTTTTACGACGTTTCGATTAGATTGTATCTCTAATCATTATCAAGTATAAACTAAAAGTTAGCTCAACTTTAAAATCTCGATAACTTCCTTAAAAATGAATGAAATTTTTTACTATGGCTAATTCGAATAATTTTACCTTTTTTTGTTGCAATTACTCACGTTATGGACAAACGCCTTATTCTTTTTTTTTAGTATTGCTCATAAATGCTCTCAATAAAAACATTCCATTTGTTGCATTTTTGTTTTTACTATATAAACTTCGTAGTTCCATTTCCTTACTTATTTCGTTTATCTTCTCGAATTTTTGCCTACTTTTTTACATTACAAACTACGGTTTTGCATTTCATTATCAGTTTGACCATTATTATTGATATTTTACTACACTTTGTATGTTTTTTATACATGCGGAATTTACTGTTACCTTTTTTTCAGATAAATCTCGCTTTTCCTGCCAACTACTATTCGAGTGAAATTCTCTCTTTTATCCTTATGGAGATTTCCTTGAAATTATTTTGAATAATTTTTGTAGATTTTCTTTGTATTATTCTTAGGTTAAGGTCATCTCTCACATTCGAATTTGTATCGATATGCTATTTTATGCCTCTAACCGAATATTCTTTTAGTCATTTTTATGTGGTTGGGTCCATATATTTCTGCTGTGTAATTTTTAGGAGGAAATTTGGACTTATTCGACATCGGTAATAACTGGCTTATTTAACAAATTTACTTCAGCTGATTGTTGTCGCCCAGGGTCATTGTTGAGCTATCATTTTTTTCAAACGTGTCACTCCTTAATATTTCCTTTTTGACGTTTGAAAGAAGAAGCGTGGTATGCAAGTATAGATCGTGTATGTAAAATGCATTGACTTTCACTTTTTCGTATTTGAAACGACAAAAGAAGCTGCAGTTTTACATCTCAATTGGTATTTTTCATCCTTTAGGATTTTTCTATTGTAAAACATGTTAAATTATCCTGGTAATTATGTCATGTTGATTGGTTGATTTATAAAGATTTAAGCTCAAAATTAGTTCCTACGTAATAAATTTAATGTTTAATTTGAGTCTGGCCATAGTATGCTGTTTTAAGTCCCATTAATACCTAAATTGACTGCATTACTCCATTATTAAGTTTTATATTGGATTCGAAGGCTGCTATATTTTTTAATGATTATTGATCAATTTTTCTTAAATTTTCTTAGTACCTGATATCATTTACATCACTAACAGTTACTTTGCTGTTTAGTGTAAAATCTATTATATTTTGTTACGTATTTGCTCTCTGGATGTATCACGATATCCTTAGTTTATTGAATTATTAATTTATCTTGCATGTTTTAAAATATACCTGAATCGCATTGAGTGTTAAAGACCCATTCTGAGTTTAAAATTATTTAGAATAGAATAAAATAGCATCGTGATATGTCTGTTGGCTCAATGACTTTCATTTTGACTTCAGTATTTTTTTCTGTGTTAGATTACAATGTTTAGGTACTTGAAATAGGCCAAATTAAGTTAAAATTCTGAATTTTATCATCAAAAATTTATTTATTTTTATTTAATTAAAAAGTTAATGTCAATGTGTGTCCTGGCTATTCACGTAGTATTATAGTGAATATTGTAATAATATTTTGATTATTTTTGCTTCATTACTTGATCTTGGGTAATAAATAAAATTACGTTTTTTCAGTGATTTTGTTAGTTTCAAATTGATTTGTTTGATAGTAATTAATGGTAATAAAATTAAGCATGAAGTGTCAGCCATTGGCTTAAATCCTAAATATTATCTATTTTATTTTATTATTATTTTGTGATGGCTAATTCAGCTGAGTAATTAATTGTTTTATATAGTAAATCTTTTATTTTATCTTATATATATATATATATATATATATATATATATATATATATATATATATATATATATATATATATATATAGACTGGATTGTTTTATTGTACGTTCATATATTTTTACCATTATTTGAGTTTGTCAGTTTAAGCAGTTGTTATTTTAAATTAATTATTTGCTGAATTATTTCTAATGAAGTATTTATTAATATTTCATTTTCCTATGTTTCTCTAACTTAAAGATCACATTCGACATGCATTTTTTTTGGAATATATTGGAAGTTAAAAATTTAAAATTTAAATTCTTGATCTTTTGGCGAAGGTTGAGTAATAAATTCATTTGCTTTTTCATTTAAATTTTTTATTAGTCTTATACGCTCTTTTTTTTTCGTAGGGTACCTTCTACTGTTTTATTTTACTACCGGTATCCTTAATTTAATACTGGTATCCTTCTTATATATTATTTTACTACTGGTGTCCTTCCTACTGGTTATTTTATCATTGATATCCTTCCTAATAATTATTTTACTACTGCTATCCTACTGGTATTTTTTCTCCAGTCCTTCCTACTGTATATGTATTTGATAAACTTTTGCGTTAACTTTTTCCCACAGACTCATCATCTAATTAATAGGCAAACATTATTATTATCCATTTCATAATTTAATGAAAATCTATGAACAAAATTTATTAGGGTTTGTATTATGTTTTAGCGCCAGTAGGAACTAGAGTGTTGTATGTTAAATTTTATTTGATTCTGAGATTATTTGAACCTGATAATTTTTATTGCGCAAATCAAGCTTTATGCTAGACAAACACTTTTCGATATTCAATTAAAGATTGTTTTCCTAATTATTATTATTTATTTATGAGTTTTATTTAACTCACATGCTTACTTGCGTATATATATTTTTTCTGTACCGGCTTATCTATAGAAGTAATGTTTAAAGCTAGTTTTTAACGACATCGTGGAAGGTTTCTACATTAAGCCTAGCTACAGATGCAGTGGCGCCCAACATAACCCACCCCTACCTTCCGGCATAGGAGTTTGGCATTTTTACTCGCTGGTGCGGCTACTAACTTTCAGCTGAACTCTGGTGATTTTGCTCTAGTTTTTATTAATTAATTTGTTAATTTGTTCTCACTTAATTGTGAGGTTTTTGCGTGAGATACCAGCGTTGCAGGAGACATAGATTTGAGCAATTGTAGCGCACCGAAACAACAACACCTACACTCATAATTTTATCTAACCTCCGATAGAAAAGCCCCAAGATAATCTCTAAAATTTATTTCAGAAACTATGAAAGATCAACAACAAATTAAGACTAAATTGAGATTTCTATTCGTATAATCTCATTGCCCTTTTAATCTAAAATTAACCCTTGCATTTACCCTAAATAACTTTCAAATTCTACTTTTTAACTTACAATAAACTTTTCAATTAAATTTTAACAAAAGTCAGGGGCATTCTTCAACGTTCGGAAATTTATTAGTTAAATGAGATTTTCCATCAGCCGGGAACAGACGCAGGGGTCTTAATTGAGGACGGAATTTTTTCCTTGCTGTGCACTTTTAAAATTGTAATTACCAGCTTTTTGTTCTTATTAAGGGATGCTTTTAAATAATGTTTTTATCTTGGATTCAACCCTTTTGATATATTAAAGGGCTTTAAAATTTAGACTGGATCCGATTTGTATAGAAATTTGAACTTCAGCTATTTTATTGAATCTTCAATCTGATGACAGCACAAGATACTTTTAGGTATGGTATAAAAGCCTTAAAAAATCTGAATATTATTACTCAACTACCTCGGTGGTTCTTTAATTGACACTTGTTCAATTATGGAATACTATAATTGTCAGTATTTTAAAGTTGTCATGCTAAATCCCTAGACAAACTTAATAAATAAGTTGTTAGAGTGATTAAATTTAAATTGCTTATTACACATATTGATTAAATAAAATGTTACGCTCGCCATTTTCTGATAGTTCAGAATTAGATTATTTCGAATGTTACATACATCAGATTTAAATCCCAATTATTCATGAGGCCTAAGACAAAATTATGGAAATATTTGAATGGCGAGGCAAGTAACATGAATAGGAGAAAGTCAGGTAATTGGGAACATCTAACTTAAAAGACCTAAAAATAAACGAATGGCATTACAAATGTAATAACCATTTATTGAAATATAAACTTTGGTATTCTATTTATTACTTAAACAAATCAAAAGATTCACGAAACAAAACTATATTTATTTAACAAAAACAAAATCACTATCTTCCCCATTTACCCAACACCCTCTGAGGTAATTAAAATCGGGTGAAGGAGGAAATAGGAACGATGGGGGATAATCAGGAGCTAAAGGAATTAAATAGTAATCATTGTATTTGTAGCTGCTTAATTGCCTACATAGTTTAATACAGATCAAAATATATATTTTATTGAATTCCCTGTCTGTGCATTTTTATGTGTCCAGTTATGACATAAAATGCACATATTTTAGTCTCCTTTTGGTGCAGATTTATATTTTTCATTGCAAAATATACAAAAATATTTATCTTGTGTTTTCATTTTCTATTTTTCTGTTTTTTCTCAGCTTTTTCTTTTTTTTTTGTTTTTTCTCCATCTGTTTTTTTTTTAATTTTTCCTGTAATCGTTTTTTCACCGGTGTTCTGGATAAGAACTGAGAGTTCAGTTTTCGCAAGCAAATTGATCATATCAAGAAGAGGAGAGTTAGTAAATGGTACAGGAATAATGGACTTGTTAAGATCATCTTTACTGGTGTTACTAGGAATAGATAAATTAGCATCTTGAACCTCGCTAAAAGTTTACATAAATGCACCAATATATGAGAACAAATCGCTTACTACATTGACTGACGTTGGCCTCGTCCTACGACATGTTTTCATAGCAGTCCCAAAATTTTTATGGGTCAAGCGGATAAAATTCTAGCTTCTCTGACCGTGGTCACAGTTTTACCTAAGTTAGCTGATTTATTATAGGCTTTTGTATGCAGTTCTCCAATATCGTACAGGGTTTTTTCCCTGGCCTCTTCACTATACACAACTCACATCATCAATCATATGCTGACTGTGTAAAACTGAGAAATAGTATTTCCCCCAAATTATTTACACTTGCCTTACAAGATGTTTTGAAACAATTCGATTGGAACCAAGGAGACATTTGTAGACGACATAGTACTTAAAAATAATCATCTAGAAGAAAGATGTAATTTGCTACTTTAAACTGAATTTGGGTAGGTTATGTCTCGAAACAAGAAAAATTAAGGTGGATCTAGTCAATAATATAGTGGAGATTAAGACTGTATAAAAGAAATAGAGGAAATAGCATACAGAATATATGACATAATATCCAGAACCGAGAAGAACTGGCACCAAATAGCGCATAAATTGACAGAATGGGAGGAAAAAGATGGGACCTACGTCCGATTGGTGAAGTAGAAGAATAACTGCAATTTCTGATACTGTCAGGATCTTAAAAGCAAGTGTAAAGCACCTCATATTTCTTCTAAGATTTTCCTAATGATGCTTTATAGTCAATCGTTGTCTTACATAAATAACAACAGTTTCTTTCATATTCTATTTTAATATTCTCAAGAAAATTAAACAGGTCAATAAGATTTAATAGTATGAAATACATATTCATTTACGAAATAATTTGGTGCACTAAAATCAAATCTGGTCGCAGAATTGCTTCATCACCTCAAGATTCGGAGATATCCTAATCTAAAAGTGCGAAAATGGCCATTTTAGGGCATTTCTAGAGATCAGTGGTACTGACAGGTGAATTTGCCATTCAAAATCCATCATGCAATGGTAAAGTACAATTCTTTCCTGACAATTTCTATTTCAGATTGTAAGATTATGATTTTTTAAGGAAATATTGCAGATTTTTTATTTTTTTTTTCTATAAGGCCTATCAACTAAATATAAATCTTTAGTTTTTTATTTAGCACAAACATCATTCTACAATATCTCGGTAAAAAAGTCATATCTTTACGTTTTAAAATGGAAATTGCAGGGTAAGATTTGCACTATTGCATGATTAATTTTGAAAAGCCAATTTTCCTGTCAGTACCACTGATCTCTGAAAATATTCCAAAATTACCATTTTCGCACTTCTTAGTTACAATATCTCGAAATATTGAAGTGATGGAGCCCATGTTATATTTCGTGATCCTCGATTTGTTATACAGTGTTATGATTAATAAATTTCGTAAGAATAGGAACCCACTCATTATATTCGCTGAATATTGCCCCGGAGTTTGTAAAAATAAATACGATTTTATTTATGCAAAATGCTCCAGTCATAGGTCCTAAAAATTTCGAGTAAATTATTATGAATGGTTTGTCTATGGCTAGAAGGGAGCTTAAGAAAAATGCCTAAACTTAACAAGAAAACAGAAACATTTCAAGATGTAAATAAGACATTAAATTCTCGGGAATTTCTTGATTATAACTCAGCAATTCAGGGTGTTATAAACATAATATGCCTGCCTTAATATCCAATGTGGTGTGTTATTTCGGCATAAAAATGGGGCAAATTCGAAAAAACAGTGACCGAAATAAACTATTAAATCTGAATTATGTTTACCAACAATGATTATGCCTAATAATCTTTCTAGGAAACTATGTTAAAAATATGCCTTGAACTGAAATTATTCTGAGACTACCATATATTTTCGAAAATAATTCATTAAAATTTAATTTTTAAATTTGAGAAATATATGGATGGGAAAACAAGTTTGGAAAATTATTTGGTAATTTTAAGATTACCGGATGTTTGTGACTCAACACACCGTCTATTTAATGTTTTTATCTAATATAGATGCTGTATATGTTGTGTGTTTTGTATTAAATAGCAATAATTCAAAAAAAAAACAGGAATCACTGAAAATGAAACAAAATTGATATAATTAATGAAAATCTACCAGGCTGAAGAATTAAGAGGAAAATATTATAAATGAAATTTGTTTAAAATTGATAACAAAATAGTTCAGTGAGAAACCATAAACGATGCAATAAGGGCGTACAAAATTAAAGGAATGCCCAGATGTTGACAACATTTTTTAAGATTGACAGATTTAAGCATGGAGAAAAAGGAAGAAAGGGATGAGAAATGGTTGATAGAAAATACAAGACCAATACAGGAAGAAGCAATTATAGAGGCTATAAGAAATATGAAATCTGGAAAGGTGCTTGGAGGAGACAACGTATTATCCTAAAAGATCAAGTATATGGGGAAAAAAATGAAACAACTAGACAAATTAATGAATGAGATATTACAAGAAACAAAAATTTTAAAAGAAGGGAATTCGGGAATAATTTTGGTGATTAAGAAGGGCTATAAACTATATTGTTAAGCCTGCCCGAAAAAATACTAAAAGTAAAATGAAAAGAAGGAAAAGAAAAGTAATTGAGGATAGTGTAGAAAATACTGAATGTGAGTTTACGAAGGAAAGAAACACACTAGACTTAATATTTGCTATAAGACAAGTAGGCGAAAACTCAAAAGAGAAAAGAGGTATATATTCATTTAACAGATTTAGGAAAGGATTTTGATTCTGTAAGAAGAGAAAATAGATGGAAGACTTTAGATAGGAGAAATGTAGATAAAACAAGAGAAATAATAAAAGAGATATATAGTAAAAATAGCCAACATAGTAAGAACCAATAAAGAAAAGTCAAAAGGATTCGAAACAAAGATAGGAGAGAAACAGGGGTGTGTTGTAAGACCATTATTGTTCTCGATAGTATTAGACGAAGTTACAAAAGAAGCTGATACTGGCGAATACAAAGAGTAAAATGATGTTTGTGGATGATATTGCAATGATAGCCAAAATAACTGAAAAGGAATCTAGAAATTTTAGGCAACGAAATTACGAAATGAAGATAAACACACAAAAGATTAAAACAATGATAAATACAAGACTAAGGAGAAGACATGCCATTAAAATACAAGAAGAACAGGTAGAAAATTATAAATATCCGGGAACAAAGTAATGGAAAAATGATTCAAGAAATAAATGAGAAAAGCAAAAAAGCAGGACGAATATTCACTGCGATGAGAGTAATATTTTTGGGAAAAAAAAATCCCGAAATAGATCAAAGTGAGTAGTGAGACATGGACAATAACAAGAAAAAATACCGTACGTGTGAATGTTAGGAATACCAGATTTTTAGGAAGAATAAAAGATAGGACCTTAAGAGATCAAATAAGAAATGAGACATACTGGAAGAACTTGGAAATCAAACCAATAACGGAAAAAAGAGGAGAAAGACAGTTAGGATGGTTCTCTGTGTCGTATGAATAACGAGAAACTGACCAAAAAAGCGCATGAAATGCGAGTGACAGGAAAAAATAAAAAAGGAAGGCCAAGAATAAAATCGAACGACGATGTTGGCGAAGCAACGAAAAGAAGAGGGATAGAGTAGAAAGAAATAAAACCAGACCCAAGATTGAAAGCTATGGACGGAAGAATGTAGAAGATTGTAAACTTGACTCTACTCGGACCTTATACGGAAAGATAGAAAGGCATAGGATTAAGTCGATAAGAAGTAAATCAGAAGACGAAATTTTGTTTTAAGTAGGCATCTAATCGAAAAATCGATCCCTGAAACTACTGCTATGATCCTTTCAAAGTCATAGTCCTGCTTCTTCATTTTATTAACTTGTTTATAAAAATTAGCCTTTTTATTAAATTCACCCTCGTAATATAAATTAAAAGTGATCGATGTTCTAATAAACTTTTAATGTAATTTTCCTATCAACCAATGTTTTTGAACTGTAAAATCTAATTAAACTTGAGAGAATAACTCGTGTTCACTCAATGAGATTAACAAACTTGATCTTTACTGCTGGTTGCCTATTCAAAGTTTTCGGAGACACATTCATTTAATATAATTGATTCGCCAGTGGCTGGGCGACATATTATATTACTGATTCGGCGTTCAAAACAATATCAGAATTCAATGTGTCTAGATTTTATGATATTTATTGCATGAAAGTATACTTTGTTACAGTTTTTACTGTAGAGTTTTCTAAATTGATTGTAGTTAACAAACAACTAATTTGTGAAGAAAATATGGATTTTTAAATAAACTATGATGGTTTTCAAATAATTAACTACAATTTTACAGTTTGCAACCCTTACGCCTTTTTGTGTCCAAATGCATATTTTTCTACAGAAGTAGTATCTTCCCATCCGGGTCCTTTAGCACTTCCCTGATATTACATCTTTTCTTCCCACAATGCTGGTAAATTCATTGTGAGTAATTTCTTAAATCAGAAATCGGTGGTTTGAGAGACCCGATTTCATAACTGTGAAGTTTCTGGCAAAATGCAACATTACTTGACTTGGCGATAACCATTATAGCCTCATAGTACTTCAGTACCAATTCTGAAGGTATTTTGTAATTTCTTGGGACCAGTGCGCTTTTCGAATATCTATGCAGATTCTTAATATTTTGCACGATACATTCAAACGGGTGATTTAAATTTAGTCCATGGTGATACCATAAATTTAAGAAATACTAGGGTGAGTATTCTCAATGCCGACCATCCCCAAAATGCGAGAGAAGAAAAAGAGTGAAAGTAGTAGTTTCCTTTCTTTTTAATATACGGAGCATACAATCACATGACTGTCAAGCACGAATAATATTCCATTTTTGGTTCTAAGCTCCGCTCATTAGAAAGAACGGAGACTACTGTTTTCGCTCTTTTTTCACTCTCATACTTTGGTAACGGTCGGCCTTAGGAACACTCAATCCATTATTTTTAAATTTATGGGTGGTACCCACAAGTTTTGTTTCAACAATACTTGCGTGTTTCTCCATAGTTAGCTTAAGTTGGGTTCGCAGACATGCACCCTCCGAACCATTTATGAAGATATTAAGTGTCTGTTCAATGACAGCTTGTCCTTTTTGCGTAAGTACACTGTAGAATTTATCAAAGATGTTGATAGATGACACTACCCACAGCAGGTTGTATGTCGACAGTTTGAATCAGAGCATTGTTGTGAAAGCCATCTTTTCTAGATGAATATCTAGACATGGCAATTATAACATTACTATCATAGCTATTTTTGGGTAATCCTAATAGCTCCAGTATTACTTCAGGAGGCAAACTTATCGATAGACTGTTTGCTTTCGGAAAACTATACAGTCATACAGTGTATATTTTCATAACAGTCCAGTGTTTGGAATCACAGGTATTTCTCACAATCCTGCAGTACCGTTCACAGGTGATTGATGCTTTTTTAGCCTCGTTTCCATATGGAGTTAACTTTACAGTAATGGTCACTCCTAGCCCATTTACCTCAGATGCAAAGCTTAACTCTATACTGCTAAGAATAGGGTGATATAAGAGAATTTTAACTTAACCTTAAAATAAGAATTGCGGTGAAATTTTCAGATCCACTTTAAACGTAATATTTTTTTTATGGAATTTGAGTTAAGGAATTTTGAAGTCGTTGTTAATAAAACAAATAGAGTAGAAAATAAGGGCTAGAGGTAAAATTTTGTGGTTGAACATTTTCGGTATTTTGCTATTAAGATGGATATCATTTTGTGCTCACTCTAAAAACAGTTTTATAAAACCAAGAAATATTTATACCAAATTCTGAGTTTGTATTATCAAATGTTAAGCACTTTTAAGTCTATTGTATTATTATTTTTTAAAGATTTCAAGATCTTTAGAATGATTAATAAAGTTGAGATTTGTATAGATCTACAAACTGACTTAAATTCAATTGTGGATTGGTGTTGACAGAATGGTATGGAACTTATGGAAATATTCTATGATGACATATATATGAAATCAAAAATTTTATGATACTACAAATAAACAAATAGGAACATGGACACGTCAGATCAGGGATCTGAGTACTTGTTTTTAGACGGACTTTAGATAAATAACCACTATAACTGTGAAGACACAGGTTTCCTGGCTTTTTACTGATAAATGTAAAAAATTTCAATATCATTACTGTTGTTAAATTGTATAATGCTCTTGTAAGACCTCATTAGGAATATGTCAATGGCACGTGAAGATCAGTAGCTTTTTATAATATTGATCTTATTGAAACGGTACAGAAGATATTTTGTTTGTATATTTTATTGTTAATAGTTGAAATATAATGATTTGGCAAATCATTTTAATTTAAATGTTCCAAAGATTAATTTAATATTTATCAAGAATAAAGATGTTGACTATATTAAAATATATATACATATATATATATATATATATATATATATATATATATATAATTTTGCCGCGAAACTGTAATTTTCATACAAGAAATCCTAAGAAATACAATATTTGTCTTTATTTTTAAAAAATTTAATTTTTATTTAATAGTTAAAACATAATTAGATCACTCTCAAGTCACATAAGAACGAACACCAATTAAAGTACATGACGTCACTTTTTAGCAAATAGCATCGCTGTCAAAGGCTACATTGTTAGGTTAACATAATTTTACAGTGATTTCCGTGCAATTTCTTCGAAATTTGATTACTACTCCCTTTGAAAATGATTCTTTCCCATGATAGAAAGTAGATTTATTAAGGCAAATAGTTCGAGTTTGCCGAGAATTGATTGAAATGTGAAAACCTCCCTGTAAGTAATATAAGAATTGTCATTTCCGCAAGTGATAATCAACATATAATAATAATCATAGGTATTTATAAGCTCAAAACTAAAATAAAACAATTACAAAACATTGAAAATCATTGTTCTTGGGTTTAGACCGTGTCAAATTGACCTTATTATCCGACGTTGTGCCTACGATTACACGAGAAATCTTCAGGGATCTTTACTTCACCAAATTAGAACACTGAATGAATATCGAGAAGCAACAGCCAGGTATTTATACTCGACTGGTGCTCAGCGAACCGTGGTCTAGTGTTACAATCGATTTTCACGTCTGATATGGATTGTAACCTGCATCTCTATTAATATTATTTGGATATTTACAAATTTTGATTGATTCTCTAATTTCACGTTTAAATAAACCAGGCACAGATGTTAGCACCTCAGTTTATTTTACATTAAATGTGTGACCTGAACAATGCTGGTGTTCAGCTACTGCAGATTGTACAATTTGTTTCTTTTTTATACATCTTTTATTTTCCTTAAGCCTAGTAAATATAGACCGTGCTGTTTCACTTACAAATACTTTATCAAAAGAGCACGGATTTTCAACTTGACTAAAGCCCTAAGAGGTTTCGTTCTTAATTACAAAACATTGTTGCACAACTTTGATTACTTTATTTATAACCTCAAAATTCCAACTGTCCTCTTTGAAAACTTGAAAAAAACATTTTTAGTATAAGAAAATAAACAAATATTATCAAAACTTATATCAAAATGATCTTCACAGAAATACATATTAGATTGTTTGAACACAAGTGCCGGATCTTTGGAAGCTATAAATTTTCACGTGTTTCAATTGTAGTACTTGTACACTGAGGCACCACACAACACTTATAAATCTTAGAACTCATCTTTTATTACAAAAATTACGAAAAAACTTTGTTTCTTCTTGTCACTTTACCAGTCTTTACAACATGTGACGTCATAGCGGTCAAGTGAAAAATATTGGCTTTTTGGAGCGAAATTTGAAACGGAATTTAAAATAAATGATTTTTAAAGTATAAGTTATATCAAAAAAATAATATTAAATATTTAGGGCTACATTAGGTTTCAAACAATTTTTCAAAATTAGTTAACATCTCAATTGTGTTTAGGACAGAGTATTTTTCACGTTTCTCATTAAATAGAATTGTGATTATGAGCAATAACTTTATTGGAAAACAAAATACAAATTTGTTTACAAATGATGTAAAAAAATATAATTCGTAATTAGGAATAGGGGTCATCTGCAGATTCCCTCTTGAAGGTGTTTGTAAAGAGATTTTTATATAAACAAGTAGTGACAAAAATAGATATTAAAATACCACTAAACGAAATATTTTTTCCGTAAACCAGAGCGCCCGCGCTCTGACATTCCCGATATGTTCAAAATACTTTAGAGCCCACGACTACACCCATGGACTTCATTATTAATAGCAAGGAATTGATAATTTCGCAGTAGCTTCTCGTCCTCTTCTTGTTTAGCTTCAACACAGAAACAATTTTAAACAGAAATTGTTGGCAACGATCAGTCTCGCTCGGAAACCCATCACGAACGGTAACGGAGGTTTTATCACTCAACCGAATAATTTATTATCGTGCCACCGACAATTTATTTTGAAGTTATAACGGAAAATATAGCGTTACACTTGATACATTTGGATATTATAAATAATTCAAGTATAAATTACCTTTCTTTTTTCTATTACGTGTAATGTTCTACAAAATGGTGGTAATTTTATGTTATGTTGTATTTAAAGAGATGTATAATGAATAGAGCCACTCGACTTTCTATTTCAAATAGTCTTTCTCCTATTATTGAGGTCAGATATGTTTATCGTTAGTAGTCTAGCCATGTGATGTTCTGTAGCAAAATATATATTTGCACAGTAGTTATGTAGTTTAACACCAATTATAAAATAAAAATAGATTATGTGTAATCTTTTCGTGGTCTAAGTAATTTTAAAAAATTTCATTTACAAACAATTTAATAAATGTATATATATTTTTTAAAGAATGCAATAAGAAACAAAACTATATAATACACTTAGTGTTCAAATAGCGGGCTGGAACGAAAAGCGGAAATGGCAGTGGTGCGTTTAATTCAGTGTTAACCCATATACAATTTTAATGTAATTCTAGGTTTTAGGATTTTAATATTTTTAAATAAAACTTTTCTAGCAGAGTATAATGAAGAGATATATATGTCAATCGAAACGTCACCTAACCAAACAAATATAAAATGTGTCTCTCGACGAACTGCTGGGATCAATTTCTCAGAAAATATATTTTGGGAATTTTTTAAGATTTGACAGTTTACCAAAGTCGATGGGGCATTTCGGTTAAAATATTTTCAAAATAGTGGCACTTTTAGTTATATAGTAAGTTGTTTCCTTCTTCCTTATTTTAAATGGAACACACTATATATATATATATATATATATATATATATATATATATATATATATATATATATATATATATATATATATATATATATATTTCATATTTAGATTCTACGTAAAATTATAGATATATTTCATGTATAATGTCCTATATCTAAGTCTAACTATTTTTGACATATTTTGAAATTTATGTCAAAAATGTAGGTCTAAACATAACTATCAATTTCTCCTATATGAAAGCGTTTATTATTTAATTTGTGCACGTTTTCTTCTAGACGAAGATCTGCTTTAGTGGACTGTTTTTATATTTTGGTAATAAATAAGTACAAGGTGCTCAAAAACATTAAATAGGTACTTGAAAAAATCGTCAAAAGTCATTTTTTTAAAACCCAAATCCCCTATTTTTATAATGTCGTCTTATTCAGCATTGAAAATATGGGTAACTTTGTGAAAGGTAGTCTATTTAAAAGTATGCAGTTTCTGAAGTATTGGCAATTTAGCATTTTAGTATTGTAAAAATGCTAAAGGGCTTACCTACACAGACAAAACTTACTTTAAAAAGTGTTCAAAATTTCCACCTTGAACTTCCAAACATTTTTCGCATCTTCGAGTTCATGTCATGGGTGGATGCTCTAATTGAATCTGGTGATAAACTTCCGAACGCGTCTCTTACCCAGGCGCGGATCCAAGGGGGGGGGGCGGAGGGGGCGATCGCCCCCCCAAGAGATTTAAGTTCAGGAAAATAGACCCGATTTTGCTTCTTGTACTATAGTTTATTCAAGAACTAGAGCGAGTAATAAATAAGTTTTACCCTTTTTTTCTTAGCAAACTACCTGTGTTCTTTAGTCTGGTGTATTTGGCAAAATCTGTTAAACATATATTTTGCGTAGGAATGGGTTTGAGATTTTACGATCAGAAGTACCGGTCTATAATAATGGAGTATTTGAGTTGGATAACAATAGATATTTGGAAGTGTGAAGTGTTAAAAAGGATTTTAATCCTTGCCATAGGCGTCGGAAGGAGGTGTATTTTATCACTAAGTATTTATAACTATAACTATTATTTCGGTAATAAACTTAAAATAAAAAATTTTTATAATATTATTTTATTTCTTATGATTTCTTAATAATTCACATAAATTAGAAAGTATAGATAATTTTGACATATTTAACACAAATCACTACTTTATTTTTATTTTTGGCATAGAAACCGTTTTAGGCACATTCAGACTAAAACGTGGCTTTATTCTCTCAAAAATTCTAAGTTATAATTTAAATACTTACAAAATACCCATCGTCAAAAATACAAGAAGTTAAGCATATATATAAAAAAATAAATTCGTCCATATAATATTAAATTTTTTTTGGAGCTATCGGTCATTTTATTATTAATTAAAAACATTTTTAGAACATTTGACGTTTCAGTTTATTTATTTCTTAAATCATCTAAAGAATTACAATTAAACAATTAAAAAAAAAGGATTCAAATGTAATTAATTTTTATATGTTACAGAAAATTTAAATAATAAATTGTGTTTACGCTGGTAAACAATAAGTGTCTAATTCGTAATCAAAATCAGTGAAGCTGTCTTCGCCCAAATTAATTGTAATTGGTTCCTCTATTTCACCGATCATGAGATCGAGTTTCCACATTTTCTTTTATTCTTTAATTATATGGATTTTCCCCAATTTTCTGCAGTAGCTTTATTCAAAAAAATCTTTCCAAATTTCAGCTAAATTACTAATTTTATAAGTTGTGTTATTTCCAGCGACTCTACCTTTTACTTGAAAGAGATATTTCCTTCTCCAACGGACATTTTCCGGACGATCTATGAGAAAAGATTTCCTATTTGGTTTTTCTCAGCAAAAATTAAGCACTTTTCAGAGCTCAGTTCTTTTAATTTCAGGTAAATCCCGATATTCATTGATTTTAGTTAGAATTTTGTCGACGGTTGGGATCTGCTTCTCATAATAAAATATATGTACAACTCCTGTTATTGCAGTTTCCATCTCTTCTTCCAACGAGGTTTTTCGTCTGCCTGTGATCGAACGTGGCTTGGGAATACTAACAATTCCAGTCGTTTTTTTCTTCTTCAGTATTCGATACATAGTAGATTTTTCAACTCCAACAGAGCTTTTAACATTATTTTCTAGATATTGATATCTTAAGGCTTCATAAACATTCATCATAATAAGTTTTTCTTTGAGGAAAAAATGCCCTGCTTTAACGATCTTGAAATAAATATAGATCCCCGTATAGCCGTATCTTTTGGGTATTTTATTAATCTCAAATAATAAATAAAAGCAAGCACAAACAAGATAAATCATTAAGGCCACACTGTAAGGTGTACTTTTCTCACTGACAGAAATTAAATTGTACTATCAGAAATTTTATTGTTGCAGTAAATTTATAAAAGCTTATAATATTTAAATATAATTAGATTTACGGCAGTCCAGTTACTTGCGGCACTGGAACAGGTACGTTGGAGGCTTCGGTACCAGTTTTATTACTCTCTCTAGTTCTTGAATAAAGTATATGAATGTGTATTCTTGCGATCGCCCCTCTCCTTCCCAAGAGCTTTGAGTTCAGGAAAATAGAACCGATTTTGTCTTTTGTATTAGGAATGTGTATGCTGCTGGCACTCCTCCCCGTTGACAATTTATTTTTCTTGCGATAGCCCCCCCCCCTCCCAAGAGCTTTGAGTTCAGGGAAATAGACCCGATTCTGTCTCTTATAGTAGGAATGTGTATGTTGCTCGCATCCTCCCCTCCTATCGGCAATTTGTTTTTCTTATGATCGCCCCCCACCTCTCCAAGAGCTTCAAATTCAGAAAAATAGACCCGATTCTGCCTTTTACACTAGAAATGGGAATGTTGCTTGTTTCCCCCCCCCCCCAAGTCGACAAATTGCTTTCGCTTGCCATACTGCACTTTTGTGATATCACCGCCCCCCCCCCCCCAAAGAGAGAGGCTGGATCCGCCCCTGCTCTTACCCTTGTCATAGAGTCGTTCTCCATTGTCACTGGATTACAATAATAAATGTTTTTATCGTCCCTCATATAAAATAATCTAAGACTATCAAATCATGAGAATGAGGAAGCCACAGAAAAGGTCCATTGTAGGCAAACCACCTTTCACAAAATATTGCTTGTAAGACGTTGATAACTAGAGCCGTTCTGTATGATAAGGAGCCATGATGCTGTTAAAAAATTTTCCTGTGTTCCGCTGGAGGTAAATTGCTTATATATTGATTGTCTACATCTTCTATCTACAAAAGTTATTACATAATTTAGAGTAGGGACATAATTTGCTCTATATTTCCAGTGAACTACCATTTAGATTTTCTCCATAAAAATGTGGTTTTACTATTCCATCATTTTATAAGCACAAGAAACGTTGAATTTTGAGGTTTCTTGAAAATTCCGCAATTTTATTGAATAAAGATTTAAAACACTCCAAAAATGGGAATTGTGTCCGTTGACAAGGCGATTTTTCATAAATTTTGCTTCAACCGTCAAAATTATGTTGTCCAAAAATCTAGGGTCGTCTTTTATAATCGTTAATATAAATTCGCAAAATTGCACTCGTTTCGGCAAATCAGTATTTTTAAGGTGTTGAAGTAAACATATTAAATAAGTGTGGAAGATGTGTTTCAACAGAATTCTATGTATTGAGCTCTTCGAAATTCCTGTTTGTAAAGCCACTTATCTTAGCAATGTCATAGAAAATGCCGCAAAATATCCTAGAATTGCAATTTTGAGAGTTTTATCATTGAGAATAGGTTTCCTTCTATGTATTTTTACCTTAACGGTGCCAAAATTTTTGAAATTTTCCAATATTTATTTAACACTGTTCTGTTTACTTGGATATCTACTAACAAATAACTGGCATGTTCTGGATAAAACTTCGTAACATTCCTCATAGATAATAAACAAATTTCCCGCGTATAATTTAATCGTCTCGGCATGATCTTGATTAACAACAGGCGCGGATCCAAGGGGGGGGGGGCGATGGGGGCGATCCCCCCCCAAGAGCTGGGAGTTCAGGAAAATAGACCCAATTTTGCCTCTTATACTATAGTGTATTCAAGAAGTAGGGAGAGTTTTTCATTTTTTACCTTTTTTTTCTTCGCAAACTACCTGTGTTCTTTAGTCCGGTGTCTTTGGCAAAATCTGTTAGACACATATATTTTTAAGAGGAATGGGTTAGAAATTTTATAACCAAAAATACTGGTCTATAATAATGGACTATTTGGGTTGGATAGCAATAGATATTTGGATGTGTGAAGTGTTAAAAAGGATTTTAATCCTTGTCATAGGCATCGGAAGGCGTCCAAAGGAGATCTATTTTATCACTAAATATTTATGGCATAGAGTATTATTTCAGTAATACACTTAAAATAAGAAGTTTTTATAATACTATTTTATTTCTTATGATTTTTTAATAATTCACATATATTAGAAAATATAGATAATTTTGGCATAGAAACCGTTTTAGGTACATTCAAACTAAAACGTAGCCTTTTTCTCTCAAAAAATTCTAAGTTATAATTTAAACACTTACAATATATATGTATATATATATATATATATATATATATATATATATATATATATATATATATATATATATATATATATATATATATATGACACACTGTAAAGTGTACTTTGCTTACTGACAGAAATTAAATTGTATTATCAGAAATTTTATTGTTGCAGTAAATTTATAAAAGCTTATAATATTTAAATATAATAAGATTTACGGCAGTTCTCAGTTACCGGGGGCACTGAAGCAGATACGTTGGAGGTTTCGATAACAGTTTTATTACTCCCTCTAGTTCTTGAATAAAGTTTAGGAATGTGTATGCTTGCGATCGCCCCTCCCCTTCCCAAGGGCTTTGAGTTCAGGAACATAGAACCGATTGTGCCTCTTATACGAGGAATGTGTATGTTGATCGCATCTTCCCACCCCCTGTCGGAAACTTGTTTTTTCTTGTGATCGCCCCCCCTCCTCTCCAAGAGTTTCAAATTCAAAAAATAGCCCCGTCCCTGCCTTTTACACTAGTAATGGGAATGTTGCTAGTGTCCCCCCCCCCCCCGGGGACAACTTGCTTTCGCTTGCCATACTGTGCTTTTGTGATACCACCGCCCCCCCCCCCCAAAGGAGAGAGGCTGGATCCGCCCCTGATTAATAATTATCAAATTACTAGTAGTACTATCTATAATGCTCTATTGTTTTCTTTCGTAGGCTTCTAAGTCATGGCCAATTAACAACAAAATTTAAGGCCGTATAATGTTTTTACAATACAAAAATATAAAATCTCCAATATTTCAAAAACCAAAATTTTTTCGAATAGATAATTTTATGCAAAAGTATCTAAATTTTTAATGCAAAATAAGATGACATTATGAAAATTTAGAATTTGAATTTAAAAAAATCGAGTTTTAAGGATTTTTTAAAGTTAATATTTAATGTTAGTTTTTGATCACATTGTATTTACTTATTATCAAAATACCAACACAGTCCACTAAATTAGACCCCCTTCTAGAAGAAAACCAATCCCCATAATAAAGGCTTACATATAGGAGAAATTGATAGTTATGTTTAGGCTTGCAAACGCCATTTTTCAAATCGAATTTAAAATATGTCAAAAACAGATGGACTTAGGTATATCACATTATAAATGAAATATGTTGATAATTTTGTGTAGACTCTAAAAATGAAATAAATAAGGATTTCTATTTCAAATAAGCAAGAAGGCATCAACTTCCGGTATTACCGGAAGTGCTACCATCTTGAAAATATTTTCCAAAATCTATTCTCCGAGAAATAAGTCACAGCAGCTCCTCGTGGAACACCCTGTGTAAAGATTATTGGAAAATACATAAAATGTAATGAGAATAATTTCTAAGTCCCTATTATAATTGATTTAATCCTGCATATATCAATTTGCGTGTCTTTGATTGTTAGCGATTCCGACGCACTTGCCATATAAACAAGTCATTATTATAAGCCACAATATTCTTGATTTATTATGCTGTTATTACTTACGAACTTGCAAATACTTGTCATAAGTAAATCTGATACAAAATATAATGCTAAATCCTATTTTTAATAACTTGTACAAAAACGATAAAATGCAAAAGTTTCAAATTATGTATTATTAATTTCTTCAATACGTCGCCGTTCACGTTGACTACCTTAACCACCTTAACTCCTTTTAATTGTCCTGGATCCTCTGCCGTTCTCTTTAAACGCTTCAGTGTCGATAGAAGGGGGAAGGGTGTATTGGGAACCTATACTCTATGGAGAAGTCTATATTAGGGGTAAGCTTTATGATACTTAAAGCCAAATAAGTCCAAGATATAACAGAAAAGATAAGCATATAGAAACGAAAACGAACTAATTACAGACGGGCTATAACAAGAGACAACCGAATATATAGTATTTGAAATATTTTATATTGTTTCCGGACGGTACTGATAAACACATTGTATTATTTAATAACCTTTTATTAAAACTTCAGTTCTGACACTTCTCAAAATAAACTATCCACGAAAGCCGATCTGGACCCTTTATATACCCTTTTGGCCGACACCAGAAGATTCCCTAATTTTCTAGTAAGATTTCCATACCACATGGTGTAAAAAAATAAGAAAAATCTGGCGATTTCTAGACCTTCTGTCATAGGCGTTCTATGTTCAAAATATGGAAATAGAATTTACTTATGACCTTCTTTCTTCGACGTATCATGAGGAAATTAACAAATGTAAAATTAATTAAATAATGGTTTCGTAGAAAATAAGCCTCAAAACGTATAAACGTGTAAAAAATTATCTGCAGCTCAACGTGGAGAAGTGTAATGTTATGACTTTCTCTTCGAAATTTTCATCATTTCGATATGAATATTCGTTAAATACCATGCTACTCTCGCGGGCAGATCTTTTTAAAGATCTCGGAGTCACTTACGATCCCAAGCTTTCATTTTCTTTTCATATGAATAATATCGTTTCTGAGGCTTCAAGGGTTTTTGGGTTTATCTTGCGTTGTATTCGCGATTTTAATAACACTGATGTCATCAAATTACTGTATTTCTCATATGTGCGGTCTAAACTAGAATACGCATCAGTTATGTGGTCCCCAGGCTACAATACCCACGTCAATACTTTGGAGAGGGTCCAAAGAAGGTTTTTAAAATACTTCAATCTTAAGAGCTTTAGGGTTTATCCTACGCAAGGTTTTTCACATGAACTATTGCTTCAGAAATTCAACTTTTCATCTCTAAAGGTACGGCGGGAATTTTTCTTACTTATAAGGTACTTAACAATTTTATTGACTGTCCTAATATTTTAGCTAGAATAAACTTAAGTATCCCTCGTATAAATTGCCGAAATTTTAACGTATTTTATCTCAGAACTCCTAGAACTAACGTGCTCAAATTTTCGCCTCTATATTCCATGTGCGACATTTATAACAAGAGTAACAGCTTTAACATATTCAGCCCATCTCTAGGAACTGTCTGCCGGATTTTGGCACATTGACCTTGGCATTTCTGTCTTTTTTCTCTTTCTCATCCTTAATTGAATTGTATGTTCACCTTTGTATATGAAAGTAGATAGCATAGCATTGTATTATACATTTAGTGTTAGAATTAATTATTTTAGTTAAATTTTTATTTGTATTTAAACTGATATATATTTTTGTCGTTTGATGCTAATTTAAAATTGTTCGTTTACGTATTATTTGTGTAATCGCTGCCTTGTAGTTGGGTCTCAAGACCTGTAGGGCAGTTATTGTAAATAAATAAATAAATAAATAAATAAATAAATAAATAAATGAATAAATAAATAAATAAATAAATAAATAAATAAATAAACTAGAAACACAAACTAGCACTATGAAGTGTATACTGCTATAAAGTTCGTTACATTGCCCCTTTTCAAGTATTGATCGTCCCGATCAACCTTCTGGATTTTGATAATGAGCCATTATATTGAGATTCACAAATTTCATCTTCGCATGAGGGCTTTTCTCAATTCGGTACACCAGATCGGGTAGTCGGCTCACTACACTGTACGGACTTTCCCATGACTTCTGAAGTTTTCGTGAACGCCTTTGATTCTTTTCGGATTTTACAACAACACTTTTTCATCAACCATGAATTCACCAGTATTGGTCTTGAGGTCTTCTTTTTGTAGCTTTCTATTTGTAGTCGTATCTGTACCTTTCCGAGAATGACCTGTCGGTCGTTCTTCTTCCGTAATCCCTTTCGCGGTCGCGCCCCCATCAACGTATCCTCTCGAGGATGACTTGTAGAACATTCTTCTTTCGTAGCTCCTTTCGCGGTACGGTCCCTTTCATTTCTTTCTCCACGGTCGCCACGAGTACTTCTTCTATCTCTTCCGTAATGGTGCTTTTCTCTATCACCTCCACCAGAAGTAATTTCCGAGCAATCTCTGTAAAAGCGATCGCTGTATCCGCATTGGTAACAACGCATGTTATTCAAATGGTACCGGCGACCTGACCCTTCGTTCTCGGTCTGGCATGTCACTGTAACACGACAACCGCATACTTTAACTTCATCGCAAGCCTTAACGGCAACTGCAGCATCTTTTTTTTCTTTGCAAACAGTAAATCCAAAACAGAGGACACTATTACTTAACTAAACTTCTTTACGTTCACCATAAGGAGCAAAGATTTTTTTCAAGTCGCCCCTTCAAAATTCATCATCAATATAAGTAATATGAAGCCGATAGCCATCAAGATCTCTGTCAGGAACACTTCTGCAAGTACAGTGGCTCTGTAATGTCCCTCTTGGCCACACTTCTAACAACGAATTCTATTTCTGCTACGAAAGGTTGTGTTTTTGTTGTCATGTTTTTCGTTTGTTCAAAAATTCTTGCAACTCCCTCATTAGCCTCGTGAAAATTTCATGTTCAAAATAAGGAAATAGAATTTATTAAAAAGCTTCAGACCTTCTTTCATCGACGTCTCACGAGGAAATTAACAAAAGGTAAAATTAATTAAATAAATTATGAACTCGTAGAAAATAAACCTAAAACCGTACAAACTAGAAATACAAGTTAACACTATGAAGTGTATAATGCTATAAAGCCCTTTACAATATTATTACCTTTTGCTACTCAGTTCTAAGTAAAGGTTTTTTGTAAGAGCAGAGTAAACACACACCTAGCGACGGATTTAAAGATTTAGAAATATTATTAAGCAAGGTTATTTAGCCCTAACTCATTACGCTATAATATAAAAAGCATCATCATAAATCAAAAACTTTTCTTTCTTTTTTAAAAATTTAAATATTCTGATGCTTTTTCAGGACACAAATTTATTATAGCTGGTGCCCCTCGCACGACTAAGGAAAACGTTTTAGTTCCTTATTCTTCAGCCTTTGTTTATTTATCGAAGAACAAACATTCGTACAAACAAGCATTTCACCCAAAAACATTAATTACCATTTCCCTTGGCATAGTCGAGTCAAAATATATACAATTATGGAGAATTTCGTGCCACAAATTGGATGTATATTAGCGTCTTCAACTAAAGAAGAATAATATTTCTTTACAAAAAGCATTATAAAAAATTTCAGTTTAATAGTTTATCGACAAATATTATGAAAAACTTAGTTATAATGATGAGAAGTTGACTCTGATAATGTGACGAGAAAGTTATATTTTCTCGTGCCGCGAAGTCGTGATGCAAGGAGACACGAAACCTTAAAAATAAAACTAAAAACATAAGAATACAAAAAATAACTTACAAATTATTCTCTAATGCATCTTATAGATAAATATTTTATTAGCTATCAGAGACCATAACATTAAACCTGCAATTTTGAGTATACCTTAAGAAAATACGTCATACATTGATTAAGTATGATAATTTCAAATCACTAACTCTGTTTGATCAAGATTTCAAAAAAAAATCATACTTTGTGAATATATGGAAGACAAATAGGTATGTATTATTATTTTTAAGAGTCAATATTCACTGTAATCAGGAATAATTAGTTCCGCAATATGACCATTTTTAACGAATTTTCTATACCTGATAAAGAAATGAAGAAAATTGCTGTTTAATATATCCATCTGAAACAAGGTATTTTTGTCTTAAAGATTTTCTCTGTCTCTTAAAATTCACAAATTCTCTTTCTTATATTATTTGGGATTTTCTTATTAGAGGTAAGGATTTGATTCTCTTACAATGATCAGTGTAAGAGACATAAAGTACGCAAGGGGACATTCAACAGTGACTTTGACTCAGAGACTCAGTTCAAGGAAACATGTTTTTTTTTTTTTTAAACAGCTGAAAGAAGGATATATCGAAAATCTTTTCGATTCACTCAGAGGCGAGAAAATAAATGGTTAAACATGAAAGTTTCGATACTTTACATTTCTACAAAAAACAATGGGAATTTCCATTGGAAAAAAATAACTTGACCAGGTCGAGATGCTCTGTTTAATTTTCTAATCAAAGTTTTTCCTCATAACCCTCAATTTCCGAGTTATTTGTTGAACTTTTAGTAATGCACTGGAAAGGCATATTTATTTTTAAAATGCCGTCTAGATGATACTTAACTCCCTTGATATCATCACCGTTGGACGTGGAATTTCTCCCGCTTCCTATTTCTGTAATGAAAAATTATGCTTGTCATTGGAGGAAAAAAAATTGACCTTGGAAAAAGTCAACTTGAACATTTTTCTTTATCTCACGAACTTTAGAAAATATTTGGGTAGATTTTTTAAAATGGAACACTCTGTATATTCTTTGTTTAACTGCGAAAACTGGATAATTTTAAAAGAACTTAATATATTCCTAATGGACATTTTGTTGTAAGGGTTTTTCCAAATTTGCAAACAACTCTTGTATGTTTAACAAATGTTATTAAGAGGAATATAAAAATTTAAAAAATATATATAATCAGTGAGAGAACTATAGGACCGGATTAACCAGCTATTACGATAGAGTGGGGGGGAGGGGGGACGATTCGCAGATTTTTATTCCCTAGGACCCTTTTAGGCAAAGTTGTAACGCGTCTTGATTAAATTTTAATTTCTATTGTTTGTACCGAAGTTGTTTATGAAGAGATAACTTGTTCTAATTTTTTTTTATTTTCGTATTTATCTTCTGTTATTTAAGATGTTATTCCCTATCTAATTCAATGTATTTCATAAATCTAAATGTCAATATAAATATTAAATCTTTAGAAATATTACTCTGTTGTCACGGTTCAAATTTCAGTTTAACTTCACTATGGCTAATTTGATTAACTTTACCTTTTTGTTGCACATACTCACGTTCTGAGTAAACACAATATCCGTTTCCTTAAGTATTTCTGATAAATTCTTTGAACAAAACAATTCCATTCGCTGCATTTTGGATTTTACTATATTACGAACACTCATAGTACTATTTCCTTATTAATTTCCTTCCCAACTCGATTGTTTTTCTCTTTCTGAATTTTGCTTATATTCTTACACTGAAAAGCATGGTTTTAAATTGCATTTAATTATCAGTTTGACCATTATTATTCATGTTGTACTACACTGTGGGTTGTTTTTTATTGATGCTAAATTCCCTCACCTTTTTTTTCAGATCGATCTCGATTTTCCTGCGTACTACTATTAGAATGAATATCTTTTTTTATTCTTTCTTACGGCAGTTTTCTTGATATTATTTTGAATAATTACATAGGTTTTGTTGATATTATTTTCAGTTTATGTTTTTACGTCTCTTCCGTCACTGTCAAATTTGACAGTATTTCTTTTTGAAAGTGGCACGAGGTTATCAAAATTTCAGAAAATTTACCCCTTAACTTCAAATGTGTTTTCTCGATTAAAAAATAACTATTTGGACAGTTATTTAATTTTTCAGTCAAAATTGCTAATGATTAATGTATTGGCTTATTTAATAAATTTATTTCAGCCGACTGTTATTTCCCAGGGCCATTTTTGAGCCTTCAAACATGTTAATTGAACGCGCCTAAAATAGGTAGCATTGTGGGTAAGTTTGGTCTCTGATATAAATAAGGTCGAGGACATATGCCTTGACTTTCGGTTTGATTCGGCTAAAGAAACTCTAGACTTTTTCCATCATAATCTAGTTTAACCACCGTTTGGGATTTTAGGCTGGAAATTCGCTTTTTATTCCGGAAATCGAGTTTAATTCGTTAATTACTTTATATCTTTGTCCTGTTTGGGTTTAAATGAGTTACTTTTACTGGGATAAACCTGGAAAGTGGGATTTTGACAATTATGCACGTGTCAACGAAGGAATACTGTTAAATCCTTATAACAAGTAAATTTAATACCTAATTTGAATTTTGTGGGAGTATGCTGTTTTAAACCTCATTCATACCTAAATTGACTGAAGTAACTTAATACTAAGTTTTATGTAGGGTTTAAGGCAGTTTATTGTTTTTTTATGAATATTAAATAATTTTTCTAGAATTTTCTTAGTTTTGGTCGCTGTTACTTTGGTAATACCTTAATTATGTATTAGTATGACTTAACATTATAAATTTTATTATATTTTGTTAAGTATTTGCTCTCTGGATATATCACGATAGCCGCAATTTGTCGAATAATTATTTTAAAGTACTTATTTCTAAATTGTATTTAATCTCTTGGTAAAAATATAACTATACAGCATCATAATATGTCTTATGGCTCAATTACTCTCAGCTTGGCTTCAGTATTTTTTTCTTTGTATTCGATTACAATGTTTAAGTACCTTAGACGGCCAAATTAAGTTAAAATTCTAATTGATTTATTATTTTTGCCTTGAATTTAATTAAAATTGCGTTAATTTTTGCAAGGTTTAAGCTGCTTTATTTGATAATAATTAATGTTAATAAATCTAACCATGCAGTGTCATTTGGTGGTCTCAAATCCTAAATATTATCTATTTTATCAAATTATTATATCCATAGTAATTAATTGTTTGATATAATAATATTTTGTTTTATCTTATAATCAACTAATTATTGGTGATCACCTGGAGTCAGGCTAATCTTTTATTGCACGTTCACATATTTTTACTTTTACTTATCTTAAGTTAATCACTTAAGCAGTATAATATTTTAATTAAATATTTGTTAAATTATTACTAATTAGCTGTAGACTAATATTTTTTTAGGTTACCTTAACTTAATGATCCCCTTCGATATCTGTTTTTTTCGAATATTTAGAAAGTTTAAAAAATTTAAAATTTAAATAATTCTTGACACTGGCGAAGTTTTATTAACAAATTCATCTGGTTTTTGGTTTATTTTTTATTAGGAGTCTTAGACGCTCCTTTTTTCGGTAGGGTTATTACTACTGGTTTCTCTTCCTGCAGGTTTTGGCTTACCGATCCTTTCTACTGGTGCTTGTTTTGATTTATTACTTTGCACTTACCTTTCTGTTGTTATTTTCATTCGCATTCAAGCAAAGAGACCACACCGTTGGCAGTTCTACCATCTTATTGAAAGACAAACTCATATTATTTTATTGCACAGCTAGTTATGCTGTTCTAGTAATTCAGTAAAATGCAATCAATCTTTCCAACTATGTGAAAAACGTTTCCAAGTAATTTAATTTTGTTGAAAATATATTCGCATAGTTTCATGTTCTTGTCAAGCAACAATATATAAATTCCTGACATAAAACCTGTGTGGATTCTGAGATTTATTAGACCCCGATTCATCCTTTTTTATATACCCGTGGTTATATTCTATTTGTGTTTACTAAGATATATATCTTCAGGTCGTTCAACGTCCTGAAGGAGCAGGAAAACGGTAGCTTATTAAACTGATTCTACCGTCGTAAAATATTTCTTTATATTTTACTGAAATTTTTATTTTTAAGGTGTGTATCGGTCAAATAATTTTTATAGTTAATTTTATTAAATTAAAAACTTTGCCAGATCACTTTAGCATAATATGTAAGGATATGATGGCCTTTTTTTAACGGTTTTTATTTGTTATTTTAGTACGTATAAAAAGCCAAATAAAAATAAATTATTTCCAACCATACAGAGTTTCAGCTGAGACAACTTCACTAAAAATAAAGTTATTAAATATTTATGCAAATCATAAAACCTGATATTTTACGACTCTCATATTTATAGTAAACGTGATATAAAATTTTGCGATATAGAATTTTATATTTTACTTTGTTTCTTATTTACAAAAATTTATGATTTATTTCATAGTTAAACCACAATTTAGTAATAACTAGCTTACTGTTTTTACATGTTTAGTCGACACACAGTGATTAAAAAGTTTGTTATTTATTATTGAGCACATGGTTGGTGACTGTTTTGGTGTTGGAACATGGGAGTTCAGTAAATAAGAGTTCGAATTAAATTCGTTTTCAACACCGTGCAACTCTCATTGGCGATTTTAAGGAAGAAATTCATATATAACACGAAAGAATATACGACGTGAAAACGGTATTCGACTACAGATTTTGCGTAGAAGCTCCTCCCTACTATCGATCGCAGTGGAATACACCAAGGTTTTGAGGTTTCCTCATAGGTAAAAATCCGACAGCGTTAGGTCGGGAGATCGAGGAGGCCAGACAATAGGTCCTCTTCTACCTATCCAACCGTTTGGATAGACATTATTCAGGTGCTCCCGCACAGCAACGCTGAAATAAGGTGGTGCTCCATCGTGCATGTAGTACCTGTTTCGGCGGGTTTCAAGTGGTAAGTGCTCTATTAAATCATGAAAATCATTCTAGAGAAACTCCAAATAAACTTCTCTATTCAGTCGTGCGCAATACGAATGGCCCAATAAAAAAATTGCCAATGATTTCTAGACATTAATTGATTGGAACTGATGTTGATGATGCGAAATAATAGTTGCATGAACATTTTCATCAGCCCATACATGTGAGTTGTGTAAATTTATGATATCATTTTTGATAATCCCTACTTCATCCGTGAAAAGAATAGGGCTAATGAAGTTTATATTATTTCGACCAGCATCAGAACTTCTTTTTACAAAATTTCCTAAAATTATAAAAAAATTTAATAATATTACGTTATTAAATGGAATCGCCTACCATTCTCCCTTAGACGTTGGTCAACTCGTTGAAATGTTTTCTGATTTGGAAGAGTACGATTAGGAAATACGAGGTTTTTCCCAAAAGTATCGAGCCTACATTCATATCTCCGCATTGGTGTTATTCTTTATCATCCGGTGAGTGACATCCTTGAAAGTAGTCCCAATTAATTGAATAACACGTTCCCAGCGGTGATTCCACTTCCTGAAGCAGTCCTGGAAGTCAGTTTTTAGAATTGCCTTCAGTGCATTCGTCGCATTAGTTTCAACCGTCTCTTTGTCTCGAATCGGTGTCCTTTCAGCGGCATTTTTAATCTGGGACAGAGCCAAAAGTCGCAGGGACCTACCTCGGGACTATACGGAGGCTGGCAAAGCTGTACAACTTGGTGCTTTGTTAAATATTGCTGCACAAGGTTCGATGAATGTGCGGACGCATTGTCGTGGTGAAGCAGCCAATCACCGCTCGTCCAAAGCTGTGGCCTTTTTCTTCTGACTGCGGCACGCAATCTTTTCAATACTTCAATGTAGTATTCTTTAGTGATCGTGTGACCTCTTGGAGCATATTTGTGGTGCACAACACCTTCATAATCGAAGAAAATAATCAACATTGTCTTTACTTTGCTCCGACTTTGACTTGCTTTTTTTGGTCTTGGCGATTCAGAATGCTTCCACTGTGAAGACTGTCGCTTTGTTTCTGGATCATAGCCATAAACCCATGATTAGTCACTAGTAATAATCTTCTTGAGTACATTTTCATCATTAGAAACTAGCTGTGGTTCTGAGCGATTTCAAAGCGAAGATTCTTCTGCTTTGCCATCAGCAGTTTTGAGATGAATTTCGCACACACGCGAGCCATTGCCAAATTCTCGGTTAAAATTCTCCAAACAGTAGTTTTTGGTATTCCAAGATCACTTTCTAGTTCGCGTACAGTCAGCCGACGATCTCCTTCAATTGCAAGTCGCACACGCTTGACATTTACTGGTGTTATTGCGCTCGAAGGTCGGCCAGATCAAGAATCACTGTTAACTGACGTGCGGTCATCTTTAAATCGCTGGTACCACTCTTTTATTCGTGCCTTATTCATATACTCCTCTCTAAATACCTTATTCATCATACTAATTGTTTCCGAGCAAGTTTTTTTAAGATTAAAGCAAAACTTGATGCAAATTCGTTGATCTAATTTTTCCGTCATTTTTTGCAATAACGAAATACGGCGAAAGAAAAAAAGACACTGTAAACAAACGCACACCGTTTACGAACTAACACGTCTAGTTAGTAACTGCGTACACCAACGAGTTCGTGAAGACTTACTGGTGACGCCCATGCCCCAGAGAGGTCGCTCGGAAGTTTTGACGCGGAGATATGAATGCATGCTAGATACTTTTGGGGCAAAGCTCGTATGTCGTAATATAACCTCCTAGCTGCCAAAGCATTACAAGATTTAAGATACCAGATGCACATTTAATAGTCAAGTAAAGAATCAATGTGTCAGCGATGTGAAAGTTGATAATTTCTAAAATGCAGGATATCTATTTCTTTCGTAGCTAGTAACATTGGCAACAACAATACTTTGTTTTTGGTGTCGATAAAATAAAACGCACATTTTTTTTGCAAACCTAAGTCGAACTGCAATTTACAGAATTAGACGTTTTTAACTAAAGAGGTAAACTCTAATTTTGGATAAAGTTTTTTTTTTATCATAAAGGTTGAACATTTGATAGGTACAAAGATGGATCTTTTATCAAAATACGCCAAATACATGATGTAAATAAAATGACGTTTTTGCGAAAATGGTTAGGACTAATAACATGAATGAATAGTATTTAATTTTTAGTCAATTGTTAAAAGTATGTTAAAAAAACGTTGTCCACAGTTTTTATCATATAGGGTGTAAAAAACAATTGGGTCATGAGTGTCAAAGCTAATCCGTCCCTGCAGCTATGTGTAATTTACAACACTTTCGTCGATAGTAATTTTAAGGGTCTCACCTGGTATACATCATATTAAAAAAAAATTGAAATATACCTGGTGGTTCAATAATTATGTGTAAAAAACTTGATTACATTGCACCTCTTTGGGAGTCCATATCTTCGAAGAGAAGGCCTTCACGAAAAAAGTTATATGAACTTGCAGTATTCCTTTCACGTATTTTTTTTCTTATCCAAGAGATTTTCCACGTGTTCCCGGACACCCTGTATAAAGCATATATAAAATCAATAAAAAGTTTTTTCAAATACTTTAATAGCGTATTAATATAGACAAAAAAAAACATTGATATCTATAATGGGAATCGCTAAAAAAAATTACAAAAATTCATTTTTTTGAATGCCTTAAGTGGGTTGCCCCTTTAATATTGACAGAAAAATTTTATTGAACCCCATTTAACAAGTTTCTTTGGATATCAAAAAAAAAAACGTAAATAAATAAGGAATTACGAAAAATTAATTCGGTTAACGTCATACGATATTCATTATAGTCGTTGATTAATTTACTTTTCAAATATTTACTTCATTACACATTATTATATTTTTTTAGATTATCGAAAAAAACCATAGATAATGAACACAAATATTTTTGTGCCCAGCGATCTAAGGAAATAGCAAGAGAGTATTAAGGAATGATTTTGGGAAACTAATTCATTATGCTGCAAAGATCTCATTTAAATTTTTCGCTATTATTCTGCTTATATTTAAGAAATAATGTGAAATAAAATTTATACAATTTTTACAAATTGTCTGTACATACTAGTGAAGTTTTATTAACATGCATGCAATAGTTTTAGCGGTTTCTAATGAAATAGAAATAGAAAGGATAATGAATAAAATATTAAAAGTTAGTGGAGAATATGGACTCTCTCTTACCACGAAAGAGACCAAGTTCATGATAATTAGTAAAAACAGCACCAATAATAATGAAACCCTAATGGTAGGAGGCCAACACATAGAAAGAGTTAAGAAGTACACTTACTTGGGAACCCTAATACCAGAAAATAATGACTATACCGTCGAAATAAAAACCAGAATCGAGAAAGCATGTGCCAACTTTATTAGAATGAAAAAGGTTATCTGCAGCAAAGATCTAACGTTAGCCCTGAAAATACGACTGACTAAATGTTACGTATATAGTGTTCTATATTATGGATTGGAAGCATGGACACTGAATCGAGAGGCAATGAGAAGACTTAACTCTTTTGAAATGTAGACCTATAGAAGAATTCAGGGGATTTCGTGGGTGGATCAAGTTACGAACGCCGAAGTGTTGAGAAGAATGGGGAAAGAAAAGGAAGTCGAGATAACAGTAAAACAGAGAAAACTGCAATATTTCGGACATATTATGCGAGGAGAAAAGTACAGCATCTTACGGCTCATAATCCAGGGCAAAATAAGTGGCAGAAGAGGCGTGGGACGACGACGAATTTCATGGCTAAAAAACCTAAGGGAATGGTTTGGATGCAGTTCAAAACAACTATTTAGAGCAACTGCCTCAAAAATTAAGATAGCTATTATGATTGCCAACCTCCGCAATGGAGAAGGCACTTGAAGAAGAAGAACGAAATAGTAAAAATACATTTTGGCCCTTTTCAGCATTACCAGAAGGAATTTTGAAAAATGTTTAAAGTGTTTTCTAGATAACAGTATGTAGGATATGTGAAGCTTAAAATCATGATTTGTATCTTGATTTTTCGCAGAGAAAATTTAATTTTAATGAGACCTCGTGGAATCAACGTATTATCCCTTTTTCCCCATTTTAAATTGCGATTGCCGAAAAATCAAGAAATCGGTTTTTAGATATTATTTCGAGCTATCTTCTGAAATTAAAATCGAGTCCTTATCTGTATTTGGTCAAGAGATATCTATAAATTTATCAAATGACAATTCAACACTTTTCACTCTTTTCGAGTAAGAATATTAAAAATCCTTCTTTACTGGTGTTTGTTACGTAATTATTTCGCTTGGCAAATTTTTATTTTATTTAAATCCCCTCCAATATAGGTACTTGCCACATTTAGATCTACTCTAGTTAAAAAAATAAAAAGAGGCTAGAGATTTAAGCTTTTGAGGTTAACTTTCATTTAGTGTATATCTTGACGGTTACTTTAAAAATGGTTAATTATGATTTGCATTTTTTTGGTCTTAATCTTTTTATGTTGAACAAAATACATATTTGTTAACAAATGAAAATAATGTAGTCATTTAACCATTTCTTTAATTTCTCTACCTTATAAAACAAGCGTTAGATCAATGTACAGGGTGAGTCAACGATTGGATGAAGTAGGTTTGTGTCTTTTCGGTGAAATTAACAGAGAAACTATATTTATTGTTTGATACAGTTTATTTTTACGCAGATTTTAAAAATATTAAGGACTCTACTGGGTGAGCCAAAAAACTAGGACAGCATAAAGTTGTATTTTTTTAAATAGAACACCCTATATACGAATCGTATTTTCGATTTAGCTTATAATTTTAAATCTTTTTTATTAAGGGTTTACTATAACAAAACTTTATAGTTTCTGAGATAATTAAGTTTAAAGAAAAAAAGTCACATTTTCAAGCATCAATTCAATCCTAAATAACGTTTTCAATTTTGTGACAAATATATTCAAATTTGGAATTTAGCAAGGCCAAGGACAAGTTAACATAATTTTTACCTAATATTTGCAATAAAAGCTACAGGGTGTTGAACACATCGGCTCAAATTTGAACAAGTTTAAATGAATAAATATCTTTTTTTTTTAAATGGTACACCCTGTATATTTTCATGTTATTTAATAGAGTAATAAAAACCCTAAAAGTTTTGTTCAATATATCCTATACCTATTTATAATAGTTTTTGAGATATTTCAGTTTTTCTTATTTTCCATACTTTTTACAGAAATAGTCTTCATTATCATAGTAGCCATGGCAAAAACAATGTAAAAGAACATTTTTCTGTGTGTCAAATTTATAACCGCAATCGCTTCTTTTGGTTTTTATGTAGTGTAGTTTGGTTTTTTTTTGCATTCATCTTATATTATAAAATGAATTTTCCAAAGAATGAGTTAATAGATATGATTTATACAATAGGAGAGGCTCAAAAAAATTTCCTTCTTGTTCAAAGAATTTACAAAATGAAGTATCCTGATCGACGCCAGCCTAATACCCATACTTTTCAAAACTTAATGCAAAGATTTGATTCTTCTGGTACTGTTGATTATCCAAAACGTAAAATTGTCAACAAACCAGTAACTAATGAAGAAAAAGAACTACAAGTATTGTTAAATGTTCAGGAAAATCCTTATATTGGTAGCCGTCAGTTAGCAGCATTATGTGAAACATCACAATCCACCGCTAATCGTACTACCAAGAAATATAGGTTTCATCCATATCACATGGAATTACACCAAGAATTGCATGGACAGGATTTTGAAAGTCGTGTAAACTTTTGTCGTACAATAAATGCGGAGATTCAATTAAATCCAAATTTATTATGCAAGGTAATGTTTAGTGATGAAGCTACTTTTAGAAGTAACGGTGCCGTAAATAGACGCAACATGCATTATTATGCCACAGAAAACCCATTTTAGATTAGAGAGGTGCAACATCAAAACCACTGGTCATTAAATGTTTGGTGTGGTATTCATCATAATCGAATTATTGGACCCCACTTTTTTAATGAACCACTAAATGGCCATAGTTACCTGAACTTTCTACAAGAAGAACTACCCCAACTGCTTCAAGGTCTCGATAGGGATGAGCTCGACAGTATGTGGTTCCAGCACGATGGTGCGCCTCCGTATTACCATCGTGAAGTTCGTGCGTTTTTGGACCAACGATATCCGCAAAAATGGATTGGACGTGGGGGTTTCATTGAGTGGCCACCAAGGTCTTGCGCCATCACCCCATTAGATTTCTTCCTATGGGGTTATATTAAAAATAAGGTGTATGTTAATCCACCAACAACAGTGGAAGATATGCGAAACAGGATTAGGGATACCTGTAGAACAATAACGCCACTAATTTTGTCCAGGGTCCGAGAAAATCTGCAAAAAAGACTAAATTTGTGCATTGCACAAGAGGGTCGTTTATTCGAACACTTATTAAAAAGAAATAATTAATTTCAGTATTTAATAGGTAATTTTTTTGTTTCAATTTATTATAAAAGTAAATATGTATTTGCCTTGTTGTTATTGTTGTGTTAATTTTTTCACATTATGTTTAATTAAACTATTGCCGTTGTAATATAACGAAATATTGTATTTCATCATATTTAACCACATTCTGTTTGTTTCTGTAGTTTCTTTTTATTATTTTACATAGCTACTATGATAATGAAGACTATTTCTGTAAAAAAGTATGGAAAATAAGAAAAACTGAAATATCTCAAAAACTATTATAAATAGGTATAGGATATATTGAACAAAACTTTTAGGGTTTTTATTACTCTATTAAATAACATAAAAATATACAGGGTGTACCATTTAAAAAAAAAGATATTTATTCATTTAAACTTGTTCAAATTTGAGCCGATGTGTTCAACACCCTGTAGCTTTTATTGCAAATATTAGGTAAAAATTATGTTAACTTGTCCTTGGCCTTGCTAAATTCCAAATTTGAATATATTTGTCACAAAATTGAAAACGTTATTTAGGATTGAATTGATGCTTGAAAATGTGACTTTTTTTTTAAACTTAATTATCTCAGAAACTATAAAGTTTTGTTATAGTAAACTCTTAATAAAAAAGATTTAAAATTATAAGCTAACTCGAAAATACGATTCGTATATAGGGTGTTCTATTTAAACAAATACAACTTTATGCTGTCCTAGTTTTTTGGCTCACCCTGTAGAGTCCTAAATATTTTTAAAATCTGCGTAAAAATAAACTGTATCAAACAATAAATATAGTTTCTTTGTTAATTTCACCGAAAAGGCACAAACCTACTTCATCCAATCGTTGACTCAACCTGTACATTTCAAATTGTTAATACCATAATTTTGACGCTTAAATATTTTCAACCGTTTCAAGTTTACATTAGTCTGAAATCATTTCCCTATAATTCTACTTGGCGATCGGTTACATTTCGTCTGGCAATTGATACTTTATTCTATCGCATTCATCGACGATAAGTTAGCTCTCTGTTGGGTAAAATTGTGTTAGCCAAGGATGCAATAGATGGATTTTAAATATACCCTTTGGGGTACTTATTCTAAAGTCGTCGTCTGCCTAATCTTAAATATTTTAAATTTTGATCTAAATAGTTGAATAGAGACTTAGAATGATATATTTATTAACATTATATTCCTTATAATTGTAATGGATATTTACCTAACGGTTTGGTTATTTTGTGATATCTTGTTTAGCTAGAATATTCCTTTTTAAACAATGGATGATTTGGCATTTGACAGATGTCCTGGACTTGTCAGCATGTTGACGCTTGTCGACATCCGAAATTGTAGAAATCCTGTTTTTCTTGTAACCTCGATTATAATGAGACACCGAGAAATATTTTCAGTAAGAGTTGATATTTTCGCTCAGGTAGGACATTTTCCTTAATTTTCTGTTATATGTTGGTTCTGAGAGATGATGCCAACAGACATTGTTGGCAGTTGGAAAATTGTAAGTTATTACTGGGTTCATAGCTACAGTTAGGTTCCTGTTGAAAGCTGTAACTGAATTTTTCCGGATGTTTTCTCATATATGTAATAAAATTTGCCGATCAGATATGAGTAGAGAGGGTAAGTTAAATTTCATTCTTGCATTCCCAGCTTAAAGCTAATTTTTATCTCCTGCGTTCTCTGCAAGAGATTGATAAACACAGTCACTAATTTCTGGAGTTTATTTCAGGCCTCTTTCATTGATTTGTCAACGATTTTTCATCGATCTGTCGTAGATCTTCTTTCATTTTCTTTTCTCTATTTTTTCGTCGCTCTTTTCACCACTCTATCGTCGACCGTTCGTCTATTTCCGTTCGTCTGCTCTCTCATCTCTTTAAAGATGGTACCAATATCCTAGCAGTAGCTGTGACAGCCAGTTCCCTTTGCTCGTCCTCAACCCACAACAAGTTGTCACCTTAAGGCCCCATTTACGATAGAAGCTGGATCTCGCTTGGATCTACGTCAATGAGTTTTAAGATAAGCTATTTTAAAGTTGTAATATTTGAATATTATTTTTCTTCAGCTGCCTATCCACTTTATTCGTTGTTGGCGACCATATCTTTAAATCTTTCTCTATCTCTTGTTGTTTTCAGTCCAGTCCATTGTCTTATATTTCTCGTCCAAGACACCTGTTTTCTGCCTACACCTATTCTATCTTCAATTTTGCCCTCCATTATTAATTGCAATGGTTCGTATTTTTCCACCTATCATGATATGACCAAAGTAACCAGTATTTTGTCTTTTGATTGTTGTGAAGAGTTCTCTGTCTTTATTCATTCTTCTAAGTATTTCCTCGTTGATGACTTTGTCAGTCCAAGGTACTATTAACAAGCGTCTGTAAGTCCATATTTCAAAAGCTTCCATAATCCATGACATAATGCCATACAGCAGTACAGACCACACAGAACATTTCGCATAACGCATGCAGAGTGACACCCATATATCCTATTTTTTAATATTTTATAAACGCTGCTCTTGCCATTTCAATTCTGCATTTGATTTCTTTCCCTAAATCCCACTCTGCACATGTTCTGTATTTCTTCGATGTTGTTGGCAATCAAGACAGTATCATCTACGTACCTGATATTTGATATTGGTACTCCATTTACTTTCATTTTCATGTCTTGATCTTCAAGAACTTCACTGAAGTTGGCTTCAGAATTATAGGTTAAATAACAGTAGCGACTGCACGCATCCTTTTCGCATGCGTCCTACGTACGCCAATATCATCAGACGTGATTTTTTTTGTAGTTATATGTGATATCTAGTACCAATACAGGTTTTCTATACATCTTAGGTCCTTTTCATCTACATCCGTTGTTCTCAGGATGTTATTGTTTTTTATGTTGTACGCGATCGAAAGCCTTTTCGTAATCAACAGTTTTGTATATGAACCTGTATTCAGAGAAATGCTTCTCGAGAACCCATTCCGCATTTAAAGCCAAACTGATTAGAACTTATCTTTTGCTCATATTTGAAAAATTCTGTTATGGATACCTTTTAGAAATAACTTAAAAGTGGGACTCATACGGCTTATAAATCTGTGCTCTTCACATTTGCGAGCATGAATAAAAAATATTAATGATTAATTGCTCATTTAATTAAACACAAAGTAGTATAGACGGACCACCAAAACTGTAGCAAATTTACATGTAAGGGTTGCTGTCAAATGTAAGTTATATATATTTTTTAAAATTTTATCATTTGCCCCCTCACTAGCGTACTTCTTATACATTTGCAATTTTTTGGGCTAAATATTCGTGGTAAATTTACACAAATGTTATGATTTATAATATAAGTATGTACCGTGCAATTTACGGTAATATACTTTGCTTATAATTATTATGATTAAGGCATGTTTTAATAAAACATAAAACCTAACTGTTTACTAACCTTTTATAACATATTGTTATTATTTAAACCTTTATTGTTTTTAAGCAAATCTATTAATATTATGTTGTCTATTTCTGTGGCTAGATTAAACTAGATCTTTCCCACTTCAGAGATATCAGATTTTTTCCCACTAGGAGAACCTTAAAGTACGTGACGTCTTATTTTTTCATATACTATAACCCCCCCCCCTCTAACTCCAGGTGAGCTAATCCAGTGGGCAAATTTGAGGTCCAATGATACATGAATAAATAGTACCATAGGTAAGGAAAACATCCACTAGAACAATTTTTGTAAAAGAGTAAAATACTGGCCTATTTCTCTTCAGTGCCAGTTTTTTTTGGTATTTAACTTATTCAATTTTTTGGAATATTTATAAAGAGAAAATGAAGGCTCAGTATCTTTCTTAAATATCAAAATTTTCACGTCTCAACGTGTCAATTTTTTTCAGCATTGATGAAAAGACTTGTACAAGTACAATAACAAATTTTTAATCTTTACAATTACAGTTTTTTGTTTTTATAATTTGACGCCAAACGATTTTTTTAATAGTTATATGTTGCCTAACTTTTTGCAAAATTTCCTGATTTTATCTTTAATAGTTGGGCTGCGCGTTTATATGTTAGTCAGCCCATAAAATAAAAGTTTAAACTTCTCAAAATACTTAATTATTTTGTAGAAAGACGAGTGTTTAAGGGAATGTTTCCGTTATAACTCGATAAGCAGAAGTCTATATCAAATTGATTAAGAAGAGTGAAGTATACAGTCGTGTAATGATTTTTGCTAAATTTTATTGGAGGAAGCAGAAGAATATTTAAATTAAGTTTCCCACAACTTTCTCGGTTCAATTAGAAATTAACAAAAGTCACAGGTTGAGTTTTGGAAACGTAAAGTTCAGTTCATTCGAGGTTACTGACTGAAATCTTATATATTTCACCTATATAAATCATTAATTAAAAATAAATATTTAAACTTCGCTGTTCTCGAAAACGACCCCCTTAACTGGATAAAGTTTCACGTCTTGTAATTTAGTATCGCATCACAGAAATGTTGTTATAAGTCTTTATTGTACCGCAAAATTTAATGATCTCTTCGATCTTGTATCATTTTACTTAATTAAATTCTTTCCTGATATCTGGCTCCGAATTTAGTCTCTAAATGTATTTCTCGTAAAGATTCTGTTCAAGTTAAGCTATGCAAATTAAAGATGTTTTTAATAATATTATTTTATTAAAACTTGTACGGTAAAAAATAAAATAAGGAACTAGAAGTACAACCGGAAGACCATTATATTAGTTTTGACGTGGAAAGCTTATACACCAACGTTCCAGTTAAGGAGTCTCTAAAAATTATAAGAAAGAAACTTGAAGAAGACCAGATTTTAGCAGAAAGAACATCTTTACCACCGCACGCCATTATGGACTTATTGGAAAGTTGTTTGACTAATTCCTATTTTCAAGAAAAGGAAAAATTCTACATCCAGGATGATGCACTACCGATGGGAACTTCACTATCACCAGTGGTCGCAAATAATTTCATGGTATGTTTCGAGACGCTTGCAATTGAATCCACAACTAAGAAACCAAAATTATGGCTCAGATACGTAGACGATACTTTTATTATTTGGAGTGGAAATGACAAAGAACTTTGAAACTTCCTTTTTCATCTCAACAATATCAGCCCAACTATTAAACTCACCATGGAGAAAGAAGTAGAAAATAAATTACCATTCTTAGATGTCTTGGTTGAAAGAAATGGCAGACAAATTCGAACTTCGGTTTACAGAAAAGCCACGCACACAGGACAATACCTTAATTATTCATCTAATCACTCCGACAACACCAAACAAGGAATTATAAGAAATATCGTAGAGAGAGCGATAACTCTCTGCAACTCCAACGAGAACTTGATGAAAGAGATAGATTACATTAAAAATGTCAACGAATATCCAGTATATCTAGTGGATAAATTTCTAGAACAACGCAGAAATAGGACAATATCGACAACGAATGAACAACGAAAACCAGTTTTGAACATCTCCTATGTTAAAGGCATTTCAGAAAAAGTTAGAAGGATAGGAAAACGATATAAAATCAACGTTGTTTTCAATTCAAATGCCTCTCTGAGAAGTCCGCTTACTAGGGTCAAACCAACAACTCAAAGGGACATGAAGAACTGTGTATATCAAATACTATGTGAATATGGCAACTCCTGCATTGGCGAAACAAAGAGACCTTTTGACGTAAGGATCAAAGAACACCAAAAATGCACATCTCGAGGAGAAACAGAAAAATCTGGTGCCGCCAACCATGCCTGGACTCATGGACACCACATAAAATGGTCTGAAGCTAAAATACTACACCGAGAACAACATTGGAGAAAACGGAAATTCAAAGAAGCCGCAGTTATACATCAGAACCCGAGTTGTTTTAGTAAACCATTTTTAGATATAAGAGAAGTGTGGAAACCGCTTCTTAATAATTGTAAACTAAAACTAAATGCAGCATAAAAAAAATGGGATTTTGCCATAGCAGGCATGACTGCACCCATCTCAGTCACCTCCCACTGCATTTACTTTTAGTATAAATAATCATGTAGCTAAGGGATTTATTTAGTTTCACTTGAAAACGGCAAGAGATAACTACTAGCCGAAATGTCGTGATATTCAACATAAAATAAAGACAATGGTATTACCTCAGAATTCTTACGTAATAGTTCGATCTTTCTGAAGATTTGTAATTAATCCTGTCTTACCTTCTAGAACAAAATGTATGTTCGTGATGTGACTTTTTTAAGGGGGTGAAAAACTACCTCTTCTGATAAAAAATGTAAAACTGCTTTTCATGAATTAAGGTCATGTTTAAATATGTAAAATAAATATTGTTTTATATTCTGGAACGTAATTTATGATACGTTACAACCTTTAAAAACTACCCCTTATGACGAAATTAACAAACAAAACAGTTTTAAATTTAATATTTTCGTAGTTTATAATATAATTTATAATTTATGATGTTTCAACCCTTTAAACACCCCTTATGACGAAATGTAAAGAAAATAGTTTCCAACAGCTTGAAAGTTTTTATTAATATTTTTTTATAATGAATTAAAAATTTTCCCGGTCTACATTTAATTTATCTATATTGCAATGTTTCAACCCTTAGAAACTATCCTCTTACGAACCCCTTATTCCGAAATGTTGCAAAAAAAGCTTTAAATGTTTTGATGGTGGATTTAAAATAAATTAAACTCTCTTCATTGTTCATCATATAATTTATGAGTTATTGCCACGATTTAACGTTAAAGAACACCCCTCATGATTAAAACTAACCAGCGTGTTTACTTGAAATAAATAAATGAAATTATTAAAAAAGTGAAAGGGAAAAATAAAAATATTTTATGCATATTATCACAACAACAATTTATAGTAAAATAAAAGTCAAAGTATCGTTACTGTTGATCTTTGGTCTAGTTTGCGATTGAAGATTAATTCTGAGAGGTGTCACCGGAGCATGTTCTACATATCGCAATTGCAAAATATCATTTTGAAGAATTCTTCTGGTGCACGCTGATTTAGCATATTAATTGATTGTAAAGAGTCTTCATTATTAACCGATCCATAATCGGTTAAATTAATATTTTTGTTTCCCAGCTACATCTGGGTTTGCAAGTAATCTCTCTTAATATGCTCATACAGAGCGACAACTGTTGGGATGAGTGCACCACGTCCTTATTCTTCCGATTTTGGAAATGTACTAATTACGCTGTATAAAACAGATTTATTTTCACGTATACAATATATATATATATATATATATATATATATATATATATATATATATATATATATATATATATATATATATATATATATTATATATATATATATATATATATATATATATATTTATATATATATATATATATATATATATATATATATATATATATATATATATATATGTTGTATCGTAGGTTTTCACGGATGGTGGAATGTGTACTGGTGTTTCTCCGGTTTTCAATCCGTTCATCAGTAGAAATATTTTCACAACGTTTCGCCAACATATCAGCTGGCATTTTCAAGTGATGCTTCCTCGACGGCTGATCGACTTAGAATCTAAGTCCACAGTGTTCAAGCAGATGTTTCATACCTGCCTGGTATACTTTGTTTCTTTTCTTCTTCTACCTATTCTTTATATGTTCATATGTAGTAATAAATGCTTCAAAATTGTAGGGGATAAAAATATTGATATACTCAGAAAAATACCGTAGTTTTTTCAACGATTATTATTTTTTTTTTATTTCACATGCTATTTAATAGTCCCAAAAACCATTTCATTTGCGTGTTTCAAGAGTCATCTAAAGTTGAATTTTCTTGAACCCTTCATTTTTAAGATTTTTTAGTTCAAAGGGCTCGAGGAAACGTGGTCCTCGCACTCAAGTGAGAACTTCAAGTAGTAATATCTCAATTCATTTCAATCCTAGACGAATAAAAAAACAAAATATTAAATAAAATAACTTGAGAAATTGCAATAATTTTTTTTTAATTTCAGTCAAAATATTTCGAAAACACAATCATCGTAAATCACTTCAACCTGTAGATCATATTATTAGCACTTAAATAAAGTGAATTGTAAGACGATTTCTTTCATTTTTAAACCTTCTGGTAAAGTTATTGGTTTTAATAATGACTTTTTCCGAAAAAGTGATGAAACAATTTTATTTTGCTCATAACACCGTTAATTTTTATGCCAATGACTTCAAATAGAGCTCTTTTCAAAGTATATTTTAAGTGTTTTGAAAAATGTTTTATACATTTTCTCCACAAAATTTACCGTTTTTCCGTTATTTGAATGTTTTGACTTCAGTTTTCGATGGACAGGAAGGTACCTTTGGCCAGCCATCACTCAGTATGTATTATTTATATCTGCCAAAATTAAAGATTAATTTTTGTTAATTACGATTTTTTTGATAAAATATAAGGTTTTCGAGTTACTCATAAAAAACACTTAATTAAAAATTATCATTTTCAATCACAAATAACTCAAAAAGTATTAATTTATCAAAATAACTTTATAGGAAACTTTTTGCTTAGAAGGTATTCTTCTACCGATTTTTGTGCCTATTTTATATTTGCCACCGAGAAGGGGTGGCATCCACCTCCAGGCCAAAAGCGCATATTGGCACCATACAACTGTTATTTTTTTAGCTATTTCCTAATTACTTTCCAACTTTCATGTCAATCGGTCTTTTCCAACAGAATTCAGAGCGAAAAACCTTCAGTGACTGAACTGCACAGACAATGTTGAAATGTACACTTGTGTTTTTCCGATTTTCAATCCGTTCTTCAGTAGAAAAATCTTCACGACGTTTCGCCAACATCTCAGCTGGCATTTTTAGGTGATGCTTCCTCGATGGCTGCTCGGCTTGGAATAAGCGTGCTTATCCTTTGCCGGCGTTTTCTCATTTCCTGGGGTCTGTACCTCCTCTCGGCTCGTTGCCCCGTTTCTCTGACGTGTTGTTTTTGGTTTAGTTTTGATTAGGGTTTTCCATGTATTTGAAATATTTTGTGCATCATCTCCCTTGTTAAAGTTTTTAGTGCTTTCTATTTCGAGACCTTCTATAGTACTTTATGGGCGTGATTTGTTTAGTTTCTTGAAATTTATAGTGTATCTTGTCTCCTGATGATGTTGGAATAAAGCTGATGTCGTTTGCTTGTTCTTTATGTATTTCTCTGTTCTTGGACTCTGGTAGAGATTCTTCTGTTTTTTTGGCCGATGTATTTTTTCCACAGTCTCTACATGGGATGCTGTACACTTTCTGGTTTTCCAATGGTATTTTGTCTTTGGGATTGTCCAATAATTTGTATATTATTGTTTGTGGCTTGTAAATTGTGCTTCCTCAGAATTCTTCCAATTACGTCTGTTACACATTTTATGTATGGCAGTTGGCGTTCAGGTATCTGTTTGTGTGTGTAGGTTTTCTGAAGTTCGTATAATCGATGCTTAGGTCATCGTTTTTGGTGACTAGAAGATCAAGATAAGGTAGCTACTTGTTAACTTCCACCTTCAATGTGAACTGAATGCGGTCATGAATGCTATTTAATTTCTCTAAGAATATGTTTAGGTTGGATCTTCCGTGTGACCATATGAAGAAGATATCATCCCTGTAACGTTTCCAGGAGAATGGTTTTGTTTTGGTTTTCCTTAGAACTACTGTTTCAAAATATTTCATTAAAAGGTTTGCGATGTCTGGTGACAGCGAAGATTCCACAGGAGCACCATCTGCCTGTCAGTAGAAGTTATTCTCATAGGAAAAGTATGTGTTTCTGAGACAGTGTTCTGAGAAGTCGATGAAGTGATGTAGGAACCCCTCGTTCATAGCAATTTGGTCTAGAGCCTCGTCAATATACATATATATATATATATATATATATATATATATATATATATATATATATATATATATAATTGGGTATTAATCAGGGAATACATACGTTCGTTTGTTTGATATCTTGTAGAAGTTTGCAGACGTTTCGCCAAAATCTCATATGGCATATTCTGTGTTTGGTGGTTGTAGATCAACTGATGTATTCCCGGATTAATACTGAGTCACATGTTCCGATCCGTGAAACACTACGCAACAAGATATATATATATATATATATATATATATATATATATATATATATATATATATATATATATATATATATATATATTTCAGATTCTTGAATCATAGATTATATCATTTTCTTTCTATGTTGTCTTTTCTAGGGTTTAGGTTCTTTATTTAACAAAAAATTAAAAATAATTTGACGTTTCGCCCTTTATTTAAGACATTTATACATAAACATATTTACAAATTTAAAAAAAAAACAAACACTTTAAAACACTATTCAAACTTCTAAAAAAGTATTTAATATTACACAGTACATACCTTGACATTTTGTTTATTTATTAATAATGAAATGAAATTTAACATCGTCTATTTGGAGACTTAGGATACATGGAATGCCAGTGTGTTTTATTTTTTATATTTTAACAATGGACCAAAAAAAAAGTAACTGAAATTTTATCCTATGGTCCAAATTTCTCATTAGACGTTACAAAAGAAAAATATATCCGAATAATGGAATATATAGCCTGAATTCAATATGCTATTAACAATGAACCAGATGACAAGAAGGACACAATAAGAGCTGAAGTTACTAATACTATAACTAATCATAAAATCAAAATAAGACACAAGACAATAAAAAGTAACAGCCTCCAAAAAAATTTAACAAAGAAATTGGATCGAACAAAAAATGTATAAAAGACAATCCTCAAATTATTGTTTTAAAGCCCGATAAAATCAATAAAATAGTAATTATGAACAAGACAGATTATGAGACAAAAATGAACAACTTATTAAAGGATGAAAATACATATAAAAATATTAAGAGTGATCCAAATAACTTATATCAAAAGAAAAATAATACTGTCATAAAAAAATTACTCAATGCAAAAGAACTAACTGAAAAAGATGAAAAAATGCTAACCATTCACAATGCTATTCCACCAAAAATATACAGCCTACCAAAATTACATAAACATGATATACCACTAAGTCCTATTGTTTCTTGTGTACAATCGCCATTCTATCGTTTATCAAAATTCTTATCAGATTGCATTTCAAATATTACAGGAAAAAACGATTTTTTTATTAAAGATTCATTCGCCTTTAAAAAATTTATTGATACAGTAAATCTACCTGAAAAATACATACATGTAATATCTGTGTATACAAATTTACCAAACCAACTTGTCCACATTATTTTAGCAGAAAAATGGAAAACTTTAAAGAAACATACATCATTATCAAAAAACAACTTTATGGATGCTGTTGACCTCATTCTAAACACAAATTACTTTCAGTATAAAAACACATTTTACAAACAACTCGATGGCTGTGCTATGGGATCACCAATTTCATCCAACACTGCTCAGTTAGTAATGGAATATTTAGAGGAAAAAATAATAAAATAAATTTTCTAGATATGACACTTATGCGTAGAAAAAACAAAATTTTAAATGAATGGTACATCAAACCAACTTGGTCGGGTAGATATCTAAACTGTTTCCCAAATCACTCAAAACCCCAAAAACTATTGTTATAATCGGTCTGTCTGATGGTGCTATCTCTCTAACGTCTCCAGAATTCCGACGAAGAATACTGCAAAAAGTGAAAAATACACTAATAAATAATAATTTCAATGCAGAGACTATCACCGAAATAATTAATAAACGAACATATAAATTTTATAATAACCTAATAACAAGAAACATAGAACATAAACAGCAAAAATATGTAGCATTACCTTACACTAGTAAACTGTCAGAAAAAATAAAACACATTTTAAAAAAGCATGATATTATCGTATGTCACAGGTCTTATAATAAATTAAATATACTATTTACTAATTTAAAAAGTAAAACTCCCCTCATGAATAAGTCAAATGTAGTATATTCGATCCCTTGCTCAAATTGTCCCAAAAAATATATAGGCATGACCAGCCAATTGCTAAAGGATAGATTGAATGGCCATAAATATACGAAAAACGCCTCAACAGCTTTAAACAAACACACAGAATGAAAAACATACCGTCGATTATAACAGTACCATAATTAAAAACAAGGATATGAATTATCAAAAATTGCAAATAAAGGAAATAATATATATATATATATATATATATATATATATATATATATATATATATATATATATATATATATAAATATATACATATATATATATATATATATATATATATATATATATATATATATATATATATATATATATATATATAAAATGTACTAATTACGCCGTATAAAACAGATTTAGATTCATATATATATATATACATATATATATATATATATATATATATATATATATATATATATATATATATATATATATATATATATATATATATATATATATATATATATATATAGACGTAGATCCAAGGGGAGGGGAGCGATCGCCCCCTCCCCCCCATGAGATTTGAGTTCAGAAAAATAGATCTGATTTTGCTTCTTATACTATAGTTGATTCAAGAGCTAGAGAGAGTAATAAATCATTTTTACCTTTTTTTTCTTCGCAAACTAGCTCTTTCACACAAATCACAGTTGTATTTTTATTATTTTTAATTTTGCCATAGAAACTGTTTTAGGCACATTTAGACAAAAACGAAGCCCTATTTTCTCAAAAAAATTCTAAGTTATAATTTAAATACTTACAAAATACCCATTGTCAAATTAATTAATTATAATTGGTCCCTCTATCTCACCGATCGTGAGATCGAATTTCGAAATTTTGTTTTATTCTTTTATTATATGAATTTTTCCCAATTTTCCGCAATAACTTTATTCAAAAAAATCTTTCAAGAGTTCCGTTAAATTACTAATTTTGTAAATTGTGTTATTTCTAGCAACTCTACCTTTTACTTCAGAGATATTTCCTTTTCCAACGGACAATTTCCGGACGATTTATAAGAATTGATTTCCTATCTGGTTTTTCCCAGAAAAAATTAAGTTCTCTAAGCAATTTCCAGAGTTCGGTTCTTTTAATTTCAGGTAAATCCCGATCTTGATTGATTTTAGTTAGAATTTTGTCAACGGTTGGGATCTGCTTCTCATAATAAAATGTATATACAACTCCTTTTATTGCAGTTTTCATCTCTTCTTCCAACGAGGTGTTTCGTCTGCCTGTGATCGAATGTGGCTTGGGAGTACTAACAATTCCAGTCATTTTTGCTCCTTCAGTATTCGGTACATAGTAGATTTTCCAACTCCAATGTTGGAACACATCTCAACAGAGCTTTTAACATTATTATCTAGATATATATATATATATATATATATATATATATATATATATATATATATATATATATATATATAATTGCTTGAGAGGGACTTGAATATAAAAATGGATGAGATTTATTTTTAATTAACTAATTTTTTTGTTCGCCCATTTTTAGGAGATAAATGAGGTGTATTCATGTTCAGCGATCTACAAGACGTATACCTAAGTAATTCTAAATACTACGCCATAGTCTCATACTATTATTGCTAAGTAACTTTTTGGGCATGTTTCGCTTACTTAATGAATTTTAAGCATGTTTCATGAAAAATTTTCTGAGATATTGACACCAAAAATTATATTTTTATATCTCGTGTTGACACAAAAGTGCGATATTTTTCAGACTGACATACAAGTTGGCAGGTTTTTAATATCCGTCCGATATGTCTCAAAATTTATATTTTATATAGCAGTTGTTTCCTGCGAATATTGCTCTCGGTTCGATACAGCTCTACTGACGAGAACATTCATCGTAATAAGTTTTTCGTTGAGGGAAAAATGCCCTGGTTTAACGATTTTGGAATAACTATAGAGGTGGAAATCATTTCTTTTGGGTATCTCAATAATACATAAAAACAAGTGCAAACAAGATAAATCACTAAGGACATACTATAAGGTGTACTTTGCTCACTGACAGAGATTAAATTAAACTATCAGAAATTTTATTGTTGTAGTAAATTTATAAAAGCTTATAATATTTAAATATAATTAAATGTAATTAGATTTACGGCAGTTACCTACGGCAGTGGATCTGGTACGCTGGAGGTTTCGGTAGCAGTTTTATTACTCTCTCTAGTTCTTGAATAGAGTATAGGGATGTGTATGCTTGCGATCGCCCTATCGCCCCGCTGAAAAGCTTTGAGTTCAGGAAAATAGAACCGATTCTGCTTCTTATACTAGGAATGTGTATGCTGCTGGCATCTCTCCCCTCGACAACTTGTTTTTTTCTTGTAACTGACCCCCCCCCCCCTTTCTAAAAGCTTCAAATTCAGAAAAATAGACCCGACCCTGCCTGTTACACTAGAAATGGGAATGTTGCTGGTCTCTACCTCCCGCTTCCCGTCGACAACTTGCTGTCGCTTGCTATACTGTATTTTTGTGATATCACCGCCCCTCCCCCCCAAAGAGAGAGGCTGGATGCGCCCCTGTATGCATATAGCTTCACTAAGACTTTTGAATTAAATAATACCATAACAAATAAAAGGACTGGGAAAGCAATAAAACGAAACTTGATCAACCAAAAGGTCACACCAGTAAAGTACAGCTTCATCTTACATTTGGCAATAGCGCACAGCATTTTTCTTCCTCCCTTGGAACTGGAGATGGTTCTGGCTATAGCTTTTATAAAGCCATTAACATTATTGTTGTGTTCCTATATTTTAATTGCATTGCTGCTTAAAATTCAAGCTTTTTCAGTTTCCTGTAAAATACCGAAATAAATTCAGTATTCCCCAACAGATTACGGCAAAATTTCAATTTTAAATACAGTTCCTAAATAAGTTCAATTATCAAATAATATTTTTCATATCTATTTATATAATTTTACACCAACCGTTTTAAGCTGGTGCCCCAAATTTTAGTTATTCAAATTAGATTCAGAATAAAATTGAAGGGAAGTATTTTGTTGTGTAACCGGAGTTTCCAAATATTAAAATTCAAAACAAATGCAAATGCAATCTAGGATACACTAAAAATTTAAAACTGGGAAAAGGATCGAGAATTTTCCGTTGAATTTTAATAAACGTTGAAATAGCGGCTGACACCTATTTTGAGAAACATGTCCAGGTTTGTTGAACTCATATTGTGACAGGCTTAGAGCTTCTATAAAGTAAATAAATCAAAATATTTATTTTGATGTTGGCTTTGAATTCTAAAAATGTATATTAAAGCTGGTGGATTTTGTTGTTATCGTTATACGCTGTTGCTTCACACAGAGTGATTTGGAAAGTTTCTGACAACTAGCAATGAAAATTGTTTTGATGTATGATTGTTACCAGTTATTTTTAACAATGTTAAACTTATTTTAGTAAAATTGAATTTTATATTACCAATAAACTTATATAAAATGAACTTATTCATGAGAATCTAAAATATTGTTTTACATAAATCTACTTACTTAAACAAGAGATTTTCTTCGATATCACAAGAGCAAAGAAAAGACAAAACAGTACAGTCTAACAAGCGAAAGCGAGTTGTCAGGGGGGGGGGTCAACAACATACACGTTCCTAATGCAGCAGGAAGGAGAGTCTATTTTTTCTAAATTCGAAGTTCTTGGGAAGGAAGGTAGTAGGTACTAGGAAACCGATATTTCTCAGATCAGTCCATTTTCTTAAATTTCTGAGTCTGGATAATCGTTTCCTTCCCACACCACGTTTGTCCTCGATCATCAACTGGGAAGTCAATATTTTGAGTTTCTCATTATGGGTTCAAATCAGCCCTTTTTTGCTCCTTTATATTTAAAAAACTTTATTTGTCTTTTTTCATTCTCCTCAAAATATGCTCATTCATAACCCTATCAGCTCACGGTTCCCTCAGTATTCAACGGTAAGTCTACATTTCAAATGCTTCCAATATGTTTATTGATACTGATTAGAGCGTCCACGATTCCGTACCATAAAATTGGATGAATCATATATAACATTTAACGTATCACATTCTTGTTAAGACTTATGTATCGGCTTTTAAGTATATATTTAAATTTGAAGAAGGCGGGCCACTCTTATTCTGGGTTTAATTTCTTTATCGTTTTCTCAGTTCTCATGCAATCAACTTCTTAGGTGCTTATGTCTTGTAACTCGTTTCAGAGCTATCCCGTCCTGGATATGTATTATGGTGGTCCGTCCCATGATCACGTATGCCGCTATTATATTGTTGCCTTGTACGACGAAATGCAAACAACGTCTTCAACTTAACAAAGTTCAAAGAATGGCTTGAGTGGGTATAATGGATGCGATGAGGTCGTCCCCGACTAGGACTCTAAAGGTCCTGGTGAGCCTACCTTCACTTTATATATGAAGAATGAGGCCTGAAGGCTACATGCCGTCTCAGTTGCCTAAAGCATCTCGGAACTGGAATACTCGGATACTCAGATATCTGGGAAAGCATGCGTAGCATTCTCCAAGCAAACAGATTACATGGAGCCGCTTTATAGCCCAACCACTCTCTCGAGATACTTCTTTTAAGCAGAGAGATTGAGAGGAGGAGCAAAATTCTCTCAAAAAAAGGATCCTGGTGGTTTGTAGATGAATCTCGACAAGATGTAAGGGCTAGAGCCGGAGTGTCAGCAAGAGCACAGGAATGTGCTCTTGCCGTCAACGTGCGACGATCACAGCGGAAATTAATGTTAGTCTACATTGTGGCTATCTTTCTGAGAGGGGCATAAACAGGAATAGGACAGACAGGAGGGCTGAGATAATGGCACTAAGGTCCACTTTTGTAACTTTGCGACTAGTGACTGAGTGCAAGGATGTACTAAATAGTCTGACAAAGAACGACAACGCAATTAGACTCATGTGGATCCCGGGTCATTTGGCTCTAACGGTAGTAAGTGGACCGTCTGGCAAAGATGGGGTCGGCAATTGAATTGTTTGGACTCCAACCAATTCTATATCTCCCAATTGCCGTTAGTAAAAGGGAAGAAAAATTGTTATTGCTAAATAAATTTATTGAATCGTGGAAAGGAGTTTCTGGAATGAAGTGTACCAAGAGACATATAAGTAGACCTAGCGCACGCTTCTCTGCTTCGGAAGGAAAGAGCTACGAATTGTGATGGAACTGTTGACAAGACATTGACACCTGAGGGGTCGTCTTCACAAGTTTGACGTCGCAGATGAGCCGACGTGCAAATTGTGTTTGAAGAGGGATGAAATTAGTAACTATGTCCTCAGAGAGTGCTCAGCACTCAACGGACTGAGGCAGAAAGATTTCAAAGATATAATTTTGTTACTGGAAACAGTTAGGCAAGTTCAAATAATGAGTATGTTTGGATTCACAAAGGCGATCCATTTCAAATGACCTGATTAATTATCACCACTTTTTGTTCATTCATTCATAATTCTTACTGGCGTCGTTCAATAGATTAAGTGTTCATTGCAAATCTTCAATGTTGTTCACCATCAAGACAGAATTATCCACGAATCTAATATTATTGCCATCTATTCTATTTACTTTTATTCCGATATTTTATTTTCAAATGTTTTATTAGAAATATCCTCCTAGTATATATTAAATAAAAGCAGAGGTAAGATGCATTCTTGTCAGACTCGTATTTTTGTATTTTGTCTTTTTAGAACATTTGTTGTTATAGGTGCTGTTTGGTGCCATTATAGATACTGAATACAACAGATATCCTTGTCATACACGTCTGTCGTTTTTAGTATGTCGATTCACTTTTTATGTTGAACTCTTTCGAAAGTATTCTCATCATCGACAAAGCAAAGAATGACATCCTTCTTCATATCGCAACAATTATGAGTCAGTACGCGGACACCGAAAAGAGTAATAATGGAGAATCGTTTTGTAAAAGCCGACAGTTCTAATTTGTCAAAAATAGATGAGTATATGATTGAACAATTTGTGTTGTTTTCTAAATATAAGACAACTGTTACAGTATCAGTATCAACGGCTCTACTTACTACATAATAACACCATATCAAAAAATTATAACATCCTAACATTTATTTCGCTGCGTTACTGATTTCTCAATGTAGCTGTAGGATTTTGGTTGGAAAGAACTTTAATGAAATAGAAAAATCGGTGGCTAAATTAAAAGGGCCACACTTCTTTTATATTAGCGAAAATCTTGTTAATTATGTCAGTTCGTTCCGTTGCGCACATTTTAATATTTTTGGCTGTAATCTATTCGACTACAATTCTCAGAACTTCGCGGTGGTCCAATTATCCTTGAACAAGATCTGTTATGGAAATTCTGCCATTCGATCAGGAAATAAACTATATGACATTGTAAATATCAAACCAAGGTAAATATGAAATTATATATTGAAAAATTCTATATTGAAAAATTCTATATCATCTTCACTATAAATATGAGACTGATAAAATATCAATTTGCTGTTATAAATTGAATAAATATTTATAACTTTATTTTTAGTCACAACTGAAGCATTGCAATTTTAGAAAATATTTATTTATGGTTTAGCTTTATATTTATAAAATATATTTACTAATATAGATAACATGTCTCAAAGATTTGAGAAAGGTTTTATTTTTAATTTAATAAAAGTAACTGAAAATAGTTTTTGGACATTATAAATAATAGCAAACAAAAGTAAAAAAGCAGCGGTTGTATGAAAATATTTGAATGAGGGTCTAATATAGGGGCGTATGCAGTCTCTCTCTTTGAGGGGGGGATGATATCACAGAAGTACACTATGGCAAGTGAAAGCAAGTTGTCGACAAAGGGAGAAGACGCCAGCCACATTCCCATTTCTAGTATAAAAGGCAGGTTTGGGTCTACTTTTCTGAATTCTCTTGAGAGGGAGCGATCCCAAGAAAAAACAAATTGTCACCGGGAGATGGGCGGAGATGCAGCAGCACACACATTCTTAGTATAAGAGGCAGAATCGGGTCTATTTTCCTGGACTCAAAACTATTGGGGGGGGGGGGGGGAGATCAATCCCACTGCACCCCTTGGATTCACGCCTGATCTAATATATATAAAATCCCCTCAGGGTTCTAGTCAGAAGTGTATATATTGTGGCATCATAAGTGTAAAATACTGCTTGAATATATTTACCACAAGATTAAATTGAATAAAAATATATGTTACTTAGTTGGCAAGATAAATATTTATGTTATATGTTACTTTTGAGAAAAACACTTTGTGGAAATAATAAAAATTAGATTGCAGTCAACTCTCCTTTTTGGTAGTTATCAGAAGGAGTTGTTCTCTTTTTTCGATAATGGTGGAGATAGTTTTTTATTGCAACAATGTAGATGGTATATTTTTAGCAGCCCTTCACATATATCGTAAACCAGAAGAATGGAACTTGAAAGCTTTGCTTCCTTACATTGCCAATATTCTACCATGAATTTTTTTTGGTCATTGTTTGTATGAAGGGAATCTATGAAAACATGAATCACGTTTTACCTGCATAAAGAACTTCAGCGGCAACCGGGTAAGGATTTGAGCTTTGTTATACCACTTTAACTTAGATTACAGCAAGGTTACAAAACGTTTTGCTACTTCTTGTACGAGTAATGTAGCCGAGTAAAGCAAGACTACATCAAGAGGGAGGAATGGCTGATTAGGCAAGCGCTAGAGACAAGACAGTAGCAATTAACTTCCTTGGAAATAAGAAGTCAGATAAACACAATGTACATGTCTTTGCCTACATTTGTTCTCAGAAAACTGCGGATATGTAAGTAATGAATACGGAGAAAGTAATCATCCAAGCATTAGAGGAATGGGAGAAAGGTAACAGAGAAATTGGAACACTTCAATGCTGGCAGATTAATGCTAGACACTTCTGGGAGATGCTGCAGAAATAGTAGGAAAACGTAAACATACGTAGTTTATGAAGTACTGTAAATTGTTATGTGTTCTTATATATATATATATATATATATATATATATATATATATATATATATATATATATATATATACATATCGAAGGTTTTCCCGTGTATGTACTGAGTCCTTCTTAGGACTGTAAGGCAGATGACGTTTCAGTGAAATCTCATTCACTATTTTCAAAGCTCACTATACCGAATGTGTGGGCGAACTGACGCTTGCGATGCAGGTGCTGTCGGTCCCGTGTGAACGTGTGACGGGTTCATTGCCTGGATCGTTCTGGCCAATCAGGTTGCGAGCCCTGCTGCATATCATCGGCCCTGTTGCCAGTGTTTGGGGTCGTGTTGCCAAGTTCTGATCCTTTTCTTCACTACTTACTACTGGTTGATGTTTCGTAAGCAGATTTTTCCAAGTATTCGGTAATCGCTGACTATCATCTCTGCTATTTAAGTTATTGAGCCTCTTTGCAATTTCGATGGCTTCCGTTATAACTCATTTAGACAGATGTTGGGCCAGTGCGGAAGAAATTGTTTTTTATTTGATAGCGTTTGTATGTTCGTTCTAATGGTTAGTTTACGATTGGTTTGGCCCATGTAAGTTGAGCTGCATTCTCCTCATGGAATTTCGGACACTCCCTCGTTGTCTACAGGGATTTTTTCTTTAGATGTTGGCAGGAGATCCTTTATTTAATGGTCTGTGGTGAAAATGATTTCAATTTTGTGTCTCTTACGATTTTTATTAATGCTGCCTGTGATATAAGGAGCGATTGTTTTTTAACACCTTGTCTATATGTTCTTTTTAATAATCATTTTTTTTGTCAGGGCGTTTTGCAGTATGTTCATTTCTTTGTAGCAATGTTTTTGATCTGTAAAGGACTGCGATCGAAATGCGACTGATTTTACTACGGCAAATAATTGGTGCGAATCGACGTTGAAGTATCTTTTGGTTTAAGTAAGTTTTCTGTAGATAGTCTACGAAAGCAAACCATCCATTTTAATTTCTAGTAGGATATCCAGATAAGGTAGTTTTCCTTCCTGTTCTGCTTCCATAGTAAATTTGCTTTTTGGGTGTATGCTTTTTATTTGATTTAGGAATTTTTTGAGATTTTCTTCTTTATGTTGCAGCCACAGACGTAGTTAGTGTGAGGAGCTCTCCAAAACCTTTGATTCGAAGTCTTCTATAAATAAATTAGCGAGTGCAGGAGATAGCGACAATCCCATAGGGACTCCCTCGACTTGTTTATATTGCTGGAATTCATAAGTGAAGTAGGTGTTATCGAGGCAGTAGCTAGTTAATTCGACAATATATTTTGGCAGATTTTATTTGTTTTCTATTAGAGGAAGATCTTCTTTGACTGTTTTTTTCGTGAAAAGTGATGTTACGTCGAAACTAACTAGAAAATCTTTTTCTTGCAAATGTAAGTTTTTGATTATTTTCTTAGAAATGTTGTGAATTTTTAACGTAGGAGATGTTTTGCTAGGGCCTGAGTTGGGGAGCCAACAGAGCTTACTATTGGTACAATGATTAAATTGGAGAAAATGTAGTTAGCTTTAATGCCAATCAAAAATCGGGATACAAGACATAAATATATCGTGGTTAGTGTAAGGTAGTTATTATATATATATATATATATATATATATATATATATATATATATATATATATATATATATATATATATATATATATATAATAAATCAAACTAGACTTCACAAACGCGGAACACTGAATACTGCCTCAATATTAAACGCTCGAAGGTCTCTTGTTAAATCAATATGTAAAAATGAAAATAAAGCTCCTCTTAATAACTTTATAGAACTAAACGATAAGATGGTTTCAAGTTAGCTTTTTTTATGTAACATATTCTTGTATCAAAAGTTTCGGGAAGTTAAAGATTTCAGAAAATAATGGCGTGATTTAATGAATTTGATTCTTTACTTCATATAAATTTTACCCCATTTTCAGCAAAATTTTCAGAATTTATTAAGCACATTAGTAAATTCTTTTCTGGAATCGACGGATGTTAATAGGGGACCTTCATATGCCACATATTTCGCTTCGTTGTTTTCTTTTATGTTATCATGTAGGACTAGGAATCTAAAGGAATGGTTATGGAGCATATATGGGCTATATTTAGATTTTTAGAAATCTAAAGAAAGTGACGACCATACTGTAGTAATACTGAGATAAAACTTTTAGATCGAAACGGGGTTTGGTAATTACTATTATCTAGAACGGTAAGAAGCTCCATAAAATGAATTAAGAAAACATAGTTAACTTTTAGATCTATGGTAAGTGATATTATAATAGTTTAAATGCTCCCAAAAGGTTTAGATCCATGAACGATTAAATTGTTAAAGTTGACGAGCTTACAATATCAAACATTCCGTAATCAAAATTTTATAACAGGTTATTGATAACAAAGAGGAACACGGGTTAGACAGCAACAATGTACTCATATTTTTGCTATGTTTCCTTCTCCTTTCATACTTAGAACAGGTCTAAATTTCCACATAGTTTGAAAGTAAATTTTTCGTTTTAGCTTAATAACCAGGATGATATAATGGTTAGTGTCAGCCTTGCACATAGATGACTCAGGTTTGTATCTCGGTCCAAACATATAAATTTATTTATGCGCTTGTTGTCTTACAAAGGACAGTGGCAAACCGCTAGTCTTCCGCTTAGAGAAAATCCCTCAGATGTAGTTTGAGAGGCATGCTGGTATCGCATCTTTCTGTACAACATAGATGACAAACTATACAGATATGTGCGAGAGGTTGCCCGCGCTCTGGAAATAGCAAGGCATTTAAAAAAGAAGCTTAACATAACATATTCACTAACAAATACTTTCAAATTTAACGTAATAAAGAAAAATTTTTCTGCTGCTCGTTTTCAAATGACCATTTATTCTAACCGTTTTTGAAAAAAACGTAATTTTATTTACCTGTTTGTACTTTAACTTCTGTCAGGTTGAATATGAAAAAGAGGAATTTTCTCCTATCACCATAGTTTTAATAAAAAGTTAAACTAATTGCTTAGTTAAAAACTTCGTGAAAGGGTTCCGTGAAGTCTGATACACTCGCGGGCATGATGAATTGAGGACTGCTGTACCCACCACATTACCTCAGCTTTGTTCCTTATTTAATCACAATGAAACGTGATTCTCCATAAAAGTTCGTCCCTACTATTGACTGGAGTGGAATACACCAAGGTTTTGGGGCGTCCCCACAAATAAAACTCCAACATCTATAGATCAGGAAATCGAGGAGGCCAGGCAATAGGTCCTCCTCTACCTATCCAATGGTTTGGATAAACGTTATTCAGGTGTTCCCGCATAGTAACTGAAATGAGGTGTTGCCATGTAGTACATGTTTTGGCGGGTTTCAAGTGCTAAGTGCACTACTAAATCGCGTAAAGCGTTGTGGAGGGACTCTAAATAAAGTTCTCCATTCAGTCGTGCCGGCAATATGAATGGTCCAGTCAAAAAACTGCCAATGATTCCTACCCAGACATTAGTTAATTGGAACTGATGTTGATAATACGAAACAATAATTGCATGAGGACTTTCATCAGTCCATACATGTGCATTGTGTAAATTTATGATACCATTTTTGGTAAACCCTACTTCATCCGTGAAGAGAATGGTGCTAATAAAGTGTACATTATTTCATTGCTGATCTAATAGCCAGTTTGCAAACTATATTCTACGGGAAAAATCTTCATGCACTATTGTTTTCGATGTATTAAACTACCCTGATAATTTTCGAGTGTTTGTTGAAATAGTATCATCTCCAGCACTTAAAATATTTTCCATTAATTGCGGCGTACGTACTGTTCTTCCCCGACTACCAGCAATATTTCTCTTCCCAAAATTTCCTAAAATTATGAAGAAATTTAATATCACCTTATTAAATGGAATAATCTGACATTCTCCCTTAGACGTTGGTCAACTGGTTGATATGTTTTCTGATCTGGAAAGGTACACTTAGAATATCTGTCGTGATATAACCTCCTGACTTCCAAAACATTGCGAGATGCAAGACTATACATCGAATGCATATCTGCATAATCAATAAATGTGTATTTCATATTTCGAATTATTTCACAAATAATTTCACCACGAAATCCAAAAGTAAAGAAACAATGTGTCAGCGATGTGAAAGTTGCCAAGTTACAAAATCCAGGATATTTATTTTTTTCGTACCTAGTAACGTTTGCTACAACAATATTTTGTTATTGGTGCAAATTAAATAAAACGCACATTTTTTGCGAACCTAGGTTGAACTGCAATTCACAGAATTAAAAGTTCTAAACTAATTTTGGATCGATTTTTTTTAATATAAGGTTGAAGGCTGAACATTTGATAGTACCTTTTGTCAGATTAACGATATGAATGAAGATTACTTAATTTTTAGTCAATAGCTAAAGGTATGTAAAGTTCTTATCATACAGAGTGTAAAAAAAATGGGATTAACAGTGTTAAAGCTAGTCTTTCTCTGCAGCTATGAGTAATTCACAACACTTTCTTGGATAGCAATTTGGAGGGTCTTACTTGGTATACGTTATATAAAAAAATTTGAAATATACCTAGTTGTTCAATAATTATGTGTAAAAAACTTGATTCTATTGCAGTTCTTTGGAAACTCATATCTCCGAAGAGGAAACCTATACGAAAGAAGTTTATATGAACTTGTGATATTCCTTTCACGTGTTTTTTCCATATCCGGGAGATGTCCCAGATTTTTACGGAGACCCTGTATATCATTTATCGATAAGATACTATTGAAAATCATACTCCCTCTGTAAGTATGACAAAAAACTTTTTCATGACCTGATTTTCCGGTCAATTATAAACATATTAGCATCAAATAATCAATTTTGTGTACACCCACATCCTATAAATACATTACCTATGAAGGATTTTCATTTTTTTTTACTACGATATTTCAACATAAATAGGTCAGTATACTTTTATGCTACATTAGATAATATATAGAAAATATAATAATATAAAAATATAAAAAATTAAATAATGCAGCACATAACAGGAGGACTAAACATATGTCTCATCGGAGTATAAGGAGAGACACGATGCAAACTCGAAGATCATCCATCAAAAGTTGACAGAGGAATTTAAGCTGTTGCAGGTAGAAAAAGTGGCACATTGTAAATCCAGCCCGGAATCTATATTGGAGAATGAGTTCAAGTTACTCTGGGATCGAGCAGGACTTATGATTTTTATAATTACATCTAACAGGCTAAACCTCATTTTAGAGGATAAAACATCCAAGTGGGCAACACTAATAGAAGTCGTCATCCTAAACAACAACAATGTAGGGGACAAGTATAATGAAAAATCGACAAATGCAGAAACCTGTAGGTACAAATAGGTAGACAGTGGGGAATGAGTGGTATCCGGATGATCTCCATAAAAATCGGCGTTATACCGTAATAATATTAAGGGACTACATCTTAGCAAGCACTTCTGCAAAAAGCAGTGCTACTTAGGACCGCTCGTACTGTTCGGAGGTTTATGTACAATTCAGAAGACCTAGGGCTCGATAATATATAAAGAGTTCCCACAAAGCTCCGTCTTTCTAATATCTCTTATGAGTGAATGTTCGCCTGAAGAGAGTGCAAGAAACGTTTGGCTAAGACTTTGAGATAAAAATATTATATTTTAATTATATATTTTCAATTGTAAACACTTAATGATGATTTACAAGCCAAACGGTTTCACACTCCCTCCAGGGAATATTGACTCATACCAGGTATACAAAGATACCAAAAGTATGAAGCTCTGTGGGAACCCTTCCATGTTATCGGCTCCTAGGTGAAGTGGTCTGTTGTATTTCCTACGAACTTTTGGACTGTTCGCGCGGTTGCTAGGAGAATTGCTTTCTCCATCGGTTTACACAGATGCTCACTAAGGTCCAGTTCCTTGATGTTCTGTAGGAAATTGTTTGGTATCAGTCCAGTTGTTGACAGTATCATGCAGTATCATGGCAATCGTTTGGACGCTGTGAATTGCCCATTGTCTCCGGATTTGTACCTCCAGATCTCTATATTTGGCAATCTTCTCGTTGTATTTTGGCCTTAGGTTGTTGTTGCTAGGTAATGTTGATTAGTGTAGTTCGCCTAGAAATTTTATCTGTTGGTATAATGTCTGGTCTAGTATGAGCAACTGTCTAATCCGTGAGAACAGTTCGGTATCAATATAACTTGAACTTGTTCTCAAGAATAGGATCCGGTTTGTATTTGTAATAAGACACTTTTCCTACTTGCAATAAGTTTAACTTATCTGCTAACTAGAAGAACTAAAAGCAATGCCAGACAATATGAAACAAGAATTAAAGACAATCCAAGATGATATAAAACAAGAATTAAAAACAAGCCTGGAGGACATGAGAAAAAAACTTAAGAAAAATCAACAAGACATGAAGCACATGGAAGAAGAAGTACAACATAAGGTCACAGGAATCCATAAACAGGCGCAACAATTACATTTGCAAATAGATAAGGTAGCCAGTACAGGTGTAATACGGGTGTTCCTGCCACTAGTGTGATGAAGCCACCTACCTTCGACGGCAAAATACCTTGGCTTACCTATGTCCGTCAATTCGAAGCCGTCGCCATCGGCAATAATTGGAGTTCACCGAAGAAGGCACGTGCCCTTATTCTTGCACTACGAAGTGAAGCTAGTTTTACGTAACATTCCCGAAGAAAAGCAGAACGATTACGAGTTTATTGTTAGTTTTCTGGAAATGCTCTATAGGAAAGCCCACCTCCAATAAGGCCCAACTACAAGGAAGAAGGCAAAAATACAGCGAAAGTCTGCAAGAATATGAGACGGATATAATGAGAATAATAAATTTGACCTACCCAACATACACAGAAGAAATAAAGCAAGAGTTAGCAGTGAATAGTTTTATTGAAGGTTTACGCGACCCAGAAACAAGTCAGACTCTAAGAATGGCCCGACTGAAGATAATTTTCGAGGCTGTTGCTTATGCCCTCCAGTTTGAGATAGCCAAACAGACATCAAGGAACCAAGAATGAATCATAAGAAGAATCAATGTTTCCTGGGAGTATCGCAAGATCAACGAGAAAATTTTCATGAGTCTAATGAGGGAGTTAGAAGAACTTTTGAACGAAGGGAAAACACAAGACAACAAAAATACAACCTCTCGTAGCAGAAATAGAATTCGTTGTTGGAAGTGTGGCCAAGAGGGGCGTCTACAAAGCCACTGTACTCGCAATACTGTTCCTGACAGAGGTCCTGATGGCTATCGGCTCCATATTGCTAATCTAGGGGATGGTGTTCGAAGAAGCGACTTGAAGAAAGTTTTTGCTCCTTATGGTAAACTTAGAAAAGTCTGGTTAAGTAATAGTATTCCCTGTTTTGGATTTGCTGTTTACAAAAATTTAAAAAAATGCTGCAGTTGCCGTCAAGGCTTGCGATGGAGTTGAAGAATACGGTTGTCGTATTAGAGTGACTTATGCTAGATCCAGAAGAAAGGGTCAGGTTCGCCGGATATAATGGTCACTTTTACAGAGATTCTCCGGAAATTACTGCTGGTGGAGACGATAAAAGAACGGACCATGACAGAAGAAATAGAAGGACTACTCGCGGCGACCGTGGAGAACGAGACGAGAGGGACCGTGAACGTGAATGCAGCTACGGAAGAAGTACGTTCTACAGGGCATCCTCGACAGCGTACGTCGAGAGGAATCACGACCGCGAGAGGCACTATGGAAGAAGAACGTCTTGCAAGTTATCCTTGGAAAGGTACAGAGACGACTCTAAATAGAAAGCGACGGAAAGAAGATCTTCTATGACCTCAAAGCCATTACAAGAGGATTCATGGTTGGTGGAAAAAGTGTTGTTGCACAATCCGAAAAGAACCAGAGGACGTTGAGAAAAGTTTCAGAACTCATGGAAAGGTCCATATAACATAGTGATCCGATTAAGCGATCAGGTGTACTGAATTCAGAAAAGTTCTCAAGTAAAGATGAAAATTGTGAATTTTGATATATTGGCCCTTTATGAAGATCAAAAAGGTTGATAGGGACGACCAATACTTGAAAGAGGGCAAGGTTATGAACTATATAGCAGTATACATTTCATAGTGTGTATGGTTTGTTTGAAGACCGGCCGTCCGGAACAATACCATTTAATCAAATTTAATGTATTTTCTATACGGGATAAAATAAACACATGAATTGTTTAAAGTTCAATTTAAGATTTTCTATTTAAAGTAAGATAAACATGCAACGTTTTTCAATTCTTCTTATCGCGAAAATACGTTAGGGTGTTGTAATTTTAAATACTTTATAATAATCCTATAAGTATAATATTTCTCCTACTCATCTGTCTAATCAATCACCACCCGCCAACCAATCATTGTCTCACTCTATATTGGTCTAAAATCATGGGCGACTTTTTCTTTCTCGCCCAAAGTAATATGGCATGACAATATTTCAGTCTCTTTATAGATATTTCTAACTATGAGTCACAGTAAAAACATGCACACATATTTTATGCACTTTGTAATATATTTAAAGCATAAATGAGAGAAATGCCAGATTCATTGTTACGCTAACATAACATTGACAGCCAATATTAAAAGCTTCACGAATCAGAAACATTGTATAGAGATAAATCAAGCTATTGAATAAAATAGACTTTAATATCAAATATTATTCCTCGTGTTTCTGTTAATATACATATTTTATCAGAAAAACATTATTACAAAACATATTAATATTTCACGTGATATAACAAAAATTAATTTACAAATATTGATAGTGTGATTAATATTAAATATTTAATAAAAACATTTAATTCCAAACGAGAAAACTCTACGTTTTGCAAAAATTATTTATGTTTTTGATACCAAAGAAACTAAGAAAGTAACTTACCCAACCAAAATACAGTTGACTGTGCAGTGCATTGTCTCAACAGTGACACTACTTTTCTGCTTGTGTGGTGAATTTTTATTCAATTTGTTAATTATTTACAGCCAGATTCACTAAAAAGATTTAAGACTTAAACCCGATCTAGTTGCCATGAAATTTAGAGCTTCTAGTCCGCCAGTTTTATTTTACTTATTATTTTGTCACAATTTATATTACATATGTCAATAAATCAAAGCTTATGTAGGGAAATTAAGGATAAGAATCTGGCAATAAAGCCTTGAAATATGTAAGAGAAGTAATTGTATCCTGAAAATAAGTAAAATTCTCCATATTTGTTCATTAATAAAACAAAATGATTTTTTATGCTTATAATTTTATTGTTTAAAACTTGCTTGATTTATTGTTACTCTTGTCAGTCTGGGCTTTCTGCTGCCAATTTAGGAGAGTTTAAAAATTAAACCATGTCAGTGAATCAGGTTGTTAATTTTTAACAGAGAAAAAAGAGTTTTTTGAAATTATAACATAAAATTTTTAACAAAGGATAATAACTGAACCAAAAAAATTCAGAAACGAAAGATTGTTATATATAGCAGCGAGGTTCTGTCATACCTTAGAGTAAAATATTGGTTAAAACAGCTTCTAAAGGATTATAAACCAGCTGTAGACGACTCAAAGAATACAATACTTTTAGGCCTAACCAATTCTGATGTTTGCTTTGAGTGGAAATACTAGTTCTCGAGGAGCGTCGTTTGAAAGTGTCTTTTATTGCTAAAGCACTAAATATGTCAGCTCCAAGAATTTCGACAATTTTACATAATAATCTAGGCATAATTAAAACATGGTGAGATTGTTAACTGCCGAACGGAAACAGTATAGGCAGTAAATTTCCCAAAAAGTATTTGAAATCTTGGGATGTAAGCCCTCACCCTGTAAAGTAGTGCCTGACGACGAGACCTCGTTAAGTCAGTGAAAGTCAAAAACAAAATTTGCGTCCAGATAAAGATCCATAAGGCATATTCGCCTCTACAAAAACTCTCCGCATAATTTTCTACAGAAAAATTTATGGTCACCATCAAAGCAGGATTTACCTACTTTAACAGATTAACAAAATTATGCACAGATAAATTAAAAATATCCTGGTTTATATCGTGAGAATATTTGGAAAAACATCTCAGATGACAGATGTTATGTCGGATATTCCCACGGATGTCATGTGTAATCGAAGGTTTCGGCGTCTACGAGCGAACTGATTCCTGCGACTCGGATGCTGTCGGTGCCGTTTGTACGTTGGGGATGTTCGTTTTCCGAATGGTTCTGGCCAATCATCGGCCCTGTTGCCAGTGTTTGGGGTTGCGTTGCCGAGTTGTAATCTGTTTCGTTATTAAATGCTACTGGTTGATGTTTTGTAAGCAGATTTTTCCAAGTATTAGGCACCCGCTGTCTATCATCCCTGCTATTTAACTTGTTGCAATTTCGAAGGGTTTTCTTATGACTCTACACAAGTTTTCACATTTCGATAGCATTTTTGTTCCTGAAAAATGTATCTTATGTCCTGTGTTTAACCAGTATTAGGCCAATTCAGAAGAAGTTTTTTTTTCGCTTGAGAGCGTTTATATGTTCGTCTCTTCTGGTGCTTATTCTACGGTTGGTTTGGCCTACGTAAGATGAACTGCATTCTCCGCATGGAATTTCATATACTCCCTGGTTTTCTAGAGGGATTCTTTCTTAAGGTGTTGGCAAGAGATCTTTTACTTTACAGCCTGTGATGAAAATGGTTTCAATGTTGTGTCTTCTAAGAATTTTTGCGATTTTGTCTGTGGTGCCTCTGACATAAGGAAAAAAAACTTTGGAGCTAGTCTCTTCGTTTTCGCGATTTTTCGGGGCCAAGTGTTTTAGAGCCTTGTCTATATGTTCTTTTTTATAACCGTTTTTTGTTAGGGCGTCTTGCAGTATGTTCATCTCTTTGTGGTAATTTTCTTGGTTTGTAAGGGACTGCGATCGAAACGCAAGTGATTTCACCACTTCAAATAATTGGGTGGGGTGGTGATGTGAATCGGCGTTAAGGTATATGTTGGTGTGAGTGGGCTTTCAGTAACAGTGTACGAAAACAAGCCATCCTCTTTTCTTTTCAGTAGGATATTTAGAAAAGGTAGTTTTATTTCCTGTTTTGTCTCCATGGTGAATTTAATTTTTGAGTATATACTGTTTATGTGATTTAGAAAATTTTTGAGATTTTCTTCTCTATGTTGCCAGATAACGAATGTGTCATCTACGTATCGCAGCCACAGTCATGGTTTGTGTGAAGAGGTCTCTAAAGCTTTTGAGACTCTTCCACAAATAAGTTAGTGAGTGCATGATATAGCGGCGATCCCATAGGAGCTCCCTGGACTTGTTTATATCGTCGGCCTTCATAAGTAAAATAGGTGTTATCAAGACAGTGTCTAGCTAATTCGATGATATATTTTGACACATTGTATTTGTTTTCTATTACAGAAAGGACTTCTTTGACTGATATTTGCGAAAAAGGTATGTTACGTCGAAACTAACTAGAAATTCTTTTTCTTGTAAACGTATGTTTTTAACGAAGAAGGCCGTTTTTCCGACGAAGGGTTGGAGAATGGTGGCTAGATGTTTTGCCTGGGCCTGAGTTGGAGAGCCAACAGAGCTTACTATTTGTCTCAAGGAGGCTCCGGGTTTGTGTATTTTGGGTAAGCCATAAAGATTAGGACATATGAATGATTTTTCCCTTGGTGTGATCTTCTTCTTTATTTCTTCCTTAATCCTCTGATCAATGTTTTGGTGGTCTTTTCTAGATGAATAGTACGTTTTCTGTTTATTGGCTGATAGGCAGCATCGTTTAGCAGAGCGATCATCTTTTCATGATAGTCTATTTTGTTTAGGACTACTGTCGAATTTCCTTTGTCAGCTGTATTACGATCGAGGTATCTTTGCGCAGGTCTTGTAGGGCTCGATGTTCTTCTTCTGTTCTGCAGATAGAGTACTTTTTGGAGGTTTTACTTTGCGCAAAACGGCGGAAACTTCTTGGTGGATAGTTTCTGCTATGTCGTTGTTTAAGTTGGTTAGGGCTGTTTCAACTCCACATATTATATTATCGGTTGAGATACGTGATGGTGCTATCGCGAAATTAAAATCTTGGGTTAAAACACTTTTGGCGGCTGCTATTAAAACTTTATCCGATAAGTTGTGTACGACTTCCGGCTCCTTCGTTGGCTGTTTCTTTAATAGTGCTTTTGATGACTCCTTTAATCGGATAATTTTTCATTTCTGTCTGGCTGTACTTATTGAGAAATCTGTTTCGGCTCTGAATTCTGCTAGAGTGTCTATAGTAGACCATAGTGACACATGTATAGTGTTACTTAAGCGAAGCCGTAATTTTTATAACTGATGGTCGATGGAATTTAGACTTGTTCATTTCTGTTGTATTCTTTCTCGAAGCAGGGCTAGACTAGTGTTCTTCAATATTGTCTGTTTTAGAGTTTTTTATGTGACAATTAATCTTGCAGCGCTCGACGTACACAAGGGTCCAACAGCACCCGAGTTGCAGGAGTCAGTCGGTCGTAGACGTCGTATAGTGAACTTTGAAAATGGCGAATGAGATTTCACCGAAACGTCAGCTGCCTGAGAGAGAGAGAGTAGTCTAATAGTGTGACAAATATAGTACTGCTGTAAAGAAAAACATATTTTATATAAAAGTTGTAGAAGATTTTGTGGATATTACAAAAATAGTTTTGGTTATACAGAGTGATATGAAAAATTATGGGAGCAAAAAATATATTTTCTTAAATGGGAGAATATACTAGTACTTTTACATATTTAGGTTCCTCATAAAATTCCTCATTTCTCTATACACTTCTGAAATTAGTATTATATTTTTTGTGTGGCATTGTTAATTTATAATCGTTCTAATATTTTTCAACTAATATCGATGAGAATGAAAACACCTATAAATTTTGTTAAGTTTGCATGTCTGCAAAGCGTAGCCTGTAGAAAATATTAAATATTTTATGGGTTTAGACAATTTCTATAGACTTTATCAATAATAAATCCAGGTATTTTTGTTCTCATTGATGTTAAATTCCAAAATATTACAAATTTCATAAAGCAAAGTTTTCTTCAAAATATTTAGACATTTCATTCATTTAGCAATGCCGCAAAAAAAAAATGTAAAACTATCACGTCGAATTAAGACCTTTTAAACCCAAAACTATCTATGACATTTCCTTGTATAAATAATGTAAATTGTCTGAAAACTTAACTTGTAACAAAATACTAACTACTATGCTCAAACCTTTTCGCGTCATGAGAATCCATTTATAAGTTAAAATCATGTATCAAATAACGTAAGACACCCGGTACTTGTCAAATACGTTTTAAGATATCATCTCGATCTGTCTTGTTCACAAAGAAGGTATCAGTTACACAGATGCTATTTTATGTGCACCAAACCCAAAGGACTTTAAATAAAGAGCCAACTGTCGTAAAATCTGGGATTAAGTAAGTCATTAAAAACTTACTTCTCTACATAAATAGGGTTGATTCTAAAAATAGGATTAAATATTTGTGCGACGAAAATTAGAGTTCAACATACATAAATCTGGAGCCTGGAAACAAAGGACCGTAATTCCCTTTTTTTTATATAGTTATATATATATATATATATATATATATATATATATATATATATATATATATATATATATGTTTATGCGGTTTTCACGGATTCCTCCGTGTGAGATGCAATAGCAGTGGATATATCCACATTATGCCGTTGTAGTGCTGAAATCACATACAGCAAACGTACAACTATATGCAGCTCCGCGTATGAATGAAGTAAAATGCGAACAGTAAATGCAAACTTCTCTCCTTCATATCCTTTCTGTATTAGAGGTTGCACTGTTAGAATAAATTGTTATAAAACGAAATTTATCCTATTCCACCACCATCGAGATGATGGCCTACCTGTACCACCATACCGAGAAGAAAGTCAAAACTTACCCTCCCCGCCACAGGGATACGGCAGAGGTACATGTTTCGTCTCTACTAGACTCATCAGGGTACCGACATGCACCTGGCTGTGCAAAGGACAGATCGGAAGGAAGCATGCAAATACTGAACGCGGCTTCGCCGACCTCCCGCCGGATGGAGTATATATGTTTATGCGGCTTTCACGGATTCCTCCATGTGAAATGCAATAGCAGTGGATACATCCACATTATACCGTTGTAGTGCTGAAATCACATTCAGCAAACTTACAACTATATGCAGCTCCGCGTATGAATGAAGTAAAACGCGAACAGTAAATGCAAACTTCTCTCCATCATATCCTTTCTGTGTTAGAGGTTGCACAGTTAGAATAAATTTTTACAAAACGCAAATTTATCCTATTCCATCACCATCGAGATGATGGCCTACCTGTACCACCATACCGAGAAGAAAGTCAAAACTTACCCTCCTCGCCACAGTGATACGGCAGAGGTACATGTTTCTGATGAGTCTAATAGAGACGTATAAACTACTTGAAGAAATAGGTCAAAAAAACTTGTAAAAGCACAACACGATGTGCGAAACGTCGTAAAGAAAAATAGGAAAGCAAAACATTAACTTTTAAAATTTATTTTACAACTTATTACCCTAGATGATATATATATATATATATATATATATATATATATATATATATATATATATATATATATATATATATATAAGATTTAAGATTAGTAATTTTTTTATCTTGAATTTAGTTCTAATGTAATTTCCATTTAGATCACGTAGTTTTAAAATGCGCGAAAACTTACACAGAAAATCTCTTTAATATAACCTGTTTTCGAGGTACGCGATTTGCATGTTTAACAAAGTTATTCTAGTATCTTATTTTAATTTTAGGGATTGTATTAGGTAATTTTTCATTAAAACAGTTTTTAGTATAATCTCTGATTAAAATCTTTATATTCCATTTCGTTAGAAATACAATAAATCGTTATTTCTCTAATCATTCGTTAAAAATTTAGTTTCTCCATATTTAATAATTACTATTTCCTTAACTTGGCAATTGCCTCATAAAAACAAAAGATCTTTTGCGTAAAAGTTTCTTACATTTGTTTTATGAACCAATAAAAATAACAGTGAATTAAGGAAACTGAAGAAAAAGATTAATTGAAATGACTGTTAAAATATTGTTCAACACATTTTGCCACTTAAACATTTTTATGTTCTGCAGGTCTAATTTATTACTATAATTTTTCTCTTTCAAATAAATATATTTCTCCGTATTTTCATAAATTGTCAAAGTAAATTTGAAACATATTTATGGCGACTCTGAAAAACGTTTTGTAGACAATATTAATTAGTAAGTACCCAGGAAACACCAGGGAAAGAAATGACAGGATTCTTCTGTTGGCAAATTTACAAAAGTGAAATGGTGCTGCTGTAAAGGCATTATATGCGACGACGATCTCGATATGGCATCATCTCTGATTTTTCATCGAGTTACGTTTGTAAATTCCCGATTTTCAATTATTAATTGCCGCTTCCGAAATTTATTTTTGTCACCTGTATTTCCCGTATTTACTGTGGTTTATGTCACCAGGGTTATTTCTTTGTGTGTTTATTTTGACTTTTACCTCAACCGAAAGGTTATCTGTGAGAATCCCATCGAACCTCCCGACCATTTTGAAATTTATGGACGCCTCATCTTTCTTGCTCTCACCGGGGAAGAAAGGGATTGAGTAAAGCTTATAAATTTAGAAGTGAAAATTATTTGTTCAATGGCTTGGTACGTGTCTGGAGATTGAGTTGAAGTCTCAATGTCTTACAGACTTATAATGTTGTATTTTCTAATTACTTAAATCGTATTCTCGCTGTAATTGGTACTGAAATCAATGCAAATGGTTTACTTTTCGAAATTGGCCCAACGCGACGGTGTTTTGCGTAATTCAGGAAAGCTTGACGATTATTCGTTCCCGAGAATTACTTCAACGCGACGATGTTTTGATTTTGAGAGACGAATTTAATTACGAGAACTTGGTACTGTACGTTCATACAGATTTTACGTATTTATTCAACGCCGTAATTTTGTAGTAATGAACTTTTCCAAATTAAACTAGGTAATATATTTGTCCGAACATAACCATTTTGGTATAAAAACCACTTCGCTCAACTGCGTAGTGGTATGTAGGTATTAATGAAATATTAGATAAAAAGATAAACGCAAAAGATAAACTAAAAACAAACATGGAAGGAAAAACCTGTAAGTTTTTATGTAAAGCTAAAAGAATTCGTTAGGTTAAAATAACTCAAAGAACAACAAAACAGGTTTAAAGTAAAGTAGCTAATCAACTAAACTCAATTACCAGAATAATTTAAACGATTTTTCATCCCAAAATCTTAAATGATGGACTTTATAAATCGATAAGGAAAATCTACAGCTTCTTTGTTTATTTTAGAGAGTACAGTAAGAGTCAAAGCAAAATGGCCTCGGTTTTATATCAAAGACCCATGCGTTAGTGGAACACTTTCTTCTCTGGGAGCGTTCAAAAAATTTTGACACGTTTGAAAGAAATGACAGCTCAAACATTATCCTGGGCCACAACAGCCGGCTGAAATAAATTTGTTAAATTAACCAGTTTATTAACCATTAACATTTTCGGCTCAAAATTAAATAAGTAACCCATTAGTTATTTTTAAATTAAACAAATATATTCCCCGTCAGCCATTAATGACGGATAATATGTTACTTGTCGAAAATTTCATATCAAAAATTTTTGATTTCCCGCAAGTCCAAGGACCTCGCAGACTAGATGTTGTCCCGAACCGATGATGCAAGTTACGAAACGGATAAGTGGTGTATTGATTAAATTCGACAGTGACAAAAATCATACCTGGAAAATATAAACAAAGCAAAATATACGGGACTAATCACAATAATTTTTAAAAGAATTCCACTCGAATGGTAGGCAGGAAAGCCTACTAAGAAAAAGTAACAATAAGTTCAAATAACAATAGACATAAATACAACCACCCACAGTCTAGTGAATGCTAAGAAAACAACCTAACTTGGTGTCAAACAGTGATAACCAATATAACATAAAACCGTGCCTTATATATAGTGTAAGAATGTAGCCAAAATTCAGAAAGATAAAAAACCGAGCTGGAAAAGAAAAGAGTAAGGAAGTAAATCTAAGTAGTAAAACCAAAAATGTAACTAACCAACTAATGCTATGCTTTTGTTCAAAGAATATATGATATATAATTAAAGAATAGGATACTGTGTTCGTCCATAACGTGAGTATTTGCAAAAGTAAGGTTAAATTAACTGAATTAGCCACAAGAAACTTAAATTAAAATTTGAATTGTGACTGTCTCCTGAGAAGAAATAAAACTTTTCATTTTTACCTGTTAAATAATAAAAGAAAATAATCTTCTGATTCGTGTATTATTAAGATTCAAAATTTGGTTAGCTTAATTTTCAATCTGAATTCAGTATTGTTAACATAGAAAAATTTTAAATCTAGTCTAAGCATTAATAATTAGGAGGTAAATTACTAGCTTAGAAATGTTCCAAATTTGCATTTTTTGCTTGAGGTACGTACATCAGGAATGTTATTAAAACAATTACTTCACTAGCCCGTATAAAACGAATTTATTCCTATACTCCTGACTCAACTGAAATTCTATTCGGGTTTTATTTTCCGTTAAAGCCGGTCTATTTTAAGAAGTAACATCTGCACAGTCAGATAACCTTATAGATTTATCTACGAATGGATCTGTTAAACTGGCATTCGAAGAAGCAATCTCTAGCAAAATTTTAAGCTTCCTCTAGATGCCGATTATTTTGTCTTGGCCAACAAAGCAATTAAAGCGCTGATTTTGATTGTAACAATATGCTACGTCAAAATATATTAAAAATCAATTCAGAGATAAATAAGGATATATTAAATTTATGACCAAAACCTTAAATATTATTAAACTTTTCATTGTTTATTGTTATATGGTCCCGTATCAATGTCATACCTTATTAACAAAGCACCGTTTATGAAATAAGTATTAAAAAAATTCTGATTTTAACTTATTTTCTTCCGCTTCTCATGTTTTTCCGGTGAGAACACCGCAATGCACCCTAGGTGTATTTGTTCCGCTGCAGAAGAACTTTTTGGTTTGAAGATTATTTATTTTCTTCAACAACTTTAATTTTAATTAAAGAGCTTTTTTAAAACTAGTCAGTACGAGTATTGTGTTGATCCACAAGCTCCTTACATTTGGTAATTGGTTTGATTTTTTTTATTTTCAAAAGTTGAGTTGAAAGCTATGTTTAGACAACATCGTGGAAGGTCTCTGCATTCGGCCTAGTTTAGATGCAGTGGCGCCCCTAAACTTTTCTCATCCCTACTCTTGGGCATAGGGATTGCTCGCTGGTGCAGTTACTAGCCTTCAGCTCTTCTCTGGTTAAATCATTTCATGTCTTAACCCGCCTTGCGAAGTCTCACGCCTTTCTAAATACCAGTGTAGCAAACTGGCGCCCAACGTGGGGCCCCAATTTTTTTTTTTCACTAGTATTTCAAAAAAAACGCTAGATCTCGTAGAGAGATGTAAGATAAATGATAACGTAGCTAGAGCATAGCTGAAGGCTAGTGACAGCACCAGCGAGCAAAGTTCCAAGTTAACCTCTATGCCGGAAAGTAGGGGTGAGTAACGACGGGCGCCACTGCATTTTAGCTAGATAAAACGCAGAAACCCTCCACGTTGTTGAGTAGTCCTAGCTTTCAGCTTACTCTGTCGAAAATTTGATACAAAAAGAAAACAAAAGCAATCTGTCCAGGGATCAAATAAAACCTTAACTTATAATGAAAGTCTTTAATTATAATTATAATAATAAAAAAAAATAATATTTTAAATTATAAGATTCAACCCTAAGCTGTCAAGTATACATGTGGTTACCTGTTAGTTCAGCAACAGGCGGTGACTAGTTCTATGCTGTACGGTGAATAACCAGTACGGTTAACTACATAATTGGTAGTCAGTAGGCTAGACTACCAGTAAGGTAGACTAAATAATCGAGTAGCCAGTAGGGTAGACTACCAGTAGGGTGGACCCTGATGTTTTTGGGGACTCGACTGATTCCTTCGTTGATAGGCGCAAACTGCCCAAAATTTCTATTTCCAGGTTTGTCCCGATAAAAAAATTCATAACTGACAACTGGGCAAACGATATGGTACTCCAAAACTCAACAAAAGAATCAGGATAATTTACGACTTTCCATCTAAGAATCCCAAAAATTTGGCAAATAAAAATTGAGATGGAAATCTGCAGCTACTTCGGCCGAATCAAACCAGAAAAAAGTGAAAAATCAAAGCAAAATGACCTCCATTTAAAACCATTGCCCAGCATGCGCACTAATCGACTTCCGTTAGGTGCGTTCAATTGCAACGTGTGAAAGAAAAGACAGCTCAAAAAGAATGACACTGGGAAACAACAGTCGACTGAAATGCATTTGTTAGTTAAGCAAATTCGTTAATCATTAGACTTTTCCATTCAAAACAAAAAAAAATAATCTAATAAGTATCCCAGTAGTTATTTTTAAATTCAATATATATATATATATATATATATATATATATATATATATATATATATATATATATATATATATATATATATATATATATATATATACAAGGTGATTCAAAAATCGATCACGAAACTTAAGGGGGTGATTCTACTTGACAAAATAAGGGTAGAGCTTCATATAATTTTTTTTCAAAATGTCATTCGTTTTCGAGTTACAAGCCGTCCAAGTTCAAGTTTTTATTTTTTGTTTTTTGAATTACTCGCTTACAGGAAAACCGATTTGACTAATATTTGAAAGATAGGCTAAGTCTTCTACGCTTCATCATTTTAGTAACAATTTACATTGATTGTTTGCCGCTAGAGGGCACTTTACCTACATTGAAAATTGTTTTTTTGTCATAATTTTTTAGTGTTGACAGCTACAGTAGTTTTTGGCATAATTTCTGAAAGACTGATGCCAGGCCTTTAAAAAAGGTGCTCTTTATTTACATCGCTAAACCCAACGGTTTAGACGTAAATCACCCTTAAAAATTAAGTGGTAAATTTACTTTTCTCATTTCATTACCACCAGCTACCAGGTAAATAGCTATCAAAGTATACTAGAGCTGTCAGTTTAACATCAAATAAATTCGCTTTTTAAACTATTTAATTTATAATCTTAAAATAACTAATAATGGCTAATCAGTAAATATTCATATTATGGATTATTGCGATATACATTTAATTGATAAAAATTAATGAAACAGTACTAAACAAACTAAAAAAGATTCTCAAAATGTCCCCCATTTTCTTCCATACATTTCCTAACACTCTTCAAAAAATGTCGCCTAACTCGATGAAAAACTTCTGGTGTTTCTTTAATAATTTGGCACTTTTCGATTATCCTGAAGCGAAGATCCTCGACGTTGATTACTGGAATATCGTACACCAATTGTTTCAAATGACCCCAAAAGAAAAAATCCATAGGATTAAGGTCTGGTGACCTCGCTGCCCATGCCAATGGTCCACTTCGTCCTATCCATCGCTCAGGATACGTTGCATTCAAATACTGTCGGACACGTATACTAAAGTGGGGCGGAGCTCCGTCTTGGAGGATCCACATGTTGGCCCTTACTTCCAATGGCACATCTTCCAGATACAATGGGAGACGATTTTGGATAAAAGCTAAGTATACGTCACCAGTTAATGGGCCATCAAAGAAATGAGGACCAATAAGGTAATCTCCTATTATCCCTGCCCACACATTTAGTGAAAATCTACGCTGATGTTTCGTTTCTACCACATTGTTTGGGTTCTCGTAAGCATATGTGTGGATGTTGTGTAGATTTGTTATGCCATCACGAGTGAAACCAGCTTCGTCAGTGAATAATATGACGCCAATTAATCGATTATCGTGTTCATACTTAGCTAGGATCTGATTGCACATTTCCAACCGTCTCGGCCGATCATCGTCATAAAGAGCCTGCACCTTTTTTGAATGAAACGGGTAGAGTTGTTCTTCTCTTAGTATCCTCCATGAACTAGCCTGACAGAGCCGCACTTCATTCCCAATTTTTCTAGTACTAATACCTGGATTATCTTCAATAATTTCAAGCACTCTTTCTTCTTGTTGCACGTTTCTAGCAGTTCTAGGTCTTCCCCTATTTCCATTATAACTTTTAAAGGAACCACATTCCGCAAGCCTCCTGTGCACACTGGAAAATGTTTGAGCATGAGGGATATTTCTTTCCGGATAACTCTCCATATAATATCTTCTTGCCAACTCTGCATTACCATTTGCTTTTCCATAACAAAAATGGATATCACAATATTCGATATTTGAATATTGGTGATTAGCCATTATTAGTTATTTTAAGATTATAAATTAAATAGTTTAAAAAGCGAATTTATTTGATGTTAAACTGACAGCTCTAGTATACTTTGATAGCTATTTACCTGGTAGCTGGTGGTAATGAAATGAGAAAAGTAAATTTACCACTTAATTTTTAAGGGTGATTTACGTCTAAACCGTTGGGTTTAGCGATGTAAATAAAGAGCACCTTTTTTAAAGGCCTGGCATCAGTCTTTCAGAAATTATGCCAAAAACTACTGTAGCTGTCAACACTAAAAAATTATGACAAAAAAACAATTTTCAATGTAGGTAAAGTGCCCTCTAGCGGCAAACAATCAATGTGAATTGTTACTAAAATGATGAAGCGCAGAAGACTTAGCCTATCTTTCAAATATTAGTCAAATCGGTTTTCCTGTAAGCGAGTAATTCAAAAAACAAAAAATAAAAACTTGAACTTGGACGGCTTGTAACTCGAAAACGAATGATATTTTGAAAAAAAATTATATGAAGTTCTACCCTTATTTTGTCAAGTAGAATCACCCCCTTAAGTTTCGTGATCGATTTTTGAATCACCCTGTATATATATATATATATATATATATATATATATATATATATATATATATATATATATATATATATATATATATATATATATATATGTATATATATATATATATATATATATATATATATATATAGTAATTAATTGATAGGATCTTCCTGCAACCCAATATACATACAATTTCATTCAAATGTAAATGTAACTGACAGGGAAAAAATAAGATATATCTGGAATAAAAAAAGGTAGCAGAAAGAATCCCTGGGAAATACTTAAGGAAAATGATACTGTGTCGCCCAAAATGATAGTTATTGCAAAATAATGTTAAATTAAGTGAATTAGCCATAATGAAGCGAAAAATTGAATCGTAACAATTGGGAATACTCTAAATTTTCATAGTCGACAAAAAACTCCTTGAAGGAAAAGTTCTCGGGTATGAAGGGAGTTATTCCTCGATAACCTTAAATTGATCTCATGGTCAAAGATCCGGGTCATTTTAGGAGCAACTTGCGCTTAACCCGTTAGTCATTTTCAGTTTATAGGTCATTTCAAGGTTAAACTCTAAGATCCACACAGATATCTTCTAATATATGACCACAAAATAAAAATATTTAAGTCAAAAGTTGTAGAGTTTGAAGGGGGTTATCCCATGGTAAACCTGGCATTGACGTCAAAGTAGCTTTTCGCGTCAGGTGTAGAGTTTAATTAAAATCATATGCCCGCAATTTCCATTGCGAAAGAAGAAAAACTGACGTTATAAGGCTGTGACATACAGACGGACCGACATACGGACTGTAAGTGTTCTTATCTGGCTACAGAAATATCGATAAGAAAAGGATTAAACAAAAAGTGGGCATTATATCTACTAACTCACCAATTTGCGGTTGAATTTAAAATATATTATTCTGGTAAAAAAACTCAAAGGATGGGGCATGAACAAGGCGGTATATTAAATTATTTTTAATTTATCTAATTTACCTTAATTCAACCCTGGTGTGTGAACTTGTTAAAACTTTATTTGGAACCGCTTATTCGCTCGAAAATAAAATGCGCAAAGAAAAGAGAATAATCGTATTATGGAAACAGCTCAGTTTTACGGATTCCTTCTCTACGAAAACCTTTCTATTTTTATTTAGTCTTATCTTTTCTAAAATGCCAAGCGCACCACTTTGTTCTCAAAGTGAATAAGTTGAAATATTCGCGTACGAATCCCTATCTTGATTTATCTGTGTGAATTTACGTACATGTATACGGAAAAGTGAAAACAGTAATGGAGTCCTGTATTGGTGTGATAGATTTTTCTGTTAAGAGTGTGGAAGTTCTCACGTATTAGTGCGAAAATTTGTTGCAGTGCGGTGTTAAAAAAAATTTATATTAAAAAAATTAACATAAAATTGGCCGATTAAAAATTAACAAATTTTAAAATTTTATAATAATAGTAACGATATAATTTTTAAGCAAAGAACTTGTCAGTAGTCGTGTAAAATAATTATGATGTTATGTACGAAGCCATAGAAATTGTGAGGAAAAATTAAGTAATTCCATAGCATATTGCCATGTACAGGGTTGTTCCTTATATTTTGATAAGCTCTGGTGAGTTTGTTATAAGAGTTAGAAAAAAAAACTTGTTGCAGTTTTTTTTTCAAATTTGCGAGAATTTGTACCTAAAAAAATAAATGCGGATCAGAAATCGTATTTGTAAAATAATTAACTTTTTTTAAATCCAACATCCTATAAATTATTAAATGTTTAATTAAAATTTTAAGTTCCTTTTTTAAAAATATATGTGTTTTCTTTACTTATTCCAACTGTTTTTGAAATATTTACCTCAAAATATTAAATATTTCAAAAATCACCCTAGCCATTAAAATTGTGAAGTAATTTAAACATAGGTTGTTAGTGACGGAAAGTTTAGTTAGTTTTAAGGACTTGTAACTACTCGTTACTTTCGTCTCTGGACTCGTTACTTTAGTTACTTTTATTCGAATAAGTAATACTGCAAGTGATATACGATATATACTTCAGGTCTTTGATTAAATAATTTATATTCTGTATTAAATATGAAATTTAATACTGAACGTCAAGCATGTACTGGTTTCAATTATAAATGTTAAAAGGTGTTTAAATTATAAGTAGTAAAAGATAATATATGGAAATATGGAAAACCATATACAAATTAAAGAATATACCATTCAAGAATAACCAGATTTATTTAAACAGATAAAAATAAAACAAACATTTTTTAGAAAAAAACTCTTAAATCCGTATTTAACAAAAACAAAAAAATATATATTCATTTTGAAATACAGACAAAAATGTTATAAATGTCTACTGTAAAAACAATAATTTTCGACGTGTTTTGCCTTTAAACGATTTCTTCGTTTGGTTATAACTTGATCAGCTTTTAAAAAAACTCTTTCGCAGTACTACAACTATACATAAATATATCTTTGCCAGTTGAGATAGCCAAGGGTATACTTTTTCTCTGCCTTGCCACCAAACTAGAGGGTCTTTTTTTCTTTACAAATTAGCCTTTTCTGTGTATATGCATATCTCTGCAATTGCTAAAGCGGTTGAACTGCTGATAAGCTCAAAATATATTATAGAATTATCAGAATCTTGCCAAATAATATTTATCTTCGCATATTGTCTTTTCTTCAGATATTTGTATTTGATTTCTCTGACTTGCGGCAATTTGTCTATGTTCCTTTTTTATTATATTAACTAATTCAAGCTGAAGTTCGTCTTTTACTAGTTCCAAACAATCTTTTTTAACAGTACCCCTTGTTTTGAAATCAGGATCAAGATAAATCACTTTACTCATTGTTACTTTTCTGGGTCTCCAAAATGAGCAGCAAGTGAATCTAAAAAAATTATCAAATCTTCTCTCATTTGACTTGGAAATTTAAGTTTAATTCTCTCCAACGTTGACATGAGTCTGAAGGAGTGATTTGTTTTTCAGCGCTCATTTCATGATATTGTTGGGATTTAAAACGTTCCCTTAAATTTGAAATATCGCCGTTTTTATAGGAATTTATAGATTTGCAAATATTACATTTTGCTTTGACATTAAATAATAACATAAAATAAATCCAAACAGAACTTCTCTTCTGCATTTCCATTTCTCAACCCTAAAAATGCTTTTGTTGTATCTGCTCAATATATTTTATCATGCGTTAAACATATTTGGCATTACTATTTTTAGTAAATTCAGAATATATTTATTATTTACTACCGACCTAGTTAGAAAAATTTCAAGATATTATTACCGACTTATATATGCCACACTTGAAATAACTAGCAAGTAAACAATAAACGTAAAGGGACAGACGTAAAACGTACTAAATTCAAGACTGAACTATCATATATGGCTAGACCGTTAACAAGGAATAAGATCTATTCTTTCTATTAGAAATACTATTTCTTATCTTATTTCGGCGAAATTTTTTTAATCTACCGAGTCCTGCATCTAAGCATAAAAAACGCTTCTGTCCTGTGGCTTGCTGCTCGGAAAACAACGAAAACTTCGAAATCGCCGACACATCAAATGCTTAATAAACAGTTAAAATAATCCAGTGTCTAATCCCCTAGTTAGCGGTTTCGTGACTATAAAGAAGACCGCCATGCCGGTCTGGTCTCGCGAGAATAAAATAGTAGTTATATTTCTTTACTTATTTCGGTTCTCGTCCGGGACTAATGGTGTTTCGGTATAGTAACGAATTGCCAAGGTACGAATCTTTTCTAAATAAAGGACTCGTTACTATTAGTGACTGGTTTGTAACGGTTATTTTGTAACGATTAGTATCGTTACTTTCCATCACTATAGAATGTTTAGTGAAGCACATAATATACTAAAATAGTATGCTCGTATTATAATATAACATCAAGTTAGCTTTAAAATAATAATTATAAACTCTAACGACGGTAAAATAATTTCATTTACAATTAAAGGATGGAAATGAATTCATTGCCCAAATTTTTAGAAACTTCGAATAAAAAAACATAATTACAAGTGCTTAATATAAAGTCCATTGATAAAAATGCATTTCCTGTAGTACCTCATTTATTTTATTAACGGAATTTGATATATAATTATAATTATCAATATTTAAATTATTTATATTATCCTGAAATTTTCATTCAAATTTCACTTTGTGTTTTGTAAACGTGATCTTCAAATAACCCTATAAAAAAGATCCAAAGGATTAAGATAGGGCTATTCGCAGGTTATCGAAAAATTTCGTGTCTTTCCATTCATTGAAAATAGCTACTATTTAAATAATTGTTAACTTAACCTGCATTATGAGACAAAGCGTCGTCGTGTTGAAAAACTATGTTATTATACAGGAAAATTTTGCAAATGCAAATATCGCTTTCTAGTTAGAGTGCCCTTGCAGGTAGTCGAACAAATATTTTTTTTTTAAGAATCCCACACCACACGTTAATAGACCTATGTTTTTCACATTGAATTTCTCTTCGGGTATGTAGGTTTTCAACTACCCATAGATGAGTATTTATGCTCTTGAAATATACGTTTCATTTCCACATAAAATTTTTTCAAATAAGTGCTTTCAAACCTTACATTTTTTTTGCAATATTGTACCTTAGTATTTTTATGTTGTTTGGTTGGTTTTTGGATTGGCAATATTTTGTAAGGGTGCTATTTGTATTTATGAAGTATTTTTAAAATTTTCTTTCTTCCTTTTCATAAATATTTGCTAGCGTTTACTGATGATTCACATGGATTCTCTACAAATAAAAAATAAACATATGTTATTTTAAATAATATTTAAAATGATTTAAAACTTTACATTGAAAATAGAATAGCACTTTTGGTTCTTCCTCTCGGTTTGCAATACCTGCTTTTTTCCTTTGAAGAATTTTTTGTCCCCTGTAATACTTTTTGAAATAATAAAATGTGCCCCTTGATGGAAATGGTAACCCATATATTCGACCGAATTCGGCTATTGCAGGGGTTACATTATTTTATTTCGGAATTAATTTTCAGCGTCACTAACAAAATAATCGGTAGGGATTTTTTTATCGGTTGATATCCACTATTAAAGGGTAACATTCGCCCCCAAAGTCAACCCTTAAAATTCTTTTTTTCAGTATATCTCAGCCATCTAATGACTATTTTTAAATAAAATCAAGTGGAAAATGTTCGTCATAAAAAGACATGAATGGATGATATATTTAAAAGCAAAGGGGCTGCAACTCCTATTTTAAATTTAAAAAAAAAATACTTTTTTATGAATATTTTTGTTATAAATATAGGGGAATGAACTTAAAAAAATTATAAAAAGCATTTTCGTTGACAATATCGATTATCAGTGTTGGTGTTTACAATATAATATAACGGTTGCAACCCCTTCGGTCATAAATATGCTTTATATTTCAGAATTCTTACAAAAACTATTTGTCAACTAATTTTTATTAAAAAATCTCCATGTTTATCAAAAACTAAATTGTAAAGTTCAATTTTAGCAGTAATTTTCACCCCTTACATGTGAATATTAGTATGTTGAAAAAAGTTTTCTCCTTATTAAAGTATACAGGATTTTATATTTTGTTTTATTAAAAAATTTTAATTAAACCTCATGTTACATTATTTAATTACTTTTGGGGTGACTTTTTTCACCCTTTTGGTACTATTATTGAAAAAAAAATTAATATATTTGCATTTAAATTACATTCGCTTTACACTTTGGATGACTTTTAAGAAAAAAAAATTACCGCGTGTATGTGGTTCATTATTGTAAGGGTTTGTTAACGATATTTAGGGGTGCTCATTTGAAAAATCCCGAAATACGCTAACACTAATAATCCATATTGTTAACAAAAAATGCTTTTTATAATTCTTTTGAGTTCATTCCCCGATATTTATAACAAAAATATTCATAAAAAATGTAATTTTTTTAAAATATAAAATAGGGGTTGTAACCTCTTTGCTCTTAAATACATCTCCCATTCGTGACTTCTTATGACGAAGATTTTCTACTTGATTTTATTACAAAATATTCATTAGACGCTGAGATTTATCGAAAAAAAAATTTTAAGAGTTGACTTTGGGGGTTAATTTCACCCCTTAACATTGGATTTCAGCCGATAAAAAAATAAATGTCTATTATTTTTTCAAATACTACAATATATCCAAAAATGATCAAAATTGGGGAGTTCGGGTAGGATAGTTTCCTTGTAAGACCCATTTTTCAAAATCCCAACGATATAAAAAATACAATTTTGGATCTGTTAATTTCGTTTGACAGTTTATTCGACGTTCTTTTAGTTGCGCAACTCTATTCATGGCTATTGTGTCAGTGAAATTTTGTTTCAAAAAGGTTTTCAGCTAAATATTTCAAAGATAGTTGGAGTGAACATCGGCAACATATATATTTTTAAAAGAGAAATTTTAAGCTCTATTTCAAAATTTAGTAATATCCAGGGTGTTTCATTTTAAAAAGTGAATTTATTTGAAAAATACAATTTTTCCTAAGCATTTGTTTTTTTTTCTAGTAACATACTCTCGCAATATAGAAAAAAATCTAGCAAGTTATATATTTAAAGATTATTTCTAACTCCTATAATAAAATCACCAAAGCTTGTCAAAATACAAGGAATATTAGTGTAACATGCATATATCATGTAGCAAAATTTTCCTAAAACAAAGGCATTAAAATTAAATTAGTGTAAAATCAAGTACATATTATGTATTGGGATAGTGTAAACTAAATTGTTTATAACTTTTTAAGTTTAAAGGATTTTAAGCCAAAACGGCGAGCTACAAGAGGTTACCAGTTATTAAGGTTTGTAAGCAATGATGCTATTTTATTTACTCTTGACAAATATTATGCATAATGATAATAATATGAGCTTAAATCTTTTATTTTTTTTTTTGATAAATTGATAAGTTTTAAATGGTAAATACTCTAAGTGTTTCTTTTAATAACTTTAAATTGGTTTAATTTATGTTAAAAAGTTAGAAATAAAAAAATTAGATATACGTGAGAATTCTAAAATTTTATAATATTTTAATAAAAGTCAGATAGAGTAATAAGGCAGCAGTGGGACAGATTTTAAGATATTTTGACATTTACACCTTCTACACATATTGAATGACAGGTGGCAAAGGTGAAATATCAAATGGAAAGATAGCTGTTGTATTTTTTTTCAAAATTTCGATTCTTTTTCAAAAACTACTTATAAACGCCAAAAATATTTGGACTTGCTTCAATAGTTGCCTGGTGTTCGTATTACAAAAATGAGTTAAATTTTACCAAATTGTGTAACTGCTTAATAGAACACAAGATTTGTTCAATAAATTCCATTCTGTTGTTCTGTTATTACTCTTAATTTGCTTCATAAATCGATCACCATTTCCTTTATATTTACGAACCATCAATTTAATTTCATATTTTCTATATCTCGCGGAACAGAAAAACTCTCTCGAAAACTTTTTGTACCATTACTTCAATTGTTATCTTCGTTTTCATGTCAATGAGAATTAAATAAAATAATTCTTGAAATATTGAAATTTATTTTACTCGCTCAAGCTACAATATTAAGAAGAATATCAACCAATTTTTATATAAAAGCTTATTAAACGTTTATTTTTTCTTTATGAAATACCTTTCTGATAAAATAATAATATGACCTGTATACTTCTTAAAATGATATATATGATAGTTTGAGTGTAGTTGAGTCCAAAAGTGTATGTAATAGATTTTTCCATCTCACATTAAAAATGGCTGAGCCCTAGATTTCTATTTTACTGATGTTTTGCTAAAAATCTCTCTCTCTGTTTTATTTTATATTATTAAAAAAGTCTATACATAGGGTACACACAATGCAGAGACTTTTTCTAAACATATGAAATAAAGAACGACCAATAATGTTTAGTAATGTCGATTTTTTCGCAAAACTTGTGCATTTGTTGCCAGAATAAAATGAACTATCTCAATAATCAAAATATTGGCCATGGTTAGCTACAACCGAGCATTCTCATATTGAAAAATGGCTTTATCGTGTCTTTCGGCATATATTGGTCGTTTTTGCTTCAATGTTCGGCTTAACTTTATCAGTTGTTGTCGATATCGATTACCAGTAATTGTTTACCAGGTTTTAGCAATTCGTAAAACATCCCACCAAATAAATAGTAAATCATTTTTACGTATATATTGTGCACTAGTTGTTATGTTGAAGGCTGAGGAGGATCTACCAGGAATTTTTGCACTTCAGGTTGCCAAAATAGATCCATTTTACATAACCTGTTACAACTCTATGCAAACATCGTTTTGTTTTACTGTTTGTCAATATCTCCTTCTTTCAATTCATAGGAAAGTCAATTTCCTTTTTTCTAGATCTTGCCCAATGCACGTAGATGTTCACAATTGGAAGATTAGGAAACATTTAATGTTCCTGCAAATTGTTTTAACTTTTCAGTTAAGTCATCATCCAATAATTCCTGCAAATCGGCATCTTTAAAATTTTCTGCTGATCTGAATGATCCTTCTCGTTTACATCAAAATCACCACTTCTGAAACATTTAAACATTCGTTTACAACTTTTTTTGGTTAAAACATTCTTACCACAAGCTTCAAATAACAATCGGTAACTGTCAGTAGCTGTTTTCTTTAAATCACAGGTTACTAAACTCCCCCAAAACGTTTATTCATGGTGCAAAGTTCGATATTTTCGAATTTATAAAAAACAATAATTGATAACAAATTTATAATGGCCTATGTTTACATTGCGAAATGCCATAGATGCCATTAGAGTATACCAACCAGTGTACTAGTGATACCATCTTATTAACCCAAATACCTATTAGTAACAGACGAAAAAAAAGTAGAAGCATTTGAATAAGTAAGATTATATGAATACGGAATATTTTACTCAAAATACTTTAAAAAAAGTCTCAAAAGTCCTTGGTACTAAACTGGAACTATTGAATTAAATCATATAGGTGAGCGACACATCCCCAAAAAGTCGCTAGAAATAGCTGTATGCGATAATGGCCTTCTAGTTCTTAGAAGACTACTCGAAATTCAAAACTTCGTCACTCAAGTTAAACGATAATAGGTATGGGCGTGTAAAATCTTCACTAAATTTACTTTTCTTCAATATTTTTCAATTTTTAAAAGAAAAATTCTTTCATATTCGTATTCAGCAATCTCCAAAATATAAACAAATGCTTCCAGTAACAAGAATGCCGATGGTTACTTCCTGGCCATTTATGGGGTGAATCCCGCTTGCCTAATAATTTTTATGATTGCATTCTACTAAATATATACTACTTTTTTTAGAAAAAATGGATGTATGTGTCAGCCTCTACTATGTAAATGATATGAGAGTCAGCATTACCTAGTTGGCCCTAAGACCGTCCCATGCACATCATTTAGTTCCCCATTTTTTTGCAATTCATAAAGATTGATAATTCAAGAACCTAACGCTTGCAAACATTAACTATTTTAGTGAACGAATTCTGATTAACAATATAATCATAGTCCGCAAGAAAAGATTTTTTAAACTTCAACAAACCCTTTTATTAAAAAAAAATATATATTTTAATACAAAAGTATATACATTAATATTTTGTATTTTCCTATATATTAAAAAATTATAAATTAAAAGGCTGACGTGTGCAGATCATTTATATATATTTATAGTATTATTTTTGTTTAAATATAGGCGTATTTTTAATAAAAAAAAAAGTCGTTAACAGCGGAACAGCTGACGCGCAGTTTGTAGACTTTGTAGCTTAATATGTCGATGATAAAGGAATTTCTGTAATCAGCTCTATAGCTATTATTTTTTGGTTTTGAATATATAAGCAAAATATGGCTCTGATCTAGCCTTTCTATTGTTTTCGTTTCAATTTTCTTTCCCACAATTAAATTTCATGTTTAGAAAATACTTTTAATTATTAAGTAACACAAGTTTTTAAACAACAATAATTTGTAACATATAAACTATTCTTGCCAAAATTGTTAACTTGGGGGAGAGTCAACGAGGTTAATATTTAATGGAAATATATTATAACTTCATACATTCCTGTAAAAGTTTGTATAAACAAGACATAAGATTTAAGAAATAAAACACACCTTAAAATGTCTTTGACAAAAGTAAATCGATTTAAAAAATCTCAAGGTTATGGAAACACTGTTCTGTTGACAAATTATTATCAGATGAAACATGATATATTACATGAAGCCGTGAAAATTGTGTGAAAAATTTAATGTGGCGTGTGAAGAAGCTATTTTAAAACGTAATCTCTTTCTTTTCAGCTTGAATTTTCGTCAAACGAAATTAAATTTCCCATATATGAACGATGAGTCATATAATATCAAATTATGTAGTATAATTTTATGGAAAAATTCGATTTCTAAGAATTTAGCTAAATTTTCGTGATTTAAATTTATCTTCGTTTCAAATCGAATTGGTTAATATTTAAATGGAACAAGGAAAATGTAAGATTTTTTCGTAATTTTCTTTTTAACTGTTAATTCATCTTATGGTTACAAAGGAAAGCATTTAGACTCATCTTATAATGATAGTTTGTGTACGATTTTGTTAGATTCGAAAAGAAAACATAAAAATTTTTCACTTACAAGACAGGAGTCCCTAAGATTCGCCATGATAAATTATAAAAAATGTTGGTAAACAACCAAGAAATAAATCTGGATAATGTAGATTATATTGTCGTCTTCGTTCTATTCCAAATGACAAGAGGTTATTTTTGAGGAAGTAATATTAAATGACCCATAACTGCAGTAGGGAGACATTAAAAAGGATGACGCTGGGACTGTAAGGCGTAACTCTCATAATTATTTGATTTGTTCGCTAATTAGCTCATAAAATAACAAGGGTCACAAATTAATAGTTTTTGCTCATAAAATTTCTTTTTGTAATAAAGTATTACAAGTCCTAAAGAAAACATAAAAATGATGAGTTTTCGCTTCAAAAATATTCATTTTATTCAAGTTTAACGATACCATAATTTTTCTTTTTGCTTAATAAAACTCTTAGGTATTTTTCCACTTTATATTAATACAGCGTACAGCATAGTGTTTTGTAAAAAATCGCTCTTAACAAAATTTATTACATTACGCAAACGGGAGATTTTTAGATCTAAAAAATATATAAAACTTAACAATGATCCAATTAAAAAATTCCATAAATGTATATCTGAGACACTTAAAAACAGTACAAGTATCTCTTCAAAAAAGACAAACATTTTCTCAAAGTAATAAATTCAAATGTTTAAAAACTATATGTTTTTATAAAACTACATAGCTTCATCTAAAAATGTCAGCAAAAAAATTTTTTATAAAAAAAATTGTACCGACGCCTAAAAATGCGCTAAAAAATGAAAAATAAATATAAATTTTTAAATGAAATTGAAATTTTTGAAGTCGGCGGCAAACTAATACCTGACAAAACGTGCTTCGCACAAACAGATTAAAAATACTTTATTTGTAGTTGCTTTCTTATCATTGTTTGTATATATATATATATATATATATATATATACATATATATATATATATATATATATATATATATATATATATATATATATATATATACATATATATATATATATATATATATATATATATATATATATATATATATATATATATATATACATATATATATATATATATATATATATATATATATATATATATATATATATATAATATCATATGGCGTCGACTTTAAAAATTTTATTTTTTGATTTTTTATAATGAATTTATTATGATATCCATAAAATACTTGAACTAAGTACTAATTAAGATTAGTGTACCTCGCAATGACTCCAAGGTGGCAAAAAAGTAAAAAAGTACTCATTTTATCCAAAGTTGTAAATCACCTACGATGAACAGTTAAAATGTCTTTGATTCTTAGAGTTCTCCAAATACCAGTTTTGAAGGAAATTATGTCAAATAAATATTTAGTCTATCATAGTAAATCGGCTATTTCAAATTTTAAATTAATTTTAGATTGGTAATATAGGCCCTCAAAACCTTCCAATACCGATATTTAAATAATTTGAGGCATAAATTTCTTAGCTCGACATATTTTATCCTACATATTGAGTTTGTATAGGCCTCAAGAACCATGCAATATCAATTTTGGACAAAATTGGAAAAATGTCCCTCCTATTATATATGCGATATTAAGTTTTAAATCCATAACTTCATATTCGTAATATACGATCTCGAAAACCCCTTAAAACCAAATCTGAAAAAATACTAATAGAATAAAACTTTCAACCCACCATATTCGATCCGTCACATTGAATTTCAAAAAAATTATTATAACTTCTAAATCTAACCGCTTTAAAGCCCAATAGTACCAATTTTGAATGAAATCCGAAAATTTAAAATTTTTGAGATTGTCATACGGCATCTGACATATTAGATTTCTTTAAAATAATTTTATATTCGCTATTTACATCCCCAAAAACGATCTAGTCCCACCTTTGAACAAAATGTAAAATTTTTAGTCCGCTATATTGGATTCTCCCTATTGAATCCTGAAAAAATAATTTTAAATTCATTATTTACATCCTCAAGAACTCCCTATATCAGTTTTGGAGAAAATTGAAAGATGCAAAATTTTTGGGACCCTAGACTGGATCAGCCAGATTGAGTTTTAAAAAAATATTTTAAATTTGTAATTAACACTAACAAAAATCCCCCAATACTGATTTTAGACAAAATTGAGAGATATAAAATCTTTAATCCTTCATATTTAATATTTTAAAAATAATTTTAGATTCGTAATGTGATTCCAAAATCTGGGAAATGCCTAAATAGTCAGTTAGAAAACACTTCATCTGCTTTGTTAAATATCTACAATACTATAAAACCTTTTTAGAGCATAGAAGTAGATAACAAAAAATCAGTCTCAGAGTTTTTATTTAGCAAAAAGAAGGTGAATTTCCATCAAGTACTGATTTCATGAATTAATTAAATATCATAATCCAATATATTGAACCCCCAATATTACCATTCACCGTTAGGAAATCACGTTTTTAGTCTTAAAAAACTTGACTCTTTCAATACGTTCCTCTGTGTCCTAAGAAGCACTTTTTTGAATACTCTTGACAATTTATTGCCTTATAATTGTCAAACTTTTATGACATTTCCGCGAGCGAGTTTCATAACACCTTTAGGTTTCAGTAACACTTCTTCAGTTTGTTTTATTAGCTCTTGGAAGAAGGCGTTAATAGAAAATTCTGCAGAAAAACGTTCTTTTCACATTTTTTACCCTATTAAATAATAATAATAAACAGTTTACCATATTTTGAAGAACGGTAAAATTATTTACTTCTTTTATACCCTGCTGTTGTTACAAGATAAAGAACAGAAACAGAAACTGTTTATTTGAAATTATAAATAAATAAATAAATAAATAAATAGCTATTTATCTCCAACAGGCCAACGGCCCACTTACAGGAAATTCCAACATAAGTAAACAAGCTGACAGGATAAAGTAAATAAACTAACTAAAACTACAGTTAATCTAAAACTAAAACTAAAACTAAGAACCCGTTTAAAATCAATTCACCATCCATTAGAATATCGGATTTACAAGCTGTGTGCATACAATATTCTCATACACTATCCATATACATAGCAAAGTAGCAAGCTACAAAAGATACTCAGACACCTCGCGCAGATATTTCAGAATAGTTGATAGTCCGTCAAAATGCATGTCACATAGTGCAGAAATACGATTATAATTGTTGCATATTTTGTAGATGATACATTGAAAAAAAATGTTTGAACTATCAAGTGCAGTGGAGAAAGCTGGTGGATGCCTGGCACCAACACGTGAACGTGAAATTATAGTTGCTCTATAAGAAATGGACAATCAATCCTCGCGTTCAGAAGCTTATAGAGAAATGATAATGATTGGGAGTTACAACATACTGCCAATGGCAGTTCCCTTAATCTTGCGAGAATATGGTGATGATTAAAACCCCACTGAAGATCAATATTGTTCTCTCTAAACATTAAATATTTTAGAAATTTCCTTTTTACGGTTTCGATAGCAAAGCCATGACAATTGTGTATGGGGGACCACACAATTGATCTATAAGCTAGCCTCGATCTAATGTAACTATAATACAGCAGTTTGAAAGTAGTTGTGATAGAAAAAGATTTGCAGTTTCGCAGAATAAAACCCAAAGTTCGAGATGCGTTAGCCATGATCTGATCAATGCGATCAGACGATCGAAGACGACACCCAGGTCCGTCACAGTATAGCATCTATTAACAATAGAACTATTTATATGGTAATTAAACCAAACTGGATTTTTTGTCCGAGAATAAGAAACAACATGACATTTAGAGATATTAAGATCCAGCTTATTAGCTACACTCCATTGACTGATCATATCAATACTGGTCTGAAGGGACAAACAGTCTGGAACAGAATTAGTGCGTTGAAATATTTTTAAATCATCAGCATCAGCATCAGTTTGTGGCAGTCCAACTGGGAAACAAGATCGTTTATGAGTATGTTAAAGAGAAGTGGCCCCAAGTTCGAACCCTGGACGACACATAACGTTGGAGTAAACCTAGCAGATTTATATTCATCCATTTGCACAAACTGACGATTAAATAGGTAGAATTTCAAGAGGGAAACAAGAGAAGCCGAATAGGACAGAAGCTTTCGGTAAGAGTATGTGATAGTCGATCAAAAAACTTAAAATTCACTTTAAAGGATATCTTCCTCCATATTGTCAGAAATATCCAAAATATCCGTTCTTTAATTCAAATTTTTAGGTTATTGCAGAAGTTGTGGTGTATTGGAGGATATATTGGTGGTAAATCCAACAAATCCTTCTTTTCAGCTGTTGTTATTGTACTGCCATTGGGATAAGATAAGTTTAGTTGAAGTAATTCCTTTAGAAATATCTATTTTTTCAAAAACAACGACCTCATTATTGAATCTTAAAGGGCTCTGTTTTGCATTCTCTCAACCACTCGATTTTTAGCCATTTAACTTTATTACCGGAGCCGAAATTTTTTTGTTTATGACAAGTGTTGAGTAAAAACCTCTGGATATGATGTTAAAAATGAAAAATTTTTTAGATTTTTTGGCACCTTTGACCACATTATTCCAATCGGTATTGAAGTGCCCACTTATACTTATTAAAAATTTATAATATGTTTTTATCAGCTGGATTAGATGAATCAGAAAAAAAGAAGATTTCACAAGAAATTTACATTTATATTTCGGTTCTGTTTTCCGCCCTAGTTTAAATATATAGGTTTTTTTTTCAATGAACTGCCTTACATAATAAAGGATACAGGATCAAATTTCCTGTGCCCATATTGTGAATCCCAAAACAGTAAGTCTACAACTGACGTTTATAATAACATATTCCCGTCGTTAGAACTGGAGTTGACAAGGTTTGCATCAAATCGAAAGCACTTATTGTTTTACAGATTCGTCATTCTTAGCTATCTCTGAATAGTTTCTTAGCCTTTATTTTACGCTTCCGGCATTCTTTATACGTAACTCTTTTTCTATTTTAACTTCTTCCAGTTCCTTCTGGTTTCGAAAAAAATTACTTTATTTGTTTCCATTGTGTAGCATTTTTTACAGGTATTCGATAAATATGTAAAAAACTGCAAGTTGAATTTTTGATTAAATATTTTAAATTAAAATCTATTTAAAAACTGGTAGTTAGAATTTTTGTATAAAGAGTTCATAAATTCTACTAAAACATAAATGCGATGAAAGAAACTATTTGGATTTTTGTGGAACAAATAATACGACTCATATGACGAAGGCTTATCTATAAACGGTTTAACTTGGTTTACTTTTTCCAGGATTGTGTTATTGTGGGGAATGTTCTTTCTGCGCTTATCAACAGGAGGAGTGTTACCAATTATCTTTTGACTCTGACAACCCTTCCATCCGCAACTAAAAGATTTTTAAAAAAGAATTTGCATACCTGCATGCCTTCACCGTCAGCCGAAGACAGATAATAAATTCTTGTTTTTTTATGCTTCCTCTCTACATTATCTGTGTAAGTCCTACTTTTAGTAACTTATGAAAACTAATAAGCAGCCTCGAAGATTATAAAAATTGTTAAAAATTTCCTGCTGACGCTGAAATTAAGTTTTTAAATCGCAACGATTAATGTAAGAAAAGATCGCTCGAGAAAATTTTTTAGAAGCGAATTCTTTACCCGTGTTAGACAGATTACTTTTTCACTTGATCTGCTTGATTTTTACGTTATTTTTTCACTAGTTTATGTTTTGAATCTTCTTTTTCCCTTTTTCTATTTTCTCCTTAAAATTTTTATCAGGATTTACAGGATATTCTACTTGATTTTCTGTATCTGTAGTAAAGTGGTAACTTTGATTTTCAAAAGAATTCTGAGCCTCAGAAGAAGAGTGCTCTGAGTCGGAAATTAAAGAAGGTTAAAAGAAATAAATTTCCTAAAATGTTGCAGAAGCTATAAATACTTAACAACCGCCCAGTCGGCCTACTCTAGCTGTAGAATAGGAATGCGCATTAATACTTAAACGAATTTTTGCTGCCATCTGGGCACTGGTGACAAAAGTATATTTATTTATTTTGGCCTTATTAAATTCGATCTTGTCTTCAACTTCCGAAAACTTCATAGAAGTTAATTTTTGTGGATTTGTGGTTTGAGCCTTTCTGGTTCTGAGCACTTCATATACATATATTTCCCGGGCCAATTTTATATTCTAAATTCCTAATGTACTTTGTTTGAAGGAGTGTTTGAAAGATCTGTTTATATATCTGTTACAGTTAAAACCCGTTTTAAGATATAACGCGTTTTCCCTAGTTAGAATTAGTTTTTACTAAATACCTTGGTTAAAACTAGAAATATCTAGTCAAAACTAGAATAAACCATTGATATATTTGATTTTCAGATAAAACTAGTTGTCACTCCGAGCTTTAGTTAAAACTAGCACTAGAGAAACTAATTTGGGATTGAAAACAAGATATACTTTTAAAAATATTTATTAAAAAGATTTAGGACACAGAGTCATGTTCCTAGTAAAAATAATAATCTTACACTAAAGGAACATTTTAGGGAACATCGACATAAAAGAGTTGCCAAGGTGACAATATTAATTAAAAGTAAATAAAATAATCAAACAAGTCAACAGAACACAACCATAAAATTTAAAAAAGGAATATTGTTAAGGAACATTTGTTAACATAAAATTAAAAATAATCAAACAACCTTAAAATTAAAAAAGGATAAAGATCTACTTGTTATTGAAAGACAAACTATCGTGGCATTTTGAGTTACAAAGATAACCATTTTTCTTGCAGATACACCTTTTTAACATACATCCTTTCTTGCATACGCAGCGCATAAATCCTTGGCCTGTTCCTATGGCTGCTTCCTTAGCAACGGTTCTCAAAGGTAAATTTGTATTTGGAACATCTTCTTCATGCAAAAATTTTTTTTTGCACTCGAATTCTGACCTGAAAAGCACATTTAAATAGTTAGCTTTTACCTAATAGCGATATAGTTATAGGATAAAACAATTAAGCAATACATAGGTACATACCTGCAATATAATTTGTCGAGCATTCCATATTTCGTTCCAATTTTGTGAAAACCCTGATCATCCTTTTGAAGAACCACTCCGACTATATTACGTAGATCTGCTTTTGCTCTGTCGACATCGGGGATTTGTATAATTACATTATCACCGATTTCTACTGGAACGTGTATTGCATCTAAAGCCAATGTCAATCTCTTGACCTGTTTTTTTAAGTTTTGATGTGCTGTTTCTCTGGATGCCATTATTTGTCGATTTACATTTGTTACGACCTCGAGATCTTTGTCATCTGTTGGTATTATAAGAGGCTCTACAGTCGTAGATGCTTCAGCTTCAATGTCATATTCACTGGCTTCTGCTGCGATTGGCGATTTTCCACTTGTTTTGGATGAACTTTCTGTGTCTTTTTGTTTGGCTCCGGTTATAATCTGATGCTGTCCACTGCAACTAGCTACAGCCTCAGTTTCTGCATTATCTGTACTATCCGTCATACTTATTTTATTTAACGCATTTTCGAGATCATCTTCATCTCGTATATACTCAATAACATCTCGAGGCAAAGTCGAAGTCATAAGCCCTACTCGCGGTTCTAGACCAAACATTGCTTTGTATGGTGACTGAATACCATTTGACCAATTTGTAGTATCATTATCTTGCATACATGAAGCCAACATTTTCTCTATATCTTGGTTAGCCCTTTCAACAAATCCTTGGCTTTGACTGTGTCTTGGCTTTCCATGGACCAGTTTATACTCAGGCCAAAATGAAACGAGCTCATTTATGACAGAATTTACAAATTCTCTGCAGTTTTCGGTGTGTAAGATGCAAGGAGCACCAAATGTCAAAAATATATCAGTCAACTCATACGCCACCTCCATGGCTCTCTTAATTTTCAGTGCACGCAACAAAACAAATTTTGTCAAATGGTCCTGATACACCATTATAAACTTAAATCTTCTTGAGTTTGCATGTCGATAAGATCAACAAGTATGGGTTTTGAAACAAGTTCTTTTTTCTTCATACTCTTTTTACGCTGACAAATTTCGCACATAAAGAGAAAAATATTTATCATTTCTAAAGTTATGTTCGCATATTTTCGTGAAGTTTCATTTTTAAGTCTATCCCGACCACCATGACCAACGGCCACATGAGCTGCTTCAATTATATCAAAAATTTCATCTACATACAAGTAGTATTTCATGGGCTCCTGTCTAGTCATTAATTTTCGTATTCCACAAATATTAATTACCTTAAATCACTTCAGTCTCCTGTACTGTTTCTGAGATTTCTGAACAGCTAATTGTGCTTCTTCAATTTCGTCCACTAAATTGTCATAGGTTTCTTTTGTCATAATATAAAAGTGGTCCTCTTTTTTTTCGTAATCGCTAATCGCTAGTAACCGGTTTAAAAACTCCTCTTTCCATTGCGTTCCATCATTTAAGTTTGCCATGACAATTGCGTTCGAATCAATCTATACGTGCTTATCAGAATAACAACAATGTGAAAATGAACGGGGCGAACGCACAGCGCGCGGACGGCGCTCGGAAAGGAATTCCCCCGCACTTGTCGAATCAGGTGACGTCTCGCGACCAATCAGAATAAGGTACGATGAATTTTAACTGACTCTCTTCGGAAAAACGCGTTTTGTCTAGTAAGAACTAGTTTTACCTGATATTCAATTTTGAGCATTAGTTAATTCTAGTTCTTACAAAGGCATTTAGTAAAAACTAGTTCTAACTAGGGAAAACGCATTCTATCTAAAAACTGGTTTTAACTGTAACATATCAATTAAGTGACCTTTATTAAACTGTGGCCTTGCTTTCCTAACAATTTTGAAAATTTCGCGCTAAAGGCACTGAGCTTATAGATTTGGTCAAAATGTCAGTTCTGATTAGAATCAGTATTTTGTGATGACCAATTAGGTTTCCCAAATTAAATTTTCATATTAGGATTGTTTGGAGACACTCAGTATCAGTTATGCAGTTTAAACAACTTACCTTGAGTAGTAACTTTCTCTGTATATATTCATAATTATCACTACTTTGCATAATTTTGCATTATGAAGTGATTAATTACCCTGTTACTTTCTCGAAAATTCTCTCTAGCAGAAAAAGCAGAAGTAAGTTGTGCTTTTCATTTAATAGTGCAGATTTAAGCGTTAATTATCTTTTTACTTTCAAAGGTCCTATCTATTTTTCATAAATTATGCATTGAAATGTATCACAAATTGTACGAGAACTACTACACGTGCAGTTCAGTGTTAATATTGTAATATTAAGCGTTTGCAATATGGCTTAACTATATTGATACACGGGTCTGAAATTCAGTCGATTTAATGAAACATTTAATTGCATTTCTACATGCATTTTAGTGTAAACCAATATAAACATATATAGGGATTGTTGTTCAAAATGTGATATTTACCGTTCCTTGTTTTAAATATATATGAGAATATTTCTATACATTTTTGACAAAATATATCATCACGCTACTTATAACTTTATAGTTTTTTTTATTTAATAAACTACCGATATAAATTAAAAATAACATATCGATATGTTGTTGTTCTCTTAAATACATAGGGATGTTTTTGACTTAAAGTAAGTAATAAATTACCAAAATAAAAAGGAGCGTTTTTCCAACAAACTCTAAATGGAACAATAGAAACATCCTTTTAAAGAAAATGGCAAAAACCAGACAACCTAAAATAAAGTTATAGAGGTTAACATAGACATGATACTGTAAACATTTGTGTCCAAGTAAAGTCGGTTTATAATTTAGATCAGTGTAGTAGACTTTTTTGTTAATAAAGTATCTTAAAATAATGCCAAATAAACAGTATAATAAACTTTACTTTTAAACATGCTGTAAGTATTTTTACTGCTACTATTAAATAAAGCATTCCCTAATATGTAATTTTTAACCGATTTATAAAAGAAGGGGGTTCTCAATTCGTCGACAATGTATTTTATTTATGTATGTACATTGATTATTCCAGACTATCGACATCGATCTGAATGAAAGTTTCTGCGGTGGTTCCATATCATTTTGAATGGAATAGATGCAGTGAAATCGAAGATGGCGCTGATAATATGGCGGACAAAAAATTAATTTTGTCCGATTTTCTTCAAAATTGATATGGGGGAGTTTTTTGGATCACACATAACGAATATGGCGGACAAAAAAAAATATTTTTTACCTATTTTCTCCAAAAATGGAGAATTTTCGTGGTCGCACAGAGCGAATCTCAAATATTTTTAAAAAATTGAATATGGTAGATTAAACATTATACATTTTTAAAAAAATTAAAATTTCAGTAAGAAATAAAGTAATTTGTGTGCTGTATTGAAATAGTTGTTATATATGTATTCCCCTTTCAGACAGAGAAAAGGAAAGAACATACACAAACAGTTTATTTCCTGCAAATATCACTCCCTCCATACGCGTTTCGACCACCTTATGGTCTCGTCAGTGATGCTGTATCGGACCAAGAGCAACATTCGCAGGAAATAGCTAATATATGAAATATAAATTCCAAAGTATGTCAGTTGGATATTGCAAACCTGCCACCTACCGACCTCGGTGTCAGACTGAAAAATATCTCCAGTCAAACGACATCTATGAATCATCGGAGTAGTGAGAAATTTTGGTCGAAACACGAATGGAAAGAGGACCAGAGTGGTATTTGCAGGACGTAAATAAATTGTTTAAATACGTATATTCTTTCTTTTTCCCAGTCTGAAAGGAGAATACATATTATGACGCGTTTTTATGTCGGCGGGTAGCAGGTCGTGCTCTACAAATCTACTTCGTTCACGGCAGCGGAACATCGGTCAGTGGATATTTCTCGTGCAGACTGTCATCGGTCAAATGCTCAGTGCAGGGGTATCGGGTCGGCGGTATCTACGTCTATTCGGGATATCCCTACTCTTTCAACTAATCAACGGTTTGAATGCCTGAAGGTCAAAACATCTACTCGGTGGTCGGTTCTCGGGCGCCACCCTCGGAATTCATGTGGTCGAGGGCCCACTTATGCACCGGACAGCTTGTTACAGTGGAGAAACGGCAAGCCAGGGATCAATTGTGCGTATTAGTGCTGGCTGCCAATTGTTATATGTAATGTTAAAAATGGGACTAGGTAAGAAAACAAACGGTTATAAAACATCCTGTATCCTGTATTCCATTCTTTTATACAAAGACATGGCCTAACTTACAATTTAAGATAAACAATATTGTAAACAAATAAAACGGTCTGGAGGGCAAGAGTATGTTTAGAGAGCTGTTCACGGTAGTTCATACTGTTCGGTTGCGCTAAAGACGGTAACCCGGCGGTATCATTCACGACGCTATTCACGTACCTCGTACTATATGGTTGCGACGCTATTCACGACGGCTTGTACGCAAATTATCGCGCCTCGTATCTAAAATCCGCGTTCACGGTTTACGGTGCTTCGTATTAAAATTCGACCGACGGCGGTATACACGGTATGTAACAATAATTCGGCATCGTTCGGCGATAGCGGCGTCTCTACACTGCGATGGTGATCTCTATACGTGGCGGCGGCGATAAGCGTCGGGGCGGCAGTTGTTTAGCGCCCTTGTCAACGGACATCGGAGTGCACCTGTCGGTAAAACACATTCCTGGTCAATTCAGAAACAAAGATAATATTGACGGCATTTAGTGCGTGTGTGTATCGGTGACGGTAGGAAGGAACGAAAGGAACTGACACTGCCCGTTCCTATAAGGGTCCTCGACAGCGTCAGCAGGATGGAACGATATTGCCCGTTCTTATAAGGGTCTTCGACAATGTCGACCAATAGCTGTAGGAAATTAGGAAAGGAACCGACACTGCCCGTTCTTATAAGGGTCCTCGGCAGTGACTGTAGGATGACACAACATTGCCCGTTCTTATAAGGGTCCTTGGCAATGCTGGCCATTAGAGGGGTAGGACGTAAGGAAGGAAGTGTATGGTAAAACACCATATACACACAAGCCTAGCCTCACTTACATTGCTAGACCAGGAAGGCGCGGTCCGGCAGGTGACCCAGTCCAGTCCGTTTGGACTGTTGACCCGGGTGGAGAACGTGGAGTTCTCAGTGAAATAATGGTCTGTTCAGGCTTAAATAGACGGCCCAAGCTCCCACTACGCTGACGTGTAACGGCGTGCGGTGATCGCGCATACAATACTGCTGTGTGCGGCGCGCTATTACTATGGTCGGACGCTCTGAAAATCTCGGAAAATGATATGTCCCGGCATAGCGCGGTAAATCTAATTATATTTCGGTAATATTGAAACTTTAAGCAATCTTTTCCCGCAAGAATCAGATTTTTCTGATGTAAAATAAATAAATAAAATCCCGGCGAACATACTCATGCCCAAAAATTAGTAACTTCGTTACAATATAATAACTATTTAAATACGCCATATGGATTTTTTATTTCTTACTGAAATTTTGTTGTAAAAAAAAATTCCCAATACTCCTGCGATTCACAGATGTCATTCGACTGGCGATGTTTTTCAGTCCTACATCGAGGTCAATAGGTGGACATACTTTGGAATTTATATCTCATATTTCGTTATTTCCTGCTAATTTTGCTCTCGGTCCGATGCTCTACTGGCGAGATCATAAGGTAGTCGAAAACGCGTATGAAGAGAGAACCAGAGTGATATTTGCAGAAAAACTATTTTCTTTTCTTTTCTATGTCTCAAAGGAGAATACATATATAACAAACATTATACATCTCTCGACTTCGTTCAGAATTGATATTGAAGAATTTTTTGGAGTTGTTAATTAAGAATTTAAAACTAGTTTTGAAAAACTTAATATGATGATGACGTAAAATACGAATTTAAAATGTTGCATTTTCGGTTTTGCTCAAAATTGGTACTGGATCGCTTTTGAGAGTGTATATAGCGAATTTAAGGTTGTACGCAAATTTAATATATCAGATACAATTTGATGGTCTATAAATTTTACATTTCCGAATTGTGTCCAAAATTGGCATTAGAGGGTTTTCGAGGGTGTACATTTAGATTAGATTAAGAGGTTAAAATTATTTTTTCGAAATTTAATATCACGGATTCAGTATGGTACATCAAAAATTTCACATTATTCCTATTTTTAAAAATTTGGTAATTAACGGGTTTCCGAGGACGTAGGTTACGAATCTGCAGTTAATTTTTTACAAGTTAATATGTCAGATACAATATGGGGGATTAAAAATTTTACATTTTTCCGATTTTGTTCCAAATTGTTACTGGTGAGTTCTTGGGGCGTATTCAAACTAGAAAAGATACGTCTCAGATTCTTTAAATAACGGTATTGGAAGGTATTGAACATTTATATTACTGATCCAAAATTAATTTAAAATTCAAGATGGCGGATTTACTATTGCAGACTAAATATTTGTTTGATACAATTTTATTCGAAACTGGTATATAAAGAATTCCCAGAGTCAAAGTCATATCTTTAGTTGTTCATTTTAGTGTGGTTTACTACTTTGAATTAAATGGGTACTTTTTTGCGACCTTGGAATCCCTGCTAGATACACCAATCTCCCTTAGTATTTAATTCAAATAATTTATAGATATCATAACAAATTTAAAACTAAAGACGGAAAAATAAAATTTTTATAAAAAAACTGAACCAACTTCTAAAAATGCGCTAAAAAACAAAAAATAACAATATAAATTTTTATATGTCGGCGCCAAATTATTTCTAAATAAAACAAATAAATACTAACACGAGATATATACAAACTACTGCAAGAAAGCCATTTTAAATAAATTATTTGCTGCCTTCAAGAAAATGATATGGTTATTTTTCGCTTTTTAGCGCAGTCGGTTCAATTTTGTTACAAAAATTTTAATTTAAAAAAATAACATATGTAAGTTCTTAAAATTATACTATTTTACATGAAGATTTACTCATTATTCAATGGTTTTAGGCCATTTATCAAAGTGGCTTTACCAGTTTCAGTCATTTAGAACAGAAGTGTGTAGTTTGAGAAACCATGTAAATAAACGTTGCAATTTATCTACCGTCAAATAACTTTTTAAATGGAAGGAAATGAATTTATTTACGCAGAATTCTAAAAGCAAATAACACAATATATAATAACGAATGAATAAAACGTGGCTTCAAGTTAATCTTAGTCAGTTTTGAAGTTTTATGGTCAATGTTTATGTATTTAAAGAGGTCTATGAAAAGAAAACTCAATTGTCTTACTCAGTATTTCGTCTATTTTATTTGGACTTCTTCAGGAGCACTGCAAAGTCAACAAAGGCATAAGTCAGCGACCATAAAAACTCTAAAATAACAAAGACATTATTAAAAGAAATCACAAAACATACAAACATTTCAGGATTAGGTTGTAAATAGTTTCGATATTCAAACTTGATTGAATATATAAACATTGAAATGTATTGTATTACTATAAAAAAATTTATATCTACAAAATGGCGTTCACGCATTTAGAAAAATATGATATTCTTCTTCTTCTTTAGTAGCCCTACAACCCGGGGTGGGTCTTGGCTGACTGCACAACTTGCTTCCATCTCACACGGTCGTCCATGATAGTTGGGTCAGTGGGTAACCCCATTGTTCTTAAATCTGACCATATGTTATCTCTCCATCGCATTCTTGGGTGTCCTAAGGATCTTTTCCCTGTCGGAGCCTCCTCCCAAAAAACTTGGTAAGGTGGTTATTAGGGAATCTATGGACATGGCCAGCCCATCCTAGGCGTTGGGATTTAATTTCTTGTACGATGTCGCTAGGGTTATATATCTGTTTGACCTCGGCATTTGTTCTTATTCGGTATAGGGTCCGAAAATCCTTCTAAGGATTTTCCTCTCAAAATATCTAAGTTTCATTTCCATTGCTTTTGTCAGCGTCCACGTCTCACAGCCATACATGAGCACTGGTCTAATCACTGTTCTATATATCCTGATTTTTGAGGTTCGTGTTAGGTTCTTGGATTTGATGGTGTTGTTGAGGCTATACATACATCTGTTTGCTGCCTGAATTCTCCCTTTTATCTCTCTCTCTCTCTCTCTACGGTGATTGTCGCTCCGAGATATTTAAAACGCTCCACTCTTTCAAAGTTATATGTGTCTATTGTTACATTTTGTCTTATTCTATCTCGATTCTTTTGTCTGTTTATGCACATGTATTTGGTTTTCTCCTCATTGACTATTAGACCGGTTTTCCTTGCCTCTATCTCTGTTTTATTGAAAGTTTCCTTTACATTGGTGACGATGTTTCAAGTCAAATTCGGGATTATTTTACTCTCCACAGTCGCGTTCAGGTGTATTTGTTAAATCGAGATTTTCATAAGTTAATGGCAAAAACGAAGCTGACTATTAGTCGCAATGTCAATTTCAAGTTATGTCCACTTTGTCACGTTCTGGTAATTATTTTTTTAAGCCGGGACGCGTAGGTTAAGTAACTTGTACACTCCACTAACCTCGTCTTTTTATCGACGGTATCAATTTCAGGAATTAAGACACTTGCACGATCTTTATTGTCTTTAGAATATTAAGTTGTCAAAGACCACGACCTAACAAATAGAACAGTAAACGTGGCCCTGAGAGCCAAACTCAAGCGGAAAAAGGACGAGTTATCGCCAGAAGAGCAACCCATAATGTCCTTAATTTCAGAGCTGCTTTTTCGCTTTCATAGCGGTGGTGATGTCGGACTCTGAATTCGGGGAAGCACCGAGTCAAAGTGCCGCTACCACGCCTTTTTATTGACTATATCAATTTCAGGAATCAAGACACGTGCAAGATCTTTATTGTCTTCAAAATATTATGTTGTCAAAGACAACCTACTTTAAGAACCACGAGCTGCCTAAAAAATAGAACAGTCAACGTGATCCCCGAGAGCTAAGCTCAATCGGGAAAAGGACGAGTTATCTCAAGAAGAGCAACTCGTAATGTCCTTAATGTTACAGCTTACTCATAGCGGTGGTGATGTCGGACTGAATTCGGGGAAGCATCGAGTCAAAGTATCGCCACCTCGCCACTTAATGTCTCGGCTTCCCCGTTTCGGCATTCGAAGAATTGTAGTTTTAGCACTGTATGCTATATTATTTAGATTATTTAATTTATTTAAGGAGTTTGGGGCAATATTAAACCTGAAATTTAATACTTAGTCGTAAAATAAGCGTGTATTAAAAACAGTGCCTTAACTAAATAGAAGGTATTTTCCAAAACTCCATAGAAAATTTTGGAGTAATGAAGAAGTTTTTAAAAATTTTAAAACTAAAAAATAGTTTATAATAAGTGAACAAGTAGAAATAAATATATTGGCATATTTTCAAGCGTATCAAATAATTGATTTAAGTTTATTTACAATTGGAAGAATCTTCAAAAAATATTATTTTGTACGCTACAGGTACCGACCAGTGATAACATTACCTGATAACACTAAAAACAAAATCTAATTTTTCCCAATGGTTCGTAGATATGTACAGGCAAATTTTTAACTTTTTCGATACATTTTTTGGAATGATAAAGCGAATTTTTCAGATAAGGGTATGTTTAATTGTAAAAACTTACACTATTGGTATTGCTAAAATTGGTTAATTTATCATCCCGGAAATCTGCTAGTACAATTTATTGTTAATGTTTGTTGTGGTTTAATAGGCAATCAAATAATTGTGTCATTTTTTTATGAAGGCTCTTTAATAAGTAGGAGAAATGTTGATATATTATCAAAATTACTGGAAGAATACTTAGAGGATGTCAACTTGGAGGCGCTTAACCGAATCCATTTTCAACAAGATGGATGATGTTATTAGGTAGATTTTTTCAAGATAGGTAAATTACAACAAATGGTCGAATACGTTGGCCCCCAAGATCTTCCGACAAAACGCTAATAGACTTTGTGTAGGCGAACTTCAAGATATTACTAAGCACATTATAGCAACCATCGAAGGCAGAACAGTTTTAAAAGCCACAAAGTGTATACTACAGAGTGCTTGAAAATGTATTAAGTAAAATGATCATATCTACGGACATTTAATATTGTTTTTTTTTCTTCTTACGCTCCAACAAGGTAATGGTTTCATTTCAGAAATCCATATCCAACTTGTCTAAAAGATATCTATGCTACTAATTCGATTATTTGCATTTTTAGGGCAGTATTGCACGTGTACTTTTTTGTTCTGTGGATAATTTGCAAACCTAACGGTGAAAAATATACAGTGTGTTTCAAAAAAATGCGTTTTTATCGTTTATTCGGAAACGCTGTGTTCATTTGCTTTTCTACAGACTGTGCCTTTAAAAAATGCATTTTCATCACTTATTCGGTAACGCTATGTATGTTCACTTATTTTTCTGCAATTAAAATCAGCAGAAAAGATTCTACTATTTTGCTAATTTGATCGACTTTGTATCTATAATAATAAAATACTACAGCCTGTATAGCTGTCGTCGGATTATTAACAATTTAGCTTCTGACATTGTAATATTAGCAGATGTTGCACTGACAATTCACGTGACGATGATTTTAAAGAGAACATTTTCTCTGAATTTCGCTTTCCCTTTAATATAATCTATTTATAAGACCATGAGACGGTTGATATAAACCTGGAGGGAGAATCGTTCTTTTCTTTAATGATCTTAAAGAAAAACGACAATTTCTTAGATATAGTCAAAAACAGTAAAATTTCTTTAAATTTAAAAGAAGTTAATCTCTTAAAATATTTAATTAAATTTAATACTGAATAGTTTGCTAATTTTACTTGAAATTCATTCAATTCCAGTGTTAGTTAAGCTAAAATATTTACACAGTCACGGTCTAAGTCTACCAAGATAACTTTATTTCACGCTATCTTTATTTCAGTCTTTGTGTTTTCAGGGTTATTTTTATTCTTCTGTTTACGGTTTGTTAGCACTGTTATGTTATTTTTGTTTACGCGGCATATAAATAATTTAGGAAAAAATAGCAGTCCATTAGCTTGTCGATATTGGTTTTTCGAAGCGAGTTAGTTATACTAAAAGTTAATATATATTGGCAGAGCGAAGAGCCTTTGGAGCTCTATACGAATTTTAAACGTTAGGATAAAATATCTATATTTTGTCCTCATGTTTACATACAGGGTAGTCCGACAGAGTATTCAAGTGTAATAGATCGTTAATTATAAAAGTTATAAAAAAAATGTAGGCTTAGGAAAAAAAACTGTGTCTGAGCAAAATAAAAGTCAGAAAGAACAATAAACAATTTATTTACAATAAAAGTTGAAAATGGTTATACACAAAAAATTTACAAAAAATTTAAAAATGATTATATCAAAAAAAAAAAATTAAAATGACACACGGATATTGACTAGGTACCATGGAGAACTTAGTAATAAACAAGGAAAGAAAATTATAATAGTACGTAATAAAAGAAGAGAAGAAAGTTGGTCATACATGAGCTGAATACAAAAAACCATGCTACGTTTTAATAAATAGACACCAGCAGGTAAAAGATATAATAAGATAAATTAAATAAAGACAATATAGTTAAAGGTAATTTAAATTAATTTGTCTTCTACAAATACACGATAAGATAAGAAGAGAATTAGCTTTCTGTAAAGACACGATAAGATAAAAATAGTCGAGCTCCTTCAACTTGAAACAGACTAGCCGGTGGAGTCAAAAATTTTACAGATACGCTTCGGATAATCAAAAGGTAAAAGATAAGAATTAAGACTCATCTCCAATTCTCCTGACGAAATAGATTGGAACTCGAGTATCCTTTTTCATATCGCTTTGGCCCCAATGTGCTTCGTAGAGTCTTCATTAGCCAAGTTTCCTTAGATAAGCATACTACCAGCTCAGAACTCTTAGCTGGTACAATGGCCAGAATCCTTAAAATAGATTTTATCCTGGTGGCCAAAAAACATAAAACTAGACAGTACAACTCTTAACCAGGGGCGGATCCAGCCTCTCTCTTTGGGGGGGGGGGGGGGCGGAGACATCACAAAAGTACAGTATGGCAAGCGAACGCAAGTTATCGACGGGGGAGGGGGGGGAGACATCAGTAACATTCCCATTTCTAGTGTAAAAGGCAGGGTCGGGTCTATTTTTCTGAATTTGAAGTTCTTGGAGAGGGGGGGGGGCGACCACAAGATAAAACAAGTTGTCGACAGGGGGGAGGATGCGGACAGCATATACATAGTACAAGAGACAGAATCGTGTCTATTTTTCTGAACTCACAGCTCTTGGGGGGAGTGGCTATCGCAAGAAAAACAAGTTGTCAACGGGAGGAGAGTGCTAGCAATATACACATTTCTAATATAAAAGGCAGAATCAGTTTTATTTTCCTGAACTCAAAGATCTTGGGATCGGGAAGAGCGATCGCAAGCATACAGATTCCTACACTCTATTCAAGAGAGTAATAAAACTGTTACCGGAACCTTCAGCTCAGTTACCTGCACCAGTGCCGCAGGTAACTGAGAACTGCCGTGAATCTAATTATATTTAATTATATTTAAACATTATATGGTTTTATAAATTTACTGCAACAATAGAGTTTCTGATAATTCAATTTAATTTCTGTCAGTAAGCAAAGTACACCTTATAGTGTGTCCTTAGTGATTTATCTTGTTTGTGCTTGTTTTTAAATATTATATGAGATTAGTGAGATACCTAAAATCGTTAAATCATGGCATTTTTTCCTCAACGAAAAACTTTTTACGATGAATGTTTATGCTGCCTTAAAATATCAATATCTAGATAATAATGTTAAAAGTCTTGTTGAGATGTCTTCCCACATGATAGGAGTTGGAAAATCTACTATGTACCGAATACTGAAGGAGAAAAAACGACTGGAATTGTTAGTACTCCCAAGTCACATTCGATCACAGGCAGACGAAAAACCTCGTTGGAAGAAGAGATGTAAACTGCAATAAAAGGAGCAACCCTCGACAAAATTCTAACTAAAATCAATGAAGATCGGGATTTACCTGAAACTAAAAGAACTGAGCTCTGGAAATTGCTCAGAGAACTCAATTTTTGCTGGGAAAAACCAGATAGGAAATCTGTTCTTATAGATCGTCCGGAAAATATTCGTTATCGAAGGAAATATCTCGCTTGTTAAAAATAACACAATTTACAAAATTATTAATTTAACAGAACTTTTGAAAGATTTTTTGGCATAAAGTTACTGCAGAAAATTTGGAAAAATCCATATTATAAAAGAATAAAAGAAAATGTGGAAACTCGATCTTATGATCCGCGAGATAGAGGAACCAATTATAATTAATTTGGGCGAAGATAGCTTCACTGACTTGGATTATGAACTAGATATGTAATGTTTACCAGCGTAAACACAATTTATTATTTAAATATTTTTAACATATAAAAATTAATTACATTTGAATCCCTTTTTAGTGTTTAATTGTAATTCTGCAAATGGTTTAAGAAATAAGTAAGCTGAAACGTCAAATGTCCGAAAAATGTTTTTAATTAATAATTAAATGACCAATAGCCCCAAAAAAATTGTCACATTATACGGACGGATTTTTTTTTATATATGCTTAACTTCTTGTATTTTTGAGAAATGGCATTTTGTAAGTATTTAAATTATAACTTAGAATTTTTTGAAAGAAAAAGTCTACGTTTTATTCTGAATGTGCCTAAAACGTTTTGTATGCCAAAATTAAAAATAATAAAAATATAGTTGTGATTTGTGTTAAATATGTCAAAATTGTCTACATTTTGTAGTGTATGTGAATTATTAAGAAATCATAAGAAATAAAATAATATTATAAAAACTTTTTATTTTAAGTTTATTACCGAAATAATATTCTATGCCATAAATACTTAGTGATAAAATAAACCTCCTTCCGACGACTACGACAAGGATTAAAATCCGTTTTAACACTTTACATATCCAAATATCTGTTGTTATCCAACCCAGGTGACCCATTATTATAGACCGGGATTTTTGATTATAAAATATATTTTTTTGCCAAAGATACCGGACTAAAGAACACAGGTATTTTGAGAAGAAAAAAAAAGTAAAAAATGATTTATTACTCTCTCTAGTTCTTGAATAAACTATAGTATAAGAGACAAAATCGGGTCTAGTTTCCTGAACTCAAAGCTCTTGTGGGGGGGGGGGCGATCGCCCCCATCGCCCCCCCTTGGATCCGTGCCTGCTCTTAACACAATATTAGTTTGTCAGAATGCTTTACCAACAGGTGGTTTTAATAGAGAAAATAGGTAATTCACATCAGTAGCAGGTATTTAAGAAAATTTTCATGGACTCGTGTGAAGATGGCCGACCATGAATTAAGAACAATTGCCGTAAAATGAACATTATTGTTAAAAGTCAAGTAAATTTATGCTCTCCAGATACACTTAAACATACTTAAACAAAAACAAAAGGTAATTTGTATCTCAGAGAAGATAATTTGCTAAATTTTGAAAAAGTTAAAGAAAAAATAAAAGTATCTCTTTCTTTCGTAGTCAGCGAAGAAAGACCTGGAATTTATAATTCCGGTTCCCTACCACATGAAAAAAAAATCCAAATAAAAACGTTAAACAGATTTTTTTTAATTGAGCGAAACAAACCCATCGAATCAAGAAGTAACTAAATTAACAAACATAACACGAAACTCTTTTAAACTAAATAAATTATAAAAAAATAATTACCTCTTTTCTTTTCACCAAAACAATCTTTCTTAAAACAAAATACAAATACGAAAAATTGTTCAAATAAACTACGTCTACTGGCTATTGGTAACATAGGCTGTCAAAATTTTAAACCAAAAATCGGTGTATACTTTTCCGAAGCCTTTTAACCGCCTAAATCTAAATCGAATCCTTAGTTGCTTCAGCACGTCTGATTTTCGGAATAATTCAACTTAAAACAACAAAAAAAATGACATTTTAGGCCATATTTTATGTTACTTTTTAACACTAGGTGACGGTCCTTCACAAAACTCAATATAATATCTTAAAGTACCACCCTTCGCCTTCAGAATCGTTTTTCAATAATCTCGATACAGTGGCGTAAGTAAGAGTATGTGTGCCCCCCCCCCCCCCAAGATTTTTGAATATGTCCTACTATTTTGCACCCGTTTTGATCGTTCGTATTTATTCATTTTCATTATGGAACTTGAGAGCGCCCCTGGATTTGCTGTGCCTCCCCCTCCAACCGGTGGTTCTGCGGGGTCGTTATGTACGCCAATACCTCGATATCTTTTTGTTTTGCCGAGATTTCTACTGTTGAAAATGCCAAATTGAAAGTTTTCCTCAATACATCTCGCTAGGTCCAGGTTATGTATATGTTATGATTTGGGAGCCTATGTTTGTGAGCAAACTCGCTTCGCTCGCCTCTCTGTTGCATTGGGAACATGGCCCTCGCTTCGCCCAGGTCATGTATGTTCAAGGAGCCTTGACTTTTGAGCAAATTCGTTTCGTTAGCCTGTTTGCTGTATGATATTCAATTTTAATGTAGTGACGAAAATACTTAATTTAATATTTTCAATTGTATATATCCGGGTCATTGAAAAACGATTTTGAAGGAGAAGAGCAGTACTTTAAGATGTTATATTGAGTTTTGTGAAGGAGCATTACCTAGCGTTAAGAGGTGAAGAACCTCAAATATGGCCTAAAATTCCGTTTTCTGTAGTTTTAAATAAAATTATCTCTAACATGCTGAACTAATTTGAGCTTCGGACTTCAATTTAGCGCATTAAAAGCCTACAGAAAACTATAGTCCGATTTCTGGTGTAGAAAGCTGGTCCAATTTTCTCGGTCTGTGTAATCAACACGTAACTTATCAGCCAATTTATACGTTTTACGAGGGTATTAGGAGAAATATAGTGGCGGAATTACAAAAATTCCATAATAAATGTTTGACATCACCACACATAAAGTAATTAATTTGTTATTTTTAATGGAACATTGTGAACATTATCTTATTTTTGGTCTCTCTCGTTTCAAACATTGACCGAATGTACTTTTTTTGAGTCCTATAGAGACTTATTCAATATTTATGGTTTTTTTTTTTCTAGAAATCCGGTGTTATTAAAATTCATTTTGTTAAGGAAAATGTTTTTTTTTCAAATTAAATTTCTCATTATATAATATTTCGAAAATAAAAACGGTTAAAAAGAAAACTATTCCTAAACATCAACTGCTGAGAAGCTCTTTTGAAGGACTTATACAATGACTGGAAAGAACGGGAAATGTAGAACAAAATTTATAAAACCGAGCCTGAGTTCAATGGGAATGGAAAATGAGAAAGAAAAAATTCTGTGAATTTTTTTATTTAAATACACCCAACTCAAAAACTAAGAAGTTTAGGATCTGAAAACAGGATAGACCTTGCCGAATGTAAATATGCCACGATTCGTAATGTCTCACGGTGAGAATCCTTTGAGTTGCGGGCCTGTAGGCCTTTACAAACCTCTAGTCTTCACAGCATTGGTGTTTCCGCTCCAAGTGTCGATGCATCCATTGCTTTCTCACTCTCTTATTCTTCGCATACAATTTAAGGTTGGGACTTGAATGACTTCTATAGGCGTCTTTTCTTTCTTTCATGGTAGGGTAGTTCCTGTTTCTTGTTGCAGAATGGTTTCTGAGTCCTGCTGCCTAGAGCTAGTGCCTAGGTTTATTGTGTTTCCTGCCGTCTACTAAAAGGTCGTAATCTACTGTTTGACTGATGAGCGCGTTGCCATGTGTCCATAAGAAGACTATAGCGGTCTTGTGTCTCATCTTATTTCGCTAGTACTCTGTTTTCCGGAGCTTTTGGTCTCTGAAGTTGTGTTGCTGCTGCGCAGCCCCAAGCTGCAGATTCGTAGGTCAGAATACATCTTAATACTGCTTTGATGATTGTGAGCGTGTTCTTAAGCCTCATTTTACTCACTCAGTTCAGTAGGGGGTACATCTATCCTTGAACAAATTTGAATTTGTTAATAGTTGCTCAGATATTTAGCTTGGTCAGTTAATCTGACATCTTCGCCATCAACACCTATCGTTTCGCCCAGGTCCTTTCTTCTGCTTACCAAAGAGAGCGCTTGACTCTTTTCTGCATTAACCAATACTTTCCAGAAGACGAACCAGTCATGGAGTAGATCCATTTTCTCCTGTAGATATCTGTCGAACAGTCTCGAGTGTATAAGACTTTGCCATTATGGAAGCATCGTCAGCGGATAGGGCTATTTTCGTATTTGCTGCGGGGGGATGTCGTGAGTGAATATGTTATAGAGGTGTGGTGAGTGTACGATTCCTTATGATACTTCAGCACCTGGTCTTCTGAGTTGTGATATTTCCTGCTCAAAATTTACGATTAACTGACGTTCTTGTAAATATAAATCTACAATGTTGCAGATCCATGCCGGTTAGTTGCCGCTGTGGAGAGCATGTAGATCAGGCCCGCATACCATACTTTGTCAAACGCTTTGTGTACATCAAGCACTATCACACAGCAAATCTCAGTAGCCGCAGTTCAGTGGATCATCTATCTACGAATCCAAGCTGTTCATTCGGGATGCTGCCGAGTGCTTTAGTCGCTGTTTTAGTGTCAACTTTTTCGCAGGCACTGTTTATATTATTTTTTGAGTTTCTTATTACCCGCTGACTGAGAACAGGATCAAATCGCTTAAATCAATTACATGAAAACTGATTAAAGAAACATAATTGGAACTTATCTGAGAACTCGAAAACACTTTAAAAAATGTTACATTGGAACTTGATGGTAAAAAGTTTCTCTTTTTGTTTAGAGTTTTTAATGTAATGACGCACGAGTAGACTTGAAGTTTTATTTTGAAATGTCATGCTTTTTTATTAACTTCTGTCGTCCGTTTTTTAAATTATACATTTATTGCGTCTAAATAAAGCAGTAATATCATACTTGATAAAAAGTTTGCAACATAATTATTTTCAAAATTAAGTTTTAAAGTTTAAAAACTGTGCACTTAACGTAAAAAGATGCTCTGTTATATACCATATTGATATTTAGTCACTCACTTCAAATTAAAATGCAAATTTAACTACTTCTAGAATACTTCAACATCGACAATATTCTGTCATAAATTAAGCGTTCTTGTAAAGTTTGATATTTAGTGCTCACTACTTTATGCGGTTTTATAGTCCTGTCGAATTAGTTATCGAGGTTGCTACAGCAGAAGGTAGTTTTACTTTTCTAAAAGTCATTCCGGAATGAATTACTGATCTGCATAAGCTCAATTTTTTCTGCATTGAGCATCAAAAAGCCACCCCAACACCACTCGCTCATCTGCTCTACAGCACATGAACAACGTGACAATATCACCGTTTTCTCAGCATACTGGTAGACCAGATCTGCGCGCGGTTTATTAAAAAGGCCATTTGCATAAAGCAGAAATAATACGAGACCCAAAATTTATATCTGTGGCACGCCTTGATATATATTTACAACATGGAATTAATAATTTCTGCTTTTTGTTCCTACAAGTCGGATTTTAACAAAGAAGCACATTGGGCTCTAATTCTATAATACGCCATTTTGCAATTTATAATTGATGGTGTTCAAGGCCCTTGAAAAACCGATGTAAAGGTTTGACATCTTTTCAGCATTATCCACCTTCTCCACGATGTATGTATGTATGTGCGTAGAATTGGGGGTATACTGTGACCTGGTACATCTATTGTGCCCCCCTACTACTGCCAAGTCGTAATAGTTGCCTTATCTGCTAGAGCAGGTCCTCCAGTCCTGTTTCCCTCAGGACCCTTAGATTGTTGGACGGCTTCAAGGTGGGCAGCTCCTTTTTTCGATTTGGTGTGTTCCAAAGAACCGCATCCTATAGTTTTCTAGAGCGTTTGGTTTGTACTCGGCCTTATGCATTTTTCGAATTTCTTCTGGTCGTAGATTCCAAGAAGTATCTTCGCTTGTCGCAATCCTTGCAGTTCTGTCCAATAATTGAATCTCCTGTTTTCTTCTTCCATCTTCAGTTCTTCCAGTATTATGCTGCTGCTGATTCTACAGAAAGGCTCTGGCCCGAGAAATGGTCTCTCATACCCTTTCCTCGCGAACCTGTCTACTATTGTATTCTCCTCTATCCCTGTGTATCCCAGTACCCACATGAAGGTGACGTTATTATTCTTACTTAAATCATTTAATCCCTCTTTGCATTTCCAGACCATCTTGAAGCTGATAACTTGAGAGCTCAGCGCACTGATGGTTGCTTGACTATTCGACATGATGATAATCTTTGGCCATGGTAGTTTTTTTCTTTGTTGAATTGAATATATTTCCTAATGTCATGTATTTCTCTCTGGAAAATGCTTGGTGACTTACCCAAGCTTTCGTAGTGTCTGGTTCTGGGTCTATACACTCCTCTTCCAGTCCCCTCCGTTGTTTTGAAGCCATCTGTATATCATATAATGGATTTTCAATGGTATTTCTGTCCGATTCGCTTTTACGACTCATCTTTGTACAAAATTTTTTTTTTCATTTCATCTTGGGGCATGTTCCAGATTTGTTGATTTCTGGATAAGAGATTGGGCTTTTGTTTTATAACCTCATCTCTCATCATCTCATAAATTCTCTTCTTCGCCATACTCTCCACAAGTATATGTAGAGGTGTGAGGTTCAAGATTGCTGCTATGGCGGCCATTGGGCAGGTTTTCATTGCCCCGGTTATACACGTACAGGCCAGTCTTTGAACTTTCGAGAGGGTAGTTCTCGAATTAGCCAGACTGGTTCTTTTGCTTCAGATCACCACCTCATATGTAATGATTGGTCTTACTATTGCAGTGTATATCCACTGCAGGATTCTTGGGTTTGTACCCAATCTTTTTCACGCAAACTTTCTACAGGCTATCAAGGGTTTTGTAGCTTTGTTATTTACCTCTTTTTCGTGTTTGATCCAGAGGAGTTTATTATCTAGGGTCAGTTCCAGATATTTAACCTCTGACTTGCACTAAATAACATTCCCATTCATTTTGATGGTATTCAGATTGATGTTTCTTTTCCTTCCTACTACGGAGGTTTTGCTGGGGTTGTTCCATCATCTGGCACTATTTCCTAGTGTATTCAAGCCCTCTTGGAACTATATTACAGAGGGTATTCTCGAATTTGCCCTTTGCGATCACGACCACATCATTGGCTTAGCCCTGACAGGATATTCTGGGGTCAGTCGGATCACAAAAGAGTCGATCCACAATCTCCACGATAGAAGAAGTACTCCAGAAACTTGCCAATTCAGTTTGGTTGCCAAGTTTAAACCTATACTACTGATCGGTGAGCATAATTGTTTAGAAAAGACCAAATTTGGATGAAAATGGCTCTCTCGAAGGTCTTCGACAAAGACGGGAGCAGTGAGATCGAACCATAATTATCCACACACCGGGTGTCTCCTCTCTTCAATCTTTAGCACCGAAGGAAATACCACCGAACGGAAGCATGCGTTTGTTATATCTGCCAGTGACTGACAAATAAGTTCTGCAGAGCACCTTAACACATTTGCAGGAACTTCATCAAGACCGGTTGAAAATTATTCGGTGTGCGAATAATTATTCTAAATATTTTTTGCCCTCTATTTCGAAGTGATTTACCCAAATTAGTAAAATCATCTTGCTCTACAGCAAATCGAGGTTACTTTTGGACCTAATTTGATGAGAGTGTCAAAGCTGGAATTAATAGAATACAATTTTCAAGAATTTCCAAGAATAAGGATTTTGGAATTTGTTCACTTTATTTGAAGCCTAAATATGATACAAAATTATAATAATAACATCTAAAGGAAACATCATATATATTGTTTTACAGTGTTCAATAGAAGTCTCTGAAAACATAGTAGAACAGAACAGAACATAAATATTTTATATTGTATCCTATAAATATAAATTTATGTAAATTTTATGTTAATTTATTATCACGTTAAAAACGACTAGCTAGTCAGACTAAAAATAGGAGAATAAAAGTGCTGAAATTATTTCGTTGTTTGTTAACACAAACATAAGTTATCAGTCTTTGTCTTGATACATTGGGAGGAAATGGGATATGAGAAAATATCTTTTTAAATTTCATGTTATTAATGTTACTGTGGCAAGCGTAATCTAGCATGCAGCCGAGTACGCAGACGACCTGAACAACGAAATTTATATATATACGCTCGACGTCTCACATTGGTCTTCCAGTCGAAATAGGTCAAATAGTAGCCTTGATTTTCTGTCGCGAGAGGCATCTTTACTTTCTGAATAAATTATTCCGGAATGATGCCTATGCGTCAGTCTGAAAAGGTGAGCTCGAAGCGTGAAAAATTGTTTAATGGAAAAAGGGCAAACATCAACGATTTTCTTACCCTTTTTTCCATTATATCTCCGTAGACATCAATTCCAGACTAAAATGTTTTAAGATATAATGTGTTCGTCGGAAAATTTTCTTTCGATTTTCAAAATATGCCAATTACATTGTCAAGTTAAAGATTATGGAAAGACATTGTTCAAGTGAGTGGAAAAGTATTTTCAACTGCATCAATATTTTTGGCCTTTGAGTACAGGGATTTTCGCATTACAACAATTAAATTTCCTCAGGATTGATCACAATTAGTCAAATAGTTTTTGTAAAATAATTTTTTAATTCAGGTCGCCGCGGTAACACTGCCTAATAATTCAATAAAAAACGATATTAAATATAAAGTGTCCGGTAAGTACCTCCTAACTTCGTAGGAGCATACAGAGGAGGTCAAAATAACTCTACTTTGTCACAGAAGAAAAATTCCTAAATTGCCCCTTAACCGAGATACAGAGTCCCAAAGGGATACCCAGCGATTTACCTGATCGGCTCGAAGTTTTGAACCGACTTGTATAATTTAATGAAATTTTAATATGATATGGAGGCTATAGAGACTCATTAAACTACAATAGATGTTTTGGATCATCAGAAAAGTTAGGAACCAACTTGCAGCCATACCCGTTGAGCCTTATTATCGACGGGTGTCATTTTAAAGAGCTGAAAACTAATTTTTTAAAATACATTGGTCAATCCTCCTCAAAAAACATGCTCTTAATTTATTTCGATAAAACTGATGGTTTTTGAAATAAATCGCTCAAAAGTTACTAATGCTAAACACAAACAAGTAAAAGTCAGGTTGTTATTGTTAATACATACATAATCAATTACTATTGACAGAACTTGTCAAACCCGCCTTCAAATAAAAATAATTTTAAAAAATATAAGAATATTCTTACGCAGAGTATACTGATATGCATTTAACTTATGGTGATGCGCTGTCAAATTCTTTGAAGGCAAAAAGACTTCATACTGAAAGATTTCCAACTGGAACATTGCCAAGTCCAAAAACTTTACAGATATTTGATCGAAGCTTAAGGGAAAGAGGTAAAAGATGATTAGAAAATAATTATTTGAGTTAACGAATTAATTTTTATAAAAGATAACGTAGTAAAACTCGATTTTTACGATGTTCAACATGTTTCGCTACATGGTAGCTTTATCAAGAATGAAAACAATTTATTATGTCTAGGTAGGGTACACCAAATTTGGATTTTCCAAAAGTAAAAAGTTATTTGAAATAGGTCGTTAAAATAGGTTCAATAAAGGAAACTTGTTTAGGTCTAATTGACAATTAAATAAAGAATCGGTATTTTTAAATTTATTTACTTCTAGGAATTCCAACAAATTTAATTTAATGCCTTTATTGTATTTATGTAAAATTTAGAAATTTTTATCAAAATTATGATTAGATTCTCTTAAGTGGTTTGAATAATGAGAATCTGTATTTTCTTTAACAAAACTACTAAAATGTTCCTTTATTCTTGTTGAAAAACTTCTGCCTGACTGTTTTATATAAAACTTTGGGCAATCTTTACATTTAATTTTTTAAATACACCCGATTTATTTTCTTTTTTTCTTTTTTTTTGTTATTTTTTATAATATTACCAGTTGAATTATTGGTTTTAAAAGTCACACTAATATTGAACTTTTTTAGAAATTTTGCGATGCAATTACTTGCTTGACCAAAATATGTAATCGTATAAAATTTTTTTCTATTATTTTTCATTACGGGAAATACCAGATTTAGCGCTTTCATGTATAATTTTTTATTCAGAATTTTGTGTATTTGTGGAGTGTATCCATTGTTAACAGCAATTTGTTTAATAATGTTTTTTTTTTCGAAATTTACTTGGTTTAAAGGAACTGTAATAAGTCTATATAACATACTATGAAACGTTGACATTTTATGTTGTATTTGGTGACAAGAAGAATTGTGTATGGTTGTGTCTGTATGCGTGGGTTTGTGAAGGATTGAGAAGACATATAAGTTATTTTTTCGTGATATTGTTTTCTTTTTCTATTATAAATGTGATATTGGGGTGAATATTATTTATAAAGTTGAAAAAATGCGTCAGTTGTCTATCTGTACCAGTAAAGCAAGTTAAGATATAATCGACATATCTATTTTTTCTAATTTCTCAAAAATAGTGTGTTTGCTTATGAGATCTTCTAAATAATCCATGAATATTTTAGCTAGTAAGGGACTAAGAAGATTACCAATTATCAAGCCTTCCTCACTAGAATATACAGTTCCATTAAATTCAAAGTAATTTTGTTCAAGACATGTTTTTAATGATTTTAATATTTCTTGTTTTTTAATTGTGTTAATATTTTTTAGAGAGAGAAGTTTTTCAACTAGCAAAATTATCTCTCGGATAGGAATACTAGGAAATAAATTACTGACATCAAATAAAATTAATCTAGCGTTATTATGAAGGTTCATTTTTTTATTTTGTTAATTAGTTCTGGCGAATTTTTTATTTGAAATTTTACTGAAAAGTTTGTGTATTTGTTTAGAATTTCAATTAGTTTTTTGGATAATTTATAAGAAGGTGCTGAGAAAAACGATACTACTGGTCTGATAGGATAACCATCTTTATGTAGTTTAATTAAAGAGTAGAGTTTTGGGGGCTGTGGGTTCATCAAAGTTAGTCTATTGGAATTCCTATTATTAAACAAACTTTTACAATTATGTATTGCAGATTGATGTTTTTTTAACATATATGTGTAGGATCATTATTTAATATTTTATATTTAGTTGGGTTTAAGAAATTTATTGTTTTCTGAATATAATCATGTTGAGAATTAGCTAACACAGTATTACCTTTATCCGTTTTAGTAAAAATAACATTTTTTTGAATTGACTTGTTTTTGAGTGCTTTTAATATTTGTTTATTTTTAGGAAAGCGAGAAGTTTTTAGAAATTCTATTTTAATAATTTTTGAGGCTTCGTGTTTTAAATTTATTGGGGATGGGGAAATACTACTGATAGCTAATTCTGTTTCTATTCCTAGTATTTCGAAATTTTTTGGTGACATATTATTTGGGCTATTGTTATATTTAAAACCTTTTTCTAAGACCTTTATTTCTTTGTCACAAAATCCTGTAGAACTTAGATTAATGAATTTATCAAAAAACTTGTCAGAAAATTTGTTTGTACAAGATTTTCTCTTGTAAGGTTGTGAACACTGAATAAGATGATTGATTTTCTTTTTTTGAGTTTGGTATTTTTTATAAATTATTTTACCTATTTTGTCCCTCGTATTAGCATCTAAAGATATAAACTCAATATAATGTAATTTATGTAGCAGTTCAGTGTGAACAACTTTTAGGTAGATGTTGAAAATATCTCGTTTTTTGTACTGAGTTTTCATATTCTAGAAGCCATTTCTTCAAACCTGCCTGTGACCCCTTCTCAGCTGATTCGTTGATGTTGCTGGTCTCTCTCTTCATGTATTTGGGAAATACTTTATTCTTCTTACACATTTCGAAAAACCATAGGTTTTGATTAAAAATCACGCACTTTAACATTAACTTAAAATACCAGATGGCAAGGAAACCTATCGAAGCTTCTTTTAACAATTGTATTGAGTTTGGCGATACTTGGTGGAACTCCATATCATAAAAGATAACTTAGTAAAACTCGATTTTTACTTAAAATTCCACTTTAATTGAAACTTGAATAAAAAGATGCCAACATGTTTCGCTACACGGTAGCTTTATTAAGAATGAATACAATTTCTTATGTCTAGCTAGGGTAAACCAATTTTGGATTTTCCAAAAATAAACAGGTAATTGAAATAGGTCGTTAAAATAGATTCAATAAAGGAGGGTTGTTTAAGTCTAATTGACAATTCAATAAAGAGACGGTATTTTTAAATTTATTTACTTCTAGGGATTCCAACAAATTTAATTTAGTGCCTTTATTTTCTATATGTAAAATTTGGAAATTTTGATCAACATTATGATTAGATTCTCTTAAGTGGTTTGAATAATGAGAATCTTTTTTTTCTTTACTAAACCAACTAAAACTACTAAAATGTTCCTTTATTCTTGTTCTCATAATTTACATTTTTGGGCTCATGAAAACCCGCACGGTATAATTCAAAACAAACACCTCAAAGGTTTATTGTAAATGTGTGGGCTGGCATCATCGGAAATAATTATAGGTCCATTTGTTTTCGAAGGAAGATTTATTTACAATTTTTGCAGCAAAATTTAAATAATTTATTCAAAGAAGTACCTCTTGATAGAAGAATGCAAATATGGTACATGCATGATGGTACTCCACCTCATTTTAACCGTATAGTACTTCAACACTTAACTAACGTTTTTGGCCCTCGATGGATAGGTTGAGGTGGGCCTGTTTTATGGCCACCAAGGTCTCCAGACCTAAATCCCTTACACTTCTACTTCTGGGGACATCTAAAAGAACTAGTTTATTCAACACTAATACATACTAGAGAAAAACTACTAGCGAGAATAGCACAGCATTCTAACGAAGTCCGTAATAATGCCGGAATATTATTTGCAGTACAGAGGGAAAATATTCGAAGAATAAGAAAATGTATTGAAGTACATGGAGCCCAGATTGAACATTTACCAAAATGACATTTGAACGTTCTCATTATTTTTGTATTTTAATAACATTTTAAAGGTATCGAGCCCCGATCAAGACTTTGAAGGAATTCTGGACTTCACAAAGTCTGAGCTGGAAATCTTTCAGCAAAATCTCTTCTGGTCTTCAAAGAGTGAGTACAGCGCTTTCCCATAAATTAAAACACATCCATACACCCTGATTATTTTATTTTTACTTGTTTGTGTTAAGTAACTTTCGAGTTTTTCGCATAAAAACCGATTTGTCTCGAAAACCGCCAGGTTTATCGAAATAAATTAAGAGTACCTTTTTTGAAGAGGAATAACCAAAGTATTTAAGAAAATCAGTCTTCAGCTCTGTAAAATGACACCTGTCAAAAAATAAGCCTAACGAATATGGCTGCAATGCTGTTCTTGACTTCTCTGATGATCTGAAATGTGTACTCTAGTATAGTAATAATAATAATAATAAATTCCTTTATTTCCAACTAAATTAAATCAAATTTGACAAAGCAACGTCACAAAAGTGAAACAAATCTATGCTAAAATATACATATACATACATATATACACATATACATATACATATACATACATACATACATACGTACATACATACATATACACATACATAAATAGAATTATACAACAGTTACTAAAATAGTAAATAAGTTTCCTAAAATCTAAATTTAAAATCATAAAAACATTTACTCTGTAAGAACTGAGTAGTGGCTTGCTTGAAGCTTAAACTATTTTCAATAGACCTTATTTTTTGTGGTAACAGGCCATAGGCCCTGACAGCCATGTAATAAGGCCCTTTTTCAAAATATGCCGAACTAGGGGCTGGTACCCTTAGATTCCCTCTGCCTCTTGTGACAGTTGACATTTCAGTGCTATAGTGATCACTGTTAACAGCAAAGAGTTCATGATGCTTTTTGACAAACATCACCAGGGACAGAAAATATAATGATGGTGCAGTCATGATATTCAGAGACTTAAAATGAGGTTTACATGATTTTCCAGGGTGCAACCCCAGCATAACTCGGATAATTCTTTTTTGTGTAATAAAAATTTGTTGGGCAGTTGAAGATGATCCCCAAAACATTACGCTATAAGATATCAATGACTGCACCTCTGCAAAATAAAACTGTCGCAGCGATTGCAAAGCCAGTGATCGCCTCAATCGACGTACCAGAGCACAAAACCTATTAAGGCTCGGCTGTAGAGTCGCAATATGCTGCTTCCAACTAAGGGTAGCATCCAAGGTAACACCCAGAAATCCAACACTCTCAGCCACCGCAATCGTCCTTCCCTGCAAGTGCACATAGACAGACTCTGAACACTGACGACTCTTTCGGAACGACACTAGACCAGTCTTCTCACAATTCAACACCAATCCCATCCCAGCACACCAATTCTGCATTGCCCCCGCCGCACGCGAGCATCCCCAAGATAGATCCGGAAAACCCGCCCCACGAGAACGAACGAGGAATCGCCAGCATACTGACAAAGCAGGCCACCAGGCATTCCATTTGAGAGAGTATTCACATACAGCAGAAACAACACAGGACCAAGAATCGAACCCTGCGGAACACCCTGGGTCATATACACTGGTTTAGAAAAATATTTATTATGGTCCTTTGTGATGCACACTACCTGCCTTCTTCCCTCCAAGTAGGACTCCAACAAAGAAGCACATAGTCCTCTTATACCATAGTATGAGAGTTAACGAATCAAGAGTCTATGATTTATTGTGTCAAAGGCCCTTGACAGATCAAAAAAAGCCCCGCAACCTTCCTGTTAGTATCAACATTATCTATGATATAGGAAATATTTTAATGAATCTTTATGGTTCTCTATAAAATATTAAAATGTCATTAAATTATACAAGTCGGTTCAAAACTTAGAGCCAATAAGGTAAATCGCTGGATACCCCTTTAGGGCTCTGTATCCCCGTTAAGGGGCACTTTAGGAATTTTTTTCCAAATCAAAATAGGGTTATTTTGACCTCCTCTGTATGTTCCCGAGAAATTAGGAGGTACTTATCGGACACCCCGTGTATGTATGGATATAGCTGTTCGAAATTTTCAAATGAGCATAATAAGGTTTTATTTTCTTCCATAAAAATTAACTAAAAAGGGTTAAAATTTCCATAACAAAAAATATAATAAGTTATAATTTTTTAGGGCTAAAACCATCTTATATTTAAATTATCGTTGCATTTCTATATAATTATTCAAAATGCACGGAAAACTGAAGTAATGCAATACAAATTTGAGTCTTGTAGTTTTGGAAAACTAGAACACCGACTATATTGCATCATAAATTGAACTACCTGAAACTTGTTCTCGCAAAGTTCCCAATACTTACTTTGCTCTTAGAGGACGACGATAAATTAAAGTTTCGAGTAATGGATAAGAACTGAGTTCAATTTTAATTTCATGAAATGTTTTGCGTCTATATTTCGAAAGTACAGTTACGAATTTAGATCTAATTATTAATTTAAATTTAAGAAATGGTAATTTCAGTTGTTTGTTAGGTGCACGTTACTTAGTAGATTATATGTACGGGATGTGGCTATAAAATAACGAAACTGATGCTTCTATAGAAGAAGCACGCATGCGCCGAAGGCGAACGATCGACAGCTATGTAGAGTGAACCTTCTCTTTCTAATGTGGCACCCCCTGTGTCTGTTGAGAAATTAGTCTGGACGTGATCTTTGATTGTATAATAGCTGTGGTCTTGTTTCGCAGAAAAATTATATATCTAATAATAGAGCAACAAATTATTGTGAAATTTCCCATGAAACTTGGAAAAAAGGCAACTAAAACTCATTTAACGTTTGTTGGAAGATTATAGATAATGTTAAAGATTGCCTAAAATGTATGGTCGGACTTGTCTTTATTTTTATTTATCTTTACGACCTTTCGATTAGGTTGTAAAGGGTGTTTTTTATATAGGTATAGAACTTTTAAATGGAATAAAACAAAGATAAATTTTTAAATTGACATGAAATTTACTTTATTCGAAAGATAACCTTCTGGCATTATAATTTAAATATGACTTCTGGCATATGACAGCCACGGCTGGCTCGGACGTAGTCTAATCTGGAAGTCCAATTTGCGATGACTTTTTCCAACATTTGTGGCCGTATATCGGCAATAACGCGACGAATGTTGTCCTCCAAGTGATCAATCGTTTCGGGCTTATCGGCGTAGACTAGCGAGTTCACATATCCCCACAGGAAATAGTCTAGCGGCGTTAATTCGCACGATCTTGGAGACCAATTCACGGGTCCGAAACGTGAAACTATGCGGTTACCAAACGTTTCCTTCAATAAATCAATTGTGGCACGAGCTGTGTAACATGTTGCGCCGTCTTGTTGAAACCACAGCTCCTGCACATCATGGTTGTTCAATTGATGAACGAAAAAGTCAGTAATCGTAGCTCTATAGCAGTCACCATTGACTGTTACGTTCTAACCAGCATCGTTTTTAAAGAAGTACGGACCAATAATTCCACCAGCCCATAAGGCACACCAAACAGTCAATTTTCTAGATGTAACGGTGTCTCAACATACACTTGAGGATTATCATCACTCCAAATACGGCAGTTTTGTGTATTGACATCCATTCAAACAAAAGTGTGCCTCATCACTAAACAAAATTCGCTTATGAAAATCGGGATCAACGGCAATCTTGTTTTGGGCCCATTCACCGAATCTACGCCTTGCTAGGTGATCGTGTGGCTTCAATTTGTAATAAAAAAAATTTAATAAAAAAAAAAATAATTAATAGATAAATAATAAATAAATAAATAATTTCTCTAAATCACCCAAAAAAAATTGTTATAAAAAAATTTAAAAAAACCAAAAGAAAGAGATGCGTTTAATGTAACTTGTCAGGTGGCTCTGTAATTGGTCTCTCCCTTTTAGGGCTCCCCCCGGCTAGCCTCCAAGGGAACGGAGAGTGGTGTGGGTAAATGCGCCACCTGTTTTATGTGCCCTAAAGGTCAAGGCAGAGACCGATCTAACAAAAAAACAGGAAATTTAATTAAATTATAAGAAAAACACCCAAAAGATTTAAAAAAAACAAGCATCTATATTACGTGCGTTGGTGTAAACGTAACCAGCGCTTCGGACAGTCAGCTGGTATTTGACAATTCGAAACTAAATTATTAGTCTAACAAAAGGAGAAATTCTAATGTAATCAGTGTTTTGGCTATATTACTAATTATACAAAAGTGATTCAATATAAATGGCAACTATATATATATATATATATATATATATATATATATATATATATATATATATATATATATATATATATATATATATATATATATATATATAATGATAGTATTAAGTGCACTTTACCCGCGTAAATAGGCCTGTTTACCTGAGTTAACAAATGTGCCCCTTTTACATATGTGAAAGGTATCAACTGCATATGGTTGCAAGAGTTGATTAATTGTACCATACGAGGAAACACAATAGATCTTACCAAGGTAAGTACACTAATTATTCATTTATTTTATATTTAAAATGAAAAGAAAAATACAGCGGCTTTAAATTTTACAGGTGATGCTGAAGGCATTAAAGTCTATGATACCCTGAAAACGACACAGACACATAAAACCTGTTTAACGACGGCTTCTTGATGTGCTGATATTGAAGCTCTGGATCACTCGGTGTGGTGGTATGTAGCATGTAAGGCAGGTGCTGTAGAGGTATTCGCAAGAATGGTCGAGTGGTCTGGTATGTACAGCAGCCAAGGCAGGTACCGTTGAGAAGTCAGCAAGAAGGCCCCGATGATGGTTCCAAATGAGGTCAATGAAAGGAGAAAAAAAAGGGGAAAGGAAAAGGGAACAGAAAAAAAAGGCCTAAAACAAAAGATGGACTTAGAAAGAACTTAACCTTTTATGTTACGAGTGAGGTAGGTTACTCATTCCTTTTCTTCTTAAACATACCCACAATTATTAACACTTGAGAATTAAAACAAAAATTAAAGCAAATACTTACCAGTGATGTTATGTGGCCTTTTCGTGGTGGAACAAAAAAAATAGCAAAACTTGATGTCGGGTTTGTCCCCCGAATTGACCAAACTAAATCAGCATAGAGCTGTTACCAACACAGTTACTATCAACTTGGTCAGGGACCCGAAACTTTCAATTAAAAAAACTAGCAAAATTGCCAAGTGACCTTTCCGGTGCAACTCTGCAAGGAAAGTTCTTATCACTCCAAGATTTTTTTCATGTCCCCCAGAAAAAGTCCACGGAAACGGCAGGAAAAGATACAGGGATCTGTATATTGACTGACAACTGACAAGCTTCAAAACAATAAAAAAATAGAAATATGAAATTTTAAAATTATGACAAGAAATTTTTATTAGCAATTAACTAAGACAATTGTGGTACGTTCAAGAATTTATATCAGTAAAAAGGTTTTGTTGAAGTGAAACTGAACAAGAAAAATCGAGTAGATTCTAACCTTAAACTTTATTTACATTTGACACTAAGGTAGTTTTTCCGATTTTAGCTCAATATAATCTCTCATAGTCGCACGACAACTGATACAATGGGAAAATTAAACTGCCTAGAAGACATATAAGATCCAACGGTATCCAGAGAGCTTCCACTCAGAAATCTGTTGATACTGCAGCCAAATGATTTTCTGCTCACTCGAGGTCTCTCGATGAAGGTAACAATAACCGTAAGAGACAATTCCAATTAAGAATTTCTGACTAAATATTCTATACCGAGCCACTCTGTACAATACTAATACCCTTTTATATTTTATGTACAAAGGAGAGAAGCCTTAAGAACTCAACATAACAACAACAAGGACTATCGAACAATGACCATCAATTATAATACCATAATTGTGAATCAAATTCTAATAAACAAGATATATTGCCAATGTTTTCTTTCATTTGTAAATCTGTTCCCAAAACAAAATAAAACAAAACACATAAATGATGAAGGAGGTAGGCGTAAAAATTACTTATTTCAGATAGGAACTTAGATAGGAAAATTAAAACCGTAACAAATTCTTGCACGAGTTGGATTTTGTAAGCACACAAACCAAGATCTTTCCGTAAAATCTTCCATAAAGTGAATGGATACATATCCAATTCCTGTGCACGATGGCGGATAGACTGATTCGGGTCTTCCTCTACGCTACGTTCTACAGCAGCAATGACTTCTTCTGTACGCACTGTACGACGTCTCTGTGGATGCGTATTATCCTTTAGAGTAAACGTGGTGCGAAAACGTTCCATAGTTAATCGAATTAATTGCTCTGATGGACGATTATGTTGACCGTAAAATGGAAGTTGTGCGCGATACGTATTTCGAACAGAATCATGATTTTCAAAATAAATTTGCACAATTTGGAAGCGTTGTTCAGGCGTCAGTCTATTTATGTTGAAATGCCAAACCAAACTAAACATAAATCACTTGACAGCTGATAAAATGGCCGCCAGTTAAAAAAGTGTTACCAACTTAAAGTTTTATACCTCTATAAAAAACACCCTTTATAATAGCTGTTTTCTTGTTTTGCAGAAAAATGATAAATATATTAGAGCAACAAATTATTGTGAAATTTCCCATGAAACATGAAAAAAGGATACTAAAACTCATTTAATGTTTCTTCGAAGATTATAGATAATGTTAAAGATTGACTAAAATGTGTTGTCGGACTTGCATTGTCTTTATTTTTATTTATCTTTACGGCGTTTCGATTAGGTTGTATCTCTATTCGTTATGAAGTATAGACTGAAAAATCAGTTTTTACGTGAGCTTGACCTGCAATATATTGATCTCTCGGAAGCCATTCGTTTACTTGGTAGTGTCTCTCCGTTGCTTTAATGTTCCAAAGACAAAAGAAATAGCAATACTTCGTAAATCCACCCTGAAGCTCTAGCAATAATCCTATGACTTTTAGGTCTCCATATATTTACCACTTATATGTTTCATAGCTTACTGCATTTAAAATAAGTGATATAATTTGTTTGCTTCATGTCAACTGCATGTGCAAGAGGATGAAGGGACTTTTGTTGCCATTATGTTGCAGAACTGCTTTTAAACTTATTTTAGAAGAATCTATAAATAATCACCAATCATCCAGATTATGTACAAATCCAAATTTTTCCATAACATTATTTGGATTAACACAAACACACATTTTATCCTGCAGAGTAAAAAACGAAAATAGCTTCTGGTTGCGTTTCCTGTTGCGGTTCCTAAATATTGTAACTTTGGTTTCAGTGTTTCATTATTCTAATCCATACCATAATACTTCAGTATGCTCTTTGGGTAAGTGAAGGTTTCGAACTAGATCATTTAATTCAGAGTGTTTGATTAAATGGGGTGTTTTCCTACACTTTCGGGAAAATACGGATCGTCATTTTCTGATACATTATCGGATTGTGCCTCATCATACATTTCTAAATCATCTCCCATTTTGCCGGGGGCGCTGCAATTGGTAAACTTTCTCCATGAAGAACCGATTTTATTGCTGAGAGAATATCCGGATATTTAATATCATATTTGACCTTTTGTCATGCAAAAGTAACAGACGTTAAAATGATTTGTTGGTTCTCTTCAAATCATTGGAACTGCAAAAGGCATAGAAGAACATTTGCCATTTAACCAGTTACTTAGATTTGCTGTACAGATTTGGCAACATATGTGAGGAGCCCAATCACCAACAAGACATACAAAATACTTATGATAGGCTACTTTGGCCATTTTGTTAGTTGTCCTTTCCTGCGATTTAGGGGTATATGTAGTAAAAACTATCCATGATGTTAACACAGCCACTTTTCTATACTTTAGACATTTTTGTGCTGTCACGTACGTCGGTTCAGAGATGTGATACTAGGTTTACAGGTAACAACTAACTTTATTCAACATAAAGATTACACTAATACAAGGTTCCAACTATTGGCTTGTTGGCGCACTGCGCTTTTATCTCTAGAAATGACCACTACTCGTGCTAAACCAAATCTGATGATACGACTGCCGGCCAGCTGCTTTTATAGCCGTTTCGTACTTCTGGTATCTTCTAGAAACATCGAATAACGGAAGTTGGAAAAGCGACGACGTACTTTGCATATCGGGAGTCATCTATATGTTGATTCGACTACGGGGCAGAGTGAAATTTAGAATTATACTGGATTAAATGGGAGGTTGAGACTTTGTGGTTGTCTTATCATCCCTAGACACCATTACATGGTGTTGCCAGAATGGACACAATTTACCTAACTTATGGAAAACGTATATTTGACAATGTTGCTCTCCGGTATATTACAAATTACTTTTTAAAATAATGTGATTAGAATACCTATTCATTTTGCTGAAAAGAACCATAACTCAAAAATCTTACGTGTTAGGAAGTTTTTATCATTATTTTCGAATTTAGAGACCAAAAATTAACCAAAGACTACATTTTAAATTAGCATCGTAAATTAGCTGTAAAGTAGTATAATTAGAATTTTATTGGTGTAATATATTTTGTGTAGACTGTGGTACAGGTGCAATGAATAACACAATATCGAAATAAAGATGCAAATTAAACTACTTACTGAAACCTGAAACGCATTATATTGTCACAAGCTAAATGTTTTACCTGAATTGAGGTATAAATTCTGCCAGTAATAATTTGATTTATAACGTTAAACTTGTCCTTGCAAAGTTCGAAATGCTCTTAAATACCGATGATAAATTAAAGTTTCGGGAAAATCTTCGAAGTTGTAGTCAATGTATTAGTTTTTAATGGGTAAGAATGGAGTTGAATTTTAAATTCAAAACTTTATTTCCTCCCATATACTGGCACAATGATATTAGAATTTGAACTTAGTTTTGTTTTAAATTTCATATAATACTATAAAAGGATATTTATAAATGAGAACAATGCACATTGAACCCAAGTAGTTTAAATTCAATCATTTGGATGTTATAATTTGATATTATCAAGTTATTTTTAGTTATCTAACACAAACTCATTTTTGATGTTCTGACAATTGTTAGCAGTCATCAAACTAAGCTGTCACAAATGAATTGGAGACAAAATATTAAATAAAATATTTTTAAAACAAAAATAAATTGAAACTTTAAAATACTTTAAATCATTATCTCAATTAGAGTTTCACTGAAGGATAAAAAATATCTATTTTTAATTTTTGTCATGGGTAAGATTTTAATTCTAAACAAGTTTTGTTAATAACATTTTTCTATTTTTTTTAGAATAAGTACTTTATTCTTGAGCAAAGATCTATGTTTTTGCCCTTACCCAGCCATGCCAAGGGTTTTAAACATTATTATAAATAAATAATATCAGTTTATGTGTTTTGAAAAGTTGTCTTTTCTCCTTAGTACCTTTAAGAAAAGGGTTACACAACAGTCAAAACAAACATATATATATATATATATATATATATATATATATATATATATATATATATATATATATATATATATGTATATATATATATATATATATATATATATATATATGTATATATATATATATATATATATATATATATATATATTTAACAAAAGGTTTAAAGTACAAAAATAAATTATATACATTTTACTTCATTCATACTCGGAGTTGCATATAGTTGTATGTTGGCTGAATGTTATTTCAGCACTACAACAGCATAATGTGGATATAACCACTACTATTGCATTTCACACGGAGGAATCCGTGAAAGCCGCATAAACATATATACGCCATCCGGCGGGAGGTCGGCGAAGCCACGTTCAGTGATGCATGCTTCCTTTCGATCTATCCTTTACACAGACAGGTGCATGTCGGTACCCTGATGAGTCTAATGAGAGACGAAACATGTATCTCTGCCCAACCACTGTAGTGGAGGGGGTAAGTTTTTTAACTTTCTTCTCGATGTGGTGGTACAGGTAGGCCACCATCTCGATGGTGGTGGAACAGGATGAATTGTGTTTTTCAACAATTTATTCAAACTATGTATCCTCTAACATGGGAAGGATATGATGGAGCGAAGTTTGCATTCACTGTCCGCATTTTACTTCATTCATACGCGGAGTTGCATATAATTGTACGTTGGCTGAATGTGATTTCAACACTACAACAGCATAATGTGGATATAACCACTGCTATTGCATCTCACACGGAGGATTCCGTGAAAGCCGCATATATATATATATATATATATATATATATATATATATATATATATATATATATATATATATATATATATATATATATATATTATTTAACCGAGAGGTTTTAGTCACTTTTATGGGGATTCAGTCAAAGGGATGGTTGGCCAGAAAATAAACTCTTTTTTGTTAGTCTAGCTTTCCTTTCCTCAGGGCTTCTGCAAAAATGAAAATAATCTTCCTTAATTCTGTTCCTATGAATAAAAATAAAGATAAAGACCTACCAAAGTGAGTATGTATGAAATGCCAGGTTTTGTTCAACAGATACAGTCATTATCACGTAACAATAAGATCACATAACAAAAAAAGTTTGTTTTAAACGGCAAAACTAATTTGATTAATTCCGAAAATAATTTTGAAAACACGTGGATATCGTTAACATGCCATCTTAATTTAAGAATGACTTAATTACTGACGGTTGAAAGCTCTTTGTAATAGGTACAGTATACACCGTTCAAGAACAAATAATCGTTCTGGGAACGGAGGTAACCGTTCTTGAAAAATATTATGTTATTAAGCGAAAAGGTAATGAAAAATGAAATTTGTGACTAGAAACTGTAATAGCAATCAAAGCAAAATGCTATTTTGATATCAAGAATGGCAACCTACACACCCAGTTGGACAAGTATGATAATAACATTCAGAACAGTAGTTAAAAGGTATTTGACTGAGAAAATTGAACAATGGGGGACCGATTTCCATTGATTTCTAATTGTAATAAGTAGCTATAAATTACGCTAAGGTTTTCTATGTCTCCTCTCTTGTTCATAGAAAGTGGTTCGTTGTTTTTTGAACCATTTCTAGAAAGATATATATTAACGGATGATGAGTATTTTTTTTTTAATTTACCGAATTTTTGTTAATTTTTTTCCAAGGGTCTCTTTCAACTATCTTTTGCAATTTTTTTAATATTATTTTTCGATTCTAACCAGACGTCACTGCATCTCGCTATTATTCGGTATTTTTCTACTCATCTCCGAGAGTATGGACCTATTTACCGGGTTTATTTGATTAATTTTATCCTTCCGGAAACGTTGAAGTTCGATTCCGTCGGGATTAATTTATTTTAAAAATTTCCGCATTATCAACTATTTGTGTAAAACAGAAGTTTCAACACAAACAGGGGTTGTTGGTGAAGTTCCGCCAAACCTCCCGACTAGAATAAAAACTCTAGCCGCCTCACCTTTCTTCTCGCTCACCGGGATAGAATGGGAATGAGTGAAGCTCAAGAGATATCGAAAATTAATTAAATTTATTTTCTCAAAGGAACACTTCCAAGGAATAAGCCAATTAGGAAGAGGTTATCAAGTAACACTCGTGCTTGACTCTTAGTTAACTTTTTATTCACTTTTTTTTTACATCAGTACTGTTTTCCGCAAGTCAAGTTTGGGATTATTTTCTCTCCACTGTCACGTTCGGGATTTATCAAGATCGGTATTCATAACTTTATAGTCAACACGAAGTTGACTATTAGTCGCAGTGTCAATTTCAGGTTTTCTCTACTTTGTCACGTTCTGGTAATAATGTTTAAAAATCAGGACGTGTCGGTTCAGTAACTCGTACGCGCCACTGACCTCGTCTTTTTATTGACGGTGTCAATATCAGGAATTAAGATACGTGCACGATCTGTATTTTCTGTAGTATGATATGCTGTCAAAGACAACCTACTTTAGGAACCACGAGCTGCCTAAAAAATAGAACAGTCAACGTGGCCCCCGAGATCTAAACTCAATCGGAAAAAAGGACAAGTTGACTCTAAGAGAGCAACCCGTAATATCCTTGATTACGCCGCTGTCTTTTCGCTTTTATAGCAGTGGTAACGTCGCATTCTGAATTCGGGAAAGCACCGAATCAAACCGCCGCCGTGCCGTTTATTCTCTGGGTTTCCCCGTGTCACCAGAATTGTAGTTTTAGCACTTTATGCCGTATTATTTAGATTATTTTGTTTAGGGAGTTTTGGGGCAATATTAAATTTAAAATTTAATATTTTGTTGTAAAATAAGCGTGTATTCACAACAATATATAATATATACATATATATACATATATATATATATATATATATATATATATATATATATATATATATATATATATATATATAAGTGGTGTTACATTCGATCGTTGACTGAAAATGTGATTCTATATTTCACGTAACATAATGGTAAAACATAATATAATCGTTTAAGAGGAGCTATTCTGTAACATTTATTATTGTCATAACGGTGTCTTTATTTTAAGGACATAGTAATTATTATAACAACCGATCATTATTTACAAACACCTTTTCATTCCTCCAACATAAAGGCCAATGTCTAGATATCCATTTTTTATTATAATAGGTTTGCGTTCAAAATTAGCTTCAATTAAAGTTTCACAATAGACTTGTTAATGAAACATTTAATCGATATTATCGGCATTTATATTGTTGTAACAGGGACGCAAGAGACAGCTTATATAAACCAGTAAGAAATACTGGTAAAAATTTTACAAGCATATGTAACGATGTGATTTAGGCCAAGCTTATTGTATATAGCCCAAATTCAGAAAGCCAGAAAATAGTCTTAGAGGTAAAAAAATCGTAAGATTATTCCTTACTGAAATATAAAACTTTGAAATTCTACTGGTTTTGACAGCGTAGGATGGGCAAAAGTACATGGCGGGCACTCTCTCTCTCTCTCTCTCTCTCTCTCTATATATATATATATATATATATATATATATATATATATATATATATATATATATATATATATATATATATATATAATTTATTTTTGTATCTTAAACCTTTTGTTAAATATTTTTTTCTAATATTTTCTTGGGTATAGGTTTTTCATTAGAGAAACAAAGGACAATAATTTTCTTTCTGACGTTTCGCTCTACATAGCGAGCTTCTTCAAAAGAGCTTGGTATATTTATTTTACATCTACAAAAATTACAGAATTTTTTATATAATAAACATATATCACAGTAATTACATTTTTATATTTTTAATTTAATTAAAATTAATAAAAACAAAACAGATTTTAAAATAGTCTTAAAGTTTAAAATTTAAAATTTAAAACAATACAAACAGGTTAAAATAGTGAAAATTATAAAATAGTACATACCTTGAAAGTAGTTTTGTGTGTATGTTTAAAAATAAATTCAATTATGATCTTTGGTATGCAATTTGTATAGATAGATTTATTTTTATAAAAAGCAAAAAATAGGAAAAAAGATTATTATTTATTTTTTAATGACATTCTTTCACCTGTATGAGTGTATATGAAATCGTTCCAAGCATCATTACATTATTTCTCATATTTAATATAGAGTCGCTTCAAGCATGTTTTATTCAAAAATCAAATTATAGTATATCTGACTTAAATTTTTGACATCTTGCTTGTCATTTACAACATTTTTATCTTTTTTTATGTGTATCATTTCTTTGATGACTAATTTATGATAATTTCTGTCAGTATCTAAAATATGGGTGTTTTTAAAATCAAATTCATGCTTAGATGTTTGTTCATGCTTATGTAAAGATGTCGATGCGTTTTTAGTATACTTGTGTCCATTCACTCTATTTTCAATATATTGTGTCGTCATGCCAATGTATTTCTTAGGACAATTTAGGCATGGAATTGCATATATTACGTTAGATCTTTTTTTGGTGGGAACTTTGCTTTTTAACTTCGTATGTCATTAAAAAATAAATAATAATCTTTTTTCCTATTTTTTGCTTTTTATAAAAATAAATCTATCTATACAAATTGCATACCAAAGATCATAATTGAATTTATTTTTAAACATACACACAAAACTACTTTCAAGGTATGTACTATTTTATAATTTTCACTATTTTAACCTGTTTGTATTGTTTTAAATTTTAAATTTTAAACTTTAAGACTATTTTAAAATCTGTTTTGTTTTTATTAATTTTAATTAAATTAAAAATATAAAAATGTAATTACTGTGATATATGTTTATTATATAAAAAATTCTGTAATTTTTGTAGATGTAAAATAAATATACCAAGCTCTTTTGAAGAAGCTCGCTATGTAGAGCGAAACGTCAGAAAGAAAATTATTGTCCTTTGTTTCTCTAATGAAAAACCTATACCCAAGAAAATATTAGAAATATATATATATATATATATATATATATATATATATATATATATATATATATATATATATACAATGATTCACTTTATAACACAAGAATCACACAAATTAATAAAGTTTGTAAAAACCGCCATGTGGTGTCGCGACGGTAAATTAAAACAGATATATGTAAAATCGAGTACACGAAACGCGCTTCCCAAAGGATAGGGGTCGCATTATTCGATACTAGGCAACCAGGTTTACCGCTAATTATAGCAGCAAAAGCCACATGTCGCACCAAACGATCCCCCATGAGAGCGGTAAGCCTGGTTGCCTAGTACCGAATAATGCGACCCCTATCCTTTGGGTAGGGTGTTTCATGTACTCGATTTTACATATTTCTGTTTTAATTGAACGTCGCGTCCACCACATGGCGGTTTTTACAAACTTTGTTAATTTGTGTGGCTCTTGTGTTATCAAGTGAACCATTGAGATGTCGCCTTTGTCGTCTTGTTTGCTGTTTTCGATTTTAAATTCAGTTTTATAGGATGCAAAGGCGGGATGATGGTTGGTACCGAATGCGGGGCCTGACCAGTCCCATATTAGGACGAAACAGCGCTGTCGCCATGTTTAGGACGTGGAGTTTTTCCATACTTTGGCTTTGCACTTTTTAACACGAGAATCATGTGAATTGACAAATTTCACGTCCGCTTAGTCAAGATTTTATTATATATATATATATATATATATATATATATATATATATATATATATATATATATATATATATATATATATATATATATATATATATATATGAACTGGTGTTTTTCCGTCGAGAAAGCATCACTTGAAAATGTCAGCTGAGATGTTGGCGAAATATCGTGAAGATATTTCTACTGACGAACGGATTGAAAACTGGAAAAACACCAGTACGCACTCCATTATCCGAGAAAACCTACGATACAACATATATATATATATATATATATATATATATATATATATATATATATATATATATATATATATATAGAGAGAGAGAGAGAGAGAGAGAGAGAGAGAGAGGGAGAGAGAGAGAGAGAGAGGGAGAGAGAGAGAGAGATGGTAGTCGTTGCTGACTAGTTAGGATAAACTAGTTAATATTAGGGTGTGTAGCAAGTGAAAGAGTACTCTTTAAAGTTAATCCAAGCTTTCAAAAAAATTTAGTTATTTTCATCTTAAGGGAGACTACAATAGTTACAAAAAAAGGGGAATTAGTGAGATAACTTTCCCTAATAATTTTAAATAACTTACATCTTTATTTGAGGTTATACACTAAGATATAAATTGTTTTATGACAATATACATTCGTAAAAGAGACTGAAAACTAGAGTTACAGACCAATTTATAACAACTTAATACATAAAATTGACTTTAAAATTTTTAGTAAAAAATAAAACAGGAGCAACCATTTTGTTAGTTTCTTCCCGAGTCACATGTAATCGCAAAATAAATTTGAATTATGAGGTTATGAAAATTGTCAGCTGTCAGTAGTGCTGCCAACATTAACCATTTATTTTAAAGTTTTGTTAGGATGAAACTGCATTTAAGGGTAATAATGCAGTAAATGGTCAGCCATTCTGAAATTATTAGGATAGGAAAATTGTCAGGAGTCAGATTGGCTGTCCACTTTTAGTAATTAATTTTATTGAATTTTATTAGGGTAAAATTGTAATAAAGGGTAATTATGCAGTAACTGGTCAGCCATACTGAATATATTATTTAGTTATTATCTAAGGAAAACTGTAATCATTATTGTTAGTAATATTTGTAAATGTAATGACTTATCCAACGATAAAAGATAAGAATATATTTCACTTAAATGTTTAATATCAGTTTATTTATTCAAGCTATTTGGTTCTTGTGAGATAAAGGCCATCTCTAAGAAAAGCCTCTTGGCACTAATTGACTGAGTTGAAACTATCCTCGCTGACCAATAATTAGTATTATGTAAGCGATTGTTAGCATATTCAGCAAGTGCACATCTTTTAGGATGTTGTACATAATCGCTTCGGTGTAATGTAATTCTATTTTTAAGTGATTGTGAAGTTTGGCCGATATATATATATATATATATATATATATATATATATATATATATATATATATATATATATATATACCTTGTCACAATCCGCACAAGGAATGCTGTAAACAAGATTGGATTGAAAACTAATTGGTGTTTTGTCTTTAAGTTTTGAGTGTACAGAGTTTATTATAAGTACTGATTTCTTAGCAATTTTAATATTATCTATTTGTGAGAAAATTCTTGAAAGTTTTGATGTCATCTCCTTGATATATGGTAACGAGGTGAATTTAACTGCGTTTGTTAGAATTCCCTCTGTTGAAGTTAGGTGATCATTGCTCGCTACATTTATGTTAGAATGACGACGTGCTAAACAACAGTTTTTTTATTAATGATGGGGAATAGGAATTGTCAATGAAAAGCTGTAAGAGGATATCTAAGTTTTTTTATGGGAGGATGTATCGGAGATTTTTAGGACCCTGTTTTTCATTTGTTTGCTTAAATTCACTTTTATTGACTGTTTGTAGTACGAATTGTAGTTCAGGAATCTACTTGAGCTGCATGGTTTTCTGTACCAGTCTCTTATGATTGTGTTATCAGAGAAACGTATGAGTTTGGTGTCTAAGAAAGGTACTGAGTGATTCTCATCTTCCTTTTCTATAATGAATTGTATATAAGAGTCATAACTATTAATGGTTTCTATTATCTCCTGGATACGATCCTCTGGAAGGGAAAGTATTGTGTCATCACCATATTTTTTTATAAAATGTAGGTCAAAACAGAAAACTGGAAGAACTGTGTCTAGCAGGTCGTCCATCACATATGCAGCTAAGATAGGATAGATGGATGCTCCCATAGTAGTGCCAAAAGTTTGTTTGTAAAATTTGCCATCAAAAGAGAAATACGTATTGTTGAATAAAAAATTGATTAGTTCCATAAAGGATGCTTCATCAATGTTGCAATGCTTATTAATACGATTTCAGTTTTTTATGGATGGCTCTTAGGCATGCGTCTAAATAAACGTTACTAAATATATGTATATATATATACTTCTTTTTAATAAAGAAAAAAAAACTTATTTTTGAAATGAACTGTAAATCGTTTTATTTTCTATAATAATAAGTAACAATGTAATAAGTTAGCATGTTTGTAATTAAATTAAGTTAAAAACGGTGCGTGTTAAGGAAGTAAAGCTGAAACTTTTAGAGATATAATCGGGTTATTTGCCAAAGTGTTATATTAGCTTAATATAATATTAAACAGATTACGTAAATATATAGCAAGTGTTTACAACGCCTAATTTAAGTGGATAATTTACAAGCGGTAAAGGATTTTTATCTTAAAAGAGATTTATTTTTAATTTGTTTTCTGCTGGAAAATGTGTTGGTAAATTAGTGAAAAGGATAATAAGGGAACATATTAAAACATGCAACATAATGCTACTTGTAAAGTTCAGAAAAGTACATAATATTTTTTGTTTACTAATTAAAAATAGTTTAAATAATATGTTACTTAAAAAAGTTAATTATTAAAAAATTTTTACGTTGGAAATCAAATAACCAGTCTGAAATTTTAGAGCTTGTCTAAATATAGATTTAGATGAAGATGTGTGCACTGCAACCTAAAAAATTAATTTGTACTTCTTTTGCTCCGCCCACTAAAGCAAATATTCTAGTCATATTTCTATTGTAAATATCTGTTTGCAATAGTCGACAAGAAAATATTTATTCGATCAACATTAGGGTTTATGGAACAAATCCAGGATTTTGATTCGTGGATTTCAACTTTAAAGCCGTGACCTAAAAGTTACTACAAAATACATCGAGCACATGCATCGTTCTCTTCCATTACATACTCTCTAGGAAGCAACATGCAACGGCCGTGGCGCAAACCAGTTTCAATACCACAAAACAACAACCACGACGATCTTTTTGAAGGCATCATAGTCTTAGGAGAACGTCCAGGTTTCGATATTTTAAAACAACGTAAAATCAATTTTTCGGAATCTTTGGGCGTTTAGTAGCTATCACTTGATCCTCGATAGTGAAAAACCAAAGAATCAAGAAGCTCTAAAGCGAAATGCACAAAATCCGCATTAAATACGGTGTCTGAGGATTTTCCCTGTATAAAATATAGTGTTGGACTTTTCAGGTAGTATCTGCTTACGAGTCCCTGAGGTAAGTTTTCGAAACTACAGCGCCCTCAGACACTACAGTTCGAAAGTCGGGTGTTATTCGGGACTTCATACGCGAACTGGCGTTGCAATAACGGATCACCGACATAAAGATCGCGATTCTATTCGAATTAACACTGGGTTTCCATATACTTAAACAAACATAACCTCAATTCACCAGAATATAATATAAATTCCAATATCATATTTCTTTCAGGATTTTCACTCAAATTTTTCCAATTCAAGATCAATTTTCAGTAATTTTAATATTCCTATAATATTATTTCATAATATTATATCAAACCTTTACTTAGAGAAAATTTCATAATTTCTCTAAGTCCACAGTTACTAGTTCTGTTTTAAGCAACATTGGTTAACCATACTTTTTTCACAGCGTTTACTTACTCATACATGTTTTTCGATCAAACCCAAAACTTCTACCCAAACATGTTTCTCGACCAAAACTTCTTTTAATCTGTTCCTGTTACCCATACATATTTTATTCACGGCGAAAATATCCATCATCTATCCAACATACTTCAGAACATGAAAACGCCATGTTTTCGGGATTCTTATCGCTTGGAATACCCTGGAAAAAAGGTCGGTTTTTAAATATTATCTCAGATATTTTCACATCCTTCTCAGCGAATTTAACTGCGGAAATTGAAAGCAACTTATGATAGGTTCTCAGTGATAAGATGTATCCCTTGCGTGAGTTAAATGAAGTGTTTTTACGACGTTACGGAATAGATTACAAGGAAAGTATGTACAGATAGTTATAATTACACACATTACTCGCTAACATATAAATAGGTAAAAATAATGCTAAAATTTCATTGCGTAATAATTTTTATTACTTCTTTTGATTCTGCGCATTACGTTACATTCCAGTAGCGGACTTTACATTCAAATTTACAGATTAGTTTCATGCGACAAATTGTATAACAATTTTTTTTGCGGAAATCTTTATCTGATGAGGATAAATCATTTTCTTTGCGGAAAAAAACAAAAAGGCCTACAAAGCCGAATACTTGCAAGTTCCCCTTGGCTATGGGTTATTCACCGTAATGCTTAGCTTACCCGTACTTTAATTTTCTTTTACATTCTTAATCTTGGAGCATTCCAAGCTCAAACCTTCATCATACATTTATGCATAGCCGACAGTTGCTTATTTTTAGAAACAAACTTTACTTCAGTTTCCGAAGTAAACAGAGCAAAAACAGAAGCCCTATTATCATACTCTCCCTTTTGCCCCGGTGAGCGAGAGGAAAGGTGATGCTGCCAGATTTCCTATCTGGTCGGGTGGTTTAGAAGGGATTCTCACCGCATCCCCCTGCGTGGCAGTTCAATAAGGTAGAAAAAACTTATATTCGATTATTACGTTCTAAATCTACCATCTTTCAACTTCAAAAAAGCGACCTGGTGGAAATGAACCACGATTGCACTTGTTACGGGATCTAATAGGTATCACGTAAGATCAACTTGTACTTGAATACGGTTCGCCCGAGGTTGTTATGGATATATCGTATATTGTAGCGATTTCGGGAACAACATCATACAAGTCTAGCGGTTTTGACAGCTGACTGGAAACCGGAAAGCTCGATTTGACACGCGTTTAGAAAACAAAACCACATCTATCTTAAAAAAGAAGGCGTTCCTTTGTCCGATATTTCTCCTAGAAAACTCACGGAACGGTTTTAAATGGGTTAGATCTTCCTCTTTTTTTCGATACATAAGTATCGTTTTTCAAGGTGATGCATTCTGAAAGAAGGTGAATAGCGATTTAATCTTTGTCCTCGCAAAATCTGCATTCTCTCCTCTCTGCTAGTTTAAGTTTCTTTCTGTTAAAATTCCAATTCTAAGTTTTTTTTTAACTCTCATGAGGGCAAAATGTGGGGATTAAAACTACATGTTGAATACTATTTGTATACTGTATGATAACCTATGGTTTGGTTATATAGTGGACAAAAATGACTTAAAGATGGACTACTCTGGAGCTCTCTAAACTCCAGAGACTGGCCTGCCTGGGCATGACGAAAACCACTAGAAGCATCTCCACAGCAGTTATAGAAACCCTAGTAAATATCCTCGCTCCCCTTGATATAATAATCAAGGGTATGGGCATACAAACTGGAACTAAACAAGGCCTAATAGACTGGACCTGCCCTCGTATATACCAGCATAAAAGGCGTGATAGCAAACTCATTGTTCAAGATGAGTAGCCAAAAACCTATAAATTTGGCAGGCCCCACACAATTCACACTGACTGGAAGTTAGAGTCTAATCACTGACTCTGTTAACTAGGAAACCTCATTTGGTATACAGACTGAATCAACACTGACCATGTTACAGAAGCCGAAATACATTAAGCTCTACATAAATAAAGCTCTGGCATAGCACACCATGGTATTTTAAATAGACATATATGCTATTGATAACCATTTTCGAGAGAATCTGATAAAAAGTTATAATGACGGGACCTTTTTCATTTTCTTCGGTAGTCAGGCAGCGCTGAAAACTCTAATATTTTATCAGATAACATTAATACAGCTCTGGGCTTGTCTTAAAATCTTATTGCTCTGGCAAAATTCAACAAGGTTATTTTTGCCTATGTATCAAGAGAAAAGGATATTCTTGGAAATGAAAAAGCGGAAAAAGTGTCTTCTCACCATTGATTAGACTGAAACAAGTTTTTAGCATCACTAAGGCTGCTATTCATGAGTGATTTTCCTGGAGAATAAACCGTCAACACCATATCTACTGAAACTACATGCGAGATTTTGCGTTTAACAAGGGATTAGACTAAACCGTCCACATCTCCACATAAGGAGCAGCTATAACGAAAAACGAACATGTAAATTATGTGGCAAGAAGGATGAAACAGTCTTATACGTTATCTTTGAACGCGAAGCTATAACCTACTCGAAACATCTTCAAGGATCAATCAATTTAGAAGACAGAGGACCAACTAGTGAATAGGATGCTAAACTTGATTAAGGCAACTTATTGGTTCATATAAAACAGATATGACAAACAACACAATAAGTCACTAAGCTACTATGTAAGAGCTTCTTAGCCTTGGTCTGCTATTTCAATTATTCACTACGTTAAACTATGAACACGTTACGAGAAGAAAATCTATTTCTAATTTGTTCCAGTTTAGGAATTTGTTATAATCTGACAATGTCACTTTGACAACAAGACCAAGGCAAATCAGCAAAAACAGAGCCACAAGTTTGTATACGTAAAAGTATGTTATATCATGTGCCATGTGAAACTGTTCGAAGTTTTCGAAGATCGTTTATTTTTTATCAATTCAAGATATATTAAAGTTATTGAGAGCTATGGTTAAAAATATGATGTCGTTGTAATATTTCTGTATTTTACCACATAACACCAGACCTCTGTTTTGTATCCAAATTAATTTAATTCCATTGGATATTATTAGATACTTTATCTTTCTTCGGAAAATGATACAGTCAATGGTAAACACTGGATTAAAATTGGTTCAGTAATTTTCGAGATTAACCCTAACATATCGCACTTTTTTAACTGTATTTCTCATTTAAAAATTGATAAAAAAAACAGCAGTCGAACGTCGGGCATTTTTAAATAGACTACTGGCGGCAAGACACTTATTTGGAGAAATAGATTTGTCATAGCATCTTTTATTATCATTTTAGCACAATATTAAAATGTGGAAGTAGTGAACATAACCCGATTCGCTCGATCCCCCCACTCCTCGACCTTGACCTTGACCTTGCTTCACCCCTCTTTGGCCCCGCCCACATGTCCTTGTCATTGACCTTGAAAGTGCACGTGTGCTTTGGCCTTGGTCTTGCGTTCAAGGTTGTGTGTGTGACCTTGACCTTGACCTTGGCCGAGACGACCTTGACTTTGTTGAAGGTCATCTTGGGTGTGTGACCTTGAAGTAGTTATTTGTGCATTGTAATAGTGTGGGATGATCTTGAAATGATTTTGACCTTGCAAATTGTTCTATAAATTGTGTGAGTCTACTTGCATTCATTCAGTGTGAAATGTCAGATACGGAACTATCTAAAGAAAAAATTATAGAGCAAGTCGGCAGAGTAATTTGTTTATATCAGAGTAATTTAAAAAGTTTGTGTGATTTTGAAGAGAAGGATCTAGCATTTTTTCCTCTCGAATATTTAAAAACTTGCGTTGATACGCTGAGTTTACGGTAAATTTGGGATAAGCTGCCAGCGTCATATCGGTGTAACAAGGAACTACAGTTAAGCTTACCCTGTTACATTCACTATGAACAAATATATCGTCATCATATAGATGGGCCACCACCAGCAATAAAAAAGTGTCGTGAATGTAAAAATGAGTGAATAATATGAATAGTGCTTTGCAAGAGACAGTAAAAAAATTGGGCGATGAGTTCACTGAAACGGCTAATAATTATTTCAATGATGCAATGAAAAGTCGAGCAGAATGGGCGTCGCGCTATTGTGATTTGGCTTATGAATATGAAAAGGCTGCGAATGCATGTCGTAAATATTGCAGCAAAACAATAAATTTACAAGACTTTGTTCGTGAGATAAAAAAGTTGGGGTTTAGTGACTGTTTGGAAAAACTGATTAGGTTCATTGCAGATCCGGTTGTGTTAGATGAAATTAGAGTGTAGGACTTAAGTTTAACGTAGTAGTAGTTAATATGGAAAGTTTAGTGCGAGAAATGTACGAGGAATTTCTAATTTCTGCAGCCTGTTCGGAATTTTACGCATATGAAATGCAAGATTCGGAGGCTCAGGACTTTAGTGTATTTTTTAAGTATATGGACCATGCCGAAGTGTGTCTTTTAGCTAGTATAGTTTGTAAGAATTTTCTTAGATATAAAAACAAACAATTATTATTGAACAAATTAAGGAAATTAGGTTTAGGTGATAATGTTAAACGCATAGAAGAATGGCAGAAAAAAATCAATGAATAAAGTACATAAAATGTAGTTATTTGTTTCATTATATTTTGTCCTTGAAGTTATCCTTATACCAATTTAAATGTGTGACGTCATTTGACCTTCAATACTCCTCCCACTATTTCTATCGTTAAGCTACCCCCACCATTGTTACAATTCGACCTTGAAACCCCGCTATAAAGGTTCGTGGGAGAAGAAGTGACTTCAAACAGTCGCAGATATCAGTGGCATAAACATCAAATATTGTGTTCGTGTAGTGTTCTGAAAGTGCTTTTATATTCACGGTAATTTTTGGATTTATATACCATTTTTTTCAATAATGAGTATTGCAAAAGAAACTCTATATGAAATTAATGAAATGTTTAGCAAAGATTTCGAGGTTTTAGAGAAAAAAAAGGTTACCGAAATGATTGTAGGCAAAGTGTATAAAATTGTAAAGATGGTTTCAATGACTACACGATTTGGTAAAACTCTTTTAGTGGCTTTACACGATGACGGTGATAATAGCACATTTGAGACTTTTTTACCAAAACGTGTGGCCGAAACACTATCTGACGATATTGTAGATATTATGAGTAAAACTAAAGATAAATACACTCTAACTTATTTGGGGCAGGGCACTAGAGTTTTTGGAAACAATACTCGAACATTATTACGTTTTGGCTCATTGGAGTAAATTGTATGTAAATTGTTTGAAAAAAAGGATGTAATTAAATTTAAAATATAGTTGCACATGTCAGAATACTTACGCGTGTTCATTATTTCTGTTAAAGATGTCTGCTGATGCGACGACGACGACGACGACCGCCAACGAATGTGTAGATAGATACATATTTTGGTTGGGGAGAGAATTAAGAAATAGGGCTCACGATATGTTAGATAGCGTAAATGATTGGTCGCATATTGATGTAACCAAAGATCAATATAAGAACGAGATCAGGGATACAATCAATTTTATGGCTGGGGCACACTTGTGCGACAAATTTTTATATGGTTCCATAGACATGGATACATTTTGTGCTGAAATGGTTGAAGAAGAATTAAAAGAATACCTCGTCAATATTCCACATTTACCAGGTGAGCTTGCTGCAAAATATGAATTGGTTTCTGCAACAGCAACAGCCCAAGACGTTGACGATCGAAATAGTGTCGGATGGGATAGAATTTTGAGCAACGAAAACGAAGACATGGAAAACTAATTTTTTATAATTTTTGTATTTGTGCAATTAAATAACTGTAAATAAATATCTGTTACAATCACAGTTTTATTTTATTTCTTTTATAAACATACCAACCCAGTAGATCATAGTCAGTGTTTCTTTTTCTCAGCTGAAATATTTAATATAAGTAGGGCAAATAAAAATAAAATAGTTTAGTAAAGATTGAAAATGAGTCGAGGAAACAACACAATTGATAAATTTGGTCGTCAGAAATATAATGAAAAATATCATATATTATCTGGGCCACAAGGGATTGGTTTTAAACTTACAGCGGATGGGCAGTATGATATGGGTGGAAAAATCATAACCAACTTAGGCGAACCTAAAGATGATGACGATGCTGTGACAAAACACTTTGTTAATAGAAAGTTTTACAATTTTGCAGTTGTAATATGTGACATATTTAACAAGGATGTCCTCCCCATGATATACAAAAATAATAGTGAGCTTAAAACAAAAATTGAAGTTATGCAGAAAATACTCTATCATCAGCCTTTAAATGACTCATTAAGCGCACTGTCGTACGACTCGACTTCAAAAAAAATCTAAAAAAAGCAGGTTAAAGAATAGGAGAACGCACTCCGAGTGGCATAGCCTTGAAGATAACGTCGTAGTCGTCGGTGAATTGGACCTTCCCTCCAAGAATATTGAAATGTTATTTATGTGTATGATGTTTTATTGTCATTGTTTTTAATAATGAAGATTGAAATAAAAAACTTTATTTTACAATATATTGTTTATTTATTTTACATTTTAAATAAAAAATATAGTCATACAATATGTTATTTAAACAATATTAGCTTTATCTATCCAAGAGTTGAAGTGGTTGGGAAATCCTAGCCATTTGACAAATAATTGTTCGATGTGATTTTTCTTGCGTTGTCTAAGGACCTTTTCTACTAGATAAACGTCAGGACTGCTTGTTTTTTGTAGTTCTGATTCGTAAAAACACCCTCTTATAGGCTGACCTTCTAACGATTCCAACAAGTAAGTAGGTGGATTTGTAACGTTAACTTTTACAACTTTAAACAATTCGGTTGACCAAGAGGGCGTATATCCTTTCTCGAATAAGCTTTTGTACTTGCTAATACGCACAATGTCACCCATGGAAAACTTAAATTTTTTAGGTACAATTTTTAAATAATCATATGCTTTAATATGTGTTTTTTCTTGCACGTCTGCAGGCTTCATTCCAATGGTGCGATGTTTCGAATGGTTATAGGTTTTTGTTACTGCCGATAATATATGTATCCATTTGTAAGATCCTCTTGTCGAGAATTGTTTATATAAATTATTTTTTAAAGTCCTTATGACTCGCTCAACAATTGCAGCTTTCTTTGTGCTGTAAGTGGAATAATGATTTATATTATATTTTTTCATCAGGGCTTGAAAGTTTGTATTATAGAACTCCTTTCCTTGATCACTTTGCAGATTTGTTGGTGTATATGATGCCTCTTCAATGATGCTTTTCATCGCATTAGTAACTTCTATACCAGTTTTGTTTTTTATGGCTTTGGTATAGACAAATTTCGAGTAACAATTTATACAGACCAAAATATAACGATAACCATCGTTTTCATCAGCATACTGTTGCATTTCAGCCAAATCAATTTGCCACAAATCTCTGTATCCTTTTATTATCGTGCGCCGTCTTACAAAATTTTTTCTAGGCGTTCTATGTAGTTCATTAACAATCTTGATTTTTTCTAGACTGGGCTCCATATTATTAGTAATACTAAAGGTTTCAGATCGAAGGAAGAACTGAATAATATCATTAAATATTGAGCTTAATATATTATATCTTCTTCTCGTAATTCCTCTATGATTGACATAATTTCATTTTCGTGTCCAGTGTGACCGGCCATTTTGGAACTCCACAACAAACGTAAACGATCCACCAACTCTTTAGCTTTGTTCCAGTAGACATATTGAAATTTTTTCGAAGATAATTTCTTTTTTGTGGGTAACTGTAGTTTTTCCGAGAGATTTTTTCTTGTAATAGTACCACCTAATTTTGTGCCCATTATCAGAGGTTTAATAATTCGTAAATATTTGTTCCATCTGGTCTCCCGTAAACCATCACTTTTTTTAAAATTGTTGTAGACAGCATTCGTTGATTCCAAAATTTCCTTGTACGTTGAAAGTACATTATCACTTAATTGTTGTTGTTCCTTGCCTACACTTGGGGGTGTTTTAAGAAATAACAAATCATAAAGTGCCGGTGATCCACCATATTCTGCAATATTTTTCCCTTTTTTGTATAAGACAATATTTCCATTTCGAAAACGCACCTCTAAATTACCAATAAAATTTTTGTTATGATCTGTTTTTGAGCCAAAACGTACACCATATACAGTATCGTATAGAGATGGTTTCGAACGTAATCCTTTCAGGTGTGCGTTTAAAGTATCGGAAGTTGTGGTGTCAGCGGATGCGAGAGATGTATTAGTTGATGTCGAGGGTGTATCAAACACCGATTGGCTAATATCTTCTTTTGAAATGCGATGCTGCTGCTGCTGCTGCTGAATAGGTGTGGAGGTTTGAAAGGAATGTGTAGGTTGGGGAAAACCTGATATTTGAGTCGACTGCACTGATGTACTGAGACTATGTGACTTTGTAGCTGGATAATGTTGTTGCTGTTGTTGTTGCTGCTGCTGCTGCTGCTGACGTTGCTTAACCACATCAGATATAGTTGTCAACGGCTTAGAAATGGGTTCGTAAAACTTTTCCAATTCCACAACATTAAACTCTTTAGCCGCTTTAATTTGTTTAAATTTTTTTCTGACGGCATTGGTAGCTTCCACTAGTTTACGTTTTAAGTCGATCGCGTTATTCATGATGTTAACAAAGGACGTTTCAACAATCAAATGAGCGTTTTCTCTTATTATTACAGTAATATATAGCTATCAAATCCTTTGCGGTATCTTCCCGATTTCACATCACTGTCTTTATCAATTACTAAAAATCCATACTTATTATCCCAACATTTTGAGCACATTTCTTGAAATTGAGTAAAAGTTAGATCCGGTGAAACGTGGTCGGAAAATATGTGTTTCATATTCAACTCATCTTGTTTAAACATAATAATAAAATTGGCGTTGTCTCGCACAAGCTGTTTAGGCACTCGCGAATATGTTTGCGCTAGGTAAAAGGAGTCGATATTTTTATGACGTCCCATGCTAAAGTACGATCTTATAACATCTTGTTTTTCACATATAACATCATCAAAGATAAATATAGAGTTTGGTTTTGCATCGGACGGTTCCACAATATTACTGGAATCACTAAAGGCATAGTTGCCTAAACCTTTGATGGGCGCTAAAATTTTCCTTAAATACTCATATTTCGGTTGATACAGAGATTTCGAGTAAATATAGACATTTTCGAAACGTAGCCCAAGGGGGTGTGTAAGCAGCGAAATCATGACATTAGTTTTTCCACAATTGGATGGACCAATTAACAGGCCGCGAATAGAGGAAGGAAGTAAAGGACCGTGTCTCTTCATTATCTTCTTTTCAAATCCAAGTCCGACTTTTTCATCGAGATTGTCAATAGGAAGTTTTTGTTTAAGATCGATAACGCGCATCTTAGGAAAATTTGATATTTTATAGGCAATTTTTCACAAAAACTGTCATTCAGATGCCGAGCGTCAAACGAAGTGGATGGTCTCACGTTTCCAACAAAACTGGATACGGTATTGTGAATTCGTTAATAAATAAATTACCATTCGAGGTACACATTCCTGGTTATCAATATTGCGGACCCGGAACAAAAGTAATAAAACGTGTAACAAGAGGTGATCCAGGCATTAATCCTTTGGATGCCGCATGCAAAAAACACGATTTAGCCTATTTACATAATAAAGACAACATAAGTGCGAGACATCGAGCGGATTACGAGCTCGAACAAAGTGCTTGGAATAGAGTAAAATCGAAAGATTCCAGTTTAGGTGAAAAAACAGCAGCTTGGTTAGTTACAAACATTATGAAAGGAAAACAACGTTTTGGTATGGGTGTACCATCATCATTATCAACAAAAAAAACATCTAGTAAAGGCACGCGTCATAGAAAAAGGAAAGGTGTTAATAAAAATCGACATGTTCGGAAAGCCAGTTTCGGAACAGCTATTCGACAAGCAGTTCGAAGGGAATTATTAAAAGCCGGAAGTAAAAATGTGTTGGAAAAAAATGTCATGAATGCATCTAAAATAGCTCTGTCGGCAGCACGTAGATCGGTAAAAGCGGCAGGTGGCAAAAGGAAGGTTCGTACACCGAGAATAATACCGATTCCTAAAACTGGTGGAATATTACCATTAATACCAATTTTTGCCGGGTTATCAGCTTTGGGTTCATTAGCCGGTGGGGCAGCGGGAATTGTGCGCGCCATAAAAGCAGTAAAAAAAAGCAGCGAAGATAAAACCGGTGCCGGCCTGTATTTAAAATCGAAAGGAAATGGTTTGTTTCTAAAGCCATATCGTAAAGGTATGGGATTATTTTTAAATCGTAGATCAAAAAACTAATTGAATCCCTACCTCGAAGACCACTATCTAACATCGATATAGAAAAATATGCCAAAAAGAAAAGAATAGGACACTTTCGAGGCGTTTATATGAGGGATTTATTACCTAGACAAGGTCCTCGACGTTACGAAGCAGCAATAGTGAATTTGGATAGTACGCGTGGTGCAGGGACTCATTGGGTAGCTTATAGAAAAAATAATTCTAAAGTAACATATTATGACAGCTTCGGCGATTTACCCCCACCGATCGAATTGGTACGATATCTACAAACGGGAACGGAACCATCAAAAATTATTTACTATACATACGATCGTCAGCAGGATTTTGGAACAGTCTGGTGTGGACATTTGTGCTTAAAGTTTCTTGTCGAATCATCAGCGTAAAAGATGTCATCATCATCATCGTCACCATTAACACCGCAAATGGATCGCAATAACTATACTAAAATGTTGCAATCACTGAAAGCATTTCATCTAGCCGGTGGATTAAGGAAAATGACCGTGAAACAGTTAGAAAACATGCCCAAGGAAGTGATGATTGCATTAGCCCCAAATGAAATTCCATTCGTTTGGGAAAAGTTGCCCGAGCACCTTAAAAGCGATATCGATATATTAAAATATCAGTGCGGTTGCAAACATTATTTCAGCAGCAGCAGCAATTTAAACGAGGTTACGTCTGATGAGGATCTTACAGCTAGAAAAATATTTTGTTGTTATTGCAAAATCAGCGATGTGCGCATAAAAGCAGAAAATAGCATAAAAACATCACTATCTAATGCAGTGAGAAAAGGTGTGAAGATGAATCTTTTTAAATGTTGCCGCTAAGAATAAAACCGAGATGTGTGATGTTTTAATGGTTAGTCATGTCTTATACGTTCACACTAACAGGACACTCGAGCGTCTTAAGCGCCGATTTTTATCCACCAGTCGAATTAAATAGAGAAAACAAATATGGTCTGGCATTGCTGGGATTTTACACATACAATTCAATTTTTAATGTGGACGAAAGCAACAATAAGTTTGTCTACATGAAGGAGGGTTACACCACCGAGTCGATACAATTGCAGATTCCACCTGGGGCCTATGAAATAGATGAGATAGGTAAAGCTATGTTGGAGGCTTTGAGGATTTCAACTGAAGAAAAGAACGATGGAATCTTTTACTTGGTCGCTAATAATAATACGCTGAAATGTGAACTGAAATCCCAATATACTATAGATTTCCGGGGAGAGGCGAGTATCGGTAAAATGTTAGGATTTAATCATACAGTGTTAAAAAGAGACAAAAAGCACGAATCAACCGAGATGGTGGAAATAATGAAAATACGCATCATACGCGTAGATTGTAATATAATTTCCGGAGCATATATGAATTCGGTGGAAGGTCATACCTTGTTCGAATTCGATATCGACGTGGAGCCCGGTTACAAAATCAGTAAAGAACCACAAAATAATATTTATATGCCGTTAATGCCGGCAGGACGTCAGTTTATCGACAACATTACTCTTCGCATCTTGGACGATAGCGGTGATCTAATCAATTTTCAAGGCGAGAAAATAATCGTGAAATTGGAACTGAAGAAACTTTCATAGAAATGGGTTTTTGCTTCAATCGTCAATTGTGTGTGCTGTCGACTAAGATGGGGGAACCGCCGAAACATAATAAAAGTAAAAGAAGAGTTAACGTCAAGGTTAGTCGTCGTCCAGACGTTAGATCACAAACATCTCAACAGTTATCTGCCGAAGACTATAAATTTTTAAAATCAATCGGTCTTAAAGTGCGAAAATGATTTCCACCACCAGCGATAAAATAGAGGTTTTCTCCGAACCCATCTTGGACAATTCCATTATTAGTCTAGAAGAGCATACGTATAAACCATACGGATCTCCATCATTCAACAATTCGGATGAAGTCCGTATCCCCATTAATTTTCAAGATATTATACTGGATATCGCCGAAAGTTACATATATATCGAAGGAAAATTTAAACCCATAGACGCAACGAAAAGATGTTTTTTATCAAATAATGCCCTCGCATTTTTGTTCGATGAAATTCGCTACGAGATGGGAGGTGAGCAGGTCGCCGTGGTTCGTAAACCTGGAGTTACGACGACATTAAAAACCATGGTTTCATTCGGAAGTTTGCAACAAAGATCTCTCATGACGTGCGGATGGGGTCTCGACGAAGCAAACCAAGATATCGTAGACACGGCAAGTAACGTATTCTCCGGGAAATTACCCTTAAAATATCTTATGGGATTCGCCGAAGATTACGCAAAAGGTGTTTTCAACGTAAAACAAGAGCTTATTATGATTATAGCTCGCACTTTTACCAATTGTTACGTCGGCGAAGTAGAGGCAGAAATTAGTATCGACAAAATCGAATGGAAAATTCGTCACATCATTCCAGACGACAAGCAAAAATTGAAAATACTGTCTCGCATTAATAAAGGAGGAAACAATGCCAGTATTCAAATGGCATATCGTAAATGGGATCTGTACGAATTACCAGCTTTAAGGCAAACATCTTCCGACGTGTGGGCCTTGAGAACGAGTACAAGTCTGGAAAGACCGCGCTATATAATCGTCGGGTTTCAAGACAGCAATAATTGCGACAAGAAAGAAAAAAACGCAACCCAGTTTACCCACGCCGACGTATGCGACATTAGACTGTATCTGAATTCAACCGTTTATCCATACGAAAGATGGAATTTAGATTTCGCCAAGAAACTGTACGCAGCAGCCTATTACAATTACGAAAACTTCCAAAGCAGCTACTACGGGCGCGAGATAAACGATCCGATGATAACGTTCGCGGAATATATGAAAAACCCCGTTTTTATTATCAATTGCAGTCATCAACCAGAGGCGATTAACTCATCGACAGTGGATGTAAAATTGGAGTTCCAAACGAGAAAGAATAAATTCCCCAAAGACACTAAAGTGTACGCATTAGTTATTCACGACTCATTTTTTAGTTATAATGTATTAAACGGTTCGGTGACCAATAAATCTATATTTTAATGTATCTATTATATGTAACACAAAATAATGTTCTTGAATCAATAAATTTGTAATGAGTGAAGTAGTAGTTTTATATTTATTTGAAACCCAACCAAAAAAAAAGCTGGCGGAAAAGCCCGCTCTTTAAGAAAAGAGTACGGGAATTTAGAAAATGGTGGTTTATTAAGTGGAAAAAAGAGCTTAAATAACACAAGAAAAAATTTTTAAGGCAAAATATGAAAACAACGATTTAGAGAATTTGTAGGAAAGTAACGGTTAGGAATAGGGAAAAAAGTTATAAGAAAAAATTATAGAGGAAATCGAGTACTATAAGCAAGCATTTTTCTCGATAGTAAAAACGTAAAAAAAATTTTTTTCAAAAAAAAATTGAAAAATGGTGAATGCGCGCCAAAGTTGAAGTTTTGGAGCAAAATGATATTAGGAAATTAGAAAGAGAATTTTTTTCTACATATGGTAGTACTTTTCAAAATTCGGAAAGATGAAATTTTAAGAAAAGGGTTATAGTAAGTTAGTAATTTGGATTTTTTAAAGCGCTGTAGCTCGGGAACCGTTCAAGATAGAAAAAAAATAAAAGCACTTCGATAGCCCAAAATTTTGAGGAGAATGCGATGGTGTAAAAAAAATTATAATTTTTTTTTTTTTTGAAAATGCTGAATACGCGCTAAAGTTGAAGATTTAGAGAAAAACGGTATTGGGAAATTAAAGAGAGAATTTTTTTCTACATATTGTGGTATTTTTGAAAATTCGAAAAAATGAAATTTGAAAAAAAGGGTTATAGAAAGTTAGTAATTTGAATTTTTTAAAGCGCTGTAGCTCGGGAACCGTTCAAGATAGAGAAAAAATAAAAGCACTTTAATTACCTAGAATTTTGAGTAGAATACAATGGTGAAAAAAAAATTTGGAAAATCTTAAAAATGACAAAAAATTTAGATGAAAAAATTGAAATTCTTGAGTTAGGAGGCTAGGGCCGCCGAACGGGAGTATGTGGAAGTTGTAGGATAGGTTTTTTTTTTTTTTTTTTTTTCTAAGTCCGTTACGACGCCAGAGCCCATCCAAAATGCGATGAAAAAATTTTTTTTATATTAGCGAATCGGGAAAAATAGTGTGATATACTTCAACTCTTCCTTATTACGATTCCGTCAAAACATTTTCAAAATTTTCCTTACCTTGCCTGAAAATAATTAAAATATATGCATAATTTGCATTTTTTGTAAATATGTAGCAAAGTAATGGTTAGAAATATCAAAAAAATTTATTTGAAAAAAATGTAGAGAAAGTCTAGTACTATATGCTAGAAAAGTGGAGGGGGGTAGTTTGTGTCCATAACAGAGATACGGTGAGTTATAAAATCATATTATTCTCAAACTTATATAATGCATATATGCACTACACCTTACCCCCTCCAACTTTTTGAATGTATATAGAGGCCGGTATTAGAACTATTTCATCATTACACATTCGATCGGCAAGATGGAAGATATACCAAAAAGGATCATTGGCATTGTCAGGCCATTCGTGCCCGGCAAAATATGCAAGTGTGAGGAGTGCGGGGGTACCGCACCAGGAGCGGCACCTTCGGCACCGCCTGCAACGCCGACACCACCAGCGACGACGACGGTGCCGCCAATGAGAAGACCAAGGGCTGCACCTAGGTCGGTGTTAATATCGTTGGGTATTACTCCACGGTAGGCACCCCACCCTCCCCCCAGGCTTTTTTAGGGCCACAAAAACGGTCCTTTTCAGGACCACATTATATTTTGATCGTAGTTTAGTAATCGTCACTTATGGGGCGAGATATTCGTTTAACGACGATTTGTCTCGTAGCTTAAGTGCCAAGTTATATGCTTGAGAACCTATGAAAATGTTAACAGTTCAAACAAGGTTTCTATTATTTTTTTTTTGTAATGTATTCTTCACAAAATATTAAGAATAAGTCTTATTGTCTAAACAAATCTAATTCCTTATTTAAAGTTTTTGAAAAAATCAATAATTCTATAAGCTCTCACCAATACATAACATTTAGAATCCGTTGGTGGGGTGGGGGTAGTTCTATATATATGAGACTGGGCCAGTTACACAGTCATATATTCATCAACCCTCATACGATGAACATGGAGGAAGAAAGACCCGCCAGCCGAGGCTCATCCATCTTTAGTGATGACACCGTAGCCGACAACGTTGGAGACCTGCAAGTCTTCGACGACGACGACGAGGTGGATTTTGAAATTGACGTCCTACGTTGGGACGACTTGGATGAGCCGATTCCGCTAGTATATGACCATGATCCGGGTCTAGTGGAATTAGACGATGCGGGCGATTGGGTCTTACAAAGACTCGAAACTCCGTCGCCGCAGCCAGAGCCGGACTCGACGGAAGATGCGGTGCTGGAAATTCCAGCATCACCAACACCCGACGACCCACAAGGCCCCTGCGATTCGTCAAGCTGGTGGTCGACCAGCGAGGATGGGGCACCATAAGCCCCACACTCTCCCTGGCCCTTTTTAAGGGCACACAACAACGGTCCTTTTCAGGACCACAAAATACTTTGATCGTAGTTTTAGTACATATTAGTACTTTGTTACTAATATTGTATGTATAGAATATACAATATTAGATACAAAGTATTAAAACTTTAAGTGCTGGTGGAACCCAGCTAAATCGTTCGTTCGTATTTGAGACCACAAACAACTTTTGGTCTCAATACGTAATACGACATTTGTTTTCACCCCCCACCATTAATTTGTCTCTATATATACGACCGCCAATACTTATTACAATTATTTTAGTTCAACATGTCAGAGACTCAACAACAACAACAACAACAACCCATCCAATGCCCTGTGGTAGATTCTACCACAGAGAATTGTTTGGAGTGGGAGCCGAACGATCCTAGATGGGATGAACTTTGGCGGTTCATCATCGAATATACAGAGGACAACACCACCACCCCCGCTGATGATGACGGGCCGTGCGACTCCACAACTCAATAAAAGAGTCGCATGTTTTACAACCAAACGGTTCTTTTCAGGACCACAAAATAATTTGATCGTAGTTTTAGTTGGTTATAATACTTTGTAACCAATATTTTATGTTTTTTTCATAAAAACATACAATATTGAGATACAAAGTATTAGAAGTTCTGGCGACAGAACCTTAACTTCATAAACCGAACCATGTTTTAGCATACTTGTAAATATTATCAGAAAATATTTACAACTATTGCTATTGCGTAGTTTTAGTGGATTATTCACTCTTTTTTTTTATTACCTAATATTATGTGGGACAGGGTCTATATGAAATAACACACAAAAATAAATTTTCAAGTCATTTTTATTCTCATTATAAAATATAAAAAATTTGATCAAACACTTTTTTATTAACTAAAATATATATATATATATATATATATATATATATATATATATATATATATATATTTACAAACTTAATACTATAAATTAAAAGCTAATATCTACAACTACCTAACACCTACTACATAATTTATTAAAGTCCTCTAATTGTCTTTTTAACCGCGCAGATTTCACCTTTTTTATCTCTAATTGTTTTTCAAGTTCTATAATGTCACACTCGTCCACTTCTTTCACTAAGCGTTTTTTCATGGCATAAATGTCGGTCAATTTGGTCTTCTGAGAGTTGGTGAAGTCTTCGACCCACTCCGGTTGTGATGGCTCCGAATATATTAACGAAGAAGACGCGGTTTTATTTGGTGAAGACGATGACGATGACGACGACGACGACGACGAAGCAGCGGAAACTTCATCGCCTTCAAAACAACGCTTAAACCGCTTCTTCATGGGTTTCCGGCACCCCAATATCGGCGACAGTGGCGCTGGCGCTGGGGAAGACTTCACCTCCGACACTATTTCATTCTCTACGCTGGCCGGTGTTGGTGGCGTTGGTGGTGTTGGTCCATCGGGGCCTTCTATGACTTCCACTTCTACTGACAATGGCTCTTTTGGTGCTGTTTTTAGGAAGTCGGGTAATGGAACAGGGGTGGAGGGACGCTTAAAGTTAAACTTTTTCTTCTTCCCTTGTCCCAGACCTTTAATCGCCGAATAAAATGTTTTTTTATCGGCGATTTCCGACTTCCGCATAGTCAAGAGCTTTTTCAGTTTCGACGCTTTCGGAGAAGATTCCCTAGGCCGCGATGCTTTTCGCACAACCACATCACTAATCACATTTATCTTTGGCTCCTTCTCCTCCGTCCAGCATTCCAGGAATTGCGCTGCCGACTGAACTAACTCTTCGTCGCGACCATCGTTGAGGGCTCGGTCTTCGGCATCTTCATGCTCCACGCCATTCCAGTTTTCGAACACCCCCGGACTTAACACTTCCAAACCACTCATGTTATCCAGCATGCCTTGCTGTGAACCGCAGCTCACGTCAAGAGCATCTAAAAGAGACCGTACACTAGACATTTTCGATATTCAAACTCACACAATTAACTTTTTCTTAGCACTGTACTGTTTGCTGTTCTGACGAACTGTGAAGAGCTCGAGCCAGCAAGTCTGCTTTTATGCCCATTTCCCCCACTACACCGCCTTTATTCCTTTTGTTCGATGCATTAAGTATAATATTTAAACTTGTCAGATGCAAGGCCAAGGCCAAGGCCGACGTAACCGGCAATACCAGGGTCGTTTTCAGGGCTGTAATTTTCATGGATTTTTTTTTGTCCCTGTCAAGGTTATTTTAAAGAAGCATATAAATATAGTACTAAACTTGTTAGATGCGAGGCCAAGGCCAAGGTCAAAGTACCCGTCAATGTCAGGGTCGTTTTCGAGGTTGTAATTTTCAAGGATTTTTTTTGGTCCTGTCAAGGTTATTTTAAAAAAGTAATACATAATTAGAGTACCGCGATTGAAAAGTACAACATATTCAAACATCATGTTGACAACCGATGAACAACCTAGTGAAGCAGCCAAAACATACAGTCATATACCAAAAGCTTTTTATTTAACTTGTCATCATTGTAAAAGACTAGGTATCTGCTGGCGAAATGATCTTACGTACGACTTCAACTACATTGACCTTTTCAGGGTTAAATTTGTACAATGCGACTTTTGTGGACTAGTTTACTACCAGTTCAAGGACATTAATGAACGTGCCAGAGAAGAAATTGGGTCATAGAAGAAGCTTACCTGTACAGAAGAAATTAACATGTATTTTATTTCTTAATTTTTAATTTTTTTGTTTGTTATTTTTTTTATTTTTTTTAATAATAAAAAGTAAACTCAATCTTTTGTTATATTTTAATTTTTTTTTCAATAAAACAATAGTAAAATGAATCTGTATGTGTATTTATTAAACATCACCTAAAATACGTTTTGCAATCCATATTTTTCTGCAGAGTCCGTTTATTAATGAAATAGAACCATATATTAGGGTGAAATCTAATGGTTTCAAATCAGTCTCACATAACAATGTCAGAAGTAAACACTATTGATAAGTTCGGTCGCAAAAGAAAATTTAAGGATTTTAACTTTATGCGAGGTCCTTCAGGAATAGGTTTTAAACTTACACCTAATGAAGATTACGACATGGGAAGCAAAAGATTGTGCTATTTAGCAGAACCTCTTGAAGGAGACGATGCGACCACACGAAATTATGTTGATAATAACCTTGCTCAGTGTGTGCAAGATACGCAGAAAGCTTTACATGACTCAACAATTGTTATTAAAGATATATTCAGAAACCAACTTGAAGGTTACGTACGCAAGAAATTAATTGAAACCGGTCAAGAACTTAGAGGATACATTGATGATACTGTTATTGCAATATATGAACTTAGGCAAGACGAACTGCGTGATGAACTTAACTCTAGAATGTTGAAAATTGAAAAGACTATGGAGGATCTTGTCAGCAAACCTGTTTCACATTAAACATTTACTCGTAGACCTGTGCGTTTAATTTACTATTAGACAAATTTTTCAACAATAACTTTTACAGTTTGTTATTTGTCGACACTTCATTATATTTATAATTTTAAAATAAAGGTTCAATAAAAAAGCAATCAAGTAATGAATACATGTTTTTTATTAAAAAAAAAAAAAAAAAATTACAATACTATCGTTACATATTAATGTTGTATGTTTAATAGAAATAATAAAAACAATACAAATAATGAAATATGGATTTTCCAGATTACGTGCTGTCCTGACTTAGAAATGATTCCAACACGGTGACTAAATTTGCTAAGTTTTCTTCCGGGTCTGTTTTGTAAAAATCTATGTCTGCATGCCTCCAAGGTAGAGTTTTGGTTGAACTGGGAATTACATAACGTTTATCATCGCTATGTGACAATGCTACTTTATTTATTATGTTGGTATAAATGTTATGTAATTCACTTCTAAATGTCTTCATCTTTCTTAATATCAAACCACCCCGTTCAACAATTCTTTGGTAGTCTTCCTGATGAAGGTCTTTCTCGATAACACATTTTTTGATACCTTTGGCTTTTTTTAATTCATTATTAATGGACTTTACATAATAAGCCTTCGCGCCGGTACCATAAAAACTTATTATCGGATCACCAGGAAACTCATCTTTCATTCTACCAACTACAGAATTACTTTTAATTATGTTGAAATTATTAATTTCGGGGTAATTTGATGTATCGAATTTTTCGGGGTTTTCTGATATAGTTTGATAAAAGTTTTCCGTATACACTTTTAATATAAGCGAGTCAGTATCGGTGTAAAGTAACGAAGCATCATCGCCAAACTTGGATTTAATAAAATTATAATAAAAATCGTATATTACAGTCTTTGATATATCTAATATGGAAAAACCGATATAAATTGGTTTATTGTACAATATTTTAACTTTATTCATATGTATAGCAACAAAGTTCTCGGTAAATATCGAGCTACTATTGAAATTGGGGCGGGATATTAGTGCTCTAGCTCCATTTCTGCCTACACTGTTCTCCCAATGTGTTACTAATTTTATATCCTTTCGATTTTCCACATTTTCCATAGTTTTACCAAATATCGCGTTATTTTTTAATTTAAAAGTGTCCTTCGCAAATTTTGTGGTGGCCTTGTTACGTAAATTGGTATTAAAATCAATATACGATTTTAGCCATTTTGATTGCTCAAACTGTAATACTCGATGGGTTTGCATTACCACTAAGCCGTTGGCGATGGCTTGTTTTAAAGTTCTATAGTGTACAATGTATTTTTTTTATCTTGTAAATTAGGAATTAATTTCGGTAATTTAGCGTTTTCTGTTGGCGGTATGATATTTTCTACTAGAAATGGAAGATCAGAATGTGCATCATGCAACTCAGTCGGATAATGCACATCCACTTCCAAAACGTAGCCATGTAAACTATCATCACCAACAGCCATAATATTTAAATCCAGAATTTCGCGCTCGCTTAACCATCGAAAACCACCATATGGTAATGCTTGTGACATACTATGACCATATAGATTTGTAGCATCAAGGTATGTTATAAATGAAGAAGGTTTTGTTGGGTCATAGTCTGGTAAAAAAATATTATTAGCGATGTGCTTCCTTTCTGTACACTGGCTTATGCCGCCGCGTATACCTTTCTTAAAAAAATGTATCATGTCTATATCAGTTAAGAGCTCTAACTCTACCTTAGTCATACGTAGCATACAATCAAATGATAAACTTGGAAGGGTATAGTAATGTGCTGGATCAAGTTTATCGAATTTTAAACAATTATTCCGAAATTGCTCAAAAACATCACACAATAGCAACACATCTGATTTTAAATACACGTCCGAATAGTCCCCCAAAGTTTTACACCCAAACAAGCGCCATACTTCTTTTGCTCTTCTATAGCTTTCATCGCTAATATGTTCTTTCCGTAAATTATCATAAAATTCATCTTTACTTGGAAGACATGTATTTTCCATTTTTTCTATAGAGTCAATAAAGCTATAGGGAAAAACACCCTTTTGACGCATCAAATTAAATTGGTTGATATTTGAAAAATGTTTCCGCGTTTCAATAAAATCGTCGTCGTTTAAACCGCTGCCTAAATTTTCCAAAGACGTTGACAGAAATTTAAAACTATCAATAAATCGCAACTTTAAATATTTCCTCTTGACTTTTCCACATTTACTATCAAAATAATCGTGCACATAAATGCTTTTGGTAAATGATATGTACTTTTCCTTACTTTGAGCCAAAACACCAATTTTATCCCCATATTTACATAACTCTTTTATAAATAAATGGCTGTCGTAGCCGCTTAAGTTATGAAATATGATAGGGATAAAAGAGGGTAATTTATAATTTAAATTACAAACGGAATGTGCAGCACCAAATCTTTTTGCACCAGTTATGTGACAGTGGTCTCGTACTTTAATCTCACCCTCTTCAAAAGGGCCTTCACATATACCACATATTTTAGCATCATTAAACTCCCTTTTTTCTTCAGGCGTTAACGGTTTCATAGGCTTAATGTCTTTTAAATATGTGTTGTATAGAGCCCTTAAATCACACTCGATACGATCCACAAAGACTTGAGCTGCATTATTCCCCCGAAATAGCTCAAATTTCGAAAATGAGTCGTCAAATAAGCAAAAGAATATGGTTCATGTTTAAAACTTTTTACAGTGTAAGAATTTTGTGGGTTTGGTTGTACCGTTTCAACGGGTTTTAAAACAGATTCGAAATCTGCATAAACCACGAATGGAACGCGCATTTGCTTTTCTATACCCTCGAATTTTAAAATATTTTCCGGCACACTCTTTCCAAATTTATCGATTTTTAAATCCACTGAGGGTGTTTGCGTGAAAATGTGGTTACAATCGTAGCTTTGATGTAAAGTTAAAGCTGACGGTGTACTAAAATAAATGAGGCAACCATCACAGAAATATATTTTATGTTGTTGACAACTAATTTGACTTGAAACTAAACGTGATAAATCCCGAATCCAACAATAATGACTCTTTGAACAAGTCGTATCACAAAAATGTTCACCGCCATCTTTACTACTACAGTCTTTTGTAATTAACAATAAATTTACATGCCTATCCAACTTTTTTGACGCATACCTCAGTGGACCAATAACTTCATGTATTACTTCATTATTTTCATATTTAGATTCCAGACCGTATACGTTAATTGATATGTTGTTCATTTCCTCAAATTTTTTAATGTCACGTAATTTTACTGGAAAATCCATACCTGTTACATTTAGCACTCTAGAAAAATGGGGGTAGGATGTCTTCTGTGAAGGCTCTGCTGTTGGAGGAAACAATGCTGATGTTACAGCCCACGCAAAGCAAAATTCGTCCTGGTTAATCACATTGACGACAGCTCCTTTCTTTTCAATAGAACACGGCAACTTGATGTATGATGAGCCACCCATAGGCATATACCTGTTGATACCAACTTCCAAGTATAAAATTCGCACAAGAGCCCATCCTATAACAAGAAAAATAATATATAAAAATCAGTTTAATATATCGGGTTTTGATTTTTCCATACCTGAATCTTTCTCCTGGAACTCTGTCGCCTGCGTTTTTATTAATTCGGTGAAAGAATGGTAAACGGCATCCAAATCACTTTCTACACTAATTATTTGATTAGCAGTGTTGAAGGATTTTTCACTGAATATTTCTTGTGATGGAAGCATGTACTCGCCAACAGCTGTCATGTTAACTTTTAAAGCATGATGCACACGCAATAAATTATTAACAAGTTCCACCACCTGGGATTTAATGTCTGCAAAGAACATTACGTAATCGGAATGCTCCATATCACTGCTAACCCGATAGGTTGCAATTCTCCTTTTGAAGGCACATTGAACGAGTTGCACACCATGACATACCGGCAAACATGAATTATTTTTATGTTGTTGTGTTCGTTTATGCACCGACATATGATTTATTGGAACATCTACATTACATGTAGCGCAATTAATTAGCGGAATCGTCGATGTATACTCTTCAATTCGGAGCCGTTTTCCTCCAGGCACTTCATTAAATCTCGCCGCACACGATTCTCTTTGATGACGTCTCATATTATAAATATTAGTAAACTTAGAACCGCAATTTTCACAAACATATGCCATGATTTGTCAAATATTAACACATGTACTACCTATACAAGTCAGAGTCAACTGATGAATGAAACTGCCCCATACCTTATATAAAACCATTCAAGGTCACCCCCAACCACGTAACATATCTTCAAGGTCACACACCCAAGATGACCTTCAACAAAGTCAAGGTCGTCTCGACCAAGGTCAAGGTCAAGGTCACACACACAACCTTGAACACAAGGCCAAGGCCAAAGCACACGTGCACTTTCAAGGTCAATGACAAGGACATGTGGGCGGGGCCAAAGAGGGGTGAAGCAAGGTCAAGGTCAAGGTCGAGGAGTGGGGGGATCGAGCGAATCGGGTTATGTTCACTACTTGTGGATGTAGACCACAAGATAGGTAACATGGATGTTAATGATATCCAAAAAGTGAACTTTTGTCTTGTGTTCAAAACTTTTAGGTTTAAAGAGAACAAGTTAATAAGTTATTGGCAGGTTGTGCACCGAAGAAATCAAGAAAAGAAGAGATATTTTTGTGTATTTCGGTGTATATTTTGAATTATCGGCCAAGAGCTTTCGGTCTTACTTAGACCATCTTCAGGGCTCAGATCTAGTCAAAGGGCACACCTCAACCTTGCCATTTAGAGAACAGTCTTCAACGCCAGCGCAGCCTTTACACAGGACAAATCACGTATACAATTAAACCGTCAATCTCAAATTAAAATAAAGTTAGAACAATGTTAACATTAATACGATTATAAACAATCAACTCTTACATTAACAACTTAAACTTAAATACCCAACAATATCTCTCCTTTTCTTGAAAAGAACAGACACACATATTGTGTATTATCGTGGCTACTATTATGAAAGCAGGATTTAAATATCTCCAATATCTATCTTGACTGATTTCTAGCGATTATGACTCATTTTTAAAATTCAGATAAAATATTTGTGGTAAAATATTTTCGTACGATTTTCATTATTACCGTAAATCAGCGGTTTAAGGAGGCTTCTGTTAGGGATGAAGGAATAGTCCTAAAACTGAGAAAATGCTGGTCGAATCTTAAGAGGTAGGAAAATTACATGCCATGTATAAAATTAATTTTATGGCATTTTGTACATAAAGTATTAATAATAAATAACAGGATATGAATTAGCAAAATGAGCACGAGTAGTAAGATATTAATTTTAATTATTTTGCTTTAATATTTTAATGCTATTACAGTGAACTTACACCACTAAAAATCCACTAAACGCACGTGATCTACTAATCTATTTTTTGCTCAGGTGAAAAGTCAGCATTTCGCTATTAACTTGTTGTTCAATGAATGAAACGAGTATTAATCTTTAAGTGCTGACGGGAAGCCTGTAAGGCTCTTTATGTCAGGTGAAATAAATTATCCCATAAAAGGGATAATCATAATGACTAGGGCTGTAGGGAACATTTGCTTTCATTGTCGCAACATGCGAAGGACTGAAAAAATTTTAATTTTTGAATTGGATTTCGCCAATTTTTTTATTAAATTTTTTAGTGGTTATTTTTCTTATTTAAATCTATTTTTATTTTATTTATTTATCTAGCAGTTGGCCACTTATACCTAAATAATAAAAGAAAATTAATTCTGATAATGTAAATAAGTAAACAGTCTTCTACTAAAAATATATAAACTCGATGCATTTTTTTCCAGCATCTGGCAACTCATTAAAAAAGCGAAGCTCTTCATAAAACAGACTATTTTGCATCGCTAAAGTTTTTACGATACTAAGATGATAGTTTTGTTTCGATCTAATATTATAATTAAGGAATTTTAATCTTCTTTTTACGTAGCTGATTAAATATTCTGGCACTAAATTATGATCAATTTTATATATCAGAAGGAGATTTGCCTTTTTAATGTCCTGCTTTATATTTAACCAATTTAGAGTCTCTAGCATCGTTTAAATTGATGGAAATCTATTGCAATTCAATAAAATATGCATAATTTTGGTTTGCTGGCTTTGAAATGTATGCACCTGTTCTTTGTTGCAAGAAATTATTCAGAAACTACAATTAGAGTCTCTAGAATAGTTTAAATTGATGAAAATCTATTGTAATTCAATAAAATATGTATAATTTTGGTTTGCTGCCTTTGAAATGTATGCAGCTCTTCTTTGTTGCAAGAAATTATTCAAAAACTACAATTAGACCAGGACTTATCTGTTTTTATGTGGATGTAAAATGGAACATGGAGATTTTTACATGAGAACCTTCAGAATAACCTGAATAACGATAATGTTGATACGCCTCATTTCAAAAAGTTGGGCAACATTGTTTTTATTAATAAAAATATAAAATCAACAAAAAAAAAACGCTTTTTTTCATCTTTTCTCTAGTGTAACTTTAAAAGTATTCATTTTAAAATAAAGAGGAGAAAAAGTTTTGTAACTTAATTAGTTTGCCATAAGGTAGGTCGGAAATCTCAAAATATATTTCGCTTATTGGAAAATGGCAATAATTAAAAAAAAAGGTAAAAAAGCAGTTTTTTAATCAATTTTTTTCGACCATTTAAATTTCTCTGAGGACCTTCATATTAGAGCAAAGAAAACTTTATGCCATGATAAAATAGCACACTAAAATTCTTTAGGATCGAATAGATAATTTTTGCACAATAATTTTGCAATCTGATTTTGTTTACAAAATTGACCGTTTTTCAAGTTTGTCCAAAATATCACGTTAACGTATTTATTTTCGACATATAGTAGGGAACTCAAGTTTTTCAACGCTTTTTTCAGAATAATAATCGGATGATTTGGACGCCCTCAGGAATTGTTTAAAGACATTGTTGATATTATTGCTTATAAACAAATAGATTATCTAGGTGGATTTTCATTAGATTTTTTTTCCAATACAGGGTTTGAAAGTACTTAGAAAGATATTTCTTTTTGTGAAAAAAAAATTCAAATCCGTCAATTGGTTTTCGAGATACAAACTGTCAGAGTTGACAGCCTGTTACGGTGAATATATAAACAATACGGACCTGATTCTTCACCAAAAACTTTGTCTTGCCGAGTTCTTTTTTGATACAAATATTTAAATATTTATGTTAGCGGAAACTTTAATAAAAAATGAAAAGAATATCGTCCACGCCCGTGAAAAATGGAAAAAAGAGGGGTGGGGAGCTTTCATTTTAAAATTGAAGTCGAAGATTCAAAATACATATCTGAAAAAAAAAATTTCGGCTTCTAATGGAGCGATTTTGATCATTTTTTTTAAACCGATGTACCGCGAATAATGGAGCTCAAATATCATGTCATGTGCCCATCATGCATTCATTTTGTTATAAACAAATGACGTTATTTATGCATCATACTTATAGCATACTGCACCCTATAATATTGGACTTTCAAAGCGAATCTTTGTTTATTAATATAATTAAGCATACTATAAAGATATATATTTACTTTAATTATCAAAATTGTCTAAACAATCATTATTTTTTCACCCTCTTTTTTCGTTTTTCACGCACATGATATTCCTTTAATTTTTTATTAAAGTTTCCGATAACATAAACATTTAAATATTTGTATCAAAAAAAAAACTCGGCAAGACAAAGTTTTTAGTTCAATGATCAGTTTGTATCTCGGAAACCAATTGACGGATTTGAAATTTTTTTCACGAAAAGAGACATCTTTCCAAGTACTTTGAAACCCTGTATTGCAAAAAAAAATCCAATGAAAATCCGCTGACAGAATCTATTTGATTATAAGCAAAAATATCAGCAATGTTTTTAAACAATTCCTGAGGGTGTTCAAATCATCCGATTTTGATTATGAAAAATCGTTGGAAAACTTGAGTTCCCTACTATATGTCGAAAATAAATGTAAATACCTTAACTTGCTTCTTTGGACCCAGACAAACTTGAACAACGATCAATTTTTGTAAACGAAATCGGATTGCAAAATTATTGTGCAAAAACTATTTATTCGATCCTAACGAATTTAAGCGTATTATTTTATTATGGCATAAAGTTTTCTTTGCTCTAATATGAAGGTTCTCAGAGAAATTTAAATGGTCGAAAAAAATTGATTAAAAAACTGTTTTTTTTACCCATTTTTTTAATTATTGCTATTTTGCAATAAGGGAAATATATTTTGACATTTTCGACTAACCTTATCTTATGACAAATTAAATTATAAAACTTTTTTTACTCTTTAACTTTCCTCTAAAATGAATACCGTCAAAGTCACATGAGAGAAAAGTTGAGAAAAAAACGTTTTTTTTTTTCGTTAATTTTAAATTTTTATTAATAAAAACAATGTTGCCCAACTTTTTGAAATGACGTAATTTATCGTTACTCAGGTTATTCTGAAGGCTCTCATGCAAAAATATCCGTGTTCCAATTCACATCCACGAAACCCCGATATTTTACAGATAAGCCCTGGTCTAAATATGTAAAATAAGTTAACGTGATGGTCTAACATTTTGATCCAACTTTTTAAATCTATAATTAACGTGAATTGAAAAATCTAACTGCGAATCCAAAACGGCACCCAAATACTTAATTTTATTAACGAACTCTATGGGCGAAGCATTTATGGATACAGAAGAATCTTTAACAATTCATAATTGAACCAATCACCACACATTTAGTTTTTGAAGAATTAGGTTTCAGTTTGTTCTGACCTTATTTAACACATTAAGCTCTATATTCAGATTTACAATTATGGGATAATCTTTTACAGAAAAAAATTTAAGGGTAGAATCTGCAAAAAAATTCACAAAACAATCTTTTAAAATCCTACTGCTATTTTCAATACATATAACAAATAAAATGGTTTCCTATACACTTTTTTATTATACATTCACATAGTTTCCCTTTTTGAAGATTCCCTATTAACTATTTTTGTTCTATCAAATCTGTCTTTTAAATAGTCATCAATTCAACCTAAAGCACAGTTTCCAATACCATGAATTTTCTAATAAGAATTCGACAATCAATTTTCTCAAATGTGCGCTTAAGATCTACAAAAACACCCATCACTATTTTACCATCGTTTATTTTTTCTCTTCAATCTGTACAGATATCCTGGATCGTTAGATCTCAAAAGTGTTTACTTTTGAACCCTGATTGGTCATTGAACAACTAATTCTTCTCAAAGTATTCTCCGTTTGTAAACGATAGTTTCAATAATTTTATCTACTATATAGACATAAACTCCGAGGAAACTATCGGTTAACTTTTATGACAGGTATTATTAAGCTGGCTTTTAGGTCTCATAATACTTTCCCGGTGATCAACGGGGTATTATTCAAGGATAAAATGGAATATTTTATTACACAAAATAGTTGTTTTACCATGTAATATTCCAAAGGGGCACCACTAGAACCTTTATTTTTTAAACCTATCCTAGATTTTATATACAAATCTTGCTCCTTTCACTGTTTCACTCTATACTTTCCGAAACTGTATGCAAGGATTCAAAAAAAATTATTGAAATTCTTTCCTGCAGAGTTATTATCATGATCAAAACGGATATATGTCAAATCAGTGCTTTGTTTATTTGTTCCAACTAAATATTTCAAATATTTCCACATTTTTTTGCTGTCCCCTTACAATTATCAATATTTGCTTTATAATATCGTGTTTTATTTTTTTCATCATGGAACATATTCATTTCCATATTTCTTGTGATTTTCCTATTCTTAATCTCATTTAGTGAAAAAATAATTTTAGTAAGCACTATTTCTTTCTCGCTGCTTCTGTTTTATGATAAATGCCATACACGTACACTTTTTTGGATTTATTTTACTTACTTTACTAAACTATTCTTATCTTATTGTGTTTTGCAGAAGACAAATATGTTTAGCCATATTTCTTGAAGTAACACTTATATCTTTTACCTAAAGGTGTATCTCTATTAAAACTCACTATTGTATTTTTTGTATTCAGCTAATGTTTGATCAAATTTCCTTTCTTGTTATATTACTCTGGTAACTTTTTCTCTTGTTTATTACTAATGTAACTTCCTCATTTCATCTCATTACTATTGTTAACTTTAATTTTTAAATATCTTATTAACTTTAAAAAGATTATACTAGGCTAACTTACTCACTTTTTCGATATCCTTCAGTGCTAGTTAAAGAAAATTCTTTGTTTTTTTAATACCCATTTTTTTACTACCAAGAATTTGTATGAGATGCAAATATATAAATAATTCCGTTCGCACGATTCTGAGCTTTCTTGTGTAAAAATTAGGTTGGAAATAATAACAATAAGTTCGTTAATTTAAATTATAACCTTTAAAGTAACTGTAACAAATTAAGAGTGGTAATTACAAGCAAGTTAGCTTCTTATATTTCGTGAATGAAACAGATAAAAAATATTATATGACATATTATCTTTTCATAGGACAAACGAAAAATAACATTGATTTGTATTTTGGACGACCTATCGAATGATATCCCACTCAATAGGGTGAATGAAACATTTTTTTCATCTCTACTTTCTACTATTTTCCTATTTATTTTCAATTTCGCATCTGATCTGTTTTGGGTTAATTGAAAATATGTGAGTGTAAAATTTCATTTTCTCTGACTAATTGTAAGTTATAGGGCTCTGTCATACGGATGGACGAACAGAAATGGCGAGACTATAATATACAGGGTGTTCGGAAAAATGTGGGAAATCTCCCGGATATGAAAAAACAAGTGAAAGGAATATTACAAGTTCATATAAACTTTCTTTGTACAGGCCTCCTCTTCGGAGATATGGGCTCCCAAAGAGCTGTAATGGAATCAAGATTTTTACACATAATTATTGAAACACCAGGTATATTTCAATTTTTCTTTACGATGTATACCAAGTAAGACCTTTCAAATTATTATCCAAGAAAGTATTGTGAATTACTCACAGCTGCAGGGACGGACTAGCTGTAATACTCATGACTCTATTTTTTTTACGCCTTGAATGATTAGTCCCCTAACTTCTGTCGGGTTGAATATGAAAAAAGGAATTTTCCCCTGTCACCATAGTTTCAATAAAGAGTTAAACTAACTGCCTAATTAAACATTTCGTAAGAGTGTTCAACATGGGTTCCGTGAGCACGATGAATTGAGGACTGGTGTATCCGCCATATTAACTCATCATTGTTCCTTATTTCATCACAATGAAACTTAGAAGTTCTTTCCTACTATCGACCGGAGTGGAATACACGAAGGTTTTGAGGTATCTCCACACCTAAAAATTCAACGGTTTTAGATCGGGAGATCGAGAAAGCCAGGCAATAGGTCCTCCTCTACCCATCCAACGGTTTGAATAGAGGTTATTCAGGTGCTCTCGCACAGCAACGCTGAATTGAGGTAGTGTCTCATGGTGCATTTCGTACATGTTTCGGCTGATTTCAAGTGGTTAGTGCTCTACTAAATCGTGAAAAGCGTTCTGGAGAAACTCCAAATAAAGTCTTCCATTCAGTCGTGCCAACAATACGAATGATCAAACTAAAAAATTGCCCATGATTCCTGCCCAGACATTACTTGATTGGAACTGATGTGATGATGCGAAATAATAGTTTCATGAGAATTTTCATCAGCCCATTGATGTGAGTTGTGTAAATTTATGATACCATTTTTGGTAAACCCTGCTTCATCCGTGAAGAGAATAGTTCTAATAAAGTTTACATTATTTTGTTGCTGAGCCCATAGCCGGTTTGCAAACTGCGTTCTATGGAGAAAATCTTTAGGAATTAGCTCATGTGCTTTTTTCAAATGATATGAATATAACAGCTGTTCTTAAATAACGTCATATACTATTGTTTTCGACGTATTAAACTGCGCTTAAAATTTTCAAGTGCTCATTGAAGGAGTGTCATATACAGCATTTAAAGTATTTTCCTCTAATTACAGTCTACGTACTGTTCTTCCCCGACCAGCATTAGTACTTCTTTTCCCAAAATTTTCTAAAATTATGAAGAAATTTTATATTACTTTAATAAATGGAATCGCCTACCGTTCTCCCTTAGACGTTGGTCAACTCGTTGAAATGGTTTCTGATCTGGAAAAGTACGATTAGGATATCTGTCGTGATATAATCCCCTGGCTTCCAACGCATTGCAAGATGCAAGACCATACATCTGATGCATATCTACATATTCAATGTACATGTGTTCCATATTTCGAATTATTTCATAATTAATTTCACTATGAAATCGAAAAATCAGTAAATTAATATCCAAGTAAAGAATCAATGTGTCAGCGATGTGAAAGTTGACAAGTTTTAAAGTGCAAGATATTTATTTCTTTTGTACCCAGCAACGTTGGCAACAACAATGCTTGGTATCTGTTGATAAAATAAAACGCACATTTTTTGCATGCTTAGATCGAATTGTAATTCATATAATTAGACGTTTTTAACTACAGAGGTTGAAGGTTGAACATTTAATAGGAACAAAGATGTATCTTTTCTCGAAATACGCCAAATAAATGACGTAAATAAAACGACGTTTTCTCGAAAACGGTAAGCATGAGCGATATGAATGAAATACCTAATTTTTAGTCAGTAGTTAAAGGTATGTAAAAAACGTTGTCCAAGGTTCTTATCATACAGAGCGTAAAAAAATGGGGTCATGAGTGTGTAAGGGAATAAAAGTTTATTGTGATTTTTAATTATTTTAACATTTATTAAATCTAAATAAAATTCTACTAAATGGAAGAATTTACTTGAGTCCCTCTGTATAAAGATTTGGACCGTTGAAATATATATTTTATGTCTGACCAAAAATTGTCACATATCAGGAAAATATAAATCCATTAACATAATTTAAACTTAAGCTCAGTGTTATTACTCTGGTAGTTAATTTTTCTGTAAAAAAACAACATAAACTTAGTAAATTTATGTGACACAAAATCTAAACTGTTCTACCCTCTCGAAATTTTTAATATAAATCTGTCAAAGTAACTTAATAGTCTTAAGTCCACAACGTTAGGGGTTAAGGTTATGTACTAAAGTGATAACCACATGTGGCCGACCGTGAGAGAGCTTTCTTTTACTTAAACTGAGCAAATTTTCCCATCATAAGAAAACAAAAGAATATTTAAATAAAATCACTAAAATGCAATATTAATATTTGCTATTATGTACAAAGTTCGCGTCTGTTACCCATTTTTCCCCAATTGACGAAAATAAGAATAAGAAAATGTGAAAATGGTTAAAACCTTGGGGTTTTTTTCTATGGGTTCTTTAACGATCTTTTAGTATAATTGTATAATAGTTACCGATCACATTTGTATAAAATAATTATTAGTTTTGAGCTCTGGTCTTTTAGTATTAAATTAAATTAAAATCGACGCATGGATGACTTATGCCATCTATGAACCAGGGGACCGAAAACGTACAGACGCTCGGAAACGAAAACTACCCTTGGCGCGCGGGGATGCATCGCATAAGTACGTTTTATTGGTGGAAAAACACGCATGTCGGAACCAACGCATCTAATAGGGGGACAAGGGAGGTTCCAAGGGATGAAAGTTGGATTTGATTTTTAGAAATTAATTAAAGTCAGTTCTTTTCTGGAAATCGGGTATATTCGTCGGGAACGAAGGTATTCTTTGTTTTGTTTTTCAGTTAATTTGGGATATTAAGGGAATATCCTATGTTATTTTAGTCGGGCATTTCGCGATTTTCATACGGTTTGATTAAGTAATATAAATAGCTGTTTTTCGCGTTTTATTTCTTTTTCTGTTTAATATTTTAGTAAGCTATTTATACGTGTCTTTTTTTTTCAAAATTAGGTTTTACTATTTTGGTTAATAAGCCAACCAATAAGATCAATTATGTTAGGTTTTTTCGTAATTGTTATTAGTTTCAAGTTTCTCATTGTAAACAGTTCGTTTTTATTCTATTTATTTCTGTTATTAGACTAAGTGATTGGAGAAACTTGTTTTATTCAATTTAATAAAAAACCTTCACGCGAATTAACGTGCGGACGTACTGCTATGGGAGCTGTAAACAAGAGATGTCAACTGTCCAGCTAATTAGCAACAATGCCTGAGTGCTGAAGTTCTCAGTTATGGTTGGTAAGCTTAAATAACCGTAGTTGTTTGGAACTAAAGCTGCAAGAGAGAAGATGAACGACCAGACTTCCAGAGTGTCTTTATTACTTTGAAATTTAATTATAGGTTATTAAAATAGCTACACACATTAATGTGTGGCAACAAATTGGTTTTAGATAGAATGGCTAACGCTACCTCCATATATCATTAGCAGGAGTCTATGATCAAATTCTGTTACAAGTGTCGCAGCTAGTCCGTTCCTGCAGCTATGAGTAATTAACAACACTTTCTTTGATAGTAATTTGAAGGGTCTTACCTGGTATACATCATATTAAGAAAAAATTTAAATATACTTGGTGATTCAATAATTATATGTAAAAAACTCGATTCCATTGCAGCTTTCAAGGGACCCATATCTCCGAAGAGGATGCCTCAACGAAAAAAGTTTGTACAAACTTGTTAGTATTCCTTTCACGTGTTTTTTTCATAATCGGGAAATTTCCCACATTTTCTCGCACACCCTGTATATTATAATTCTGTTTCGATTATCCTTCTGACGAAACACTTAAGCTAACGAGTACTAAAAAAATTAACCTAAAATAAGTGTTACATATTTTATACCAAAATCAATAATAAACTTCCTCAACCATAAGCAACGATAAAAAAATAATATCTTGACATTCTAATCGCCTAGGAGTCAATATTGATCCGTCACTTGCATTTTAATCTTAAATGATTAAGAAGCCCTTGTTCACTTCACCTTTTTCCGAGCAATTATATGAACGTCACCCTTCTTTGATATCGCAAAAGATCAGTTTACTTCGAACTTTCGAACTGATTACATGGCTGCTGACTGCTAGCTAGGTGTAAAAGAAAACGGAGTTTAAGCTTCATAAACAAACATGTAATCGGAGTTTCGTTCGTAGAGTTTGACGGAGTTCAGATAAAAACTTAGTCGGTTAGTTTATGTTATATATAAAAAAAATCCTTACGAAGTAAAAATTTTGCTTTAAGTGCTTATAGTGAAAACAAAAATCAGTGATTTCATGTCGGTAAAATAATAAAAGCGATGTTTTTAACTAAAAACTATGATAACTAATATTTTAGGATTTAATCTTAAGGTAAATTTATTATTGTTTTGTAATTTTAAGAAATTAAAAAATAATTAACTGGTTAGATATTTGTTTATACTCTATTCAAGAACTAGAGAGAGTAATAAAACTGTTACCAAAACCTCGGACGTACTTTCTCCAGTGCCGCAGGCAACTGATGACTGCCATAAATCTAATTATACTTAATTATATTTAAATATTATAAGCTTTTATAAATTAATTTCAATAATAAAATTGTTCATAGTTCAGTTTAATTTCTTTGATTAGTGAGCTACCCAAAAGATATGGCTTCCAACTTTATTTTTATTCCAAAATTGTTAAAACCAGGATATTTTTCCTTCAACGAAAAACTTATTATGACAATTGTTTACGATACCTTAAGACATCAATATCCAGATAATAATGTTGAAAGCTCTGTTGAGATGTGTTCCCAAATACAGTAGTTGAAAAATATTCTGTTTACCGAATGATCAAGGAGAAAAAGACAACTGGTATTGCTACTGCTCCCAAGCCAAATTCGGTCACATTAAGACCAAAACCATCATTAATAATTATGAATAACTCCCATACCACTCGAGTAAAAATAAAAGACAAATGCATGGAAAAAGATAAGATAAAACAATGGCTGCTTTTCAAAAATTTAGGTCATTTGGTTACAATTGACATGGTCAAAAGAGAGCTTTAAGATATAGCAAATGTATATAAAGATAAGTGCAATATATATATATATATATATATATATATATATATATATATATATATATATATATATATATATATATATATATATATATATATATATATATGTATATATATATATATATATATATATATATATATATATATATGATGAAACGGCTGCATAAAAAGAAATACCTGTTCTTCATCTTCCACTGTACTATTGTGACCTGAACCCAATTGGGCTGATATGGGCTCAGGTAAAAGATAAAGTTGCTAGAAATAACACAAATTACAAAATTAGGGATTTAACTGAAATTTTGAAAGATTCTTTGAATAAAGTTACTGTGGAAAACTGGAAAATATGTGTGGACTATATGATAAAAGAAAACAAAATGTGGATACTCGATCACATGATCGATGAGATTGCAGAACCAATTATAATTAATTTGGGCGAAGATAGCTCCACTGACTCTGATTACGAATTAGATACGTAATGTTTACCAGTGTAAACCTATTTTATTATTTAAATTTTTGTTTTTGTTGTAATTTCTTATTTAATGTTGTTAAGAATTTATATATTTTTATTTGACTGCGTCTATCTCTTTAATTTTATATATATTTTAATCCAATAACCAATAATTTTTTTATTATTTTATTACTGCGTGTGTGTCTTTTTCTTAAGCGTGTAGAATGTATACGTTTGTTTTATTTTGGGACTATCGTATTTCCATATAATAAAGTAAATTAAATTAAGATCAGTGCAATAGAAATAAAACTAAGTAAGTATTATTTTAACTATAACATATAAAAATTAATATATTGTAATTCTGATTTAGTGTTTAATTGTAATTCTGCAGATGGTTTAAGAAATAAATAAACCGAAACGTGAAATGTCCTAAAATGTTTTTAATTAATAAAAAAATTATCGACTGCCTGAAAAAATTTTTAATATTATAGGGACGAATTTATTTTTTATATATGTTTAGCTTCTTGTATTTTTGATAATGGGTATTTTATAAATATTTAAATTATCATTTTTTGAGACAATAATGCTACGTTTTAGTTTGAATGCGCCTAAAACGTTTTCTATTTCAAAACTAAAAATGCTAAAAATTGATTTGTGATTTGTGTTAACTGTGGTATAATTAACTATATTTTGTAATGTATGTGAATTATTAAGAAATCGTAAGAAAGAAAATAACATTATTATAACAACTTAGTTCTATTTTGAGTTCATGACCGAAATAATTTTCCATGCCATAAATGCCTAGGGATAACATAAATCTTCTTCCGACGCCTATGGTAATAATTAAAATCCCTTTTAATACTTCATACTTCAAATATCTATTGTTATCCAACCCAAATTGCGTATTATTGCAGACCGGAATTTTTTATTATTAAATTTCTAACCGATTCCTATGAAAAATATATGGTATAACAGATTTTGCCAAAAACGACGGACTTAAGAACACAGGTAGTTTGCGAAGAAAAAAATGATTTATTACTCTCTCTAGTTCTCGAATAGACTATAGTTTCTAATAATAATTCAGTAATTAACAGTTTATATTAGGGTGATTCAAAAAAAATTTTGTAAATTAATATGCGATGTATGCAATCTCGTTTATCTCTTACAAATAGCGAGATAAACGTCTGAAATTGCACACAGAGCATCACTGACAACCACAAAGTAAAATAACTTTAAGTTTAATACGATCAATCAATAAATTACACAGCACAGCGTGAAATTAAAACAGTGAATAAAAATAATCATTTCCTGTAGATTTCGGGTCGTTGAGTTCGAATCTAGAATTGCTCCATTATATCAGGTTTTTTAAATATTCTAACCTAGAAGTGCAAAAAATGCTATTTTGGCATATATTTCTTTCTCTCTTTCTCTAACTCTTTCAAATATCGTTAAGTTTGTAAAAATATCATTCTTTTTCTTCGAGATATTCGATTTTAAAAATTTCAAATTGCATGAATTTTTCAAGGGTTCGAAACCTTTACCTTTCGTAGCCGATAAGCTTTTAAGCGACAATTCTGATAAACAATGTGGTTAAACAAATTATTGCAAAATTCATTATTTTTTAAACAAATGCTTCCATTGTACTTTACAAAAATAAATACGTTGAAAGTGGTCGTTATCGTTATTACGATATATTTTGTTGTAAACAAAATCATAAACAGTTAGTTATGCAATTTGAAAAATCTTCAAACCACCATTAGAAAATAATTATGAATGTATATCCAGAATTCACAAAACCATATTCTACAAATACAAAGTCTACAATTGCATATCATTAAAGAGTTTATATTTGAATTGCAAAATTTACTAATACTTTATTCAAAACAAAATATATCGTAATAACGATAATGATTTCTTTGAACGTATTTATTTTTGTAAAATGCAATGAAAGGATTTATGTAAAAAATAATGAATTTTGCAATAATTCCTTTAAATAAATTATTTAAACAAATTTATTTTTCAAAATAAATGATAAATGTGGATTGGTCGATGCTTTGATAGCCTTAAAACATCCATAGTTTATCAGAATTGTCGCTTAAAAGCTTATTAGTCAAGAAAGGTGAAGGTGTTCAAAACTTCAAAATTCATGCAATTTGAAATTTTTTAAAATTGAATATCTCAAAAAAATATATTTGAGAAACTTCAGCAGCATTTGAAAGAGTAAACCCTATACTTTAAGAAACTTGATATAAAAAATGTCGCGATGATAGATAACCTCAAATAAATGCCCAAATCGTGTTTTTGCACTTTCAGGTTAGGAATTTAAAAACATGATATGATGAAGCAACTCTGAGGCCAAATTCGACCCAAAGTCTACAAGAAATGATTACTCTTATTCAACGTACAAATTTCATATAGTGCTGTGTTATTAATAAACAAATGTCTTAATTATATTAATCTAAAATTAAGTAAAAACCTTCAGCATAGATGTAGAAGCAAGAATATCCTTACTTGTAAAGCATTGCCTTAAAAAAATTCCTAAAAAAAAATTGATATTTTCACTGTTCTATGAGATTTCTTTTAAAGTGTTTGCATTTGTGTTATAATTTTAATCATTAGTTAGCGATATGGTCACCTTTATGCATTATTTTTTCGTTATTCTTCAACAAATAACTCAGTTTCGTAATTTGGCTAGAAAGTAAGATAAAAAAACATGTAAACCAAAGATAATTTATTGATTTCGTAATACACAACATCGAAGGTTACAATCAATGTTAAAACTTTTTTGATGGGTGATAACGATCCCCACATCTAATTATTGCCACGTTTCCATCACAGTACTTTTTACATCCAGAAATATTTTTTGACGCTCACAAATTGCTAAGTTGTTAATTTTCGTTTCTGGTAAAGAGATGATTGTACTCTTGAACAAGAATCATTCCCCGTTCTGAGATTCACAACTCCTAAAAACGCAAGGGCAAAAAAGCCTCACAAATCATCCTCGAATGAGAGGCTCTAACTTACTGAAGTCACCTTTAAAGATCGTGAGGCTTATACCCGGAAGACAAAATAGTGAACAAGATGCTAAACCGATTCACATAGTATAGATATAACAGGCGATACAACAAGTCACTAGGCTGCAATGTAAGGGATTCTCAACTCTAGCCTATAATAGATTTCTGTCAAACAATTAATCAATAATGACGGCTTGGCGGTATCGGAAGCTATGTCTAAAAATGGCTCTGGTCCAATGAACTTTTAAGTCGCCTCTTTCTAAGCAAGACCTATAAATTCATAACTCTCAATTCAGAGTATCCTGTTATTTAGCTTCCGCGACCTTGTTCGTCGATCCCAATCTGGAAAAAACTTTCTTAGAATGTTTTGGAATTGAAAGTGTTCGATTTAAGCGTTCAAAAGATTGCTTGACTATTTGAAATGATTCGGATTGTGTGCCAGTGAGATATCGATCTTCTATCAGATTGGCACACAATTCAGTGTGCTCTTTCTAAGCAAGACCTGCAGATTCATAACCCTCAATCCAGAGTATCCTCTTATTTAGCTTTCGCGAACTTGTTCGTCGATCTCAATCTAGACAAAATTTTCATACAATGTTTTGGAATTGCAAGTGTTCGATTTAAGCATTCAAGGGATTGATTGACTATCTGAAATGATTTGGATTTGTTGCCAGTGATATACCGATCTTTCATCAGTTTAGCAAACAATTCAGAGTAGTTTATTTTTGATGAGTGACGACAGCTCAATGAGAAAGTATTAAAGTTTAGTTCTATAAACATGGATGTTTGTATCTCAGAATTTGTTGTTGTGGTTGCTAAAAAAAATTATATTAGCTTTAAAATCCAACAAACAAGAAAGTTTGATAAGCAGTATTTTCGAATTCAAAGTTAGGGTAAAACTTATTTTAACTTTATTGACGTAGACGACAAATTTGTTGATTTCCCATTTTACTACGCACTCAAAACTTTTTATTTTATATTTAGTAAATTGCATGTTTACTGTCAAAGGCTCGACTTACCAATAATTTAAAAATTATATTTGTATTTTAAAATTTGTCGATGATGATTTATCGGAGTAATTTTATTGCTTAATGGCCGTAGATTTCTCGATTATGATTTCACTATACTTGGTTTTGTTAAATATTAATTACAGAAATATTTATGGGATTCTTGAAAAATTTTTAAAAGGTTAATATAATTGTTAACTCGGAGATAATTTATTTATAACATTATCACGCATGTTTCACAAGCAGTTATTTTTATCATTAGAAATTTTGTGTAACTATAATTTATAGTAGCTGGAAGGATATGCGCGTAGTCTACAGGATGTCCGGGAAAATGTGAGAAATCACCCGGATATGAAAAAAGCACGGGAAAGGAATATTAAAAGTTCATATAAACATTTTTCGTATAGGCCTCTTCTTCGGAAATATGGGCTCTCAAAAAGCTGCAATGGAATCAAGTTTTTACACTGAATCACCAGGTATATTTCAATTGTTTTTTAATATGACATATACCAAATAAGACCCTTCAAGTTACTATCCAAGAAAGTATGTGAATTACTCACAGCTGCAGGGACGCATTAGCTGTCACACCCGTGACCCCATTTTTTAATGCCCTATATGATAAGAACTTTGGACAACGTTTTTTACATAGCCTTAACTATTGACTAACAATTAAATACTCATTCATGTCACTAATCCTAACCGTTTTTGAAAAAATGTCATTTTATTTACATCGCGTATTTGGCGTATTTCGATAAAAGATACATCCTTGGTTCATATCAAATGTTCAGTCTTCAACCTCAACCTCATGATATGTGTGTTTTATTTTGTCAGCAAAAACAAAGTATTGTCAGTGCTAGGTACGAAAGAAATAAACATCCTGCATTTTCAAACTTGTAAACTTTCACATCGCTGACACATTGATTCTTTACTTGGACATTAATTTACTGACTTTTGGATTTCGTGGTGAAATTAATTGTGAAATAATTCAAAATATGGAATACACGTTTATTGATTATGCAGATATGCACCTGATGTATGTTCTTGCATCTTGTAATGCTGTGGAAGCCCGGAGGTTATATCACGACAGATATCTTAATCGTACTCTTCCAGATCAGAAAACATTTTAATTAGTTGACCAACATTTAAGGGAGAATGGTAGGCGATTCCGTTTAATAAGGTAACATTATTAAATTTATTCATAATTGTAGGAAATTTTGGGAAAAGAAGTACGATGCTGGTCGGGGAAGAACAGTACGTATGCCGCAATTAGTGGAAAATATTTTAAATGCTGTAGAGAAAATGCATTGACGGATTCCTGAATATTTTTCCCGTATAATACAGTTTGCAAACGGACTATTGGATCAGCAATGAAATAATGTAAACTTCATTAAAACAATTCTCTTCACGAATAAAGAAGGGTTTGCAAAAAATGGTATCATAAATTTACACAACTTACATAAATGGGCTGATGAAAATCCTCATGGAACTGTTGTTTGTCGTCATTAACATCAATTCCAATCAATTAATGTCTGGGCAGGAATCTTTGGTAATTTATTGATTGAACCGTTCATATTGCCGGCACGACTGGATGAGGAACTTTATTTGGAGTTCCTCCAGAACGCTTACCACTTGAAACCCGCTGAAATATGTACTACATATATGATGAGAAACAAACCGTTGGATAGGTAGAGGAGGACTTATTGCCTAGCCTCCTCGATCTCTCGACCTAACGCCGTTGGATTTTTACCTGTGGGGACATCTCAAAATCTTAGTCTATTCCACTCTGGTCCGGTGATCAAATAACGAACAATTCTGGGTTAATGTGGTGGGTACAGCAGTCCTCAATTCGTCGTGTCCGCGAGTGTATGAGACTTCACCCCTTGGGGAAGAGGAGGCTTATTCGACAAAAGTTTATATGAACTTGTAGTATTCTTTTCACGTGTTTTTTTCATACCCGGGAGATTTCCCATATTTTTTCGGACACTCTGTATATGTATGCAGATGTTAAATTAATACGATAAAAAGGAATTGTTGGGAGGCTTCTAAGAAATTTATTCAAACCATCAAACACAAAATAGATTCGCTTTTCTTAATGTGAATTTGTTACTAAATTATTGAAGTTGATCTTTGGTTTTGATATATTTACAGTTCATGCTATGCAGAAAATTATCATGTCGACATAAACTCGATTTAGTCAACAAGCAATACGGCAATCTGGCATAACAATTATAGATACGTTTATGATTAATTTCTAAGCTAGTAAATAGATGAGAAATTTCTTATAATAGATTCTTTATTTCAAGAAATACGATAAAATACGATTTAAGTGCACAAAATTCAAGAAATAAATTTAAATAATTAGTTTATTAATCCTAAACAAATAATTTTATTATTTAAGGGACAATATATTTCTTCCAAATATAAGTATATTTATTTGGAGACGCATCTGAATACAATTTTATTTCTTGTGGAAAAAGTATTGATTTTTAGAGGAAAATCTAAAAGATAAAAAGTTTGATAATAAGGTGGGAAAAATAACTGAGTAATCAATGTGAGTCAGTGGCGTCTGAGAAAAAGTTTCGGGGGTAAAATGTTGCATGATGTGGACACAAACATCACTCTGTAGATTATTTTATTTAATAATAAATTTGCTGTTTCATTCGGCCAAATCATTTGACAATAATAAAATCGATGTTTCTCAACGCAACTTTAATAATAAAAATTTTGTCAGACGTTAGTCTAAATTCCAGTTATTAAAAACCTAGACACTAGTGATTCATGAAGCTATCCGGAAATAATCTGCAACTTCCATCTAATATACAGAAACTGCCATCCCTACAAATCATCTGGCGTTGCTTTTTTTCATTAAAATATTAGTAAACTAAAAAATTCTTATTCACGTCAGACCGTGGTCAAGTTATGTATTTTTTTGCAATCTCAAACGTGTGTGTAATATATTTGCACATATGAAGGTGGTTTCCACTTGCATTATCATTGATTATTACACATGTTGCACTCTGATTGGGAGATTATTTTTTGCTTCATTCATCATTGTATGCGCGTTAAACATTCAACAGTCAGGCGATATTAAGACATGTTTCAAGATCGGTTACCAGCGCTTTATTAGTATATTAGTTTTTAGGACTCAGCATATTAATTTGTGAAGGTTCTAAAAGTGGCCAGAAATGACTCATGACTTTTATATCGCTAACATTTTACAAATCGTGTTCTATTATGTGAACACAAATGATTTATATTCATGAACGATAACACTCGATATAGCAACTAATTAGCTGAATATGGTCTAAATTTAACAACTAGGTTGGCAACCATGTAGCTCCGACTTAAATTCAATGAAGCATATGTGAGACGAGCTAAAAGGCCATATACGACAAATAAACTAGTTTCAGGTACTGTAGAAGAGCTTGGATATGTAGCCTATGCATTGAATTTAGTTTTTCAAAAATACAAATTATACGTTGTACCATGCCAAGAGTAATTAAACCCATTAATTCATTAAATTTTTAATAGATAATTTGGTTATAAATATTACAAAACCTTGTTAATAATGAGAAAAAACTAGAAAACAATTACACAACGTAATTGCTTTTCTTTTATTTAAAAAAGAATATCTTCTTCAAGTGCCATCTCCATTGCGGAGGTCGGCAATCATTATAGCTATTTTAATTTTTAAGGCAGTTGCTCTAAATAGTTGTTTTGAACTGCATCCAAACCATTCCCTTAGGTTTTTTAGCCATGAAATTTGTCGTCGTCCTACGCCTCTTCTGCCTTGGATTATGAGCCGTAAGATGCTGTTTCTCCCCGTATAATGTGTCCGAAATATTGCAGTTTTCTCTATTTTACTGTTATCTCGACTTCCTTTTCTTTCCCCATTCTTCTCAACACTTCGGCGTTCGTAACTCGATCCACCCACGAAATCCTCTGAATTCTTCTATAGGTCCACATTTCAAAAGAGTTAAGTCTTCTCATTGCCTCTCGATTCAGTGTCCATGCTTCCATTCCATGATATGCACACGTGCTTTCTCGATTCTGGTTTTTATTTCAACGGTATAGTCATTATTTTCTGTTACTAGGGTTCCCAAGTAAGTGTACTTCTTAACTCTTTCTATGTGATGGCCTCCAACCATTAGGGTTTCATTATTATTGGTGTTGTTTTTACTAATTATCATGAACTTGGTCTTTTTCGTGTTAAGAGAGAGTCCATATTCTCCACTAACTCTTAATATTTTATTCATTATTTTTTCTAGGTCTTTCAAACTATCAGCTATTATTACGGTGTCATCTGCATACCTAATATTGTTGATTAAAACTCCGTTTACTTTTATCCCTGCTGTTTCAGATTCAAGACTGTCAAATATGACCTCTTCAGAATAAGCGTTAAATAGTAAAGGTGAAAATATACACCCTTGTCTGACTCCCCTTTGTATTTCCACTTCTCCGGATATTTCCTGTCCAAATCTTACTGCCGCTCGCTGATTGTAATACAGATTTGATATCAACCTTAAATCTCCTTCATCCAAATTTTTGCTTCTGAGAATCTCTATCAGTTTGTCATGTTTGACCCTATCAAAAGCTTTATTGTAATCTATGAAGCAGACATAGAGGTCCTGATTGATATCCAAGCATCTTTGAGTAAGCACATTAAAAGCAAATAATGCTTCTCTTGTACCCACCCCGTCCCGGAAGCCAAACTGTGTGTCACTAATATCCAGCTCCAATTTGGAATGTATTCTAGCGTGTACAATTTTTAAAAGGGTTTTCAAAGTATGTGACATAAGACTGATTGTTCGATAGTCACTGCATTCTTTTGAATTTGCTTTCTTTGGTAAACATATGAATGTTGATGGTAACATTTCTCGGGGGATGGTTCCTGTCGTGTAAATTGTATTAAATAATCTCACCAATAAATCCAAATTTTTGTCATTGATCAGCTTCCACAACTCATCTGGCATTTCATCTGGACCAACAGCTTTATTAGTTTTTATCGATCTTAATGCATAAATGACCTCTGCTTTAGTAATTTCAGGCCCATGTCACCGCTCAGACTGTTTATAGAAGAATTTTCGTGTCTTTGATCTTCAAATAGTTTTTCTATGTATTCTTTCCACTTGCATAATTTTTGTTGTGTTTCCATAATAATGTTTCTCTCTTTGTCTAGCAATACATTTGAGGTTTTTCTCTTTTCTATTCCAGCTAGTTCTTTGACTTTTTTATGCAAGTTGAAGTTGTCGTACTTGTTTTGCAACTCCTCTATTTCTTTGCATTTTCCAGAAAGGTACTCTTCTTTTGCTGCTCTTATTTTTCTTCTTATTTGAATTTGCAACTGTTGATATCGGGTCTTGTTGGTCTTGTGTTTCCTTCTTTCATCCATCAACTCCAAAATATCATCTGTCATCCAATCTTCTTTCTTGTATCTTGATGATGTAAGTACTTTCTTGCTTGGTTTCATAATTGACGTTTTGAAAAACTGCCACAGTTGTTCAACGTTGTCATCGTTTAACCCAGGCTTGCCTTGTCTTCTTTTTAAGTTTGTGTTGATGTCTTGTCTCAGCTTTTCTTTCGTTTCTTCTGATTTTAATTTGTGTATATTTAATTTTTTGATGTTGTGATTTGTTTGTATCCTTTTTAATTTAAGTTGGAATTTAGCGATAAGGAGATTGTGGTCCGAAAATACGTCCACACTTGGGTACGCCTTTACTGAATGTACTGCGTTTCGATATCTGTGTTTTATCAAGACGTAATCAATCTGGTTTCTAACTATGTTGTTGTCCTTATCAGCTGGTGACCTCCATGTATAGAGACGACGTTTAGGTAGCTTAAAAAAGGTATTTGTTACTACTAGATTATGCTCTTGACAGAATTCTATAAGACGATCTCATTTATCATTGCGCACTCCAAGGCCGTATGGCCCGACAATAGAATCACATTTACCCTGGCTAATTTTTGTGTTAAAATCCCCCATTACAACAGTAATATCTCTAGATTTTGTGAGGCGTAGAATATAAGAAGAAGAATATAACATCCGTTAAATCATACTCTATGCTTACAATATCATTTAACACTGTAATAAAAAAAAACGACTTTTGCCATCAAAATATAATTAGAATGGTATGCCTTAAAACAGTTCTTAAAGTGAAGACGTACTTTGCACTTGTCACAAATAAAATGCGCCTTTTTACTGCATATTTCGCATCGTCTAATTATACCTATAAGATAATTCTTACCATCATATCTTAAATTGTCATTGTGAAGTTGACTTTTTTCCGTCATGGGGTGCCAAAGATTCTTAGTGAGTCTAACGCAATAGCTCTATGAAAACTTAAAAGACCCCCAAGAGCAAACGCATCTATTGGACAAATTTTACCCATCAGCAACCACACATTAGAAATAGATACATCTAATTTACTTTCATGCATTCTAGTGCGATATACAGCCATCACTTGGTCGATTTTGTCTGCTCCTTTCATTCTCTTATTGTAATTGGCCAAGGACTTTGGCTGAGGAAGAGAAATATTTTCTTTAGTATCTTAATAGTATCTCGTACAATTGCATTCATCCAAACGATCATAGTTAGGTTATATACGTAGCACTTTTGTTACCTTTCCATCTGATAAACGATATTTTGTTATTCGTATCTGTTTGGTAGACATATTAACACCTAGATTTTGTGTCAGCAAGAGGACCTTTTCCTGTTATCGTATATTAGATTGATTGCACCTGTTGCACAGTATTCCACCTCGGATAGGTAATTGAGTCAAAAACTTGAAGGTAAATAGTCATCAAAATATAAGAGATCCATTACCGAAATCACTTTTTTTCTTTGGACTTGGGCGGGAAATTTCGACAAAATGACGAAGCCATTCTAAGAATTTAAATCCATTGACCCAGCCGTTGTCTGTGCAAATCGCATTGGTGTCAAGTGGTACTCCATCCAATAATCTACCATAATCTATCATAAATAAGGAATGGGGGTATTATAGATCCAGCCACGTTGCATCAACAGAGGATAATCATTAATTTTCTTCTTTCACCACTTGAAATTACACCCACCTGTTTTTTCCCGTTCTTGATAATATCTTTGAAACTTATTACTTGTTATCTAAATGCTGGTTTAATCCATGTTGTATTTCCAGGTAGCGTCAATAGTTTGTTTTTTTCTGCATACTGATACATAAGTTTCAAAAACTTAGTTTTAGTCAGGCCATGGAGAAGATCATCTACTTGAAATACACACTCCAATAAGTCGAGTTTTTGAACATCACTAAACACTCTCTGATATCGTTCGAGTCCTTTGTGACAACATCCCTTTTTTAAATACCTTTACAAGGTAAAGACCCTGATATCATACTTCTTTGCGGCCAGGGAAACCGAAGTAGTCTTGGATTCTTGTAATTTACACTGCTACGTCATTTAGGATATCTGTTTCATTTTTCTCTTCTATATATTCACCAGCTAAAAATTATTCAAAAACTTTCCCGCTTTCCCATAAGGATATTTGTTATTTAAGAAATAATAACCTCAAAAATATAAAAAGTTATGCCGGTATTTTCATCTTGTTTTAAAGTTAGATAGTAAAAAAATTAAATGATATTATTCACAATATGATAGATGTACAAGTTTTTCGCTAATCAAAAGATACATACCTTTTTTTAACAAATTCGCCAAATTTTTTATATTGCGCGTAGTTACGTCATATAAATACTCCGGCGCCTCATCAAAACTGCTTAAAACTCGGAAATGTTCGGGTATTTTGGGCATACGCACACATTGACACTCACGCTTCATTCGACAGTATACGAGCACTTACCCGCCTTAGACGGGCGATCCGGTTTCAGCTACTGTCCCCTATTTTCCCAATTTAAATAAAGGCCAGTACAATTTAATATATTTCATTGTTTTATCTTTAAAAACACAATTCAAAACAGATGTCAAAATATGTAATTTTTTCAGAGTTCAAAAAGTTACAGAATTAACTAATTTTACTATTTCTCATTCATTGGGAAATCTTCTAAAAACTATTCCAAAAAAGTTACTTTATACGTGTTTGGAAAAAGTATTGTTTTTTTATTGTCGTTAACTTTAGAACCAAACTAGAGACTAAAAAAACTAAATTTAAAGTTTTCCCAAAAGCCATTCATCGAAGTTTGTTTCAACAATTCTAACTTGTACGGGTTTAATGTTAGGAAAGTTTTAGGATAAACCTGATAAACAAAAAGTTTGATTTTGATTGATAGTGATAAAGAACTCAGTGTTTTATATTTTATTCTTTTCAAAAAATAACTGATTGATCTCCGATCATCTTAAGTTTTCAGTTATTTATATGGCATCTTGAGCACAAAAAATAGGAATAATATATTAGGTACAGTATGGGGCTCGATTAATGTAAAATGTTATTAAAAGGCAGAAATAATGAAAACGTTTAAATCTTATTTTGGCAAATGTTCAATATGGGCTCTACGTACTTCAATACATTTCCTCATTCTTCGAATATTTTCCCGCTGCACTGCAAATAATATTCTAACTAGTTCTTTTGGATGCCCTCAGAAGTCTAAGGGATTTAGGTCTGGAGATCTTGGTGGCTATAAAACAGACTCACTTTGACCTATCCATCGAGAACCAAAAATGTTAATTAAGTCTTGACGTACTATAGGGGTAAAACGAGATGGAGCATCATCATGCATGTACCACATTTGCAATCTTCTATCAAAAGTACGTCTTCCAATAAACTATTTAAATTTTGCTGCAAAAATTGCAAATAAATCTCACCATTTAGTGTTCCTTCCAAAACAAATGGACCAATAAGGTTATTTTCGATAATGCCGGCCCACACATTTACAACAAACCTTTGTTGGTGTTTATTTTGAATTATAGCATGCGGGTTTTCTTGAGCCCAAAAATTGAAATTGTGTGAGTTTATTATATCATCTCTTGTCAAACCGGCCTCTTCGGTAAACAAAATAAGGTTAGAAAAATTTTGATTTAGGATATGTTGCTGAATAAATCCATTGGAGTATTGAAGTTTCGCGAGATAATCATCCGGCGACATAGTGTGTACTTTTTCAACGTGATACGGGTGAAGTAATTGTTCAGTTAGAATTCCATGTACAATACATTTTGTAACATTATTTTGTGTCACGAGATTTCTTATGCTGTTTGAAGGATTGTCAGCAATATCTTGCAAAATTTGTTCCTCTACGTGAGGGTCTCGTGCTCTCCTGGACGTGCCCTCACTGTCACGCTGCGGCAAAAATGACCTTGAATAAAACATGTTAAAAAATTAATTTATTAACTCTAATAATTATTTTCTAATCACCTTTTACCTGTTTCCCTTAGGCTTTGATCAACCCTTTTAAAGGCTTTTGGACTTGGCAACGTTCGAGTTGGAAATCTTTCAGCATAATATCTTCTTGCCTTTGAGGAGTTAAACAGCGCTCTTGCGTTTGAGTTTTTCGAATACAAACTGATTTACACCGACCCCCGCCAGTTTTACCGAAATAAATTAAGAGTACCTTTTTTTAAGAGTGTGACAGAATTTGATAATAGACTCCTGCTAATGACATATTGAGGTAGCGTTAATCATTTTATCTATAATCATTTTTTGCCCCATATTAATTAGTAACTATTTTAATAACCTACAATTAAAATTTCACAGTAATAAAGACACTCTGGAAGTCTGGTCGTGCATATTCTCTCTTGCAGCTTTAGTACCAAATAACTACGGTTATTTAAGCTCACCAAACACAACTCAGAACTTCAAGACTCAGAAAAGGCTGCTAATTTGTTGGTCAGTAGACATCTCTTGTTTTGTAGGTCTCGCAACAGCGCGCACGCAAGTTAATTTGCGTGAAGGTTTTAATTAAATCGAATAAAAGAAGTTTCTCAAAACAACTTAATCTATTAACAAAATAAATAGAATAAAAACGAACTATTTACAATGAGAAACTTAAAATTAATTGCAATTACGAAAAAACTAACATAGTTTCTCTTCTCGGCCGTTATTTTAACCAAAAACGTAAAACCCAATTTTGAAAAAACACGTATAAATAGCTTAATAAAATATTAAACAAAAAAAAAAGAAATAAAACGCGAGAAAACAGCTATTTATATTACTAAATCGAGCCGTATGAAAATCGCGAAATGCCCCACTAAAATAACACACGATAATCCCTTAATTTCCCAAATTAAACAAAAACAATCTTCTTTCCCGACGATTATACCCGTGACGTAATTATTCTACAGCACTGGTACTCATGGTACCGTTCCAACGACATTCAAATTATGACTGACATTTACTATTCCTTAAAAGAGTGTCTTCAAATCTTACACCCCCCGACACCCCTCTGATTCCCGTGTGTACCCATATTAGCCGATGGAACCCTATAAACGTCAATTTCTTTCCCTTAAAGTTCGAAGGTTTCGATCGTTACGTGCTGAGGGTGTTAGCTATTCTAAATCGGATGTTTGATTCCCGAATTGGCCTTTGAGCATCTAAATCCTAATTTTTTATAACAGAGTTAATAAAACTATTCTATTTATTTCTATAACTAAAAGAATATATGTTAAAGACTGTAAAAAAAAATATTCACTTTTCGTGGCTGTTTTGGCAATAAACATCTTAAGTCGTTATTTCTTGTGAATAGAAAAAACAGTGATTAAATCAAAATTCTTTTTACAAATGGCCAAACGATATATTTCTATTATAGTGAGTTTATTTGATCATTCTTTTGTTTCCTAATAATGGGAAAATCGTTCAATATTCTAAAATATTTTAAAGGTTTGTGCATATACCATATGTTATAAACCTCCTTTATCTTTCGGTTTTATTTACATAACCAGGGCAGGATTACTTAGACAGATTTATAGGCAATTCTAAGAGAGGGTCTTATTACGTCTTCATAAATTAACTGATTTTATGTATATTTTTAAGAAAACATTTAAACGACAAAGATCATAAAAGTTAAGCTCGATAACTGATTTATTTTTCCTTTAGACTTTCGTGGATAGTGATAATAAAATATAACTACCCTATTCCCACCGGAAATCTATTCACAGAGTGATTATTTAATTATTTATTTTAATAGAATATAGTTCACATTGAACAGTGAAAAATAATTAATATTTGTTCCGTTACAAGAGGACTGACCGAAGTGTTTAAAAAATCAGTTTCCTGGTCAGTAAAATGACACGTATCAAAAATTATGACCAACGAGTGTGGTTACAGCTCCGTTCCTGACTTCTCTGATGATCTTAAATATCTTCTGTAGTATGGCTTAATGAGTATGGTCTCTAAAAAATATTAAAATTTCATTAAATTAAAAACGTCGGTGGTTCAAAACTTAGAGCCAATAAGGTTAATCTTTGGGTACCCCTTTAGGGCTTTGTATCTCTGTTACGGGATACTTTAGGATTTTTTTTTCTATGACAAAGTAGGATTATTTTGACCTCCCCTGTGTACTCCTGAGAAGTTATGGGGTACTTACAGGACACCCTGTGTAAAAACTGCCTAATAGAATTTTAACGCAATCTGTTGAAATTTAATTAAAATACTTTTATAATAATTTTAATAATTCGTCCAATGTAGCAAATTAGATTTCGTTAAAAATAAATTTAACATTGTCGTTCAACATTTTTGCCACTAATATAAAGAGTATAAAAACATTTTGCCTTAAAACTGTAAGAGCTTTAGGCTTTCAAGTTATAAATTAATTTTTGTTATTACCTCAATTCCCATCCTGGATAAAATTTAAAAGTTCTAATCGGATGCTCTTTAATTTTTGTTTTCTTAACAATATAAACTGTGTATTTTAAAATCATAATTTTGTTATGAACCCAATAACTTCTAAAAATATCCTTTTCTTGATATTGTCTCGCCCAGCTTTGAGATGTGACTAGGGACGTAGCATTTAGGAATTTGGTCTTCAGAGATTACACTCTAATTATACTCTTTAACTTCCGATTATATATAAAAAATAGTTTATTTAAAAATAAGCGACATTAAACATTTTAGACTGTATATTATTATGACTAATTTTTTAACTTACGTTAAGATTATCTTCATCTTGGCACTCTTGACGGGGGTTGTCACTAGAGTTTTACTATTTGTCGACCCGGTCTGGACTGGGACCTGGGACACGCTTGAGATTTTCGCTTCACTAATCTTCTGGGCAAGTAACTAATTCACAATAGACTGGCTGCTCTGCATCGGATCAACTGACCCTTAAACTGATTGCACCGATTGAACTCTATCCCAAGCATGTCCGTCCTTTTCAGCCTGTTTTGTTTTTTTCATCAAGTCAACGAATCGTCTTCTTACAATCTCGGTTCATCCTGACCTGGAAAGCAATCTTGCTGACTTGGTGAATTTGTACGATCGACATAACATTTCATAATTAAAAGGTCATAAAATTATAAAAGGTAACGCGATTGTGATTGTTTAAATTTAAAATAAAAGATTAGTAAAATTGGAAAATGCCATTTTATGAAATATTCTTTTTTATGTTTTTCCCTATGTGACAATATGTGGCATGCCAAAACTTAGTTATGATTTGTTGTGGAAACCTCTACTTTATTGAACATATTGCACGATACAATATTTTATTTCTTATCGAATGTTGTTCCTTTCTCGGTAGTATCATAAAAAATTTGTGTTGAACGAAACAAAATGGCAAAGAGATACAATGTTTCTGGAATAAAACAGGAGATTTTATTGAGAAATACAAAAAGCTGTCGTAAACTGGAAATAAAATGAAAATAAAAAAATTATAGGTATTTTTTCCCTACGTGTTATACACTACAAAAAATTTTAAAACTTGTCTCCATAAAACCTTTATTAACATCTTGAATTACTTAGTTACATGTCTGTGACGACACTCAACTTATCTAATAGCAAAAGTTTTTACTGCAGACTTAACATTTTACTATTAAGATGGCGTCGGACAGATTTACATATTTCCAAGAAATCTTAGAACATTTTTTAAAGAAGGAAAAATGTCATTCCTTTACTTGGGTGATCATACTTTTGCAAAGTGCAGTAGTTCTTCCGGGTGGGAGACAAAAAACCTCCTTACTAATTTTAACGTACGACGTTTAGTTTTCGAGATAAACAATATTAAAAGTTTAAAAAATGCTGTTTTTGCGATTTTTGAATGTTAATTACTTTGGATTGAACAAATATTTTTCAATTGTGCTATCGAGATCTATAACCCACAATAAGATTTTATGTGAAAAAGCTATTTTTTAAATGCTTCTTTTAGCTACAAACATATAACGTTTGGCCGCTAGTATATATGATTTGCCGATATGGTACGGCACGGAAAGTATACTTTTAGGCGTATTATGAGATCGAACACCCTTTTTTATACTGAGTGTCCGGGAAAATGTGAGAAATCTCCCGGATATGAAAAAAAGACGTGAAAGGAATACAACAAGTTTATAGAATCTTTTTTCGTATACGTCTCCTCGTTGGAGTTATGGGCTCTCAAAGAGCAATGGAGTCAAGTTTTTTTACATAAAATTATTGAATCACCAGAAATATATATTTTTTTTTAATGATGTATACTAGGTAAGACCTTTCAAATTACTATCTAAGAAAGTGGGTGAATTACTCACAGCTGTAGGGACCGACTAGCTGTGACACTTATGACCCCTTCTTTTACGCCCTGTATGATAAGAACTTTGGACACCGTTTTTTACATAACTTTAACTATTAACTAGAAATTAGGTATTTTTCATTCATGTCGGACATCCTTACCGTTTTCGAAAAAACAATATTTTATTTACATCATGTATTTGGCATTTTTCGATAAAATATACAAATTTTATTCCTAGCAAATGTTCCACCCTCAATCCTGTAATAAAAAAATTGGATCCATAATTAGAGTTTATCTCTTTAATTTAAAACGTCTAATTCTGTGAACTGCAGTTCGACCAAGGTTCGTAAAAAATGTGCGTTCTGTTTCATCGGCACCAAAATCAAAGTATTGTTTCAACGTTGCTAGACATGAAACAAATAAATATCCTGCATTTTAGAATTTATAAACTCTCACAGCGTTGATGCACTGATTCTTTAAGTTGATAATAATTTACGGATTTTTGGTGAAATTAATTGTAAAAGAATTTGAAATATTGAATACACGTTTATTGACTATGCAGATATGCATCTGATGTGTGGTCTTGCATCTTTTAATGCTTTGAACACCAGGAGGTAATATCACGACAGATATCCTAATCGTGCTCTTCCATATTAGGAAATATTTCAACGAGTTGATCAACTAGGTGACCAATGTCTAAGGGAGAATGGTTGGCGATTCCATTTAATAAAATAATATTATAAAATTTCTTCACAAATTTTAGGAAAGTTTGGGAAAAGAAGTACTGATGCTGATCGGGAAAGAACCAGGCGCGGATCCAAGGGGGGAGGGGGCGGTGGGGACGATCGTCCCCCCCCCCCAAGAGCTTGGAGTTCAGGAAAATAGACCCGATTTTGCCTCTTATACTATAGTTTATTCAAGAACTAGGGAAAGTTTTTAATTTTTTACCTTTTTTTCTTCGCAAACTACCTGTGTTCTTTAGTCCGGTGTCTTTGGCAAAATCTGTTAGACACATATATTTTTCATAGGAATAGGTTAGAAATTTTATAATCAAAAATACTGGTCTATAATAATGGACTATTTGGGTTGGATAGCAATAGATATTTGGATGTGTGAGGTGTTAAAAAGGATTTTAATCCTTGTCATAGGCATCGGAAGGCATCAAAAGGAGATCTATTTTATCACTAAATATTTATGACATAGAGTATTATTTCAGTAAGAACCTTAAAATAAAAAGTTTTTATAATATTATTTTATTTCTTATGATTTTTTAATAATTCACATATATTAGAAAATATAGATAATTTTGATATATTTAACACAAATCACAACTGTAGTTTTATTATTTTTAATTTTGGCATAGAAACCGTTTTAGGCTCATTCAGATTAAAACGTGGACTTTTTCTCTCAAAAAATTCTAAGTTATAATTTAAATACATACAAAATACCCATTGTCAAAAATACAAGAAGTTAAACATATATATATATATATATATATATATATATATATATATATATATATATATATATATATATATATATATATATATATATATATATATATATATATATATATACATATATATATATATATAAAAATAAATTCGTCAATATAATATCAAATTTTTTTTGGGGCTATCGGTCATTTTATTATTAATTAAAAACATTTTTGGGATATTTGACGTTCCAGTTTATTTATTTCTTTAACCATCTGCAGAATTACAATTAAACATTAAAAAGGGATTCAAATGTCATTAATTTTTATATGTTACAGAAAATTTAAATAATAAATTGTGTTAACGCTGGTAAACATTACGTATCTTATTCGTCATCAAAGTCAGTGAAGCTATCTTCGCTCAAATTAATTATAATTGATTCCTCTCTCACCGATCATGAGATCGAGTTTCCACATCTTCTTTTATTCTTTTATTATATGGATTTTTCGCAGTTATCTGCAGTAACTTTATTCAAAAAAATCTTTCAAAAGTCCAGTTAAATTATTAATTTTGTAAGTTGCAGCAACTCTACCTTTTATTTGAGAGAGATATTTCCTTCACTAACGGACATTTTCCGGACGATCTATAAGAACAGATTTCCTATCTGGTTTTTCCCAACAAAAATTAAGTTCTCTGAGCAATTTCCCGAGCTCAGGTCGTTTAATTTAAGGCAAATCCCGATCTTCATTGATTTTAGTTAGAATTTTGTCGACGGTTGAGATCTGCTTCTCATAATAAAAAATATGTACAACTCCTTTTATTATAGTTTACATCTCTTCTTCCAACGAGGTTTTTCGTCTGCCTATGACCGAATATAGCTTGGAATTACTAATAATTCCAGTCGTTTTTTTCTCCGTCAGTGTTCGGTACATGATATATTTTCGAACTCCTGTTATATTGGAACACATATCAACAGAGTTTTTAACATTATTATCTAGATATTAATATCTTAAGGCATCATAAACATTCATCGTAATAGGTTTTTCATTGAGGAAAAAATGCCCTCCATCTTTTGGGTATCTCACTAATCTCAAATAATATATAAAAATAAGCACAAACAAAATAAATCACTAAAGACACACTGTAAGGTGTACTTTGCTCACTGACAGAAATTAAATTGAATTATCAGAAATTTTATTGTTGCAGTAAATTTATAAATGCTTATAATATTTAAATATAATTAGATTTACGGCAGTTCTCAGTTACCCGGGGCACTGAAGCAGGTACGTTGGAGGTTTCGGTAACAGTTTTATTACTCTCTCTAGTTCTTGAATAGAGTATAGGAATGTGTATGCTTGCGATCGCCCCTCCCCTTCCCAAGGGCTTTGAGTTCAGGAACATAGAACCGATTCTGCCTTTCATATTAAGAATGTGTATGCCGCTGGCAACCCCTCCCCCCATGTTCACAACTTGTTTTTTTTTTGTGATAGCCCCCCCCCCCAGGAGCTTTGAACTCAGGAAAATAGACCCGATTATGCCTCTTATACGAGGAATGTGTATGTTGATCGCATCTTCACCTGTCGGAAACTTGTTTTTTTTTGTGATCGCCCCCCCCCTCTCCAAAAGCTTCAAGTTCAAAAAAATAGCCCAGTCCCCGCCTTTTACACTAGAAATAGGAATGTTGCTAGTGTCCCCCCCCCCCCCGGGGGACAACTCGCTTTCGCTAGCCATACTGTAATTTTGTGATATCACCACCGCCCCCCCCCCCCAAGGAGAGAGACTGGATCCGCCCCTGGAAAGAACAGTACGTACGCCGCAATTAGAGGAAAATATTTTAAATGCTGTAAATGCAGTTTACTACGTCGAAAACAATAATACATGAAGTTCTTCAAGAACAGCTGTTATATGCATATCATTTCAAAAAAATGCACGAACTGATTCCTCACGATTTTCTCGTAGAATGCTGTTTGCAAACTGGCTATTGAATCAGCAACGAAATAATGTAAACTTCATTAGCACTATTCTCTTCACGGATGACGCAGAGTTTATCAAAAATGATATCATAAATTTACACAACTCACATGTATGGGCTGACGAACTATTATTTCGCATCATCATCATCAGTTCCAATCAATTAATGTCTGGGCAGGAATCGTTGGCAATTTTTTGATTAGATCATTTGTATTGCCAGCACGACTGAATGAAAAATTTTATTTGGAATTCCTCCAGAACGTTTTTCACGATTTACTAGAGCACTGACCAGTTGAAACTCGCCGGAACATGCACACATGTACTACATGCACGATGGGACATCACTTCATTTCAGCGTTGCTGTGCGGGAGCACCTGAATAACGTCTATTCAAACCATTGAATAGGTAGAGGAGGACCCTAGCCTTCTCGATCTTTCGACCATACGCCGTTGGATTTTTACTTGTGGGGACACCTCAAAACCTTGGTGTATTCCACTACGATTTTTTATAAGGAGAAACTTCTGCAGAGAATCACGTTTCATTGTGAAAAACAATGCTGAGTTAATGTGGCGGGTACAGCAATCCCCAATTCGTCGTGCTCGCGAGTGTTAGATTTCACGGAGCCCATGATGAACTCTCTTTAGCTCAGAAACTACGGTGACAGGGGAAAATTCCTCTCTTTCATATTCAATTCGATCGAAGTTAGAGGACTAATAGTGAAAATAAAATTACGTTTCTTTGATTAGTGACACAAGTAGAGAGCACTAAATTTTTAGTCAATAGTTACGGGTATGTAAACAACGTTGTACAAAGTTCTTATCATATACGGTCTAAAAAAAATAGGGTCATGAGTGTAACAGCTAGTCCATCTCTGTAGCTGTAAGTAATTCACTTTCTTGGGTAGTAATTTGAAAGGTCTTACCTGGTATATATCATATTAAAAAAATTGAAATATAATTTGTTGTTCAATAATTATGTGAAAAAAACTTGATCCATTGCAGCTTTTTGAGGGCCCATGCCTCCGAAAAGGGGGCCTACACGAAAAAAGTTTATATGAACTTCTAACATTTTTTTCACGTGTTTTTTTCATATCCGAGAGATTTTTCACATTTTTCCGGAAACCCTATATATAGAAAATATCTTGATATGTTGATCAGCCATGAAAACTTTTTGAGCGTCCGGATTACATGAACTAATCCCAATAATGGCAAAGTTAAGTAAGCTAAAGAGATTATCCAGAAATATCAATATTTACTGAAATAATACCGATAATTTTGGTTGAAAAATTTTCATTAATAGTCTATTTACAGGATAACACTAAAAAAGTATATATTTCACCAATGTTTAAGAAATATAAAACTAAAAAAATCTATAGGGTTATAGGTTTGTAAACTTTACTGAACATGCTAATGTTTTCACCCCAGAACTACACGTTTAAGTGAGAAGAAATTAAATAAAAGAGTATTGTCAAATTAATAAATATTAAAGCAACATCACTAGAGTTCAGTTGAAGGTTAGTAGCTCACCCCAGAGAGTAGAGGCGGGTTATTTATTGTGCTACTCCGTAGCTAGATTAAATACAGGAACCTTCCGTGATGTCGTTAGAAGCTTTCAACTTCACTTTTATAAATACGCAAATACAAAAAAAAATATACGCAAGTAAACATGCAGGTCAAATAAAACTCACCAAAAAACAATAAAAAAGATTTAAATCAAATGTCTAACGGTGTTGCTTTAGCATAAAGCTAGATATACTATGAATAAAATTTTCAGTTTAAATAATCACCAATTTTCAATTTTAGTTAATTACAAAAATTTTCATCTTAAAAAAGTAGAAAATAGTTTAAAGTTGTGAAACTGTATTATTTATAATGACTGAACTGTAAAATAACGGAAAGCAAAAGGGAAAGTAGATTAAAGTCTGCTAAAGCAAAATAATTTCAACAAATATTAATAAAGGTATATAATATTCAATACGTACCAAACTCTAGTACTTACAGGCGCAAATATATAACTCAAACCCTTTATATACCATGATCCTGGGATAGAACACCAGAAAATTGTGCAACGCCCTAAAAAAGAGAAAATAAACTTTATTTTACAAAAATTAATTGGATTGTTATATTTACAATACTTAAAAAAATAAAATTAAACTATTATTCCGATAGTGAGACTGCTAGGCTGTATGATCACGATCAAATCAGACTACAACTCTGGTCAACTGCGTAGTGGTGTGCAGGTACTAGTTAAACATCAGTGTTCATTAACTGATAACTGAAAGTTCTTACCATAAGGTAAACTCAAAAGATATAAACAGTAGAAAAAACAAGTAGAAAGAATCGTCCAATAAAAAAAGCATCTAAGTCCACTTATAAAAATATAATTAAAAGTAAATCAGTTTGTTAGAAAATCAGCGTGGAAGCATTATAAAAAATGAAATATTAATCAATAACTAATTAATAATAATTAAACGAATAATTAATTTAAAGTAATACACTGCTTAAAACTGTTGAACTCATAGACAGCTAAGAGTAAGAATTTATAAACGTACCCTAAAAGTTCAGTCTGACTCCCGGTGATTATCAAAATTTATTCAATATAATATAGTCCCATAAATGGGAATAAAAATAAAAATAAAATAGATAATAATTGGCATTTGAGATCAATGCTTACGATAAATGCTTACTTTAATTAACTTTAATTGCTACCAAACAAATCAGTTTAAATCTGGCTACATAAACGCAATTTTAATTAAGCTCCAAGGCAGGAATAATAAATCAAAATATAATCACACCATTTACTACAATGCTAAGTAGAAGCCAAATTTTGGCAAATACTTTGAATTAAATAAAAACAAATAAAGTTTTTGTAACTAAACATGTTAAAAAACACAAAAAAAAATCACACTGGAGTCAAACTGAAAGTAATCGAGCCACAAGACATATCACAAGGCTATATAATTTTATTTTCACCAATCTTTTATATAGAGTGGGCCAAGAGATTCAATACAAACCAAATTTACTTTCAAATATATAAAATAAATTAGTTTTTGGAGTTATCTTGATACACCCGGGAAGCAAATATGTATCAAAATGTAGTAAATTTTTCAATAATCAGCAAACATTGTTCTCAAAATAGATTCTTACTAATATCAAAAGAATAATTAAAGCATTACCAAGGTAACAGCTATCAAAAATTAAGAAAATATAAGAAAAATTGATCAATATCCATAAAAAAAAATCACAAACAGCCTAAAAACCCAATATATAACTTAGTAGTCGAGTGCATGTAAATTTAAGTGTATAACTTCAATAAATCAAAAATCTATGAAATATAGTTGTAATGAATTGCAATTAATCAATCTTACCTTAAGTTACTATTTGGAGTTAACAGAATCCCTTCAATGAAATCTGAAAAACAGCAGAAATGCTCTTCTTAATGTTTATTTCGGTAAAAATAACTCGAAAATACCAAAAGGTAACTAATCAACTAAACTCAATTACCGGAAAAATTTTAAATATTTTTCACCTCAAAATCCTAAATGATGGTTCACATAATTTGAGATGAAAAAATTTGCAGCTTCTTCAATTGTTTTTCAGACAGGCAAAGTGAAGTCAAGGCAAATGGTCTCGGTCTTATTTATATCAAAAACCCATGCGTAAGCACCACGCTTCTTCTTTCAAGCTATCCAGAATTAAAAAAAGGAAAACTCAAAAATAACTCTATGCTAGTTTCTGGAGGACCACAGTCGGCTGGAATAAATTTATAAAATAAGTCAATTCATTAATTATTGACATTCTCTGCTCGAAATCAAATACATAACCCCATTAGTTATTTTAAAACTACCGACGGATACTACCGACACAGATCAAAAAGGATTTCTCTTTTGCAACAATTATCGATTTCCTAAAAGTTTGAGAACCCCACACAATAGATGTCGATGAGACAAGTAACAAAACAGAAATTTATAAGACCCAAAAAACTAAAATAACTTAAAAAATACGCGATAGCTGGTGAATTGAAGAACTTTATACTGACAGCAATACAAGAAAGCATTGACAAGGGTGAAAATTAAACTAGAACATAGAGAAAATTAATCTAGATATGCCGATTTCCGCACAATGGATTCAAATAATAAGAACAAAAAATGAGATAATGCGAAAAGCATTACATAGAAAAATGACTTGTAAATGCAAATTCCATAGTGCTAAATGACAGCCTGAGGAATCAATGTTATCAATAAAGCAAAATTTATCGAACTAATTAAATAAATTTCTAGAAAACTGCCGTAAGAACTGATAAAAGAAAGAATTTCACTCGAATAGTAGGCAGGAAAACTGAGATTTGACTAGAAAAAAGTTCAAAAAATAAAAGCTAAATACAATCACCCTTAGTCTAACAAATGCCAAGTAATGCAACATAAATAGGACTCAAACAGAGATAATTAAATGTAACTTAAAACCGAACTTTGTAGCGTAAGAAACTAGCCAAAATTTAGGAAGATACAACAACCGAGCTGTAAAAGAAATGAAAAAGGGAATAGAAATACAGAGATCTGTAGTAAAATCGACAAAATATGCAACTAACTAACAAATTTAGCATTTGCAGAAATAAGATAAAATTAATTGATTTAATTCCATATAAAAGATCGACTATAGTCCAAGTAATAGGTAAAAATTAGTGCTGCTTTTGATGTAATTTTCGAGATGGATCCTATCCAGGGAGATTGGGGGCACCGTGAGAACAAACTTTACATAAAATGTAAGAGCAAGAAATAGGTTGGGGTCAAGAGGGAGGCGGTCAAAGTATGCTAAAACACCTTTTTTGAATTTAAAAATTTCAAATAAGAGTTATAGAGATTTTAAAAACCAACATTTGCGCTTTCGTGCGCTCATTTTCGTCAATTTGTTATTGTAAAAGTGCCAGACAACTTTTAAAATCGGCCATTTATTGCATATCAACTATTTATTGCAAAATAAACTTTTTTTGCACTTTTTTGATTTCGAAGGGAGAAAATGATATCTTATAACAGTAAATAATTTGGTTATACCAAGACGCAAAATGTTGATTGCTATTACTTTTTTTGGGTTAACATTTTGACCTCCACAAAGACTCAATCTCTTCGTGATGGCCCAAATTTTGTTAGGGGCAAATGAAAAAATTAATTTTCAACCCCTTAAATACCTCTTTATAAAAGAGGATATGCCATATTCATAATGTTTCGAGCCACCCCAGATTAAAAAAAAACCGAAATTGATTTATTCGTCGCTGAAATACGGAGAATTTTTCCGAGTGCTTTTGATTTGAAGCTGCGAATTCAGTTTTCTCGCGTACACGAGAAATCTATTTCTTGATTTAAAAAAAACACACTCTTATTAAAGTGATATTTAAGGGGTTGAAAATTATTTTTTCATTTGCCCCTAACAAAATATGAAAGTCTAGGCCTTCACGAAGAGATTGTGGGGACAAAATGTTCACCCAAAGAAAGTTATAGCAGTCAACATTTTGCGTCTTGGGATAAACAATTAGCAATATCTCAGCAAAAAATTATCCAATTTACTATTATAAAATATTATTTTATTCAGAAAGACGAGGGCTTCTCTTTAAAATTAAAAAGTGAAATAAAGTTTAATGTTGCAATAAATATTTGATATAAAAAAATGGCTTTTTTGAGGGTTCCTGGCCTTTTTGCAATCACAAATTAACAAAAATGATCGCAAAAAAGCTCGAATTGTAAATTTTTAAAAACTCTACAACTTTTGTTTGAAACTTTTTTTTCCAAAATGTGTTTTTTGACTTGTAGATTGGAAAAATCTGTTTTAGCCAACTTCGACACTCCCCCTTCCTGGCCCCACCCTATTTTTTGCGGTTACATTTTATGTAGGGTTTGTTTTTATACTGCCTCCAATACTCCTGTGTAGGTCTCATCAATCTCGGAATTGTCACTATTTTTACCTATGTCTTGGACAAATAAGCCAAAAAAATGTAACGTCAAATGTGCCCCGCTTGTAATAACTTTACCCTATGTCGAGTATCTTGATAACAATAATGTCGTATTCATTATTGATTGCGTCTAACAGTAGTAAATAATATCGTTGACAATAACATTATTCACAACCCACACTATCTTCCAAAAAGGTGCGTGTCATTTACGTCAAATAAAAATTCCATTTCTCAATAGTTTTATTTCAGAAAACTCCGTCTTGATACAAGACCATTTTTATTTCTCTGTGGACTTTTCGTTTGATGTTTTATATTGAGGAGAATATCAGTTTCGCTCCAACTTCTGTGCCGAACAGAACATCAGAGAACCGATAATTTTAAATCGATAAAAATAATAATGTATCGAATCGATTTTGGTTTTAAATTAATAAAATAAGTAATTTAATAAAATAAGTACATAAGTAAAAATAATTAAATCAACATTAATAATGTTTGTTAGTGAATATAAGTTAGTTTTGTGTGCATCGCTGTAAAGAAAGTACGATAAAAATAGTGTACCGCATACAAGAAACTTAAGTATTAGGTTTAACTTGCTTAGCTTGGTTCTTAATTATTTCCCATGCAACATTTATACAAACAAATATTGTCACACAATATTCAGATAAAATTTATCTAAATAAAATAAGTATGTATTTACGATATGTAAATGCATGCTTCTTGTTTTACCTAAATAATCTATTTTTAAAAGAAATATTAATTTAAGAATTTCAATCAAAAATATATATTATTTGTACATTTTTAATTATTTACCAAAAAGTATACAAAATAATAGGTCAGGTCATCAATCAAGTGTCGTAAAGGTCATGATATTTTTTTCTACTCATTATCACACTATATGGACATCACATAGTTAGGGAGCTAGCAGCTATATTCACGAGCGATTTACATTCTTTCCACAACAATAGATGTGATCAACTCAAAAGTATGTAATGTAATAAGTTTAGTGCTAAATGATTTTTTAAATAATAGAGTTTGAACATTGAAAAAAAAGCTCTTATATAAATTATCTGCATATGTCAGCCTTTCATATCTTGCATGGAATGCAAACAAAAATGACTGGCACCCAGACTTGTGTTTTTTTGTAAATGGTAAAATAAATAAGAGTAACCTTTACTTAATGATGTGAAGTGTTTTGAGTGTCATTAAATTTACTTTATTTGCATTCCTTGAGTCCAAAAATTTCATTTGATGATGTCAATGTGGCTGATTTGTTAGCAAAAAGATTCAATGATTGAAAATTCGTTAAAAAGGCTATTTTAAGTTTTTTATATAGATAAGTGTTTGGAATAAAATAAAAGTAAAAACATATACCAGAGTTCTTTCTGGTTTTGTTATTCATTTAATAGCAGCATTTTTAAAATTTATGAAAATTTTTATCTATCTATATTATCTAATATCAAAATTGCCATTTATACAAACCCTCTTTCTCTTTATTTCTTTCTCTGTCACTCGAGATTTCTTTGTATTATTCACTTATTCGGTATTTTTTTTATCTCGTTCACTCGACAATGGCTATCTCTATTTGAAATAATTTGTAGCGCTGTCTCTATATATCTCTATAAAAACACTACACAGCAAACAATGCACACCTGGGACGGACTGGGTCCTGAGCAAGAATATACCCGGTGGGCCTCCAATGAATACTTTTCTCAAGACAGGTATATGAAAGCCTTTGCAGTAATTTAAGTTCTTTTACAGGAGAACATATACAGGGTATCCGATAGGTACCTCCTAATTTCTCAGGATATACAGGGGAAGTCAAAATAACCCTACTTTGTCATAGAAAAAAATTTCCTCAAATGCCCCTTAAAGAAGATACAGAGCCCTAGCGATTTACCTTATCGGCTCTAAGTTTTGAACCGACTTGTATAATTTAATGACATTTTAATATTTTATAGAAGCTATAAAGACTCATTAAACCATACTACAATGGATGTTTTAGATCATCAGATAAGTCAGGACCGGACTTGCAGCCACACTTTTTAAGCCTAATTTTTGACAGATGTCATTTTGCAGAGCAAAAAACTGATTTTATAAATAATTTGGTCATACCTCTTCAAAACAGGTATTCCTAATTAAAATTTCTATAAAACTGGCGGTTTTCGAGCGTTGTTTATGCGAAAAACTAATGCTAAACCCAAATAAGTACAAATAAAATATATATGGTGAGCTGTCTAACCCTTCAAAGGCAAGAAGATGTTTTCCTGAAACATTTCCAGCTCAGACATTGTCAAATTTAGACACTTTTCAAAGTGTTGACCAGAGCTTAATTAATTTACAATAATACTAAAATGAAAGAACAGTGAAAACGATTAAATGTTATTTTGGCAAATGTTTAATATGGGCTCCACGTACTTCAACAGATTTTCTTATTCTTCGAATATTTTCCCGCTGCATTGCAAATAATATTCCGGCATCAATATGAACTTCGTTAGAATTTTGTGCTATTCTCGCTAGTAGTTCTTCTCTACTATTTACCGATGTTGAATAAACTTCTTTAAGATGTCCCCAGAAGCAAAAGTCTAAGGAATTTAGGTCTGGAGCCCTTGGTGGCCATAAAACCGGCATGAGAATCGAAGTTATTTAATGTGAAAAGTGCATTTGCTGAATGAAAATTTTGAGTGGGGGGAAAAATAAAAGAAAAATATTTCTATCACAATTATTAACATGAAACACGAACAAAAAAATTAACAAATTATTGCTTCTTTTACATTGGCATTTGGGGGGGGGGGGATTACCAACCTATATTAACAGGGATTAGTTGTAAATAAAAAAAGAACAATTCCAGTTCTAGTCTAGAAAATATGTAGGATGTAAAAACTATTTATAATTTGGGACTCTTTCTTTCAAATGTCAGGGGCGCTCTCTGCCCCTTAATCAGTCTCTGATGTAGACCACGTATAACATCTTTTCTTTTTTTTTTTGTTAACATACGAAATAAAAAAAATTCAAATACTAGTAGAAAAAGAGAAATTCGAAACATTTGAATACTTAAGGAGTAATATTACTTATATGAACACCGAATATAGTACTTAAAATAGTTCAAAAATGTTTTTGTAGTGGTTCGTATTAAAACAATAATATTTATGATCATTTTAGCTGAACAATTAAATTATAAATTAAATATTGAAAAAATTTAAAAATATGGCGGCCTCAACTAGATGAGTGGAGTGTTAGCATTTACTTTTTTATTGTGGATTGAAACTTTTGGCCCGAGGGCAGATATCTGCACCTTTTTTTTTGCAATTTTTGAAGGTCTATAATTCAAAATTCAGCAAAGTAGCGCTTGCAGACATTGACTATTTTAGTCAATGTGTTGTAATAACTGAATATAATTAACACATTCAGGTCGTTCACAACACTTTGACGAATTGTTAATAAAAAAAATCATTATTAGAGGAACGGCTGACGCGCAGTTTGAGGATAAAAACTCCACAATAAATAGCATCAGAACAGTATTCCGATGATTTAGTAATTTCTGTTACCAGCTCCCTAACTATTAAAAGCTCCATGACAATTTTTAAAAAAGAAGATAATTTCATAGTTTATGATAAACAATAATATTTTAAAAATTTTATCTCCGATTTTTCAAGGTGCGTTCCAATAAAAAAAAATAAAGAAGCATATATAACTTAATGTTTTGGATAAAGCAATAAGACAGTATACAAAAAAAAACAACTACTACGGAATCCTAACGTAATGCGTGTCAGTCATGTACTTGGTCTGATTCATTAAAATCGACATCAATTCATATCATACATCCTTGAAAATGGATATTTTGTGATTTTAGTTACTCGCCTTGAATAAAAAAATTGTTGACTTGCTGAGGAAAACCAAAAAGAATTTCACCCCATTTTTTTTATTCAGTTATTTATACAGGGTGTCCGGCAGGTGTTTTCTAATTTCTCAGAATCATACAAGGGAGGTCAAAATAATCCTATTTTGTCACAGAAAAAAAATTCCCAACGTGCCCCTTAACGGAGATACAGAGCCCTAAAGGGGTACACGGCGATTTATCTTATCGGTTTGAAGTTTTGAACCGACATGTATAATATAATGAAATTTTAATATTTTATAGAGGCCATAAATACTATACCTGTAGAAAGGTTGGCAATGGTTGAACTGGAAATTTTTTAGCATAAGATCTTCTTGATTTCGAAGAATTTGACAGCGGTTCACCACAAATTAAATGCATATAGTCTACTTTGCTTAACAATATTTTACCATTTTTAAATATTATTTTTACTTGAAGACGGTTTTGACAAGTATTAACAATAACAATCTGATTTTTACCTATTTGTGTTCAGCATTAGTAACTTTTGAGTGTTTTGCGTAAAAACCTCTTTATCTCGAAAACCGTCAGTTTTACGAAAATAAATTAAGAGTACCTTTTTTGAAGAGAAGCGACCAAAGTATTTGAAAAATTAGTTTTTAGCTCTGTAGAATTACACCTGTCAAAAATTAGGCTCAACGAGTGTGGCTGCAAGTTCTTTCCCGACTTTTCTGACCATCTAAAACATCTACTGTAATATGGTTTAATAAGTTTTTAAGGCTTTTATAAAATATTAAAGTTTCATTAAATTATAAAAGTTGGTTTAAAATTTAGAGCCAATGAGTTAAATCACTGGGTACCATTTTACAGCTCTGTATCTCCATTAAGGGACACTTTATGAATTTTTTTCTATAACAAAATAGAGCTATTTTGACCCCTGTATACTCCCGAGAAATTAAGAGGTACTTAGCGGACACCCTGTATATTATAATTTGAAGTTAGGCTTATACAATTAAATGAAATTTTCAATGCAACAATAAAAATTCTTTATAAAACTGTGGAATTTTAAGTTATTTAAAAAATATTTTTATACTACAAATCATAATATTACTCATGGTTATGTCAAAAATACCTCAAAAATTAAGATATTCTTCTGTATTGAGATCAAAGCTGTTTATTAGTTTTTATCAAACGTATAAGTTATAAATTAACTACATTTTTTTAAATGTTGCCTGTGATAAAAAAAAATTTGAAATGAGTTTAAAAATGTAGTTCCTAGAATTCATAGTTAACCGCCGGTAAGTTGGTTTAAACCAGTGCTATAAAACTCAACCCACACAATTTATAATTTAAAGATGACGTTTGAATTTAAAAAAAAAATGCTAATTAGTTATTAGACATTGGTTGTGTATAAAAATTAAATTTAATCAGATGCCCTTATTTCAATGGAAGGAAAGAATTTATATTAAGACATTTTTGTGAATAAAAGTTAAGATTTGCTAAAAGTGGATTAAAACTGAACTGGACTTTTATGGTAACTTATCATGGTAACGAATATTTTTGGATTCAATCTTAAGGTATTTAAAAGATTTAAGTATTATTTAAATTGTGAATGTGATATAAATTTGAATAAAAATTTTAAAAATTCGATCGTAAAAAGGTTGTGCAAATTTTTCTTTTAGAAACTGGAGAAACCGTAAGATATTTTTTATTTCCCAGATGACTATTCCTTCAATGTTTATTATTGAAGAGAATATCAGTTTCTCTCCAACTTCTGTGCCGAGCGGAACATCAGGGAATCGTTAATCCTAAATCGATAAAGAAATAACAATGTATAGACGGTTATAAATTCATGGACAATTGTTGTTTATAAAAGAAATAAAATTAACTGAAGTCAATAGAGTATGTTAGTGCATGAAAAGGACAAAATGACAGAAAAAGTACCATCTAAGTTAAAAAAAATATAATGCCTCCATCAAAGTCAAATGATGTAAAGTAACTTGTATTATTAGTAAAATTAACTAGTTTTTACTTTTTTGGGTTTCGGTCATATTATTACTTTATAAAAAAATTAACACATATTTTTTTCTGACATTTCAGTTTATTTTATTGATTAAACCATCTTCAGATAATTACTGTAAATATGAAAAGGAATATGTAAATTTATGCTATATAAACTGAAAATTTTACTTTCTTACCTAATGTTAACAGGTGGTTCACTTGAAAAACTTACATTTAACTATTTTATTACTTTAATCCAATATAATTAAACACTTCTTATTTAATATAAATATAAATATTGAAAACTATTATTTTTTGATGCATTTTTTTTCACATCTGGTTTGTTGTGCTTTTGACAGAGTACTACCAAAGGGTTTGTAAGTTTCTGGACCATCTGTAATTTTATTGCCCTATTAGATTCGTATATACATTACTCAGGTCATTTGTGTCCGTTCTGAAATTCATTGTACCGGGTGTTCTTTTATTATGGATCATTTCTTTAATTGTTCTTTTTTTGTAATTAATTTCTTTGTCTAAAATCTCCACGTTGTTAAAATCGATGTTGTGCATGTTATCAATTGCATGTTTGGCTAAGGCGGTTTTATTATCGTTATTGTGATGTCTAATGCTGTATTTGTGATTTTGTATTCTATTTTTTAAATACAAAAATAGAATCAATACAAAATAGAATACAAAATCACAAATACAGCATTAGACATCACAATAACGATAATAAAACCGCCTTAGCCAAACATGCAATTGATAACATGCACAACATCGATTTTAACAACGTGGAGATTTTAGACAAAGAAATTAATTACAAAAAAAGAACAATTAAAGAAATGATCCATATTAAAAGAACACCCGGTACAATGAATTTCAGAACGGACACAAATGACCTGAGTAATGTATATACGAATCTAATAGGGCAATAAAATTGCAGATGGTCCAGAAACTTTCAAACCCTTTGGTAGTACTCTGTCAAAAGCACAACAAACCAGATGTGAAAAAAAATGCATCAAAAAATAATAGTTTTCTATATTTATATTTATATTAAATAAGAAGTGTTTAATTATATTGGATTAAAGTAATAAAATAGTTAAATGTAAGTTTTTCAAGTGAACCACCTGTTAACATTAGGTAAGAAAGTAAAATTTTCAGTTTATATAGCATAAATTTACATATTCCTATTCATATTTACATTAATTCTCTGAAGATGGTTTAATCAATAAAATAAACCGAAATGTCAGAAAAAAACATGTGTTAATTTTTTTATAAAATAATAATATAACCGAAACCCAAAAAAGTAAAAACTAATTGATAACTACACGGTCAACAAATAGAAACAAAAGTAAAATTAACTTCAAGAATAATATTTTTTACGGTGATACTGAAACCTAATATTATGACTAAAATAATAATATTTTCTTTTAGATGCAACTACAAAAACTAAAAATCCAAATAAATTATTTATTGTGAAATAATATTAATTTTTATATACTTAACCAGTTATAAAATTTATTTTACTTTATAGAGTACCTACGAAAAATCACCATATTAAAAAAATTTGTATATCTTAAGTTTTTTTAAAAATGATTTTTTTAGTTTGTTTTTGGTTAATTTGAAACTGAAAAATAATTTAAAATATTTAAGATATTGCGTTTGCTTCAATTTACAAATGCCACTATTTAACCATATATATACAAATGTTGTTTGGTAATAAAGGAAGGTTTTACGATTTTGGTCAAATTGAAAAGCATGGTTTTTTGGTTTAGACTGCGTCAAATTGGAAATTTATCCGAGGTTTCGCCTACGATTGCACGAGGCATCTTCAGGGGTCTTTATTCCACGGGATTTGAACAATGAATGACCATCTAGGAGCAACAACCCGGTATTTATACTCGACCGATGCTCAGCGAAAGGTGATCCAGCGTCACAATCTATTTCCACGTGCGATGTGGACTGAAACTTGTATCTATATTAATATTATTTAAATATTTACAAATTTTTATTGATTCTCTAATTTTACATTTAAAGAAACCAGAAACTGATGCTTGCACCATAGTTTCAGTTACATTAAAAGTGTGACCTGAGCAATGTTGATGTTCAGCTACTGCAGATTGTACATTTTGTTTTTAGGTCTAGTAGATATCGTAATAGAACAAATATTAATTAATTTATACTGTTTAGTATGAAGTATATTATGCTAAAATTATTAATTAAATTATCACTCGGTGGATAGATTTTTTTCCCGTGGGAACAGGGTAGCATATATTTTTTTTATTACCACTCAAGAAAGTCTGAAAGAAAAATAAATCAATTATCGGACTCAACTTTTATAATCTTTGTCGTTTAAATGTTTTCTTAAAAATATATAAATTCAGACAATTTATGAAGGCATAAAGTAAAAGACCCTTTCTAAGATTTGTCTATAAATCTGTCGAAGAAATCCTACCCAGGTTATGTAAATAAAACCGGAGAGATAAGAGAGATTTTTAACATATGGTATATACAAATACCGTTAAAATGTATTAAAATATTCAACGATTTTCCCATTATTGAGAAACAAAAGAATGATCAAATATATTCACTGTAAGATGTTTATTTCCAAAACAGCTAAAAATAGTTTTTTCACAGTATTTATCGTATATTCTTTTCATAATAGGAAGACGTAGATTAGTTTGTTTCACTATTCTTTTAAATAAAAATTATGACTAAGATGCTCAGAGGCCACGCTCTCAGCACGAAAAGACCGAAACCTTCGAGCATTAAGGGAATGAAATTGACAGTTACAAAGAGTACGACTGAAAAATGCACTAAACAGAGGAGTACAGCGTGTGAGGTTCGAAGGCGCTCTTTTAAGAAATACTAAACTTTAGTTACAGTCTGAATTTCGTTAGAGTCGGTACCGTCTTTCAAGAATAGTGTCGTAGAAAATTATGTGACCGGTATATTCGTCGGGAAAGAAAGTTTTCTTTGTTTTGTTTATCATTTAATTTGGGAAGTTAAGGAAATATCTTGTGTTATTTTAGTCGAGCATTTCGTGATTTTAATACTGTTTACTTACAAATATAAATAGCTGTTTTCTTTTCGAGTTTCATTATTTTTTCTGTTTAATGTTTTAATAAGCTATTTATATCTGTTTTTTTTAACATTGGGTTTTACATTTTTGGTTAATAGAACTGCCAATAAGAGTAATTATATTAGTTTCTTGGGAATTGTTATTTTCTCACTGTAAATAATTCGGTTTTCTATTTATTTTTGTTGATAGACTCAGTGTTTTGAGAAACTTGTTCTATTTATTTTAATTAAAAACCTTCACGTCATCTGACCTGCTAATTAACAGCTTTGCCTAAGTCCTGAAGTCCTGAGTTATGGTTTTGGTAGGCTTAAGTAACCATAGAGAGAAGATGAACGTCCAGACTTCCAGAGTGTCTTTATTACTGTAAAATTTGATTATAGGTTTTTTAAAATAGCTATAAATTAATATGGGGCAGCAGGAAGATTTTAAATGAAGCTGCCAACGCTACCATAATATATCATTTGCAGGAGTCTATGATCAAATTATGTCACAATATAAACTGTTATCTTTCGCTCACATATACTTTACAATAAAATTAGGGTATTTTATAAACGCATTTGTGATAGTATTACGTCCTTTTGTGACTGCAACATTGTTCGAATTTCTTACATGTGTTGAAGATTGTTTGAATATTTGATTTTCGGAACGATGTGACAATCTTGTCAGCAGTTACATGTAAGTGCTGAATCAAGGGGTGCCCTTCCCTTTCTTGATGTATAAGTACAAAGAAAAGATAGTGGCAAATTAGAACACTCTGTGTACAGAAAACACACATACAAATCGATTCTTCTCAAAAACAATCTGTCATTAACTCCTTAGTACATAGAGCTCTTTTAATGTGAGATGAACAATCACTGAAATTAGAAAGAGAAAAACTGACTAATGGTTTGAAAAGCAACGGATAGTACGCTGAAGATATTAGAAATTCTATAAATAAATATAAAAATCCAACTTTTCAACAAAATGTCATAAATGTACCACCTATGGACAGTGTTATCTTGCCTCACGTGCACGGAACTATCGATAAGATTCTCTGATTGCTTCGAAAAACAAATAGTAGGATAATTTTCAACACGTCTAAGAAAGTTGGACAATGTGTGAAGCCACGAAAGGACGCAATACCGTTACAAACAGAAGGCGTTTATCAAATACCTAGCTGTTGTGGTAAAGGTATATGGATAAAACAAGACGCTGCATATTCGTTAAAATTGCGGAACATGAAAGACGTATTAGAAAGAAACAAATTTTACAATCTGCAAGTAGCTGAAGACCAGCATTGCTCAGGTCCCATCATTAATGTAGAAGAAATTGAGTTGCTAGCATCAGTGTCTGGATTCTTTAAACTTAAAATTGGATAATCAATAGAAATTTGTAAATTTTCAAATAATATTAATAGAGATACAGGTTACAAGTCTACATCACATGTGGAAATCGATTGTAACGCTGCATCACGTTTCGCCGAGTTCATGTCAGGTATAAATACCAAACTGTTGCTCCTCGGTAGTTATTCAGTGTTCCAATCTTGTGGAGTAAAGATTCATGTGCAATCGTAGGCGAAACGTCGAATAATTATACCAATTTTACTCGGTCGAAACTCAAAAACCATGATTTTCAAAAAGTTATTTGGATTTCTAAAGAAATTCTAAATCCAAAATTTGGTATAGAAATTTTACTTTTAATTTTTTCCTCATCTTTTCAAAAGAAACTATATTTCTTTCAGTGCATATTTTTTCCTAATTTTCGATGTAATACAATTAAATTTAATTGTAAGTAACAAAATTAATTTAAAAAGAAATATTTATGAGAATTCTTGGACAATGGGTTAAAAATATAAAAATTAAATAAAGAAATTACATAAAAATTATTATTTATACAATTATTTATGTAGTAGAAAGACTTAAATTTGCAATTGTTTTTCAATTCTACTTGTGTTACCAACTTTTAGAAATTTTAGAGAAAATTCTTATCAAAGAAGGGAATTTTAAATACATAACTTATATTAAATTTAAAATGAATGGTATTTTCTAGCTTTCTTACTCATTATGATTCAGAAAAAGTATTTTTTGTACATAAAAATATAACAATAGTCCAAGAATGTCCTCCGGCTCTCTTAACGAAATCTTTTATAAAATATGAATTGTTATAAGAAAGCAAATAATTTTTTTTCTCTTGTTTACTTACTCTTTTTATCTGAATCTCAGGAGAAATATATGCTGACAAAAATATTGTGTTCCTTTTAAAAAAAATATAATCTAGTAAAAACATAAAAGTTAACATCCAGTTTCACTGAGAACGTTTAGATTTTAGATCCGATCTAGTTACCATAGAAGTTAGATCTTCTAGTTCACCAGTTTTATTTTGCTTATGATATTGGCCAATTTACTTTCTGATTGCAACGTACCCGGAATTTCTCATTCAAACAAACCGCGCTTGAGATGTTGTCAAAATATTTTTTTTTCTGGGTTCGTATACCTAGCATCTTGTGCTTAAATATCTGTTTGAGCGTGATGGCTTTGTAAACAAGTCAGTGTTTGTTGTGTTCTGCGTTATTTAGACCTTCCCTGTATGTTCCGGAGAAGTTAGGAAGTACTTACCGGACACACTGTATATTTCTGTTTTATACAGTCTTAGGAACAGAGTTTGAGTAGTTATATTTGCTTGGAAGTCACGTGGTTCTATGCTCCGCTCGTTAGAAGGAGAAGAAAATACGGCTTTCACTCTTCTTGATCTCTCTCGTACTGCGAGAACGGCCAGCAGTGGGGACACGCAATCTAGTATTCTTTACATCTATGATTAAAACCAGTGCGACATGTTTAATATTTTAGGATATTTTTTCACTTCTAATTATGCAAAAACAAACTATAAAAATTGTTTTTTAAAAACTAAATAAATAAAAAAATATCCATAAAATGCAGATTTTTTAGTGAACACTGTATAAAGTTAAATAATTAATAATAATTTATTCTATATTTTTGTAATAAGCGAACAAAATAATCAAAATTTTGATTTACTTTGATTGAATTAGAGATTTTACCCTTTTCATGTAAACACTTAAATATAAGAAACATATTTAAATTAGCTTGTGACTCAAATGATTGAAATACTGGAAAATTACCTCTTTTTCTCACAAAAGCTTTTCTGGACAAATTTAACGAGTCCTAAACTTTTAAAAACCTATTTTTGGTATAAAATTTATTTAACTTTTAATCTAAATAACAAACGCTTCAATAATATTTGACATAACGAAGAATCCCAAAAAGTTATTTTAGTCTCTGGCATTTATAGTTTAAAGCAGACTTTTCATTTCGAAAAGTTTCAATATGTGGTTGAAAGTTAGTGTTATTATAAAAGGAAAACATACGTAATCAATAATGTATTTAAAGACACATGTGAAACAAAAATACAACTTTTGTGAGTGCTGGAGACAGTTTAATATTGAGTTGAAATTTTATGATAACTTATTATGGTAACTAATATCTTTGGATTCAATTTGAAGGTAGATAAAAATAAAAATATAATTTCTATTAAGATCTATAGAGCGATCAAATTAAAGATATAAGCAAAACTACATGAATTGGCTTTTCACAAACTGTGTTTCGCTCCTATTCTGTTTAATAAAGTGAAATATACAAATTTTCGAATTCACGAAATATGACGGAGTTCTTGCTTGGATAAAAATTAAAATATTAAGCATCAAAATTATAGCTCATAATTTGAAAAACACCCTTAAATTATACAAGTACTTTTTTCTTTAGGCTTTTTAAGAAGACGAGAATATTTATTATTAGTCTGAGAGCTGAAAGGGTAAAAAGATTATTATTTTTAGCTGTTTAATTTCATTTTGTTTCGTTGGGAACTTGTTCTCTAATAACAAAATTAAAGTCATATCATGCGACTATGTTGTTATTGTTAATAACAATATCGTTTTTAATAAGAAAAGGTAAAAAATTTAAATAATTGATAGCTGAATATTGTTTATGATTGGATAAACTTAAAAAATATTGTCAAACAGGTGTCATCTTAGTTGTCAGGCCGATATGTAAAAGCGTAGAAAAATCGATTTTTTAAAAAATATATAGCCGTTTCAAATTGATATATGCTATAAAATTTATATATATATATATATATATATAAATAAAATATATATATATATATATATATATATATATATATATATATATATATATATATATAGATATATATACATATATGATTTTTTTTAATTGTTGGGCACCAGGCACAAATAACTATATCGAAGTATAATTCATTTGCATCAACATTTTTTGTTATTACACAAATACACATGTGCTGTATTTCTGAATATACCCCATTTTTCCTGATTAGAAGTTTAAAAACATGGATGTAAATTTTCTCTTTCTCAGGTGAATTCAGATGAAATTATTATTATTATTAGGAAAAGTCAAACCAATGATTCATAAACACAAGTAAAAACTTTAATAAAATAATACAATTGTCAGTGGGTGCAGTTATATGTAAAATTTATAAATCACCTTATCTATTCCTAATTAAAATTATCAATATTATTTAATTGGCACTGTTTTCTTTTATTGGATTTATAAATTATTAAATTCGGCAACATTGTATAAATGTCTGAACGGTTAAAAATGACTAGGGTCTTAATATATGTAATTTTATTTTAAACAATCTAAATTAAAAGTCCTTTCTCCTTTGCCAACTATTGTAACTTTTAAATATTTTTCACAGCTGCTTACTTATTGATTTCATTTATTTATTAATTTAGTAAACTTCTTTTCCTTCCTTTAAAATTGTCTTTCAATCTCCAGAAATTTTTTTATCTATGCTCTATGTTCCTCCCTTTTTAAAATTTTAATGAATGAGAAAAACGATGTCAACTCTTCGACAAATTAATCTGCACTGCCTTCCTTTAATTTTTATAAAATAGCAAATGAAAATTTTGAGGTTATGGTACTGTTAATGAACAAAACTAGCGATTTTTAGACTACAACCGATTAATACCCACTCCTTCTTTTATTTTTTTTAAATAACAAATGAAAAATTTTAGGTTATGTTACTTTTTACGAATAAGATTAACGATGTTTACTGCTGGATGGACCTGCACTCTTTAAAAAAATGAATTTTGGCTTTAATAGTCAGCGATGACGTAGTATATATTTTTGTTTTAATGTTCTTCTGATTGGTCGGCGATCTGACGTAAACTGGCAACTAGATGGAATTTTAAGCTTTGAAATACAAAACCAAAATGGATTCCTAATTGTCAATTTATGATAAAATTTTGATATTTTATTGACATTATGAACTAAATATTATATTTGATGACAATAAATTATGATTTATGTAAATTTTGGACTTTTTGTGATATTTTGATATACCTACACTTTACTTTTGATTATTATTTAGCACATAAAATTGATTAATAAAATTTGATTACGTCATAAAAAATTTTACATATACATTTAAATTTTAATTGTAACTTGCTGAAATTGATAATTCTTGTTTTGTTAATATTATAATCATATTTAACAATGTTTTACCTACAAATAATTACTATTTTATCCTAGTTTTTTTTAAAGTTAACTTATAATCTACATTTTCTTATTCCATTATTACAGACTTACAATATTTTTAACAAAGATTTTTGTTGTTGGAATAAGTAGAAATATATCAGATATTATAGATAATTATTGATAAATAGTGTCTATATTTCACTAAATGATTATTATTTGACGTTTATTCTTACTAATATTATCTTTACCCGCACTCTTTATAAAATGGGTAATTAAGATTCTCTTCTTTGTGGGTTTCACTATATTGTTTTAAACTTCCTTTTTTAGTCACTGTCTCCGATCAATAACATTTCACACATTATTAAAAATATCTCTTATTTATTAGTTTATTAGATTCATGTCTCTCAGAATGAAATATGTTTATTATTCTTACTTTGTATGCACCAATGTCCAATAGTATATTAACGGATCAAATGAATACAATCCATTTCAAAAAATACAAACACTATTTAAAACAGTCAGAAATAATAAAAAAAAACTACAAATCTAAACATTCATCAAAGTGCGTCAAAAGACTAGTATTGATAATTAGCAATATTAACTAATTTTTCAAGAATTGTAAAATTTTTAATTTAAAGACATTAATTGGCAAATGAAAAATATCAATCTCGGTAGGAACTGAATTCATTTCCCTACACATTCGAGAAATAGGACTGTTAATGCCATAATTCGTTCGGTGATATATCACATCAAACAAATTGTGCGCTCTAAAAGCTCTTTGAGGAACTGATAATCCAATATTATTGAGTAGTTCGAGAGAATTCATACAAGAGTTAACAATCTTATAAAGTAGAACGAGGTCAAGATATATGCGTCTCATACACAATGGTAACAACCTCAAAGCATCGGCAGTATCATCATATACAGACCCCTCCTGCTGCATTCTCTGTTTAAAGGCAATGAAACTGAAAAACTTTCTTTGCACTCTTTCTACTTTTTCTTTGTATGTAAAATAATGATATGACCAAACTTGGGACGCATATTCTAAGATTGATCGAACTACAGAGCAGTATATCACTTTAAAACAGTCTACATTATTAAAATCTGTAAGCATTCTCTTCACAAACCCGAGCAACTTCAAACCCCTGTTCACAATATTATTAACATGTATGTCGAAGCAAAGGGCTCGATCAAATGTAACGCCCAGACCCTTCACAAATTCAACGCGATTAATCATGTTATTATCAAGAAAGTAATCAAAAGTTATCCAATCCCTTTTACAATAAAAACTTATAATGGAGCATTTATTAACATTGATGTGCATAAAATTTAACTTACGCCATTCAGAGAACCGAGCTAGATCCTGTTGAATGCCTTCGCAATCGTTGCTACTCCTAACAACCCGAAATATCTTTAAATCATCTGCATAAAGAAGACATCTACTGAAAGTTATGATGTCCTCAATATCGTTAATAAAGCAGTTAAAAAGGAGCGGAGCGAGGTGAGCACCCTGAGGAACACCAGAGGTAACAAATATATCAGATGATCACAGTTATTAATTTTTACTCGCTGTACTCTACCAGATAGGTAACTATTTATTGATTGTAGAAATGATCCATGGATACCCAAGGCTTCCAGCTTGTAAATGAGAAGCTGATGGTTAACCTTGTCGAAAGCCTTGGAGAAGTCAGTGTAAATAGCATCCACTTGACACCTCCCCTCCAAAGCCTCCACCAAGTACTGCTCATAGACAAGCAGATTAGTAGTAGTCGATCGACCTGCCATAAAGCCATGCTGTGAAGTTGCTAACACACACAGCCTAAAAAGAGGACACATCTTTTGGTAAACAATACCCTCAAAAATCTTACTAAATAGTGAAAATTTCGAAATTCCACGATAATTTTCGACGTTAGCTCTGTCTCCATTCTTATGGATTGGCGTAATGTAAGTAGTTTTTCATACTTTTGGGAAAACACCCGTTGATAAGGAAATATTAAAAATCCGATATATATATATATATATATATATATATATATATATATATATATATATATATATATATATATATATATATATATACCATTTCCAAAAATTACATTAATACAACGTATTGCACACTAGAACGCAAAACAATTTCAAGTAATTTCATCACGTCCTTGGAGGTACGTATGTTGAATTTAAAAATATTATTAAAATTGTGCCATAAAACACTTAATCAACGTTTTTTTTTTTCGTTTTATCGTAATTTTATCGCCAAAAAATATATTGAAATTATATAGAATGTTTCGAAAAATATGTTTTTGTATTTTTCGTATAACCTTATATTTAACATATAAAATTTATATTAAAAATTAATGGAACAAATATGTAGTACAAACAGAAAGAGGCGTATGGAAATATTTTTAAATCGTTTAATCCACTGCATTCTCATCATCGGATACGTCACTTTCATCAAGTTTAGATAGATCTATTTTTCCTGGGGTACACGTCTGGGAGTACCAGCTTCATCGAGCATCTTGTGGTCATTCTCGGTATCGGTATCGATATCTATTATGGATTAACATAAAAAATATAATATTTATTTCAATTAGTTGCTGAAATTGTAAGTTCTGTTGGCTCTCCAACTCAGACCCTAGCAAAACATCTAGCCACTATTCTCCAACCCTTCGTCGAAAAAACGGCCTCCTACGTTAAAAACTCGCAACATTTTTGCGAAATATTCAAAAACATACGTTTACAAGAAAAAGAATGTCTAGTTAGTTTTGACGTAACATCACTTTTCACACAAATACTAGTTAAAGAGGCTCTTTCTGTAATAGAAAACAAATACAGTCTGCCAAAATATAGCATCGAATTGGCTAGACACTGTCTTGATAACACCTATTTTACTTATGAGGGCCGACGATATAAACAAGTCTAAGGAGCCCCGATGGGATCGCCGCTATCTCCTGCACTCGCTAACTTATTTATGGAAGATTTTAAATCAAAAGCTTTGGAGACTTCTTCACACAAACCAAGACTGTGGCTACGTTACGTAGATGACACATTCGTTATCTGGCAACATAGGGAAGAAAATCTCAAAAGTTTCCTGGAACACATAAACAGTATACATCCCAAAATTAAATTCACCATGGAGACAGAACAGGAAAGCGAACTACCGTTTCTGAATATCCTACTGAAAAGAAAAGAAGATGGCTTGCTTTCGCACACTGTCTACAGAAAGCCCACTCACACCAACAGGTACCTCAACGCCGATTCACATCACCATCTCGCCCAATTATTTGCAGTAGTGAAATCCCTTGCGTTTCGATCGCAGTCCCTTACAGATCCAGAAAATTTTCACAAAGAGATGAATATACTGCAAGACGCCCTAACAAAGAACGGTTATAAAAAAGAACATATAGACAAGGCTCTAAAAAACAAACACTTGGCCCCAAAAAATCGCGAAAACCAAGAGAAAAGCTCCAAAGTTTTTGTTCCTTATGTAAGAGGCACCACAGACAAGATCGCAAGAATTCTCAGGAGACACAACATTGACACCATTTTCACAACAGACCGTAAAGTAAAAGATCTCTTGCCAGCACCTAAAGAAAGAATCCCTCTAGAAAACCAGGGAGTGTACGAAATTCCATGCGGAGAATGCAGCTCATCTTACGTAGGCCAAACCAATCGTAAAATAAGCGCCAGAAGAGACGAACATATGAACGCTGTCAAGCAAAAAACAACTTCTTCTGCTCTGGCACAACACTGGTTAAACACAGGACATAAGATAAATTTCTCGGGAACAAAAATGCTATCGAGATGTGAAAACCTGTCCACAAGAGTTATAAGGGAAGCCATTGAAAATGCAAAGAGGCCCAACACCTTAAATAGCAGAGATGATAGCCAACGTGTGCCTAATACTTGGAGAAATCTGCTTACAAAACATCAACCAGTACCACTTAGTAACGAAACAGATTACAACTCGGCAACGCAACCACAAACACTGGCAACAGGGCCGATGACGCGCAGCAGGTCTCGCAACCTGATGGGCTGGAACCATTCGGTCACCGAAACGTCAGCTGCCGTATAATCCTGAGAGGGACTCAGCACATACACGGGACCCCCGAAAACCTTCGATTAAATATATATATATATATATATATATATATATATATATATATATATATATATATATATATATATATATGCAATTTATGGAAATGGTACTTGAAATTATATATAGTCGTTGAAAATCGACATATGTTATTGAAAATAGATGAAAATGCATAAAAATAATCGTCAGAACTCCCAGAGTGATCCCAAAAGTTGATAGCTGTAGATAAATATGTTGCGCATCGAGATCTTCGTTTGTCTGACGACTTTTGCGACAACGCTGAGCAGTCTGACGATTATTTTTGTGCATGTTTATCTATTTTCTATCATATAAAGCAATTTCAGATGGCTATATATTTTTTGAAAAATTGATGTTTTTTACTCGTTTACATATCGGGGGACCATTTAGGCAACATCGATACGGGTCTAACAATATTTTTTATGTTTATATACTCATAAACCATACGCTGGCAGTCGGCTGTAAATAATTTAAATTTTTCATATTTCTTTTATTAATAATTATATTGTTATTAACAAAGACTTAATTGTAGTTTTTTACCTGTTCAGCTTTCAGACTACATATAGCGTGATAAATTTGGGATGGCGATTGGCCATAGTTCAACAACTGTTGTGACTTATAACAATAAAAAATTATTTTCTTTTCTTAATTACGCAATTTTTTAAACATTACTTAACTCTTTGTGTTGTGCGTATGACATTAGAATAAATTCTAATTGTATTTTCATTTGTTTCTTTCTAATATACAATGTTTTCCTATTTAAATTACTTGGCATATATTAAAAACTAGAGATGAATTTCCGTACCTTAATGAAGACTTTTAAATTTAGTGTGGGATAAAGGATTATTTCTTCTGAGACACCCTGTATAAATAAAACTAATAAAAGAAAAGGCATTAGTGGGTGTAATAAAGTTTTTCTTTAACAATTTATATTTACCGTCACGCTATAAAGAAAATAAAAGAATAACAAGAACATTACGGAACATTAGAAAACTTTTCTTTTAGAACAATTAATTTATTTGTAAAGAACTTTTAGTTTGAAATAGGGCTAAGAGGAAAAAAAATTTTAATTCATATAACACTAGTGAAAATACAACTCGTTCGCCTACAACCCGTTTGCTTAACAAATACAGATGATGAATCATTTAAGGGCTTAGTGATTGTATGTGTATTTTAGGTCAGCAGAAAAGTAATTTCGGTTTCGTGGTGTGAAATAAAACCCTTTTTTATGCAAAGAATAACCGTTGATCAGTTATATATTTTCCATTCAGTTTAATGACCTCTTGCAGCTTCATGGTCCCTAGTCATAGATATTTAGGTACTTGTCACCAAAAAATTGAACCAAATGGTATTTAAAGAAATACGCGGTACTACCAGAGTCAATTATTTAATTTATTGATTTAAATAGGAATGTCAAGTATCAAATTGTAGAAATATTACCTCTGGGCACTTGTTAAATAAAAGCACATATTTTTGAATTTTTTTTTAACGACGGTTATAACAGTCATTTGCATCTACAAAGTTCAAATATATCCGTTTGCAAATGATGGTTATAACCGCAGATAAGTATCAAAAGAAAACATACATTTCTGTACAACTGTAACTTAAGAAATCAGGAATTTATATAAAAACTGGCAAAACATAGATATTGTAGTATACTAAGATTAACAAAAAACAAATGGCTAATTCATTATTTCTATGGAACTTTCAAAGCACGTAGGACATAATGCAACATTGCCTACAACGTAGAAAATATGTTTTTCTTTTTGTATCCTTCAGGTGCTGGTAGTTTCTAGGGGAAAGGTTGAAATATTGTAACTTGCTGATGACTATGCTGTTGATGGGATGGACCAGGTTCCACACTTGGGGCAAAACACTAGTCCTTGGTCTGCCTGCTCCAATTTTCATTACCAACTTTCTTATACCATAGTATAGATTTGCGAGGGGAAGAAGAGTACAGAACCATTTGATCACAACGATCTATACCCGACATATTCTCATTGTAATCAAGAATTGCCTTGGGCTTTATTTGCAGATGACCAAATTTTTTAGGCACTTTTAGTAATTCCCAAATGTCAGTGGTAGATATAAAAAGCATTTCTCTTTTATCATTCCATTTCCATACATATATGTCTTCAGATATTTTCAACTTACAATTAACTACCTCTTTTGGATTACGTTTCTGTTGTGTGCGTGTGGGACTTAATGATTTTTTGAATAACTCGACCGAATTGTAGTAGTTATCTATATAGATATGATGCCCAAGATCCAAGTAAGGTGTTAATAGTCTTTTTACAATGAGGTTTGTTTGGCCCTCAATTTCATCTGAGCCTGTTTTACCATGATAAATTTCTAGATTTAAAACATAACCGTCAGAAGCCGTCAATTTCAAAAACTTTATTCTATAACATGCATTTTTATTTGGAATATACTGATGAAAACTTAACCTGCCACGAAATAATAGAAGTGATTCATCTGAAGAGACCTTTTCGTATGGTTTATAGGATTTCTGAAAGGTATTAGTTACTAATTTTACCAAAGCAGAAAATTTTTCCAACTTTTTCTCGTTTATTCCTTTATCTGCTTCGGAACTCACATAGCAACTAAGATACCTTAGTAGTTGTTCAAAGCGACGCCCAGAGATAGAATAATCGGATGGTGATATAGGCAGCTGGTGGTGAAGATATGTTCTATACTAGATTCCTTTACTTGCGCATGCATTAATCAAATACCCAAAAATTTGTATTAGTTTATCGAAAAGTCATTGTGCTTCTGCCTCTAGTAGAAGGTCTATTGGATTCGCACAATTTTTTTCCGTAGATATTGATGGAAGTTACTAACAAATCATATATCTCCTGAAAATATTTTTTTAAAAACGCTAAAACGTGAAAAATCAGCATCAACGTCTACTGGGCCTGACTTGCTATTATCAAGGCCAAAACAAAGATGGGTTTTACATCTTTATACCACGTACCTGCTATGTCGGTAACTTCCTCGTTTTCTTAAACATTCAAATTTTCTGTGCTCTCAACTCTTTCTATTTCAATCTCGCTATTGCTCTCTTCAGAATAAAGAGCTTAATCGAGGTCTCCATAAACTCTCCATCGTCTCGGAGTTCCTTTGGGTCCGAATCTGAATCTGCAAATAATTGCATATCTTCATTATCGTGGTCGCTTTCATCAGATACCTCGTCATGCAGCATTTGCAGATATAACTTATCTTTTTCGTGCCAAGATATTGTCTAAAATCGAAAATCACAACCATCCAGAACCCCAAACCTCTATCAAAACAACAAAATCAAAAATAGAAATACTAACCAAATTATAGTTTTTGATCCACAAACAGATTCGCTAATGTACATGTGTGCTCTCTGAACGACGATTATTTATCAACTAATGGTAGCTTTTTGACACACCCTCAACAGTCCTAAAATATGTACATTTAGTATTATATATTGTGACCAATACGGTTTACTGATACATTTTATCTTTATTTCTCTACTCGAATGTTGAAGAATGACTAAAATGTGGTCGGACTTGCATTGGCTTTATTTTTATTTTTACGACGTTTCGATTAGGTTGTATCTCTTATCGTTATCAAGTATAAACTGAATGTTTTGTTTTAAGACTACGAGCTTCTATAGGGATTGTGTCCATTGAAGCGCAACGTTTCGCTTCACTGGACACACCTCAATGATTTGATGTTGCAAAGTAGTGGTTGCCAAAGATTAGGTATCTCGACACTCGGTTTACTGAAGATTCCATTATTCTTTTTAATATATGCTGCTTCTATAAATTTTCTTTTTTTCATATTGGGTTCCATATATATATATATATATATATATATATATATATATATATATATATATATATATATATATATATATTGCCGCAGCCTCAGACCATTTTATATGGTGTTCTTATCCCATCCTAGCGGTCGTTTGGTTTCTCCAATAAACATTTCACCACACTCACGTGGAACTTTGTAAACACATTCTTTCTTATCGGTAGTTTTAGGTTTTGTTTTTGTTAAATGAGCTCTAAGGGTATTTCCTGATTTAAAGACGGTTTTTATATTATAACTACTGTCAATTCATCTCATTTTCTCCGACGTCCCCTTAATGTACAGAATTGTGAAAAAGCATTGTGTTTCTTGCTGTCCAGTGTTCGTTGTTCTAAAATTAGTTTCAAAACGATAACCATTCTGTTGTAAATCGGATTTAATATTTGCTACCTCTTTTTCCAATGATTCGGCATTATTGCATATAGATATAGCGCGATTATAGAGGTTGCGTATAATTACCCGTTTTGTTACAACAGAATGATTAGAACTATGATTAAGATATTGTCCAGTATGTGTTGGCTTTCTGTATACTGAAGTTTTAATAGTTTCGTTTGAACGGTTCACCATGACATCTAGGAAGGGCAATTGATCATTTACCTCTTTTTCCATGGTAAACTTAATTGTAGGTCGAATGGTATTCAGATAATCATTAAGTTCTTGATAATTGCCCTTCCATACGATGAAAGTGTCATCGACATATCTCAACCAGACTTTCGGTTTTACTGTTACCGTTTCTATGGCATGAGTTTCGAACCATTCCATATATATATATATATATATATATATATATATATATATATATATATATATATATATATATATATATATATATATATATATTGGCGACGACTGGAGAGAATGAAGAACCCATCGGAAGCCCGTCGTTCTGAGCGTAGAACTTGTCCTTTACTTGAAAGTAAGCACTACGCAGGGAACAATCCAAAAGGTCTACCACCCCTTCCAGTGGTTACAAATTTTACCGTTGTGTGTCTAACTATAGTCATATGTAATGTGTTTTTGGAAAATGTCGGAAAAACTAACATTAAAATATTCTGAGAACCTTACAAATATTATTAGAATAGATTGTTCAATATTCTTGTTTTATCAGAATATAAAATTTTCAGTTCATAGGGGAAATTAACAAACATAGGCTTGGGCAAATAAAATTCTTTTTAAAAACGAATTTGCTATGTACCACACAGTTTCATACGGGCAAAGCATACAATTTTAAAAATAATAAAAAAATAATTGCGGTTTGCAGTTCAAATATATAAAAAGCAATGGGAAAATCCAATTATAAACAGCAAAACACAAATTTTTATAATTTAGATTTGTTCCCATTACCATGGTTTTCTATTCACGAGAATTACATGTTTACGCTGAAAAGATTAGACTGAAAACAAGTAAAAGTAAACATTAAATACATATTTTTGGACACCATTCTTTTAGAGGTTATATATTAAAACGACTCCCGTCTGTAGTATCACAATTTTTTTTTATTAATGATATTTATGAAACAATGTCACTTTGGGTGTGTGTTAATTCAAAAAATTGTTAAAATCTTTAACGTATCTATATATAATATGTAATTAATGCTACAAAAAATTTGGTAAAAAGCTCTAAGCATTCAACAGTTTTTGTACAATTACAATTGTTTATCCCGCCAAGGTAAAACGTTTTTTTTTCTCATGCTTGTAAAGATTCTCGGTTTTATCCAACAGAGACCTTTTTGTTTCTAAAGACTTTCACTAATGGTCCGAAAAAGGGATCACCGAGTTTTGAAAGGTAAATTGTGCAAAAAGTACAAAAAAAAAGGATATATCTTTTACTCCTATCATTAAACTAAGTAATGAAGTTATTTCAAAAGCTACATTCTTTAAATAATACGGCATATTTTTGAAATAACAATAATTATTTATTTCTCCAACAGAAAAGTACAAATACTATAATAATTGAAAATATTATCACAATATACAATATTTAAAGACACAAAAAATAAAACACAATAAAATTTTACACAAGTCAAAAATTTGAAAAAAATCTCTTAAACCATAACAATTCAGATCCTGTAAATTTTTTTCATCGTGTTTTAACAATGGTTAAATTGACGATCTCTCTAGCTTTTTAATTCGTTAAAAAATTTACATTCGGTAAAATAAATAAATTTTTGATACTGGCTAAAGTAAGTGAGTAGTATTAGTTAACGACACATCAACCCATTGGATTTTTTAGTGACGGGATCTACAGTTTAACGTGAGTTCCGAATCATGGTTCTCAACACTCAACTAACCCCGAGTTTTTACTCTTTGTCAGTTTCGTTTCCTCCGACTATTGGGACTAACCTTTAATAGCCTGATAACTTTTTTAATAACTTGCCGTGCACGAGCTTTGAACTCGAGCTAGTCGTGGTCGTTCCTATCAGTCCTAGCACCTTATACGGCTAGTCTAATATCATGCCCACACTTGCTGAATCTGATTTTTTCGGAACGTAAGTGTTTTAAGTCTAGTATTATACTTATGCGCAAATCTAATTCATTGAAAGATATTTTTATTCCGATAAGCAAAAATACAAACCTCGTAAATGTAAATATCAGCCATCGTTAAAATGTTTAATCTCTTAAAATCATCTTTACATAATTGTCTCTATCCTAAATCAGCAACTATATGGATAGCATGCTTCTGCAAAATGTATTTACACTTTTCCAGTTTAAGACATCATATTGTATTCGAGAATTGATAGTGGCAACATAAAAAGGAGCACCTAGTTACGGTGCATTGACATAAAGTGAAGATCATAACAAAAACTACACAGTCTTGAGTTAGTAGTCACTTTGGGAATACCACTTTAGGTTACGATGTAAAGTAACACCTAGAAACCTAGTATTGTAAGCTATTTTCAAAGAAATATCAAGAGTCTTCAAATAGAGCTAAACTAGGATTGCTAAACCTTAGTGAAAGATTTACTATAATAGTCTTACTTCTGTTTCAATTAAACTTATTTTTTACAGACCATAATATTATTCTAAGGTATACAGCTTCAGCAACTGTTTTCAATGATCTGAGGCTATCATTAAAAATTAAAGTTACGAATATGTTCTCTTTGGTGCTAAATGTATAATTGATAAGATCATTCGGAAATACTAAAAATAGGAAAAGCCCATGAATTGATCCCTGCAGTACCGCCCTTTCAATAGTCTTATATTTAGCCTCAGCACTGCTTATGGTTACAAATATCTTTTTATTACTTTAGCCTCCCTTATATTTTCGTAGAGAAATGTTAAGCGCTAAATTTTTATTCAAACACAAATTTTTTGATACCAATTTATTAAAAAATGTAGCAAGTCTTAATATATTTGACCTAACAAAAAATTACTGGTGTCATAAAAACTCACCTCCTTTGAGTGAAGCATTTAGAAATTATAACCAAACACTAAATGAAATCACTCCTTTTAGCATGGCTGACTATGAATATTTTAGTTGTATCTACAGAATGGATATACGATTTCTCCTCTTCACATATAACAGATTACTCAACAAACACATTTTAAACAGTGAACGTTATTATTTAAGGACTTTAAGACACCAGGAGATAATCGGGCAGCAATTTTTATCCCTCAAAATGACCACTAAACGTAAATCTAAAATAATTGATGATTGTAGTATTTTTATCAGTGAAGCTGTAGCTATATCTGAAGCGCTGAAGGTTGTTCTAGATAGTGGATTTCAGCATTTTGTCATTTTGTCTGACTCAATGTCTGTCCTTAAGTCCTTGGATAAAGTTAAACCTTGGAACTATAAAAGTAATCCGTTCATTTGGAGCATCAGGAAATTATTGCGAAGATTTGTGCTACGCAATAAACATATCACATTCATATGAACAAAAGCTCACACGGGGTCATGAAATTGTCGATACTTTGGCTAAAGATAGCATTATGAATGGCATTCTTCTTGAAAATAAATTTACTCTTTCTGATGCATATAATAGTTTAAGTCATAAAATAAAACATAAATAGAAAGAAAGGTGGTCTAATTTTTGTGGAAACACACCGACAAGATATGTAATGATATACCAAATAAATACTCGTTTCAAGATATAACAGTCTCAAGACGCTATATAACAACTATCATACGTATAAAAATTGACCATGTCTGTTATCCCGCACATTTACATAAAATTAATGTCTTACCGATAGAAAAATGTCATGTTTGTCATATTAGATGTGATCTGGATCATATAATTCTTTAGTGTAGAAAATTCCAGAATGAAATAAATATACTGCTTGAAATTTTGTTAAACAATTGTAAAGTTCAGAGTCTTTTTAATGTCCTTAGTCTCCTAGCGTTAAAAAGAATAGAAGTATATGATGCAATAATGCTTTATCTACATAAAATAAATTGAAAACTATAATCTCACACACCAAATTTTATCCTTCTGAGTACATCCTCTTATAGTGGTGTTTCTTGTTTGTCTAAGACGCCCTGAAGGACCCCAGCGGCTTGAAGTGTGTGCCCTGTTAAACACCTTTGTTAACTCATTTTTTCAATATCTCAAAACCTAATGAAGAATTTGTTTTTTACTATTGATCTCAATATATTTTTGAATAAAATAACACTTTGTGACTGGCTGTATGGCTCTTCAGTCAATGCCAACACAAAAAAAAAGCCGACTTGTAGACTAAAGTGAATGAAAACAAAGGGTGATGATACTAGGTCATCGATCCTAGGCTTCTATTGGGCTCTTTACACACCACCATGGCTGCAGGTCACTCTAGGCCGATCGTTGTTGCGAATTCAAGCAGCCTCATTAGTTGAACTTGCCTAACTGCCTCCGGTAATAAAAATTGTATCTCCGTTGAGTACTGGGCACTCTCTCAGGCCATGGTCAACAATTTCATCTTCCTCCAAACACCATCTACACGTCGGGTCCTCTTCGACACCGATCTTACGAAAATGGCCCCTCAGGTGACAATGTCCTGTCAACAATCTCACCACAATTCACAGCTCTTTCCTTCCTAAGGAGAGAAGCTCCTTGGTACGCCGTGCGCTATATCCAGTTATATGTTCCTTAGCACACCTCATTCTAGGATCCCCCTCCACGATTCAATAAATTTGTTTTCCAGCAGCGATATTAATTCCCTTTTGCTAACGGCAATTGGAACTGGTAGAATTGGTTGGGGTCCGTAGGGTTCAGTTGCGGAACCCAACTTTGCCAGACGGTCTGCTTCCTAATTCCCGCGTATGCCTGAGTTGTCCGGGACCACACGAGTCTGATGGTGCAACTGTTCCTTGTCATATTCTTCAGTACGTCCTTCCCCTCAGTTACCAGTCGCGAAGTCACGACACTGGACTTCAGTGCCATTTTCGCAACTTTACTGTCTAAGCATATATTTATTACCCTATTCCTGTTTATATCCCTGTCCCAGAAGTGAGTAACTGGAGAATCGCATAAATTTCCGCTGTGAGGATCGTCGCATGTTGTCCGAGATGGTAGTACTTTCTGAGTCCTGTGCTCCTGCCAAACACTCCGGCTTCAGCTTTTTCATCTTGTCGAGATCCATTAGTATACCATCAGGATCCATTTTTTAGAAATTTTGCTCTCTCTCCCAATCCTCTCTACTTGGTAGAAATATCTCCGGAGAGAGGTTGGGTTTTAAAAGCGGCGTCATGTAATCTCTCTGCATGGGGAGTGATGGACACCTCTCCACCGCACTTTCCCAGACACCTGAGTAGCCCCCCGATCCAATTCCAAGATCCCCTAGGTAACTAAGACAAAAATAGACTTCAGGGCCTCGTTCTCTCTGTATAAATGAAGACAGGGCAGGTTCACCAGCCCTAGTGAGAGCAGTCCTTATCGCACTCAATATTTCCACACAAGCTATTCTTACAACTTTATCAAGTTGAAGGCTGTCTTTGTGTATGTATCAATTATACTGTTTTAATTTTTGATAATCGTATGAAGTCAATTTGGTAAATAAAACATAAAAAAAACACAAAAATGATAATTATGTAATAAAGCCCAAAAAACGCCGTCATTTTGTTAATTTTGAAAAATTTTTCGGTTTTCAATCTTTTTTTCTTGAAGTTTTTGACTCCTGTGACATCAATTAGAAGAGAAAATTGAATTACGTCAAATAATCGTAAAAATATACAATTTTGAATAAAATCGATTTTCATCTTTCTTGACCGTAAAAGCTCTAAGCTCATCTTTAAAATCTCAGTAACTTCATTGAAAATGATTTTTTCGTAAAACGGCAAAATATATGTACACTCCTCTGGGTTCTAGAATAATATATTTTACGGATAAAACATTTTATTTTTTTGACTATTTTTACTGCATAATTTTGAATGGAATCGGTTGTTAGTAAATGGATAAATAATTAACATTCAGAAGAGTGCAACATAGTAAACAAATATTACTCACAAATCTTTCGAAAAGAATTACGCATGTAAAATTTATTGTAAACAGTATCTGGATCCTTATACTTCTTGAGACTTGACTATTGATTCATTATCAACCCTCTATATTTTAAATAATTAGTATTCTAATTTTAGGCCTTCTAATTTTACGTAATAAGATTGACGTCAATTTGCTTTTACAAAGAAAAGGTCAGTTTTCTTACTTTTAACTTATTTAGCAAGAATCAACTAAAAAGTTTTCTGTTGTTTTCATTTTTTTTTCAGCTAAAAATGGTATACCAAGACATAAGATTTAGTTTCTAATTTATATAGCTAAAATTAAGAAAAGTAACATAAAAAAATATTTTTCACAAATCAATATTTTCTAGAATATAAGTCTATCTTTGGCAAGTAAGAATAGAAACTGTTTATTTCAATATTTTAGCAAAATTTTAAGAAGTAAAAATAGATTGTTGTTTGTTAGTGGGCTAAATAAAATATGAAAATAAAGGGGAAAAAATACAAATCAAAAAATATCTTCTACACTATGTATTTAGAAAATGTTTTCGAGAATACTTTAGGGTTCATAGCCTACTAATGTACTTCATGTAAAGCCTTTACTTTCATATCGCGAGTGAATAGTGCTTTAGGTAAATATGTTCCTCCTGTATTTATGAAGATTGCTTATTCGCAAATTCGTAGCTCCTCTCCTTTTTGTCGTTCTTTTAAAACCTTGTCAACAACTTTCTTTTCTTTTCTGAGCCATTTCTATTTTCCGTTCGTCCTTTCCAATAGATGTAACCTGGAATATTTTAAGTTATTTTTCTTTTCTTTAGTATTTCTTGATCATGACTGCCTTCTTTATCCGTGTGCAATTAAGCCTAATTTAGGTGTTTTATTGGTATGGATGCTATAGAGGTGATCGATAACAATATAATCCAGAGTAAGGTGAAGGAAACAGATTCTTACATATCAAAGTGTCACCATTTAATCCTACAGAAAAGAAGAGGCGTCTGACAGGATACTAGTTCCGATCACGCGGTATATAAATCATTTCTTTCATCCCTCAAATCAATAGGGATAAATCTCCTCCAGCCATCTTGAATCCACATGTTGTGCTGTTAGTCACTCTTCTCACTATATCCAGGAGATAAGCCGCAGTAGTGGAACATTTTAAAATGATATTTTGTGCTGAACACGAACCTTCATACCTCTTTTTGTCGAGGCGTGAATCTAAGGAAGGGAGAAAAAAGCAATTTTCATCGTCATCAGAACTACATGTGATTCGCAAGGAATTCTTAACATGTTCATTTTTTACCTTGCTGGAGACTGGAATCAACTTTTTTTGATTGAAAACATTTTCGCAGCAATTATCATAATATTATATTTTTAACGGTCAATGTCTAAATGAAAAAAATACAGTAAATTACTCCACCATTTCGTCAAAAGCCGATCATCTCGTTTAAAGCATAATTATCCTTTGTATCGTGGAAAAAATGTGATGTGATATATAAGTATGTAAAATAACTGCATTGAGTAAGATATGAAGTTTTTTTTTCAATTATATTTTTTTATAGATCGCGTTAAGCTTTCTTCCTTTAATGTTTTGATAATACTGAAATTTTTTAATCTGCATAATTTTAGAGAATGCCGGTCAATGATTGATGTATTATGTACATTTCTTGGAAAATAATCAAACCAATGGTGAAAACCGAATTAAAACTCTTTAGGCGGCTGGATATAGAAAATACGATCAGAAAACTTTTTTTTTATGCTGTGTGATTGGTAGGAAGATATCAATCTATACAAAGAGACTAAGGAGGATGCTAAAAAACTGTGTATGTCTGTGGATTATTACATTTTTCTACACAGCTTTGAAACAAAAAAACACAACTTGTATACCAATCTAAGACCAATGTCTGAAAAGGCCACCAAGGAGATCAGAAATAGTAGAGTACACAGGGGCGGATCTAGCCTCTCTCTTTGGGGGGCGGGACGGTGATATCAGAAAAGGACAGTATAGCAAGCGAAAGCAAGTTGTCGACGGACAACATTCCCATTTCTAGTGTAAAAGGCAGGGTCGAGTTTATTTTTTTGAATCTGAAGCTCTTGGAGAGGGGGGGGGCGATGACAAGAAAAAACAAGTTGCCGACAGGAGGAGGCTGCGAGCAGCATACACATCCCTATTATAGGAGGTCTATTTTCCTGAACTCAAAGCTTTTCGTTGGGGGGGCTATCGCTCGAAAAACGAGTTGTCAACGGGGGGGGGGGAGAATACCAGCAGCATACACATTCCTAATATAAATGGCAGAATCGGTTCTATTTTTTTGAACTCAAAGCTCGTGGGAAGGAGAGGGGCGATTGCAAGCATACACATTCCTATACTCTATTCAAGAAGTAGAGAGCGTCATAAAACTGTTACCGAAACCTCCAAAGTCCCTGCTCTAGTGCCGCAGGTAATTGAGGACTGCCGTAAATCTAATTATATTTAAAAATTATAAGCTTTTATAAATTTACTGCAACAATAAAATTTCGGAGAGTTCAATTGAATTTCTGCTAGTGAGCAAAGTACACCTTACAGTGTGTCCTTAGTGATTTATATTGTTTGTGCTTGTTTTTGTATATTATTTGAGATTAGTGAGATACTCAAAAGATATGGCTTCCACCGCTATATTTATTCCAAAATCGTTAAACCAAGACATTTTTCCTCAACGAAAAACTTATTACGATGAATGTTTATGATACCTTAAGATATCAATATTTGATAATAATGTTAAAAGCTCTGTATGGATGTATTCCAACATAACAGGAGTGGGAAAATCTACTATGTACCGAATACTGAAGGAGAAAAAAATGAGTGGAATTGTTAGTACTCCCAAACCACACTCGATCACAGGCAGACGAAAAACCTCGTTGGAAGAAGAGATGTAAACTGCAATAAAAGGAGTTGTACATAAATTTTATTATGGAAGCCTTTCCTATGGTCCACCTTTTCCTTTTATTCTTGCAATCTGAGATAGTGCTTTGTCTCTAATTGTGTTAGAATTGTATAATATAAGAGGCCAAATCGGGTCTATTTTCCTGAACTCAAAGATCTTGGGGGGGCGATCGCCCCACCCCCCTCCGCTCTCTCCTGGATTTTCGCCTGAGAGTACACAGACGACTGCAAAAACCAACAAGTTGTAAGAGTACACCGATCCACAGTATTCCACCCTGCAATTACAACCCTCCAGTACTATGCAGAATGAATTAAACAGAGGAAAATTTGTGAAAAAATTGAGAACATACTCTCTTAAACAAGTCGTCATAAAAACACTCAGTTCCCGTGATATAATTTCTAAGTTGGTAGACTGTGAGAGAGCGTTAAAATACTTAGTCAATCTATATTGATTTTAGTTCGGTTATTCAGTCATCAAGGTAATCTCGATCTGACGCATACTGAAGAAGCATGACTCCTTGCAAGACTAAAACAATTTTGTGGGATGCCCAAATCGATGATTAAGCTAGACATTAAGAAATTAGTTAAGGACATATCACAACAATGGTTGTATGGCATACATGGCATACACAGACAAGCTAAATGTTTAGTTGTTATACCCTCAATCAAACTAGCAAAAGAAGTTTTTACAACAGAAGATCCATAAAAATAATAATTAACCTTTAAACGGGACATCAATATTTCAACAAACGTTTAAATTTAATCAGGCGGATTTATAACGGTAATACCAGGAATCATGCAGATCTATAACGATGGCGACCTAAATGAGGGCGGCGAGGACTTGATCGAGTTTTGTATCTTAAATGAACTGAGAATTAAAATACGAGTAGTGGGAATAGGGGGCTTCTAGTTGACCCCCCACCACTTTTTTGATTGGTCAGCCAAGAATGACCTTGTTTCTGATTGGCTGCCCAAGTTCGCCCCCTATTCCGATTGGTTTCATAAACTCCGCCTCTTTTTGCTCCACCTCCTACCTCCTTCCTAACCACCACAGTAGTTGGAGGGGAGCTGGTAGCAGTTGGAGGGGAGCTGGTATTTTAAAGGACTGAATCTGAGCGAGCTACATTCATTTACAACTAGTCTTAAGCTTATATAGAAGATTCACCACTAATAAAGAACAGTGTTAAATTAAAAATAAGTGGTAGTTATGAACAGTGATTTGCAAAATGAAATAATCAAATTAGGTAAACAGTTTACTAAACTTCAAAATTCCGAATTAAAGAATGCAATGCTAAGGAAAACACACCCCGAGTGGGCACAGGTATATTATGAGACTGCCTTCCAATACCAATTAGCTGCAGAAGCCTGTTTAAATTATAGAAAAACCCAAAATTTGCCGAAGTTCTTTCATGAAATAAAGAAAATAGGATTCAGTTACTTTTTAAGGATATTGAAGGATTATATAAAAGATCCTGATATATTAAAAGAAATCGTGGAAGAGGAAGAGAGAGATAAAGAGATATTGAGAAACAGGGAGGTTTTAGTGTAGGATTTATTATGGAATTATTAATAAGAGAAATGTATGAAGAGTTTTTGATGTCCGCAGCCTGTTCCGAGTTTTATGCATATGAAGGTCAAGAAAGTGAAGCGCAGAATATTATAGTGTTTTTAAATTATATGGAACATGCGGAATTATGTTTACTAGCAGCTAAATGTTGTAGCGAATATTTAAAAAATAAAAATATAGATATTTTAATATGTAAACTTCAAGAACTAGGATTAAATAATAATATTTCATGTATTAAAACAATGTTAGAAAATAAAACACATAATTTGTAATCAAGTCTTTTATTACATAAAAAAATTGTTGTAAAGGTAATAAACATTTGATAATGCACATACACATGGTATTTTTTGATGATAAAAGCAGCAAGGATCCATTTTCTTTAGGGCGGGTTGTTCATCAATCTCGATAACTGGTTTCATGGAATACTTCTTTACGAAATCTGCCTTTTCTTCCCCTTTTACATAAACATAGTCCACCTTAGCGCTTAAATCTCTTATGATATCTCCACATTTGTGTAATGGTGTAAATCCTTCACACCATTCAATGCAATGGTAATTTTTTATTAACCACAGAGCTTGTTTGTGTAAATAGGATGGTAAATGACCCATCGGAAATGGAGCTTTGAAAATAAAATGACTTGTCTTTTGCCCATCGTACGCTGCTAATTCCTTTACAATAAATTTATTATTTTCAATTTTGAATCCTTGAAGATCTAGAATAAGTTTCATATTTTCAAATATTTGAATTTCTTGATCATTTCTACTTTTAATTGATATTCACTTATTTGTTTTTTTAATTTCTGCAACTGAAGTTGAAAATCTAATACTCGAACTGAAATCTCGTAAGACATTATATAAATGAAGAATTCTGGTTTGGCTACGTTAATAAATATCAAAATTGACGCGTGCGCTCTTAAGCGTAAGTAGCGGTTTGTTTAAAAAGAGTATTTTATCTTAAGGAAATTGTATTACAACTGTTTCACAATTTTTGTTAATGGATTGTAACTGAAAACTTTATCATGAATTATAACACAATATGCCGCTGTTTTAGGGGGAATTTTTTCCTTGGTTTCAAATTCAATTCTCATGGTTACTGGACCTGTTTGTAGTAAATCTCTTTGATGTGAACAATTAATGTAAACTATAGGAGCATTTTCTTTAAATTCTTTCGGATTAAAAATTGGTTCCACTGGAGAGTTATAATACCCTTGACGAAAGTCTGTAAACATTTCATACAGAGTAGCAAATTTATTATTTTCAAAGTCAAGTTGAAGATCATTGTAAGGATATCTTTCTGAATTTAAAAAGACATTCATATTTCTTAAATTACAATGATCAAATTTACTCATATCCATTTTTAGATTACCACGTCTATTTTTCTGAAAAGCAATTAGAACATGACGTGGCGTTTCGTTTTTACGGGCCAGTTGTGCCTCGTAGTTTCCAATAACTCTGGATATTCAACTAATTCCCAGCTTCGGAAGGTTATTAGTATATCACTATTTTTGTCAATAATTTTGGTAAGTGCTAATTCTTGCGGAATCGCTACAGTAAGATGAGGAACTCTCCAACACAACTTGGTAATTTTAACTTTGGGTTTTTCATCTTCATTACTGGATAATAATGCATTTGTATCATCATTACTTCTTATTAGAATAAGTTCTTGTTGTGAATTAAGAATAATCTTATTATAATCTTCAAAAAATCCTGAATACATCTTTAATGGTATACATAATGAAACATTACCTTTGTCATCAGTCATAATTTTTTCTTTAGATTTTGTTTTCGGATACCAACCGGCATTTTCCAATTTAGCACTTTCATTTTGATTAAATGAAATATATCCCTTAAGAGTTGAAGTTATACCAATATCCCGAACGGAGTCAATAGTAACACCATTTAAAATATAGCGTAATTCTTTAAATAAAAATGCCGGAGCATTATTAATTAAAACAGTATTAGCTAAAGGGGAATCATCTTCTTTAGTTACTTGCAATTCCACATAAATTTCACTTTTGCAAGGTAAAGGATATTTTCCTGTTTGTTGCAAAGCAATTCTGATTTCATCATTTGGTCCGAGTTTTGTAGGATTAAAAGGATCGAAAGAAAGAATTTCCCAGCTTAATATTGATTCATCAACCAATACATTTTCTCTTACATTTAAATAATCCATTTTTATTTAAGTTTAAAACCCAAACTTTGAAGAAATTTTCTATTAGAAGGTGTTAACCTTTGGAAGTTTGATTTCCTACTAAAGGAAGTTGGTTTCTTTCTTGTCTTATTAATGTTTTTATTATTAAATTTTCTAGTAAAGTTTGCAGATTTATTGTTATATAATATTACCATCTTTAATCTACTTTTTTAAGATGTAGTCTGATGGTTATGGTTTCTTCTCTAAAATTAACCAAATCACCTTCCTGATCTATTATTTTAATGGCTATTTTATCAATTACTTTAACGGTGACTGGGAAATATATGACGTTTTGAGGTGACTCAATTATTTTGAACCCTGGAGCAACGCTCGGGAAAAATTGGTGTATTATATGAACAGGTTTCCCGTTTAAATATGATCCCTCTGCAATACTGCAGTCTATATTTATTGAATTTACTTTAATTATTTCCGCGGGAAAATCTGATATATGTTCAATGTTGGCTTCCAATCGCCCATTTTTAAACCCTAATAATTTACCAATAGTTCCTTCACGAAAAGTTATGGGGGCTGAACATTTAAGATGTGTACGTAAAGTATTATTATTTGCATAAAGACTAAAACTAATTTTATCCTCATCCAAGTGTTTTTTTAAAAAATCTGTTATGTCTTCTAATTCGTAGCTACCTGGGGGTATGGCTATTTCTAAATTTTCATCATGAATTAATACATTATTCCCAACATCAATATTGGGAATTGCATTAAATGTTTCGAAATTTACAAGACCGATAACATATTCAACATCTTCATCTAAATATATTGGAGGATGTAACTCTGATGTTAAAATAGCGGAATTGCCGCTAAGAACAAAACTATATGACATTTTACTTTAAAAATATGTTTAATAATAAACTAAAATTAGGTGTTACATATGGTTATAAAGAAATTTTAGACACAATTGACCACAATTTGTTTTGTTAAAGTTTTGATAACTGTTATAATTATAATTAACAATATTATTATTTTGGTCGCTATAAAAATATTTAATTAATTCAGAAGGGGGTCGCAAATTACCATAACTATCAAAATATATTATGTTTTTTCCTTTTTTTGTATATGCTATCCAGTGAGTACCAACACCACTGTGATTATCTAGATTGACAATTGCACTTTCAATTAACTTTATCTTTTTTGGTAATTTATCCCTCATAAAAATACCACGAAAGTTGGGAATTTGTAAATATTTAGCGTATTTAAGTAAATCGTAATTTGTAAGTGCTTTTCGAGGTATATGTTTTAGCAGTTTTTTGAATAAGGTTTCAAGTATAATCCACATCCTGTTTTATAGGGTTTTAAATAAAGTCCACTTCCTTTTTTTCCTACCGCAATGGACTCCATCATTTGATTGTGTCGTTTAGATTCTTCTAATTTCGCTTTGGCTGCTTTTGCATCATTTACTGCTTTAGCAATACCTGCAGCCCCTCCTCCAAGAGCACCAAGAGCAGACAAACCAGCAAATAAAGGTATAAGTGGAAGAAATCCACCAGTCTTTGGGATTGGAATTACCCTTTTCTTTGGAGGTAACACTTTACCAGTTTTTTTAATAGCTTTTAAAGCAGTTTGAATACTTTCATTTAGGTCTTTAAAACGTTTCCCCTTAATTCCTTTTCTAGCTTTTGAAATTACCTGAGATAATGATAGTCCTCGTCCTTTTCGAGTTTTTCGCTTGAACTTTCTTCTCGTTCGAAGTCCCATACCTAATTTTCTTTTAATTTTCATAGCACCAGTAATTCCTAGTGCAGCAGTTTTTTCCCCAAAACTAGAATCTTTAGCTTTGAACCTTGATAAAGCTTTGTCAGCTAATACTTTATCAGCTAAATGCCTTCTTTTTATATCATTTGATTGTGAGTAAGCAATATCGTGTTCTTTACAAGCCTCATCCAATAAATTTATACCTTTATCACCTCTTGACAATCGTTTTTCCAATTTTGTTCCAGGTCCACAAAAATTATAACCAGGAATATGCAATTCAAAGGGTAATTTATTTATTAATGAGTTTACTAAACCACTTCCTTTCCTTTTGCTGTTTGTCTTGTAAATGATTCGTTTATTATGTGATGGAAACATTATATATAGTTGCAATCCTAGTGATAACTAACCAGTTACATCACAATACTGAATATTAATAGTTTGTTTTATATATAAAATGAGAGTTGAGAAACAACCATACTCTATAACAATTAAGGATCATGAAAGTTCAGTGAATGGTTTTAGAAAACATGGAAAACTGTTTGAGGGAAATAGTAAAAGAGGGTTAATTATTGGCCCGTCAGGCTGTGGCAAAACCAATGTTATTATTAGTTTGATTGAAGATCCGAATGGTTTGCGATTTGAAAATCTGTATGTTTATTCAAAATCCTTATATCAACCAAAGTATAAATATTTGAGAACACTTTTTAAACCTTTGAAAAAAATTGGATACTATGAATCTGAAAATGAAGAAACAATTGTTTCACCAAAACAAGTTAAACCAAACTCTATAATAATATTTGATGATATAGTGTGTTGTAATCAGAATGTTGTAAAGGACTATTTTTGTTTCGGAAGACACAAAAATACTGATTGTTTTTATTTATGTCAAACATATTCTTCTATTCCGAAACAATTAATTCGTGACAATGCAAATTTAATTGTTATATTTCAACAAGATCGAACAAACTTAAAACATATTTATGATGATCATGTTAATGTTGATATGTCATTAAACCAATTTAATGAGTTGTGCTTAATATGTTGGAAAGATAAATTTGGATTTTTAGTAATAGACAAAGACTCTAATGTGAAATCTGGCCGATATCGAAAAGGATTTGATTCATATATTTACTTATAAAAATAAACGTTTGATGGTAAATTATACCAATCATGGATGAACGTTTAGCAAGAGAGCTAGTTAAATCAAGAAAAGCTGTTAAACAAAAATATCAGAGTTTAAAAAATGCGGAATTTGAGGCGCAAACTAAATTGGAGGAAACATATAAACCGATAACTCAACCCTTACAAGAATTAATTTCAACGATTGGTAAAATTGAACCTGTTGAAATAAAGGAAGAGCTACACACACCAATTAAAAAAATTTATGAAACACCACAGAAAAGATCAATTCAAACACTAACACCAAAGAGAAAATTACAATATGGAACATCAACACCAGAAAAAAGAAAGACGGGAAAAACTCCACTCCTTCCTACAGAAATACCATCGATTATTGACTGGGACGCGAGTTTAGCTTCAGCAAGTCAAATGCCATCTATACAACAAACAAGTATTATTGCAGAAACAAACCCTTCTTCAGGTTCACACTCCACAATAGGAAATCTTTCAGATATACTGGAACAAACACGGCAAACAGTTAGAACATTTGTTGATACAGATTTATATAAAGAATATTTATTAGGATTTGATGAATTACCTCGCCAATATATTGATAGCGGTGTAAAAGATGTTGAACATGAGTTTGATCACCAATATGGAATAGTTCATGATTTGGAAACCGAGAAATTCTTTTTGGGTTTAACTCAAAAACCTGTCGAAATTATTGGTAAAAACATCAAAATTGAAGGAATAACCTATACAGGTACACCAGGTTTATATGAGTTATTATTTAAAAAAGAACCAATAGGGTATAAAAAACAAGATTTGGAAAATTATATGGATATTTTAAAAAGAACCAATGCATACCGTAGAAATAATGATCCAAATGAGCAGGTGCAGGGGAATGGATCACATAAATATATTTCTATAATAGGACCTTATTTGCAAAGCAAAGGAATTACAAAAACTAAAACTCTAAATCCCGAATCTCAACAAGCAGTCCAGGGATTTTTTGAAAGACGCAAAGCTCCATATAGAGAAAGTCGAGTGTCTTCAAAAAAAACCGGATTTGGTATAACTTTAAAAGTTAATAAACCTAATACAGATTACATATATTGGGATAATGTAAACGAACTTGTTGAGAGACTTCGACTATTGGTAGCATCCATGCTTGCGGGACACACTGGTCATAACAATGAAATTATTTCCATTATTGAAGAACTAAGAGAAGCGAATATTATTATATAAAAGGACATAATAGATACTTTTAAACATTTCTAAAATGACCATCGATAAATTTGGTCGTCATATTTCAAAAAAATCTGCTCTAAACACATTATTATCACTAGAAAATAAAATATTATCAAATGTTGAAGAGAAAATAATAAAAATTTTTAAAAGCGATGTCAAATATATTGAAAACAAATTAATTCAAAATTTAGATCCCGGGTTGAAAAGCGATGTTAATAATTTAAATAAGAGAATAAATGAATATGATAACAATATACAAAATATTGCAAAAAAGATTAAGTTATTTGAGGATAAAGTTATTCCTGAATATAATGACAAGATAATTAATTTGAAAAATACTGTTGATGGAAATGATGATGTAGTAGAAAAATTTTCTCAGAAAGTTTCTAAATATGCAAATGACTTTGACGTAGTGAAGTTAAAATATGATAAAGTTGATGATTTTGAAAATGAAATAAAAAATGAAATTACATCAATTAAATCAATAATTAAGGATACTTCAGCAATTGACAATGTCAAGAACAGTATTTCCAAGGAAATTACATCAAAGTTTCAAAATTTTACTAATTTGCTTAATGATAGAGTAGCAGAAGAAGTAAGGAATTTTAAGAAAATACATGACGTTATGGATAAAAATACACAAAATCTTGAAAAATCAATGAACACTCATTTCCTAATTCACAAAAAAGATACCGACAAAGTTAATGAATTTAAAGAACAAATTAAAGAATTTGAAATTAAAATCAATGCATATAAATCAAATTTACAATATTTAGAAGACAAATTGAAGGAGGATTTTCAAAACGAAAATGAAAAAATTGAAACAAAATTCAAAGATCAAATTACAAAAGATAATGAAAAAATCGAGGATATACTAAAGCAGTTAAACAATCTGAAAACCAAATCTGAAACGTCTTTTGACGAGGGAAATTTTACAAAGGCAATCGATGAGAAATTACAAAAAGAATTAGAATCCTTACTAGAAGTAGTGCAAGCTATAATAGAAGTTTCTAAAAAGGATGTATTAATTAAAATTAAAAATAATAGTTCAAAAATCGAGGAGACTTCTTTACTCATAAAAGAACTTGAAACATCTTATACAGATATACTACACAAAGCTGAAAAGACAGTGTCAGACATAAAAAATATAGAAAAAAAAATTGTGAAAATGACATTAGATATTACAAATGCAGAATTTCAATTAGGAAAAGATATAAAAAATCTAGAAGATAAATTAACAAAAGAAATAAAATCTTTAAACGAATTAGTTCAAAGAGCTGCTGAAGTTTCTAGAAAAGAATTTAATGATACAATGAATTATGCAAGAGAAGAAATGAATTCAACATTAGGTGGTTTCAAAAAAGATTATACGTTATCAAATGTTCTTTTGGAAACTAAATTTAATGTAAAAATGTCTGATCTTAATAACAACATCACCCAAATAAATTCGTCAATAAAAGAAATTAGAAATGAAAATAACAAATCATTTGAAACAATGGAAAATAAATTTAATGTAAAAATTTCTGATCTTACTAACAACATCACCCAAATAAATTCGTCAATAAAAGAAATTATAAATGAAAATAAAAAATCATTTGAAGCAATGGAAAATAAAATTAAAGAACTTACTAAAAAAAACTGAGATGATTTTTTTTTATATTTTACAACATCAGCGATAAAGGGCTTTTATAAACGGTTTAGAAGGAGGTAAAGTTATTTGTGGGATTTATTTTCGAGAGTAAGGTATAAATTAATAATGAGTAAAATTAAGCAAGACGTTGTAAATGAATTACATAAACCGGCGAGAAGGCGATATAGAAGGAGACGAACAATTGTAAAAGGGCTTAATGATCTATTTCAAGCTGATCTGATAGAAATGCAGCCATATGCGAAATTTAATAGGGGTTTAAGATATATTTTAATGGTAATAAATGTGTTTTCTAAATTTGTATGGGCAGAACCTGTAAAATCCAAAACTGGTAAAGATGTAGCAGCTGCAATGAAAAAAATTCTATTAACTTTAAAAACTCCCCCAACAAATCTGAATACTGATCAGGGTAAAGAATTCTTTAATCAAGACTTTCAGAAACTTATGGAGCAGTTCAAAATTAATCATTACAACACATTTTCTAATATGAAAGCTAGTATTGTAGAGAGAGTAAATAGAACGATAAAAAACAAAATGTGGAAAAAGTTTAGTTTACTAGGTAATTATAAATGGATCAGCTTTCTTAAAGAAATAATTACAGAATACAATAATACTAAGCATTCAACAATCGGAAAAAAACCAAACGAAGTTAACAAAAAGAATGAAATGGAAATCTTGAAATCAGCTTATACTCATAGGAAAACTGTGGATCCCAGATCACCAAAATTTCGTGTCAGTGATAGAGTACGAATAAGCAAGATTCGCGAACAATTTTCTAAAGGTTACACGCCCAACTGGTCAAACGAAATTTTTCAAATAAAAAAAATCCAGCTTACTAATCCAACAACGTATTTGATTCAAGATGGAAATGGGATAGATATTCAAGGAGGTTTCTATGAAGAAGAACTTCAAAAAGTAAGACACCCAAATGTATATCTGGTGGAAAAAGTGTTAAGAAAGAAAGGAAACAAAGTATTTGTAAAATGGTTAGGATTAGATAAATCTTATAACTCTTGGATCTTCAAGAGAGATGTGATGTAATAGTAATTAATGCTGTAATAATAATTGATGTTTGTAATAAAAAAAATGATTTTTTATATATATTTGTTTTATTTAAAAATAAGCTTATTACATAAACATTTTTTTAAATACAATATTCCTATAATCAGAGTCTAATATGGGATTTAAAATTTCTTCAGTCAATTTAATCCTTCTTCTAAAATGTTTTTGATTTATAAACTCTTCAGAAGTCATACGAGCTTTTCTGTAGGCGAAGTTCCAAGCAACCATCAGATGAATTTGGTTTCTTGATTCATCAATAGATACTGTCTTCTTCATAATAGTGCTTAGACTTTAATTTTTGTTCTAGTTCTTCGGGATGATTCAACAGCAGTTCCAGCATGGAGCACACATTTTCACTATTTAGATTTTGTTTTGGAGAAAGGACATTATATATTTTGTCAAAAGAATCTCCGTCGTAAAAATTGTTATTTCTAAAAACGTTGAAATAACGTCGAAAGTTTTGTTTTTGTAAAACATTTAGTCTATATTCTATAAGTGGAATTTGTTCCCATAGTCTGCACACAGTTTCATTTCCATAGTAAATAAAATCACAGCTTTTCACAATCTTCACTATTGGTAATTCACCAATCTTTTCAAAATGAATAGATAAATTTTGCAAATATATCGGTTCATTGAAAACATTTGGTGAAAACATATAATTTGTTATAACTCCTTGATATTGCAATAAGTTCTTCCAATCATCTTCATTTAATATCACAGACTGACCATTTTTACCACCAAGTTCAATGCATGGTAGAAAATCACTTTCCACCCACAAACCAATCACAGCATATTTAGAGTTAGAATTATTTAAATTATATTTTGTAGAATTTATAATTGTTTTTTTTATTTTCTTTTTTAATGGTGAATTTTCAAATATATTTTTACTCTGATTACTGAACATTTTAAATGATGTATTTCAAAAACTAACTGGCTATCTGCTTGCTCTCAAAAAACTAACTATCAATCCGTTTGCTCCTAAATTTTATACATTTTCCCTCTCCTCTCAAGTGGAGGGGTAAACTTATTTTCCCTCTCCATTTAAGAGGAGGGGATAAACTTTAAATGTCTTTATACTAACGAGAATCAATAAAAAACAAAATTTATATTATTTTTTTAACATTTATTAAATATTTTTATAGATATTTTTTCATGAAATACAATAAAATTAAACATGTACAAATAAATATTGCTGCTGTAAATATAATAACAAATATATAACAACAGACACAATGACAAGATTCTTCTTTTTTATTATTGAAAGGAATCCAATCTGAATATTGTAATGGTTTGTTTGTCATGGAATATTTAATTTTTATGTATGTATTTTCACACAAAGCAGAATCAGTTACATTATAGGTAAAAAAGTGTGAATTTCCAACAAGATATGTCATTTTCATCTGTTTGTAGCAGTCGGTTTCATTTTTGAGGGCATTTATACATATATCAGCCCTAACTGTATTAGGAATGTAATTTACATATATCACATTTCCAACAAGGGAAACTAAAACTATTAAAGATGCAGCAGTCATTGTTGTAATATTACTAACAAATAATGGTATTTCTATACAATATATATGTTTTTGGATTCAGTTTCCCCTCCAACTTTTAAAGCTTCAAAAACGACTTACATAATTTATCATCATATAAAATGATGTCTTTATAAAGATGAAAAATTACTAGGAGTAGTTAATTCTAATCGCGGTTTTTTATTTTTAGATCCATTTTCGTTTCCAGAACTTAAAAAAGTTAGAGTATCATACATCATTTTCATATCTTTATCAAAAAAATCTGTTTCCAAAATATCCTTATGTCCCCATGCAAGAGTTTTTGTGGAATTTGGTATACAATATCTTTTATCATCATGAGTTGTTAATGCCAATTTATTTAACAAATTAGTGTATATATTATGCATATCTGACTTGAATACATACATGGTGCAGAATATTTTGTCACCTTTCTCAACAACATCTTTATAATCTGATAATGTTAATTGATTTTTTATACATGATCTACTAACGCCTTTTGCTTTTTTATCTACACTATTTTTGGATTTTATACAATATGCTTTAGCACCAGTTCCATAAAAACTTTCAATGGGAATCCCTTTGTACTCATCTTTAAATTTACCAACAACTGATGTTGTAATAGGCATGCAATGAATATTTTGTTCAGAAAAATTAGAAGTATCAAATTGATCCAGATTTAGCTTCATATCTTCATAAAAGTTTTGGGTCTGAACTTCAAGAATTAAGGAATCAGTATCCGTATATAATAAATTTAAATTATTACCATATTTTACTTTTAAATACCCATAATAAAAATTATACATTACAGTTTTTGCAATATCCAGAATACTCATCCCAACATAAATTGGTTTATTGTATTCAATGCAAACCTGTTGAAGTTGAAGAGCAACTAGATTTTCAGAGAAAATTTTAAAATCCTTTAATTGAGGTTTAGAAATAAGTTTTTCGGCACTAAATTTATTACCCTGTCTTTCCCATTGAGATACTAATTTAATATCTGCTCGCCTATCAACATTTTCCATGGTTTTACCGAAAATTGAATTATTTGCCAATTTATAACAATTTTTATCAAATTTATTTTTAGATAAATTTCGTAAATTTGTATTTAAATCTATATATTCCGCTAACCATGGTGATTGTGTAAACTTAACTGCTCTGTGTATTTTTATGATTTTGAGTCCAAATTGTAGACATTGTTTCAGATATCGGTAGTGAATGATATAGTTATATTTATTATGTAAGTTTGGAATTAATTTTGAGTGGTTTGAAATTGGTGGTGTATATTGTTCAGGACAAAATGGGAAATCATTATGACTATCATGTAAATAATTTGGATATTCTAAATCAACTTCAAATATGTATCCTATAGATGATGTATCTGAAAGTTCGGATATATTTAAAGTTTCTATTTCGAGCTTAGGTACCCAAGCAAAATTTTTTTCAGGCAAATATTGTTTCATAGCATAACCATACAAATTTGTGGCGTCTAAGTAAGCGATATATGTTGTAGGTCTTTCAGGATTAAAATTTTCTAAGAATGGATTATTTGCTTCAGATTTGCGTTTGGAACAAGTGCTAACCCCACCACGAACACCTTTTTTGAAAAAATGAAGCATATCTGGTTCCGTTAATAATTCTAATTCTACATTAGTTAATTTCATCATTGCATCCCAGCACATAGAAGGGCTAGTGACATAATTAACAGGATCTAACTTATAGGTTTTAATACATGTGGATCTATAATTTTCAAAAACATCAGCCAAAAGTAAAACATCTGATTTTAAGTAAATATCGGAATAAGCCCCTATTGTAGAACACTTAAATAGATTCCACACTTCTACAGCACGACTGTAGTCTTGAGGAGAGATATTTTCATCGGTTAAGTTATTATAAAATTTATCAATCAATGGTAGAGATTTCTCATTTAATTTTTCGTTGGAATCTATGTAAGAGTATGGAAATACCCCTTTTTGTCTAATGTATCGAAATTCATCAGCATTTGAGAAAAACTTTTTAATTTCAAAACATTGTGAATCTTGTAGAGTTTGTGATAGTGACTCTAAAGACTCTGGGAGAAATTGAAAAGAATCTATAAAGCGTAGTCGCAAAGCAACTGGTTTCCGCTTTTCTGACACATCAACGAAAATTTCCTTACTAAAAGAAATATACTTTTCTTTATTTTGAGCTATAACACTAATATTTTCTTTATTATAGCAAAGCGATTTAATAAATAGGTGAGAATCATAGTTTTTTAAATTATGCAATACTATTGGTATATATTTTGGAGGTTTAAAATGCAAATTACATATTGAGTGGGCGGCTCCTCGATATTTACCTGTAATATGACAATGATCCCTACACTTTATGAAATTTCCTTTTGAAAAAGGTTTTTCACATACATAACAAATGCTAGAATTTTCATATTCAATCTGTTCCACAGATGATAAATCTTTCAATGGTACTTGATATTTTAAATATTTTTTATAAATTTCTTTTACATCATTTTCAATGTATTCAATAAATTTTATAGCACAATCTGTACCTCTATAAAGTTTAAGACACACAACATTCTCATCAAATGATGATTTAATATAATAAGCAAATGAATAGGGTATATGTTCAGCAGTTTTAATAGTATATGAGGTTGTCGAATCAGGTGTAGATTGTTGGCACTCAATGTTTTTCAAATAACATTCAAAATCGGCATAAATAACAAAAGGAGCTTTATACTGTTTCTGAATATTTTGAAACTTTAATATATTTGCAGGAATATAATTGCCAAATTTATCCAAAATCAAATTATCTGAAGGAAGCTCAATTCGAACAAAACTACAATCACGTTCTAAATGTGTGTTAAGTTTTTCATATGTTCCAAAATATTGAAGGCATCCATCACATAAGTATTTTTTTATTTTCTTTTTTGATAATTGTTTGGATACCAAGCAACCTAAATCCTTTATCCAACAGTAGTGGTTATTTCCATCATCAGAACTTATTAAAAGCAAATTAATATGTAATTTTTTCTTTTCATTATTATAATGTAAAGGACCGACAATCTCATATACCTTTTTATTATCCCTTAAAAATTTTTCAACTCCATATACATTTATGGACAAATTATTTTTTTCCTCAAACTTTTTTATATCTAATAATTTTACTGGAAATTCAATACCTGTAAAATCGAAAGCGTCTCTGAAGTCTGGATATGATGAGGTCTTTCGAGGATTACCGGTTGGCTGGTATGCTGCTGAAACCACTGCCCAGGCGAAACAGCAATTGTCCTCATTCATCACATTCACTATTGATTTAGAAAAGTGATGCATCTTAATGTAGGAGGAGGCATTCAATGGGTTGTACTTATTGATGTTGACTTCCAAATGCAGAATTCTTTGTAGAGCCCACCCTGTAATAGGAATTAAAAAATTAGTTCTGAATAATATTTGTTAGAGATGTACAAGTGATATTAAGAAAACTTAGCTCTTGAGATTAAGAAAACTTAGCTCTTGAGATTAAATAATAATTACCTGAGTCTTTTTCCGGCAATTCATCTGCTTTGGTTTCAATAATCTTGAATAAATCATCGTAAAGCTGTTGTAGATCAGTTGTATGGGTTACAATGAAGAACGGTGTATTAAATGACTTAATTGAAGTAGAGGTTAAAGTTGGAGAATAATATATTCCAAATAATTCCAAATTTACTTTAGCACATGTAAATTCCTGTTGACGCTGGCGTATTAATGTTTGCACTTTATTACCAACATCTTGCTGAAACTTTTTGATGTCGATGTGATAATTCTGCGAATATATTCTGTAGGAAGCTATTCGACATTTAAATGCACTCCTGATAATGTCAATTCCATTTCCATATTTTATGCAGCTCCTGTTTTTATGAATATTTGTCCTCAAGTGTGTGCTCCAGGAATTAGATTTGACATTTACTTCACAATCTTGGCAAAATCGCATTGGAGGTCTTGAAAGTAGTTCATCAACTGAAACAATTATTATTTTTTAATTCCTCTGTAAACCTTTATTAATAATAAAAAAAAATTAAAAGGAAAATTATAGCTAAATATGTTATAAAAAAAATACTTACGATTAATTATATAATCTTCCAAGTTAAAGGTGTTTTCGTTATTAACAACATTTTCTCGAAGGTGGCGTACAATATGTGATTTTCTTTTAAATTCTCTTAAGCAGTGTGTGCAAAGGAGAGTCATTTTAAAATGGAATCGGTTAGGGCCGTGTCGCTTTTAAATAAATACAATTTCGATCTATCAAGACCCAATGACATAGAATAATTAGCAATTTTTTCAGCTCGCGCAATTTAGAAAACTTTTGGATTTACTTTTGAATTAACTTTTGGATTCACTTTTTAATTTGAAGAAAAACATGGATTTTTTTTAAAAAATATATTTCCCAAATTTAAAAGAAGATCGCCTTGTCGTTGAATACAATTTTTAACGTCTTTTAAAGTCGAATTAGATAAATTATTACATATATTATCTAAGTTTAAATAGGAATAAACCATTGACTTAAATCTAGATGTGGCACACCTTGTTTCATTCCTATTTAAGCTCGGCTTAGTTTTCTTATGTAGAAACTTATCTAATTCTCCAATAGCGACTTTATTTGTTGGATTGATTTTCGGAGCTGTTGTTACAGCGACTGGTAAAGAATTTTTTGAAATTTGTGCCCCTAAAGTTTGGGAACTAGAAATATCACCGTCCAATTTTGACTTTTTTAAATCTGAACAATCATTTGTTTCTGATAAAGAACGTTTTTTGGGTAAATTTTTTTCAATTAAATTTTCAGAACTTTGTTCTAAATTTAGGCCAGAAGGATTTTTCAAAAATTGATTTTGATTACAGGAAGAAATTAAGGGACATTGAGGCTGCTCATCTTCAAAATTTTCAGTATAAGTATATACCTCAATGTCCCCCACAATTTCGCCACAACTCAAATCAAAAACATCTACCGAATTTACTGAATTTCTGGTATAGCCAAATTTGGATGGTTGTTCAAACCCCTGAATAAAATTTTGATCCAACCCTTCAATTAAATTTTGATCCAACACTTTAATAAAATTATGCTGAGCTTTGGCTGAGACGTTTATAACAGTCTCAACGCTGTCGTTGGAATCCTCTGATGAATCTGACGATGCATCTGAAATTGGCGAATAGTGGGGGCGATAAACCTCTTCCATATTATTTTTCGAAAAACCCCCAATGCCAATCCTCTTATCATTATTTAAAGCTCCCTCGTTACCAACCCCATTATTATTATTGTTTAAAACCCCCTTATTATTTTGTTCCTCACAGCTCTCAAAAGTCTCCTGATATTCCACATCACCCTTAATTAAATTTTGCCCTGAGCTATTTTCACCAATTTCACCCCCTTCTAATATATCTAAAAGTTGTTCCAAATTATATCCCTCATTTATTTCAGAATTGTTAATTAAATTTTTCCTTAATATATCATTATTTAAATCATCGAAATTAATTGTTTCAAGAGGTTCTTGAGGAATATCAGGGATAATAGATTCATCCAAAACTTTTAAGAGCTGTGTCAAAATATCGCTTTCACCAATTTCGGAAGAATCGCCAGATTCAGATGAATTGTTAAATGTATTAATATCAATTTCCCTAAATTTAATATCTAGCTCCTCGTCGCTTAGCCCGCAAAATGAACAATCAATCAAATCATGCACAAGGCAAGCGTCGTTTAAATCGAAGGCTGTTAAGTCGATGTTTTCAATTTTTACATTTAAAAATGACATTTTAAATTATAAATTAAAAAATAAAAAAATTATGAATCAATAAAAAAATCAAAAAATCAATAAAAAATCAAAAAAAATCCACAAAAATGAAAAAATCAATCAAAAATTGGCTTTTAGAAGATTAAGTAAAAATGAATGAAAATCCAAAGTATTAAGTCAAAAATATTAAATCAAAAATATCAAATCAAAAATATGAAATCAACAATACAAACCAAATAAAAATTAATATGTCACTACGTCACACAATTCGAAATAAATCGGACTATCTAGATATATTCACAACAGATTCGATAATTTTACAAGCGTACGCTAATAGCGAGATGTAAACTGAAGAGACGCTTCGTACCCAGCCGCCTTTTAAAGCAGCCAAGAGCCTGGTACCGGCTGGTACGGCGTGGCACTGCATGGTACGACGGGAACCGTGAGACCGTGAACTCGAGAGAGGTCGTTCAACGGTCGTAAGTTGTTTTGTTCTTAAGAAAATGACGAGTAAAGAGGAGAAGAAGAAAAAAAAAAAAAAGTTGTTTTTGGAATAATATAAAAAACAGTTTTTTTTTTTTTTTTTTTTTTTTTTTTTAAATTTTTTTTTTTAATTTTTTTTTTTTTTTTTTTTCGTTTTTTATATTATTCCAAAAACAACTTTTTTTTTTTTTTCTTCTTCTCCTCTTTACTCGTCTTTTTCTTAAGAACAAAACAACTTACGACCGTTGAACGACCTCTCTCGAGTTCACGCTATCTTTGCCTTCTTCTTCTTCTCATTCTACGGACTGGTTTTGCCGCTGGAGGTAGGAAAAGTGGTATTTCAGTATTGTATATAAGGATTTACAGCGTCTTGACTTAGCATTCATTAAGTTTAAAGTCTCAAAATGAGTACGTTCATAATTATAACACTACAAGAGTTTCTGGGATTCTTGGAAAATCAGATCAATCTGATGGATCGTCAGAGTCCAAATTCCGAGAACACGGTGATGTGGCCGCCACCATCAGAGGTTGACTATTTAGATGAAGAATTTATCAATATGTTTGAGCCAGACCTGGATCCCGAGCCTATCGCCTTTGAGTGGGATCCAGACCGAGCAATGGATCTTCAACCTTTGATGATGGAGCAACAACAGCCTATGGAAGAAGATCGGCCACAACCTATGGCAGAGCAGCAGCAGCAACAACAGCAGCAGGAGCAGCAGCGGGAGCAGCCACAACAACAGCAGCAACAACAGCAGCAGCAGCAGGAGCAGCCACAACCACAGCAACAACAGCAGCAGCGAAGGCAGAGTTACCCTCGAAAGTGCAAGAGGCCACAGCAGCAACAGCAACATCAACAGCATCAGGAGCAGCCACAACAACAGCAGCAGCAGCGAAGGCAGAGTTACCCTCGAAAATGCAAGAGGCCACAGCAGCAACATCAACAGCAACATCAACAGCATCAGGAGCAGACACAACAACAGCAACAACAACAGCAGCAGCAGCGAAGGCAGAGTTACCCTCGAAAATGCAAGAGGCCAATAAATTATAAATTATAAATTGGCCTCTTGCAGAGCAGCAACCTCTTGCAGACAACAACAACCGATGGCAAAGCAGCAGCCTATGGCAGACAACAGCAACCTCTGGCAGACAGCAGCAATTGGCAACCCAAAATGGTATAAATTATAAATATGTATTTATGTATATATGTATATTTGTATTTTGGATATAGGAATAATAAAAAACAAAGTCGTTGAAGAAAATATTTTATTTTTTTCTATTTCTTATACAGAATCACACCTAATAACCAAGTTTCTTTAACTTGAAAGAATTATTATGAATAGGATGAATATAATTTTTTTTACAAGCATAGTAATGAAAACTAGGTTTTTTTTTTTAACATGGAAGAATAAATCATAGTCTGTTGTCAGGGAATTAAACCTAATTGTTCTTTATCTTATATATAAAATCTTATTTAAATGTCTTAGTTGACATTTTAAACTTAATATTAAAAAATACTAGGGTGAATGAATAAATTCAAGTGCAGTATCAAATTCATTTATTTAAAATTCAATTTATCGATAGGATTGATTGTGCATATTATGTAGAAAAAATTATTCTACACTGAAAGAACAAAATCATTAGTTCTTCAAATCTTAATATAAACAAATTTCTATTTATTTAGATGGCACCCTTATATTTATTTAACTTAAACTTAATATATATCTTATAACTTATATCTTACAACTTATATTTTATATGAAATCTTATTTAAATTAGTTGACATTTGAAACTTAATATTCAAAAACTACTAGGGTGCATGAATAAATTCAAGTGGAGTATCAAATTCATTTATTTAAATTTGATTTATCGGTAGGGTTGTTGTGCATATTATTTGAAAAGAATTATTCTACACTGAAAGAACAAAATTATAATTTCTTTCAATGGGAATAAATACAAATTCTTATTTATTCACATCATTCCCTTATATTTATTTACATAGTTTCTTATATTTATTTAACTTAGCAGAACAAAATCTAAATTCTTATAAAATATTTTAAACTTAAACTTAATATTAAAAACGCCATAGTGCATGAATAAGTGCAAGTGAAATAAATTTATTTAAAATTTGATTTTTCGATTAGATGGTTTTGCATATTCTTTAGTTCTGGTTTGTTACATATTATACATGCTTGTGAAGGAGTTGTTATGAATAAATCGTTTTCACACGTGTTGCATTGCAGATCTTTTTCGCAACATATAAAGGATCGTTTATAGTGGCTATTAACAAAATTATTTTTCCCATTTGGGCAATTTAAAGCATGTATATAGTAACATTCACAACATAAATTATATGCACCGCCAGAAGATGAAATAATTACGACATAAGATTGAAAAACGCACACTTCTCGCGTAAGGTAATTTGGTGTCAATGTATCACTTGCATTTATTTTTGCCACTTTCACGAGCCCCTCTTCTCCACACCCGTTTGGAACGCCATTATCCTCTATCCCATCATCTTCTTCATCTTCATCGTCGTCTTCGAAATTATTTCGATCAATAGTGATCAGAGAATCCTGTCTTGCGTGAAACTTTCCTCTTCCAGCCAAGTTAAAATGAGTTGTTTCATCTTTGTACATTGACTGGATCGTTTCATCACAAGCAGAATCTAAATATACATGTGTCTGATCCATTTCGAAGACTGTCCGATGAAACTCGATTCACTTGTTCACACTATTTTTTAATTTTACAACACTTTTTAATTGATAATGGCGGGCCGTCTATGTGGTGTTGATATAGTGGATAGTGTTTAAAACACGGCAAATTTAGCTGCAATTCTTCGTCACTTCTATAATTTTCCGGCAACCTGTTCCAAATTTGTTGTAAACTAAGTGAATCGACGAATGTTTTCAAGTAGTTGATGGGAAAGAAGGCCAAGTCTTGATCTTCAAAATCGGTAAGATTTTTTCCGTGTTTTTGGTAGGAAATTATTACTTGGCCTACACGTTCAATGAGTTGCTGTTGTTGTTGTTGTTGGTCGCTATTTGACATCGCGCACGAATGACTGAAGTTCGCTCAGATTCGATCGTTTAAAATACCAGCCCCCCTCCAACTGCTACCAGCTCCCCTCCAACTACTGTGGTGGTTAGGAAGGAGGTAGGAGGTGGAGCAAAAAGAGGCGGAGTTTATGAAACCAATCGGAATAGGGGGCGAACTTGGGCAGCCAATCAGAAACAAGGTCATTCTTGGCTGACCAATCAAAAAAGTGGTGGGGGGGTCAACTAGGAGCCCCCTATTCCCACTACTAATACGTTCTTTGAACATAAGCCCCAACACAAATGCACATAGACAAACACTAGAAGACATAGATCAGCGATCGACTTTATACTGGCAAATGGAGAAATACACCACGCGCAAATACAAGATGTAAGAACGCTCACATCAGCTAATATAGGAACATCTCATGGGCTTGCACCCATAGAAAAAATAAACTATGAGAAACTTGAAGACCCATCTACACAGATGCTATATCGCTCAAGATTGGAACAAAAAATAACTACTAAACCTTGTTCCGAGGACCAAACAATAGAAGAAATGTGGACTACAATAACGATAAATATACTAGACGCTGCAAAAGAAGCGTTGGGAACAAGAATGAGTAGAGGGAGGAAGAAACTAAGTAAAACACCGTGGTTCACAGAAGAAATAAAAGAACTAGCAAAGATAAAGAAAAACGCTTTCTTGAAGTACAAAAGTAATCCTTCGACTGAAGAATATCAAAAATACAAGCAAACGAGAAACAACATAAACGAGAGGATTAGAAGATGCAAGGAAGAATACTGGGAGCGATACACAAAGGACAAGGAGCATGACTTATACGGTGCGCAGAAGAGAATATGGAGAATGATTCAGAAAAAGAAAAAAAATGTTAATGAATACATCAGTACAGCTCACATCAAAAAGGAAGAATGGACATCATACTTTGAAAGACAATTTGGTAATACAAATACGATTCACACTAACATAACAGCAAAATCCATAAATCTGAGCACTACAAAAATGCAGGTAACATCGGAAGAAATAGAATATAAAATACGTAATTAAAAGAATAGAAAATCTCCTGGACCAGATCTAATTACCAACGAATTATTGAAATACGGAGGCCAAATGCTTACCGAGGAGTTACAAAAGCTTTTTAATAAAATTATTAAAGAAGAGCATATACCGCAAAAATGGAAAAACAGCTATACAATTCCCGTACACAAAAAAGGTGACCACAAAAACCCGGACAACTACAGAGGAATTACACTTCTTAATTCTGTCACCAAACTATTTACAGCAATTATTCGTGACAAACTTGAAGAGAAAATAGAGATCTCGGAGGAACAACAGGGTTTTCGAAAAAACAGGGGAACCACAGATGCCTTATTTATTGTGAGACAAATAATCGAAAAATCAATAGAATTTAACCACCCTGCATACTTATGCTTTGTTGACCTAACAAAAGCATTTGACCGCATCAAGAAGCAGCACATAACGGACATCCTAAAACAGAAAAATGTTTCAGCGGAGATCATAAACATAATTGATGACTTGTACACAAATTCCAGCACAAAAATAATAACATCTGAAGGTCTAACCGAAGACATCAAGATAAACGAAGGGATAAGGCAGGGAGACTCGCTAAGCCCCTTCTTATTCAATTTGATAATGGACCGCATAATAGAGGACATCAGACGGAAACGCGGATACCAGATGGGTGGACACAATATCAATATAATATGCTACGCGTATGATGCGGTCCTACTCGCAGATAACGAAGACGACCTCCAGAGATTGATACACCTATTTAACGTATCAACTAAGAAGTACAATATGCAGATATCAACGAATAAAACAAAGTGTATGGTAATTTCCGAGGAACCAAGAAGATGTAAGCTACAGATAGAAAATGCCATAATTGAACAAGTCATGAACTTTAAATACCTAGGCATTGACACAACAAGCTGTCGTAACCTTACTGGAGAAGTACTGTCACAAAATACAAGAGCCCTACAAGTGGCAGGATGCTTAAGAGATGTTATATTTCGAAACAGATACATGAGAATAGAGGGAAAAACGAAAATATATAAAACCATGATACGACCAATTCTAACTTATGCCACGGAAACAAGAGCAGACACTAAGAAGACAAAGCAGAAAATGAGAACCACCGAAATAAAAGTACTGAGATCAATGCTGAACGTGTTAATCAGAGATAGGCTGACAAATACCTTAATCAGAGAAAAATGTAATGTGCAGGACGTGGCCAGATGGACAAAAGAAAGGAAAAGAGGTTGGAAAGAACACGTTGAGAGAATGAGTGAAGAGAGACTAGCCAAAGTTTATATGTATGGACGACCAAGAGGAAGAAGATTACCAGGACGACCACCAAAGAGATGGGCCCAGAGCGGGTTCTCTTCATCAGCAGAATAAGGCGGGTGTAGATTGAATGACAAACAGGGATATCCCTAGTCAACGTAGAAGAAGAAGAAGAAGGATTTATAAAATTGCATGCAACTTCTACTAAACAAAATGAGCAAGTAGAAGAACTGATCATGCTCAAATGTCCAAGCTTTTGTAGGGTGCACGTCAAGGCAAATAGCTACACCTAGAAAATCTTGACAAAGTTTTGGAGGTTCATTAATAAAACCATGTTTAGTAAAGTTCCCTAAACATATCAAGCGTCACAACAGAACTAAAATTCGCAATAATGTTGGAGAAGTCCAACTTCAAATTTTGTATATCCAGGTTTATCTTCATGTAGTGATATGAACGTATAAAACAGCGATAAAATAATCAAAAACTTTTTCATTAGGAAAATTGTTTATTTAATTACTTTAAGTGATCAAATAGTAATATATATCTAAGTCGTTGCGTGACTAAAGAATAAGAATAAATCACGGTCACATATATTTATGGATTTAACCTTTAAAAAAAGATTTGATAGATTCAGTACATTCATAGCCAAAAGTTACGTTATTTAAGGACATAATAATAGTAATACAATAAAATGGTTTTCATAAGTATGTTTGCTCTTTTTCATTGACAAATATTGTTAGACATAACTAAAAACTGAGTAGTTGCGTGATACTGAACTTTTATAATAAATTATGATTACGAATGTTGTAAGATTTAATGTTAAGTCATCTAAAATAGTTAATAAGTTCTTGGCTAGAAGTTTTTATTAGGGTAAAAGTGTTAGACAACAATTAAAACTTTTTAATTGCCAAATTTATCTGGCTCAATTACCGAAAGTAATTAAACATACATTAAAAAACTGATTTGTTACCTAACAAAACAATTATTTAAAAAAAAATTACTTTCTTTAATAGTATTAACGATACGCATAGAGGGTGGTCAAGATAATATTAGGTAATATTTCTGCTGTTTTTTTACGATATAAGTTCTTAAAGTCAGAATGTAAGTTTGACGAATTTTAGTAAATGTTATCAATAATTTCGGGCTGCCTATATTTTTCAAATTATAATAATGTGTATCGGCAATCTTGGTTTGCCAAGTTCTTATAACTCTCTTTTTCTATTAATTAGAAAATGCTAAACAGATTATATCATACTATTACTATATAGTATGTCCCACGAAGAAATGTCGCGATCGATTCCTCCGAAAAAGAGACTGTGGAAAATATTTTGAAATTTAGCAGTTTACTAAGGTCCATGGGAGCAATTCGACTAAAATATTTTCAAGATGGTGGCACTACTGGTTATACCAAAAGTTGATGCTTTCTTGCTTATTTTAAATAGAACATCCTATATGTTATTTCATTTTTAGATTCTACGCAAAACTATAGATATATTTCACGTATTATGTCCTATATCTAAGTCTAAGTGTGTTAGGCATATTTTAAATGTTAAAAATGGCATTTACAGGCTTAAACGTAACTATCAATTCCTCGTATATATTTAGGAAATTCGTTAACTGACATACTGAAATATAAAAGCTCATTTTGTAGAAAATCATTTTCATATAGGGCCGTTAAATTTTATAATAGTACGGATACTGGACAAAAGGCATTATGTGCAAAATTTTTAATTAAAAACTAGAAAAATACCTCTCTAAAATGAAACCGTCTACTTAAAATTACAACTATATTAATTTCATAAAAATATTTCATTCTTCTTCTTTCATTCCTTTTCTTCCCTTTTCACGGATATTTATGATTTTTTATAGATGCTTAACTTTACACAGGTTTCACAATATAACTCATTTTTGAATATTTTTGAATTATTTAAATAAAAGAATTACGTAAGTTGAGAAAACAATTATGATATATATATATATATATATATATATATATATATATATATATATATATATATATATATATATATATATATATATATATATACATATACATATATATATATACATATATATATATATATATATATATATATATATATATATATATATATATATATATATATATATAATATTTATTTTTATTTTCTTAACGTTTCGTCCATTATACTGAGCTTCCTCAGAAGGATGTAATTTTTTTTTTATATTATCTTACATTAACCTGTGACTTCGATGTGTGACATCTTAAAATTAAAAAATGTTGGATAGACATTCGTGTATCTGCATCCTCCTCCTTTCCTGTCTTGCTATACTGTTGTATGTTCTGAACCAACATGATATTGTTGCTTGCGAGAAAGCCCAAATTAAGTTAGACTTTTTATTTACAAAACTGAAAAGTAAAATTCCTAAAATGAACAACTCTAATGTTGTATACCCAATTCCTTGCAGTAATTGTTCAATATATATATATATATATATATATATATATATATATATATATATATATATATATATATATATATATATGAACAGATCCTTAAAAATAGATTAAATGGTCACAAATTTACGAAGAATTCTGCGACTGCATTAAATAGACATGTAAGGGAAACATACCATTCCTTCCATAATTACAACAAATTAAGTGTAAAGAAGATGATGAAAATAAAAAAAGAAAAAAATGCAGAACCGACATAAGTAACCTCAGCCACATTTACACAAATCTTATTAAATATTGATATACCCTCTTAAAAATCAATACATGGGAATATCCTCTTAAAACATTTATATGATATTAAATATTTATATACTCTTTTAAAAATCAATACATGGGAATATCCCCCTAAAACATTCATATGTTATCAGTTAAAAAAAAAACCAGACTCCATAAGTAATGATTTAAAAATTAATTTAATAAAAAAAGAACTGTTTTTCCAATACCACAATCGGTGCAGTTTATCTTTCAGTATCAAAATCGAAATAGCAAGCTCAAGGTGCCTATCTAAATATTTTTGTGAAAATTTGAATATTTTAAAAATTTAATAAAGTTTTTAATTATAAAATAAGTTTTAAAACATTTTTTCTGAATTGTCTTTTAACTTTTTCTGTTGATGTGTTAGATTGTAAACAAAATTTATGTATTTCAAATTTTAGGTCGTTTGACTAAGGAAAATGTAATTATTATTAAACTAAAGAAAATAATATAATAAAAAAATTTTTTGAAAATATATAAATATATATATATATATATATATATATATATATATATATATATATATATATATATATATATATTTATACATGTATAAATCTTCTTTTTTGTATTCTTATGGTAAGCGTATTTTAAAAATTATTTTATACGGAGTTTAGGTTAGAATTGTCAAAAAACAGACTTTTCATTATTTTTTATGTTCCAGTGACACAATACTTTAAAAGCTTTTACATTTAAACCACTTTTTCTCTTCCGCATACCGTGAATGGGCTTTAAAAGTCAATGTGTGTAAATAAAACATGAAAACGTTTAAGAGATAAAAGTTTCCAGACCTGCTCCTATTATAAACAAATCCTGTTTTTAAAGTATAACCCCTATATTAAATGAAACAGCTGTTGTAGAGTCTTGACTAAAAATAACATTTTTGTACGGTACACAGTGGCCATAAATCGATACAATTTATCCCAATTTTTCTGAATTAACTGGCAAATTGTTATCGTTGAAAAAACTTTTTTTAAAGAATGCTTAAAATTGAAATTGTAAAAATAGTCCTTGGATTACATGCGACCTTTGTGAATCGTTTAAATAATTTACTTAATCTTTCAATTTCGAAATTTGATATGAATTATTACGTATAATCCATATTCATGTAAAAAATTAATAAAAAGAAAAATTTGTTTTTTAAGAATGCTTTTGATTGAAATTCTTTGAAACAACGAAATAGTAAGAGCGACCTCTTTGAATCATTTATATTATTTACTTCATCTTTCAGTCTCATAATCTCATATGATGTCATGTATTTAAAAAATAATAAAAATAATAATAAAATTAATGGAAAAATACTAAAATGAAAAAAAAAAATTATTAATTATTAATAATAGGTGTTCAATTTATTATTTTGCAATAACTTATATTTATTTTTTTTTGCAATTCCGTTATTTAAACTTCTAACATCGACAGCCACTTTAAATTAACACCTTAAGAACACTGTAAAAAATTGAACCTAAGCGGCATGTCATTTAAATAAAAATTCTACTAAGAATTAATTTTCATGTTTTTATATGGGCAATTACGATAAAAATACATTTGAATATATCAAGGTTGATACAACAAATATCTACTCAACTATAATATACATTATTGGACAGTTTTTAATAGTAGAAACCGTATAATTTTTTTGTTATTTTGTGATTGATGAAGTGTTGTGTAACAAAAAATGAGTTTAGTGAAATTTTCATATCTGTCCTAAAAATATTCACGAACGAACAATTGCTATATATCGAGACGAGGCTTCACAATATTTGAAGGTAAAACATTGATGAGCTGAGTTTAAACGGAGTATATTAATGATAACCTAAGAAGGCAAAAGCAATTAGAAATCACCAAAAATACATGTGAACCAAGCATTTTTTCAATTATTTATGACAAAATATGTATGAATGGGATTCACGACTGTTATCTACCGAACAAAAGCTGCTTAGACAATTTTCAAATCATTTAAAATCTAGATGTAGGTCTCACCTTTTCTCCAAGCAATGAGATTTTACTACATCACTAGGATCAAGAAATATAATTATAGTCTGTGAAAGGAGTTCATAAGAGTTCTCCACCATATTTTTATTCAACACTTACAATGACACTCAATAATACTAGTTACCTATTCTAATTACATACAGCTATTGATAAAAAATATACTGTGTCTAAAAATGTTTGTCTCCTTAAGGACGATACGCAAGGTCATAAAACAGTTAAAGTTCAATCCATCCGAGGCGAATATAATATCTGAATTCCAATATTTGAATATGCAGCCAAGGGACGTCCTTTTGCAAGTGATAACCAGTAGAAAGAGAATCCTGATTTTGTGTTTAATATTTTATCAATCGATGAAACTTCTTTCACGAGAAATGAGATTTGAAATTTTCATAATTTCCACAACTGAGCAGAGAACAATCCCAACGTAGTACAGCAAAAACATACTTTGATGAATTTTCCATGGATTGAAGTACCCAAATCAGAGGAAACTAGTTTATAGGGCTATTTGTTGTAAGCCAGAGATTGAAAAAAAAACTTTTTTTAAATTTGTTAATAAATGGGTTGTTACAAAATGTACCCTTTCAATTGCATTCGAATATGTGATATTTGTATCACATTGCATTGGACTCCTAGATCTTGGGATCTTAATCCATTGTATTTTTTTTTGGGTTGTGCGCTTCTGAAATAAGGCTACATTAGAAATATGCTAGGAGTTTTTCAACTTATTCGGGAAAACTAGTTAATACTTCCAGACTTGCAAAGACTTAATTGGTGGACATTTTAAGCATTTAATTTAATAAAAACTCTAATCACATATTTCTCTATCTCACTCGACTCATTCAAAAAGTATTAAATACAATACGAGCTAGTAAAGAAAGAAAGCTTTCATGGTTTTGGTCAAGTTGGTTCTTGGTTTAGACCGTGTTAAATTGGAATTATTATTCGACGTTTCGCCTACGATTGCACCAGGAACCTTCAAGGATCTTTACTCCATAAGATTAGAACATTGAATGACTATCGAGGAACAACACCCCGGTATTTATACCCGATAGGTGCTCACCGAATCGTGATCCAGCGTTACAATCGATTTTCACTTGTGATGTAGACTGTAATCCGCATCTCTATTAATATTATTTAGATATTTACAAATTTCGATTGATTCTCTAATTTAACGTTTAAAGAAACCAGGCACTGATGCTAACACCTTAGTTTTTTTTACATTAATAGTGTGAATTGAGCAATGCTGGTGCAGATTGTACAATTGTTTCTTTTTTTTTCATCTTTCATGTTCCTTAAACCTAGTGGATATAGACTGTTCTGTTTCACCTACATACACTTTACCACAAGAGCAAGGTATCTTGTAAATGTCTTCTGTTTGAAATGGAATTGTGTCCTTTGAAGACTTCGAACATTGTTCAACTTTCTTACATGTGTTGAAAATTTTCCGAATATTTGATTTTCGGAACAATTTCATAATCTTACTGGTGGTTCTGTGTATGTAAGATAAGACAACACTGTCCATAGGAGGTTCATTTATGACATTTGGTTGAGGAGTTGGGTTTTTATATTTACTAATAGAACGTCTTATATTTTCAGCGCAATATCTGTTTTCTGTCAGAGAATTAGTCAGTTTTTCTGTTTCTGATTTCAGTGATTGTTTGTTATATCTTGGAAATGCTATATGTACCAAAAAGTTTATGACGGACTGTTTTTGAGGATGATGGTGTGACGTTGCATTGAGATATGGATTTATATATATTGGTTTTCTGTACAGAGTACATCAAGAAAGAGAAGGGCACTATTTGAATTTTATACTAGGGTGTTGTTAATTTAGATGATCCACAAAATTATAGAGGTTACCTGCGGCATGCGGCCAAACTACGAACGTATCATCTACATATCTGCACCAAAATTTAGGTTTTACAGGAGCAGAACACTAGGCGTTTTCTCCGAAAGCTTTCATGAAGATGTTAGCTACCACAGGTGATACAGGAGATCCCATGGCTGCTTCCGAAGCCTGCTTGTAGAAAGGTCCTTGAAAAGTAAAACAATTGACAATCAGACAGGCTTTAATTAATTTTAGTTGGGTGGAGTCCATTTTGTTGTTTTGTAATATCTCAGATATTATGGAAACTAAATCATCTATAGAGACATTTCTGAACAGAGATTCTACATCAAAACTGACCAGTATATCTACGGGCTCTAATTGGATGGTTTTTAATCTTTGGACAAAGTGTCCAGAGTTGTTGACGAAGGATTCGTTTTCCCTGTAAATGGATGTAAAAATTTGGCCAGATATTTACCTATTTTGTAGGTAGTGAGTCTATTACACTGACGATTGGACGTAGAGGTATATTTTCTTTATGTATTTTAGGCAATCCATAGAGGTGTGGAATCTTGGAGCTGCTTGATTTAAAGGCTTTCTTTTCTTCTGCAGTTAGGCTGGAAGCGTTGATAAGAGATGTGAAGTTTCTTTCGATTTTGTGTATTGGATCCGTCCGAATGACTTTCTAAATATTGTCGTCCAAGAGCTGGTTTATTTTTTCAATATATTTTTCCTTATCTATAACAACATTTGCATTTCTTTTGCCAGCTGGGAGAACCAAGATGGTATTGTTCTCGTTCAATTTTTAATAGATTTAGGTTACTGTGAGTGTTTTATGATCTTCGCTGTTTTGTATCGAATCCTGCCTGCATGCCCTGAAGATAATTTTTTAACGGAAGCTATGACACTAGAGATTATTTCTTCCATTGGTATACACCTTGGAGTGATGGCAAAGTTCTGTCCTTTGGATAAGATAGTTTTCTTTACTTCGGTGATTTGTATACTTGACAACTTGACGACTGTGTTCGTTGGTGCGCTTGCTCGATTATTGTTACTCAAAATTCCTTTGAATTTTCTTTTTTGCTTGTTGATGGATTCTTTCTGCTTGAGCATGGGTGATTTGATCCAGCGTTGCAAATTTGTCTTGTTCCATTAGAAATGATAATCTTAGATGTCATTTATAGAGATTACGGCTATTTTACCCAGATCACGACGAATTTCCGTGATCCTTTTTCTGACGAGGGCCGTGCTTGCATGCTTGTAGATATTTTTGGCACTTCTGGAGGTCATGTAATGTTTTATTTGCAACGATTTTGGTATTACATTTTCGTCGCGACATCTTAGAAGAAAGGCATATCATCTTCGTCTTGCTGCGGCGGAGATCGCCAAAGGTTTAGGCATCTTTTTTGATATCCTCCCCATAGAGATTTTTTTAAACGTAAAATTAGAGATTTAATCAAAATTTGTAAATATTCAAATAATATTAATAGAGATGCAGGTTACTCTACATCACACGTGGAAATCGATTGTAACGCTGGATCACGGTTCGCTGAGAATCAGTCGTGTATAAATACCGGGCGGTTGCTCCTTAATATTCATTCAGTGTTCTAATCTCATGGAGTAAGGATCTTTGAAAATGCTTCGTGCAATCGTAGGCAAAAGGTCGGATAATAATTCCAATTTGACACGATCTAAACCCATTTTCAATAATACGAGCTAGTAATTTTAAATTTGACCATAAACGACAATAACGGGCATTATTCTTATTTAACAAAGCAAATAAAAAAATTTATAATTCATTTTATTTAAAAAGAATACCTCAATACGCTAACCAGACAAAAAATAATTTGCCTTGATCATGCCGAGTGATTATCGAAATAAATACAGTGCGACGTTATCAATTTTTAAGAAAATTTAAAATGTTCTGACTTGCTGTCCGCAGATACATATCTTACGTAGTTTTCCTAACATTCTATATTTTAAAAAGTTTGTTCAATTGTTGCCTTTGTAGTTGCAGCCAAAAAATTTTCACACGTGGATCAAAAATATCATTTTACGCCCTTGAACAAAAATAACGTTTTACGCCCTTGAACAAAAATAACTATTTTGATTTATTTCGACCGAAAACCTCAATCAAGATAAAATACATAGAATTCCTTTACTTTTTTTGTCAAGTATATCATATTTTATAAGTCCCGACAAAAAATATAATTTAGCAGAGACATATTTCTCCCACATTTTACATCCATCTTTATTTACGTTCAATATAAATCCTTAATGTAAAAATTTGCTTTTTCTGTCGTTAAGTCCCAATGGTCTTTGAAAGTTAAGTAAAAGATTTTCCTTTTTATCTGTCGAAGTTCTTGGTAAGTTTTTTATATCGAAAAAATTTTGTAACGCTCAATCACATACGTGCGTGGCCCGATAAAAAATTTGTCAAAAATAATTGCTTTATAAAAAAAACCTCCTTTTCAATGTCGTTAAAATGATTGCCCTAAAATTATATCATATAATTTTGTATTAAATATTTGTGTTCATTAGTAAAGGAATTGAATAAATGAATATATAATTCTTGATACTTAAGCCTCGTTGAGCCCATTACATCCCATCATGGCTGCAGATCATTCCAGGCTGATCGCCTTTCCGAATCCAAGCAGCCTCCTTACTTGACCTTGCCTAATTGCTCTGCCATCTGCTTATCGAATCAGCCGCAACGCCAAGCCTATAAAGGTGGCCTCGCAGGTGCCAATGTTCTATCCGCAAGGTCAGAATGATCCGCAGTTCTTTCGTCTTCAGGGAAAGAAGCTGCCTAGTTAACCGCGCATTAGGTCCTCTTTTATGTTCTTTGAGACATCTTGTTCCAGGGCTTCCCTTCAGCATTCGATAAATTTGCTTTCTAACAATACTTTTAGTTCTCTCTTACCAACAGTTATTGGAACAGGTATAATGCGCGTTGGAAACCGTATGGGTCAGCAGCGGACCAAATTTTTGTCAAACAGTCTGCTTCCTAGTTTCCGTGCTCAACAGAGTGACCCGGAACTCACGCGAGTCTGATTGTGAAGGTTGCTAGCTACTATATTCGAGCTCCAAATCGAAACGAATACAATTCCAATACGAAGGGGAATATTTTAGGGCGATTTCCCATTATGGTTCTGCCTTGCAATGAACCCACTTTCACCCCGGTTAAACTCCACCAGATACGGCTTTAGTATTAGAAATAACAACGAAGAGGGAGTAAGATTGAATCATCTTCTATATATGGATCATCTTAAACTGATGGCTGCTACCATAAACCAGTTGGAACAAATGCTTAAAATTGTAAGGGAGTTCTCCGGGGATATCGGAATGCAATTTGGACTTGACAATTGCTGTATTTTGGACATCGCTAAAGGAAAGATACAACCCGGAGCATTTGAGATGCAGGTCGGGGAGACTATAGCTGTAATGGAAGCAGAACCAACATACAAATACCTAGGAATGAAATAGGTTAAAAGAATTGACCATCGCACTATGAAGGTCGCACTGACTACCGAATTTGTCAGGAGGCTAAGGCGGATATTACGAACTACTTTAAATAGTAGAAATTTATTTAAGGCGCTCAACACGTCCGCCTGCTCTGCGCTTAGCTACTCTTTTGGAATTGCAAAATGAAGCAGGACGAACATCCATAATCTGCAAAGAAAAATAAAAACACTCATAACAAAAGCACACAAATACCTCTCTCGGAGTACTATTGAACGTACAATGCGTCCAAGACATCAAGGTGGATATTGATAAGCAGCTCGATCAACAAATAATAAACTTGCGTTTTTATTTCCACAAGTTAGCGGACTCTTCCACTCTACATCGAGCAATATGCCAGGCCTATAATTCTACGCCACTACAGAGCCGGAAACAGGATATTGCTTCTCACCACCAAAGAGCCGAAGAGGAGTTACAAGCCTGACTACGAAAACCACTTCATGAACGGCATCTAAAAGAGGTCAATCAGGACAACGTCGACAATTAAGTGTAGAACTACTGGTTTATTTCAGGACAGATGTCACCGGAAACGGAGGGCTTTTTGTTAGCTATCCAAGACCAGGTTATTCCGACGAGGAACTATCGGAAGTTCATCATCAGAGATTCCTCAATAGAAAACGAACAATGTAGATATGGCTATCAAAAATCAGATACGATCCAGCACATAACTGGAGGATACTAAGCATTTGTCGCAACCAAATATAATGAAAGACACGACTCAGCCGCCAAGATACATCACCAAGAGTTAGCAGATAAGTTAAATCTATTGCAGGTAGGATAAGTGCCTTACTACAAATAAAACCCGGAGCCTATTCTTGAGAACAACGCGTTGAAGCTATATTGGTACCGAATGGTTAACAGATCAAACAGTTGCTCATAATAGGCCAGACATTATATTAACAGATAAAATTTCTAGGCAAATTACATTAATTTACATTGCTATACCTAAAAAAACAACAACCAAAGGCCATAATACAATGAGAAGATCGCCAAATACAGAGACCTGGAGGTGCAAATTCGAAGACAATGGACAATGAACAGCGTTCAAATCATTCCCATAATTTTATCAACTACTGGAGCGATATCAAAGAACCTCCTGCAGAACATCAAGGGCCTAAGTGAGCATCGGTATAAACCTATTCAGAAAACAGTTTTCTTTGCAACCACGCAGACCATCCGAAAGTTTATGGGAAATACAGCAGACTACGTCCTCTAGGACCCGATAACATGGAAAAAGTCCCCACCACCATACTTTTGGTATCTTTATATAGCTGGTATGAGTCAATATTTCCTGGAGGGAGTGCGAAGCCGTTTGGCTTAAAAGTCGTGGATAAGTTTGTGGATTACGTTTATACTCACACAATACTATACACATTTTATTTATTTTCTGATTTTATTGCAGACTAGAGATTTAATGTATTAATAAAAAATTTTCGATACCAACAATGTTAATATTTCATTAAAGTGCCCGTGATCCATTAGAAGTGTACTTGAAACTTTGAAGTGGAGACTATTTGGTCAAGTCAAGAAAACGATAAATGTTATTGTAAATAATTAGAATTAGAAACGACAGAATATTTTTGGATTAATAAATTTTTATACTCATCCCTTAGCCAACCTGTAGTAATCAACAAGTCTACAATACCCTTGATGGTCTGTAGAAGCTTTGCGGAAAAAAGATGGGGTATAAACCCAAAAATCCTTCAGTAGATATACACTGCAGTAATAAGACCAATCATCACATATAAGGCAAAAGCACCAGTCTGGTTAATACGAGAACTAATCTCTCGAAATTTCAAGGACTGGCCTGTGCATGTATAACCATGGCAATAAAAACCTACGCAATGGCCGCCACGGAAGTAATGCTAAACCTTACAACTCTACATAAACTTCTAGAGAATATTGCGAAGAGGATAATTTATAGGAAGATGAAAGATGAGATCATAAAACGGAGGCCCAATCTCTCATTCAGAAATCAACAAATCTGTGACATGCCTCAAAACCAAATGAAAAAAAAATCAACTTTGTGAAAAACTTCAGCGCAAAGTTGAGTTGCAAAAGCGAATGGGGCAGAAACACCATTGAAAAACTCAACAAGAAATCCATTATATAGTATACAGATGGCGTCAAAATAACGAAGGGAACTGGAATAGGAGTGTATGAAGCCGGCATCAGACACTACGAAAACCTGGGTAAGTCACCAAGCATTTTCCAGGCAGAAATGCATGCCAATAGAAAATGTATTTAATTCAACAAAGAAAACAACTATCACGGCCAAGAGATTATCATTATGTCGGAGAGTCAAGCAACCATCAGTGCGTTCAGCTCTCAAGTTATCGGCTCCAAGATGGTCTGGGAATGCCTAGAGAATAATAAAGTCACCCTCGTGTGGGTACCGGGACACACCGGGATAAATGGGAATGAAATAGTAGACAGTCTCGCAAGGAAAGAGGCCGAGACACGATTTTTGAGACCAGAGCCTGTCTGTGGAATCACTAGCAGCGTAATGCTGGAAGAACTAAAGATAGAAGAAGAAAACAGGAGATCCATTTATTGCATGGACCTGAAAGGATTGAGACAAGCGAAGATACTTCTTGGGAACTACGGCCAGAACATATTTAAAGAATGCTTAAACTTAGGTAAAAACTAACTGAGTTCTGACAGGGGTCCTGACGGGGCATTGCAACCTGAAAGGACACCTCAAGAAGAGAAGAGTGCAGATTCTGCGAGGAGGAGGATAAAATCTCTATTCATATCCTTTCAGAGTGAATCGCTCTAGAAAACCCTGGGATGCGGTTCTTGGGAACATACCAAATCGAAAGAGCCGTCTAACATCTCATACATACGTAACCAGCCTGTAAAAATTACTGCATAAAGCCCAGTTAGCCGAGTGGGTGAGCATAATATCCCGAGTTGCATCCAGATTATAATAAACAAATAGAGAAAAGACCTAGTTCTCTTTTGACACGTTCAAAACCGTGAGTTTTGAAGCATTTAGAACTTAAAAACTTGCGATTTTACACTGAAAAGGGATTTTTTTGTTTGTAGAATTAGGAGTTTTGAAGCTCATGATTTCTGCATAAGTTCTCTTAATTTTACATTTTTTTCCATTTTTAGTGCTTCCTGGCTGATCTCTACGTCTTTTTTTTTTCAAGAAATATTTGAATTTTCCGAAAATCCATCAAATTAGTTAGCAGTGAATATATTTAGAAAATTCCCATATTAATGGGACATATTTATGAACTTCAGTGTAATCCCGTTTTAAAACCAATTTTTCTTATTTAAACAAATTATTAATTTATTTTGGGTTTTGTTTATCTTTTAATATTACCCTGTTGTTAACAATTCAATTTTACCCTTTTAAAGATTATTTTTCCGAATTTATTACTTTCAACTGACGAGTTTTACAAATAGTCTTCCTTATTCTAACCGTTTAAAATATTCCAAATATATTACTTGTTATACGTTACGACATCGGTAACATCCGCCGTTCATTTGACTTTTAAAATAAACCAAACCGTTTGCAAACATTATATTTTTCGCCTGATTTAATCCAATAATATTGTCTTTAAACTTGGTTATTCGGAGATATCGGAACCGTCAGTTGTCTTCGAACTTTTCAATCGACAAGGCGCGACGGCTCAGAATATTTTATGAAATTATTAATATTTCAAGTTTAAAGTTAGAGTGTATTATTAAATAAAAGTGCGAAAGGAAATAATTTGATTGTTGTACTAAACCCTTGTTAAAAGTATGATAACTAACGTTTTAGGATTTCGTCTGAAGGTAAAATTGGGGTAGATAAATGAGTGATTTTTAATTAAATATATAAGGGCGTTTCTACTGAACGTGATATTTCGCATTACTCATGGTTTTAACTGTAGAAAGCTAGAAGATTAATATTTTACAAGTATGAATGTATATTAACAAACAGTACAATGGTTTTTCAAGAAATAGATAATATAAAGATGTAAAATATTTGGTTTAATTGTGTGCACATCATAGAAAAAAGCTGAAGAAATTCCTATAAGTAAAAGAAAAAAATAGATCTTGTTATCAGAATTGTGCACACCAGAGGTGTTCCTATAGCGTTACTTTTTTTTTATTGCAATTTCCCCGACCAGCACTTGATGCCGCTGTTATTGCGAGCATCAATATATTATTTTGATATTTTACCGTTAGGTTCATGTGATGTGTTAAATGTATGTAACTATCAAATATGTGATCTTTGAATTGAGCAAGTTATATATATTTAAATATTTTAAATGTTTCTGATCATTCCTGCTCTCATTTCCTTTCATTTAGAAGGCACATTGATATGCCTATGCTCAAAACGTTAGTTTTTCAAAATATGTGTTCTGTTAATTACATTCAAATTCGTTCATGTGCGCATTGATCGTCACACAATAATTTCTTTTCTGACCGTCACTACTCAATCTACAATCAGTTATTTAGTCCGAGAAAGCGAATAATTTCGTAGATTTTTGGCCCAAAAATATGTCTGCAAAAGTTCATCAATGTATCTACAAAATTTTACGAGTTACATTATAGTGAGTAGGCAAACAATCAGAGACGCCGAATCTGGCGACACAATGAGGAAAGTTGAATATCATCAGGTGGTAGCTGAGTGCAACTCAGAAGCTTTGATTTCGCCACGGATAAGATCGAGGAACTGGCCGTCAACCTCCAGCTTTCCTCTAAGACATATCTCTGAAACCACCGCCTCCTTTAAGATCTAGGTTTGATTTGTCTTGCACTGAATCTATGGAACAGAAACAAAGCATTTTTGCGATTCTAAAGAAAAATATGCCAAATATATCCCTAAAAATTGTACAGATGAAATAATACGTAATAGCTTCTGTAAGAAGTGAAGAATGTGATAACTGATGGTATACGAGTACATTAAATATCTCATTCATTATTCATTATAAAACCTACACAAAAGTTCCAATCATACGAGGCATGTCCAGAAAGTAAGCGTACTGAGACTCTCACAGTCGGAGGGATTTTTTTTCGACATGTTGGCTACACTGCCATGTAACCTGACTCTTCCCCTCCACAACGAGATCGGTTCAAGGTCAGTGCTTGAGAACTCTCGACGCGACAGCACGTTTCGTGAAAAATGTTGATTTAATCTCCCGCTAAGTGCGAAATGCGCACCGTCATCCGCTCTCTCGTTTGGAAGGGAAAAGCGCCGGTTGAGGTTTATAATGAGGCGGAAACTGCATATGGTGATACAGCTATGAATCGTACAAGTGTGTACAAGTTGTGTCGCGAGTTTAAAAATGGTCGTAGGTCTTTGCATGATGATCAGAGGAGCGGAAGATCTTCAATTGTGACTGACGAAATTGTGTAAAAAATCGAAAATGCGCTCCCTGATGATCGCTAATTGACTAGGGATGAACTTTCTGTGATGTTTCGCAAATTTCTAGATCTCTACTACACAAAACCGTCACAAAATCTCTCAGATATCGAAAAAAATTAAATTGAGTGGAGGCCGGGCAAGAGTTTTTGAGGCGCTACAAACTCCACGAAGATGAATTTTTCCCCTCCATTATTACTGGAGATGAAACTTGGGTTGCACACTACACGCCTGAAACAGACAGTCTCAACAGTGGCGTCACACCTATTCACCCCCCGCCAAAAATTTCAAAACTATAATTTTAGCCAGGAAAATCATGGCACCCGTGTTTTGGAACTGTCAAGGCACAATTTTGGTTCAATATTTGTCTCAAGGAAAGACCATGAACTCTGCAAGATACTGTGAGATCCTAAAAAAGTTGCAGAGAACAAGAGGAGAGGCATGCTGATAAAGGGAGTCTGCCTGCAGCACGACAATGCCAGACCACACACGTCCAACGCCACGAAGGAACCACTCGCCTCGTATAAATGGGATGTCCTGAAAAATCCCGCGCATTCCCCTGACCTGGCACCTTCAGATTACTATCTGCTCACCTCCCTGAACCTGCACATGGGTGGAAAAAGGTTTGCAATCGACGAGGAGGTGAAGGGGGGTGGGTGGAGAAGTGGACGAAGGGGTTGGCGGAAAATTACTTCGAGGAAGGCATCAAAATGTATGACATCCCGCTTCATCACCTGCACTGAGAGGAATGGCGACTATGTCGGTACTAATGTAATCATGTATTTTCTTTAAATAAAAATTTTTGTAGTCTACAAAAATTCAGCATACTTACTTTCTGGACATGCCTCGTATGACCTAAAAAATTATATAAGTAACGAAAATCTACTTTGTTCCGTAGAAATGCCCGTATAATAAAGATTTCAGAAGAGTTTTGGCTCTATATAAAAAAGTAAAAAGCTTTAATGCACTTGATATATTGTGTGCACTGGCTTCAACAGCGTGAAAGCTGGAAAAAAGGATTTTTCAGGAGGAGCAAAAAAGTATTTCATTTGATTGCAATAATTACTTAAATTCGTGTTGACAGGTAAAATATAATAATGTAAATTTCATTGATGTTTTTATCGGTTTTTACACAACTTTAAGTAATTATTACACTCAAACAGATTACTTTTCCTCTTTCTCGAGAAAAAATATTTTTTTTTTTTTTGAGTTGTGACGTTACTGAACCCACTGAGTGATATGAGCTAACATTTTATATCTAGTTTTTTTTATTTTAAATAAAAATATTTAGGTAATATAAATTAGTAGAAAGTCGAGACTCTTAGTTACGAGGAACATTGTGCTCAGAAAAATAATAATACATTTTAGTACTTAAAAATTACGTAGATTTGAGTCATTTTGTGCTAATTTGATTAATTTGTTAAATGCTGTGTTTAGGACGAATATAAATTAAGGAACGTTTTTGTCACTGAATACATAACAATTTACACCACTTGTTAAAATTATTGTTTTTTTTGCCTTAAACCGTCAAAGGAAAATAACGACAGTTAATTTCCTGTGAATTCTACTCTGGTTCCCTCTCCACACTTGGATGCCAAAAGACCGAGCAGTTGATGCGTCCCTAATCCATAACTCTCTCTCTCTCTCTCTCTCTCTCTATAATAGTTTCGGCCACCTAACGGTCTTGCCAATAGAACTGTAACGAATTAAACGTAACATTTATAGAAAAAAACTACTTATTTAAAATCCCCGTCCCGAGTTATGTCGATACGATGTAATTTCTGCTGATAACTAATGCCAAACTGTAAAGTATTGACCGTCAAATGACATCTATACATACAACGGTGTAGTAACTAACAAACTGATGTTTTTTTTTGTGATTTCTTTATATTTTATTTAATTTGTCCAAGTTTCCCCCCTACTTGGATGTTTATATAAATTTCGTTTAACTGTGGATCTTTTCCAGTTTGACATTCGTTGTCGGCAACTATGACATCTTACTCACTTATCTTTGAACGAGAATTTTAAATAGATAGTTGTTCTCTGTAAATTTTACTCTTGGGTGGTCACTGTTTTGATGATAGGGCTGCTAGGTGGTCTAAACTAGTATGACGAGGAAGTAAGAGTAAAATTCACAAGAAATCAAATGTTTGCCTTTCCTTTTACCAGTCCGAAGTCCGTCTACTGTTTACAGCCAAATTCACTAAAAAGGTTTAAAATTTAGACCCAATCTAGACCTAGAGATAAATCCTTCAAATCGAGAAGAGAAATACTTGTCTCCTAAAGTCGAACAAGCTTTTCCATTTTTGACCGTTTAGTAATAAATATAGAGATTTTACATTCTTCTTTGAAGGTTCGCAACTTGTTTGACTAATTAATTAAAACCCTTTAGACCGCTTTTAAAGTTAGACCATGTGAGCGAGTTAAGGGATTAATATGTATTTAAACGACCTTACAAAATTCCTTTATATATAATTTAATTTTTCAATTCACACATCATAGAACAATCTATTGTGAAAATTGTTTAAGACGGATAGAATCTGTATATCATATAGTCAAAATTGTGAAAAATGAATTTTTTGTTGTTAAATATATAACAATTCATATATCATATAACAATCTATTGTGAAAATTATTTAAGACGGATAGAATCTGTATATCATATAGTCAAAATTGTGAAAAATGAATTTTTTGTCGTTAAATATATAACAATTCATACATCATATAACAATCTATTGTGAAAATTATTTAAGACGGATAGAATCTGTATATCATATAGTCGAAAAATTGTGAAAAATGAATTTTTGGTCGTTAAATATATAACAATTCACACATCATAGAACAATCTATTGTGAAAATTATTTAAGACGGATAGAATCGGTATATCATATAGTCAAAATTGTGAAAAATTAATTTTTTATGGTTAAATATATAACAATTCACACATCATAGAACAATCTATTGTGAAAATAATTTAAGACGGATAAAATCGGTATATCATATAGTCAAAATTGTGAAAAATGAATTTTTTGTGGTTAAATATATAACAATTTACACATCATAGAACAATCTATTGTGAAAATTATTTAAGACAGATAGAATATGTATATCATACAGTCAAAATTGTGAAAAATGAATTTTTTGTCGTTAAATATATAATAATTCATACATCATATAACAAGCTGTTATGAATAGAACATGCATATCATATAATTTCATTTTGTGAAACATTATTCTTCTGCTAGAAAGTTCACTAAAACGAGATTTAGAAAAATAACGTTCATAAACAATTGAAATTAAGTAAAAAAAGATGGGTAAATGTTATTTATTATTGATGAATATATTGTTAACTAAATTATTTTTTATCAGAATTGTTATAATATTATTTATTTATATTATTTGAGGTTAAGATGTGTGTGTCTGTGTGATGTAAGCGACACTTTATTGATTTATATTATCCGAGTACCTCATTTTATATCAAAAGTTATTGTATATCACTAACTTTATTTTCTATTAACCGATTTAATTAAGTTGAAGCTGTGAATTTTCAGAAAAAAAAAGGAAACTGTAAGTTGTATGTAGTCACAACTTGTTAAAGTTGTGTTTTCGTATGCTAATATATCAAAAATATGTGGATATATGTATGAAAATCATGGTTCTTGGATTTAGATCCTGTCAAATTAAAATTGTTATCCGACGTTTTGCCAACGATTGCACGAGGCATCTTCAGAGATCTTTACTGTATGAAATTAGAACACTGAATGACCATCGAGAAACAACAGTCCGGTATTTATATCCGACTGGTACTCAGTGAACCGTGATCCAGCATTCCAATCGTTTTGCACATGTGACTAGACTTTAACCTGTATTTCTATTAATATTATATATATATATATATATATATATATATATATATATATATATATATATATATATATATATATATATATTCGTCTGATTACTCGCTGAGAACTGATGATGGCAGATGATTTCAAAATTTGCGTTTGAAATCAAGCCGGCCTCCCAACTCAAACTTTACGCGAGCTGAACATCAAGCCCTCTCATCCTTAAAAAAGAATAAGGAAATAACAATATTACCAGCAGATAAGGGAAATGTCACGGTTGTAATGAACATCAACGAATACATGCAAAAAATGTCAGAAATTCTCGAAGACGCCTCTTACAAACAAACCAACAGAGATCCAACGACGTACCTTGAAAAACTACGAAAGCCAAGATTAAAGCCTCAAAACTAGACCCAGAAATTGAAAAATCTATAATACCAAGAGAAAAATCAAGCAGATGTCCAAAACTGTATGGCTTACCCAAAATACACAAAACAAATGCACCACTCAGACCAATAATGAGCGCCGTGGGATCTCCTATACAGAAACTGGAAAAATATCTAGCAAGTATCATGCAACTAAGAGTCGAACTGGCTGATTCTTTCGTGAAAAACTCCGAGAATCTGACTAAAATAATCAAAAACATTCACCTCGAAGAAAATGACATCTTAGCAAGCCTCGATATAAAATCGCTATATCCAAGCATATCACTGGATGAGACTTTGGACACAATCGCCATGAACGAGGATTTTCCAGCCTACACAACTGAACTTGCAAAACACTGCCTAAAGAACACATACTTCATGTTCAATAACCAAATATACAAACAAACAGATGGCGCACCTATGGGGTCCTCGCTTTCACCAGTCATAGCCAACCTTTTCATGATATATTTCGAACAAGAGGCACTGCAAAAGGCACCTTTAAAACCGAAATTTTGGAAACGCTATGTCGATGATATTTTTACAATATGGCCACATGGAAAAGAACACCTGAACGATTTCCCCATATATCTGAATAATATCCACCACAGAATCCGATTCACGCTAGAAATCGAACAAGAAAAGAAACTTCGTTTTTTGGACCTGCTATTAACTTGGAAACTCAACAACACCTTGGGCTTCAGCGTATATCGGAAACCCACACATACTGACCGATATCTCAATGCAGCGTCTATTTCAACATCACCAAATAACCGGACCCACCATCGACTTCGAAAAACAAAAGAAATAGTACCAGTACAGAACTACAAGGTACGCGTCATAAGAGAGGCCCTAGAAATCGAAAAAGCGGGACAGCTAAATAAACGAGACGATGCTATAAATTTTTCATCTACATGGAAAACATTAATAAAAAATCAAGAAAGAAAACAACAAAAATCAACTAGTACACGCGAGACCTGCATACAAGAACAAAATATATCGCACTCGGAAGAGGGGAGGAGCCTGCGAAGCCGCCCATCCAATCAGGCAGCGAGCCAGCTAAATAAAACCATCAGTTCTCAGCGAGTAACGAGACAAACCGCACTTGAAAATGCCAAATGAGATTTTAGCGAAAAGTGGTGAAAACGATTCTTTAAACGAACGGATTGAAACCCGGATTAACCAAACTATTCATTCTACCATCCGTGAAAATCTACGATATAACATATATATATATATATATATATATATATATATATATATATATATATATACATATATATATATATATATATATATATATATATATAATATCAGACATATTATGAAATAACAACGTGGACTTCACCCTACTAGAATTAACTGAAGCATGTCAGATTTCCACTTACTTTACTTTTCAAGAAACTTTCTACGAGGAAACTTCGGAAGCGGCAATGGGAGCTAAGCTATCACCTGAGGTAGTTAACATCTCCATGGAAGCTTTCGAAGAAAATATTTTGTCTTCTGCTCCTCTAAAGCCTAAATTTTGGTGCAGATATGTAAATGATACATTCGTAGTTTGGTCAATAACCTAGCATAAAATTCACTATAGAAACTGAATTAATGGGTACCCTTCCCCTTCTCGATATACTAGTACAAAGGAAAGATAATGGAAAATTAGGACATTCTGTATACAGGAAACCAACAACTACAAATCGATATCTTAATGCAACGTCACATCATCATTTTTCTCAAAAACAATCCGTCATAAACTCTTTGGTACATAGATTCCTTTCAATATGTGACGAACAATCCCTGAAATCGGAAACAGAAAAACTGACTAATGCTCTGAGAGGCAACGGATATTGCGCTGAAGATATGAGACGTTCTATTAATAAAAATCCAATTCTTCAACAAAATATCATAAATGTACCACTTATGGACAGTGTTGCCTTACCTTATATACACGGAACCACGGACAAGATTGCCAGATTGCTCTGAATATTAAACATTTGAACAATTTTCAACACAGGTAAGAAATTTGGGCAATGTTTGAAGTCACCAAAGCAAGCATACCATTTCAAACAGAAGCTACCTTGTTCTTGTGGTAAAGTATATATAGGTGAAACAGGACACATCCACTGGGTTTAAGGAACATGAACAATGTATACACAAACCAATTGTACAATCTGCAGTAGCTGAACACCAGGATTGCTCAGGTCACACTTTTAATGTAAAAGAAAGTAAGGTTCTAGCATCAGTGTCCGGTTTCTTTAAACGTAAAATTAGAGAATCAATCGAAATTTATAAATATCTAAATAATATTAATAGAGATAAAGTTTACATTCTACGTCACACGTGGAAATCGATTGTAACGCTGGATCATGGTTCGTTGAGCATCAGTTTGGTATAAATACCAGGCTGTTGCTCTTCGACGGTCATTCAGTGTCTTATTCTCGTGAAATAGAGTAAAGATTCCAGAAGATGTCTCGTGCAATTGTAGGCGAAACGTCGGATAGCAATTCCAATTTGACACGGTCTAAACCTACGAACCATGACTTTCAACTTGACCAAAGCCTTAAAAGCTTCTGTTCTTTATTGGATATACGTAGAAAAACTTCTAATTTTTGAAGATATTTATTTTAACCGACTTCAACAAAAGAAATGTTATATATGATAAAAAAATACAATCATTGAATTACAAATCCAGGGTTAAATTATTTACAATAGTAAAATGATACTGCAATATGAATCAAAAAAGTCCAAAATTACTCTTCCAAAAGTATGGAAAATTAAGACCGTTATAACAAATTTTTGAAAGCATAAACTCAAGTCATTATGTAGCTGCATATCCTTTTGAGTTTATAGTTGCATCACACACAGCATTATGACATCGAGTCCATCAATCTATTACAATATACATTGAAAATATCGGTCATTGAGTTTGTAATATATCAAACGATTCATCTGGATGTGTCATAGTATGCTAATGTTTTTTTTTTGTTCAAGTGATCCCACAAATTCTCTATAGGATTAAGATTCGGTGACCGTGATGGTCGTTCATAACGTGAACACCAATTTCTGTTATCTAATTCTTTGCCAGTGCGGGCTTTGTATTTAGGATCATTATCGTGTTAAAATACTCACATCAGATGCAATATATTTGTAAAATTAAGCAAAAATTATTTACTTTGATTCTGCACAATAAATTTCGTATCTCTAATAAGCAATATATTATTTTATTACCAAGAATTTAAAAAGCATATTTTAAGAAATACATACATTTGATTTACTCTGTATATCATGAAGCATTTGAAATAGACCTGGAATTTTATGAGAAACTGAAAATTTTAAAAAGATACAAGCTATCCTGTAAGTATCTACTAATCTTACTGGAGTATATACTAATATTTCCTATAAATTTGTTCCTCCTAATAGAGATATTGCACCTCAAAGGGATGAATATTGATTTAATTATAGTATATTACAGACAAGACTCCAAGTTCTTATGATAAAATCGGTTTTACTCTTTCTAGGGAATCAGAAACGCATTCTTCAAGCACTTAATTCGTTCAAGAGATTGATAGATTCCATAGCATCGAAATGGAAATATTATTATCAAATAATCCGAATATTTTTCGTCAAAAAAGTATTGTAGCATCAGATTGTGTAATAAATTAGCCATTTAATTAAAATATTCAACCTAAGACCTAAATATCCCATTTGAGGCTCAATATTTTCGTTAGAAGGGACTATAGGAAAATATTTATAGGAAGTACTTGTAACTGATGCTTCTGAGATATTCGTAAATACTTACATTTCAGCCCATAGTACATTCCATTTAAAGAATACTTTCCTCGTAGCTGATATACTTTTCTAGAATGCTTCGTATTTCATTAAACCTAATGGACTCACAAAAATAATTTCTCAAATTTTTCATGTAATATAATTTATTTTTCAATATTAATTACAAAGTCATCCATCGACGTATACCTGTTTGTGAAAATCAGTCAAATTCATACAAAGTTGTTACTTTTTTTTGGTAATAATTTTATTTTGTATTTCCCAAAGATTTTGTACTCAACAAAATTCATTTAGAGCTATACTGTCTTTAAGAAATAGAAAAAATACTATAAAACGTGCTTATTTTTTCAATACGATAAACTTCGAGCAATAACCTAATAAAACTGTAAAATCACTTCTAAAAGATTGACTTCGGTTACGTCAAACTTATTACTTAAAACTTCAAATTAATACTCTGACAAATTGACTTATATTGCTGCTCTCATGGGCCAGGCTGTAGTTCAAAGCCCCGTGTGGCCCAACCCTAAATCTGTATTCGGTTGGGATCACAGTCGAGCTTTCATGACGGTCAAACTATGCGGACTTCTCGGGTTTTACAAGCATATCGGTTGAAATACTGGTGTGTTTGTATTTAAAATTACAATAACTTATCAGACTTTTTTTAATCCTCCACTGGAAGTTAAATAAATTATTACAACCCTCATTATTTTGTAAAAATATTTTATAAATAGATTTAAATTCATAGGTAATTTTGTATATTGCGTTAGGGAATATACACTTTATTCAAAATTGCCAAATAGTGATATTGTCACCACTCGCGAATTACCTCTATAGATTTCTGCTCAACATTTAGAAAAATTTAATTGATTTAAACATATTTTTGTATTAACATATATGTATTGGTATTCGCCAGAAAATTTTTGATATGGGCTGATTATATCGATATCTGTCAAAAAACGATATCGGTCGATCACTATTATATTATAATAATTTTTTCGAAATTTGATATAATCTGCGAGTTAAACTTTCTAATACTTCCTTTTTATACAACTGCTTACTAGCCAAAGTAGATAATATATTTCTCCTAACTGATAATATGAAATAAACGTTGCCTTTGAAAAAAAAATTGAATTAAATCTCGTAAAAATTTTAATTTTACATTGATGTTTCAAAGTTAATTACAAGAGATGATAAAAACTTCAAAAAACATATGAATAAATCATAATAAATTGTCAAATTATTGTAAATGGGTTTTCAGAAAAACAAAAAATAAACGATTTTTTCAGGTAAAATGTATTCGAATAATAGGAGCAGTTTTGGACACTATTAACAAAAGTAGGCAAAGTGACGTCTAATGCAAGATACAAGGCTGCTCTGGAATAAGTATTTTTGGTTCTTGGACCAGTAAAAGCCAAATATATAATCGACTCATACCTCTATCTAATAAAACAAATCTCTTGTTTCATACGAAATTTTTTCAGACACTGTATACTTCAAAATATTAAGACAAGGACAACGAAAGAACATATACAGTTTTCGAAATACTTATATACATCTAGATAAATTATATTTCTAGAACGAAAGTTTTTATTTACGCACGAATACAAATCCGGTGTCCAATTTGGCCCAGCACATCAGAATTTTTAGTAAAATGGGGTAAATTTTCATAAAAAGGCCACGAAACATCTGCAGTCTCTAAACTAATACCGGCAAAACCCTAAACTAGATGATGCAACCACCTTCGAATCCTATAACTTAATACTTCTATCATCTTACGATCCCATAAACCACTTAGTCTGGAAGAGAAATACCAGAAACTCGTCAAGAATATCATTCCTGCATATGAATCTTAAGACGTGTTCAGCTCACCCTTTTACAAGACTATAACCCCAAAGCTCAACATATACAAAAGCTTCCATAACCTTATATTCCTATAACCCCATAATCCAGTAAAAATAGGAAAAAACCAATAACTCATGAAGCACAAAATTCCTTGCCAGATAAACCAAGAACATCTTCAATTAATACGATAACAGTGATAAGTTTGAGTCAACAGATGTTTCATTGCCATTTTGAGCTATTTTACAGCATTTTATTAAACATCCTGACGTGCTCGATCAAAATATAATTGAAAAACCATATAACCTGATTTTATAAACCTCCCATAATGAAAAAACTCAGTTGTCATTACATAAACCTGAAATCTTATAACTACAAAACTCTGTTACCTAAGAATGAATGAATGAATGAATGAAAAAGATGCGGTGATACTAGGTCATCGATGCCTAGGTCTTCATTGGGCCCTTTAAATACCACCATCAGCTTCGTTAATTGAACTTGCCTAACTGCTTCCGGTAACAAAATTGTATTTCCGAAATATCTCTGTCTCAGTCTCTTGAGTGCTAGGCACTCACATGATCAACAGTTTCATTCTCCTCCAAACACCATCTGCAAGTCGGGTCGTGTTCGACACCGATTCTATGAATATGGCCTCTGAGGTGACAATGTCCTGTTAACAATCCCACTATAATTCGCAGCTCTTTCCTTCTCAGAGAAAGAAGCTCCTTAGTACACCGTGCGATAGGCCACGTTATATGTTCCTTAGCACACCTCATCGCAGGAGCATATATTTATTACCCTACTTCTGCCTATATCCCTCTTACAGAGATGGGCACACTGCAGAATAAGATAAATTTCCGCTGTGAAGATTGTCGCACATTGTCCGAGAGGGTAGTACTTTCTGACTCCTGTATTCCTGCCGAATACCTGGTTCCAGCTCTTTCATCTTGCCGAGATCCATCAGTATACCATTAGGATCTATTTTTCAGAAGATTTTGCTCTCCCTACCAATCCTCTCTACTTGGCAGAAATGTCTCCAGGGAAAGGTTAGGTTTTAAAGTCATGTGATCTGTCCATATGGGGAGTGATTGACACCTCTCCACCGCTCTTTCCCACACCTGAGTAGCTGCCCGTTCAAATTCCAAGGCAACTGAGACGATAAATAGTCTTTAGGCCCTCGTGCTCTATATATAAGTGAAGAGATGGCAGGCTCACCAGGACTTCTAGGGCCCTGGTGAGAGCAGTTCTCATCGCAGTCAATATTCACACACAAGCCATTCTTTGAAATTTGTCAAGTTTAAGAACGTGTTTGGGCTTTGTTGTATTATGTCACCATACATACAATAGCGGCGTACGTTATCGTGGGGCGGATCACCGTAGTATATCGCTCGTTTGCAAGCCCAGAAAGCCCATATGGCTTTCTTGGTTCATGCCTCAATATGATCATTCCAGCTCAGCCGTGAGTCCAGAATTACTCTCAAGTATTTAACTGTCCCCTTAAATTTAAGTCTCCCCAGTTTCCTCTTTTTTGTAAAGAGTACCACCTCGGTCTTGTCCGGGTTTATTCCGAGCCCTTTCCTGTGGCACCATCGTCCCGCGATCCGGAAAGCATGCATTATTGGCCCCTCCAGGTCCCGGATATCGCGACCAGGGCAAAAATGATCAGATCATCAGCATAGCCCTGTGTATACAAATCGGCATCATTCAGTTCAGTTAACAGGCTGTCCACCACAAGACTCCACAGGAAGGGCGATAGCACTCCTCCCTGTGAGCAACCTTTACTTGACTGTGCTTTACATTGTTAAGCTCAGCATATATTATTACCTGGGTTAACATTGCTTTGATCTATGCTTTGTTATCTAATCCGATAAATAAGAATCATCATAACCGAAAAACCCTATAAAGTCATGAGTTCTGGGGTTACCGTGCCGATAAATTCACTCGGTAGTCCCAGAACTTATCATCTCATAATTCTGGAGCCCTGTAACTTCATAAACCAGTAAATCTAAAAGAGAAAGTCCAAGTACAACACTCACTGCATGAGAACCCATGACTTCACAGGATTTTTTTCTGTCATGGTGTTTCATATTTATGGGATTCCGTAACTGTCTTTTTAAGTCATGCTGTGTCTGAATTATGAGATTGGTCAACTGGGATTTCGGTTATAAATTTAATGTTCATCAAATCAGGTGTTTTTCAGTTATGATCTTATAAAGTGGTGAACTACGCATGTGGCCCTATATTATTATACAAATCAACATGAAACTCAGTTTATTATTTTGCTATTTTTAAGCCTTTCTATAATATTTTAGGTTACTAAAGCGTATTTGTCTTACGAGCTTCTAATTTTCCCCAAAAATTAAAAAAAAAAACTCTTCTTTTAAATTTATTTTTCAGAACAGGTAATTAGCACATGAAGAAATACGTATTGGCAACCAGTCTACATAAATACCCTCTCTTTCCCGAAATACCTGGTATGTGGTACAAACAATAAAACAAAAAACAGGCATTTTTCAGTTTCCGAATGAGTGGACAATACGTCAATCAATTAAAAAACTCTGCAAAATAAGGTTTGTTCTAAATTTAGTTTAACCCGCTCTTAAATCTGGTGAATTACGAAGAACGGTTTTAATGAAAAACGTTGCATTATTCAATTAAAAAGGGGATTCTGAACGCTTGAAAAGGTACCTTTGAAATTTCTATTCAATTTATTCGTTTTAAATGTTTTTATTTATTTTTTTATTTTCAGTGACTTTATTTTACATATTTTATTTTTTATATGAAAGAACAAATATTTTATATTGTTATGCAGTTACGGTGTATCTGTTATTAGACCAAATTATCTTTAATTAAAACCTGACTTGTTAATACTTCATTATATCGTGACAATTCTTCTAATCTTCCCTTTATCTATCCAAATTAAGTACATTTAAAGTTATTTAATTATTGCTTTAGAAATTGTTATTAAATAGATGGACACAACTGATTTTTCATCACTACGCTCCCAAAGATTTATTGCGATTCCTTCTTACGTTTATCACCTTCAAAGCTTTGACTGGATCTTTAGTTCGTTACTATGAAGAGAATCTTAGCAAGATTCGTGCACTGGCACAAGAACTTGTAGGTTATTACATCTCTCAGTTTAATTAAGTTAAAACGTTTGTGAAAACTGCACAATTTCATCAGAAGACTTGTCATTATTATTATTACGGCCCTTCTGTTGCATTTAAGCAGATCTTTTGCATGTCAGATTGAGGTTAGCAACAACCTTTTTAGCTTACCTATGCTCCACTTTATCACACCGCCATTGTTCATACTTATCCTAAACTCATTTATTTTTTTAATGGTTACTTTAGCCATCGGCCTAACCACCCTACAAAATGGTGATTTTAGAAGAATCCCCCATACACTTACATGCATCTGACTATAATTATTAACGTTCCCTTGGTGACCTTCATGTGCTTATACTCATTCAAAAACCAACGTACGTTGGTTTTCCTAGGTTTATTTCATTTTCCTTAATAGATCCCTACCAATTGACACTACGGCAAGTGAGTGCCTTGATTGCCTATTAGCTTTTAGAATAGATAGCAATTTTTCTGACACTAATTCTTTTCTTCATCTTTTCCTCTCCATAGTACCAGATGGCTGTAATTTTAGTCTGGAATACTAAGGAAAATCTGTCTATAGGTATCGATATTTTTGTTCCTGATTTCAGATCAAATATTCCTGACCTTATTGATGGGCCTTTCACTCATTGGTCTCGATTTATCATGTTTGTTGTAAACATCTTATCAAAGGTTAGAGTAATTCCTTGGGATGCTCAAATGCTTTAGCCTCCTTGATATTTTTGCATAATTTGATAACTTACAGCTTTTTTAGTCCATTTAGCCTAGTTTTCATCTGCCTCTGTCTTATGTTTGTCCAGCATGGTATTTCTTGTGTATAGCCATAGAGTTATTTTCACACCATTTTTAGTTACAAGCATGGTGAGACGATTTTTTTTATCGTGTTTTATTTATCATGAATTATGTAATACACTGTACAACATTTTATTGTAGAAACTACAATAAAAGAAGAATCGAAGGTTTCATTGTTACAGACAATTTTACAAGACCGCAAAATGGTTGAAAGATCTTGTTGAAGATAAAATTTTAATGGCATTATAAACATATTTTAACATTTAACATATATGATGCTTATTCCTAAGAATTAATCTACAAATATAGTTATGGGTTCAATAAAAGTGGCTAAGTATATATATATATATATATATATATATATATATATATATATATATATATATATATATATATATATATATATATATATACGGAATATCTTGGTGGGATCAGAGATTTTCGAAAAGGATTTTATACAAGAATTATAGGGTAATAGAGGGATTAATTAGTAGTGGTCTCGAAACTGATTTAGACCTTGCCCTTCAAGGTCATTTGAAGGTCAACTCCACAATTTTAAATGGAATCCTCCAATTTCGACCTCGGAAATGAAGAAGGGAGGAAATTTTACCATTAGTTATTCAAGGTGAAGGTCAAATATCAAGGTCACCTCAAGGTCAAAACAAAAATCGCCGTATTTTGTGAAATATTTCGTACAAAAGTTGTTAGATGGCACGGGGCTAAGCGGCAGTGACCTTGAAAATAACCTTGACTTAGATCTTCAAGGTTATTTGAAGCTAAATTTCAAAGTTTGAAAAGGGAACCCTCGATTTGACCCCCGGAAATAGAAAGACCGATCAATTTCACAGTAAGTTGATCATCAGATATGATCTTGACCTCGAGGTTAGGGTCTAATATCAAGGTAATCTTAAGGTCAAATAAAAATCTTCAACGTCATTATTTTATAAAATGTTTCATACTAAAGTTGTAAGACTATGAAGTTGCTAAAATATTACCTTGATCTCGATCTAGGACTATTTGAAGAAATTCATTTGTTCAGTATTGTTAGCAAAAATTGTACTTAGTACGAATGTGTGTATAATTAACTATTTTTTGTACTATCCAGGAATAAAGACGTGGACGTAGTAGTTTTTGTTCTCTTCGAGGTGCTTGTTTTCGGTAAGTTCCCTCGCCTCTCATCATCGGGGTGCTTGTTTTCGGTGAGTCTTCTCGCCTCTCACTGTCGGAGTTCTCGTTTTCGATAAATCTCCTCGCCTCTCACCATCGGGATGCTTGTTTTGGGTGAGTTCCATCACCCCTCACTACCGGGGTGATGGTTTTTTGAGTCCCCTCGCCCCTTATAATTTTGTATGATCATGTTCATAAGAATTTATTTCAATGAGTGCTCAATATGATTACCTTCAACTTCAATACATTTATTGACCCATACTTCAAAAGATTGCACAAAACTGTGAAGCAATTCAAGTGTTATTTTGGAGCAAGCATCTCGGATTCACTGCTTCATGTTTTCACCAGTAGTGGGTACGTCTCCAAATATCTCCATAAAAAGAAAATCTGGCGATCTTACGAGTCAATTTACCAGATCTCTTCTACCAATCCACCGTTCGTTGAATTCGCGATCCAACACATGACGAGCTAATTGGAAATAATGCGCTGGAGTTTCCTTTTCAAATTTTGAAATTTATCTTTAAATGATCTTGAATGTCAAGGTTAAGGTTGTTTTCAAAGTCTCCACCACTTAGCTCCCGTGCCACCAATGAACTTTTGTTGGATACATACTGCGATCTTTTTATTTTGACCTTAAACTAACTTTGATATTCAACCTTCACCTTGAGGTCAAGGTCATGTCCATTGAATAAAGTTCCTGTCCTTTTATTTCTTGGATCGAAATTGGGGAGTCCCTTTTAAAATTCGGAAGTTCACCTTCAAGTGACCCTGTCCTTCAAGGTCAAGATCATTTTCAAGGTTGATGCTAGTTAGCCACCCTATAATTTTTGTATAAGACATTTTTCGAAAACAGAATATCTCACCGAGATATTCTGTTGTCTCAAGACACATGCCGCACCCTATATATATATATATATATATATATATATATATATATATATATATATATATATATATATATTATTGCACTAATCCATATACTAAAATTTATAATTTATAATCATTTCAATCTACTTCTTCTAAACGTCTGCCGGTTTCCACAAAAATCCAAACTAAAGATATTCAAGATGATTTGATTTTTTAAACTTTCAGAAATACTAAAGAAAATTCCAAAATTGACAAGAACTTTGTCTTTAATTTCTCATTAACTCTTGAAAGAAAAATTTTTCTCTTATACATATTTTTGAAGACAGGATTCAAGAATGCTCTAAATTTGACAAGATAAGTATAGGTGGTTATATTTAAAAGAAATTAAAAATTATAAGCCACGCTTTTTTTGGGACCCCTGTATGAGCTACACTATTTTTGAAATGTATCCCGGATAGCGTCATTAACAATTTGCCTATAACATAAAGAAGTGATCTAGATTGTTTACACACTTTCGAGACATCTTACAATCTCACTATTTGATTCGACTCATTATCTTCGACTGACTAACCTCTTCGCTTTGTAGCTGCTAATATAAAACAAATACGAATTCTACATTTTTAAAGAATATTCAAGAATTTTCTATTTAATTCCATAATATTTGTAATAGTGGCTTTATCATTTGTTTCTTCTGCCGGGACTGTTCAGTTTAAAACAGACATAAAAGTCAATTTACATGGGTTTAAATGGTTATCTATCTTATTTTAAGCACTGGGGGTTGAGATTTCGTATATGGGGGTTATCCCTGGAGATCCCCCATGCGGTGTTGCCAAGTTATACAACATTGTCCCGATTTGGGGAAAATGTATATTTGGCAACGTCGCACCCCTTTATTATTATAACAATACAAATATACCACGTGCATTCTTACGGTTACATTATTAATATACAGGGAGACGTATCTCTAAAACTTAAACTAATATTAATAGGATAAGTTCAGTTTCAGTTTTAACACACCAAAAATGGTAATATTTGGTCGATTTTATTTTAAATACATTTTGGCCAGTGTAATTAATAAATATTGCATCTAGAAGATGCTTAATAATAAATTTGTTATTGTCTGCTATAGAGGACAGACCAGAGCCTTGTCTTATCATGCATTAATGATAGGCTAATTCGTTAAAGTGGTTTCAGCAAATCCCATTTCAGTAACATTCTCATACATCCGTAGCACATCCTAATAACGTTCTAAACATGCATCTGACGTGGCAAATCCATATGCAAGTGCTATAAATCCCCTCGCGTCAACCCCCTGTTATTCGATTTAACAAGGGGCGAATCAGGGGTTGAGAGAAGGTGGTGTGGGAGTGACAGTTTCAAGACGGAACTCGGATACGAAGCCGCAATAATTTAAATTGTCTATCGATAATCTTGTATTTTAGGGAGATCAAGGTTCGGTTTAGTCTCGATTCTGAACGTAATTTATGTTTCATGAAGGTCAGACCTAATTTATTTTTTACTAGCTATGTAGCTGGTTTCGCCTGGTGAGATATGAATAAAAACGCATTCCGCTTACTGATTTTTCTGGATGTTCCTTTTTAATGCAGAAACTACTTATTATTCCGCGACGTTAGTGCAAAAGTGTACCGTTTTTTTATTAATTTTATGAAGATAATTACTCTAATTTTAAGAATTAAAATAAGATAATAAAAGTTCTCTGTCATATACGAGGCTTGTCATAAAATATGTATTTATTTTGCTAATTAGACCTCGATATATTAATATAAGGAATAATAATCTAGAAATAAAGCCTTAGAGTTGGTGAAAGAAAATATTGTCTGTTCGAAGATAACCAAATTTTTCATTTTGGCTACTTTAATAATACTCCAGTCTCTTATGAAAGAAGGTGAAAAAATTTATTGCAGATATCTGAAAGCTTTAAGTCGTAGGGGGCAGCCAGTAGATGATGTAATATGTAAAAAAGTGCGGCTAGATCAGCCCTGTTTTTTCATAAACAACATCCAAACTCGAAAAATTCGATTTTCTGTCCGTAGAATTTTCCGTTTACATTTTAGAGAAAACTTGTCCAAATGAAAGTTGTGGGTAGACTTTTAATTTGTTTTTTTATACGTCAAAATCGATAAATAATTTATCGAGATAATGGCGAAAAACCACTTTTTTGCACTATTTGATAAATCTTAATAACTTTTGCAAGAAAGGCCGAAAGTGATGTATAGCCTTTTGATGATAAGGCCATTATGTGCCTTTATAATTGTGCGAAAGCTGGACCAAATTGGTTTGATAGTTTATGAATAATTTTAATTGTTTATCCCAGACACTGAATGTTTAAACAATTCTCCTTGTCCAGAGGATGATTCTACAGATATTTGCAAAAGCGGAATGGATTCTTCGAAGTTCAAACTACAAGTAAAGATAAAAAAACGATGGATTAAAAAAAAATTGTAGTTAAAAAACCCTTTAAAAAAGGGGTACCTTTTTTACATATAAACAATTGGAATAACTTTGTTAATTTTAATGATACAAGTTTGTGAATAAGTGGACTTGAAACGTGAATTTTAAAAAAAAGTCTCCTACGACCAATACGAGCTAAGATAGCATTTTTTAAAAATCATATCTCTTTTGTTTATAAACATTAAGAGCCAAAATTGTAACAGATTTTAAACGAAGACCTATATTTTATGATGCAATTGATAAGTATGAAATTCATACATCGTTAGTTCGTTATAGTGAGCGGTGGAGGAAGCTCGGCTTTCTCATGGTGTGCTTCTGAAATTCAAACTTCAAATTGGAGTGCGCAACAAAATTTTACGATATCTCGGGTTCCAAATAACGTAGAGCTTTAATTTTTTTTTAAGCTGCGGTAACTCGACGAAATATTATGAACTGACTTATATTCATTATCATAGAAAATCGGGAAATACCGGAAAATCGACATTTCATCGGAAACTACATTTTTTTGGCAATTTACTAGCAGCTTAATTTCATTGCAAATATTAAATATAAAACATTGTCACCATATATATATATATATATATATATATATATATATATATATATATATATATATATATATATAAACATTGAAACTATTTTCACCACAGACCGTAAAATAAAGAATCTCCTACCAACACCTAAAGCAAAAAAAACCCTCTGGAAAACCAGGGAGTGTAAGAAATTTCATGCGGTGAATGCAGCTCATCTTATGTAGGTCAAACCAACCGTAAAATAAGTGCAAGAAGAGGCGAACATATAAACGTTGTCAAGCAAAAAACAATTTCTCCTGCACTGGCCTAACACTTGTTAAACACAGAAGATAAGATAAACTTTTCAGAAACAAAAATGCTATCGAGGTGGGAAAACCTGTCCACAAGAGTTATTAGGGAAGCCATCAAAATTGCAAAGATTGGGCAAATTAAATAGCAGAGATGCTAGCCAGCGATTACCTAACTCTTGGAAAAACCTGCTTACGAAACGTCAACCAGTAGTAGTTTGCGAGCGAGTTGTATTGAAATTTAGATCTTCTAATCGGTCAGTTCTATTTAGCTTTTGATATTGTCATAATTTATATTACATATGTCAACAAATAAAAACTTATATAGGAATATTAAGAACCTTGTGATAAAACCTTGAAATTTATAAGATAAATAATTGTGTACGGGACATAAATAAAATTCTTTACTTTTAAATAAAACTGAATCAATTTTCTATACTTGTATTTTTAGGGTTTAAAACTTATTCTTTCTCTTCTCAGTTTAAAGCTCCTTGCTGCCAATTTAGACCGGTTTTTAAATTAGGACTATGTTAGTGATTTCGGCTGTAAGTTCCTAAATTCGCCGTTGGTGGATTAAGACCTGAAACAATACTTATTCAAAACTACCATTTAGCGTAGCATTTCCGAGAATAAGATAACTGTACCTTTTGTTCGATAAGCTATGAATCTATAATTCTATTTAATTTTCTTATAAAATTAGATATATCATATGGACCTACCTATACATATACGGTACAACATGCAATGGTGCGTTAGAAGTAAGATAACACCTTGAAAATATGTTTAATATAGAAATATTTTCTGAGACATTTAGGCCAACCAGGAATCTCGATTTAGGCCTTTTAGTTTTTTTTATGAGGCTACTTAAAGTAGAGAACATACATACAAGGACCATTTGCAGATAGGGAACATTTGGAAAAATAATTCAAATTATCAAGTCGACAAGAAAGTAATTTCGGTTTTGTAGTGTAAAATAAAACTTTTTTTTTATACAAAGAATAAACTTTATTCAATTTTATATTTTCCATTTTGTTCAATGATCTTTTGCTATCTTTCTTGTAGCTTCATGATTTCGCGCTCGTAGAAATTTGGGTTCTTATTAGCAAAAAACTGCACCAAGTGTGATTTAAAGTCTTTTACAAACTTTGAAATAAATAGTAATTAGAGGGTGCCAGGTAAGGGCTCTATGGAGGATGCAACATCCCTTCTCAACCAAGTTCCAATAATTTCCTACGAGTTACAAAAGGAACGTGAGGCTTTGCATTATTATGATGGAACAATATTCTTAACCGATTTTCCAATTCTGGCCGATTTTATTTGATTGCGTCATCCAGTTTTATTCATTTCTAACGGTAAACATCTAGATTCATCGTCCGGCCTCTTGAAAGCAGTTCAAAATACACAACGTCTTTGTAAACCCACCAAATTGACAGTATAACTTTTTTGGATGCAATTCAGCTTTAGATGTGGTTGGTGCTGATTCATCACGCTTGGGCCATGATCGTTTTCGAATGATGGTACTGTAGATCACCCATTTTTCATTACCAGTGATGATTCTTTTCAAAAAAGAGTCGATTTCATTGCGTGTAAGTTACCTATGACTATTGTATATTCCCTGTGTTAAATAAATATCTTTCAATTCATGCGAAACCCAAATGTTGAGCTTCTGAACGAAGCCAAGACTTTTTAAATGCTTTTCATTTGTTATGTGCAGTACATTTAACTTCTCAAGGAGTTACATGATGATGCTATTCAATTATGTTTTTGATTTGGTCATCGTCAACTTCAATAAGTCGACCAGAACGTTGGTCATCTTTGAGTGAAAAATCTCCAGTATGAAATTTTGATACCATCTACATCATAAACTTCAGACATCTCTTGCTGCCTGCAGCTTTCTTTCCTTTATGGAAATAAAAAAATTAAAATATGCCTAAAATGTTCGTTTTTTCACTTCATGCTAAAATTGACCCAACTAACAAGTACAAACAAAACTATGCACAAGTTGCTTCTCAAGTAACGTAAATGTGGCTGTTATCAAATATCAAAAGAAAAAATCATAACACCGACAGAAGTCCTCCAAAACAATTACAACGCTCTCTATGTGTAACAACCAAAAATACTTTCTTGTTGACCCAATATAATTTCTATTGTGATTGAAAGTGAAAGTTCTACTAGAATGGTTAGCTGAACATAAGAAGAAGGTAAAAATGTCAAATTATTAGCGGGGTGCATAAAAAGGTAGTATTATGTTTTTAAATTTAGTATTATATTCTTCTTTAACATCTTAATATATATTCTACCTTTTCTTCAAAAATATGCTGCTTACTAATACAAAAAAAATGTCAAATTATTAGCGGGGTGCATAAAAAGGTAGTATTATGTTTTTAAATTTAGTATTATATTCTTCTTTAACATCTTAATATATATTCTACCTTTTCTTCAAAAATATGCTGCTTACTAATACAAAAAAGTCAATCGATTATTTAAATATATCAGCAAAGTATTATTTATATTGTTACTGCCGCTTTCGGTAGATTGCCTAAATGCCCTCTTCCATTATAACAAAAAATTGAATTTGCCTACTTTAATTCTCTCGAATTTGGATCACTTCTTGTCATGATGAGCAGAGCATAGAAATATTTATTATGCACAAAATAAACTCTAGACAATAATCTTACACTTGAGTTTTACTAAAAACTCTCTATTTTTGAAAATTCTAAAATGTTAATTTTTTTTGACGCATTACTGTTCCATATTTGAAAGGGAGATAAATAATGTCTAGAATAGATTTACGTTTTGTATTCTAACTTTCAAAGTGTATTGCAGATAATGCTTCATAATCTAGTGCTAGCAACGATTGTTTACTCTTACAAGGGAACTACAAAGGCATACTTTTTACTATTCAACTAATTATATTATTCTAGCTTCTTTAAACATTTTTAACTGAAAAAACGGATTCTTCTTTTTTTTATAATAAAATGTACAGTTTTTGAAATAATGATAAAAAAACATAAGTAGATCAATATCATCTATACATTTTTTTTTTCAAATTATTTCATGCATTTAAAAGATCTTGTATTGAAAAAATAGCTCCAATCTTACCTAATCTAAAAACCTTTGAAAAGGTTGATCATAACTTAAGAGGAATAAATAAAAGATTAAACATAATAATATACAAACTAAATTTGGTCTGCATAAAACAAAAAAAAAAACGAATAAAAAAACTTTTTCATTTCAAGTATCGAATATGAGTTCCCTGTACTTCAGTACACTATTTAATTCTGGAGAAGACTTCCTGATGCACTTGGAATAACATAATACCTTCTTTTATGCAATATTAAAAATATTTTTGGTTTAATAACTACTAGCAACGAATATAGATCCATAGAGAAGCGCGGTTTTATGAGATTATTTGGGTCCCGAACGGCGCTCATGTTTTGATGCTATCTCTTTCGTACGCCGCCCCACCACAGATCTCTTTCTTCCACAGTTCCTCCCAACCACATGTTTCCCTTCTGGATGATCACGTAAAAGAACTGTTACTACCTTATTCCAATTTATTCGTGGCTGATTGGTCAGCCGCTAGGATAATAATTATTTTTTTAATTGAACCCTTTCGGTAAAGAAATAAAAAAAATTTTTGGATTTTTCTCCTTTCATTTTTAATTAGTTCGAATTGACTTGAAATACAATGGGAAAAATTCATATTAATTTTAATAACATATTTTTATAGAAATATTGAAAAAAAATCTGTTTGTATCTAGATTCGAACCAACACTGACATAAAATACAAAATATAATTTCTCAACACTTTTAACCTCTCGACCACAAGGACCTTTAATATATATAATTCATTTCTCAAATTAGCTCATATGGGAAAGAGAGACATGGAGAAAGATGTCTGCACCTTCTGCTTTGTGGGTACCAGAAGTAATCTTTGTAAACATTGGTATCCACCACTGACGACCTTTTCTAACCAAAAACGGCGCTTCTATATGGAATCTCTATTCATTGGTCCTAGATACCCGCTACATAAAGAGGGAATTTTTATGACCCATATCAAAATAAAATACAAATACAATTCCAAAAAAAGAAGTTTTAAAACCTATATACTAATGTCTAGAGAGTGTATAAACAGGTACAACCTGTGCCCATTTTTTATTAGCCTTTAAACTACCTGTTGAAGCGTATGAAATTTCATGCAAAATTTGAATTTCCTATTTTGAAATTTATTTAGTAAAATAGAAAAAAAATAAAACCTAAATTGTTTCCATTCAAATAATACTTCCGATGAACACCTGTGTATAACTAGTGATGTATAGTAGTGAAAATTTGTTTCTACTTATATATATATATATATATATATATATATATATATATATATATATATATATCAAATGTGATTTAAATTTACTCATTTTTTGGAATTTTTTTTCACAAAAAATAACTTGTGAGAAATTTTGACTCGCAAATATTTGAAAATATCCAGTTATTTACTATTATATTGTTATACTTTTATCAACTAGAAATAATCTGGAACTTTATTATTTGGCAACTCCTTCACACCATCTGTTGTAATATTTTAAATTCGCCTCCAGTGTTCGAAGTGATATGGGTCACATCCACCCCTAGTCAATCTTGTTTCGGGCAATACAATTTTTCGGTCCAAATATTCCCAATAAAAAAAACGGCTGTCCAGAGTTTGCCACCAATTTAAAAAGTCCTCTAAACTTTATTAAAAGATTTGTCAAAGTCACCGACAGTTTAAATGCGAACCTTTTTTGAGGAAAAGATTTTTTTTGGGATTATATTCGTTAAATGTATTTATAAAATGTTCCGACTTACGTCTGATTCATTTTTCTAGAGAAACGAAAGACGATTATAAATAAAATTTCGTTGCATATTCATGCACACCGAAATAGTAAAGCATAAAATTATATATACATATAAATATATATATATATATATATATATATATATATATATATATATATATATATATATATATATATATATATATATATATATATATATATATATATATACATATATATAATTTATTTTTGTATCTTAAACCTTTTCTTAAATATTTTTTCTAATATTTTCTTGGGTATAGGTTTTTCATTAGAGAAACAAAGGACAATAATTTTCTTTCTGACGTTTCGCTCTACATAGCGAGCTTCTTCAAAAGAGCTTGGTATATTTATTTTACATCTACAAAAATTACAGAATTTTTTATATAATAAACATATATCACAGTAATTACATTTTTATATTTTTAATTTAATTAAAATTAATAAAAACAAAACAGATTTTAAAATAGTCTTAAAGTTTAAAATTCAAAATTTAAAACAATACAAACAGGTTAAAATAGTGAAGATTATAAAATAGTACATACCTTGAAAGTAATTTTGTGTGTATGTTTAAAAATAAATTCAATTATGATCTTTGGTATGCAATTTGTATGGATAGATTTATTTTTATAAAAAGCGAAAAATAGGAAAAAAGATTATTATTTATTTTTTAATGACGTTCTTTCACCTGTATGAGTGTATATGAAATCGTTCCAAGCATCATTACATTATTTCTCATATTTATTTTGCATGTTTTATTCAAAAATCAAATTATAGTATATCTGACTTAAATTTTTGACATCTTGCTTGTCATTTACAACATTTTTATCTTTTTTTATGTGTATCATTTCTTTGATGACTAATTTATGATAATTTCTGTCAGTATCTAAAATATGGGTGTTTTTAAAATCAAATTCATGCTTAGATGTTTGTTCATGCTTATGTAAAGATGTCGATGCGTTTTTAGTATACTTGTGTCCATTCACTCTATTTTCAACCGTTATGTTATGTTTATCCAAAATATATTTTATTTTTTCAGACAGTTGGTATATATACGGTAATGCAATGAAAGTGTTTTGTGTTTTGGTGTTGTTAATTTTATTTTTTTTGTTTGTGTTATAATGTAAATAGGTTCTTTGTTTAATTATTTTTTTTAAGAGTAGTTTAGGAAAATGGTTCATTATTAGGGTCTCTTCCACTTTTTTTAGCACTTCTGGGCGAAATTCGGGTGAAGATAATTTTATAGCTCGATCAACTAAGCCGATTATGACACTATTTTTTTATTTATTTGGATGTTCAGAGTTAAAATTCAAATACCGGCCCGACCAAGTATCTTTCGTGTACCATTTTGTATGAAGACTATTATCCGTCTTATTTCTGTGTATAGTTAAGTCTAAAAAGTTTATTTTTTGTTCTATTTCAATTTCAGCTGTAAATTTCAGTTTTGGGTGGAAATTATTAAAATCTTGTAAGAAGCTATCTATTTTGTTTTCGGGTACAGCAGCCAAACAGTCATCTACATAGCGTTTAAAAAAGATTATATTAAAATCCAGTTTTTTCAATACTTCTTCTTCTACATATTCCATAACTATTTGTGCTATTGTTGAGGAGATTGGTGAACCCATAGCACAACCGTCTAATTGTTGGTACAAACTATCTTTGAATTGGAAATAATTATTATTTATTGTAAGATTTACAGATTCTATAAATTCATTGAGTGTCAATGTTGTGTGTTCTTTTAAATCGTCCCATTTTTCTTCCAAAACTTTGGGAATGATGTCATTGGGTATATTTGTATACAAAGAAACTACATCTAGTGAAACTAATTTATAATTTGTTGGTATTTGTATTGTATCAATGAATTGTTTAAATGTGAAAGAGTCTTTTATATAGTGATTATTTTTTCCTGTGATGTTTGTTAGGCAATTTAATAAGTATTTGGACAGGTTATAAAAAGGGGACTGTATGCTTGAGACAATTGGTCTGAGAGGTGTATTTGGTTTGTGTAATTTAGGTAACCCATAAATTTTTGGTGCTATAGCATTATGTATTGTTAATTTTTTACTTTCTTCCTCAGTTATATGTTGATTTTTTAATAGTTTTTTAATTAGTGCGTTATTTTTAGTTTGGAACAATTTTGTAGGATCACTTTTAAGTTTCTTATAAGTGTTAGTATCATCAAGTAGTTCGTTTATTTTTCTATCATAATCAGATGTATTCATAATTACGGTTTTATTACTTTTATCAGGTTTGAGAATAGTAATTTGAGGGTTATGTTTGATAAATTGTTTTGTTTTATTAATTTGCTTTTGTATTTTAATTTGGAAATTATTAGTTTTGGCTTTATTATGTCTCGTTTTTATTTTGTGGTTTGTAATTACGTTTACTATTTTAGATCTAATGCTATCTCTTATTTCTTCTGGTTTGTTATATATGGCAGACTCTATACTAGAAATATATTCATTTAGAGGTAGCTCTTTTTCATTACTGATTGGTAATGAAAAATTTCCGCCCAGGGCGAGTACTTCTGACACATCTTGTGGTATATCTATATATATAAATATTAGAAAAAATATTTAACAAAAGGTTTAAGATACAAAAATAAATTATTAATTGCAAGGGTTTCCGGACTGCAACAGAAGGATTATCATGACTTTCCTTGAAAATGTGAAAAACTCATATGGTATTGACTGTGTTAATAAGCTTCGAGAAATATCTACATTATATAAGAAGATATCAAAGCAGAAAAATAGAAGAATATTTTTACTTCGATGCAGGCACGCTGGCATTTTTCCAAAGTTTTTAAATTTTAAGACCTCTCATATATGCTTTTTCTCAGGTATGTACCTTGAAAGTAAACTTAATGATATAATAAATAACACCAAATCTAAAATTTTAAATTTAACAATCACTGATAATTTAAAAAATTTGAATATTTTGGAGATTAAATTAAAAGAATCAATAGAAGTTACAAAAACTATGTTACCTGAAACTATCCTTAATAATTTTATTCAATTTGAAAGTAGAAAATATGAAAAAATGTTTCAATGTATAAAGAAAAAAAATCAAAGGAAATTTTTAAACTTAGTCAATCACAAAGGAAAAGACAAAATACCAATAAACACACAAACATGGCTTAATAACATCTCTGACACAGATATACCACAAGATGTGTCAGAAGTACTCGCCCTGGGTGGAAATTTTTCATTACCAATCAGTAATGAAAAAGAGCTACTTCTAAATGAATATATTTCTAGTATAGAGTCTGCCATATATAACAAACCAGAAGAAATAAGAGATAGCATTAGATCTAAAATAGTAAACGTAATTACAAACCACAAAATAAAAACGAGACATAATAAAGCCAAAACTAATAATTTCCAAATTAAAATACAAAAGCAAATTAATAAAACAAAACAATTTATCAAACATAACACTCAAATTACTATTCTCAAACCTGATAAAAGTAATAAAACCGTAATTATGAATACATCTGATTGTGATAGAAAAATAAACGAACTACTTGATGATACTAACACTTATAAGAAACTTAAAAGTGACCCTACAAAATTGTTCCAAACTAAAAATAACGCACTAATTAAAAAACTATTAAAAAATCAACATATAACTGAGGAAGAAAGTAAAAAATTAACAATACATAATGCTATAGCACCAAAAATTTATGGGTTACCTAAATTACACAAACCAAATACACCTCTCAGACCAATTGTCTCAAGCATACAGTCCCCTTTTTATAACCTGTCCAAATACTTATCAAATTGCCTAACAAACATCACAGGAAAAAATAATCACTATATAAAAGACTCTTTCACATTTAAACAATTCATTGATACAATACAAATACCAACAAATTATAAATTAGTTTCACTAGATGTAGTTTCTTTGTATACAAATATACCCAATGACATCATTCCCAAAGTTTTGGAAGAAAAATGGGACGATTTAAAAGAACACACAACATTGACACTCAATGAATTTATAGAATCTGTAAATCTTACAATAAATAATAATTATTTCCAATTCAAAGATAGTTTGTACCAACAATTAGACGGTTGTGCTATGGGTTCACCAATCTCCTCAACAATAGCACAAATAGTTATGGAATATGTAGAAGAAGAAGTATTGAAAAAACTGGATTTTAATATAATCTTTTTTAAACGCTATGTAGATGACTGTTTGGCTGCTGTACCCGAAAACAAAATAGATAGCTTCTTACAAGATTTTAATAATTTCCACCCAAAACTGAAATTTACAGCTGAAATTGAAATAGAACAAAAAATAAACTTTTTAGACTTAACTATACACAGAAATAAGACGGATAATAGTCTTCATACAAAATGGTACACGAAAGATACTTGGTCGGGCCGGTATTTGAATTTTAACTCTGAACATCCAAATAAATAAAAAAATAGTGTCATAATCGGCTTAGTTGATCGAGCTATAAAATTATCTTCACCCGAATTTCGCCCAGAAGTGCTAAAAAAAGTGGAAGAGACCCTAATAATGAACCATTTTCCTAAACTACTCTTAAAAAAAATAATTAAACAAAGAACCTATTTACATTATAACACAAACAAAAAAAATAAAATTAACAACACCAAAACACAAAACACTTTCATTGCATTACCGTATATATACCAACTGTCTGAAAAAATAAAATATATTTTGGATAAACATAACATAACGGTATGCCATAAGGCGAACAATTTACTTGGGTCATTTTATACGAAGTTAAAAAGCAAAGTTCCCACCAAAAAAAGATCTAACGTAATAATATATGCAATTCCATGCCTAAATTGTCCTAAGAAATACATTGGCATGACGACACAATATATTGAAAATAGAGTGAATGGACACAAGTATACTAAAAACGCATCGACATCTTTACATAAGCATGAACAAACATCTAAGCATGAATTTGATTTTAAAAACACCCATATTTTAGATACTGACAGAAATTATCATAAATTAGTCATCAAAGAAATGATACACATAAAAAAAGATAAAAATGTTGTAAATGACAAGCAAGATGTCAAAAATTTAAGTCAGATATACTATAATTTGATTTTTGAATAAAACATGCTTGAAGCGACTCTATAATAAATATGAGAAATAATGTAATGATGCTTGGAACGATTTCATATACACTCATACAGGTGAAAGAACGTCATTAAAAAATAAATAATAATCTTTTTTCCTATTTTTCGCTTTTTATAAAAATAAATCTATCCATACAAATTGCATACCAAAGATCATAATTGAATTTATTTTTAAACATACACACAAAATTACTTTCAAGGTATGTTTCAAAACAAACCGTTTATGTACTCTTTTCCCGTTACCAGAATTTTACGGATCATTCTAGAAAAATTTGCATACTACATGGTGTAATAAAAATAAGAAAAAGGAATAGTATGACGATTTCTAGATCTTCTGTCATTGGCGTTCCATGTTGAAAATAAGAAAATATAATTGGCTAACAAGTTCCAGACCTTCTTTCATAGACGTCTCTTGAGGAAATTAACAAAAGGAAAATTTAATAAAGAAATTATGAACTCTTAGGAACTAAATCTATAACCCTACAAACTACAAACACAAACTAGTACTATGAAATGTATAATGCTAGAAAGTCCGTTACATTGCCCCCTTTCAAGTCTTAATTATCCCAATCAACCTTTTTGATCTTGATAATGGGCCAATCACTTATGTTGCACGGACCCTCTCACGATTTCCGAAGTTTTAGTGAATGCTCCTTGGTTGTTTCCGGATTACACAATCATACCCTTTCACCAGTAATGGCTTTGAGGCATAGCGGGCCTTCATTCTATTACTTTCTATTTGTAGTCGTCGTCATACCTTCTCAAGGATGACCTGTAGGACATTCTTGTTCCGTAGTCTCTTTCTAGGTCGCGGTCCCTCTCGACGTACTTTTTTGAAGATGATCTGTGGGACGTTTTTTTCCCATAGTCCCTTTCGCGATCGAGGTTCTTTTCGACCTACCTTCTCAAGGATGACCTATAGGACTTTCTTCTTCCGCAGTACGTTTTGTGGTACGGTCCCTCTCGCCTAGTTCAGCCATCGCCTCCATCAGCAGTAATTTTCGGGCAATCTCGGTAAAAGGAATCGTTGTAGCCGCACTAGTAACAGCGCATGTTATTCGAATAGTACCAACGACCCTGGTCCTTTGGTCTTGGTCTAGCGTAAGTCGCTCTAATGCGATAACCGCATACTTCAACCATCGCAAGCCTTGACGGCAAGTGCAGCATCGTTTTTAGCTTTGTAAACAGCAAATCCAATACCTTCGAATTTCAAAAGCTGTAAGAAATGTTATGATACCGTGTACAGAGTGTTCTAAATATTGAAAAATTTGTTTAACTAGGTTGCTCTGAAATAGAATTATAATTTAATTTAAAAAACCTAATTTTTCCTTTAATTTATTTTTTTAAGCCACGATGTTAAACCTCAAAAATAAGTGCCGACACACACACAGATGCTGTCATATCTGCATTTATGGTTGCAATAACTTTCCCAGGTTTTTCTTTTAGTAGGTCAATGTTCTAATTAAAATCATGATCGTAGATCTTTTGCTTTAAGTATCCCTATAGAAAATAATTTAATGGGGCCAGATCAGGTGACCGAGCAGATTCGGCTATTGTTCCAAAACGGCCAATCCACGTATCTTGAAAGTGAATGTTTACCAATTCATCACTCGTAATATAGAGTGGGCAGGACATTCGTTTATTTGAAAATAAAATTTCTTTAAAATTTAATCCTCCAGTTTGGTCTTAACAAAATTACGCTGCGCTAAACAGTAAGTTTTTTAACTTTTTGGACTATGAGTGGAAATTCTAAAATTTAGATTTTTCTGTGCTCTGTACCTACAATTTTGTGAAGAGACTACCCCATTATTCGTAAAAGTTGCCTCGTTGGGAAATAAAATATTCCTACAAAAAATCTGTTAACTAAAAGTTTTTCACCCATTATCAAACAAAACTTCAAACGGCGAGCATCATCTAAATTTTGCAGTTTGTTAATAAATTTGGGTTTGAACACTCGAAATTTGTTGGTTACTAAAATATTATGAATATGAGACTTGGTAACTACTAAACCTAAGGTGTCTAATCTTTTTCGTAAGGATAATTTAGCATTTTGTTGTACTCAGCCAAGAACTACCAAGGTGGCAGCGTCACGTTGTACTACTTTTTTACCATTTTGATATTTTTCACATCGCACTACTTTTCGAGTTACAATAAACATTTTACTAGGTAAATGCGTTGTTCTGTGGTTAGCATGGTCAATTTTTTATGTAGTAACTACTTTTTGCCAAACACTAAACGATATCTGTTACATTTACATTGACAGAAAAGTATCCATTGTAATGTTCAATCAAAAATAGTAGTTTCTATTGATATTTAGTTTTTTAAATTAAATTAGATATTTAGGTTTTGTCTCGATTTCGGAGCAACTTAGTTATATATATATATATATATATATATATATATATATATATATATATTTAAATTACAAAGCAGAAAATTTTATTTAGGATTAATTCTATATTTTTGAATATGTTGAACACCCTGTATATGTAATCATGACTTTGATCACTATTTTTGAAATTCTAAAACAAGCAAAACTTTCTACCAAGAAATATTTTTTCCGGAAAAACCAAAAATATTGGACATTACTAGAGTGTGTTACCCGTATGACATTAAATCCAGTTAATTAAAACAAGTAACAGTAACACAACAGCCAAAATGTGTCTAAAATTAAATCCACTGAATCTTACCATTTTTGGTGTGCTAAAACCGAAAATAAACTTATCTCTTAAATATTAGTTCAAGTTTTAGAGATATGTGATGTCATTTCTCCCTATATATTAACACTGTAACCGCAAGAATTCACGTGGTATATTTTTATTATTATAACAATAGAGGATGCGATGTTGTCAAAGTAAAGGAAATCTCGTACAACTTGGCAACATGACATGGGGGATCTTCAGGGATAATCTCCCATATACGAAGTACTAACCGCCAAAGCTTAAAATTTAAATCCATGTGAATCGACTTTTATGTCTGCTTTGTATACAAACAAATGACAAATGCCACTATTGCAAATACTATGGAATTGAATAGAAAATTCTCGAATATTCTCTAAAAATGTAGAAGCTGTATTATACCACAAGCCAGAGGAATGTAGATTGTTTATAGACAGTTGACCATTAAGTTTAAAAGCAGTACTATTGCATGTGGGAAATATTTTATCGTCTATTTTTGTTGGATACGCAGTTTACATGCAAAAATTATACGACCATATAATGTACCTGGGGATAAGTATAAAAAACCATGAGCGCCAATGGCATATCTGCCGCTACTTAAAGGTGATGGCACTTTTTCTTGGGTTGCAGCTAAGCTACACCAAGTTTTGCTGTTTTTTGTGTGAATGGGGCAGTCGGGCAAAGGCACTTCATTACAAGAGAAAGTACTGGTCCGTTCAACAATCATTAGAGCCAAGTGAAAAGAATGTACAACATATGCCATTGGTAGACTCCAAAAAGATTTTGTTGCCACCACTGCACATCAAATTGGGCCTAATGAAAAACTTTGTTAAGACACTAGATACAGATGGGGCAGCTTTTCAGTACCTGCGTCAGAAATTCTCACGGCGAAGTAAAGCAAAAATTAAAGAAGATATTTTTGTTGGGCCACAGATTCGAAATATTCTGAAAGATAAACATTTTGACATCATCTGGACTTTTTTCCTAACAACGGCGAACCCTTTCTTCAGGATATATTAACAATGGGGAAAAGGTACCAGGGAAAGGGGAATGCTTCCATGAGTGCCGACTACAGTTGGATTCTTGTTAGAGATGCTCCCGAAACAATTCACAAAAGAAAAGCAAAAAGATAGAATATTTAGTGTCTCTCCAAGTGTAAAAGTATGTAAATTTCAACTAAGTTTTTAATTTCATGTCATGTTTGTGTTCAACGTCTCAAAATTAACAAAAAAATGCACTTTTCATAGAAGATACAAGAAATAAACTAAAATTTGTTGCGTAGTATAACTAACGCATATATATTTTAAAATGTCGTTCACATTTATTGGCGTTTTTGCTAATTTTAATTTAATTTTAATCTTCATCAGAATATGAATGAATGAATATAGGTCCATAGATCTCAGTTAAAATATAAAACACATGTGCCTACTTATTCTTTTACATATCAAGTATTATTATATGTTGTCATTTTATATAGGTAATTTGTTGTTTAGCACATTCTATTTTTCTGAAAAATGTTCAATCATCTGTACTCTAAGCCTCGTGCCGCAAACATATAACATTTTTATTATACTATCACTTCCTATTATGACATACAAAAGACTAAATCATCTCAAATATCCCGAACGGTGACAGGAAAAAATATTAGTTTGACGTGCCCTCCATACTAATACACTTTCATTCATAATGTCTGTGCTTTTCTAAATGGGATTCTGTAAATAAAACCAGTGAGGTAGCTATTTTATTTGATCATATTTCAAAATATTACTCAAGAATTATAAGTCAATTAGTATGTTGAGCCAAGAGTTCACTTCCTTATTTTTGAGAAATTGAAGGAACTAATGAAATATTTGCTTTTATATAAAGTTTTATTAAAAGACACTGTTTTAATATAAAATAAATTGAATTCCTTAATATCTTCTACCCTTAAATAAAATGTAGTTGTTGGACTTGCATTGCCTTGATTTTTATTTGTTTGCACGACGTTTCAATTAGGTTGTATCTCTAATCGTTATCAAGAATAAACTGAATGTTTTGTTTTAAGGCATCGAACTTATATAGGGACTGTGTCCATTAAAGTGCAATATTTCCCTTCACTGTACACACCTCATTGATTTAATATTACAAAGTAATGGTTACCAAACATTTTACTGAAGATTCCATTATTATTTTCAATGTAAGCTGCTTCTATAAATTTTCTTTCTTTCATGTTGGGTTAACCTCGTTAATTGAATCTGCCTAACTACTTTCGGTAACAAAATTATATCTCCGACAAGTCTCTGTCTCAGTCTTTTGAGCTCTGGACACTCTCTGAGGACATGATCAACAGTCTCATCATTCTTTAGACAGCATATAGACGTCGGGTCATCTCTACGACACCGATCTTACGAAGATGGCCCAGCAGGTTACAATGTCCTGTCAACGACCCCACCACAACTCGCAGCTCATTGGTTCCTACGAAGAGAAGCTCCCTAGTAAGCCGTGTGCTAAGTCTGGTTATGTGCTCCGTGGCTTTCCAGCAGCAATTTTTTTCAACGGCAATTGAGACAGGTAGAATTGGTTGGGATCCATATGGTTCAGTTACGGACCTCATCTTTGCGAGACGGTCCGCTTCCCTATTCCGGTATATGCCGAGGGACCCAAAACCCACTCGAGTCTCGAGTTTCTTGTCATACTGTTCAGTACATCCTTGCACTCAGACACCAATCGCGATGTTACGACATTGGACTTCAATGACATTATCGCAGCCTTACTCTCTGAATATATGTTTATTACCCTATTTCTATTTATGCCTCTCTCACAGAAATGGCCATATTGCAAAAAACTATAAATTTCCGCTGTTAAGATTGTCACACTTTGTCCGAAGGAATAGAACTCTCTAATTCCTGTGCTCCTGCCGAACACTCCGGCTCCAACCCTATTATCTTGTCGAGATCCATCTGTATAGCACCACGATCTATTTCTCGGAAGATTTGTAATCTGTCTGCATGGGGAGTTATGGACACTTCTCCACTACGGTTTCTCAGACACCTAAGTAACCGCCCATTCCAGTTTCGAGATGCCTTAGGCAACTGAGACGATAAACAGTCTTCATGTCAATTATTATTAGATGTTGTCATTTTATGTAGGTAATTTGTTGTTCTTCTCTTCGTTATCTACGTATAAGTTGAGAGAAGGCAGGTTTACTAGAACTTCCAGAGCCCTGGTTACGGCAGTCCCCAATACATTTAATATTCCCACACAAGCCATTATTTGAACGTTGTCAAATTGAAGACGATGTTTACGTTTTTCTATTCTTGGCTACCATACAATATTGGCATACGCTATTATGGGGCGGATCACCATAATATATAACCAAAATAGCACTCTCGGAGTCAGCCCCCATGTGTACAAAAAGGCTTGTTTACAAGCCCAGAAAACACATATTGGTTTGAGCCTTATATGATCGTTCCCGCTCAGTTGTTAGTCCAGAATTACTCCCAGATACAATATTTAAAAAATTCTACTGTAAAGTTAAGATTTACTTCAAGTAAAAATGATGGTAAAATATTGCTCATTTAATATTTCTTTTTTGTTATGCCTTGAACTTTACAGCCAGACAAGTGAACAGAATTTTTAGGCTAGAAGAAAAAGTACTTAACCTATTCGTTAGCAACTTCTTGGTAAGACAACTCTAGATTTTTGAAGTTGATCCTGAACAGTCAACCAAACTTTTCGATAGCATAGTATGAAAGAGTCTTAGCATATTTTAATATATATTTTGTTTGCAGATGTTGGCCCTATGAAATACTGAACAAAATTTTTTTACACTGCTGTTATTTTTAAAATTAGTTATTATATTCATTTGCCGTTAAAATCTCAGAAGGAATGGAAACAAACACAATTCAAATAAAAAGGGGAATTAGGTAACGGGATATCATCTCCCCAAAGCTGTTCATGCTTGCATTGAAGGACGTTTTTGAGGTTCTCGATTGGAATAAGAAAGGCATCAAAATCCATAGCAGACATCTAGGCAATTTCCTCTTTGCGGATAATATAGTGATTTTTAGCCAAAATATAATGGAATTGCAAGACATGTTGGAAGAACTTCAAAAAGAATCCATAAAAATCGGATGGATTAACCATGAATTTGAATAAAATGAAATTCATGTTATCAGATAATGTACTAGTGCGTATAAGGGACCAAAATAATGAAAATGTCGATTTGGGACATGACTTAGGAAAAAAATCGAACTGCCGAAATAAATGGACTTGTTCAATTGACACGGGCAGTCACGGGTAAATTGTTACACGTTTTGAGAAATCGAACCATTCCAATTAATCTGAAATGAAATTTCTTCAATACCTGCATACTGCCCGTGATGACATATGGAATGGAAACAATGACACTCACTTAGGACTATTCAAAGAGTAATGGAGAGAACATTAGAAAAAGAGCTATAGTAGAAGATGTCATAACACGCATAGCACATCTGAAATAAAGCTGGGTGGGACATGTCGCCCGACAGGACAATTCGAGATGGACAAGGCATATCGTATAATGGAGACCTCGCTTACATAAACGCAATGTTGTCAGATCACAGTTGCGTTGGCTTGACGATATCAGGGACAAGGTAGGGAACAAGTAGCATCAACTTACACAAGATAAGGAATCATGGAAGAGTACAGGGGAGGCCTATGTCAGGAAGTAGACTGTAAGAGGTTGCTGAAAGAAAAAGAAGAAGAAGAAGATACGTTCAATAATGTAGGTTTTTGAGTTCATTGATTCTCTTACTTTTCGGTTTTCAAAAACTTCCATCTTCTTGTTTTCTTTTCTGGCGATATTTTTGAATTCTTGTTGCTAAAGCGTTTCTATTGTTCGCCAACATTACGCCGTAGTCAAATTTCTGTTATTTGATAAGATAATTCGCACTTCAAATACATTCGCGTAGGAGAAACTAACAAAACTAATTTTTCGCAAGTGTTATCGACCAACAAGGCTACGGGAGGAACTGTTTACATTTCGGGAATAACGAACAAAATAAATACTTATCTCTCAAAAGGGTTTAATTGTTTTTTGAAATATTCTCCATAATGATCAATCTACTTTTGAATGCGTTTGAAATATTCCGAAAAGCATATTTACCACTGTAAGTATGGTCTTCCCAAAACATGGTTTTCAACATATCAACCGCCTCTTCTAGCATAGAAAACCGTTGACCACGCAGTTTTTTTTGTATACTCGAACAAAAGTAATCATTGGGATCAAATCAGAGCTGTGCGATGGATGCTCTATCAATTTCACGTTTTTGTGTGCTCGAAAAGTCACTTGTTTGAACTTATGTGCGAGTGCTGGCATTGCCATGACCATTTGTTTCCCACACTTCATCGAATACTTCCGGTAAACAAATGGTTATGTACCATTCAGAACTGATTTTTTTATGATTCTACAAGGGCATGGTTGCAACTTGACCAGCTTTTTAAAAAAGAAACGGACGACCATTTACTTTGAAGTGCTTCGTGCGCCAGCAATTTTTAGTGTTTCTGGTTCATCATGGAACACTCATATGGTCGACTTCTTTTACTTTTGAGCTCATACGCATTGATTCCAGACTCGCCAACTTAAACATAGTTTCTAAATATTGTGCAAAATATTATGTAAGCTGGTGTTACTTATACCCAGGGATGCTTTAATCTCATGATATATCACTTAGCTTTCTTGCATATATAGGGTAGGTTCATATAATCTTTTTTCGTATAGGCCTCCTCTTCGAAGATATGAGCTCCCACAAAGCTGTAATGGAACCAAGTTTTTTACACATGATTATTGAATGGTGATTATTGAATGGTATATTTCAATTTTTTTTTAATATGATGTATACCAGGCAAGGTCCTAACCGTTTTCGAAAAAACGTCATTTTATTTAAATCATATATTTGGCATATTTCTTTATTTTTATCAAATGTTCAACCTTCAACCTTATGGTAAAAAAAATTCTGTCCAAAATTAGAGTTTACCTCGTTAGTTAAAAACGTCTAATTCTATAAATTGCAGTTCGAAATAAGTTCGTTTCATTTTATTGGCACCAAAAACAAAGTATTGTTGTTACAAACGTTGCTAGGTACGAAAGAAATAAATATCCTGCATTTTAGAACCTGCCAACTTACACATCACTGACACATTGATTCTTTACTTGTATATTAATCCACTGGTTTTTGGATTTCGTGGTGAAATGAATTGTGAAATAATTCAAAATGTGGAACACACGTTTATTGAGTATGCAGATATTTATGTGATATATGGTTTTTCCTCTTGCAATGCTTTGGGAACCAGGAGGTTATATCACTCCAGATATTCTAATCGTCTCTCCCAGATCAGAAAACATTTCGACGAGTTGGCCAACGTCAAAGGGAGAATAGTAAATTCTTTCATAATTTTAGGAAATTTGGGGAAAAGAATTACTGTTGCTGGTCGGGAAAGAACAGTACGTACGCCTCAATTAGAGGAAAATATTTTAAATGCTGTAGATGACACTCCTTCAACGAGCACTCGAAAAATATCAGCGCAGTTTAAACGTCGAAAACAAGAGTACATGAAATTCTTCAAGAACAGCTGTTAAATCAATATCATTTGAAAGAAGTGCATGAACTGGTTCCTGAAGAAATTCCCCATAGGATGCAATTTGCAAACTGGTTATTGGATCAGCAAGAAAATAATGTAAACTTCATTAGCATTATTGTCTTCACGGATGAAGCAGAGTTTACCAAAAATGGTTTTATAAATTTACACAACTCACCTGTATGGGCTGATGAAAATCCTCATGCAACTATTGTTTACCGTTATCAACATCAGTTCCAATCAATTAATATTTGAGCAGGAATCATTGGCAGTTTTTTGATTAGCCCATTCGTATTGTCAGCACGAATGAATTGTTTATTTGGAGTTCCTCCAGAATACTTTCCAAAATTTAGTAGAGCACTTACCACTTGAAATCCGCCGAAACATGTACTACATGAACGATGTGGAACCACCTCATTTCAGTGTTGCTGTGTGGGAGCACCTATTGCTTGACCTCTTCGATCTTCAGACCCAACGCCGTTGGATTTTTACCTGTGGGGACACCTCAAAACCTTGGTGTATTCCACCCCGGTCGATAGTAGGGAGGAACTACGGAGAATCAAGTCCTCAAATCGTCCTGCCCACGAGTGACTTCACGGAACCTATGTTGAACCCTCTTAGAAACCCTTTAACTAAGCAGTTAGTTTAACTTTTTATTGAAACTATGGTGACACGGGAAAATTCCTCTTTTTCGTATTCAACCCGACAGAAGTTAGGGGACAAACAGTGTAAATAAAATGACGTTTTTTCGAAAACGGTTAGGATTAGCGACATGAATGAGTACTTAATTTTTAGTCAATAATTTAAGGTATGTAAAGAACGTTGTCCAAACTTCTTATCATACAGGGCGTAAATAAATGGGGTCATGAGTGTCAAAGCTAGACTGTCCCTGCAGCTGTGAGTAATTTACAACACTTTCTTTGATAGTAATTTGAAGGGTCTTACTTGGTATACATCATATTAAAAAAAATTTGAATCATACCTGGTGGTTCAATAATTATGTATAAGAAACTTGATCTCATGGTAGGTCTTTTCGTGCCCATATATCCGAAGAGGATGTCCATACGAAAAAAAATTATTGAACTTGTAGTATTCCATTCACGTATTTTTTTATATTCGGGAGATTTCCTACATTCTCCCAGACACCCTGTATATGTATACCATCTAAAATGTTAAACTTTACTATGTATATATCCGATTGCATCGAACAACGCCGGCGAAGCTAATTTTCGAAATATAAACGGCTTTTCTCGTAATACTTAATAATAGACATCCAAAACCTTGTTTCTAAATGATATAAAATGAAATTTGTATCCACCTTTACAAAAAATTATAAGAGTATTATGCGTAATACGCTTGTAAATCACTCATAATGATATACTTGGATGTCCTAATAAAATTAGCTTTATTATTTTAAGGAAATATATCTTAATTTATGCAAATAGCATACTATTAGAATCAGTGAGTATAAATATTAAAAAATAATTTTACTTTTGGATAAGTGACTACAAAAAATAATTACGTCTCTTGAAATTATAGGTAATAATATAAAACAAAAAAAATAGTTGTGTTATTAGTAATTATACATCATTAGCACAACAAAATAATAGCTTTCATTGACTAATGTTCAATTACTGTTTACTGTGGAACGCTGTTCCTTATAATACATAATATTTACAAAAAATAAATTACAACATTGAAGCAGCACACTTAAGAATAAAACAACCTGTGTAATTAAAACAGTTTGAACCCTTAATTAAGCTTGAATTTAGCTTATATTATTAGTCAAGAATGAAAAAAAAAATGATTCAAGGCACGTGAATTAATTTTCTCTAACGAAACGGAAATAGTGTAAATACTAAAACCTTCAATACTGTCGCAATGTCATTTCTCCCATTTCATACCCTTTGAAATAATTAAATTTTAGAATATGGTAGATTATGAAATAAATTATACTTAAGCTTGTATGCACAATTTAAAATTAAAAAAAAATCCATTGCAGTTTCTTTTTTTGAAGGGCTGTATACAGAATTTTAATTTTAATATATTGCTCGTATATTATATAAATATATTTGAGCTTTTACGCTCATAAACTTCAAGCTGGGCTTATCTGTTTTTAGGTGGATGTGAAATGGAACATGGAGATTTTTACATGAGAGCCTTCAGAATAACCTGAATAACGATAATTTTGATAAGCGTACTTTCAAAAAGTTGGACAACATTGTCTTTATTAATAAAAATATAAAATTCACGAAAAAAAAACTTTTTTTTTCAAATTTCTGTCTTGTAACTTTGAAGATATTCATTTTAGACGAAAATTGAAGAGGAAAAAGTTTCGTAATTAAATTTGCCATAAGATAGGTTTGGTCGGAAAACTCAAAATATATTTCCCTTATTGCAAAATAGCAATAATTAAAGAAAGCAGGTTTTTAATCAATTTTTTTCGACCATTTAAATTTCTCTGAGGACCTTCATATTAGCGCAAAGAAAACTTTATGCCATGATAAAATAACGAGTTAAAATTTGTTAGGATGGAATCGATAGTTTTTCAACAATAATTTTTTAATCCAATGCGTTTACAAAAATTGATCATTTTTCAAGTTTGTCCGAGTCCAAAATATTACGTTAACGTATTTAAATTTATTTTCGACATATAGTAGCGAACTCAAGTTTTCCAACGCTTTTTTCAGAATCAAAATCGGATGACTTGGACGCCCTCAAAAATTGTTTAAAGACATTGTTGATATTTTTGCTTATAAACAAATATATTATCTCGGTGGATTTTTATTAGATCTTTTTTTGCAATACATGGTTTGAAACTACTTGGAAAGACGCTTCTTTTCGTTAAAAAAAAATTCAAATCCGTCAACTGGGGTCCAAAATACAAATTGTCAAAGTTGACAGCCTGTTACGGTCAATCTATAAACAATACCGAACTGATTCTCGAACCAAAAGCTTTGTCTTGCCGAACTCTTTTTTGATACAAATATTTAAATGTCTATTTTATCGGAAACTTTAATAAAAAATGAAAAGAATATCGCCCACGTGCGGGAAAAATAAAAAAGAGGGGTGGGGAGCTCTCATTTTAAAATTGAATTCGAAGATTTAAAATACATATCTGAAAAAAAAAATTATTTTCTCGGCTTCTAATAGAAAAAATTTGATCATTTTTTTAAACCGATGTACCGCGAATAATGGAATTCAAATATTATAATGTCATGTGCCCATCACGCATTCATTTTGTTATGAACAAATGACGTTATTTATGCAACATACTTACAGTATACTGCACCCTATAGTATTGGACTTTCCAAGTGAATTTTTGTTTATTAATACAATTAAGCATACTATAATGAAATATATTTACTTTAATTATCAAAATTGTTTAAACAATCATTGTTTAAATAAGTTGAAAAAAAATTGGTTTTAAATTATTTTATTCGTAAAATACGGAGAAAAATAAAATAATTATTTTACATAAATCATATATGAAAACTTAATAGTTTTTAAGTTATAAGTAATACAATATTTCTACAAATATTTGGAGATATAATATTTTCGGAGATGAGAGCATGATGCTTTAAAATGTAACCGTTAACATGAAAGTAGTGGGGCGGAGTGTATAATTAACATGCAAATAAATTCAATTTGGAAACAAGTTTTTCAATTTGAATTAATGTCGTTTTCACCATTATATTTACTTATTAATCACATATTTTTCTTAATTTTTTCGTACAGGTGAATATTAGAAAACAATTCATATGAAAGGAATGGTAACTGGGAATCGCATAAAAAAAGTTCGCGTAGAATGTTGCCATATTTAAATGCCAGTGGTCATTTTCTTTATGCCAAATCTTTGGAGATGTATATGCAGGATATGCACAATCTTCCAACCATAATGAACTCCACTGAATATAACAAATTCGTCAATCAGATTTTTTTACTGTTAGAAGATCTGAAAAATTGTGATATGTATAGAGCAGTATGAAATATAATATTTAGTGTTAAGAGTGTTTTCTTGAAATTTTTGAACATAATTTATAAAAAATGACTTTTATTTTTATCTGTTTTCTGGTTATTCCCAACATTGCTTATAATTTTAACTTTTTAGTTTAATTTTGTCATCTTATATATATATATATATATATATATATATATATATATATATATATATATATATATATATATATATATATATATATAAGGTTCTAATCCTAAAATAAACAATACCTACAAAATATACTGCGCGTCTTTTGAAGTAGATATTTTAATTTTTATTATTACATTGCCGCAAAATATATTTAAAATTCTGTGAAAGGTCTGGTTTTACTTATTGGAGACTTGTTTATTTCCACATTAATATTTTACTTATCACAGATAACAAAACCGGCCACATTCCAGTTTCTTTTTCCAGCAATCAAAACTACTAGTGAACTTTAAATTTTCAACATCTTACATTTGGCTAAGATTAGTGACCACGTGACCCACAGTGATACCGTGAAGTGTTTTATATCTTGGTATACCATACAGTGCCTCAGAGAAGATTGTCTTCTAATGATTTTACCTCTATCATAGCTCTTCTTCAACATGGAAAACACAGTCTGAAGTCGCTGAAATGTACAACGTTTCGCAAAATGTAATAAGTTGGGCTTAGAATAGTTTTCAAGAAACTAGGAGTGCCAACATACCCCACAGCAGTGACCAGGAACGTGATACAATCAGAAGAGAGGATTGGTTTTTGTACGCAAAACATTGACAATTGAACACCATAACTCAACTGCAGAGGAATGGCGGATCTTTTTGTTTACGGATGAGTCAAGATATATTTGGGATGGAATTTATTTGGAGTCGCGCACTGAACTGTTGAATTTGATTGTGACAGAGACACCACAAGTTAGTTTAGAAGAGCACGATGTTTCTCGAATGAAATGATCTCTCGCTCTACTGCCTGTAACTCAATAGAACATGTTTGGATTCGACTCCAGAAACAACTGCATACCAGAAATTATCAGTCATTCACACTTGACGAGCTGTGTGAAGCTTTAAAAGAAGAATGACAAGCTTGGGATCTAGAATTTATTCGTTCGCCAGTTTTAAGTATGCCAAGAAAGGTATAAGCAATTCATAGAACTAGGGATGTACTTACAAAATATTGATTTTGATAGATAGAAATATTGTTGCTTTCTTTTTCATTGGTGTTATTAGTTTATAATTCTTGTTTTTTTTTTGTTAATAAAACTTTGTTTTGGTGTCATAACATGAATTTGCACTACCCATTGATGTTTACGTTGATATTAAAAAATTGATGAAATTTCTTGTTGTTATTTTGTTTTTGCTTTGTAATTCATTATTCATTTCAAAAGATCCGCAGTTTAGTTTTGAATATGTCGAACTGTCATTTTTTCCATTTTATTATCTTTAAAATAACTAAATCTTGGATTATAGTTGGTTATAAAATAAAATGTACTCTGACTTGTATAGAGAATTTTAAAATAAAAAGATCCATAGCTATTTCTTGTTGTGAACGGCTGTATATTGAGTAATAATTTTAATATATTGCTCATATATTATAAAAATATTTTAGTGCTTTTACGCTCATAAACTGCGATCCAATATTTGTTGAATTACTTATTTTAAAAACTGGAAACATCCGATTATCTATTATTTTCCAAAAGAGATAACGCTGCAATTTTCATTTTTATCTGATGAGCACCTAGAAAAATCATACCAGATTATATGGACTTTGTTGAACAATGAATTTACGTGCAAACAAAATTAAGGCAGTGTGATAACATTTAAATGTACTAATATCAAAATTGAAAATATGTGCGAAAGAAAATTTACTCAAGTTTTTACTATTAATTTTTCATGCTATAAAGTAAATTAAAAATATAATATACAAAGAAAGACAATAATTTTAATAATAGGTTGTAAAGTGGGTTGTCATAGTTTTTTTTCCTCCTCTAGAGTGCGCTTCGGCCTATAAAATATTTCGTACATTACTTTAATCTAATACAGGGTGTCTGGTAAAAAATGTATGTTTTAAAAAGTGAATAATATATTTATTTTGTTAAATGCATTTGAATTTACTTATTAAATTTTTTAATAGTTTTTATTACTTTTTCTTCAACACCCAAATAACAAAACATGGTCCACTAAACCCATTTATGTGGAGTAGACCGATAAATTCCCTTATACAAATTGCTTATTATATGAGAAATTCAATTCAATCAGAATTAGAAAGGTATACACAGGTAAATTTCTTCCTTAAAATTTGTCAAAAATCTACGAAAAATGCGCCACTGTGTCTAGATAAAAAAATGCCCGAAAAATTCAATACCGACACGTCCTATATAAAATCCTGAATGAATGAGTACGTGACAAATTCTTTGAAAGCATATTTTTCATGATTTACATTTAATTCCTTGTTCAGAACATTTATCAACATAAACTTGATATGGGAGATTAAACAAATAAATTTTACGCTAAATGGTTTTGATGAAATTGGACAGAAAAAATAAGTGATTTATATATCTAATGGAATGAGTGATGTTTTTCCCGGCATTTTACTTTATGGAAAATGGGTTATGAAATTAAATGTATGAAACTATACTAATTTTTATATCGATAGAACTTGATGAGAAATTTTTTATGGCGTTAAAGGAGAAAATCCACTTAATTTTTGAATTAACTACCTCAGTTTCCTCATGAGGCTACCGGGACACACCTGGATTGAGGGGAATGAAATAGCAGACAAGGTCGCGAGGAAAGTGGTTGAGATACCATTTCTGGGGCCAGAACCTTTCTATGAAATCAATATCAGAGTAATGCTGGAATAATTAAAGATAGAAGAACAAATCAAGAGATCCAATTATTGGACGGAGCTGCAAGAATTGAGACAAACTTGTTGGGAATTACGACCAGAAGGGATTCAAAGAATGCAAAAGCTTAAGTAAAAACCAACTCGGAGTTCTGACAAGGGCTTTAACGGGGCATTGCTACCTGAAGGGATACATCTAGAAACTCGGACTGATAGAAGCAGAAGAGCGCAGATTCTGTGAGGATGAGGACGAAACTTCTATTTATATCCTTTCAAAATGCAGCGTTCTAGAAAAATCTAGGATGCGGTTTTTGAAAATACACCAAATCGAAGAAGGAGAGCTACCCACCCTGAGGCCGTCCAATATCCTAAGGTTCCCAGGGGAAATAGGACTGAAGGACCTGCTCTAGCCAAAAATGTAACCTTTACGACTTGGCGGCAGTAGGGGTACAATAGATCTACCGAACAGCGGTATACACATCCTTATTCTATACATACATACATACATACGTACAACTAGCTCAGTTTTGGTCCGTAACAATTTTCTGAAAAATTTCTTACTTTTATATTTTATTACATTGATATACAGGGTGCTGTTGTTACGTAGCTGGGGTCTTTTCCGAAGCTTCATACAATCGGAATATTAGATCAAAATTGACTCATTACGTCAGTATTTTGAGATAGTTGAGGTTATGTACTCGAAAAGTATTTTTTGGCTACTTTTAAAGCTATATACAAGATGCATACTTTTTTTTTCTTGTTCAATCATTGAAGCCTACTCTTACCCTTCAAAATAACTATATAGTGGTCACCTGTGATTTTTATTATTTTTTCTTGCAAAGTTTTGACCATTATAAATTATGAAAGATATCCCAACAACGTCATGAGCTTTCACATTAACTCTTTGAGACATGCATTTTTTTACTGTATATATTTCTCTCGAAAATTTGTATTTGGGGATTTTCTTTTTCCAGATTCAAGATGACCCATCAAATATTAAGAAAAAATAATATTGGTATGAAAAAAATTCACTTGGCCGTTCAAAGTCGCTGATTACAAATATTACATCAGAAACTATATATATATATATATATATATATATATATATATATATATATATATATATATATATATATATATATAAATATATGATTCTCGTGTTAAAAAGTGCGGAGCTCTCCAAAAATATGGAAAAACTTCGGGTCCGACAGATGGCGACAGCGCTGTTTCGTCCTAATATGGGACTCGTCAGGCCACCGCATTCGGTACAAACCATCATCTCGCCTTTGCATCCTATAAACCTGAGTTTAAAATCAAAAAACAGCAAACAAGACGACGAGCTCTCGCCATCTGTCGGACCCGGAGTTTTTCCATATTTTTGGAGTGCTCCGCACTTTTTAACACGAGAATCATGTAGATTGAGAAATTTTCACGTCCGCTTCTCCAATATTTGATTCTATTTTATTTTAAATTACACGGACAAAAACTTATCTATTTATTTATATATATATATATATATATATATATATATATATATATATATATATATATATATATATATATATATAAATATATATTTATATATTTTCGATTCAAAATTGTCAAAAAAATTTGTAAAAATCGATATTGCTCTCTAAAAACTTACAAACCCGTACCTAAAATGGCCGTAACTTTGCAAAAAGAAATTTTAGGTGAATACTTAGCAGCTTATTTTGAAGAGTAACAGTAGTTTTAAATGATGGCACTAGAAAAAAAGTTCAAAAACTTCAAAAGTAATAAAAAAATTCATTTTTCGATTACACAATCTCAAATATTTCCTTTCTTATTCCAAATTTAGATTCTACGCAACAAATAACTTCGGAAAGGACCTCCCACTGCCCAATATTAATCAAGACCACATATTTTGTAGACCTCTGTATGCGAGATACTTAAGGAAAATGATAATTTGTTCTATTATGACAACTCGCTATGGCAAACACAAAACCTAATAAAATGTTATTTTTTTTATAAAAGCACTCAATTTATAGGTTAATTTCAACATTTTTCTGAATACAAATTGTTCAAGAATTCCCGCAATTTTAACTTCATTTTTATTCTTAAATACTAAGTAGTCACTTAGGTTCTTTAACAAAAGAAATTTACCCTGCCTTGATAAAATTCACATTTCTTTCTCTATTACAAGATCAAAGGCACGATCATTTGTGGTAAACCGCAAAACCTACACTTCTTTCAATAAATCACCATTCGGTAAAGTCGGCAAAACACACAGCGGCATTTATAGCTGTTTACGACTAAACCTGGACAACGTTTTGAATCTCCCGAGCCACTCATTAGCTTACTCTTTTCGAACTACTAGGTAAAGCCATTCTTTTCAGCACCCGATTCAAATTATAAATTTTATTTCGTCATATTAGTGCACAAAAAAAGTTATTTTAATCTCTCAGTAAAGTTGTGTTCGTTCGGCGTCGGGGTGTACAAAAAAAATTATTAAAATATCAGTGAGTTCATCCGATACTCTCGGAAAAAACTCATTGCACAAACTAATATTAGATTAAAAATTAAATTTTTAAACAAAAAAGGTAAAAAGAAAAAACCTGAGCATTATTTGTTTAGTTCAAAATATTATTCTTGAGTAATTCTATCAAAGTAATGCAAGAAAAGTGAAACAATTTAAACTTAAAATAACATTATAACGTTAAAAATGAAAAGTTGGAAAATAAAAAACTTATAAAAATTTAAAATTTAAAGATTAAGCTGACAACAATAATACTGTTGTAAAAATAGTTGCTCTTGTTACAATCGTAAAACTTATCCAGTGTATAGAAGATATTCTTACACAAAAAGATCTTTAGGTCACACTTTCATCTAGTTCTTGCTAGCATATGCACATTTTCAGGTATTAAATTAAAAATTGTAATTATTGTGACATAGTTGACATTTTTCTGCAACTAACTAAATTTTTGGTTTTACAAACGTACATACATACACATTTTGGAATTTATATTTCATATATCAATTATTTCCTGCGAATGTTGCTCTTGGTCCGATACAGCTTCACTGACGAAATCATAAGGTGGTTGAAATGCGTATGGAGAGAGAGCCAGAGTGGCATTTGCAGAAAATTAACTGTTTGTATATATTCTTTCCTTTTCTCTGCCTGAAAGAAGAATACATATATAACAACTATTTAAATACGGCAGATAAATTTCTTTAATTCTTACTTATTTATTTATTTATTTAAACCCATTTCACAGTTCAAAAAACCAATTAACAAATGGGTACAACAGAAAAGAAAAACTTAAATATTTACAATGACAAAGCAAGCATACACAAATTACTAGAAACAAAACTACAAAATATTACATACTTAATTTTTTTTTATTTGTGCCATTCTGCAGCTAAATATGTCGAATTTATTTTGATTTTCGTTGTAGTTTCTACACATCTTACATAAAGGAGAGTAGTTACACACATTTGTATGAGGTGTAGGACAATAAAATGTGGCAGATTGGCGAGCTGAAGTCCTAGGTACAAGAAAACTTATTTTTTCCAGTATATCACTATATTCCACTCTGTTTTGCAAAACGTTATAAAGAAATTTGAGGTCTGTGACGATACGTCTATGTTTTAGAGAACAAAAAGAATGCGGCTGAAGTAAGATTTCATGCGGAAACCCTGTTTCAGGATAATGTCCACCAATCCGAAAGCTTAGGTATTTCAAGAAACGCCGCTGAACTTTCTCAAGGTCATTAATATGGTTTTGATAATAAGGAGACCATATTATGGACGCATATTCCAATTTAGATCTTACAAAAGCGTAATAAAGTAAAATGAGCGTACGTACTTTGATTACAAAATGTTTTTGAGTTTCTGATAATAAAGCCAAATGATTTAAAACACACCTGTATAAGATCATTTATATGAGGAACAAATGAAAGTCTGCTATCAAATGTCACACCCAGATCTCTAAAGCATTCTACTCGTGGAACACATGTTCCATCAATTTTATAATCATACACCAGCATATTTTTCTTTAATGTGAAAGTCATGACTTTGCATTTACCAACGTTTAGAGGCAGTCTGTTTTCGCTACACCAATCGGTAACGGTATTTATTGCTATTTGTAGTCTTTGACAATCAGCATCGTTTTTTACAGAAGTAAAAATTTTAGCGTCATCCGCATAGAGTAGCATTGTTCAGTCACCCACAGTTCCATTAATAAATATATTAAATAATAAACGACCAAGTATTGACCCTTGAGGAACTCCCCAAGTCACACACAGGGGTTCCGAGGACTGACCACAACATTCTACTATTTGCTGCCTATCGCAGAGATATGATTTAAAAAATAGAATTAATTTTTGCGAAAGTCCAAAACAATGCAGTTTATCAAGCAGAATGCCTTTGAAAAGTTTGTGTATATTGTGTCTACTTGACCTCCCTTGTCCAAAACATCAGCCACAAACTGAGTAAAGCAGAAAAGATTTTACGCTGTGGACCTACCCTTTATAAAGCAATGTTGGGAACCATTAAATAGGTGTTTGAGATTAAAAAATAGATGTTCATGCAGAAACATTTCAAAACATTTAGAAAAATTATTTATTATACTGACTGGTCTGTAGTTTTCGATATTTTATTTGTCTCCTTTTTTAAACACTGGAGAAACTCTGGAAATTTTCCATTTATCAGGAAACTGTGAATTATTTAGACAGAGATTAAAGATAATGGAAAGAGGTTTTGCTAATACGCATGCACAGTCACGCAGGAAAAAGGATGGAATTTTATCCGGACCTACCGTTCCCTTTGGTTTCATTTCTTTTAAGCAAGATAGTACTTCATTTTCACTAACCTTACAAATTTGAATAGTTTGAGTGACAGAACTTTGAGTATCTTTATTAAACGCATTGTTCGATGAAATATATGAAGATTTAAAAAAGTCAGCAAATGCATTTGCAATATCTACGTGGTTTCTATAAGTATTTTCCCCACAAATCATATTTTCAGGTAATTCCTTATTATTTCTTTTACTATTTATAAATTGCCAGAAGTTTGATGGATTAAAAGCAATGATATTGTGATTAAAAAAAATAACTAAACTTATTATTATCAAAAAGCAGTTTGTTTTTTATTTCTATAGATATAGTTATGTTTAATAGATGCACCCTCAGAAAGATCCGTTACCAACGATAAAAATTACCTACTTCAAACTGTGCAGTAAATCCAATTTTTGACAATTTTGCGGGGTATCTCTATTATCATTAAAGATAAATACTTGCGACATTCGCGAACCGGTAATACTTTTTTGTTAAATGTAAGGTGCAAAAAACGAAATTGCCCTAGCCGTCTTGGTTTCTAAGATACAGGGCAAAAGCAAAAATTTTCCATTTACAAGCATCCCTCGTACTTTAGTTGGACTTAAATTCGTATTAAACTATAGGTATTAAATACATATCTTATTACTAATAATACTTTTGGTACAATGTTTTGAATATCATTAGTTTAAAGTTTTTGAACTCCTTTAAATACATTGTTTAAGAAAAACGATTTTTATTACTACTCTAAATTTAAATTACTGGATATAAAAAAAAAATCAAATCAAAATGCAAGTAGGCTACCCCTACTGCAGAAAACAAAAGCTTTATAATTTTCAACACAATTGGACATGTGAAGTTTTAAATAGCTTTGAAATGATATGGTAAAGAGATTTTCTCATCAGTTGGGGGTAGTGTTTTAAAGTCTTAATAATCGACGATGGCTGTCCGAAATTATGAAAATTCTTATAAGTATTATTTTATATGAATTATATATTAACAGGTACCTATAATACATATTTATTTCTATCAAAAAATGTATTGGAGCTGCGAAGAAATACTAAAAATTTCTTTTGCATTATAGATATTCGCCAAATTAAAGAATACTTTAGTAGAACATGGTATCTTTAGGTAGCCACGTTCCAAATTATATGACAACGAAAATAGAGAGAGAGAAGTGAATCTTCTGGCTTGTACAGAAGTAGAGCCTTTAACCTCATGTAGAGAGATAGAAATAGAACCTGAAGTCATCAAAAGTTATACAAAAACATTATTTAAAAAAAAAATATAGGTATAAATTTCAAATTATACAAAATTTACTTCCCGGTGCTGCAGAAAGTTAGAGTAATGTTCTGCAATTGATATATGGAACAAGGAAAAGCCAGATAAAATTTTGGAAGATTTATAATCTGGTCTGTTTAAAATTCTATTTTACAAGAGCTAGTAGATTCAACAGAGAAGATATCAGACATCGGTCGGCAAAATAACTTCATATCATTTATACAAGGGAGCAACAACGAAACTCCGGATTTGGTATCGTTTATTCATTTATGTTCCTTTGGCGAGGTATAATGAAATATATTTCCAGCAAGACAAATTTCTACACCATAAAAAATTCCACAATCACTAGAGATATGACTAATATAAGAATAAAAAATGATATTGGGATCCTCAAACCACTATACAATAAATTATTTTAAAGACTTGAAGCCAGAGGTATGATGTGCATATTCTTGCTGCGCACGCGTAGTAGTAGTAAGAACAATATATATTATGCTATGATAGACCAAAAGAAAATGCCGTAACATATTATGATAACTTATCACAACATGTTGGAGTATGACCTACTTATTCTTGAATAAAGTAATGTAATATATTATAAAAAAAACTCGCATATCTCGAGATATGATCTACCTAACGATAAAGGAGTCATGAAAAATGCATTATGATACAATATAAATATAAATACTATATAATATGTAGATGTATGACCCCTCCGTCTGAGTAGATGACCTCCTTACGACATCTACTCGGGGAAAAATTTAATGGTAGTAAATATTACTTACTCACTTAACGCTCATTTGTCACCTCATTTTGATAGCGGCAATATGGTTATGGGGGCTGGATATTTAAAAATCTCAATTCTTTGCTATTTGTGTCTGCTTATTAGCAAAAATCGCACCCTACTTTAACTTGAGTATTTTAAACACTTTTATTTTAATCATTACCACAAAATGCAATTTTTAAGCCATGACCAAAACAATTCCATAAAACAGTGGAAGATCACACTGTAAGACCCGCGGACAAACAGTGATTGAAGTTAGAGGATTTTTATCACCATGCCTAACATCGGGCACCCGAAAATCGGTAAACTAACTACAACTGGGCAGTTGCTTGCGAAGTAGTAGATATCTGTTGGACTTCCATTGTCTTTATTTTGTTGAATTCGGCTAGTAGTTATCTCTAGCCGTTTTCAAGTGAAACTAAATAAATCCCTTAGCTACATGACTATTTATACTAAAAGTAAATGCAGTAGAGTATGACTGAGATGGGTGCAGTCATGCCTGCTATGGCAAAATCATATTTTTTTTATTTTTTTTATGCTGCATTTAGTTTTAGTTTACAATTACTAAGAAGTGGTTTCCATACTTCTCTTATATCTAAAGATGGTTTACTAAAACAACTCGGGTTCTGATGTATAACCGCGGCTTCTTTGAATTTACGTTTTTTCCAATGTTGTTCTCGGTGTAGTATTTTAGCTTCAGACCATTTTATGTAGTGTCCATGAGTCCAGGCATGATTGGCGGCACCAGATTTTTCTGTTTCTCCTCGAGATGTGTATTTTTGGTGTTCTCTGATCCTTACGTCAAGAGGTCTCTTTGTTTCGCCAATGTAGGAATTGCCACATTCACATGGTATCTGATATATACAGTTCTTCATGTCTCTTTGGGTTGTTGGTTTGACCCTAGTGAGCCGACTTCTCAGTGAATTATTTGAATTAAAAACGACGTTGGTTTTATATCGTTTTCCTATCCTTCTAACTTTTTCTGAGATGCCTTTAACATAAGGGATGTTCAATACTGATTTTCGTTCTTCATTCGTTGTCGATATTGTCCTATTTCTGCGTTGTTCATGAAATTTATCCACTAGATATACTGGGTATCCGTTGGCTGTCAGGTCATTTTTAATATAATCTATCTCTTTTATCAAGTTCTCGTTGGAGTTGCAGAGAGTTAAGGCTCTATCTACGAGATTTCTTATAATTTCTTGTTTGGTGTTGTTGGAGTGATTAGATGAATAATTAAGGTATTGTCCTGTGTGCGTGGCTTTTCTGTAAACCGAAGTTCGAATTTGTCTGCCATTTCTTTTAACCAAGACATATAAGAATGGTAATTTATTTTCTACTTCTTTCCAAAATTACTCCAAAAAAAGAAATCGGGACTGTATAAATATATGGTAAGCTGACAGAGCAATTCTGCTTATGTACACTTCCCACTTCGATCTTCTATTGATGCTATTGTTTTATTCTCAAATGATACACTAATTTGATATAAATGTAAGGCTTTTAGAAAATATTTTTCTCACTTTTAACTTCAAAAGCCAATTAGGTTTATTTTGTTTATTAATTACAATACACAAACGAATTAAGGTTAAATTATAGAACAAATTGAGAAAAATATATGGCTTTAATTTCTACATAAAATATAATAGATCTTCTCTTTCTTCTTGCACTTTATCGACCGATGCTCTGAATAGTTCAATAGTACGCCTCTAAAACCATGTCTTCAAGCTATTTAACTAGAAAATCCTCCTTCTGCTGGAACTTTTTGTTCCTGGAATTTTACCTTTTAGTATTAACCAAACAGCTCGTAGTGGTCGAAATAATACGTCCCAATTATTCCAATTTTCTGGATTTTACAGTTTCAAGAATTTACCTGCCTTTATTCACTCTTTCGAACTTTTCTTTGTTTGATACAATCACATTTCGAATGGTCACGATTGAATTCGCAAAACTATTATTATAGAGGGATAAGTGCGTATCACCATATAAACAATTTAGTTCATCGATGCACTCTTGTTGAAAAAAACTCTGTTGAAAGTTCCGAATTTCATCACACGAAAATGTTCACGAGTTAATTTAATTTTTTTATTGGAAGAGAAATTTGAAAGTTACTATTAACACAATTATCCTCCGTATGTCAAAACTTTCTGAGCATGTGAGCCATCTAATATAAAACCTTATAGCTCTAGTGTTGCCAGTTTTGCAAATAAAAGAGACTACTCCCGTACTGTTGTGAAAACTATTGATTTTTTTAAGTATATAAATCCCACACAATTAATTATTGAAATAAAAAGTAGAAATTTTTGAGTGGTATCTCCCATTACCCAATCTTAGCAATATATTAATAAAGTCCCAATAACTAGATTGCAGGATTTTTAATTCTCCTGTCTAATGACACTCCACTAATAAAAGAACCACCATAACAGCTAGTACTGTCTGATTTTAATATAAAAAATATTTCGATTAGGAATATGAAATATGATTTCGACATTGATTTTTACTTTTGATGTTGGCTATCACATTGGTCCATATTACTTTATTCACTGCTGCTCTGAACAGACCTGTTGATGTCATTCCAGTCCATGTTCGTAGGTTGCGCAGCCATGATATTCGTCTTCGTCCAGCTGATCTCTGGCCTACCATCTTCCCCTGCAGGATAAGTTGGAGCAGGCGATATTTCTCATTCCGCATGATATGTCCAAAGTACTCCAATTTTCTGCATTTGACATTTGTAAGGTATTCCAGTTCTCCACCGATACGTTGTAAAATGTTTTCGTTTGATACGTGATGTATCCAAGGAACCCTAAGCATGCGGCGGTAGCACCACATCTCAAATGCATCTATACGTTTACATGAAGCATCGGTAAGGGTCCAGGCTTCTGCCCCATATAAGAGAGTTGAGAGTACATAGCATTTCAAAATCTTGATCCGCGTATGTATATTGAGGGATAGGTTGCAGAGTATGTTGCGCAGCTTATTAAAAGTACCTGTTGCTTTCTCGATTCGGCTTCTTATTTCTCGAGAGTGGTCCCAGTCTCTATTCAACGTGCAGCCTAGATATGTGATCGTCTCGGCCATAGTGAGAGTTACGTTGTTGGCAGTAAACTGTATATTGCCGACGTCGTTTTTACTGACAATAATCGTTTGCGTCTTCTTGCAGTTTATCTTCATACCATATCTGTTGCAAGCTGTCACTATTCGGTCGATAATTCTTTGAAGTCCCTCTGTAGTATCGGCTATAAGAACGGTATCATCCGCGTATCTTAGGTTGTTTATTACTTCTCCATTTACAATAATTCCATCTCCTATGTTGCCCAGTGCTTCTTTAAAGAGATGTTCTGAGTATACGTTGAATAGAAGTGGCGACAGTATACAGCCCTGGCGTACTCCTATCTTTAATATATATATATATATATATATATATATATATATATATATATATATATATAATAAAATAAGAAATTTAGAAAGAAATATATCAAAACTCGATACACGAACTTGCTACTCCAAGGATAGAGGTCGCATTATTCGGCATCGGCAATCAAACTAACCATAAATTATTCCACAGTTGAAGTTCAATATCGCACCAACGATCTCCCCAAGAGAGCTGTTGTGTATGTTTTAAGCCAAAAAATATAAAAATAAAAAGAGAAGTTAACGTCCGTGTAATTTTAAAATAAAATAAGAAATTACATTTGTTGATTTGTGTTATTCTTATGTTATTGAGTGAGCCATCGAGATGTTACCACTGTGTCTTATTTACTACTTTTCAACCATGAAATCTGGTTATAGGATGCGGATACGAGATGATGGTTTGTGTCGAATGCAATGGCCTGACGAGTCCCATACTAGGACGAAATAGCGCTGTTGTCGTAACAGAACGTTACAATATTAGTCAATTACATTTTGAATGATCTTATTGTCGATTGCTTAAAATTCCTTCCTTTTGTAAAGAGATTGATGATCTCTTTCTGGCACTTCTTGCACACAGAATAGATGAAACCTTGGAGATGTTTAACTTATACAATTTCCAACTCCAATTCACGGTCGAAAAAGTAGATTCATCACACATTATACCACTCTTGGATATGTTGGTAATACGCACCAACCAACCTTCTAAAAACCAGGTGGTACAGAAAGCCCATATGCTCGAATAGATTCATAAACTTTCAGGCTTACCACCCTTTAGAAATGAAAACCAATCTTACACTAGGAATAAAAAAGAGAGCAATTAAACTTACTTATCCAGACTTTAGAAATGACAGCTTACAACTGCTTAAAACAATTTTCTTACAAAATTCATACCCGCTGTCGATGATCAATAAATTCATATATAATACTAAATATGACATACTAGAGAACATTTTTGAAAGGGTAAGCCAATCCTCTCTGATATATACACAAACAACTCAATTATCACTACCAGTTGGAGACAAAAATGCAGTTCAACAATCTATCGACATGTCGCTTCCCTATATTCAAAATTTAACTCCTAGACTCAGAAGAGTTCTCTAAAATAGATCAAATAAATTAAAACAATCGCGTTACTCTACTCTAGAAAAAAAAAATGCCTCTCTCACTGAACTGAAACAGTATTTATAAGATCCCATGCTTAAATTTTGACCAGGTCAAACCTCTAGAAATCTTCAGATAGAATAAAGTTTCATAAAAGCGATTGTAACAGAGGAGTATTTTCTTGAGCTCTTACGGAGCATGTGCTAAATAACGGTCATATCATGAACTTCTAGAGACCGAAAATCCTAGCAAAAAAAAATAATTTCCTTAAAAGAATCTTCCTAGAAATGGTTCCCATAAACAACGAACCATTTTCCATGAACAAAAGAGGAGACTTAGAAAACCTCAGCGTAATATATAATTACATATTACAGGGTACCGACATACACTGATCAGTCTAGTAGAAACGAAACATGTACCTCTGCCGTATTACTCTGGCGGGGAGGGTAAGTTTTGACTTTCTTCTCGGTATGGTGGTACAGGTAGGCCATCATCTCGGTAGTGGTGGAATAGGATAAATTGTGTTCCTTAGCAATTTGTTCCAACTGTGCAACCTCTAACACGGAAAGGATATGGTTGGAACGAAGTTTGCATTTACTGTTCGCATTTTACTTCATTCATATACGGAGCTGCATATAGTTGTATGTTTGCTGAATGTGATTTCTGCACTATAACGGCATAATGTGGATATCCACTGCTATTGCATCTCACACGGAGGATACGGTGAAAGCCGCATAAACATATATATATATATATATATATATATATATATATATATATATATATATATATATATATATGTTATGCTAAGATGGCAGTCAAAATTTAATTTACTTTTATTTCAATAAAGTTGATTTCCCTCTAAATGCATTATTTCCCTTAAAGTAAATTTTCTTAATACTTTGAACATAAAGCAGAGTAATATGTCAACATAACGACAAACAAATAAAACCAAAATAAACTTTCTTAGTTCAGTACCTGTGAACAAATGATCGTCTACAATTTAACTGCCGAACAATAAACTTCATGTGCCCATAAAACCGTCTTTATGTCTTCTAGTCACCCATTTTTTGACCATTAATACAAAATTTTGTACCTCTTTAATGTACTAAAATTGTAAAGAAATAGAAAGATCTCCGACGGCAAATGATCGTAAATATTTTTTTCTTTTGAATTAAATGAGCTGTGCAAGAGCCAGACAATATTAAACTTTCAAAGACAAATTAGCTTTAAAAATAAAGCCATATTTGTAGAGAATTTTATTAAATTTCCCTATAAATCAATTTTTAATTGGAGAATGGTAATATAAAATTATGTCCTATGATTACTGGGCAACAAAAATTTTCCCTATATACAGCACATTTTTTAAAATAAAATGTGTTTATAAGTTAGTCAGTTCATAAAACTTTTTCCTTGTGTTCTCTAATAACACCGGCACACAAAAAAAAAAATGATCTGATCTCGGTCCCCACCATAGTATTTTAATGTATTTTGACTGGCAGAATTCGAATACTGAGTCCTTTTGATCTCAACGCCCACGTTTATCCGCAAATCACGAAAAATAGTTAAAAAAGCGGAAAATCCGGAAGATAACACTTGAGTCATTAAATGCTTCCATATATATTTATATCGAATGATTTGACTTAAAACTGCAATCTCGCGAAAAATTGTCATGTCATTCTATCCATCAATCGTTCTTTAAGTTAGTCTTAATCTTTTTTTTTTAAATAATAGTCGAGTTTTGTAATCGAGCAGCTATGAGTTATATTTCAGTAAACTTTTAATTCTTTCTTTGGTCTGTAACGTTCTCTCTTATTTTCAAAAGATCTGTGTAATGGATGGAGTATCTCTCTTCAGGAGCCAATAGTAGTCTGACACCATATTTACGTCTCATTTTCCTTGCCACCTTCTTTCAACTTCTTTCATATCTCGATGGAAACGCTCGCCTTGCTCTTTGCTGTAGTCGCCTAAGTTCAGGAAAATATCTCTTATGAGACTCATCAAACATCCTAAACGCATAAAATTGTTTACCATGGTTACTACGATAGCTGCATAGTCATCACTTTTGTTATTTCCCAAAAAGTTTCGAGAAACATCTCGAAAACTAAGTCATGCAGCTTTTTCAACATCGTTCATTGTACTTATGAAATATTCGTCGTTGAACATTTTACGGATCTGAGGTCCATCAAATATTCCTTCTTTCACTTTAGCCTCAGTCAACTGAGGAAATTGGCTTTTTAGATACAGATAACATTGTCCTTCCGTATCTAAGGATTTGACAAATTCTTTCATACATCAAAGTTTAATGTGAAGAAGCGGAAGTAATACTTTTGATAGTTCAATTAAAGGCTGTTTCAGTACATTATTATTTCCTGGTTCAAGTCCTGCTCTTGCTTGCCAAACTTGTTTCTCGTAATGATTTGCGAGATCTCTGCTATCCCATAAACGCCAAGCAAGGATACTTTGTATATACTGATTGTTGGCCTAGGATGATCGCTATGATTTTCAAATTACCATAAACTTGCCATACATGCTCATAGTATCGAATTTTCTGTAATACATATTTGACATTTTCATAACTTTCTCTTAATCGTGTTGAGTGAGCTATTGGAATACTTGCGTAATAATTTTTATTGTGCAGCAGTACTTATTTTAGACTCCGTTTTGAAGAGTCTATGAACAATCTCCATTCTTTAGGAACATAACAATCTTGTTGCATTTCATTCATCAAACCATAAACGTTTGTACAATGCACCAAAGATCCTGCTTCATCTTTATTGAAGAATTGGCGTTATTGCTCCTTTCGATTCCTGTAGAACGTCGAGGTTGTTCCTTGTTTTAGCATCCCACGGCTTTTCAACTCTTCAGACATATATTCAGATACATCTTTAGGTAGACTCATGTTCCTGATGAAATCACTCAAACTTTCTTGATCAAATAGTCTTACAGGTTTATTTCTCTCCCCTTTTGGCAGATATTCTTCATCTTTATCTTCTTAGTCCCAACCCCTTCCAGGTTCTCCTTCACTGTCTTCCGCCACTTCTCTATGTGTTTCTTCTGAAGCTTCATTCATTGTAGCGCTGGTATCCATACTTTCAATATTGGATTATAAATGAGTTTTTGCTGGTACAACAGAAAACACTATCAAATAGGATATTTTTGATTTGGTCTTCGCATTGAATCCTTCTACTATTGTATTGCAAAAGTAAGAGTTCTCTTGTGATTGAGGTTCTAACCATATAGTCAGTGAGATATATTTTAAAACTTTGTTGTTTTTTTTTCATTCCAATCGTCTGCGATTGTTGTAACAAGAGCAGCAGATGCTGTCCAGAGCACATGTATCATCTTGATTAGATATTATACTTTTATAACATTAACTATATATATTTTTACATGTATCACTCATTTTCCTACGTAATTTTCTTACTTCATATTTTCCGCGAACGTAACAGAACAAGCTTCGCGACAGCATTCATGCCTGGCAGGTGCATTAGTTATTCTTGTAGCTTCTTACTCCTTATCAGCCAAGTTGTCAACTAATAAGGAGCTGCGTTTGCTTGATGACGACGAATACGAGCCTGCTTGCTCACCCTGGCCAGCCGCCGATATTGGGCATCCGAATCTCTGGATCGTATCCAACTTTTCCTTTGATGTGCCTGCCATGTTTTTAGGATTTTTCTTGTAGCTCCTTACTCCACATAAGCCAACTTGCCAACTTATGAGGAGTTGATATATGCGTTCATCGCATCCATGTATCATTCCTTTTGTGTATCACTATAGACGTGATGGTAAAATATAAAGTAAGCAATTTTTCGCTTTTCATCTATATTTCGTGATTTGCGGAAAAACTGTGGGTGATAGGATCAAACGGATTCCGTATTCGAATTCAGCGTGTCAAAATGCATGAAAATACTATGGTGAAGTACCGAGATTAGACCACTTTTTTTTGTGTGCCGGTGTAATAGACAACAAAAAAATTTTCAAAACAGGGTACATTTCCTTTAATAAAATGTGTTGACAAATTAACCAGTCTACAAAATTTTTTTTTATTGAAGGTATTAAAAAATATATTAAATTTTAAAATTAAAAAGCGTGAGTTTTATTTTTGTTTTAGTGCTTTTGCTTTATAATTGCGAAGTTTTGTAGATAATACCGAAAAGAAAAAATCATAAAATTTTGAATAATCTATTTAAGAGAATATTTCCGCCGGTCAATATTTTAGTCAGCATATTGTATCATAAAATTGTGTAACATACATTAGAAAGTGAATTTCTTGAAGGGAATAGTTCAGAGCCTTCTTAAGAGAATAATCCGAACCTCTCAAATATGGTTTAAGCAGGGAGGCACAATCTTACCATAGGACATTCCTTAAATATTGTTTGTTCAAACAAATTTTGGAAGAAAGGAAATTCCAGTGGCCAGTTAGCTCTCCGGATCTGATCCTTACCGATTATTTCATGTGGGGTTATTTTAGATAACATTAATGTAATTTAATTGACTTTAAAGAAAAACAACAAATTTCTAGTAACCCAGAACTTGATCAAACAAGTCAGAGAAAAGTTTGACCATCGCTAGCAAGTAAAAAAATCAAAATTTCAGTAAGAAATAAAGAGATCTTTCTGCCGCAATTAAATAGTTGTTATATATGTATTCTCCTTGCAAAAAAAAAACACCTTCTTGTTTCGACACTAAATTTCATGTTCTTCTTCGATTTGTTTAATTTTTTTTTTGCGAGTTCATCACTCCATCTTTTTCTTTACTACACCTACTTGCAATTTTGACCAGTCTGTCATCCTGTTTCGTTTTGTTCGACCCACTTGTGTACCCCTTCATTAATATTTTTCACCCTACATGATCTTCTTGTCATCCCTTCTGTTCCTACCAAGCAATGTTTCTCCAGATAAAGAAAATCGTTTTTTCTCTGCTTTATAAATTATAATGGGTCTGATTGTCGTTTAGTACATTTTTAATTTTGTTTCCGCTTTTAAGATGATTCTTATGACAGATTACGTCTAAAGCATCCCACAACTTTGTTAATTTTAGTGACTTGACGTTGCATTTCAATTTTAACTTTTCCAAAGCTATTTATTGTTATTTCAAGATATTTAAATTCCATTTTTTGCTGTATTATTTATCCATTGTGATACAAATAGTTTTTCAAAGGATAGTTCCATCTTAACTTCTTTCTATTATGTATTAATTTCCGAAGATCAGACTTATTTTTCGCAAACAGACTTGCATCATTGACATTACAGCGTATTATAACGTTATGATTGTCTATTTTGTAACTTTTACTCATTTAATAATTTATCCATTTCAATATTGTGACCTGATGAATCTCGCTGGAGTATGCCATTGTAAACTAGTATGGAATTCGTTTGTTTTCCATTGACTCAAGCCTGTGTGTTTTGATAAATATATTAAATGGTTGGGACGCCGTCTATGGGTATGTATCTTTCATAGTAGTTAAGTTATGTCTTTAAGATATAAATCATATGTAGACTGGATTTTATTTAATAGATTTTAGTACTACGTAGTGTAGGATGAAGATGACATCTACATAAGATTTATAACCATATACTTACATGATTATTTCTTTTCACCTTATTTAAACATTTAAGTTATAATATTAGCTCTTTAACTGCTTGATATAGGCCATTCTGATACGGTATGTTGAATTAAACTAGTTAATTCCACTGCAAGCAGCTCATTTAGTATGTCATCTGGCCCAGATATTGTATTTCTTAGGGAGTTTCAAGCTTCTTCCACTGCTTGTTCTTCGATTTCAATATTCTGCATAAAGTAGGGTATACCTACTGATGTTAGGGCCTTAATTAAGTTCTCAGTATAAGTTATTTTGATCTTCTCTTTTAGCTTTAGTATTTACATAATAAAATAAATGTTTCTTAGATCTACAATGTTTATTTAAAAACGATTAAATAATTTAACATGCCACATAAAATATGTTTGGGGTTTTTTACACACTTTAAATATATATGTATATATATATATATATATATATATATATATATATATATATATATATGAAGTAAATTGCGATCGTTCCAATCATATCCTTTCCGTGCCAGAGGTTGCACAATTTGAATAAATTACGATAAAACAAAATCCATCCCATTCCACCACCATCGAGATGATGGCCCACCTATACCACCATACCGAGAAGAAAGTCAAAACTTACCCTCTCCGCTACAGTGATAGGGCAGAGGTACATGTTTCGTCTCTACTAGACTCATCAGGGTACCGACATACACCTGTCTGTGCAAAGTACAGATCGGAATTTTTTTTATTTGAAAGATCCATTAGGTATGCCGCGGCTTCTCACAGTGGTACGGATCCGAGTGGTCAAATTTTCAATTACTCTCATACATCAAGCTGAATTTAAGCGATGGCATTGGTTATGGTGACTTTAAGAGCATCGGTCAATTGTAGCTTATTGGCATAGACCTGTGACTTCAGAAAGCCCCACAAGAAAAGGTCTAGCGAGGTGAAATCGCACGATCTTGGTGGTCAATTCACGTCATCTCTGAGAGAGGTAACCATACCCTCAAATCGTTCATGCAGAATATTCATCGTGGCGTCCGCTGTGCGGTACGTAGCTCCATGCTGCTAGAACCACATATCGTCTACCTCCATATCTTTCAATTTGGGTCAGAAAAAATTAACATAATTCTGTAGCGTTCACTGTTGACGGTGATGGCCTAATCCACGTCATTTTCAAAAATATACCAATGATGCCGCAGGCCCAAAATCCGAACCAAAGAGTAATTTTTTGTGGATGCATTACCACCTGGTGAACCTCGTGTGGATTGACGTCGTTTCATATACGACAATTGTGTTTGTTAATATAGACATTCATCCAAAAATGCGCCTCGTTGCAAGAGATTATTTTTCGGCCAAAATTGGGCCTATTCCAAACAGTCCGAAGCCCAATTAACGAACAAACGGCTTTATCTATGGTCATTAACTTTGAGCTCCTGGGTCAGTAGGATCTTATACGGATATAAACCCAAGTCCCGATGCATAATTCGCCTAGTGATAGTCTGCGAAAGATGGAGTTCTTGTGCACGGTGGGGAATTGACTGCCTCGAGTTCTCCTTCATACTTTCACAAACCGCGGCGATGTTCTCGGCTAATCTGGCATTCCTTTGACGTACGTATGTTAACTGATTATTTACTGAACCGATCGTCTCGAATTTGGCCACCAAACGTTGGATAGTCGACTTTAAAGGTCCACCGCATCGGCCCTAAAATAGGCTCAACGCGCGCAACGTTTGCACTAACGAACACTTATTTTGATAATTAAGTTTTATCATTTGGACGTGCTGCTTAGTCGTGTAACGCGTCATGGTGATTTGGCATCTATAACAGAATAATAATAGGTTATACAAACGCCACTGAAACACCATGGCCGCCACAGACTGCCAACATCGACCCACCCTTCTCGAAAAACCCTTTATAATTTTTTTCACCGAACTTTAGTAGTAATAATTTTCATCCCACTTTTTAGTAAAATGTTCGGCGTATATTTTATACATGTAATTTTTTTCGCCATATTTTTAAAATTGTCATAGTTTCCGCCAAACATTTTAAAGATGTAATTTCTTCTCCGTACATTTAAAAATTTAAAAAACTTTTTCTCCGTATTTATTAATGATGTAATTTTTTTCGCTGTATTTATTAAAGATGTAATTTTTTCAGTGTTATACCGTTTGGAATTCTGGTTTTCGCCGCATATATGAAAAACTGATGATTTTTGCCATGATGCTATAAATGTATTTTTTTACCGTAAATCTTTATGCGCTATTTTTTTCATCGCATATTTCAACATCATTGTCATATATTTTAGAGGTCGAAACGTAGACTAATAAAAAAAAAATTGATCCTCTAATTGAGTTATATTGACCTACCCTTACTAAACCCCACCTTTACAATCAAGTGAGCTTACTAGCATTCGAAGATAAATAATTTCTTTATTTACATTCACATCATATAAAACTTTAATAACTTACGATCACATGCGTTTTTATCGCTATACAACGGACCTTCTCTCTGAGTTGAACAGTTCTTTTTATATCCTTTGATGCTCATTTTGGGTGTTATTAATTTGTTATTTTAACATGTGTTTGAAAACATTACCACATATTCTAATAATGTTTTCTTCTTTCTATAAGATCAATATTTTATTTAGTAGATGGCAGTATGAAATTTAACTGTTAAAATACTTCTGCTTCTTAACCTAGTATTTAATAACATTTTAGATAAAATATTAACACAAAATAATTTAAATTTTGCCTTTACTAAATAAAAAAAAATTTCAGATTGACCCCCCTCCAACTGCGGCACCTCAGCTAGCATCGAATAGCACCGGTCAACCCGGCGCTACTCAAGGGGGCAATGGGGGTCACTTGATGGTATCGGGTGCCCTTGGAGGCGACGATGTAAGTTCAGATGACGCCAACACGCCGCTTCACAGCCCGAGATCGCATAACACCAGTAGGGATGAGGACGATAGTTCTAATGCGAACGAAAGTGATTGCAAGAGTCCGAATCAAAGGTAAACCAAATTAAAAGTAGTTATTTAAGAAAAAAGTGTTACTAAAATATAATTTTTTACTAATTTTATTCCTTTTTTTTTATAAATTAACAATTTAGTAGAATAGTTATTTGAGTGATTTATTCTAACAAAGCCATTAACCATGTAACACAAAGTTGATGTTTCAGTACTATGAATTCTTTCTACTAAGTACAAAATATTATATATGTATATATATATATATATATATATATATATATATATATATATATATATATATATATATATATATATATATATATATATATATGTACATATATACATATATATTGACCTTTAACCTAAATAAAACGTAGTATAAATAGTTGCAGTTTCAAAATTTATTTATATAATTGTCTTAGGGTTTCCTAGAATAAAATAATAAAATCTGAGACAAGCACTCGAATGTTTTATGGGCAACGATTGCAAATTTTAGACCATTATATATGAAATTAAAATTATCTGTTATTTTAAAAATGCTAAAGTTTTATTATCCGAATTATAGCTTTTCAAATTATTCAATAATACTTTAATTTTTGCCGTGAAGCAATTATTTCAAAGCAAGTCTATTATTAGGCGGAAAAGAGTAAACCTTTTTACATTTTATTAATAAATATTTATAAATTAAAAATAATCTAAATTCGTGTAAATTAATGTAATTCTGGACACTATACAAATTTTTTTTCATAATTCTAAAACTTATTTGATGTCAGGTGTGGGGTTGCTAGTAGGTATTTTTATTTTCCAAAAATTAAAGGGGTTATTTTAAAACAAAATATTAAAATTGATAACGGAAGGACAAAACCTATTTCTCCCAAGGGCTTTTAAATATGCAGTATTTAACCATAATAATAAATATAAAATAACATAGTGCGATTTTATAAAGTGTGTAAACGGATGGATATAGTAAGTTTATGGATTATAAATATAATTTATCAATAAACTCTTCTCGTAGTAATATATAGTACATTTACTTAATGTAACCGAAAGTATTTGAGTTTATACAGGATAGGTCATAAAGAAGCGTGTGTAAATTAATTTTTTGATATATATATATATATATATATATATATATATATATATATATATATATATATTGATATTAAGCCTAAATAAAACGTAGTATAAAATAGTTACAGTTTCAAAATTTGTTTATACTGCTGTCTTAGGGTTTTCTAGAATAAAATAATAAAATTTGAGGCAAACATTTAAATGTTCTATGAGCAACGTATGCAAATTTTACACCATTAAAAATCAAACTAACATTATTTGTTATTCTAAAAATACTAAAGTTTTATTATTTATTTTAAAATTATTCAATAATTCTTTAATTGCTGTCATGAAGCAATTATTTGAAAGCAAGTTTATTATTCAGCGGAAGCGAGTAAACATTTTTTATAATCATTAATATATGTTTATAAATTAAAAATAATCTAAATTCGTGTAAATTAATATAATTCTGGACATATAACATATTTTTTCATAATTTTAAAACTTATTTGATGTCAGGTGTGGGATTGATAGTAGGTAAAAATTTTTTCATTTTTCAAAAAGTATTTTATAGTGTGGCAACGAATGAATAGATCAGGTTTATGGAGTATAAATATTACTATCAATAAACTCTTTTTATAATAATATATAATATATTTACTTAATGTAACCATTACAAAAGTATTTAGGGATTATATAGGATAGGTCAAAGAAAGCGTAGCATCGTTATATTGTTTAAAGACTACTACCCTGTATACAAATTAATTTTTTGATTTCACAATAAATCAAGTTTTTTTTTTTAAATCTTATGTGAGATAAAAAGAGGTCGGTCATATGTTGTGACTTCAATGTGGAATGAATCACACACTTTTACTGAAAAATTTTCTTGCGTCATCTGGTTTCCATACAACAATAAACAAACTTACTTGAGTAATTTATATGCACGAGTCTTGTATTGATAACATAGTATTTAATATAAACCATTCCTCGCTCTGCTAGAGTGATATCTCTTAATATTTCAGACCATCATGTTCAAATCTTTGAATTTAATCTAGATCATAATACCCCATGCCCTTTGTTGAAATTAACAAAGCCTCTTACACAAAAAGGTGAAATAATATTTTTAAATATGTTAGATGACCTTCAATGTGACTCAATTTTCACTAAAGTTTTAAACTCAGGCACATCTACACTACTTAATCGCGCTTCTGGAGAAATCCACCAAATTTATAAATGAAGTAACTCCTAAAATAGATTGATATACGGAGAAACAATTAGAGGTAGACTACATATTATAAAAGAATGATTTAAAATAGTAAATAATTCTGTCTTAAAGCATGCAATATTGAACACTCGAAAAACATATAGAACTGAAATTCAAAATATAAAAACAAATGGAAACAGTATGTATCTCTCTAGATGTAACAATAAAAATAAAGCTGCGTGGCAAATTATAAAACAAAACTCTAAATCAAGTAAAATTAAATCAGATTTCGGCGATCTTACACCTGAAAATTTCAACAATTACTTTGCAAATATTGCTCGCACCATAGTGCAAGTTTGCCCCTAATCGTCTCTAAAGTAGGTTAGGAAGGTCAAAAGGTCTTGGGAGGAATTTGTCGGGATTTTTTCTAATTAGTGACTCCCGAAGAAATTGTAAACATAGTCGATAATTTAAAAGATTCTTCATTCCGGGATATGTTTGGCCTTAGTAATAATTCAATAAAATGTTCTTTAGGGCCTATTCTTCAATCGCTTATACACATCGCTAATCCCTGTTTTGAAAGCGAATACTTTTGAAGTTCAATTCAATGTTCAATGATTACTCCAATTCTTAAAGAGGCCCGTCCAATGACGTGTCAAATTATCGACCCATCTATCTAATTCCGATTGTCTGCAAAATAATTAAATCAACCATGAAAAATCGATTCCTGATTTTTTTTGAGCAACTTAATTTGTGGAGAGAACGTGAATTCTATCCTGGTCCCTCTATAACACTCTCCATGGTTCAGCAGTAGGGGAGCATAATAGATCTATTAGATCTCCAGTTTTACGTACATAGACATAGACATGGTTTAATTAATAGAAATATTAACTATCGCTTTGAGGAGAGCAAGCTTGCTTCACTCACCTGGGGTGACTTAAGCAAAGCTGTTAATTATGTTGTTCATGATTACCTTCTATATATATACTATAATGTTTCGAGCAAGGTTCTGTTTTTAATTTAATCATACCTTTCAGAGAGGATCCAATTCGTTGAATTTATTCAATCAACAATCCTCTCCCGAGTGGATCTAGTATAGCATTTGTCGCAGTAATGCCCCTGATGTTAAGGGCATATAACTAACGGACTATTTGCGAACATCTAAAATGTACGGATGTTTCGTCCCGATACCAATGGTGGACTCATCAGTGGGATCCACCGGTATCTTTCCCAGACATGCCCCCCCTAATGCATTTGCTCTCCGACTTTAACTGTTGAACAGTCCAAGCCGTTGGAGAGCACAGACTTGAAAAGGAAGTGGAACGAACATCCTAGGTGGTCTTTTCAAAGTAGGGTACCAGCTTTAGCACAAAGCCACGACTCGACGGCCTTCCATCTTGTCGTCCCTGCTCGGACGCCATGTCGCAGAAATACCCCTGATGTTAAGGGCATATAACTATTTGCGACCACCTAAAATGTACGGATGTTTCGTCCCGATACCGATGGTGGACTCATCAGTGGGGTCCACCGGTATATTTCCCAAACATCCTTGTACTTTCCATAAACTTGAACCTCTATTTAAGTCCAGTTCCACAACACATTCTACAGGGATCCATACTGGATATCTTTTTTATTATATATGCCAATAACATTCCTTGTAATCTCTTGGAGGGTAACGCCTGAATTTTCACCGACAATACATCCTTGATAACCCCATCGGAAGATATAGCTACACTTAGTATTCTGACTCGAGGTATATGTTTACCAGCTGAAAAGCGGTTTTTATTGAATTAACTAAAACTTAATGATGAGAAGATCCCACATTTGACGATAACATTAAAACCTGAGACCGACATTACACTACCTGTTAAACTTTTGGGCTTTCATATAGATTTTAAACTTACCTGGTCCGCCAATCTTCAGAATCTCTCAAAAAATTGTCTACAAATTTATTTCTATGAGGATAATAAGAGAAAACGGTCACATCTGAAATGGTGCGTATAGCAAATATTGCTGTTTTCCACACCTATCTACAATATGGAATTCTAGTTTGGGGCCATTGTGGAAATAATCTTCCAATTTTCAGAATACAAAAAGCAGCGATTCAAATAATCTAAGGGATACACCGCAAAACTCATTGTAAGCTTCTGTTTGTTACCTGGAGAATCCTTACCTTGAACTCCCTGTTTATTTACGAATTTCTTATTTATATAAAAACAAATACACACAAGTTCACTACTCAATGTGATATTCACACACATCTAACTTTAACCGACACAACACTAATTTAGGGTATTTAAGAATAAACAAATTAATGAACGGTGTTAATTTTTATGGGCCTAAATTTTGTAATAAATTACTAATACAAGTAAGTAACCTGGAAATTGGAAAATTTATGTCCAGAATCAAAAATCTACTATTTCTAGGGCTTACTATCAGATATCAGAATTTTTAGGGACAATTCTACTATTTTGTAACAAGAAAGTCTAAGATTTTGTAAAGGCTCGGAGCTTAAAAATATTTAAGATAATAATTATAGAGTGTTTATTATAAAGTCTGTGTGAGCATGTCCTATCTTCAGCTTCAGTAGTTTTTGAGATATTTCAATTTCTTAACTTATTCATTAAGCTTCCGAAAGTTTAAATTATTTTAACTATAGAAGAAAATAGTATAAAAGACAAATTCAAGCAGTGTCAAAACAACAATCTGTTACTGGAATATTTTAGCGGAGTTATTATTGGAAATGAATTAAAATGAGTTGGTAGATAAGATTTATGTAAAAATTCAAAAAAGTTGCCTTATACTTATTGCTCCAATAATATAATTTATATCATTTTCTAAATAAATTAGCGGGCAAAAACCAACAGTAAAACTTTACTAAGAAAGGAAAGTAAAAAAATAACTATTCTTTAAATGAATTATAACAATTAATCTTTTACGAAAGCCCACGAAGAGGTTTTTTGCCCTACATCAGACATAAAACAGTTGTAGTTTCAAACAGTTATAAAATATTAAACTATATATAAACATTTTTAGTATCCTCTTATTTGTGTCATAGCTTTAAATAAAATTTAGTAAAATATTTTTACATAAAGTAAAGATAGGCGGTTTAATTTTGTCTCGTTCTATCAATGGAATCCAGACAGACTCAAGAGAAGAATGTTCCAGACGATAATAAATAAAAGAGTATTACAGTTTTATATTTTATTTTAGAAAATGGAGCGATATTTTAAGAGACAAACATGCCCAATATAAATCCCCAAGATGCAGTATATCTAGACGTTGCCCTTAATTTGCATAAGAATAGTAAACAGATAAACCTTGTAAAATTCGAATTACGGTAATATTGTCGTCTACATTGTCATAGTCTATGTCAATCTTTGTCATTACTTTATGGTATATTTTGTTCACAATGGAAATACTGTGAGAGATAGTATTTTTACATTTATTTATTTTAATGTAGTTTTAATGACATAGAAGGTTTAGTGTATACCTCTTACCTAAATATGTACAGATCGTATTGCTAGTACATTTATTTGATTTTTTAATTGATTTAAAAATAAAGAGGTTCTCATTTCGATAATATGATATGATTTTGGTTGAAAAATGTTCGATAAAATCTAAAAAAGCACTTACAATATGTAAAAAAATGAATATTGTCCCACTGTCTCTAAAATAAAAACGGGAATTTTTGAGATCGCAGATTCTTTTCAATTTCTTCTTTCTCAGCCAATCCTGGATGCAGACGTCTTCATATTTTTTCATGCTGTGATGTCTTGTGCTACCTGAAACCACTTCACGCTTCTCTTAATATCACTGAGTCATCTTATCAGCCATTTACGAACGATACGTTTTGTTTGTCTCGATCGCCAGTATGTCACTTTAGATTTCCATTGATACTTAAGTTTTGCAATACATACATATCATGGTGACGACGAATTTGTTCATTTCTTATCTTACCCTTAATTGTAATACCTAGGGTATTAGTTTTAAACAGATGGGATTGGAAGTTGGTGTCCCACAGGGACATATATATATATATATATATATATATATATATATATATATATATATATATATATATATATATATATATATATATATATATATATATATATTAGGCACTGTCCTATTTATATTATACATGGTGTCCCGGAAAATATGGAAGAAAACCTCCCGGATATGAAAAAAAACGTGAAGCGAATAGTATATACATTTTTTCGTATTGGCTTCCTCTTCGGAAATATGAGCTCTCAAAGAGCTGCAATGGAAGAAAGTTTTTTACACATAATTATTGAACCACCAGGTATATTTTAATTTTTTTAAAATGATGTATCCCAGGTAAAACCCTTCAAGTTACTATTCAAGAAAATGTTGTGAATTAGTCACAGCTGCAGGGACGAACTAGCTGTGATACTTACGACTCCATTTCTTTTAAGCCCTGTATGATAAGAACGTTGGACAACGTTTTTTACATACCTTTAAATATTGACTAAAAATTAAGTACTCTTCATTCATGTCGTTAATACTAGCCGTTTTCGAAAAAATTTCATTTTATTTACTCTGTTAGTCCCCTAACTTCTTCGGGTTGAATATGAAAGAGAGGAATTTTCCCCTGTTACCATAGTTTCAATAAAAAGTTAAACTAACTGCTTAGTTAAAAACTGCGTAGAAATTCCTCTTTATCATTGACCGTGATGGGTGGTGCCCTATCGTGCATATAGGACATGTTTGGGAGGGTTCCAAGTGGTAAGTGCTCTACTTAATAGTGAAAAGCGTTCTGGAGGAACTCAAAATAAAGTTCTCTATTCAGTCGTGCCGGCAATACGAATGGTCCAATCAAAAAATTGCCAATGATTCCTACCCAGACATTATCTAAATAGGAACTGATGTTAATGATGCGAAACAATAGATGATAATTTTCATCAACCCATACATGTGAGTTGTGTAAATTCATGATACAATTTTTGGTAAACCCTGCTTCATCTGAGACAATAGTGCTAATGAAGTTTACATTATTTCGTTGCTGATCCAATAGCCAGTTTGCAAACTGTATTCTACGGGGAAAATCTTTAGGAATCAGTTTATGCACTGTTTTCAAATGATATAGATATAAGAGGTGTTATTGAAGAACCTCATGTACTATTGTTTTCGACGTATTAAACGGCGCTGATACTTTTCGAGTGATCGTTGAAGTAATGTCATCTACAGCATTTAAAATATTTTCCTCTAATTGCGTATACGTACTATCCCTCCCCGACCAGCATCAGAACTCCTTTTCCCAAAATTTCCTAAAATTATGAACAAATTTTCTCCATTAGACGTTGGTCAATTCGTTGAAATTTTTTCTTATCTGGAAGAGGACGATTTGAATATCTGTCGTGATATAACCTCCTGGCTTTCCAAGCATTGCAAGATGCAAGACCATGCATCAGATGCATATCTGCATACTTAGTAAACGTGTATTTCATATTTCGAATTATTTCACAATTAATTTCACTACGAAATCCAAAAATCAGTAATTTGATATCCAAGTATAGAATCAATATGTCAGCGATGTGAAAGCTGACAAGTTCTAAAACTCAGGATATTTGTCTCTTTCGTACCTAGCAATGTTTGCACCAACAATATCTTGTTTTTGCTGGAAATAAAATAAAACGTACATTTTTTGAGAACCTAAGTCAAACTGCAGTTCACAGAATTAGACGTTTTTAACTAAAGAGGTAAACTTTAATTTTGAATCGAATTTTTTTATCATAAGGTTGAAGGTTGAACATTTGATAGAAACAAAAATGTATTTTTTTATCGAAATAGGCCAAATACATGATGTAAATAAAATGACGTCTTTTCGAAAATGGTTAGGATTAGCGACATGAATGAAAAATATTGAATTTTTAGTCAAGAAAAAAACTTGATTCCATTGCAGTTCTTTGGGAACGCATATCTCCGAAGAGGAGGCCTATACCAAAAAATTTTATACGAATTTGTATTCCTTTTACATGTTTTTTTCATATTCGGTAGATTTTCCACATTTTTCCGGACACCCTGAATATAAGTTGTGATTTTTTAAACTGAATCAGTCAAAAATCAGTTATGCTTTTTATTACTTTTTGTGCGTGACTTATGATTTCAATTACTTTATTGTAATGTAATGTTCTACTGACATAATCTAAGCTTTACTTTATTAGAAATTATTTGATTTATATCAATTTTTATGTTAAACAAGTGGGAGAAATTTTTTGACAAGAAAAAGGACACTATAGTTCATTCATAGACTTCTCATCTTCTCTAGAGAACATTTACTCTTTAAAAATGTACTTAGATATCAAAAGAATTAAGTTTTATTTGGTGTCCCAAGCGACGTTATAGTTTACTCCAATTCTCATTAAATTCCAGACAGTTCGAGTGGTCGTGCTTTTTTTCTAGAGTTATACAAGTACAGGTATACTTCGAGGTCTCTGTATTTGGAAATAATTTCATTGTACTCATCTCTTGGATTATTGTTTTCAAAGATAGCAGTTCCTATGTATTTTTTTCTCTCAAAATAAGATCTGTTCTCTTGTGAGCAACTCCATGGTGCGTCAGTACAGTTCAGCCCATTTTAGTTTGTTTTCAAAACAGGTTCCTGACAGCATTTGGAGTACGGCATTTTCTCTACTTGCAAAAACTTTGACTTCACTGTTAACTCTTGATGGATGATTTTGTCAGATAAAACGTGTATCTTCTTGTACTTGGCTAAATATCGGAGCTCGAACCAGGGCCTTGTGGATGCCTAGCAAGTCTACTTACTACACTACTGAATGCGCTTCAATAAAGAGATTTTTTTTGTCAAAATTTAGTAATAAAGATTAAAATCAGTAATTGGGTTTTGATCCAAAGTACAATACAGGGTGATTCTCTAGGAAATTTGTCGATCGATTGTGGAAAAACTATAATTAGGAAGAATCTGAAAATTTTATAGTATACTAACGTGCATGGGTGACAACCTGCCAAAATATTTTCAAGATAGCGGCACTTCTGATTATAACGGAAGTAGATGTGAAGTTACTTGTTTTAAATCGAACACCCTCTATATTATTGCATTTTTGATTACTACGTAAAATTCTAGACATATTTGATGTATAATGTTCTATACTTAAGTCTCACTGTTTTGGACATATTTAAATTTTTATGTCAAAAATGTGGTTTGCGGAATATTTCCTATAAGAAAATCTTTATTATTTAATTTGGGTTAGTTTTCTTGTAGACGAAGATCGACTTTAGTCAATTTTTTCAAATAGAAAGCACCTATTTTTAATATTTTATAAAATCTTTTTGTAAGATTCTCTATTTCAAAATTTTTGGTTTTTAAAATATTGGCAATTCAAAATTTTTCTATTGTAAAAATGCTATTTGTTGGTCATGACGGCGAGGCGTGGTGAAAATAAAACAATCAAACTTTATAGAATTGTCATTATTTCTTGCCATTTGATATTCATTAATAATAATCATGCCGGAGCGATTTAATTACACGTATGAAGATTATTTAAACTTATTTATTATTGACGGCAAATGTAATGTTATTTCAAGAACTTGCGATATATTCACGATCCGATATCCGTAGAAACAGAAACCAACACTATCAACTGTTAAAAGGATTTTAGAAATCTTCAAGAACTTTGGATCCACAAAATCAAAAAGAAATAGAAATAAACCAGTTTTTAATAATAAAAATATTGAAATTACAATTTTAGAATATTTTTACGCATATCCGACAATATCTACAAGGCAAGTAGCATTAAAGTCTGGATTATCTCAAACATCAGTTTTAAGGATATTATGGAAACATAATTTTCATCCCTAAGTTTATTCCATAATACAACTTTTGAAAGGCACTGTTTTTCCACGAATAATATTATTTGGTCGGACGAAGCCAAATTCACTAAAAATGGATTGTTTAATCGACGCAATTCCCACTATTGGAACGGCTTAAACATACATCCATTTAGAGGAATGAATTTTCAAGAGTTTTGACAGTTTAACGTATATTGTGCTATAAGAAATGACGGCGTCGTCGCCCTAGAATTCTACCAAGATAATCTGAATGGTACGTTAGCCATTAGTTATAGGTGAGCGCTACTTCGAAATTTTGAGATATTTGGAAGTGAAGTATTTAGATAACGTGCCGCTGGCTGATCATAGAAATCTATTTTATCAACATGATGGAGCGCCTCCACATAATAGTCCTTTACTTAACAATTATCTACGAAACTTCTTTTATGATCAATGGATAGTCAAGAATGGATCACATCTTTGGCCACCTCAATCCCCCGACTTAACAGCACTTGATTTTTTTATTTGGGGGACAATCAAAAATAAAGTATACAATACCGCATTAACCACTATGGAGGAATGCAAGCAGCGCATCAGAATAGCATTTGAAGAACATAATCCTCAGTCGATAAGAAGAACCACCCATGAAGAGTTCCTGCCTAGGTGCGAAAAATGTTTTGAAGTTCAAGGGCGTCAATCTGAACATTTACTCAAATAATTTTTGTAACTTCATTTTATTAGAAACTGGTTTATTTCTATTTCTTTTAGCTTTTATAGATCCACAGTTTTTGAAGTTTTTTATAATCTTTTTAACAGTTGGTAGTGTTGGTTTCTGTTTCTCGGATCGTGAATGTATCGGATGTTCTTGAAATAACTCTGTCACATTCTCCATAAATAATAAATGGGTTTAAATAATCTTCGTGCGTATAATTTAATCACGGCATGATTATTATTAATGAATGTTAAATAGCAAGAAATAGTAACAATTCTGTAGAGTTCGATTGTTTTATTTTCACTACGTCTCGTCGCCATGACCAAGTAATAACAAAACTTAAAAGCCGTAGAGTATTTTTACTACAGAAAAATGTTAAATTGTCAATATACTACAAATTTTTTGAATAGACAACCTTATACAAAGTTGCCCTTATTTTTAATGCTTAATGTGATAAAATGATAAAAATAGGTGCTTTATATTTGAAAAAATTGACTTTTGACGATTTTTTATATATAATTTTTATTTTTCTTTTTTGACCACTCTGCACTAGTCATTTTCAAAATATCATAAAAAGACTACTAAAGTCGATCTTCATCAACAAGAAAACCAACTCAAATTAAATAACAAAGACTTCCTTATAGGAAAAATTTATAAAGTTTTGGTCCGTAAATGTCATTTTTGACTTAAAAATTTAAATATATCCAAAACGGTGCGACTTAAGTATAAAACATTATACACAAAATCTATCTAGAATTTTACGTAAAAATTAAAAATGTAATAATATATAGGGTGTTCTATTTAAAATAAACAAGTTGACATCAACTTCCAGTATAACCGGAAGTGCCGCCATCTTGAAAATATTTTAGCCGGCTGTCCGCTATACACGTTAGTACACTGCTAAATTTTTAGATTTTTCCTAATTATAGTTTTCCCACAATCGATCGATAAAGTTCCCGGAAAATCACCCTATATACCCAAAAATCTCGAATATTTTACCTTCAAAACTTCAAGAAAACTTAACCATATGCAGGCTTTCCATTAAAATATTCCCATTATAATTTTGAACGGCAAGTCGCAAACTAAAATTTAATCTTTAGAGATGTGAGCGTGACATTAATTTCACCAAATGTCAACGTATTTCTCCTATGAACAATAAAGGTAAATCCAGGTGGAATGTTTTATCAAGGGACTTTGTCTATTATCCCACTTTTGAGAAAATTATTTATTGTATAGTTGGTCGGGTTAGATGGGTTTATTTTCTGCATCCTAGAAGAAAAAGACTTGTAAAAAGGGGATATAATCCCGGCTCTTATTTCTAATTCCGAGCTCCGGGACTGTGAACAGACTATCCCTAAGGGTAGCAAACAAAAAAATGTGAAAATATCCAAAAATCAACTTTTAATTTTTTTAATTATCTGATCTTAAGCTTTTTTAAGAAAAAGATAAACAAAATTCTGAAATAAAAGTTTAGCTTCTAAAAAACAAACAAATTAAAATCAAAAAACGACTTGTGTAACACAAGATCAACAAATAAATTTCATATTTAAGGTATTTGAGTTAAATAATTTGACATAAATATTGTTCCGACGGCCAGTATTTACACAAGACAGTTTGACTTTAAAACCTTTTATTGTCACAATTTTGACACTTGTCAAGCTAATTCAGGTTGCTTCGGCAAGCTCTTAAACTATACTGTCCCCAAAAGCCGATCTGGACCCTTTATATACCCTTTTTGTAGATACCGGAAGATTTCCTAATTTCCTAGAAGGATTTCCATAATACGTGGAGTAATAAAAGTAAGAAAAATGAATAATCCGGTGATTTCTAAAGCTTCTATCATAGACGTTGCATTTTTAAAATAAGGAAATAGAATTCTCTAAAAAGTTTCAGACCTTCTTTCATAGACGTCTCATGAGGAAATTAACAAAAGGTAAAATTAATTTCAAGTGTTGATCGTCCCGATCAACCTTCTTGATCTTAATGATGGGCCAATATGTCAGCATCTACAACTTTCATATTCGCTTGATGGCTTTTCTGAGTTAGGTATACCAGATCGTTTAATCAGGTCACTACGTTGTACAGACCTTTTCATGACCTTTGAAGCTTTGGTGGACGTCCTTTGATTCTTGTCGGATTGTACAACCACACTTTTTCACCTACCATGAATCCTCCAGTATTTGCATTGAGATCATAGAAGATCTTCATTCCGTCGCATTTTCATTACAGTCGTCTCTGTACCTTTCCGAGAATGACCTGTAGGATGTTCTTCTTCCATAATTCCTTCCGATGTGGCGGTCCCTCTCGACGTATCCTTTCGAGGATAACCCGTAGAACATTTTTCTTCCGTAGACCCTTTTGCGGTCACGGTTCTTTTCGTCTCTCTCCACGGTCACCGCGAGTACTCCTTCTATCACTTCCGTAATGGTCCTTTCTACAATCGCCTCCACTAGCAGTAATTTCCTAGCAATCTATGTAAAAGTGACCATTGTATCCGCACTGATAACAACACATGTTATTCAAATGGTACCGACCCTTTCTTCTCTGTCTGATATAAGTCACTCTAATACGTCAACCGCATATTTTAACTCCATCACAAGCTTTGATGGCAACTGCAGCATCTTTATCTTCATAAACAGCAAATCCAAAACAGGGGATACTATTGCTTAACCAGACTTCTTTAAGTTCACCATAAGGAGCAAAGACTCTCTCCAAGTCGCTTCTTCGAATTTTACCACTTACATTAACAATATGAAGCCGATAGCCATCAGAATCTCTGCTAGGAAAGTACTGTAAGTACAGTGGCTTTGTTCTTACCCTCCTTGACCACACTTTCAACAACGAATCCTATTTCCACTACGAAAGGTTGTGTTTTTGTTGTTATGTGTCTTTCGTTTGTTCAAAAATTCTTGCAACTCCCTCATTAGCCTCATGAAAATTTCCTCGTTGGACTTGCGATAATCTCGGGAAACTTTGACTCTTCTTATGATTTTTTCTTGGTTCTTTGAAGTGTGTTTGGCTGTCTCAAACTGAAGAGCATAAGCAGGCCTCAGAAGTTTTCTTCAATCGGGCCATTCTTAGAGTCTGACTTGTTTCTGGGTCGCGTAAACCTTCGATAAAACTAATTACTGCTAACTCTTGCTTTATTTCTTCTGGATATGTTGGATAAGTCAAATATATTAGCCTCATTATCTTGCAGCCTTTCGTTGTATTTTTATCTTCTTCCTTGGAGTTGGTCTTTATAAACTTCTTGGAGGCGGGCCCCACCATAACGCATCGCCAGAAATGTTATTATTACATATTCAAGTATTAATCAGTTTCATTTCCTTAATCAGTCGCATTACTATAATAATAAAACAGTCACATTAAATATTAATCAGTTTCATTTATATAACAGTAATCAGATTCATTTCTCGTAATATTATTAAATGTTCATAGTTTGTTTAGATTGTGAAAGTATGAACAAAGAAATAATAATGCATCTAATATTTCGTCACCGAACCTGCTTCTTAAGTTGTTGCACATATATGAAGCCGACGAAAAAGCGCGTTCAGGCTCAATTGAAGTTAGAGGAATCATTAATAGATACTTATAAGTTTGCTCGAGATTATAGCCACGGCTGGATCGTGTAGCTTCAAAAAGATCCATTAACTTCCTAATAATTTTAGATAACTCAGTTTCTGTGAATAATTTAGGGGTTAAAATTTTCATGCTGTTTTCTATTTTATACTGAAGTTTTTCTTAGAGTTTTAAATCACTTTTATTTGTAGCTGTTGGATCGATTTGCATATTATGAGACTCATTGGTTTTCTCTTCAACAATACAATCTGTTTTTTATAAACATCTTATTGAGGCACGAAAACAAATTCGATATTTGATCATCTAAAGTAACATCGTCATTTTGAGGATTTTGTAAATAGCCAAGAACCTCACTCGACTATCTTCGTCGCCGATCTTTAATGCCCTCTTGTAAATGATTTTTAAATTTAGAAGCCAAAAAGGAGGGATTATCATTTAAATTGTTTAAAAAGAAACTAAAGAGCAGCCGTGCATAAATTTGGATCAGAATGGCAAAGTGCTTCCACAGTTAATTTTACTGGAGCCAAGACTTTGACGATCTCATTGATGAGATCGAAATCGGATTCATCCAATTGCACTGGGTTATCTAAGTCTATGAGTGCTTTTTGGACACTAACTTTTAGTGGGGCAAAACGCTCAAATATTATAAAGACACTGTTCCATCTCGTTTTGCAATCTAAAAGTAAAGCAAGTTCTTTTCCATGTTCTTTTTGTATATATTTTTGAAGTATAGTGTAATTTTTCAAGAAGGTTTATTTAAAAATCAGAACCACCTTGCGAAATTTTTTATTAACGTCATGAATATTTTTATCATTTGTTAAATCTGGACAAACTTCCGATTCTCTAATTAATTCTGACTCTAAATCTTCATAATCATCATCTGAGTCTCCAATGGGGGACTCATTTGCTAAATTAACCGATGTAATTTTTTATACAATAAATCACAAACAGCTAAATGAAAGCCATGAGGAAAACAAACTTGGCGTTATGCATTGAAAAGTTTTCCAACTTTGAGCATGAAGTTTGGGCTATCCGTTACGATAGCCACAATGTCGGTGTCTAATGAGATATCGAATTGTGAAATACGCATTTAAGACACCACAAAATTTCTCGGCTTTTCAGGATTCATTAATATATTTAAATCCATATGAACTCCAAAACTTTTTTCCGAATGAATATTTACTTTCATGTATCTCTTGTTAGAATCGGAAGTCCATTCATCAAAATTGAAACTAAAGCGTTACCCTCCAGCCTTTAAAGTAGTTTATTCCACTTTGATTTTCTTTCTTCTTTTGTGACTGTAATTCACGACGCGGTTACGGATTATTGGGACAGTTTTTGGTAAATCTGTATAACTTTAGATAATAAAAGTGCTCTCAAATCTTTGGAACACAAAGGCGGTTCTTCACTGCATTGGTGAGTTGATATCGGTGGTTTTCTGGTAGCTACTTTAATTTCACATTTTGACAGAAGATATGTCTGCAAGCCTTTAGTAGATGTTCCCAAAGTTTTTAAAATTGCTGGGTAATGCTTACATTTTATTATATATTCATCTTTTGCCACCAAAAAATGACTCCACACCGATGATACGTCTCTATCTTTTTTGTGAAGCACAAACAAGCTTTCTTTTGAAAACGACATTTTCATAAATCTGTCGTCGTGAGTAGCTTCAAAAAGAAAAAAAAATGTATTACCGCAACATCGACATAACTTTTCATAACCTCTAAAATTTATAATTATTAATATATATTAGTAATACAACAAAAATATCTTTGTAACTAAGTAAAAAAGTGTTTTTAAACTGAAATTCTACTACAGTTTATAAATATTGCGGGTTTTCTACCACGCCTCGCTCTTAAACAAAAAACTCCTAAATTAAGGTACGCAATAACAAACCCTTATTATAAAAGTAAAATATCCACAATAATTAAGAATATTACATTCATTACTACAAATTAATAGATTTCAATGTTAAATACTAATAACTTACCTAATGCGAAGTGTCGTTTTTACATGACTTTTAGTTAGATGGCGTAAACACAACTAAAATCATCTGTGAAAACAAAATGGCTGACTTTTTTTTTGGCATTAACAACTCGATAAATTGACAGGTAAACTAAGTGCGTTTCGTTTCATTGAGTATTTTTACAAAAATAAAAACAGTTTATCTACCCCGAGAATCCTGGATTTTTTGAAATTCAATCCCGAAAATTTCGGGACTGTATAAGAGCCGGGATCATAAGATCCCGAGGTCCGGGGACCTGGGTTTATATACCCTACTTTTAAATCAATTCTAAAAAGGGTTTTAGAATTTGTTTTAGCTGAATTAGTTAAAAGAAAAAACTCCACCTTCAGAATGCATTATCCTGCAAACTTTAACATGATAGAACAGATCTGAAGTACTTTTGCTAGTAAAGCTGCATTCCCTTTAAAATTCTGATGCCTCTATATTTTAGATTATTTCTAACCACCTGCTACTATGAGACCTACATGGCCTTGACTGCAAACAAACATAAACCTATTTTAAAATCAAAAGCAAAATTAGACGCCTTGAAACAAACCAAGAATTGTACAAGAGAATTGTTTAATTTGTTTCCCGAGTAAAGACTTACTTCTACAAGGAGATTGATTTCCCTGAAGGTAAAACTTAAAATGGTAAAAGGACCTTTCGGAAGCCTTTGACGACTGACGAATGAAAAGCGAGCATTAAAACTTAACTTCAAACTAAAAGTACATGTTTCAACTTGAAACTATTATAAGCATCCGAATGGGAGAATGGCGGTGCTTTTAAACTACAAGAATGGAATGGAAGTTTTGACAATGAAAATCTCAGTTAATAATTTTAAAAAACATTTTTGAGGTAAAAATATGAAAATGTTAAATTATCCCATGCATCTTGAATTTACAAAATCTACCAATCATGTAGCAATATGGACAACCTTGGGTATATGTTCTGGTAAGAAAAGATCAGGTGATTCTGATGTACCAGGAACCATCTAAAAAAACTCGAATTCTTTCCGGAGGCATTAAAGTGTTGTTAGGAATGTTAACAAATGATGGTTTTGTACTCTAGATATGAAAAATCAAATTGTTGATATTTCTAATCCGCGATATTGTATCCACTATTTTAAACTTAAACGAAGCATTTGATAATGTCACTTTCTCTGTACGAACAAGTATTATTCAGATACACAACGAATGGACAATTTATTCGCTGTAGCACTCGTAGGTTGTAATCCTAAGAACCTATAACACTTTAAACATATACCCCCTAATTCACTGACACTATTTAACTTTAAAATTGGTCTAGATTGGCAGCAGGGAATTTAAATTGACAAGGGTAACAATACAACAAGCAAGTTTTGAACCTTTAAATTACAATTAAAACAATATCACAAGAAAAACAGAACTGGTAATCTAGAAAATCTAATTTCCAAGACAACTAGATCGGTCTAAGTCTTAAACCTTCTTAGTTAATCTGGCTAATATTTTTTAAATAAATATATTTAAAAATAAGGATCTCAGCTTTAAAAATTTATTAAAGAAATAATTGATACAAAGGAAGACTGAGTTGAAGAAAAACATGCTCTTAAAATGTTATAAAGATAATACCTTTATTGTTGTCAAATTACCGATGACATTTTTTTTATGATATGATAATACATACAGTTAAACCCGATTAAGACGATTCTGAAGGTACCTAGCAAAAACGCGCTTTAAGCTGGAAAGCGTATCAAGTGGGAAATGAAAGAAAATTAAGTAGATGAAAACAATGTGCGTAGATTTTGTGTATTTATAAAATTATTTAAAAAAATAATATATATATATATATATATATATATATATATATATATATATATATATATATGAAGTAAAATGCGAACAGTAAATGCAAACTTCTCTCCATCATATCCTTTCTATGTTAGAGGTTGCACAGTTAGAATAAATTATTACAAAACGCAATTTATCCTATTCCACCACCATCGAGATGATGGCCTACCTGTACCACCATACCGAGAAGAAAGTCAAAACTTACCTTCCCCGCCACAGTGATACGGCAGAGGTACATGTTTCGTCTCTACTAGACTCATCAGGGTACCGATATGCTCCTGGCTGTGCAAAGGACAGATCGGAAGGAAGCATGCAAATACTGAACGCGGCTTCGCCGACCTCCCGCCGGATGGCGTATATATGTTTATGCGGCTTTCACGGATTCCTCCGTGTGAGATGCAATAGCAGTGGATATATCCACATTATGCCATTGTAGTGCTGAAATCACATTCAGCAAACGTACAACTATATGCAGCTCCGTGTATGAATGAAGTAAAATGCGATATATATATATATATATATATATATATATATATATATATATATATATATATATATATATATATATATATATATATATATATATATATGTTATATCACGGATGGTAGAATGAATGGTTTGGTTATTCCGGGTTTGAATCCGTTCGTTCAAAAAATCATTTCCACGACGTTTCGCCAAAATCTCATTTGGCATTTTCAAGTGCTGTTCGTCTCGTTACTCGCTGAGAACTGATGGTGGCCTCTGATGAATTTCGAGTTTTATTTAGCTGGGTCGCTTCCTGATTGGATGAGCGGCTTCGCAGGCTTCTCCCCTTTGCCGAGTGTAATATATTTTGTTCTTGTATGCAGGTCTCTCGTGTGCTAGTTGATTTTTGTTGTTTTCTTTCTTGATTTTTTATTAATGTTTTCTATGTAGTTGAAAAATTTATAGCATCTTCTCGTTTATTTAGCTGTCCCGCTTTTTCGATTTCTAGGGCCTCTCTTATGACGCGTAACTTGTAGTTCTGTACTGGTGCTATTTCTTTTGTTTTTTCGAAGTCGATGGTATGTCCGGTTGTTTGGTGATGTTGAAATAGGGCTGAGGTTGTCTGTTTGTTTTTGAGGCTATTTTTAAGTTTTTGGATTCTTGCTGATACGCGCCTGTTTGTTTGTCCTATATAAGTTTGATGGCAATCTGCTGTATGTTGTGTTTTCTTAAGATTCTTCCGATTCTGTCTGTTGTTCCGTTTATGTAGGGTATTATGGCTTTGTTCCTTGTTTGATCTTGGTCTTTGGTCTTTATTGTAGTATTCTCTTGTCTTTTTATGGCTTTCTTTATATCTCATTATGAGAAACCGTTCCGTTCCAGAGCTGTTGAAATGTGTCTTATTTCGTCTTGTTTTGTGTCAAGTTTTGTTAGGCGGAGAGATCTTGATACTAGTGTGTTGACTACTGCCTGATTTTGAGAGGGATGATGATGTAACGCTGCATTGAGACATCGGTCAGTATGTGTGGGTTTCCGATATACGCTAAAGCTCAGGGTGTTGTTGAGTTTTCTAGTTAATAGCAGATCCAAAAAAGGAAGTTTCTTTTCTTGTTCGATTTCTAGCGTGAATTGGATTCTGTGGTGGATATTGTTCAGGTATATGAGGAAATCGTCCATGTGTTATTTTCCATGTAGCCATATTATAAAAATATCATCAACATAGCGTTTCCAAAATTTCGGTTTTAAAGGTGCCTTTTGCAGTGCCTCTTGTTCGAAATATATCATAAAAAAGTTGGCTATGACTGGTGAAAGCGAGGACCTCATAGGTCCATCTGTTTGTTTGGATATTTGGTTATTGAACATAAAGTATGTGTTCTTTAGGCAGTGTGCTGCAAATTTAATTGTACGAAAATTACAACTGATTTTTCATTTTTCCAAAATGTATTAGGTATGTTTAAAGGAAAGATCCACCTTTTTATGAACAAAGTGTATTTCAATTGAACTATTAATAATTTTCTGCAGTTTTTACAATGAAAATATATAATGTTTAATTTTTAATTTGAATATATAAATTATAAAGAATATGGTTTTGTTATCTAGTTGATTTTAGTTCTTATTTGACGTTATAGCAACGGTGATTTTTGCTACTAATATTGTCACTTTTCGTTATTTTGTAGCATTAAGGCAGCTTTTATTTTGTGATTATTTCATCAGTCTTTATAAACGACATTGTTTACCACGATATTTTCCTTACAACTCATCGTAATTTCCTAACCAAACCGTAACATTCGGTTTTATCTTTTTTTTAACGTTGTTTCAACCTGCGTATGTTTACTAGGTAATTGTTAATAAAACATTTACCTAAAAAAATTCAAGAACCTAAAATTTAGAGTTGTTCTGCATATCCTGGAAAAATGGTATACAAAAAGTTTTTTTTTCAAAGTCTAATATCCCTCCTTCTTAAGTTATGGCAATTATATGCAAATCCTTTCCTTTGTTTTATTTATTCCAGTAGACATAAAAGTTTGCAATATAAACATTATTAAATTTTAATCAAATTAAATTACCCAAAAATTAATTAATATAATCCAAATAAATTGTTTTTCTCTCTACTAATTTTCTTTAAACAAGTTTTCATCATAAGAAAATTTTATCACGAAAAATGCTAAAATACAAGGCAAATAAGCTGTTTATGTTTACATAGAAGATTAAAAGTCTCCAAGCTTAAATTTCCGAAAAATAAAAAGAATACCGAGAAGAAACAATAAAAACGCCTCAAATAGGCCTCAATATTAGGGGAGGCGTAATACTTATGTAAATTTTGTTTTTCTTCCTTAAAGGTTTTAAATTTATATAAAGTGGATAATCGGGAGTAATAGATGGGTGCTTTATCATTTTATTTTTTAAATTAACTTAATGTGCTTACAGCCGGTTTCTTAAAGTTTGGAAAGATAAGGCTGCGTTATAATTCTTAACAAAATACACAACTGGTATTTTATTTTTTAACAAATTATATTTGTTAAATCGTTGACTAACCATTTATTAATTTGATAAATGGATATTACATTGACTAAAGTGTGGTTACTAAACTTGCATTGACTTTATGTTTATTTTTTTGCACAACGTTTCAATTAAGCTCTGTCACTAATCGTTATAAAGTATAAAATGAATATTTTGTCTTAAGATTACAAACGGTATATATTAAAGCATAAATATTCGCTTCACTCTGTACAACGTTTAATTTTTGGTAATTTTTTGCGAAAACAAAATTTTATTTTTTTTTGAAGAAACCATTTTAAAAGAGCTGACTAGTACATATACTTTTAGTTATTGCGCCTCATTCTATTTGTGTTAAGCGTAACGAAATGCCTTGAGTTCGAAGACGTGACAATTATCACCTTGTTAGTAGCTTTGACAGGGGTAGAATTGCCTATCGAGATGTTGATTTGTCCTATCACAAAATTGACCGCCTTGTTAATTATACTGCAATGACGGTAATGCGTATGTGTCGTGTGTGGAGAAAATAAGGTCGAGGAACACGAAAAAGACTAACTGGTCAACCGAGGCGTACCACAAAGCGTCAAGTTAGCCACTTCAAATAACAAATTGCTGACCAATGGTTTGGAGAAGAAGGTTGACTGGTTACTATACGTACTTTTTTCATTCCGTCCACGATTAGCGCTTCCTTTGACTCCGGACCACTGTCATCAACGTTTAAACTGGTGCAGAGAACGGCAGCATTGGGAGGCACAATGGCATAATGTCATATTCAGCGAAGAATTGCGATTCTATATAGGTATGCACGATGGCCGTAAAAGGGTAAGACGCCCCCGTGGAGAGCGACGTGATATCGGGTTTTGCATGTACACAGGACTGTCTTATCTAGATGGCTGTTTACACGCCCTTTTTCAGCAAAACAATGCACGTCCACTTATTGCCCGTCGCACTATGGACTCTCCAAGAAGCAGGTTTTCATGTTTTGCCGTGGCCACCCCGTTTACCGGATTTAAATCCCATCGAACATGTGTGTTTTATGATGGGGAGGGTCTACTTTGCATTATCCTCCACAGAGTCTGGTACAATTAATCTACGAAGTTTAAGTAAGTTGTTTGGAACGAGGCGCCACAAGCAGACATTGACCATCTCATCTTGTCGATGACTAGACGTATACAGGAGTGTACTCAGCTACAGGGTCGCCAAATACATTATTAATTCTTTTTCCAATTACATGTTAATAAAATTTCATGCAAACGTTATCTTTTCATTTTTGATGTAAGATTACCCAGTTGCCAAAAAATTAAGTTCAAAAAATAATTCCTTCTGGGAGTAAAACTTCTAATGTGACTAAGGTTTTCAGGTATTCAGTGTGTGCTGAATCCTTCTGAGGACTATAAGGCAGCTGACGTTTCAGTGAAACCTCATTCACCATTTTCAAAGCTCACTCTATGGCGTCTGTGGACGAACTGACGCTTGCGACTCAGGTGCTGTCGGTCCCGTGTGTATAGGGCGCCTCCGTTGGCTGGATAGTTTTGACCAATCAGGTTGCTGTGGTAATCAGTCCTGTTGCCAGCGTTTGGGGTCGTGTTGTCGAGTTATGATCGGTTTGCTTACTACCTACTACTGGTTGATGTTTGGTAAGCATGTTTTCCAAGTATTAGGCAATTGCTGGCTATCATATCTCCTATTTAAGTTGTTGGGCCTTTTTACAATATCGATGGCTTTCCTTATAGCTCTTGTGGACAGGTTTTCACATCGCGATAGCATTTTTGTTTCTGAGAAGTGTTAGGCCATTGCCAAAGAAATTGTTTTTTGCTTGACAGCGTTTGTATGTTCGTCTTTTCTGGCGCTTATTTTACAGTTTGTTTGGCCTACGTAATATGAAGTGCATTCTCCGCATGGAATTTCATACACTCCCTGATTTTCTAGAGCGATTTTTTCTTTAGGTGTTGGCAGGAGATCATACTTTACGGTCTGTGGTGAAAATGGTTTCAATATTATATCTCTTGTGAATTTTTGTGATTTTGTCTGTAGTGTCTCTGACATAAGGAACAAAAGTTTTGGAGCTCTTCTCTTGGTTTTCGCGATTTTTCGAAGAAAAACGTTTGTTTTTTGGAACCACGTCTATATGTTCTTTTTTATAACCATTTTTAGTTACGGCGTCTTGAAGTATGTTCATTTCTTTCTGGCAATTTTTTTGATCTGTAATGGACTGAGATCGAAACACAACACTACGGAAAATAATTGTGTGGGGTGGTGATGTAAATCGGCGTTGTGGTATCTGTTGGTGTGAGTGGGTTGTCTGTAGACAGTGTGTGAAAGCAAGCCATCCTCTTTTCTTTTCAGTAGGATATCTAGGAAGGGTAGTTTTTTCCTGTTCTGTTTCCATAGTAAATTTAATTTTTGAGATTTTCTTCTTCATGTTTCCAGATAACGAATGTGTCATTTACGTAACGCAACCACAGTGGTGATTTGTGTGAGGAGATCTCTAAAGTTTTTGATTCGAAGTCTTTCATGAATAAATTAACGAGTCCAGTCCACCCATAGACGTCTTACAGTCAACTTTGAAAATGGTGATATAACAGATATATATATATATATATATATATATATATATATATATATATATATATATATATATCTGTTAATTTGAGTGTTCATAGAAGAGAGATGGCAGGATTTTTGTCATGCATTCACATTTAGCCAAACTTATCCAAATAATAATAGAGCGATATAGAGAGTTGTATCATTGTGCTGAGAGCTATGACAGTAGTAAACTTAAATATCGTAATGTAATGTAACAGTAATCGCAAGGTAAATCACAGCTGCATAATGTGATATTTTTATCTCAGTGATAAGTGAAAAATCGTAACGTCTAGTCACCCTGATAGTTCCTTGTAATGTTAGGTAGTGCTTTTGATTCATAGCTCATAGAACCGAGAAAATATGTTCTTATAATACAAGATATTCTTTATTTCGTTCCTTGTATATACCGTATATTTATACATATCAAATGCAGGTATTTCAAACTTACTATTAAAATTATTTGTCTTGATTCATCTTCACGATTGACACCGCTCTTCTCAACACCCTGTAATTCCATATGATACTATGTAAAGCCTAACAGCCAGTAACCATAGCATGATAATTAGAAAAGACAAAGTCATACAAATATATAATTTAGCAACAAATTCTAAAAAATACATTCACCAATTATCTTCCAAAACTTCCGATTTCTATCCTAAAAATAATATTACGACGCATTTCGTTTAACTTCTTAACCACAAATAATTTACGCCTCCTTTGGGCCGAAGGGGAAACTGCCAAACCGATTCTTTCTCGTTCGGAATTGTGTTTGAATGATTTACGATATGATATATTAGTTCCAAGATTGATACGACGCAGAAGGGGTAAAATCTAATTACTCCTATTAATATATTATTGGAAAAAAAAGAAAGCGTTAAGATTAGGCAACTTCTTAGGAAATACCAAAAAATGTGTTTTGAAATGTTCACGCTGCCTGCAGTGTCATAATTAAATATTAAATTTAGTTTTGATGTACAGGATGTCAGTGCTTGCATGGATTAGATATATGATTTTTAGATAAAATAAACCATTTATTAATTATCTATATTTAGAACACAAGGTTTTTTTTTTTAATGGGGAATACCCTTGTCAGTAAGTTGATAATTCAGCACTTTTCTAACTCCACTGCAGGACATAGGCCTTCTCCAATTTCTCCCATCTATCTCGAGCTTGCGCCTTTAAAAGCCAATTAGTTAAATTTTTTTACGTTGTCAGTTCAGCGTATTGGTGCTCTCTCTTTCTATTATGTTGATCATTTCTTGTAATATTAGTTTTTTTCTGTAATTTTTAGTCTATTCTCGTTCTGTTCCGGCATGGTCCAGGTCTCGCAGGCATAAGTAATGCAAAACAGCAACGATTGGCACTTTATATTTTTATGTTAATTTCCTTAGTCATGTTATTGTCTGATGTAATAGTGGCACCTAGATATTTAAATTCATGGAGTCTTTCAAAGTTATATTGGTTCATGGTCACATTTGGTCCTATTCGATCTCCTCGCTCCGTTCTTGATGTGATCATGTACTTGGTTTTATTTTCATTTATTTTTAAGTTTATATTTTCTGCTGCAGATTCTATTTTTAGAAATTATTCTTTAACGTTCACAGTTATGTTTTCAACGATATCTATGTCATCCGCAAAGGCTAATATGACGCGTGGGCCCTGATCTCTGAATAAAAGAGACTCAGTTTTTGTCTGTCTCATTATCTTCTCCAAGGCTATATTGAAAAGTAGTGGGAAGATAGCATCTCCCTCTTTCAAGCCATTATTTATTGTTAAAAAAGTTAAAATGCTGCTAATCCTCTATAAATTAACAAGTTTACTAGGAATTATCGGCTGCATCATAGCATTTCAAAGCTTCCATCGCAAGTATTCCCAGCATTAATTGTCGGATTGTGAAAAACTAATCTATGGTAGATCGATTTTTTCTGAACTTACATTGATAGTCACCCGGCTAATCTTCTACATATGGAATTCGTCTTTCGAGCAGCATCAGTGACCAGATCTTATAACCAGTATTTATCAAGGATATTTCACGATAGTTAGAGCATTGTAATTTGTCGCATTTTTTGTGCAGGGGCACACTCTTTTTCTACTTGACTTTTTCTCTTCCTTCCAAATCGGGGGTATGAAGGCATCAAAAGGTCTGAACAAAGTTTCTTTTCCATACTTAATACATTTTGCAACTATCCGGGGCTTCGTCACTTTTAATCCTGTTAATTGCCTTCGCTACCTCCTCAAGAGTTGGCTCCTCCACCAGGGGATGATTTGAGTGCCGAGCAGTCTCTTAGAACATAGGCAATCGTTGCATTTTCAATCAACCACCATCTGCATATCAATTAATCCGTGATTCTAGTCATATGAGATGCCTCTCAGGTGACAATGTCCCATCACCAATTCCACCAATTCCACCACGATTCGCAGTTCTTTCCTCACCAAGAAAAGGAGCTACTTAGAGGAATTTTCCTCCAATATTTAGTAACTTTGCACGGACCCTACCTTTGCCAAGTCATCAGCTTTCAAGTTTCGGTCTACACCAAAATGACTCGAGACCTACTCGAGTCTAATAGTGGACTCCAGTGCCAATATTGTAGCCCTACTATCTAAACATAATGTTCTATTTCCATTTTAAATCCTTCCTTCTTGCAAAGAGGACCATATTGCAGAATAGCATAAATCATCAGAGATACTGTGAATAGTTACGACTCGCAGTCTCGTTAATCCATTCTGTCACAAAAAGGGGAACACTATGTTATTGTGAATTCTTATCGTGGATATATCCTTATGTGTGTGTGAACAAGTAGGTTAGATACTCTATGATGAATAAGAACTTGAGCGTGAAAGATCACATACGTCAGAATGGTAGTTTGTATGGTTGGCAATTGTAACGCCTAGTCCCTGATTCATATATTTTTTCCAACTTTCCTAGGGGCTAGAACATTTGCACATAACACAAAAGAGAGGGACGAGGTCCTAGAGTACTTACTACTGCTTTGACCTTTTTTTATAACTATTTTCTTCCCAATAAAACACTTTTTAAAAAAGTTTTATTAAAATTATATACGAGCGGCACTAGTTTACCAAAAGAAATAGTTAATAATTTAACATGACTAGGGAACAAATTTAAATATTCTTCTATTTTATCTTTAACAAAATTAAATTAGATACTTTTATCTCACTTTACTATTAGTTACTATAGTTTATAGTCCGTATTCCTCTTCCCAAACGTCGCAACTACGCAGGGTGAGCTAATTTACCCATTTTGGAAACCCGTATTTACTATTTACTATAAAAATACACTTTTACTGTGAGAATTATATTTAAAACCGTACTTAAAACATTTTTTGTCGTACCGCGAAACACTGTGCCTGCACTGTCTATATACTTTTTGAACCAACTCTTTTTTTAACAACCGATTTTAACTTTAACTTTTTAACTCTCGATGTCAACTCTTGATTTCAAGAAACTGTGCTTAACTTTGGTTCCTAACTAACTTCCCATAGCGAGATGGTTCGTATTTAAATAATTTGCTGTGACGTCTTTACAAAATCTGGATTTTTCTAATCTTATTTTTGCAAGAAAAAGTCGCGTGATTGAGAATTTATGTGTTGAAATTTTTGATTCTTTACCAAAATCTCGTGATTGCTACGTCAGCAGACCGATATTCCTTTGTTGCCTAATTTTGCAAGAAAAAGCCGCGTGATTGAGATTCTATGTGTTGAAATTGTTGATTTTTTACCAAAATCGCGTGATTCCGACGTCAGCAGACCGACATTCCTTCCTTGGCCTATTTATTTTTCTGCATTCCAGAACAAAATACATCACATATCGTATCGTTTAGATTTAGAATTCTTATTTTATTCAAATTTAGTATAGAGATGAAGCAAGAAATGCGCGTCCGTGATAAAATTTGCAAACCTGAAACTTGTTCTTTGGTAAAAACAATAATTTGATTTTAATATTTTAAACTTAATAAAGTTTTTTATTTCAGTTGTTGAATTTTTGAAATAAATATTTGTACTATTTTTGAATATTTTCGATTTATTTATTTATTTTTTATATTAGTTCTAATCTGGCTTTCTTTTATATACTTCTTACTCTTTAAATATTTAAAAAAAAATTATTTATTAACTTTTTTGGGAAAAATAATATAAATCCAGGAGCAGCACAGCGATTAGCAGTTAGCGGTTAAGTACAGTTTGAATTGTCCCTTTTTGGTACGCCAGCACCCTTTTAGAGGTTAAGTATTTTTTGAAAATTATTCATATATAATCTTACGCCGTTCCTCTGGTTTGTTTCAAGTTTTTCCCTTTTTTTTTCAGATTTTTTGTGCACAGAAACTTTTAAATAGTTCTTTTAAAGTGCAATCAGATATATCGTATATATTCTTCCTCAATATAAGGTCCTGAAATTGTTTACAATTTGTCATCCTATTTTAAAAGCACCACTTTTGTTAAACGTGCCGAACAAGACAGTTTTATGGGACTCTTTCCTAGGTTTATTTTGCGCTTTTTTTTTAAATTTTAACGCTTCATCCTTTTGTGATCTGCATATCTGACAGCATGTAGACATCAATGCAAATCAACACGTGTTGGCTGTAATTTTGAGAATCCCAACACTTAGAAAACATGCCGTTCCATCAATAGCGCACGTGATAATGTTGAAAAAGAAAATTACCAAAAAAAGGCAACTTTTGTATCACTGTTAAGCAAAAACTTTTCTACGGCCCCACGTAAGCAGATCTACTATAAATATTCTTACACCAGATTTGGTACGTTTATGCTGAGTGATTTACTCTTAAATATAAACCAAGCTTAGTGAGTAAATCAAGGGTCAGAATGATTATAATACGAACGAGATACGGCTTAATTAATTTATAATCATTTGAATTCTGACTTAACGCTCAAAATTCCTAGATCCAATGTAATACCGATACTCTTGTTGACAGTGCAGCCCAAAATTAGCATTCACATTGCAAACAGTATTATTACAGCAATTTGAATACAATTTTGTCCATATCCGAAATCTCCAGTAGGGTTCTTATGTAAATTTTGTGGCTTGTTTTATCCTTACAATTACGATAATAAAGTTAGACATTACCTTTTTAAGGGAAATGTTTGCAGGAAAAAGATTTTAACATTATGTAATGTAAATGTGAAATAGTTTAAAATAGTTTTCAGAAAAAAAAAATGCTTAGGTAATGGGGCTAAAATAAATTGATATAAAATAAATTTAAGTTTCTAGATAGCCGGTAAGAGGATGTATCTTATCATCTAAAACTGAAAATAACAATTACTTAAAAATATGAAAAATAATGTTATATTTTTGATATTTACTGCTTATGTTTTAAAACTCACGTATTTAACTTATTTTTATAACTTTCAAAATAAAGGGAGGGGGAAACCAGAAATATTGTTATTTAAAAAATACTGTAACTCTGGATTGCTTTATACCATTTTAATTAGTTGATCATATTTAGAAAGTAGTTTTCAGAAAAATAAATAAATTTAAACAAAATCTTCTTCAAATCCAGAGCTAAAGCAAATTTAGCTTATCTCGGCTATTGGACTAATCCAGGCATTTTTATATGTGCATAATTCTTTTCGTAAAATTATATTTCTTTTTCATCGATTTTGTCAATCCATTTTAATACTTTTCATATATGTATATATATATATATATATATATATATATATATATATATATATATAGGGAATTACCTCGTCCCCCACTGTCGTTAGGCCTGAATACACCAAATGACGACCCTTTCTCAAGAAAAAACATGGATGAATTTTTTAAAACCCAACCAGTCACTGTCTGTTTTAGTGATGAAAATTCATGGTATTTTTTAAACCACGCTTAATACTAGCCCAACTTTTAATCACATTGTGATGCAGTGTCTCACATACAGCGGGCAAAGAGGGTGTATCTATAATAAAAGGGGTTAAGAGTAAAGAGGCATAAAAATTGCAAGCTTTATTACTAAAGTTTGAATATTAAATTTATGTGAAATAACCGAACAGATAATTAATTATTAATTTAGTACTTCATAAGAATTTTCATACATTAAATTAATAAAAACGCAAAAGAAAATCCATGGAAGGATATTTACACTTCGTGGATCCTCACTTTTTAGGCATAAACCTAAATTTTCAATAACATCCGCTGAAATAGTACCCGATACTTTTTCCAAAACTGTTTTAAGGCAATGTTTATTTGTTACTATTGATCGTACTTTAAGAACTCGTATGCCCCGGTGAATTCCCAGATCTGTTAAAATATTTTAGAAGCAAAATTTACAAATAAAACAACAACGAGAAATTAACCTGGTAAAACCTGGAAGTCTCATGATATAAACTTCGATTATTAATCCAAAATATAACTTAATAACTCCCCAAGAGAAACGCTGTGCAGTAGTAATAGAATGTAATGCATTTTTCTCAAAGATTACCGTTTGGATTTGCAGTTGCCATCTCTATTCTCGGACAGCTAACTCTAGGGTACTGCCATCACCGTGCAGGCATGCTGTAGCCATCACTCTACTTTGATTGTTTAAATAACTATTTTAACAAAAATAATCAACAGTAATAAAAACTATAACCTTTTAACTATTCATTGCCACTAGAATGATTTCTTAATTGTTATAAAAAAAGACACACTGATTTTTTTTTGAAAAAAACACTCTTCTCTCGTTGGTCATAGAAAGTAATTTTTAAGTCTGCCAATATTCCTCAGCCGTTGGAATATCAAAACTAGAATATCGCATTCGTAACAGTTGAGGCTACAACTCTATTTGTTTATGAGGAAAAAATTCCATTTTTCATATTAAAAACGGTATGTTTTTAAGAATAAATCGACTTAACAATAATATTAATATAAAATATCCAAAGTATTATTATTATTATTATTAAATATGCTTTATTGTTTAAGATCTCATACACTCTTGTTGCCAAAGCCAACTAAAAGTCATTAACAAAAAATGAGTAATACTTGATTATGGTTTTAAAATCCGACCAGATGTGACTGAGTGTAAAACAGAAAGTATGTACAATTTAAAACAATATCTTAAAAATCGAGTGTTAGTAATCCACATCAACCATATTAAAAAAATTAACACAGATGAAGCCAATAAAAGGCCAATAAAAATAAAAACAAAACCCTGAACACTAAAAGCTGTCGACATAATATTCCTCCAAACTATAGAACGGTCTCTGTGCTAAAGTACATCTCAGATCCTTCCGGAATAATGAACAAGGCATCAATCAATAGCACAAACCAAGGTGGTTATATATTTGTCTTCCTTCATAAATGATAAGACGCTTAGTCAGCGTTAATCTAGGGATTGGTAGCCGTAAATTAAAATTCAAACCTTGTCTTGTATTGTAAGGATTACATTGATAAGTACCTAAGGCTACCTTCTCCACCATATTTGCGATAAATTAAACATGAAACCTCTAAAATAAAGAGATTTGCAAGTTAAATTTTTATGCTGTAAAAACTGTAGCTTGCAACGATTCCTATATCTGGTTCCACACAAGTACTTGAGCGCCCTTTTCTGAATCACAAGCACAGAATTCAAGAGCTGCTAACTGCAAAAACCCCAATACGCCACACCATATCTCAGATGAGACTCAAATAATGCATGATAATTTATCTTCTCAGCTGCACAACCAAGCTCAGCAGACACCACCATAATCGCAAAACAGTTCGAAGCCAATTTTTTATTTAGCTCCAATATGTGATGCTCAAATTTAAGCGTAGAATCAATACAAATTCAAAAAAATTTTGTACTACTTTTATTTTCTATTAATTGGTTGTCTAAGGAAAGATCATTGAACGTAAAACCGAATGTTAATATATTAGTTTTACTTACACTAAAAGAAAGCTAGTTCGAGTTGCACCATTCATGAATTCTATGCAAATCAATATTTACAATGTTTAAGCATTTCACAAGCTCATCAAACAAGAATGCTTCCCACAAATAACAAAGACCTCCAAACTACAACCAAATACTTTGAGACTTCTCAAATAAAGACGAGAAAGGACAGATCGAACAACAGACAGTTTCAAAACTCTAAACAAGGAAGTGAAAAAAGAAATTAGAAAAGACAATAGAAATTACACCAATAAACTAATAAGAGACACAATAAGTGAAAACTGCAACATGAAAGTACTAAAAACAAAAACTTGAGAGGCAAAACAAGAATAATAAAAATAAAAAACGCGAAAAACGTGACCGTCCAGGACGAAAAGGAAATAAGCAGAGCCATAGAAGAATTCTACACCAAGCTATACTCGCCACACACACAACAAGAGCAATAACGAACAAAAAGAATCATACTCAACATAGGCTCAGAGGAACTTCCAGAAGTAACAAACTCAGAGATAAGAATGGCACTAAATAAATTAAAAAACAATAAATGTGCAGGAGAAGACAAGATTACAGTAGAGATGCTGAAAATTGGCAGCAGAAAAATAGAATAAATATTGAAGATTCTATTTAATAAAATAATTGAAGAGGGAAAAATTCCACAGGATTGGTATAACTCCGAAGTAATCTTAATATTCAAAAAAAGGGACAATACAAATATTGAAAACTGCCGACCAATATCCCTACTATCACACACCTACAAGTTGTTAACCAAAATCATAACCAACCGCATAACAAACAAACTCGATTTTTACCAAACTGTCGAACAGGCTGGATTCAGAAAACACTTTAGCACCACAGATCACCTACATACCATAAGAATACTAACTGAGAAGTGCACCGAATATAACGTACCGCTCCATATGGCTTTTGTAGATTTGGGCAGTATTACAATCCTTAGAAAACGCAAGAATCGATTCAAGATACATAAACATCATAAAGAACATATACGAAAATGCAACCATTCAAATAAAAATAGACGACAAGACTAAAACCAACCTTATAAAACTACAAAGGGGAGTGAGACAAGGGGACACTATCTCGCCAAAATTGTTCACTCTAGTCCTAGAGTACAATTTTAAGGAACTTAAATGGGGCATCAAAGGTATAGACATCGACGGAATATACTTGAACCATCTCAGATTTGCTGATGACATAATCTTAATAGCAAGTAACCTCCAAGAATTGAACGAAATGCTACAACAGCTAAATAACGTATCCGCATCTGTAGGCCTTAAAATGAACTACAACAAAACAAAAATAATGAGCCACGAACAAGCAAACATAACAATACAAAACCAGAGGATAGAAAACGTCGAATACTATGTATACTTGGGTCATGACATCAGACTAGGGAAATCAAACCAGGATGTTGAAATAAAAAGAAGAACACAGCTGATATGGGCCGCTTTCGGTAAACTTGCATACATCCTAAAAAATAAGTCAGTTCCCATAAATCTAAAAAGAAAAGTATGCGACACATGCATATTACCGGTGTGTACGTATGGATTAGAGGCCATGTCCCTCACCAAAAAGACCGCTAAAAAATTAGAAACAGTCCAAAGAGCGATGGAAAGAGACATGCTTGGAATATCATTAACAGACAGGATTAGAAACACCGAGATAAGACACAGAACGAAAGTCAAAGACATCGTGAAGGAGGTTGCAAAGATGAAGTGGCGATGGTCTGATCACATAGCCCGATATGAGAACAACAGATGGACACGAAGAATCCTGGAATGGAGACCGAGGGAGACAACAAGAAGTACGGAAAGACCTCAAAAAAGATGAGTAGACGACATAAGGACTGTGGTGGGCAAACAGTGGATGAGATTAGCGAAGAATAGAGAAAGATGGAAACAATTGAGAGAGACCTACATCCAGGAGTGGATAGACGGAGGTTGACAAAGAGAGAAGCATTTTACTCTTTCTAGAGTGCCACAAAAGGGTGGTATAGTCAGCGAAGAGAGCAAAATTCCCCCGTATGTTCAAATTTGTTAAATCATTAACATAAAATAAGAACAAAATCAGGCCAAGCATCGGCCCCTGAGGTACCCACACCAGACAAGGTAGAGAAATTATCACCAATTCTCACAATCTGTGTTTTTCTTGAAAGATAGGATGAAAACACCTGTGAGCTACATCACGAAAGCAGTTTCGTTTAGGACACAAATGTGCGCCGTTTCCCACAATCTAATAATAAAAAACTCTCTATATAAACAAATTAACGTAGCTCAGCAACAAAAAAATCTTTATCACTGTATGAGGCTATAAAACCAACCATTAAGTTATTTTTGCAGTAACTATGGCATCAGCAAAAAAATGCGAACTTAGCAGTATTTTAGCTTATTTGCTGCAGCTTATTGACAAATTAAAACACGCCGTGTCTCAAATGGTAGGTTATTCTAACTACTTACAATTTACCACTTAAACTTTTTTATTCAAAATCAATACCTAAGCTTCTTAAATTAAAAAAACTATATTTTGAGATTTCCAAATTCCCGTAGTTAATTAGTGAATATTAGCAATTTTCGCCAACTATCAGGGCTAGTCTTGGATTTATCTTCTTGACAATCTCGAATAATTGGTTACCTCTCACCCATTAATATATGAAATTTTTTTTATTGACTGATGTAGTAACTAATGGAGCTTAGTTGCTAAGTTTTTATGAACTTGATTTTCTTAATTTCGTAAGAATAAGCCATTTATTTTTTGAAAATTCAAAAAGAGATTAAACATACAAACTAATTTCTTCATTAATTACCCCTTAATAAACACGGGGCATAAGAATCATGTCTGCATTTTCGATTAAACATTTCGTTTAACCTGTCGAAAGTCGTAATAAATTTTCCTCAAGTGAACGAGCACTTCAGTCAGAGAAACTGAAATTAAACTTCCAATAGTATTATTGTGCCAATTTGTACCAGTTGGAAAAAGCCATTTTAAAGTTTAAACCAATGAAGACAGAATTCTATAAGATTGGATTCGAAAACTGTAATACATATATTTTTTTGTTTGTAGGTTGAAGTTTTCCCACTAATTATTAAGTACAGTGATGTGCCCATAGCGAGAGAATTATAGAATAGCGTATTACAACTTTTATATCCAAAAATGTATTAATTAATTAATATAAAACTTTATTCTAATAACCTTAGACTTTCTGTTAATTTGTAGTAATTCTGATATATACTTTATAATGATTAGAAATACAACCTAATCGAAACGTCGTGAAAATAAACATTTTAATCAATTCTGAGAATGTTTAGTAGCATAATGTCGTTTTTTGTAGTATTATTTTAGGACTAATATTGCAAATTATATACTTTGCCATATTATTTGACTCAGAACGATATACTGACATCCCCACTGTTTTCTAAATGTCCTGCACTCACAATCTACCTTTTATTTATTTTCCATATTTATACAAATCACCACAAAAGAAACGTAAATTCAAACAAAATAATATCGCTGGATTTATCTTTAATTGAAGACTCACAATTAAACATACTTTATTTTCACTAAGAAATTATAATCACACACTACACTAGTAGCACCATATTTTTCTTCTCAGATCATACTTATCGCTTCGTATTCAAATTTTTGAATTGTCTAACTCTCGGTTGATTCCGGTATTTGAACCATGCATTCTCGGTGCGCAGAACATTTTCTAAAACTGTCGAAAGTTCTCGAATATTCCAAACAAGTTATCAACTTTTCCATAGCATATTCTAGCCCTGTTACTCGCTACAATATGCCGTTATATAATTTGGCTAATCAAGCTTAACTGACTTTTTGCGTAATTCCGCTTCTTTCCATAAGATAGCGCAGTACGAGTGTAGCGTTGTCACGTCCTACCTTTGTCTGCTCTTATTCATTGGATCATTGGATCATCTTTGGAATATTAAGTCAGGTTTCGTACCTATAGACTTGAATGCTTGATGGTTATAGACTTAGAACGGTATGAGATTGAGAATTAAATTTGGCTTTTAAGCCAGTTAAATTTGGAAAAAGTGACCCGGTTTAATGGTCAAGAAGCCAATCTCTGACGTAGGGGTACCGTCGGCGTGGTGTTTTGGTGAGTGCGTGAGAGTCTGAGATAAGTGGGTTGGACAAGTGTTCAGCTCGATCCAATTATTTTGCGATATTTTCACGTATAAAAATGCTGAAAGTAACACAATTTAAATCTCTGTGAGTTATCGTGTTCCTGACATAGTATGGGGCTCCACAGATCATGCGTGAAACCTTGTTTTGGAAGCTCTCTATTCACCTAAATCGAGACCTGCCAGGGGTGATCCAAGTTGGAGCACCAAATAACAGGATCGAACGTATGAATAACTTGTAGATGGTAAGTTTGTTCTTCAAATTTAACCTGCTATTTCAATGCAAGAACGAATAGAGAGCCAATCATGACTTTTTGGCCTTGAATAAAATATAATTTGTATTTAGTAGCCAATTCAGTCTTTTATCAAAAACTAGCTCCAAGTACTTGGTGCTATCCCACCAGGGAATGCGCACGGTCGAGATGGACAACCGATTGTTAAAGCGTTTTCTTGAAAAAATGACTGCTTGTTTCTTATTTGGATTAATTTTGATTTTCCAATCAGTCATCCATCTCTCAAGTTTGTTGATATGCCGCTGCAATCTCAACACAACATGGTCATAAGTAGTCGTAACAATATTTAACGCACACCACACGTATCGGTTATCTCCGCCACAACAAAATATCCTTGACACTTGCACCTAATTACGAACTGAAATTATCAACTGAATGGAGTCCACTCTCACGCCCTACGCCATAGATATCTTACTTGCTGGCTAGTCCTAATACGAAGCTTTGTGCATAATTAAAACTGCAATATGTTGGTATGATGAGCTAGCTAGGTCTTGACTTTGGGGCACAGTGATGGAGACAGTGTGGACCTTAGATTTATGTAATTAGATAAATAACACAAATTTGAAATTTTTCAAACATGTGCAACAAATACGATTTAATTGTATAAAAAAAATCAAACATGGGGAAAAATTTATTCCTTGTCTTTTAACATCTAGAAAATGATTGAATATGATTTTTAGATTGTAGCCTAAGGTGGGTAACGAAATGAAATAAGACGCGTTTTCTGTTAAAAACTATTAGGCAATATAATGCAGCAATTATTGTATTTTGTAATGTAATATATTTAAAAAAACATAATTTCCCACTGTAATCGACCTAACCTAGGTTACCAAGATGCGCTGTATTTTTTTCTCTTTACTCTCAGGACAAAATTCGTGAACTTCAAACTTCAGTTCAAATCAGCGGGTCAAAATCTGGCTATGAGAAAGCAATTTAAATTCTGTATGAAGTAGTAAAGAAACGTGGAGGCTTCCAATATCCTCACAAAGCATATGGAATAAACGAAAGTTTGTAGCATGCCAATTTTACACGGTCGCTTAAAGTACAAAATAACTCTGCAGAAATACGTTTACATCTCAATGCTTGTCTGTGAATACATCCAATATTCTCGTCGATTTTCTTTACCCGCGCCACAAGATTAGAAAATGTTCCGGTCATTGATTTTGTACCATCAATGCACACCGCCAAACAAAAAGACCAGTTTATTCCATTTTTTTTCAAAATGGTCATTAATCATATCGATAGCTGCTGCACCTATCGTATAGATTTTCAATGGTTTTGCAAAAAATGTGTCTTCTGAATAGCGAAATAATTCAATTTTATTCCTTTCAAAAGTTCACTTTCCACATCATTTGACAAATCATTAATTCTCCGCTACACTGTGTTGTTTGATAAGGGAACAAGGCAAATTTTCTTTGCCTCTTTTTCTCCCAGCATACACTTCGTGATGTTTTTAGCACACGCTCCAATCAAATTTTCTGTCACTCTATGCACTTGACCTGATCTTGCAATTCTGTGCCTTACTCGAAATGATACCTTAAGGGTCATTTTACTATCTTCGTGTATATCTGTTAGAAAAGAAGAAGCACTAGACTTTCTATTACCTGCCAATTTTCTTTGAAAGTACTCAACAGGTAATCCGGATGCCTTGTTTCAAGGTGTTTACGAAGTAGAAATTATTTTAAACTGCTGTTGGCCGGGATTTCATTATAGATTATATAAAGAGGTTTGGGTCCCGATTTTTCCCGGGTAAAACAAAAACCCATTTGTAAGTAGTCACCATCATATATTCGTTTATTTCCCTTTTCCTCACTATCTTCGCCTATTTTTTCTTTGCTCGGTAGCTCACTACAACTGCCACCCTGTTCCCAATCCTGAAGTAGAAGAAACAATTGATTGTTCTTCCAACTTTTCATCAGACTTGACAGAACTACCTGTTTTTAACCAACGATCCATCATACATTTATAAAACAGTAATTTTTCGTTTTCACGTTCGACATACGGACGTACAAAGTTGAGTATTTGTTGTAATTTATTTACACAAGAAGAAATCGCTAAACTAGTTTACACTACTTATATTTATGTACACACTATGCATTATCATTTATATTTTTAAAATCACCCGAAGTTTTTAGGCTCATCGTACTCCACTCTTCCTTATGTATGCCTGCGGCATTTTTATATCGGCAGACGTTATTCTCGATTTTTCGCGCGCATTCGGGAATTGTCTTGGTTCGCCGAAGTAGAAGTTCACGGATCGTTCGAAAATATACGCACATCGTCAGCGGCGTAGCGACTCGTCATGTTGCAGATTGTTGCCTGTTTATGTGTTTAATTTAAAATTCCGCCATTATAATATTTTTTTCGCGAACCCCATTTATGCAGCTCGCGGACCCCTGGGGGTTCGCAAATCACCGCTTTGGAAACGCAGGTTTACAGTAATTTCAAAATTTCATTTTGTTTAAGAAACGGAACTAATTCATCAATATTTTCATGTGATTATTTTATACCACTTTCGAAGTCGTATATCTCGATTAGAGTGCATAGATGAATTTAATTCTTCATAGGACGACGAAGCACTTATAAGAACCACTGCATATCACTCGATTAGTGAGTTTTATCTTGACTGTCGTTCAGTCATGGACGAGTCGCGTAAAGGTCGTCCAAAATCGGTGGTACTGTAAGAAAACATCGATGCAGTGCGTTAGCCAATTATATATAATTATCATTTAACATACCGCGAGATTGAGGGATCCCTGGACATTAATAACACCAGCATATGTTATATTATAACGCTATAAAGTCAGGTTGTGACGGGATACCGGTAACTATCATGTTGACAGTTTGACAGGTGGCAATCTTGCCACCTTTTTGATCTACTGAGGATAATGCTTCAAGCTCAACATCTTGACAAATATAGTGCTTCTTTTATTCTGGATTAATGTTCTTGCAGGAAGAATTCCTTTCGCATATAACGAGCAATTGAATTGGTCCAATCAAAACTACTTTATATTCTTCTGAATTACTTTTACTATACATTCTGAACTTCGCGGTAACACCACATTTTCAAGAAGTACATCTTCACGAATCGACACTCTATTATTTTTCGGTAGGTTCATAATAATTTCTTCATTTCTACTTCGCAGTACTCGTTGAGGAAGATGAGGGATAAGCTTCTGATGTTCCATGATTTCTAGACTTAATACTACTTCTTCCAAAATATCAGCCATAATAAATACATGTCTGAAAGTGGTACTTTCCGGGGTTATTTCTGCTTCATCTATCCCTTTCACTGGTATTACTTCGCCATTGGCTGTTTGCAGGATATAATGCTTTTTCGGAAAACAAATTATACATTGAGCCACGATGTTCGGCTTTACAATGGTGTGAGTAGAACCAGTATCTAATACCATCTCACATACCTTTCCGGGTACTACCAAGTAGGAACCATCGTTTTGCAGCCGGAATACCTTAATTGTTATCGTTGGTAGGGCTTGGTAGCACCTAGACAGCTTTCGCCCCTTTAAGTTCGCTACTGGGAGTTTCCTGGTTCTGATCACCATCAAGAGCATTACTGCTAGTACAGCGGCTTTATACATGCTCTTCTTGGCCACACTTCTGACAACGAATTCTATTTCTGCTATGGAAAGTTGTGTTTTTGTTGCCATATGTCTTTTGTGTATTTAAGAATTCTTGTATCTCTTTCATTCGCTTTATGAAGAACTCCTCGTTGATCTTGTGATCATCCTGAGAAACTCTGATTCTTTTTATGATTCATTCTTGGTTCTTTGAAGTTGTTTGGCTGTTTCAAACTAAAGGACATAAACAAGATCCACAGAAATTTTCTTTAGTAGGGCCATTTTTAAACTTTGACTAGTTTCTGGGTCGCGTAAACCTTCAATAAAACTATTTACTGCTACCTTTTGTTTTATTTCTTCGGGATATGTTGGGTAAGTCAAACTTATTAATTTCATTATATCCGCCTCGTATTCTTAAAGATTTTCGTTGTTTTTTGTCTTCTTCTTTAGAGTTGTGCCTCATGAACTTCTTAGAGTTGGGCCTCGCCATAGCGCATCTTTAGAAAATAAACTCGTAATCATTCTGTTTTTCTTCGGAAATGTTACGTAGAACCTCCATAGCTTCACCTCGTAGTGCTAGAACAAGAGCATGTGTCTTCTCCGGTGAACTCCAATTATTGCCGATGGACGCGGCTTCATTTGTTGTATTTCTTGTTCTATGCCCTTCATATCTTCTTGATTTTTTTTAATGTCTTCTTTCGGTTCTTGTTTTATATTTTCTTGACTTGTCTTAAGTTCCTGTCTCATGTCCTCTAGGCTTGTTTTTAGTTTTTGTTTTATACTTTCTTAATTTTTCTTAATATCTTCTTGGCTTGTTTTTAGTGTAATAATCTCTTGTTTCATATCTTCTTTCAATTCCTGTTTCGTCTCTTCTTGGCTGTTCTTCATATCTTTCTGCTTTTCATCATATCTTCTTTCAATTGTTGTTTCATCTCTTCTTGGCTTTTCTTCATTTTTTCTTGATTTTTCGTCATATCTTCTTTTAGTTCTTGTTTCGTTTCTTTTAGGCTTTCTTCATATCTTCTTGGCTTATTTTTATGTGTCGTATCATCATCAATAGGCCTTCCATGTTAAAAATAAGGAAAGAGAATTTTCTAATAAGTTCCTGACTTTCTTTTATAGACGTTTCTCGAGGAAATTAACATAGGTAAAATTAACTAAATAAATTATGAACTCGTAGAAAATAAACCTAAAACGCTACAAACTACAAACACAAACTAATACTATGAAATATATAACTCTATAAAGTTTGTTACAATATCGTGTATCAGCAGTTGATCGTGAGGAATCTATATTCGCGTTGGATCTTACATAATTTGACAATCTCTCAAAAAAGATCCATACTCAAAATGTGTGATTGCGGTGCTTCAAAAAACCTTTATAAGATCGTGACAATACAAACTCTCACATATCGGCTCAAACAAGTGACTTTTTAGCACTCAAAACATAGATTAATGAGGCAGCCCTGATTTAGCCCGTACATGAAGAACAAACTACGTGATCAACACCAGAAGAGGCGGTTGATGCGTTCAAGAACCATGTTTTGGTGATACCATATTTACAGTGGCAAAAATGTTTTTCAGATTAGTTTAAACGCATATAAATGTATATGGATTATCGTGGATAGTATTTGGGAAAACAATAAAACCATTTTCAATGATTAATATTTGTTTTTATTTGTTATTCTTGAAATATAAAGACTACCCTCGTATGTGGTGTTCTTCGAGTTACGGTTATATTACATATTTACTCTAAACACGTATGTTGTACGACTATTCCTAAGGGGTATAACATCAAGAATTCATCTATTAAAAAACACATTTCATGTTCCTTACTCTAGAATCACACCCTAATCTTCACAATTTCCACAGAGAATTGACACTTCATTTGTGATTTATAGCTAGTTCACTTACCATTATTCTGATAAAATTCCTCTAGATATCAATATTAGATTATGAATAGAAAATAGAGTTACCTTGCTTTTTATCTTGTTACTGATTATTACCATTATATAAAATGAGAAATTTCCATGAGCAAAAACGAAAATTTGTTATTCTGACATAATTCTACTAGACAGCATAATATATTTTGGGTGATGGCGCGATAAGTAACGTATAAATTGAATTGCTTTTTACGTATTTGTTAATCGGGAAGAACATATTTTGAGTTCAAACGTGAATTTTTGAAAAGAAAATTTAAAATAATTTAATTATCATTTCAAATGAGAACATTTATTTAGAAGAATCAAATTGCACATTCACTGTTCTTTACGGCTATTACTGTTATTTTCAACCTTAGAGTTTTAAAAACAATTTAATTTTCTAGTTTATGTCAAATTCCAGACTTCTTTTTGAATTTGAATGAGTTGATTTCAATAGAGGCTGAATACAGCAATTTTAAGTAAAATTTTAATGGAATTGCTTACTTCTTCCATTTAGATACTGCATTAGACTTCTTACAAACACAACTTACATTTACTACAAAGGATATTTTGGTGGAAACACATATTGGACATGGGTATCTTTACGAAATCAGGAAATTTATATTAAAATAAGTAACAAAAATAATTAAAAAGCTGTTTTGTAGAAAGTGTCAGTAGGACCTGCATTAGTAGTAAATATACAGTAGGTCCGAAATTGATGGTGACAGCCCTGCAATCTCCAAAAATATGAGATATAAGGGCAGTTAAATGGGGAAAGTTTGAAGCAATTACGCCAGTAACTTATTGGTGCTTGTACATCGGTTCTATTTTTTGCCTTTTTGAAATATAAAAAAAAAAATAAAATGTTTCATTTTCTTAGACAGGCTATAAGTTTTTTATTCTCCAATACATTTAAAATCTATAAACACTTTTGTACGGCCACATTTTACGCAAAATAGTTCTTTTTAGTCAAATTCTAGTTGCAATGTTTCGGTTTTCTGGAACCATCATCAACTTTGTTCTTCCTTATGATAACAATATCGAAAAGTGGTTAATTTTTTTATTACAGTATGTAAAAAACAACGCTATAACCTAGAAATATCTAAAAATACTCTTTTGATAAAAATTTGAATATTTGACCAAACCCAAATTTTAAATAGTTCTTTTACTTAAGAATAAATTCAAACTAATAACAAGACCTCCCCATAAGACTGCGTTCCCTATGTTAAACATTACACCACATGTGCTATATCTTGTATGAAAAGTGCATATTTTTGTCAATTTTAATTAATATTATTCAGTTGTACCTATGTTAAGCTAAATCATGCTATGACCCCACACCTGACACCAATATCGGTTTACATCAATGTCTTGTTCCCTGAAATTAGCAATCTATGGCATTCAATCGTGTATTAGCATATTAATTAAAATTTGGATCACTTAGTTACATATTTCTATGTAGTATGTAGATGGCTGACCAAAAGTTTGAAACAAAATTTAAAGCTACTACAAGACGTTCTAAGCCAAGCGATATTTTCTTTATCAAGAATTATACGCAACCTCTATAATCACGCTATATTTATATGCAACAATGCCGATTCATTGAAAAAAGAAGTGGCAAACATTAAATCCAATTTACAACAGAATGGTTATCCTTTAAAATTAATTGACGATGTTATAAATAACTTTAGAACAACCGCTGGACAGCAAAAAACACATTCCTTCTTCACAATTCCGTACATTAAAGGAACTTCGGAGAAAAAGACGAATTGCCAGTAATTAAAATATAAAAACACCCTTTAAATCAGGAAAGACACTTAGAGCTCATTTAACAAAAACAAAACCAAAAACTACTGATAAGAAAGAATGTGTTTACAAAGTTCCATGTGAGTGTAGTGAAATGTATAACCAAGTGATCACTAGAACTTAGAAAGTAAGAAAATTTATAGAAGCAGCTTACATTAAAAATAATAATTGAGTCTTCAGTAAACCCAGTGTTGAGATATCTAATTTTTGGTAAACACTACTTTGTAACATGAAATCATTGAGGTGTGTACAATGAAACTTTGCGCTTCAATTGACACAATCACTATATAAACCCCTAGCCTTAAGACAAAACATTCAGTTTATACTTAATAACGATTAGAGATTCAACTTAATCGAAACGTTGTAAAAATAAACAAAAATAAAGACAATGCAAGTTCGACAACCACATTTTAGTCAATCTTCAACATTGTCTATAACCTTCAAACAAATCTAGGAATTATTTTAGTTGCATATCCTGTATTTTTCAAAACTTCTTTTTTCAAAAATACCACCCTTAATTTTAAGGAAAGAAATATACGGATTTGGAAATTATTAGAGGTTTTGTTAAGAGGTCATATTTACAAAAACATAAAGGCCCGAACCTAAAAACTTTAAATAAAATATATCACTTTTTAAAGTGTAGCTTTTTAGGTTGTATTATAGAATGTAGACTACAAACAATTTACAAAATGAATGGGTTTTTCTAAAGAGAAAGAAATTCTTAAGTACACATGCAGACAAACAAGAAGAAATTTGAAATCCATTATAGATTATGTTATTAGTAAACAGACATCCTACATAAAACTTAACATGCGGATCTGACGAGGTCTTCGTCAGAGCTAAGAATGTTTTCATAGCGAAACAATAAGCAAATACCAAGAAACACCCAAAATGCAGATGAGAAATCACCTATATGAGATACGACTAAAAAAACCTAAACTTTTACCAAACAAGATTAGATGAAAGTCTGCAAGAAACAAACCGATCATTCGAACAGAAATACACAAACGTAGCAAATAGTACATCTAGAGCTCCACAGGAACCATTGGGCGAACAAAAAAAATTAAATAACACACCATAATGAAACACACCATAATGGAATGAACAAATAAAAAACTTAAAATGTGGCAATAAAAAAATACTTTAAGTGGCTCGGAACAAAAAAAAAAAGAAAAAGGCAAAGAAACTATAGCTAGAGAGGAAAATTAAATGTCAGGAAATCAACTCCAATAGTGGAGGTGAAAAATGCGTTGAGGCTTGGAGAATTATTAGAGCAGTTAAAAAAAACAAGAGGAGAAAGAACATACAAACTTAATACAAATTGAAGATGAAACAATAAATGTAGATCTACAAACAGTGAAAATGGCAATCCGTTATCTAAAAAATGGAAAGGCTAGTGGTCCAGAAGGTATTCCTGCAGCATTAATTAAAAATGGTTCGGGAAAATTATTTAGATCCCGACTAAAATTATAAATATTTGCCTAAATGGATATCCTGTAGATAAAGTAGGGAGAAAAATACATTGTATATCATCAATCCATAAAAAAAGCAACAAAAGGAAGTGCAATCACTGGGTTATTTCAGTTATAAGTACTCTTATCAGACTATATGGCAGAATTACAAGAAATATTATGGAACAAGAATATCAAGAACACCCAGAGGAGGAAACAAAGTGTATTTAGAGCCGATCGGTGGTTCAATGATAATTTTTTTTATTTAAAACAAATAATCGGGAAAGCGCAGCTACCATCTGCGATATACACCTAATTTTTGTTGACGTCCAAAAAGCCTATGATACGATTCTATCTAAAAGCTTTGAGAAGTGCTATAAGAATCTAATATCAATTACACCATAGTGACAGCTCTACACGAAACTTTTATTTACGGTCAACTTCAAGAATTAAAATAGGAAATATTTTATTCCAACAATTTACTGTAACAAAGGGTCCACGAGAGGCATTCTTGTGCATACTCAATTAAATTTTTTTTTTATTTGAAATTTATGTAGTTTCTGTTACTAAAAAGAAAGGTGAAGGATATTTAGCTATACGAAAATAAGTTCCTGTTTATCTTGCAATTCGCAAACGATCAAATAATTCTGGCAAACAATAAAAATGATGTGGAATTTATGCTACGGATACAAATTGGAGAGTACAGGGGATGAGGTCTAATGTTAAACATAGAGAAGACCAAATATCTATGTGTGGATGAAAACCAAAGCGACTTACAACTGGAAAATGAAGAAATATAAATATTTGGAAAAATAACTTTTTTAAACACGAGTACAGATAATAGAGAGACAGATATAAGAATAATGCAATAATCCTGTCTAAATAGAATTCTATGGAATAAAGAAATCAACATCATACCATACCATATATGATACAATTTTTTGCCCTATGGGGCAGAAACCTGGAGGATTACAAAATGATAGAAGAAAAGAATAGAAACTATAGAAATGGATAACATGAGATAAAAGCAAAGAATTTATCGAATAGAGAGAATCCGAAATTAAATCAAAAAAGGAGCGAATGAAAAATGAAGGAACTGCAACACAAGAGATTGAAAGAAAACAATTAACATGTAAGTCGAATGCATAATAGAAGATTACTAAAAATGACGCAACCACAAGAAAGAAAAAAGAGAGAATGGTCGCGTACATCATGGAGAACCGAAGTCAGAAAAACAATGTGCGTCTGAAATCTAGAATAAGGGCTGTGATTGATGTATAGGAAGGAGTGTAACTTAAGAATCTGACAGCTACGCATGATGCTATAGATCATTCAAAAATATATAATTTTGACATGTCTTATACCTACCTTTACTCGTTTTTGAGATATATTTATATGTCTTGTGTGTGTATGGGTGTTTTATTGTAGTAGCCCTAGAGAACAATAGTGTAGAATACAATTTTATAGTGTCAAAATATAATTATTGGTTATTATGACGTTTTAATTATTACTGTAAAGGAAGTTTTTTTATTACCTAGCATTGAATTTCTCCAATAATTTATTAATAGACATGATTTATTTATTAGGGAATGCTGAGAAAAATTACCTTCTCGTAAAAGGAATATATCAGATGAAAGATACCGTGTGACGCCCACCTAATTCGCCTACTTTTCGAAGTTTAATGGAAAGATTCTATTCTAGTGGTTGTGTTAATTATCCATAGCGGAAAGTTGTTAATATAAAAGTTAGAAAGGTAGAAATTTTATTATACGTTCCGGAAAATTTCCAAATCAGGAGTCTTAATTTGTCTTCATTATGGAAAATGTTACAGTAAATAGTAAATTGAATAACATTTAAACAACTGGGATTGATATTTCAAAATTAAACTCTATACAATAACATTATTAGCACCAGCACCAAAAACCGCTCAATATATTATTTTGCAATTGCAGAAAGGTTGTGTGTGGTTCGAATTGCCGATGTAGAAAAGTAGGGTTGAAATGTTCCTCGGTTTCTGGTCAGTGTAATGGACAAGCATGTCTCAACGCTTCATCATATCTAAATAATATTAATGAAGAATGTGGATATGTACCTGAAGTCCTTAAAGCTTTAGAGCTGAATATAACAGACAACAAAGATGATGATAATGAACTGAAAATTCAAGTTGAGCGACCAGAAGAGAAAGACAATGACGAACATATTTTTTTCATTACTTCATACATTTAATTGACCTCTAAATATAACAAAATCACAAAGTGATATCAAATTAAGGGGTGTGTTTTTGAGTTTAAGATATATTTGTTCACTTTTCAACTTTTTAAGTTTTACTAAAAAATTATACATTTTCTGTAGGTACATGTCCACATAAAAGTTGTAGGTATTACAATTTTCTTTTGAAATGGTACCTCATGAAGTCCAAAAAGTCATTTTTTTAAAGAAATATACTCCAAAAACAAAATTAAAAGAAAGCAAAAAATTCAATTTTTCCCCCATCATTTCTTTTTCAAATAAAGTTAGATATATGCATGAAAAAGAAAGTTGACGTTACGTCCATAAAACTGAGCTTCTGCAGAAATCTGTACGATGAAATACTTTTCTCGAAATTAGCATTTTTTTTCAGATTTCGTCTACAACTTTCTGTAAGTGGATTTAAATATATACTATTAATATGACATACGGAATGAAAAATAATTTTCACATTATTTTATACCAATTCATTTATTATTCAAACTAGATTCAATTCAATTATTTTCAAAAATTTTGTTAATTTCTTCGTCAGTCTCTTCGAGAATATCATCTTTACTAACGTCAGGTACATCAGCATTTTCTCAACCTAACCCCATGCATTTTTTGGAGAAAATGGAGCAATTAATTCCCAACTTCTTGCAACCACAGGAGGTTTATTTGTAAAACTTGGTATCAATCCATGTTTCGACCTTTTCCAACCCAAGTCGAGAGGATTTAAAATATTCTCTTTTTATTGTCGCATTTGAAAATATGTTCTTAAGCCATGCTGTTTACTAGCATCAGTTGTTGAAGACAATTACGATAAAGTAAATTTCCTACTTAAATGCTTCTGGAATAGCTGAAACGAACACTGAAGTTTTACAACCGACACTCATTGTATTAATCCTTGAATTAGTAAGTTTAAAGTTAGAGTCCAATAAATAGACCAATATAAAGATTACTTCACCTAAAAAATACAGGCGAAAAGTTGGTATACTTTCAAAGAAAACGAGCTCTTGCAGAAGCAATGAATGTTCTTTCAATTAATGCTCTTCTCTTTTCATCCTTTTCGTATTTGAATCTCACCTTAAGCAGAATACTTAAAAATTATTTAACCATAGATACAATTTCTTTATTGGTGAGTTCAGTATTTAGGCTTTTTAGAGTCACATGTTTTGCTAAAAATAAAAACGACATTAGGATTGTTAAAAAGACTACATTCAAGGTAAACTTAGAACAGAGATTATACTCCCATTTTCTTAGTATATATTGAAGAATGTATTTCGAATTTCTATTTTCATTCTGGAAGATCTGTGTTTTTTCATTGTCAACGAGGTCTATTTTTTTCAGGAAAGGAACTAATTAGATAGTTTCCTTTCCTTTTTTCTAATGACGTATAGGGGTTTCCTTGAATTTTTAAGAGCAGTAATTACTCCCTAGAAATAATGATACCTAACTGAAAATATTTATTTCCAAAAATAATTTTTTTCTACCTCTTGGACAGATGAAATAGATTCCACAGAACCACAGTCTCTTTCTTCCCCAACTCAAAATATACAAACACACAGAAGCTGTTGTGCTGGTCTCTTAAGGGTTTCATCATGCATTTTTTAAAAGGATAAATCGAATCTCATTACTTTGTTATAATTTTTAATATAAATAAAACAATGATTTGACTGAAGTCATATTTATACGATTCGTTTGTTCCGGTTGTCTCTTTCTATCTTTCTCTATCCATAATGTCAGATTTTTTGTGACCTATAGCTTAGATTAAAAAAATTATATTTTCTGTCCTTTTATTTTTTATATACTAATTAAGATAATAGATTGATGATTCTTCTCTCACTGGATCAACTGTATTTATTTGAATAATACGTTAAGGCTCAAAAGTCACATAAGGGTACTAAATTCAAAACTGGTTTCTGGATGATAAGCTTTAAGGGTTATAAGTGATCAAATTAAAACAGTGGTTAAAAGATACTCATATTTTTCCCTAATTGAATCTTCACTTGAGGCATAGTCTTTGCTTTTGGAGTAACTGTTCTAGATAGTTTAATTGCATATTTCTTTTACAAAGGGGAGCACCGAAGCGAAACATGATAACTCACATGGGCCCTTGTTTGTGAAGCATAACATTTTGACAATATCTTGCCTTTTTATATTAGAGTCTGCATCTTTAATATTTATCTGCCCATTCCATGGACCTGTCAAAAAATAAAGAATGTTATTAGATGACGTGCCTGGTTAAATATATTTTTATTTACTTCTTTACTAGTTTGATTTAACCTATAGTCTTAAAATTATATTTTATTACATTTTTTTGATTACTTGTTAGCTTTGTTAATGAGAAAGCAATTCTTTGGAAAATAAAGCTGTTCTTTAAGTTGAGTTGCATATACTTTCCTACTTTTTTAAAGCACCTTATATGGTCCTAAATATTTTTAGAATGTGGACATTCAGTAACCATATATTGTAGCGAAAATTCTGTATTGATAAATTTTACATAATATCCATAAACTTACTCCATTCAATTCTAGACTCACCCTGTGGAATTACTGGGAAATATTCCTAAAAGATAAATATATATTCTCGTGCACTCGTTTATAAATTATTGAGATCTGTAATGTTACATACATGTTTTTGATGTATCTCAAATAACTTACTCAGCGTAAGTAAAAAAAAGCCACAGGATTTATGATAATTTGAAACTATCGTCCTTGTACAGCAATTTTAAATTATACAAGTATATTTTCATATACAAAACTCATTTTCGGGAAACTGCTTCATCGATGTTTAAGACTGAATCAAAAATAATCTGGTAGTTTTCAAGATTAGCCTGGACAGATAAACCTATGTAGCCGTCGGATCTTTTAATACTATGTAACTTTTACTTTGGGTCTAAGCGCCTAATTTATTTGTAATTTTTGTGGGAAAAAACTGGACAAAACACTGCTTTTATTGAAGGGATTTAATAAAAATCGCATTTTAGCATTTTTATATTATCATACTATCAGAAAAAAAACATATAAATAAGAAATACTGTATTGTACTGTTTACAACTTCGAGCCTATACCACTGAATGCAGCACTGTATTCTTTGCGCATATTACACAGCAAAAAGAGAAACAGGAAGAATATCAGCACATGCTATTTCTCGCTCTGAATGCGATTAGCCATTGCGTAAAGCGCCCTCTTCGGAGGTATTGGAAAAAAAATGGGTTTAAAAGTTAAAATTTCAGTAAAAAATAAAGAAATCTTTACTGCCATGGAATTACCGTTTTCCTTCTTCAGACAGTTAAAGGAAAAATATACAGTCTATTTCCTGCAAATACAAGTCTGTTCTTCTCTCCATACGCGTTTCGACCACCTAGTGGTTTATATAAAATTCAAATCCTGAGACGTGTTGGCAGGATATTAAACCTGCACACATTTTCAATGTCAGGCTGTAAAATATCAACAGTTAAACGACATCTATACAAACACCGGAGTTGATTGATTACATGATATAGCAGGCAAGGATTGAGAAGCCCTTACGCTGCAGCCTTAAAAGCTTATTTTGTCCCATGGTATATATGTTCTAGGCAAACAAGCTGCTTGCCTTGATCAAGTTTAGTAAGTGTTGACTAGTTTCTCCTGTGAATATAAACCTGCCGGATTAATAGATTCCTGAAAGGTCTCTCGTAGGTTAAATCTTCGCATTCGAAGATGATGTGTGAGACTGACTCTACATCACATAGTCTACATAATGGTTCTTTATTACAAATGCCACTTGTATCTAGATGTTTCCTTATGCTGCAGTGGCAAGTTAAAGTGCTGTCACCGGCCTGATCTGTTGTCTGCTTAGACGCATAATTTCGCGGCTTAGTTTGCTGGATGGTCTGCTCAGCAATAGATTACTGTGCCTATTGCACATAATATACTTCCAGTAGGTCTGGTGTTGTTGATCTGTCCACTAATATAACCATCTACGAATAGCAGTGTTTGTAATTCCAAATACTGGTTCTAATCCAATAAATGTTATACAGACCCTTGTCTCGTAAATTAGTCAGCTTTTTTAATGCCCGGGACGCCCTTGTGATATTATTGTGTTTTATCAGAACAATATGGTCTTGGAGAAATTCTCAGACTTGTTTTGATGCTATTTGAAAACATGCCAAACCATTCAGCGCAACCTAACTGTCATGGAAAATGAAAACGGCCCTATCCTTGTACAGACATCGATAGCATGTGTTTCTGCCTGAAATACCGCCGCATGCTGCTTCAGTGCTTTACTTGTATTAAGTCTGGGTATATTCTCGTGTATTCTGGCACCTGCACCACGGTCATTTCTCAACCCGTCCGTGAACCAGACGAGAATTCCAGGCTGACTCTATGTTCCGTCCTAGTCTACCTTACAGTCAAACTGAATCGTATAGATTTTGTCAAGGTTGTAGATGGTGTATTTCCAGCAATGAGTTCGTTACCACGCTTTAGATGCTGATATGTTCGAGGGCAGGCCAGTTCATCAAATATTGTTTTGTTCCGGCCTGTAAGGTTTAGTCGAGTTTGCAGGGTTACTGTTGGGGTGCTTCTTATGGCAATCGTGATGCATAGGCAGGTCAGTTTTTGGAGTTTGAAGAACTTTTGAGTGGTCAGTCTTTGAGTGATATTTATCCATCATATAAGTGAGCAATAAGATATTATAGGGCTTACCACCGCAGTGTACAATTCGTGCACAATGTGTGGTTGTAATTCCCAAGTCTTGCTCAGTGCCGTTTTCACTGCCATGACAGATATTTTACGTTTAGAGATAATTTTCTGCAAGTATGAGTTCCAGATAAACTTTATATTCAAGATTACACCTAGATATTTAACCTCCTTGCTAACCTGCAGCTGTGTATTGAGTGGTAGTTCTAATTTATCCAACTTTCATCTCTTAGTGAAAGGTATACTCATAAGTGTAGTTTTCCTTAAGATGCTCCTTAGTACATCTCTCTACCACTATAGTCAGAGACCCTTGCATGAGCTCCGATATAATTTTGCATATTTCCCCACTATGAGTATGACTATATCGTTAACATGCCCTTAGATATAATAATCTCGGTCATTGAAGTTTCCTAGAAGTTCGTGAACCACCAGATCATACAGAAGGGGGATAAAACCCTATCCTGTGGGTAGCCCTTCGCTACTGACACTTCTAAAGTTTAATCTAAAAATTTAGATTGTACTTGTCTACCTAGAGGCAAGTTTTGTATTCACCTACATAAAGTGTCTTCTGGAGTAACTAGATGCTTAAAAATTAAAATTTCAGTAAGATATCAAGAATTCTTAACTGTTGTAGTAATTGTTCAATAAATTACCGTTTTTTTTTTCCATCAGATAGTTAAATGAAAAATCACGGGAAATTATTTTCTGTATATACAACCCTGGTCTTCTTCCCATATGCGTTTCGACCATCTAATAGTCCCATTTGTAACGAACTAAGAGCAACGTTCATATATTTTATATAGACTGTTGTTCCTTATGAATCTTATACGTTCGTTACTGCTCCACTGATGAGAGAGGACCAGAGTTGCACTTGCAGAAAACAAACTGTCTTCATATTTTTCCTTTATATGCCAGAGGGAGAAAAAACGGCAATTTATTAACATTAGAAGAAGAGAACAAAATTAAATATTTGAAGCGAGAGGGATGGCATATATTGCTATTTGCCCTATTTCTCTTTCTGCTGCGTAATGCTCGCGAAGCATTCAATGATGTTTTAACTAGAATATACCGGAAGATTTAAAGGCGTAATAAAATAATGTGCTCTACTTTTTTAGAATCACTGTAAAATTAAAATGAAAATGTACATTGTTTTTAAAAAAACATATGTTTTTGCAATGTTGAATCTTATATTAAGCCTATGGTTCAAACTTTTATTTGTCTTAAGTTGCTAAGTAATTGATAGATTGTGAATGGTCGATATAGTTATTTATAGGTAAACTGTTTAACGCAACAGAAAAAAATCTTGTGGTTGGTAAGAACTTGCATTTACAGTGATCTACTTACGAAATTATCTTTTTTTGTGTCATTTTTCAAAATCCGTATAAAGTTTTATAAAATTTGTTTTTGTTTACCGCCTCTTTATCTCAATTTAATTCGTAATAGGAAATTTCTAAGCTGATGAGCTAAATATTTTTTTTCAAAAAAATCATATTTTATTGGGAATTTGGAGAGATTGATAAACTTTTAATACAAGTTATTAAAAGATAATAATATTGCTAAGAACCAGGATTATAATAAATCGCATCCACAAAAAAAAAATATGTAACTGCGAGTTTTTGTGTTAATATATATATTTTAATTTGACATAACAGGCTATATATACATATGCATTTATAAATATTTATGTAGTTTCAGGTTTGCTATATTAAACCCTTGAACCGAAATCTTTATGAATAAGTATCTGTTTACTCTTTTTATTTAACGAGAATAATTTATTTAAGGCTCTGATATTTAAAAGAATGTAAATATGTAATAATACAAAAAATTCTTTAATTATATAATTCAGCGTTGCTCAACCTGTCAATATTTGGGATTCAAGTTTCCATACCCGGTTTAATCGCGCCGATTTTTTGGAGTTCCATCTAGATTTATTTTATTAATTTTTGCTTTGGTGTTGCTATACCATTATAAGTTAAATATCTCCCTAAAATATTAAAATTATGCTTCCCTTTTATTACATGACGCTTCTCTAAAAGAGGCGCTCTCCGCAGTTTAAAAATCGCTGATTTACTTCTCTTGGAACGAAAAATTTTGAGAACGAATACGTTTTTAATATTTTAATTTAATGATAAAAAATTATTTACAACTTGACGACTAGAAGAGCTTATAAATATGTAATAATGCGACATAAACCTTAATTATTTAATTAAATAATTTACTCAAATTGCATTATTATTTACAATTCTTAAGTAGTTAGAAAAAAGTGTTTTTTATACTGTTTTATTTAGAATATTAGCAATAACACTCTTTTCAGTAGCATCGATTCAGAAGACAAGAAAACCATCACTTCTGAGAAAAGTACTACCAAACCAGCGACTCAGAGTTGGAGAAACCTCAGGGCTGTTATGGCATATTACCATTCGCTGCGCAAAATCAAGAGGTTTTTTACATTTTGATAATCGTATTGTGTTAAATTATTATTTCCTCGATGGGTGTAATACCAGAAAATCAAACACAAAATGAATTGAATCCTTTAGAAATCCAACAAAATCAAAAAAAAAAAAATCACAAAAAATCTTTTTTTTTTTTTGAAATTCTTATATTGATATCACTAACCCTTCTAAACTATATCTGGTAAACACCCATTATGTACAGAAATTTCTCCTCTACAATTTTTATACCTACTTAGAGGTCGTTTTTTCCTATTGGTTGTTCTGCATTGATTTTTGATGGTCTGTCTCTATTTTATTCTATTTACCACTGATTCATATGGTTCTATATATGATTTTGATTAAAAAAAAACTAAAAAATACTGCTGATTATAAAAACTAAAGCATGATATCATGAAATAAATTTACCAAATGCTCATTTTTTTTAATCAGTTCAGTATTTTTCAAGATACGCTTCTCTAAAACTAGAGAAGTATCGGCATATTTAACCGGTGAAAACTGTTTGTTGCTTCCTTAGAATCAGTGTAGCCATATAATTAACCTACTTATTGTACTACTAAATTTGCAGTTTTTTACTAAAACTGACTTACCTTTAGTTAGATGTTATGTATTTGTTATCTTTTTCGTGTTGTAATATGTTAGGTATCGATTTGAGGTTCGCTTAGAATACTTTAAACTAAAATTTTATTTTATTATTTCTGCATACCCGATTCTAATGAAGTTAAATTTAAATATGTTAATTGGCACTCAAGTTATAAGAAGCTAGCTTATTTTATGTTCTAATTTGGTATTAGACAAATAACTTTTTTATTATTAATTTCTCATAAAATATAATAAATAATAATAAAGCTTTACTTGTTTTAAATTTGGCTTAATTTTTGTTAGAAAATATAAAATATTTATGGATAGAGTGAACTCCAAAAATCACAAACATATATTTTTAACAGAAAAATCATTTTCGAAGTTTTAATTCTCATATATTCTAAACACTATATTTACAATTTAATGTTACTAAAGAAAGTATAAATGTTTTGAATCCTAGAAAATGAAAAAAACATAGAATAATTTATTATGATTATTACGAGTTTAAAAATAAATTTTAGACCTCTTAAGTGCTCAAATATTACGTTGTTCTACTTTTGAGGCACTTTACATAGCCTGGCTCAAATTAGGTCATCACCATTTTATTTTTAGATTTTTATCATCGATCGAATTATCAAACTCATTAATTTTTTTCTTTCGAATGTGAATCAGTAATTAGAAAAATAATTGGGTATCGCGTTTTGAAAATCTTCGGTAAACATATTTATTTCTAAAAAAAGTTGATGCTGGTAGCCGTTACTATGTGGTAGTTAATCATCTTCGGGAAATGTTTAAAAGGAACTACTATGTTTTATACCACTAAATTTATTAAGAAAACAATGACTGCAGTTTCAACTCATTGAGTCATTTTCAAACTGAATTACAAAGGTAGACTAAGTATTCAATACAGAACCATGAGAAAATTTAACAATAAATAAAAACTACCTGAGATATTTCATTATTACAAAGGAGAGGTACTAAATTTTGGGAACTAATTATTATTTGGCGACAACAGATAACGGGGAAAACCCAAGTTCTGTCTGGTCATTAAGCAAATTTACATTTTTATTTCTACTGTGTTTATATATTTCTAAAGATTCAAGAATATTTAACTTTTGGACCTTTGTTGAATAATGTAATATGTCAGTGTTGCCTAAATCAGGAAAACTGTGGCCGTATTCTAAGCAATGGTTGGCAAAGCTCGAGTCTGTTTTTTGTAGTCTATATGATCGGTGGTGTTCTGAAAAGCGAGTTTTAAAGCTTCTACCACTTTGTCTAATATACAAGTTATTACACTCTGAACATTTTAACTTATAAACTCCTGATTTATCAAATTTATTAATTTTATCTTTAGCATTGTAAAGGATAGTGGACAGATTGTGTTGAGATTTAAAGGCTACTTTTATGTTATGTTTGGAAAGAGTATTAGCTATGTTTTCTGATAAGGTACCACAGTATGAGAAAGATATATAAGATGAACTATCTTCATCATTTTTTATTTTAGGATATATTAAATTAAAAGCTAGTTATTTTTGTTTTTTAGTTATTAATTTCTTTATGGTTTGTTGGGAGAAATTCTTTGATATTGCAAGCCTTTCAATGATATTTAGTTCCTCTTGAAGATCTTCTTCAGAGACAGGCAAAGAGAATGCTCTATGTATCATTGAATTGTATGCAGCCATTTTGTGTTGTAAGGGGTGAAAAGAATCATTAGATATAGTATTACCTGTAAACGTTGGTTTTCTAAAAATTTTTAATTTACACTGATTATTGAGGTGAGATATGGTGAGATCAAGAAAATTTATTTTATGGTTATTTTCAGTTTCCAGAGTAAATTGAATTTTTGGATGGCAATTATTAATGAATTGTAAGAATTTTTGAAGCTGTCTAGAAGTGCCTTTAAAACATGCTAGAACATCATCTACATATCTGTACCAAAATTGAACATGGTTTTTGCTTAAAGGGGAATTAAGAATTTTGTTTTCTAAGTTTGACATGAAAATGTCTCCTAGGAGAGGGCTAAGAGGAGAACCCATTGGTAGGCCTGAATTTTGTAAATAAAATTTGTTATTAAACTGGAAATAGGTTTGTGATAGGCAAAGTTCGAAAGAGGATAAGATTTCAGAAGTAACTATTGGATTTATATTTCGTTCCTGTAAGATTTCTTGGATAAGTATAAAACATTCATCTGTTGGAATATTAGAAAACATGCTTTTTATGTCAAAAGTAACTAATATGGAGTTATCTGGGATTTTTATGTTTTTTAATTTTTGGACGAGATCTACTGAATTATTTAAACTGTGACTTGGTTTAAAGTTGCTTATTTGTTTGAAGAATGAATTTAGTTTCATCCTGAGTTCTCTCAAACAAATAGGCAACTTTAAACCAAGTCACAGTTTAAATAATTCAGTAGATCTCGTTCAAAAACTAAAAAATATAAAAATCTCAGATATCTCCATACTAGTTTCTTTTGACATAAAAAGCATGTTTTCTAATATTCCAACATATGAATGTTTTATACTCATCCAAGAAAACTTACAGGAACGAAATATAAATCCAATAGTTACTTCTGAAATCTTGTCCTCTTTCGAACTTTGCGTATCACAAACCTATTTCCAGTTTAAAAACAAATTTTATTTACAAAATTCAGGCCTACCAATAGGTTCTCCTCTTAGCCCTCTCCTAGCAGACATTTTCATGTCAAACTTAGAAAACAAAATTCTTAATTCCCCTTTAAGCAAAAACCATGTTCAATTTTGGTACAGATATGTAGATGATGTTCTAGCATGTTTTAAAGGCACTACTAGACAGCTTCAAAAATTCTTACAATTCATTAATAATTGCCATCCAAAAATTCAATTTACTCTGGAAACTGAAAATAACCATAAAATAAATTTTCTTGATCTCACCATATCACCTCAATAATCAGTGTAAATTTATTATTTTTAGAAAACCAATGTTTACAGGTAATACTATATCTAATGACTCTTTTCACCCCTTACAACACAAAATGGCTGCATACAATTCAATGATACATAGAGCATTCTCTTTGCCTCTCTCTGAAGAAGATCTTCAAGAGGAACTAAATATCATTGAAAGAATTGCAGTATCAAACAATTTCTCCCAACAAACCATAAAGAAATTAATAACTAAAAAACAAAAACAACTAGCTTTTAATTCAATATATTCTAAAATAAAAAATTATAAAGATAGTTCATCTTATATATCTTTGTCATACTGTGGTGACGTATCAGAAAACATAGCTAATACTCTTTCCAAACATAACATAAAAGTAGCCTTTAAATCTCAACACAATCTGTCCACTATCCTTTACAATGCTAAAGATAAAATTAATAAATTTGATAAATCAGGAGTTTATAAGTTAAAATGTTCAGAGTGTGACAGCTTGTATATTGGACAAAGTGGTAGAAGCTTTAAAACTCGCTTTTCAGAACACCACCTATCATATAGACTACAAAAAACAGACTCGAGCTTTGCCAACCATTGCTTAGAACACAGCCACAGTTTTCCTGATTTGGGCAACACTGATATATTACATTATTCAACAAAGGACCAAAAGTTAAATATTCTTGAATCTTTAGAAATATATAAACATAGTAGAAATAAAATATGTAAATTTGCTTAATGACCAGATAGAACTTGGGTTTTTCCCGTTATTTGTTGTCGCCAAATAATAATTAGTTCCCAAATTTAGTACATCCCCTTTGTAATAGTGAAATATCTAGGTAGTTTTTATTTATTGTTAAATTTTCTCATGTTTCTGTATTGAATACTTAGTCTACCTTTGTAATTCAATTTGAAAATGACTCTGTGAGTTGAAACTGCAGTCACTGTTTTCTTGATAAATTTAGTGGTATAAAACATAGTAGTTTCTTTTAAACATTTCCCGCATATTTATTTCACGATAAAAATACAGTCTGGATATCGACTGTACCATCATACTAGAAACAATCAATATTTTGTTGTGTCTTTCATTAATTTGTTATAAAAAATTAACACCAAAAAATTGCGTTTTTTTTTTGCTTATAAAATTAAGACTAATGAATCAATTTTAATGATATAATAAATAGAAAAAAACGGAAAATTATATAACAAATTAATAGATACAGAGTGAAAAATATAACAAAATATCATTACGGATTAGTTTAAGCTTGATGTCAGATTCGGTATACTGATAGATGCCGTGGGATTAGCCTAACTGTTTAAGGCGCTAGGACTGATAGGGACGACCACGGCCAAGCGCAGGTTCAAGCCCCGTGCACGGCAACTTACTTATTTAAGTTGTCAGACCATTAGAGGATAGTCCCACTAGTCGGTAGACACTTGACTGACAAAGAGTGTAAAAACTCGGGGTTAGTTGAGTGTCGAGGACCGTGATTCGGAACCCACGTTAAAATGTAGGTCCAGTCGCTTCCGACGCGACTTTAAGCCCCAAATCTTTGAACTTTGGTATACTGATAGCATTTTTGTCACAGAGTTACTTATTTTTTTTTCACTATTGAATGGCCTGTTATAGTAATAAGATATTTTAACATTTTTATTTGGATCGAGTTAATAATGGAATTGACTCTCACGCTTAATGCAAATTATTTGTTAAATCTTAGCAAATAAATATGAATTTTGTTCAATTCGAAAAGTGTAATATACTGGAAATTTATATAGGGTGTTAGAAAAATAACCTTAGGTAATTTAACCACCGTTTCTGCACATTATTTTGATGAAAAATGTTCTTTACAATAGGAGCTTAAAACCTAGCGCTTCTCGTAAAAATATAGGTAAGAATTGAAATTTTAATCAAAACCAATGAACTACAAATAAACTGATTAACATTGTTAGAAGGAACTTTTTAAATTAAAAAAATAAGTTATTCATCAATCAAAAGAATATGACAACGTCGCGGTAATTTTTAATACTTGTAGTTCGAAATAAATAGGTTTTATCTAAATAATTTTTTGCTAGACTTCACTTTTTTTTTAAACGATAGATTCGACAAAAGACATTGATAGATACGACAAAGGATGTTTAACATTGCAATATTTCAGCGTTGGTCATTGCGTGTATTACGATTTAACACGAAAAATGTTTTCTAGACGCGAATATCACTATATGCTTTTTATTTACAGAGAAAGTTTCTAAAATTCCGAAGAAGCTAGGCGTATTTGTGGGCAATGATATCCAGAAAGGGTGCTTCCAGTTCGACAAACGTCTGTCCGAGATTGTCAAAGACTTTTAAATTCGAGTAGTGTGAATCCGAAATTTCAAGAATTTGCGCCACAGCACAAGATCGGTCCTTAAACCGAATAAAAATTTTTATATCTACCAGAGGTACTTGAAATATTGCGCGACAAGTAGAAGTTTCCCACTGGATTGTCCATAAAATCCTAAAAAAGCAACTAGTCTACTAGACCAGGGCTTATCTGTAAAATATTGGGGTTTCGTGGATATGAAATGGAACAATCTCAAAATATATTTTCCTTATTGCAAAATAGCAGTAATTAAGAAAAAAGTAAAAAAAAAACAGTTTTTTAATCGATTTTTTTCGACCATTTTAATTTCTCTGAGGACCTTCATATTAGATCAAAGAAAACTTTGTGTCATGATAAAATAACACGCTAAAATTCGTTAGGATCGAATTGATAGTTTTTGCACAATAATTTTGCAATCCGATTTCGTTCACAAAAATTGACTATTTTTCACGTTTGTCTGAGTCCAAAATATCACATTTTTTCACAATTTAATTTTATTTTTGACATATAGTAGGGAACTTAAGTTTTCCAACGCTTTTTTCAGAATCAAAATCGGATGATGTGGACGCCCTCAGGAATTGTCTTTAAACATTGTTGATATTTTTGCTTATAAACAAATAGATTATCTCGGCGAATTTTCATTGGATTTTTTTTGCAATAAATGGTTTGAAAGTACTTGGAAAGACGCTACTTTTCGTGAAAAAGAATCTTAAATCCATCAATTGGTTTCCAAGATACAAACTGTCAAAGTTGACAGCTTATTACGGTGAATCTATAAACAATACACACCTAATTCTTGAACCAAAATCTTTGGCTTGCCAAGTTCTTTTTTGATATAAATATTTAAATGTTTATGTTATCGAAAACTTTAATAAAAAATTAGAAGAATATCGTCCATGCGTGTGAAAAATGAAAAAGAGTGGGGTGGGAAGCTCTCATTTTAAAATTGAATTCGAAGATTCAGAATACATCTCTGAGACAAATTTTCATTTTCTCGGCTTCTAATGGATCAATTTTGATCATTTTTTTCAAAACCCATGTACCGCGAATAATGGAGCTCAAATATTATAATGCCATGTGTCCACCATGCATTTATTTTGTTATAAACAAATGACGTTATTTATGCATCATACTTACAGCCTACTATACCCTATAGTATTGGACTTTGCAAACGAATCTTTGTTTACTAATATAATTAAGCATTCTATAACCATATATATTTACTTTAATTATCCAAATTGTTTAAACAATCATTGTTTAAACAAATTGAAAAAAATTTTGGTTTTAAATTATTTTATTCGTAAAATACAGATAAAAATAAAATAGTTATTCTTTATAAATTATGTTCAAAAAGTTCAATAAAGCACTCTTAACACTATATATTATATTACAATCTTTACGGACTGGAGAAATTAATTTTTTTTTTCATTCGACTCGGACTCTCTTAGGTTGTGCAGATGTTTCTTACTCCCGCTCCACTACTTTCATGTTAACGGTTACATTTTAAAGCATCATGCTCTCATCTCTCAAAATATTGCATCTCCAAATATTTGTAGAAATATTGTGTTACTTATAACTTAAAAACTATTAAGTTTTCATATATGATTTATATAAAATAATTATTTTATTTTTATTTGTATTTTACGAATAAAATAAATTAAAACCAAAATTTTTTTTAATTTGTTTAAACAATGATTGCTTAAACAATCTTGATAATTAAAGTAAATATATATCGTTATAATATGCTTAATTATATTTATAAACAAAGATTCGCTTGGAAAGTTCAATACTATAGGGTGCAGTATGCTGTAAGTATGATGCATACATAACGTCATTTGTTTATAACAAAATGAGTGCATGATGGGTACATGGCATTATGATATTTGAGCTCCATTATTCGCAGTACATCGTCTAAAAAAAAATGATCAAAATCGTTCCATCAGAAGCCGAGAAAATGAACAATAAAATATTTGTATCAGAAAAGAACTCGGCAAGACAAAGTTTTTGGTTCAAGAATCAGGTCGTATTGTTTTTAGATTCACTGTAACAGGTTGCCAAATTTGACAGTTTGTATCTCGGAAACCTTTTGACGGATTTGAAATTTTTTTCACGAAAAGAAGCGTCTTTCCAAGTACTTTCAAACTAGGTATTGCAAAAATGATTCTGAAAAAAGCGTTGGAAAACTTGAGTTCACTACTATATGTCGAAAATTTAAATACGTTAATGTGATATTTTGGACTCAGACAAACTTGAAAAATGGTCAATTTTTGTACACGAACTCGGATTACAAATTAACTGTACAAAAACTATCAATTCGATCCTAACAAATTTTAGCGTGTCATTTTATCATGGCATAAAGTTTTCTTTGCTCTAACATGAAGGTCCTCAAAGAGATTTAAATGGTCGAAAAAAATTGATTAAAAAACTGATTTTTTTTACCTTTTTTTTTTTTAATTATTGCTATTTTGCAATAAGGGAAATATATTTTGACATTTCCGACCAACCTACCTTATGGTAAATTTAATTAAGAAACTTTTTTTTCTCTTTAACTTTCCTCTAAAATGAATACGTTCAAAGTTACATGAGAGAAAGTTTGAAAAAAAACCTTTTTTTTTCGTAAATTTTATGTGTTTAATAATAAAAACAATGTGGCCCAACTTTTTGAATTGACGCATATCAAATTTATCGTTACTCAGGTTATTCTGAAGGCTTTCATGTAAAAATCTCCATGTTCCATTTCACATCCACCTACAAACAGATAAGCCCTGGTCTATATCAAAAGTAATAAGTTTAGGAAAAAATAGTTTTTACATATGAAAAAGTAATTTATAAATAGTGAAAGTGTCTGAATAACCTATTTTCACGCTTATGTGAAAAATTCAGTTTTAGTTTAGAAAAGTACTTACTTTCAACTTACTCTCAACAATTTGAAATATACCAAAAAAACACTTACTTATACCCTTTAAAGATAGACTGGTATAAATATTAACTCTAGAAAATTTGCAAAATATACAGATATAAGCCCAAATTACTTAATGAAAGGAAAATTTGTTTTTATGCGTGGGTGTCAATTCCATGAATAACTGGATCGAGATAAAAATATAAAGATATCTTCTTGACTTGAGATTTACGAATTTGGTATATACAATAGAATTAATTTGAGAATTTTCTTAGGGTTTAATGATTTAGTCGACGACGTAGCTTTTAAAATAAGTAGATTATAAATACTGCTAACTTAATTTGAAACAGGCTGTTTATTTTTTATAGATCAAGCTTGTTATGAAGGATACAATTTTATATCTTATTAATTATGAAAAAGTTTTCATTCGCTAAGGTTCTTTGGAGAACATAATAATATGAGAATTTGCAATTTGTAAATAATATTTTTTGTTATTATAGTAAACATATATTAAATTCATATTTTCCATTTCTCTCAATAGTGTTTGCTTAAACTTAAAGTATAAAAAGTTGTTTTGCAGCTAGAATGTTTCAAACTTTGGCTCATATGTATTACTAGTCTTCATTTCAGAAGCATTTTGGCATTATTTTGTTGAATGTGTTTTCTCACGTCTATTATTATCTACTATTATACAGGGTTGTGATAAAGAAATGGATCAGCCTTTTATATGGAATGCTGCTTATTTAATGAAAAATCACTCGTGCCCTTTTTTTAGAAAACAAACTATTATACAGGGCGAAACAGAAAACAAAAGATATCAACTCAGATTGTATATTATTACATTTTAAGATTCTACAAGAAATGTGAAACATTTTTCATAGAATATGCCTTATACCTATTTTCAACTGGTTTCATAATATTTACACTTTTGGATTTTAAAACACAATAGGCAAACAAGAAGCTATTAAAGAAAAACTTTAATAAAATATTGAACATCTTTTCCAGCAATTGTTCCGCAATAGATCAGTAGGTCTAAATATTCCTTTCGTACATTTTGTACATCTTGTAGGCAGTGGCCGATCCAAGGGAGGAGGGGTGGGGTTGAAGATGATCGCCTCCTCCCCTATTAGCTTCGAGTTTCGGAAAATAGACCCGACTCTGTCGCTTACACTAGAAATATGAATGCATTTCTCTCATCTTGACAACTCGGGTTCGCTTGCGATCGTTTCCCCCGAAGAGCTTTGAATTCAGAAAAATAGACCGGACCCTGCCTCTTACCTAAGAATGTGAAGGTTGCTGGCATCTCCCCCCTCCCGTCGACAACTCGCGTTCGCTTGCGATCGCCCTCCCCGAAGAGTTTTTAATTTTGAAAAATAGACCGGACCCTGTCCCTTACCTAGGAATGTTAATGTTGTTGGTATCTCCCTTCTCCCCGTCGACAACTCGCGTTCGCTTGCGATCACCTTCTCCAAGAGTTTTGAGTTCAGAAAAATAGACCGGACCCTAACTCTTACCTAGGAATTTGAATGTTGTTGGCATCTCTCCCCCTGTCAACAGCTCGCTTTGCCTTGCAATCGCCCCCCCCCCTCCCAAGAGTTTCAAATTTAGAACGGCTGGCGTCTCCCCCCTGTCGACAACTCGTTCTTACTTGCCATACTGTATTTTTATAATATCACCGCTTCCCCCTCCAGAGGGGCTGGATCCGCCGCTAGTTGTGGGGAACTTTCCTCATAAAAAAAAAAGTTAGCAGGTTACAATCGGGCCATCTAGGTGCTCACTTCGTTGCCCTTCACCACTTCCCTGGAAATATTATATTTAAGTTCTCCTTTACATCAGTAGCATAGAACATAGAGACACCATAAAATTAATTTTGGTAAACCTCGGTTAGTAATCTAATTTGTTTTAAATAAAAAATTGTTAATAATTTAAAAAAAAATTGTAAAATTAAAAACATTTTCTTATCCCTTTGCTGATTCTAGGCAAAAAGTGTCTCCCGTGATTTTTTCGTTTGGCGGATAGTTTTTGAATTAAAAATCGTTAAACATTTGAAAAACGGCATTTTTTGCCTCCTTTCAATATGAATAACTTTTAGCTAAATAAGTATTTTCACATTTTATACTTGATTGATGTTTCAAGTCAAGAACTGCCAGATGGAATTAATAATAATGTATAAATGTAACATTTTTATTGCTTTTTAACGCTGTAAACAAATAGGGTTCCATTAATTGTAACGTATGCGCCGCCCCGTATGACGGGAAGTGAAAGTCTGCTTATAGGAGCTCACCTAATGCACATAATCTATTATAGTTTTCGTTCATCATTGCGTTAATACTTTTAAACTCATCATTCACTATTTTCAAAGCTCACTGTACGGCGTCTGTAGGTGAACTGACGCTTGCAACTCGGGTGCTGTTGGTCTCGTGTGTACGTGAGGCTAGTTCGTTGGCTGGATGGTTCTGGCCAATCAGATTGCGAGACCTACTGCGCGTCATCGGCACTGTTGCCAGTATTGGGGGTCGTATTGCCGAGTTGTAATCCGTATCTTTACTATCTACTGCTGGTTGATGTTTCGTAAGCAGATTTTTCAGTTATTAGGCAGCCCTGGCTATCGTCTCTGTTATTTAAGTTGTTGGGCCTCTGCAATTTCGAGGGTTCCCTTATAACTCTTGTGAACAGGTTTTCACATCTCGATAGAATTTTTGTTCCTGAGAAATGTATCTTATGTCCTATGTTCAACAAGTATTTGTTCGTCTCTTCTAGAGCTTGTTTTATGGTTGGTTTGGTCTACATCGTACACTCCCTGGTTTTCTGGAGGATTTTTTCTTTAGGTGTTGGCAGGTTTTCTAAAGGGATTTTTTCTTTCGGTGTTGGCACGAGATCCTTTACTTTCCGGTATGTGGTGAAAATTGTTTCAATGTTGTGTCTCTTGAGAATTTTTGCGATTTTATCTGTGGTGCTTCTGACATAAGGGAAAAAAGCTTTGGAGCTCATCTCTTGGTTTTCGCAATTTTTCGGGGCCAAGCGCTTGTTTTTTTTTGAGTCTTCTCTATATGTTCTTTTTTATAACCATTTTTTGTTAAAGCGTCTTGCAGTATATTCATTTTTTCGTGGTAATTTTCTTGATCTGTAAGAGACTGCCATCCAAACCCCAGTGATATTACTAGGGCAAATCTGGTGGTGTGAGTGGCTTTTTTTAGACAGTGTGTGGAAGCAACTCACGGCTATGGCTACGTACGGAAATGGCACATTCGTTATCTGGTAACATGAAGAAGAAAATCTCAAGAATTTCCCAAATCACATACACAGTATTCACTCAAAAATCAAATTTACCATGGAAACTGAACAGGAAAGGAAACTACCTTTTCTAGATATTCTACTGAAAGGAAAAAAGACGTCAGTAGAAAAATCTTCAAGACGTTTCGCAAATATCTCAACTAGCATTTTCAAGTGATGCTTCTTCGACGGCGGCTCGCCTTAAAATCAACATGCTGGTCCTCTGTCTACCTTTTCACAGTTTGGTGCTTGCGCAGGTTATTCCTTGTCTGCTTGGTTGGTTTCCTTGCTTTCCTGGTTCTGAGTTTCTTCTCCTCTCGCTGTTTTGTTTCTCAGGTTGTTGTATTTTGACTCTCATCTCTCTTGTTAAGGTTTTCAGTTTTTTTTTTATTTCGTGAGCTCCTCTGATGATGCTCGTTCTGTAGTGCTTCTTGGGTGCGATCTGTTTGGTTTCCTGGAAATTTATAATGTATCCTGTTTCCTGATGATGCTGGAATAATGCTGATTTGGTTTGCTTATTCTTTATGCTATTTTTATGTTCCTGGACTCTGCTAGAGATTCTTTTGCGTTCTGTTTTATGGCTTTTTTGATATTGTGTTCTTTGTAGGTGTTTTGTTTCAGAGTTTTGGTTATGTTGTTGGGTTCTTCTTGGCGGTGCGTGGGTTTGGTTTATCGCAAGGATCTGGAGATCAGTGTCTTAGCGACTAATTGTAATTGTGATGAATGGTGGTAAGATTCGGTATTTAAGTAACTGTTTGGATGTATGAGTTTTCTGTAGACCGTGTATTCGATGATTGGGTCATCTTTTCTGGTGATTAGAAGGTCAAGACTGGGTAGCTACTTATTGACCTCGACCTCCAATGTGAACTGTATGCTATGATAAATGCTCTTTAGTTTCTCTAAAAATATGTCGCAAGGATCGGGAGATCAGTGTCCTGGCGACTGATTCTAACTGTGATGGATGGTGGTAAAATTCGGCATTTAAGTAACTGTTTGTATGTGTGGCTTTTCTGTAGACCGAATAATCAATTATTAGGTCGTCTTTTCTGGTAATTATAAGGTCAAGGAAAGGTAGCTGCTTATTGACTTCGACCTCCAATGTGAACTGTATGCGGTAATGAATGCTGTTTAGTTCCTGTAAAATTATGTCTAGGTTGGATCTTCCGTGTGGCCAGATGATGAAGATGTCATCCATGTAACGTTTTCAGTGTTTTGGTTTTGTTTTGGTTTTTTTAGATCTTTTGTTTCGAAATATTTCATAAAAGGGTTTGCGATGACTGGTGATAGCGAAGATCCCATAGGAGCACCATCTGTCTATCTCTAGAAGTTATTTTCATAGAAAAAATATGTGTTTTTGAGACAGTATTCAGAGAGGTCGATGAAGTGATGTGGGAACTCCTCGTTCATAGCAATCTGGTCTAGAGCTTCATCAATTGGTATGCTTGGATACAGGGATTTGATGTCCAGGCTTTTTGCAGTTTTAGCCCTTGAAGTATGATGACCAGGTGATCCGAATTTTTCAGGTATGGATCTGCAATTTCGGTCGCCCGTTGCATATGTTGTGCCAGGTATTTTTCCGGTTGTTGAAGAGGTGGATCTACTGCATTTACTGTGGATCTTATCGGTGTTCCTTTTTTATGATTTTTCGTAGTTCATATAGTTTGGGACACCTGCTTGCTTTTTCCCGAGGAACGATTCGTTTTTCTATTTTCTCTCCTAGTTTGGCGGTTTTGATTACGTTTTTTTGTCAACTGATGGGACAAGATTTGAAAATATTCATCTGATGAAAACTTATCCATATTGAAGTGCCATTTTACAAAAAAGGATTTTTAACTGAAAAACAGGCATCTAATGGAAAAATCACAAGAGACACTTTTTGCTTAGTATCCTCTAAAGAGTACAAAAATATAATTTTTTTCATTATTATTATTTTTTTTTATTTATAACAACTTTTCAATCAATTTTCAGGACTCCACACCCGATATTCTTAATCAGGGAGTCAAATATAAAAACTTTGGTGGAGCTATGTCTCCTCATCGGCTATGAAAGCCCACTAGGCTCGCGGACTAGACCATTATCATATGGAGATAAAGTTACTAAAGCTGGAACCACATCATTGTGAAGAAAACACAGGAAGCTATCCCCAGTGATATTTTCGTCAAAAAAAAATGGTCTAATTCCCTAATTTTTTACAATATTTGCCCAGTCATATTATTTTTTATTATAATGGGCGTGATTCTTTTCGATCTAGTCAGGATTTAAAATTATAAACATCTTCTTCTTCTTCTTCAAGTGCCTTCTCCATTGCGGAGGTTGGCAATCATAATAGCTATTTTAATTTTTGAGGCAGTTGCTCTAAATAGTTGTTTTGAACTGCATCCAAACCATTCCCCTATGTTTTTTAGCCATGAAACTTATCGTCATCCCACGCCTCTTCTGCCACTTATCTTGCCCTGGATTATGAGCCGTAAGATGCTGTACTTTTCTCCTCGCATAATGTGTCCGAAATATTGCAGTTTTCTCTGTTTTACTGTTATCTCGACTTCCTTTTCTTTCCCCATTCTTCTCAACACTTCGGCGTTCGTAACTCGATCCACCCAGGAAATCCTCTGAATTCTTCTATAGGTCCACATTTCAAAAGAGTTGTCTTCTCATTACCTCTCGATTCAGTGTCTATGCTTTCATTCCATAATACACTATATACGTAACATTTAGTCAGTCGTATTTTCAGGGCTAACGTTAGATCTTTGCTGCAGATAACCTTTTTCATTCTAATAAAGTTGGCACGTGCTTTCTCAATTCTGGTTTTTATTTCGACGGTATAGTCATTATTTTCTGTTATTAGGGTTCCCAAGTAAGTGTACTTCTTAACTCTTTCTATGTGCTGGCCTCCTACCATTAGGGTTCATTATTATTGGTGTTGTTTTTACTAATTATCATGTTCTTTTTCGTGTTAAGAGAGAGTCCATATTCTCCACTTACTTTTAATATTTTATTCATTATCTTTTCTAGGTCTTTCAAACTATCAGCTATTATTATGGTGTCATCTGCATACCTAATATTGTCTGACTCCCCTTTGTATTTCCACATCTCTGGACATTTCCTGTCCAAATCTTACTGCCGCTCGCTGATTGTAATACAGATTTGATATCAACCTTAAATCCCTTTCATCCAAATTTTTACTTCTGAGAATCTCTATCAGTTTGTCATGTTTGACCCTATCAAAAGCTTTGTTGTAATCTATGAAGCAGACATAGAGGTCCTGATTGATATCTAAGCTTCTTTGAGTAAGCACATTAAAAGCAAATAATGCTTCTCTTGTACCCACCCCGTTCCGGAAGCCAAACTGTGTGTCACTAATATCCAGCTCCAATTTGGAATGTATTCTAGCGTGTACAATTTTTAAAAGGGTTTTCAAAGTATGTGACATGAGACTGATTGTTCGATAGTTACTGCATTCTTTTGAATTTGCTTTCTTTGGTAAACATATGAATGTTGATGTTAAAATTTCTCGGAGGATAGTTCCTGTCATGTAAATTGTATTAAATAATCTCACCAATAAATCTAAATTTTTGTCATTGATCAGCTTCAACAACTCACCTGGCATTTCATCTGGATCAACAGCTTTATTAGTTTTTATCGACCTTAATGCATAAATGACCTCTGCTTTAGTAATTTCAGGCCCTATGTCACCGCCCAGACTGTTTATAGAAGAAATTTTGTGTCTTTGATCTTCAAATAGTTTCTCTATGTATTCTTTCCACCTGCATAATTTTTGTTGGGTTTCCATAATAATGTTTCCCTCCTTGTCTAGCAATACGTTTGAGGTTTTTCTCTTTTCTATTCCAGCTATCTTAGACTACAATAAATACATGCAAATCAGTAAATTATTTTAAAAGCCAAAAGACTAAATATTAAGAAATAGTTAAAGACAGGTAAAGGGTGTTTTATAAAAATATCTATTGTAGAATCTTAAAATGGAAATATATTCAAGTGTTTCGTTATATAAATTTAAGTTGATGAATGTATCACTTTTCCAATCCAACCTGTATAATATTTTTATGCGGTTTGAGCGATTTTTCATCAAATACGTTTGTTCGATATAACAGGATGATCCATTTCTTTATTAAAACCATGTATATAGTTATGGTTTTGTACTTTTATTCTTTTGAATTTAATTTGTTTTATTAACATCTCTATTTCAACACGGTACATTACTTATTGTTTACTAACTCATATGGTATCTTGACCTGTTTAGTTTAAAGTAGTTCTATTAGAAAGTTGTATTTTGCATGTTTAACACAGTAGATGAGTCTTTAGAGAACTTAGAATTATTACCCAAAACAAATGAAAATAACTGACATTTAGTAAAATAAGTATCTTTGACTTATAGGGTAAAAGAACAAGTTCGTTTATTTATATATTTATGCAGGCGTGGTAAAAAAATATACTGCGCAAAATGACTTAAGGATCGTCTCAAATTTTCTGAAATTTTGTTTTAGATCACAACATGTTATAGCCAAAACTAGTTTAAATAAAAAAAAAAGTTAGTTTTTTTTTCAGCTCAGGCTTTTTTTTTTGTGTCATAAACAGATGACTACTAAATTTTGCTGATTTTTCATATTTTAATATTTATACCAACGCTACTTTAAGGAATTTTTAAATTTCAATATTATGAGTTATGAATCTAGAAAAGAAAATGTAAAGAAAGTCTCTGAATAATTTTCAAACATCTATGGTAATTACATACATCAAAAGTAGCGTTTCTAAAGACAAATTTCTGCTTAGCTAATCCGTTACATCAAGATCGTGGAGTAGGTCTTTAAAAACAAGTGATGTAAAAATGCCTACCTGTATTACATCTACTTTGCAAGACCGTAAGAAATGTTATTTAAAATCGATGTTTCATTGCTCAACTGCATGCAAACTCAACTGCTCCAGGATGTTGACAGATGGTCAACAAGGGTATCCAGAGCTTACAGATCAATAGTGTATACATCATCTAGTGTGTTACTGAATGATGCCCAATGGACTGAAGAGAAATGGCAACGAATATTGTTCTCAGATATTCCTCGTTTTAGAATATGAGATTCTGTTGAATAAATTTGAATTTATAAGAGAGAGATTTTAAGACAATATGATTTAAGAGACTCGCCATTTTGAAAAAGAATCAATACTGGTGTGGGAGGAATTAGTTCTAATGAAAGAACCGAGCTTGTTTTCAGAGTAGAAATTTGACAGGTCATCGATGCTTTATGAACATTTTACAACCCCGTATTTTTCTTCTGTTCAAAATTATGACGAATAAGTATTTTTTCAATAAGATAATGCTCGCCTTCATATTGTCAGACAAGTTCGATTTTTTTTTGAAGACCTTATATCAGTTATAGGCTGGTCGGCCAACAGCTCCGATTTAAATCCCATAGAACACCTTTGAGATAATTTATATACACTTGCTGCAGAGAGAAACGCAAATATCCTACAACAACTATCAAATACTATATTTCAATAATGCAGGCAGATATCTCAAGAGCGAATTGGATATTTAATTAACAGTATGTCACGTTGATGTTAGAAGGTAGACATATCCGTTACTAAATGGTGGTTCAGTGTTCTGAAGAAAAAATATCTCTAGTAGAACAATATGTCTATATTTATTCCATTTTATGGCTTAAACGGCAAGGATGTGTGCTTTCTTTCCTTCTTTTTAATCTGTACTTCGAAAGTATTTTTGAACGATCGCTGCAAGATACAAACGATGGCATCAGATTTAATGGTCACTTTGTGAATAATTTGCGATATGCTGATGATACCGCAATAATTGCTGACAGCCCCGAAGCCCTACAATGGTTAATGAATAAAATCACGACAGAAGGAGATCAACTAGGGCTAAAAATTAACATAACTAAAACCAAGGTGATGGCCATAAGCAGAAACCGGTGCAGGCCAATTTAACAGTGAACGGCAAAATAATACAATAGGTCGATAAATTTAATTATCTTGGGAGCTGGATAACAGCTGATGTGGAACCAGACGTGGGGATACGTAGCCGAATAAAACAGGCTATCTATCTATTTGACAATCAGAGCCTCAATTTAGAGGTGCGCTATCGTTTCGTTAAGTATTCATTCGGTAATGATGTATGGCGTGGAGATATGCACACAACGCTGAACAGATTGGAGGCGCTTGAAATGTGGGTCTTCGGGAGATTATTACGAATTCCCTGGACTGATCGAATAACCAATGCTGAGTTCCTAAGACGAATGAACAGAGAAAGAGAAATGCTGAAGATCGTCAAACGCCGGAAAACAGCCTATCTTGGACACATCTTCCGTAACACCAAGACCAGTTTCTGCAGCCGATAATGAAGGGAGAGTTCGAGGGAAAAGGGGAAATAGGTCTCAAGAAGGACTCGTGGCTCAAGAACATCAGAGAATAGATTGGTTTAGACGCCCACTTACTCAAAGCAGCCGAAGTCCGAACACAATTTGCCCAAATTGTCGCTAACCTTCATTAATGGAGACCTCACCATAAAAAGAAGATGGCTTGAACCTATTAACCAACATCTTCCTTTTTGTTTCGAATTATGAAGTTTATTCTAATATGTTTTTAATGAAATTAATACAATATTATTCTTTATCTTCACGCTTTATATGACAGGTTACTTCTATATTAAGTTTATTATAAGATTGACAAAACACGTTTTAATTCAAAATAAAATTAGCACCATGACTGTTCTATAGAGAGATTTTTTCAAGTGATCTATAATTCATTTTGCCTAGTTTATATTAAAGTTACTAAATTTAAATAAATGAACTTAGTATATAAATATCTTTCGTTAAAGGTTTTTAAAAGGTCAGGACATTTAACCTATATTTCGAACAAAAAAAGCGAATCGTAAATCATTCAATTGTGAAAAAAAAAACAGTCGCTAGAAATAAAAGGACAAAATTTATTGTAGGTATTATGATATCTCCTTATATAAAATAAAATAACTTTTCAATAATTACATAAGTTATTTACTCTTCGTAAATTATTAAATTGTGTTCCAGAAAAGGGTTGAACATAAATTTTTATATTATTATGAATAAATTCAAAATATTGAAATGTACCGTTTTCTTAGTAAGAACTTCATTAAGAACTTTTTATAAATTTGATCCTTACATTCAAGACAAAATAGTTCATTTGTTTTGGTCATATATTCGTTACTCTTAGATTTTGAAATACTACTTCTACGAACTTGTTGGTAAAACACAACTTTTCTAGGCTAGTTTATGGTGTTAGAGAATTTGACTGTCATTTGCAGAGGCTCTGTAAATAAACTGTACTTAATGCTAGTGTTCTGTAATACATTTATTCTGCCATAAACTTATGGTAGAATAAAGCTGGTATCTCCACCAAATTGCACCGGGTAATTATAATATTAGAGCAGCTACCCATTAGCGGAAATTCCCTTGGCTAGCGACATTGAATATAAATTAATACCACCTTTTAGTTTCTTGTTATATTCGATCAAATCAAGTTTTTGAGTATCATATAGATATGTGCATGTCATAATTTAAAAAAAAAATGTAATGTAGAGTTTCTTTTGAATTTTGAGAGTCTAATATACAGTTTAATCTATTTAAACGCATTAAAAGGGGGTCAAAAAGTTGAGTAATACTATCTAATTTACTTTGACTTCGTTAATTCGCGTTGAGCCGTAATTTAATACGATTTAAGATTTTAATTTTTGGAATACCCGCTTAGCCATCTCTATATTTTTTCGGTGATATATTGGCAAGATTTGTGGAAAACAGTTGATTACAGAACACTATCTTTGTTATACTATTTGAAAAATTAAAATGCAAAATACAACAAAAAGAATTTTAACCTCAGCTTACACATATCCTAAGAAACTTGAATTCGGTTCTGAAGTTTCTTAAATAAATTACCCTTCCCCATTTAAAAAAATAAACTTTTAGAAATATTCGCTAGTTATGTAGATAAATAGAAACGTTAATTGAGTCTATAAAAATAACTGCAGTAATTCTTTCATTTTAAGTTCAACAGCAGAAAATTATAAGGATTTATTACTTGATTAGACCGTTTTTACCGAACACCAAAATTACATATAATGATCTTTTTCATCTAACCAAAATGTGTTACTTCCCACTTAAACAAATTATTTTATAAACAATCTTGTAAATCGTATCTTATTGTAAAAATTAACCTTTCTGCTAAACCTCAATCACAGCATCTTCTTTTTAACTGAAAGTATATTGTCAAAAATTTTTGATGTTCCGAAACTAGGTATTGGCTTTCTCGTTAAATCATTAAACGGTTATGATGGGCACATATATATGAAGAACTGTCTTTAATATTAAAATGCTATCTAAGATATAATATATAAAGTTTTCTATGAGTTCAAGAATATAATTAAAAAATCATATTTCAATATAATAGCATTTATATCACACATGAATTCGCAAGAAGAATTTGAAATACTATACAAATCTTTACAGAGGGGCCAAAAACAATATTTAGTCTTTTTTTTTTAATTATATTGGTAAGAAAAAATTCAGATTAGAAATTCAAAAATCGCAATTTTTTAAATAGGAAAAGTTTTTTCTAAATTTAAAAAATTAAGGAGTTACACCACCTTTGCGCTCGAGAAAATGTGTATAAAAGTAACAAATTTTTGACGCAGCTATTATATTAGGTAATATTATAAAAAATATATGGTTTAAATTTTGTCGAAATCGGTTAAGCAGATCTTGAGATATCCTATCCACTAATTTGAAAAACGAAGTTTGGAGAAAATCACAAATGAAAAAAAGTACCGCGTCAGCATTACTAAACCAAATAGTTTTTAAAATTATCTTCACGCTGTAAGAGTTTGTTCAAGTTAGTTCAACTGAAGTGCTCTAAATGACTTTTTGGAACCAATTTTGACCAACTTCGGAAACAAAATTAACCACTGGCGAATATCTTTATTCGGTGATCTTAAGCGATTAAAAGTTCAGGTTCATCACAGAGACATGTTTTCTTTGTGATGTGTATTTGTATTGGATCTGATTTAAATATCTTTTTCATATTTCTTGTAGTTTATATGATGCAGAAATAATTTTTTTCAAATTTTTACAATTATTTTTTGGCATTTTTACATCTTAGAGGTTGTTTCTACTCCATCAGAAGGATTAATGTCAATAAAAACAAACCATCAATATACGACAATTGCTACTTAATGATCAGCCTTAATTATAACTCATGAAGACAATTTTTTTTGAGATATTTTATAATTTATTTCAATTTTTCTTGTATGATGGTAGTTTTATCTTTTCGAGAGGGTGGATTTAACACTTTTTTTATATCATTGATATTGAATGAACGAATGAATGAAAAAGGGATGGTGATACTAGATCATTAATGCCTAAGCCTCTATTGGGCCATTTACATCCCACCATATCTGCGAATCCAAGCAGCCTCGTTAGTTGAACTTGCCTAACTGCTTCCGGTAACAAAATTGTATCTTCGAAATATCTCTGTTTTAGTCCGTTGAATGCTAGATACTCTCTGAGGACATGGCCAACAGTTTCATCCTCCTCCAAACACCATCTACACGTCGGGTCGTCTTCGACACCGATTCTATGAAGATAACCCCTGAGGTGACAATGTCCTGTCAACAATCTCACCACAATTCGCAGCTCTTTTCTTAGTATGCCGTGCGCTAGGCCCAGTTACATTTTCCTTAGCTCACCTCATTCCAGGACCTCTCCTCCACGATTCAATGAATTTGCTTTCCAGCAACAATTTTAATTCCTTTTTGCCAATAAGAATTGGGACAGGTAATATTAGTTGGGGTCCATATGGTTCAGTTGCCGAACCCAACTTTGCCAGACGGTCTGTATCCCAAGCTCAAACATGAGCTATCACTGATATTTTTTGGTATTCTTCTTGACCTAAGCTTTATAATAAGCAAAGACAAACTTGCTTAACTTCTTTCATGATCGAGGTATTAGATTTTTATTGTCAAAATTTTTATTCGATTGAAACACACTATGCAACTCAAGTTTAATAATTTTTCAAAATTGAAACGGAGGCTCATCTTGAAACTTTTCTTAGAATGTCATCTTATCTTAAACTTTCCATTCACACACACACACACACACACACACACACACACACACACACACACACACACACACACACACACACGTTCTAGTTTCAAATGCGAGATCCACGAAATAAGCTAATTTTCACCTATTTTCTCTGTCACTCCTTGGCTAAATTACAGTGCTTTAACGTAAAGAATCTGTTGTTACTGTATGCGCCATTACTTTTGAGATACCATGTATAAACAACTCTTTTGATAGTTAGGTATCTTGAAATATTGCAGCACGGATTATAAAATGGAAGGTTAATTACAGCAGTATTTTATTAATTATATGGTTATAGAATCAACGTCTATTTATCTATGCGAAAACACAATTTTCTGTCATTGTTTAGCTAATATGTTAATTTCAAATTTTGTAAAATTACGGGGTTATAATTATAAAATATAAAATAACACGAAATTATACTTAACGAGTAGCTAAATTTAACCTAATTCACGGTATTAACTAAAATAGATTCTCAATTTTGTAATCACTTACAATGAATTTTAATTTACCTCACTAAAACAGGATCGATACTCCTCTAAAATATTTACGAGTCCACATTAAGCTCTAAAAATTTTTATTAGCAATTCGGTGACAGAAAACTCATTTCTGGTTTATAAATTTATTCTGTCGGTAAAGTATATACTTTTATAACTTTATTCTTACTGTTTCTAATCTATAAAACTTTCATTAATATTTCTAAGTTTTTTTTGAAAATTGTATCTATAAGGTTTGATAAATTTAACAACGAAAAGATAATTTTTAGGTGCTAACTATATGAGCTAAATATTTTAACTATCTGACTCAGAAAATAGTATTTCACTACCTGACTACAACTGAAAAAAGAATCTGTTCTGTAAGAGAAGCCATTTTGTTCTAGCTTATTTCTACGTGTCGAAATAATATTTAAATCCGTAATATTCTAAAAAAGTTTATCCCTACTAGGGAAACAGAAGTTGATTTCTTTGATAATTTTATTTTTCAGCATAATTCCCCTCAATTTCAGCGTCCTTGTACCACCTCTCCTGCGAGAACCTTATTCCATCAGAAAAAAGAATCTTCCTGGATTAAAAATAGGCAACAATATCATTTTTTGACTTGTTGTCGTATAGCAAATGACGTCCACTGAGTTACACTTTCAAATTTATGACTAAAAAATAGTCAAATGTGGCCAGATTTGGACTATCAGTGAGTTTATCTCTAAGAAATTACATTCGTGAAGAATCAGTTGTGAAATGGCGCATTGTGAGGAAAAAGGCCACCACATTTGATCAACGACCATACTTACCTTTGTTGATATATTATAGTGCTGTTATTATTGTTTCTTAGGGGATATATTCAAATTTCCAGCTGAAAATAACATGCCAACCTTTTTTAGAGGTGGAGGTATTCGGTTTCTGGATAAAAATGATGTTCCCCAGTTTCATCGCCTATCACTACTTTAGAAAAAGTTAGTCAAATATTACTTAGCCTAGTTTATTATAAAGAATTATCACAACCTATTTTTCAGATATATTTAAAGGTTTAACTGTAGTAGACACTTGTGTATGTGTGTGAAATTCGGAATCAGTACATTGCGACCTAATAGATCTAATATGTTCCCCTTCTGTTGCCAAGTCATTAGGGATACCTTGCCGACTAGAGCAGGTCCTCCACTCCTATCTTCTTTACGTACCTTAGGATGTTGGAGGGCTCAAAGTGGGTAGTTTTCCTACTTCTATTCGGTATGCTCCCAAGATTCGCATTCTAGGATTTTTTAAAGCGATGCACTATAAAAGAATGTAAATAGAGGTTTCGTCCTCTTCTCTTTCTATTAATCCGAGCTTCTTGAGACGTCCCTTTAGGTAGCAATGCCCCGTCGGAATTCCTGTCAGAACTGTATATTGGTATTTACTTAGGCTTATACAGGGTACCGGGAAAATGTGGAAAATCTTCCTATATGAAAAACACGTGAAAGGAATACTACAAATGCATAAAAAACTTTTTCGCGTAGGACTCGTCTTCGGAGATATGAGTTTCCAAAGAGCTGCGATGGAATCACATAATTATTGAACCGTCAGGTATATTACATTTCTTTTAATATGATGCATACCAGGTAAGACCCTTCAAATTACTATTCAAGAGAGTGTTATGACTTACTCACAGCTGTAGGGACGGACTAGTTGTGACACTGTATGATAAGAACTTCGAACAACGTTTTCTACATACCTAACTATTTCCTCATTCATCTCGCTAATCTTAACCGTTTTCAAAAAAAAAAACATTATTCCCCTAACTTCTGTCGGGTTGAAAAGATTAATTTTCCCCTGTTACCATAGTTTCAATAAAACTGTTTAGATAAAACTTCGTAAGAGGGTTAAACATGGGCTCCGTGAAGTTTGATATACTCGCAGACACGACAAATTGAGGACTGCTGTAACCGACACATTAACTCGGCATTGTTACTTATTTGATCACAATAAAACATGATTCGCCTTAGAAGTTTCTCCCTAGTATCGATCGGAGTAGAATACACCAAGATTTTGAGGTGTTTCAACACACAAAATTCCAACGACGTTAGGTTGAGGGATCGAGCAGAATAGGCAATAGTCCGCCTGACCCAAACCGTAGGATAGGCGTTATTCTGGTGCTCCCGCACAGAAACTGGTATAAGGTTATGCCCTATCGTGCATATAGTACATGTTTCGGCGAGTTTCAAGTGGTAAGTGATCTACTAAATGGTGAAAAGCATTCTGGAAGAACGTCAGATAAAGTTCTTTGATTTATTGATCCGAAGTGATGTTGATGATGCGAAATAATAGTTGTATAAGGATTTTCATCAGCCCATACCTGTGAGTTGTGTAAATTCATGATAGCATTTCTGGTAAACCCTGCTTCATCCGTGAAGAAAATAGTACTAATGAAGTTTACATTATTTCGTTGCTGATCCAGTAGCCAGTCTGCAAACTGCATTCTACGGGGAAAATTTTCAAGAATCAGTTCATGCACTTTTTTTAAATGATATGGATATAACAGCTGTTCTTGAAGAACTTCATATACTATTGTTTTCGTTGTAATAAACTGCGCTGATAGTTTTCGAGTGTTCGTTGAAGGAGTGTCATCTACAACATTTAAAATATTTTCTTCTAATTGCGGCGTACGTACTGTTCTTCTGGAAGAGTACGATTAGAATATCTGTTGTGATATAAAGTCCTAGCTTCCAAAAAGCATTTAAATACGCAAGATCAAACATCAGCGGCATATCTGCATACTCAATAAACGTGTATTTCATATTTTGAATTATTTCACAGTTAATTTCACCACGAAATCCAAAACCAGTAAATAAAATATCCAAGTAAAAAATCAATAAGTCAGCGATGTGAAAGCGGAGAAAAGGGGGTTATGAATGTCACACCAAGTCCGCCCCTGTAGCTGTGAGTAATTCACAACACTCTCTTGGATAGTAATTTGAAGGTTCTTACCTGCTATACATCACAGCAAAGAAAATTGAAATATACCTGGTGCTTCAATAATTATGTATTAAAATTTGGGAACCCCTATTTCCAAAGAGAAGGCCTGTACAAAAAAAGTTTATATGAACCTGTAGTATTCCTTTCATGTATTTTTTTCATATCCGGGAGATTTCCCACATTTTTCTTGACAACCTGTACGTTCCCTGAATCCCTTCTGATTGTAATTCCCAAGAAGTATCTTCGCTTGTCTTATTTCTTGCAGATTCGTCCAGTAATTGGATCTACTGCACTCTTCCTCTCTTTTTAGTTATTCCAGTATTACGCTGCCACTGATCCTACAGAAAGGCTCGAGCCCCAGAAATAGCATTTCAGTCTCTTTTCTCGCAAGCTTATCTACTATTTCATCCCCTTTTACCCCGGCGTGTCCCGGTAACCACAGGAGGATGATCTTATTGTTTTTGCCTAATTCGTTTAGTTCCTCTAGGCATCACCATCTTGGAGCCGATTACTTGAGAACTCAGCGCACTGTTAGCTGCTTGATTATCCGACATGAGTAGTAGGCATTTATTAATGACGATCTGTGAAAATCATTGTTCCCCCTTCCCTACAAATATCGGGTTTAATTTTGAAGCTTTTTCGTTTTCAGTGGACTCGCGATCCCCACAGACACGGTTTTGACTTATATTTTACTTTAAAGTTTGGTGAGTCTTGTACCTAAATATGGCAATCATTCGTTCATAAAACTCATTTTTTTGTTACAAAATACTTCATAAAGCACAAAAAATTGCAATCAAACTTAGCACACAAGTAGAAAGGGTTGCCTCTATTAAACATTACTAGGCAACGCGCAGTCAATTGTTTCTCTCATAGCTAGATAGATTGTCTTAATATTTCTTGTATGTAAAACTTTAGATTTTTTCATCAACTGTTTCTCATTTTTAGTATGTGTACATTTAATATACCATTATTTTCTAAAAATGAAATTAAAGTAAAACTAAATTTCCAAGAAAAATTAAATTGGACATATAGAGTAATAAATCACAAAAGAAAATACTGCTAGTGAACTAGATATTTAAGAACATTTTTAAAGGTACTGAAGCTCAGCCAGTGTAGCACCACATTTTCTTGTTACTTTCTAACCATAGTGGTTAAATTTTGTCCATAAAGGTACGTATAAATATAGAGTGTGACGCGCCCGTGACGAGCTTGCCTCGAACTTGCAGCGAACCTTCTTTGATATTTATCGATTCGATTGAACCCTTGGGCTTTCGGTGGCTGATGCCAAAGGAGATTTTTAAAAACGTTTGGGCTGTGTAAACCAATAGATAAAAATAAATAAAAATATATTAATATTTGTAGACAAAGGTATTTATCAGTAAAAGTAAATTTTAATAATTTGAAATAGTTGACGTATTCACACCAAATGTGTTTTGTATCACGGATATTCAAGTTTGTTACCCAATGAATACCGTAGTAGATTTTTACAAAGAATTATGGTAAAAAATATGATCAGGTTTAAAGTTATTTCTTTTTCTTAAATCGGACTTATTGATGACGAAGAGCAAAAAGCAGCCTTGTTTCGATTGAAGTGGAGCACACCCTGCAAATTTCTCACGAACGTTTTAGTTAATACAAAGTGTCCGAAAAAGATAGACCTGCCCTGCCACATTTGACGACGAAGAATATACGGCTACTTTCTTAGTTTTATAAAGTGGAATTTTACTGCTAAAAAGTTCATGAAATAAAAAACGAAAATTTCGGCGATAATAATAATAAAAAAGGTCAAGATTGGAAACTGTAGCAAATTTATAATTCCAACATTAAATTCTGGATATTTATTAAACGACATAGAACCAGTCGTTTCCAAAAGAAAAGTATATTTTCAGCAGCCCATTTTCATTTAACAGACGTTCGAAATTTTTTTTTTGCTAGTCTCTGCAAAATTTCCGATACAATTTCATTTCACACATCAACTACTTTTCTTTTTTAAAATTTTCATTCATAACTCACAAATTTTAGAATTATTTGCATGTCTCTAAATTCCACATTTTTTTTTGATCGCTCTATATTCACTATGATCAACTTTTAATCAATGCCAAGTGCTAAATAAATTTCATTTCATTAAAAAAAAATAATAAAAATCTCGTATCGTCAGTGTCTCTGCATAGAAAATTTTTTCGAAAGAGCATGTCATAAACCCGTCCCATTAGATAAAAAAAATCCTTTATGTTCGCACTAAAAAATCGACAGAAAATGTATCACTGCGAGTCTCGGTCTAGTTACTCGCAAACAATACAACTATAAAAAAATTGACTTCTTGTAACCGAAATACATTTATAACCTCCTTTGAGGCCTGCCGCTGAAAGCCCTTGACATCAATATAAATCGGCAAAATTCAAAGAAGTCTCGCTATAAGTTCGCAACATACTCATCACGGGCGCCTCACGCTCCTCTCGCCATATTTATACGCACCATTAATAAATAAGGTGAGATGAAAAGGAACGATGTTAAAATATAATCGTTACCCTAGTTGTATTTTCTCTGGCAATTTTTATTAGAATGGGTATGCAAAATTGCAATTATTTTAAGTTTGAAGAAAGGAATAATCAATTAAAAGCAAAAAAAAAACAAGCAAAACTCGAATAAAGTTTATATTGAAAAATTATGAAGTATTTATTCTTTTTAGGCTTCATATCAAAAATTTGTTAGAAGATACTAAAAGCTCAATCAATACCTTTGCCAATGAAATTACTCTTATTTCGTCTTTTGTTTCCGCCATTATATCCTTAAGGAAAGTTAACTCTGGGACATGGTTAGGTCGAGACGTTTGATGCCATTAGCTTTATCAATCGATTTTTTAGATAGGCAATTTATTTTGACATAATCATATTGCAGATATAGTAATAGCAACTTCTCTTCTTTGCTTTAAATGGTCAAATTTCGACCACAGTTTTAATGCTGTTGGAGTATTTGAAATTATGTTCTGTATCGTATTCTGATTTAGATGTATCGCTGACTAAGCTTCCTAAATAAAAGTTTCATAATGCAATTCTTTTTATGTCTAAATGGTTACAGACAATTTGTTTAATTTCATCATAATTTTTTTCTCTTTGACTGCTGATTTCAAGATGAAAAAATCTGAGGATGCTAATTCAGGTTAATTTCGGAATCTAAACGGGATGATTAATTTTCGTGGCCATCAAGGCTGTGTGAACTGGAACATTGTTGTGAAACAACTGAAAACCCAATAGATTTAAATTATCACGAAGGATTCAAAGAATACATTCTAAAAATTAAAATATGTACCTCGATTCCTTAAAACAATTTTTTCTGCCAATTTGATGTTTTCAGGAATAATTAGAATTACAGGATCTTCTTCGCGTGGTTATCTCTTGAACAATCTGGTCTCCAATCAAAACAACTTGAACCTAGATTTTATGTTGCAATTGGACAATTGGCTTCATTCATATTTTGTTTTGCATTGGTGTTAAATCTTCTTTAGTTAAAAACTTTATCATGGCCCGATATTCAATTTGCGATCTTTTTAAGAATTCATAGGCTATAATATTGTTGTTTAAGTAGAAATTTTGCGAATTTTATATTAAAATTTGTTACTATCTCGTACAAACCTTCTTCTTCTTCTTCTTCTTCTTTTAGGTAGAACCAAGTTCTGTTATCTACACAATGCCTCATCGATGCTCGTTTGAGGTCGAAATTCAGCTGTCTCTCCATCTTTTGGGGGACCGTCCAGGCGGCCGTTTGATGTTTGGTTTCTTTCTCATCACGGTTTTTGCTAGTCTGTCATCGTCCATTCGTTCCACGTGATCTCTCCACTGCCTACGACAGTTTCGAACCCACTTTACAACATCCCCCACTCCGCTGTCCTCGCGTATTTTTGCGTTTCTTATTCTATCTCTTAAACTTGTTCCGGTGATCATTCTCATCGTTTTCATTTCTGTACAAACCTAATTTTCTAAATTAAATCTATTTTACTATATGAGATTTGAGAGGCATAGACCATAGTATATATCACATAACTAATATAATAAGGATTTTCATAATTAAGGGGAAAAATACTCGTATAGAAAGAATTTAATTATGAAAAGAAAATAAATTCGCAGGACAAGTGGCATCTTTTATCTATCCCACATTTCTCTTTAATATTATTTTATTCACCTCTCAATTAAAGTGTAAAAAGATGAAGTTTTAATTCTCTTATTCACCTTGAACAATCTTGATGATTTCATCTAAGATCTTCCCTTCGTCTTGAGTCGCCATTTCAGGTATTATTCAGCATTATTTAAACGCACTATTTTCTTCTATTTATTTTCTATTGAATAATTGATAGTAAGAAATGATATTTCAATAACGAATTTCTTTTATTGTTAGTTGAAACCTTTGAAAAACCTTCATACGGACGCCTATGATTAACACAAATTTTACAAAGATGAGTTTCTAGTGTAGACATTATGAACATTTTTGAACATCTAACTTATTTACAAAAATCACTTCACATAATATAAAATAAATATATTTGATTTCATATATTTTTCCAGCAACAGATGGTTTTCCTTACAGAACAAAAGCTTTTTTGGATACTTTTATCAAAGAGGTATTTTTCAAAACTAATACTAATCTTCTTCAATGATTTTTCTATCAGTTAAAAATTATCTTTAGTTTCCTATTTTCCTAGTTACTATGTTTTTACTCTACTAACTGTATTTTTAACCTTTTTGATGTTTTTAGATAGGTATGTTTGTGTAATACTGATGGTATATTCCTTATGCATTGTGGTTTTCACCTCATAATCATTACATCGAAATAGTAATTCGCTTTTTTTTCTAATTTCAGAACGAAATCAAATCAGCGATGGATGAAACTTAGGACTACTGTACAAATATCTTCGGCAATATCAGCAAAAGTAAGTACTTGCTATTAAGTTATTTGAATAAGATGTATTTTTCATTTTTAATATCACAAATTTAATAAATTAATTGATAACAGAGGTCCACCAAATTTAAATTAAAATATACCTTTTTTGAATTTGAAGACTTTTCTGATATCGAGCTACATTAAAAGACATTTTGGCATAAGAAACCGACTTTTTTTGTAAGAAAAACAAGACTTTATACTTTTACTACGAGTTTGTAGTTATAGAAAATATAGAGTAAAAATGAAAACCAACACTAACTTTTCTGTTCATTGCTAGTTTTTAAAAACTTTTTCAAACATTTAACACATCTATTTTGCAAGTTAATAATATAATAATATTTTATTCTGTGATGAAATTCGACTGCAGACTACGGCTACAGACAAAATTTTACATTACCAGATATTTTTTTTCCTATTAGGCTATTAAATTGGTTAAATAATCAAAATTATAATTAGTGTTATTGGTTGAGGAGCTAGATGGAGGTCCGTTGGTTCTTTAATGTATTTGTATGCACCAAAGTTTATCCGAAGTATTTTGACACACTGATTTTGGATTTTGATGCTGCATCTTTCAAAAATTTAGGTTCTTGGGCATACATAACAAAACCAGCGAAACTCCCTTTGGCCCCCCGCCTATATATGTAAGAAATGAAATAACCAGAAGCTATCGCAATTCGAATTCAAAAAAATAAAAAAAAAACTCTATTGCTCATATTTTAATGGATCTACGTCTATTTACAAAATATTAAAGAATTGAATAATTATATTATATATATATTCTCGGCTACGCTGCTAGTCCGAAAAATGACGAGAGCCCTGTTTCGTCTTTGTATAGGACTTATCAGGCCATTGCGTCATTGCATCGGATACAATCCATCATCTTGCAATTTTGCCCTATAAACTGTTTTTAAAATGAAAAAACAGTAAATAAGACACGAATAGCAATATCTCGAAAACATAAGAGCCACACAAACCAACACTGTTGTATAAAACCGCCATGTGATGGCGTGGCGGTAAACTGAAAAAGAAATATCAAAACTAGATACTCGAAACATGCTACCCAAAGGATCGAGGTCGCATCATTCGGCACCGGCGACCAATTTAACCACGAATTCCATAGTTCAAGCAAGGTGTTGAAACAACAATCTCCTCATGAGAGCCGCTGCTTATTTTTTAAGTCAACATATATATAAAAAAAGGAGTTAAGTTTTCGTCCGCGTAATTTTAAAATGAAATACAAAATTCCCGTCTGTGCAGATATAAGATTGTAGGTCAACATTCCGCTCATGTTAAAAAGTGCCGATAGCTCGAAGACAGTAGAGAAGCTTCGGGTTCGAAAAATGACGACAGCGGTGTTTCGTCCTCGATTGGGACTCACCAGGTTATTGCATCTGATTCAATCCAACATCTCGCAATTCTGCCCAATAAACTATTTTTAAAATGAAAAAAACAGTAAACCAGGTACGAGTAGCGACATCTAGATGGATCATGGTATTGAGTGATCCACCGAAATATCGTTATTTCCATGCTCCTGGTATTTTCTAGAAACATCGGGTATGGAAAATTTGAAAAGCGATGGCCTACCTCTTGTATACAGGGACCATATATAAGTAGATTGGGCTACGGGGCAGAGTAAAATTTGTAATTATGTGGGTTCAAACGGGTACTTCCGGTATTTTAAGTCCTAGGAAGCTGAGACTTCGTAGTTGACTTGTTATCCCTAGACACCCATAGGTGTTGCCAGAGTGGGCACAATTTCTCTAACTTATGGAAAACGTAAATTTGGCAACGTCGCGCTTCGGTATATTACAAATTACTTTTTAAAATAATGTGATTAAAATACTTAATCATTTTCGCATTTAAAGACCAAAAGGTAACTAAAGACTGTCTTTTACATTATAGTTGCATGTTGGTTGTAAAGTAGTGATATTTACTGAATTAAGTAGAATACATCACAGAGTTATAATTAATTTCAATTTGTCGGGCGAAAGTGAATTATTTGGGAAACATTGAATCACCCTGATATATTCCAGAATTTATTTCATTAAGTTTTCATTGAGTTGCTATGAAACTTATCTAAGGGATAAGAGAAAAATCTACCATTTTTAATAAATCATCTAACAAAAGTGAATGATATTAGATGTAGATTTACATGGAACAATAAAATTATTAGTTAAATTATTCGTTACACCTACTCCGGAAGGATATTACAATAAAATCTCTGTCAGTTTTTTTTTCACTAAAGACATTAATTACTGAAAAGACTTTCTACCCCCCAACGTCTTAATTATCTCCATGAAAATTTTAATAATTTTCGCGAAAATTTCTATTGCGTAGGTTTTCTTTGGGTTATAATAAGCTTTTAAAAAGTATTAAGCGCTTTTAGAAAGTTAAAGTCTTTTAAGCAATTTGAAGAAAAATGTTTTTTATAAGTCTCAAAAACTTTAATTTTCATTAATACAGCTTTTACAGGGTGGTTATCGATTGGTGTATTTAAAACACAACGTTCGTGTTTAAATTTAGATGCTAAATTGAAAACATTGTTATTCCTAATTTCTTGTAAGAAAAAATATTGAAAAAATCAAGCATTTTTATCCAGTCCAAGCATAACAAAATTTGCTATGCTTAGACTGCAAATTTTTGCAAAATGCGTCTATTTGATCAAATTTTAGTTACAACGTTTCGATTTTCTGGAACCACCATCAATTTTGTTTCTCCTTGTGATAGCGGTACATTTTAGCTAACTGTGTATGCAATGTTTTAAGTTTTAACTTATTATATACCTATATTTTAATTGTTAATAGCTTTTTACAACATATAATTGTTATGACAGACTAACGTAATTGATGAGGGCTATGTAATAGTCGAAACGTCTTACTTATGTGTTTTATATCTATAAAATGAATCCGTAATATCCTGGAGTTTCAATGAACCTCATGCCCCAAGAAAACTCAAAACTAAGTATATATATATATATATATATATATATATATATATATATATATTATATATATATATATATATATATATATATATATATATATATATATATATATACTTTCACGGATTCCTCCGTGTGAGATGCAATAGCAGTGGATATATCCACATTATGCCGTTGTAGTGCTGAAATCACATTCAGCAAACGTACAACTATATGCAGCTCCGTATATGAATGAAGTAAAATGCGAACAGTAAATGCAAACTTCGTTCCAACCATATCTTTTCCATATTAGAGGTTGCACAATTGGAACAAATTGCTAAGGAACACAATTTATCCTATTCCACCACCATCGAGATGATGGCCTACCTGTACCACCATACCGAGAAGAAAGTCAAAACTTACCCTCCCCGCCACAGTGATACGGCAGAGGTACATGTTTCGTCTCTACTAAACTCATCAGGGTACCGACATGCATTTACTGTTCGCATCTTACTTCATTCATATATGGAGTTGCATATAGTCGTATGTTTGCTGAATGTGATTTCAGCACTACAACGGCATAATGTGGATATATCCACTGCTATTGCATCTCACACGGAGGAATCCGTGAAAGCCGCATAAATAGATGTACGCCATCCGGTGGGAGGTCGGTGCATGCTTCCTTCTGATCTGTTCTTTGCACAGCCACGTGCATGTCGGTACCCTGATGAGTCTAGTAGAGATGAAATATGTACCTCTGCCGTATCACTGTGTCGGGAAGGGTAAGTTTTGATTTTCTCCTCGGTATGGTGGTACAGGTAGGCCATTATCTCGATGGTGATGGAATAGAATAAATTGTGTTCCTTAGCAATTTGTTCCAACTGTGCAACCTCTAATATGGAAAGGATATGGTTGGAACGAAGTGAACGAGATGAAAATTAACCAAAAAAATAGTAGTCACGTCATTAGCATTATCTGTCAAATTTAATTTTTTTTCCAAATAAAATTCAAAAGTTGAGTTATATCTCAAAATATCGAAAAAAGTTTTTCTAAATGCAATTTTTAGTCCATGTGCATAAAACTTTATTTTCCAGCTTATGCAAACTTTACTGATATTCTGTGTACTGTTTGTCTTAATTATAATGTCTATTACTTTTAGACACAAACAACGTTTTCAAAAATAATTATTTTATGAAGTTACCTTATACAGAGTCAAAAACAAGTAAACATTGTATCACACATTGGATTTTGTAGAAAAACACACATTTTACATGGCGCTACTTTAAACAAAATATGTCTGGGTTGAAGCATTGTCAAAACCAAGAAGTTTTATGTAGGTTCCGTTGAGTCTTCTCTTGTAACAGTGGTGCAATTTACAAGAAATGGGCAAAAATTCTAAATTATCTTACACAGCTAAAATGAGCTATAAATTGGATTCAAAATACTTCTTCCAACAACTTTTTTCTATATTTTGAGATATAACCCTACTTTTCAATTTTTTTGGGGAAAAAAAAATTTGACAGATAATGCTAATCACATGACAACTATTTTTTTGGTTATTCTTCATATTCAAATGAACCGATCTTGTTTGTCGTCGCTTGAAAACATCGATGCTTTAGCTGCTTCTTAATACGAGGCAAAGTGCGAGAAAACAAAGTATTTTGATTTTTAATTATTGCCTCTTTTTTTTAGGTCTCCAATTTGGGTTGTCATTTTTCAGGATCTTAATAAGTAACAATAGCCAAAATATTAATCGTCATGAAAAATAATAATCCTTTTTTTTCACCAATGCAATTCTTTAACTGATAATGGAAGTTCCTCATTTTAAAATAACCACACTTTACTTTGTAATTTCGTAGTAATAAAGCCAAAAGGTTCTTTTCTCCCTTATAACACCAGTCATGAAATGTAGTACCTAAAGTAAATAGGGTTTACATATTTGCGAATGCTCCTGAATTATGCGGTGACGTGTTGTCTCTATCTGACAGTAGGTTACACGCCTCTCTTCCACCAGTGGTTTTCTTACGGTTTTAAAGTTTTTACCAGCAGTCACCATAATCAGCCTGCAAGATTTGAAATCCATACTTTTATCGTGTTTTAGAAGGAATACGTTTTTCTCAATATTTGTGACACCGAAAAATTTTCAAGAAAATAATAATGATTGTTTCGTTAGTTAAAGATTCCTCGTCCAATGAACGTCGTTTCATCAGTAAATAATTTTAAAAAGGATTTAAACAATATCTTCAAATGCCAATTTACATCGTTATTTATTTTGGGCTTTCTGGTTCGATCTTTTGGGAAAAAAATAACGGTTCATCTCCAAATCACCTTGAAAATTATATTAAAAGTTAAATGTGAGGTCTCCTCTAGATTGTTCTCAATGTACCTTCCATCTTTTGTATAAAACATTTCTGTTGAAAATTTCTCCACACTGATATTTTTCATCATATAAGTTAATACAGGACATTCTGAGATCAACGATTTTCAAACCTTTCAAGGTCGCTCATATCCAAACCAAGGCCGCACATCCTCAGTACTAGACCTTTTTACATTTTATGTGTGGTCAGAAAGCAGTCCAAATACAACCTCCTTCTTTAACTAAAACTCCGTAAAAAAAGCCGTTAGGAGGCGCGCAATTAAAACTAGCATAGAAACTCGGATTACAAATACTGTTAGGTTGGGAAACTCTGACTTAAAGAATGTTTGTAAATTTTATAATAAACGGTCCTATATTATTTGTTTTTTCTCGGAGTTTCATATAATTGTTATCATTAAAACATTTTTTATTTTCTGAAAAAGTTATAATAAATCACTGAACCTCTTTTTGTAAGCTCCTTTTTAAGATTAACTATAATTAATGAAAGTTTTTACAACCAGAAACTTTTAATTATTTTGCTGAAAAGTTAGAAAGAGTTATATCCGGTAGGGTTTTAGTAGCTCGTAATTTTCGGTAATATAAGGAATATATTCAATTTAAAAGATTTTGGCAGCAAAATATTAAAACTTTAGTACTTACCGAAGACCTGGTTTAAAGCAAATATTAAATTTTATTTGAAATTTATTAAAAAACTTATATAGATGGTCTTTTTTCACTTTACTTTGTCACTAAAGCATTATTATTTTTTTTTTTTAATTTTGTAATTTTATTGATATACGTATAAAAATAGCAGCACATTTATACGTTTATTATTTGACTTCAGATCTAACCAAAAATAAATTTTGTTTTCTAACTATTTAATTTACTCTGTGGGGCCTCTTACTTCACCTATTATGTAGACAAGGGCCCATCCGTATAAATGTCCTAAACTTGGTTTAAAAATCTGTTAATTTGATTCCTAAATACGTAACTTCTATAAATAAAAACAAATTTAATATTAAAAAGTATAACTTAAAATTTAGGGGGGCATTCTATGTTAGACGCTCGAAGAAAAGTAATTTTTTCGATTTTTTTGGCTATTTTTATTATAGATATCAATGTATTTTTTTGCGCTATAATGAAACACTATTGAAGTATGTGAGAAAAAAATCGATTTTATGTATTTTTTATAAAAAAATATACTTCAATATGGAGTATCAACAAAGCTTAGGTCGCCGGCGTTGATGATTTTTCTGTGCTGGATGACCCCAAACACAAAAAAAAAAACAAAATAATTTCATAATAAATATGCTCTTGCCTATCGCCGCTAATAAAATTATGAACTTTTTAGCAAAAATAACCAAATGGCCAATGTTTAAACACAAAGTTAGAAAACGGAGGACTTTTTTTTATTATTTTTATATCAGATGCATCTTTGGGGGGGAAATACACCATTTTAAATAACAAGTAATTTTCATTTGGTTTTATAAAGATATCTGAAAAAAATATTTTGAAATATTTTCATTAAATTTTGTAATTTTTAACCGACTTCTAAAAGAAGGAGGTTCTCAATCCGTCGAGTATGTATGTACACCGATTACCCCGGAACGGCGGCACCGATTTGAATGAAACTTTTTACGTTATATTCAGGAAGTTACTGCGGTGGTCTCATATTTTTTTGGACGAAATTGGTGTAGTAATATCAAAGATGGCGCTGACAAAATGGCGGACAAAAACATCAATTTTGTCCGATTTTCTCCAAAATTGGTATAAGGGAGTTGTCAGGGTCGTACATAACTAATCTAAAATGATTTTTAAAATATTCAATATGGCGGATCCAATATGATGGATGAAAAAATCAATTTTGTCCGATTTTTTTCAAAATTAGTACGTGGAAGTTTTCGGGGTCGCACATAACGAATCTGAAATTATTTTTAAAAAATCCAATATGACGGATTAAAGATTATACATCTCTCGATTTTGTCTAAAATCAGTATTGGAGTATTTTTGTTACTGTTAATTATGAATTTAAAATATTTTAAGAAAAACTCAATCTGGCAGATTCAATATGGTGTCCTAAAAATTTTACATTTTTTGATTTTCTCCCAAACTGATATAGGGGTTTTTTGAGGGTGTAAATTATGAATTTCAAAGTATTTTTTCAGGATTCAATATGACAAATCCAAGATAGCGGACTAAAAATTTTACATTTTTCGATTTTGTTCAAAGGTGGGACTGAATTGTTTTTGAGGATGTAAATAGCGAATATAAGTCTAGAAATTTTAAATTTCTGGATTTCATCCAAAATTGGTACTAGGGAGCTTTGAAGGGTTTAGATTTAGATTAGATTAAGACTTAAAATATATTTTTTTGAAATTCAATATAGCGGATGCAATTTGGTTGGTTGAAAATTTGACCTTATTGGCATTTTTTCGGATTTGGTATTAGGGGGCCTTCGAGGTCGTGTATTGCGAATATGAAGTTAATTTTTTACAACTATTAGGTTGATAAGATACAATATAAGGGACAGAAATTTTTGTCTAAAATTGATATTGTAGGGTTCTTGAGGCGTATACAAACTCAATATGCAGTATAAAATATATCGAGCTAAGAAATTTACATCAAAGGTTCTTTAAATGTTGAAAATTGATATTGTGGGGTTCTTGGGGAGTATAGAAACTCAATATGCAGTATAAAATATTTCGAGCTAAGAAATTTACATCTCAGGTTCTATAAATATCGATATTGGAAAGTTTTGGGGCCTATATTACCAATCTAAAATTAATTTAAAATTTAAGATAGTGGATTTACTATGACAGACTAAATATTTGTTTGACACAATGTTACTGGTATTTGAAAAACTCTAAAAACCAAAGAATTTTTGGTGGTTCATTTTAGGGTGATTTACAACTTTGGATAAAATGGGTACTTTTTTGCCACCTTGGAGTCATTGCGAGATATACTAATCTTGATTAGTACCTAGTTCAAATAATTTATGGATATCATAATGAATCTTAAACTAAAAATAGAAAAATAAAAGTTTTATAAAAAAATTGAGCCGACTTCTAAAAGTGCGCTAAAAAGTGAAAAAAAACATAAATTTTTATATGAAATTGAACTTTCTGAATCGGCGCCAAATTATTTGTAAATGAAATAAATAACTACTAATATATACAAATTATGGTAAGAAAGCAATTACAAATAAAGTATTTTTAATTTGTTTATGCAAATCACATTTTGCCAGGTATTTAGTTTGGTGCCGATTTCAAAAAGTTTAATTTCACATAAAAATTTATAGTTATTTTTTCCTTTTAACGCACTTTTAGAAGTCGGTTCAATTTTTTTATAAAAATTTTATTTTTTAGAAATATATTACGTACGCGAATAGACGGTTTACGGCTATAGAAACTAAGAGATGATATCCTTGGGGGTAAATATATCCTAATTTAACGTCATTTCAAATAACAAGTAATTTCAATTTTGTTTAGTAAAGATATCTCAATTAGAACTTGAGATTTAAATATATATATTTGGGGGTGGCTTACCTTTTTTAACAGTTTATTTTTAGAAACCTTTAAACCTGCCACTTATAGTATTCTTGAAAAAAAAAAAATAATTTGAAACAATTTCATTGAATTTCGTAATTTTAAAATTAAATTATTTGCTCAAATATATGGTTTACCCTAATAAAAAATAAGGATGATATCCTGGGGGGGGGGGGGAGGAATACCATAGTTTTACATCATTTTGAATAAAAAGTAATTTTCACTTTGTTTTGTAGAGATATCTTATTCAAAACTTGAAATATAAAAAAAGAATTTATGGGCGACTTACCCTCTTTTACTAACTTATTTTTGGAAACCCCGAAATATTTCAACTTCAGTTAAATACGGTATTCGTGAAAAAAATATTTCCATACAATTTCATTAAATGTAATTTTTAAAATTAACTTACGTGCGCAAATATAGGGTTTACACTAATAAAAAATAGGGGATGATATTCTTGGGGATGAAAATAACATAGTTTAACATCATTTTAAATAACAAGTAATTTTTATTTTGTTTTGTAGCGATATCTTAATTAAAACTTGAAATATAAAAAAATATATATTTGAAGGTGACTCACCCTCTTTTATAGTTTATTTTTGGAAACCTTGAAATATATCAACTTGAGTTAATTATAGTATTAAATTTTGTAATTTTTTAAAATTAAATTACTTGCACCAATAGATGGTTTACCCTTTGATACATAGATCTTTTTCAATATGTGACGAACACTCACTGAAATCAGAAAGAGAAAAACTGACTAATGCTTTGAGAAGCAACGAATATTGCGCTGAAATATAAGAGGTTCTGTTTATAAATACAAAAACCCATCTCCTCAACAAAATGTCATAAATATACCTCCTATGGACAGTGTTGTCTTACTTTACATACACAGAACCACCGACAAGATTGCCAGATTGCTCCGAAAATCAAACATTCGGACAATTTTCAACAAATGTAAGAAAGTTGGACAATGTTTGAAGTGTCCAAAGGACGCACTTCTATTTCAAACAAAAGACGTTTACAAGATACCTTGCTCTTGTACTAAAATGTATGTAGGTGAAACAGGACGGTCTGTATCCACTAGGCTTAAGGAACATGGACGATGTATAAAAAAGAAACAAATTGTACAGTCTGCAATAGCTGCAGTGTCTGGTTTCTTTAAACGTAAAGTTAGAGAATCAATCGAAATTTGTATATCCAAATAATATTAAGTGACATACAGGTTACAGCCTACATCACACGTGGAAATCGATTGTAACGCTGGATCTCGGTTCTCTGAGCACCAGTCGGGTATAAATACCGGGCTGTTGTTACTCGATAGTCCTTGAGTGTTCTAATCTCGTAGAGTAAAGATCCCTAAAGATGCCTCGTACAATCGTATAATATTTCCAATTCGCAATGGTCTAAACCCAAGAACATTGATGTTCATACGTATTTTTTGGCATTATAATCGGTTGGGCTGACCCGTACGTAACATCAGATATTGTCATACTACTTTTCTAGAATAATAAGACACAGTTTTTCTTTAAGCTGGAGTGGATTCTGAAGTATTGTTTAAATATGAAGATATCTCTCTTTTGATTTTTAAAAAATTATATTTTGAATCCAGATTTGGTTAAATAAATGTAGAATTGGACACGTCACGTCCACTTTAACCACATTATAAAGAAATATACACATTTTATAATATATGTGTTTTCCATTAGGTGAAAATATACTTTATGGAAATTGCCGGGTGAAAACCGACGCTTTTAAATTAATTGTTATTATTAACACCGAATGGATCTGTCAGTTTGTGGAAACGGAGGTTTTGCTAGGAAATCCGTTCGGTTTTGTTTAATAAGTTAAGAGGGAAGGATATTGTGTTCAATGTAGTAAATAGAAATATTATTCAGAATTATTCACCAAATGAATTGGATTTGCATATTCGAAACACTTTTCTTTTTAGTTTATGTTTGAAACTAATAAGCTCGCTCAACAACCACAATAAAAGGGATTTACTGGAAATACAGGATGTAGCTTGGAAAACTTTATAACTTAAAAGGTTTTATCTCTTATCCTTTCGACGCTCGCGCCTATTTTTGAGATTAAAAACCCGCGCGTGGAATCCAAGTTCGCATTCATTAACTTTTCTCATGTAAATTTAATTAAAAAAAATGAAAAATAAAAATATATTGAGTTTAAATAACATGTTTATTTATAAAAGACAGTAGTTTTACAACGTTAACATAAGATTAGTCTAAAAAAAATGTAATAAATCCACACTTAAGCTACACAAACTAAAATAATAAAACACTTTTATTCTTGGTGATATTCATGACATACCATGATGGAATGTTGCAAACGCAAAAATTTATGGCAGTAAATACGAGAAAAACAGGCAGGTCTATTTTTTTTTCGATCGCAATACGAAAAACGTCCCCAGAGGTACTGGCTCAGGCCTAGGTACATCTTTTCCAAAAATTTCTCTTATTTTTGCTTGAATAACACTGGGAATAGAATGAGTGATACGTCGGCGAACATGTTCTTCCACTAACTGAAAAGATAAAGTTTGTTAAACAAATATTCTTCGTTGATCAGCAGAGTTATTCATAGAAAAGATCACGAATGAGTTTATACCAGACACATTTATTAACGAATAAAATATGATTATTGGCCATCTCTTCGTATTGCCAGCAGAATCATAAGCGGCACATAATTTGTCTTTGCGGTGGACTCCTCCCTTGGTGACATTATAGTTCATAATCTTATCACGTTTACTTGTATTATTATCTATTTTGTCATCACAATGCATCCTTGACCAAATCAACACTTTTCTGTTTCTTTTTGGCATATAAGAAAAAAAGTTCAAAGATTTGGAGCTTAAAGTCGTATTGGAAGCGGAGACCATTTAGCGACTGGACCTACATTTTAACGTGGGTTCCGAACCACGGTCCTCGACACTCAACTAACCCCAAGTTTTTACACTCTTTGTCAGTCAAGTGTCTACCGACTAGTGGAATTATCCTCTAATGGTCTGACAACTTAAATAAGTAAGTTGCCGTGCACGGGGCTTGAACCCGCGCTTGGCCGTGGTCGTCCCTATCAGTCCTAGCGCCTTAAACGGTTAGGCTAATCCCGCGGCCTTGGTATATAAGAAACGAGGGTACAATTTTTCCAAAGGCAAACATACTTAATGAAACTGGACGGCCTACTGGAGCAAATAACTGTAGAGGCAATTCTTTTTTTTTTTTTGTCACAGTACTCAAAACAGTCAGTTTAAAATATCTATGAACGGAATTCAGTAAGTCCATATTGGTAAACCAGTTGTCAACTGTTAGGTTACAAGTGGTCCCTTTTATTGGTTGACATAATCTGCAACTACTGCAGTTGGTGAATTGCTGCATTTAAATGGCCCACTAGGTTATTCTCCTACCTATATCTCTATATTACTACTACAGAACGTCTTTGGATGGGCCATAGCAAATATTTTTATCCCATATTTATTCTGTTTACTAGGGATATATTGCCCAAAACTACATTGCCCTCGGAAATCTTCTAACTTTTCGTCAATTCTTACAAATTTGAATGGTATGCAGACTGTTTGAGAATTATTAATCACAGTTTTAAATACTTCTCTTATGGCGGTTAGCTTATCCGCTCACTTTCTTTTTATTAATTACCACATCGTCGAATCTCAAATGTTTCGAAAGGAATCGAAATCTACACTGAGACATGGTCAGTCTAAATAGTTCCACTCCTGTACCACTTTTTTCCATAAGTCATCTACATTTAGAGAATTCAATTTTAATAACCCGGCTAAATACATCAGTCCAATAAGTACCTGAATTTTCAATACCGCTGTATCTTTTGCGTCTCTTTCACGCTGGTAGTGTGCTCTAGTTGACTGAATCCATCGTTTAATCGTTTTAAAAATAAAAATTTCACTCAATCTTTCTATTCTCTATAATAATATTCATAATCAACGATTCCGAAAATCTTCAAATCAGATTTTTTAGATACCAATATAATTTTTTGTAAATTTTAATGCGCTATTTTGGAAATAAAAATTTCAATTTTCTGATTTCATATTTACACTCAGCGATCCCAAAAACCTGCAAGTATAAGTTTTTGACAGCAATATATAGAGTGGGAAAAATATACGCCTCAAAGGGCTAATGTGAATGTTAATGACGTAAGTATTGTTGTTACAAACATTGTTAGGTACGAAAGAAATAAATATCCCGCATTTAAGAATTTATCAACTTTCACATCTCTGACACATTGATTGTGTGAAACAGTTCCAAATATGGAATACACATTTAATGAGTATGCAGATATGCATCTGATGTATTGTCTTGCATCTTGCAATGCTTTGGAAGCCAGGAGATTAGATCACGACAGATATGCTAATCGTACTCTTCCAGATCAGAATACATTTCAATGAGTTGACTAACGTTCCATTTAATAAGATTTTATTATTAAATTTCTTCCTAATTTTAGGAAATTTTGTAAAAAGACATATTGATACTAGTCGGGGAAGAACACTTATTCAATGAGCATTTGAAAATTATCCGCGCAGTTTAATGCATCGAAAACAATAGTACATGAAGTTCTTCAAGAGTAGCCATTATATTCATATCATTTAAAAAAGTGCATGAACTGATTCCTGAAGATTTTCCCTGTAGAATGCAGTTTGCAAACTGGCTACTGAATCAGCAACGAAATAATGTAAATTTCACTAGCACTATTCTCTTCACGGATGAAGCAGGGTTTACCAAAAATGGTATCATAAATTTTCATAACTCACATGTATGGGCTGGTGAAAATTCTTTCAACTATTATTTCGCACCATCAACATCAGTTCCAATCAATTAATGTCTGGGCAGGAATCATTGGCAATTTTTTGATTGGACCATTTGTATTCCCGGCACGACTGAATGGAGAACTTTATTAAGAGTTTCTCCAGCACGCTTTTAACGATTTAGTAGAACCTTTACCATTTGAAACCCGCCGAAACATGTACTACATGCACGATGGGGCATCACTCCATTTCAGTGTTGTGCGGGAGCACCAGAATAACGTATATCCAAACCGTTGGATAGGGAGAGGAGCACCATTGCCTGGCCTCGTCGATCTCTCGAATTAACGCTATTGCATTTTTACCTATGGTGACACTTCAAAATCTTGGTGTATTTAACTCCGGTCGATAGTAGACAAGAACTTCTATGAAGAATCACGTTTCATTGTGATCAATTAAGGAACAATACTGAGTTAACGTGGCGGGTACAGACTTCTCGGAGCCCAAGTTGAACCTCCTTACGAAATTTTAAACTAAGTAATTAGTTTACCTTTTTATTGAAATTATGGTGATAGAGAAAAAAATCCTCTTCACAGAAGTTTGGAAACTAACAATGTAAATAAAATGACGTTTTCCTAAAACGGTTAGGATTAGCGATATGAATGAAGAGTATTTAATTTTTAGTCAATAGTTAAAGGTATATAAAAAAACATTATCCCAAGTTCTTATCATACAGGGCGTGAAAAAATGGGGTCATGAGTGTCACAGCTAATCCATCCTTGCAGCTGTGAGTAATTCACAATACTTTTTTGGATAGTAATTTGAAGGGTCTTATCTGGTATGCATCATATTAAAAAAAAATTGAAATATACCAATAATTATGTGTAAAAAACTTGACTCCATTGCAGCTCTTTGGGAGCCCATATCTCCGAAGAGGAGGCCTATACGAAAAAAATGTATTTGAACTTGTAGTATACCTATCAAGTGTTTCTTTCACATCCGGGAGATTTTTCACACTTTCCCGAACACCCTGTATGACTTCAAAAGTGGCTAAATCCTGACATGATGAGCCAATTCGGATTCGGATTCTATGGAGCAAATTTCTTCGAAAATGAACCCCAGGTGCCCAACGACCGAATCTTTAAGATCTGCATAACTCATCTGATTCTGTGGATTCCTCACTAAATGGAAAACAAGTACCAAATATTATTTTATTTTATTTATAAAAATATATTCTTCACTAAGTAAAACTCAATATCAACTATAAAATAATATTAGAGAATTTTCGTCGACAGCATTTCAATATTTCATACCTAAAGAAACTACAGGAAACGCGTTTAAATACTTAGAAAATGTTAACTTATTTTTTAAAAGAATTAAATGATTTTAAGAATTAGTGTCATATTTACAAAATACTATAACCACTAATTTTTTAATATCTTCCAAATTCGAAGATATGGGCTTTAAAAACACGACTTTATTATATATTATATAACCCATAATTAAACAATACGGCCTATTATCGATTTTGTTAGAAAGCTAGGAAAAGCGATACTTTCCTATATTTCACTTTAACAACATTGTCATTAAAACGATAAATTAATATTATTTTTATATACTCTTCTTTTAGTTCCTCCATTAAAAAGTAAATGCTCCGTTAACCATATTTTTAGTCAAAAAGCGTTGAAAATTAACATAGACAAATTCCTTGTAAACTTCACGGTTGGTTACTACTATTGATATACTCGTAGGTGGTTATCGTTAACTGAATCAGGATTAAAGTTTAAATAGAAACACCCACCTACGAGTAAAGTTAGGGAAGCATCATCATTTTATATATGTAGAGTTTTTGGTAATTTCCTTAATGTCATTGGAGAAATGAGCTCTTTAATATTTAAATTACTATAACTCTAGTACTTTCTCTTAAAGATAATGGTAAACTCATGTTCATTTAAATCCGTAAAATAATTTTAATTTTCAAAATTTCTTAGTAATTCAATTACATATTTTCAAAATAATTGTAATTACTTCTAGTAATTCAATTACCTTTCAATGTAATTGTTCGATTACTTTCTATTGTGTCTGGTCAAGTTTATAAAATATTTGTTATAATCAATGCAATAAATCTATCTTTCTCCAGTATAAAAACCGTGTCGCATCTTTGTCATCACAGTAGTAATGGGTGAACTTTGCGAACGATATTATGAGATAATGTAAATTTAAATAATGATACTGCCGACGCACAGTGGGCACAAAAGTAATTCTTTGATGAAAAAATCTGGCACCACGTCAAACTTTTATCAACTTAATTGAATTTTTGCTTAAATTACTTCTAAGAGTCTCTCGTGTGAACTGCTGCGACAATTTGGAGAATAGCCATTAATGGTTAACTCATGTTCAATTACAGCCCTAACATAATTTTATTTTGGGATTTTCTTAGTAATTCAAACACATTCTTTCACAATAATTGAAATTATTTTTAGTAATTTAACTACTTTGTAATGTAATTGTTGGATTACTTTCTATCATCTCTGGTTAAGTTTATAAAACATTTGTTACAATCAATGCAATGAAACAATCTCTCTCCAGTATTAAAACCATGTCTCAACTTTGTCATCACAGTAGTAATGAGTGAACTTTGCGAATAATATTATGAGATAATCTAAATTTGCATAATGATACTGCCAGTGCCCAGTGGGCATAAAAGTAATTTTTTAATATAGAAATCCAGCGCAAAGTGAAATCTTTATGGATTTAAATAAATCTTTGCTCAAATTACTTCTGAGTGTTCCTGCTCATGTTCACTACTGCGACATTTTGGAGAATAGTCATGCTTAACCATCAAAAATCAGTTCATAGGACAAGATCCAAAGGAGGGAAGGAGCGATCGTACCCCCTCCGCCGTCACTACTCGCTTTAGCTTGTCATACCCGAACTTTTGTTATATCGCTACTTAAAGAGAAAGGCTAGATCCGCCCCTGGATTCAGATCAGAAAGATCATATACGGATGCTGTTTTTGTCTTAAGACCATTAACAGAAAATTCAATTGAATACAAATAAAAACAGGTTTTATGTGTTTTAACGACCTCGGCAAATCATTCGACCGTGTTTGCCTGAAAGATGTTTTCCTCCTCCTTTATAATAAGGAAATACCACACAATTTTATTAAAACAATAGAAAACATATATATGGCAAATCCCATGCAAACCAGGACAGATGGGGAAACCACGAAGCAAATACCAGTTAAAAGTGCTATTGTTCAGGGTGATTTATTGAGTCCGGTCCTCTTCAAAGTTATCATGGATGATATAATAACAAAAGTATGTACATTGAAAAAATACAAAATGGAAGACAAAAAGATTAACATATTATGCAATGCCGATAACGCTATTCTGGTTGCAGAAAATGAAGATTATTTACAGAGACTATACTTTTTCAACCACACAGCTAAATCTTTTAACATGATAATTTCCGCTTCCAAAATCAAATGTATGGCAATATCTAAAACACCCCTAAGGTATGAGTGTGATGTTGATGGAGAAATAATTCAACAAGCAATGAAATTCAAGTATCTCGGTATAGAAATCTCAAACTATGGTGAAGCACAAGTAAGATAACAAACAGCAAGTACAATATAAATAGCAGGATGTCTAAATGATACAATATGATGCATTAAATGCAATGATATTGAAGTCAAATCTAGAAAAATAACAATAAGACCCAATATGATTTACATCGTGAAAATAAAACCAGAAACCCTAAAAACTAAAAAACTAGTGGAGTAGGAAAAGTGTGCTTCTTCATACTCTTCTATGATGACAGACATCTGGAAGAGAGTAATAGGAGCGACTGTTTAACGGGCCCATCAATCACCCAAGAAGAGATAGAAAAAGCTATACGAAATTCAAAAAACAACAAGATGACTGGCCCAGACGAGATACCATCTGAGATATAGAAACTTATGGATGAAAGAGGAATCGCGATACTTCATAAAATATTTAACATCATTTACGAAACGGGTTGCTACCCCAAACAATGGCTATGCTCTACCTTCATTCCCGTGGCTAAGAAGATCAACGAAAGAAAATGTGAAGATCATAGACTCATTAGTTTAATGAGTTATACACTAAAAATATTTCTAAAAATAATACGTCAAAGAATATATAATAAATATGAAAGAGATATAAGCGACTCACAGTTTGGGTTTAGGCAGGGCCTAAGTACGAGAGAAGCGATAGTCGCTACACAGGTGCTTGTTCAGAACTGTTACGATCAGAGAAAAGATGTGTGTCTATGCGTCATAGATTACGAAAAATTATTCGATCGTGTACAACATCATAAACTAATGCTGCTTCTTATAAAACTCGACATAGATCAGAAAGACACCCGACGCATTGAAAGCTTATACTGGGGTCAAACCGCGCAGATAAAATCAGATAATAATGTATCCAACCCGATACAAATTCAAAGAGGCGTGCGACAAGGGTGTGTGCTGTCCTCTCTCCTGTTTAACCTTTATTCGGAAACAATTTTCCAGGAGGCTTTGGAAGATATTGAAATGGGAATTAAAGTTAAAGGAATCCGGATTAATAACATCCGTTATGCGAATGACGCAGTCCTGATCGCCGACAATATAAACGACTTCCAAGAACTCATCAACATAATAGGAGAGCGCAGCAAATCAATGGGCTTGAACATCAATACAAGGAAAACAAAATTCATGATTATCTCAAGGAATCCTAATTTATCCCAAAATGCCAACGTAAGATTCAGCGCAGTACCCATAGAAAGAGTCACCAAATTTAAATATCTGGACACATGGATATTCGAAGAATGAACTTCTGACAACGAAGTAAAATGTATTGAACAGGCGCGACAGGCTTTTGTAAAACTAAGGCGAGTTCTTACGTGTTCGGATTTTGACTTGAAATTCAGGCTGAGGTTTATAAAAGGTTACGTATGGTCAATACTTCTTTATGGTGTCGAAGGTTGGACATTAAAGACAAACGCTATCAATAAATTAGAGCCTTTCGAGATGTGGATATACAGAAGAATCCTTAATATATCATGTACAGCGAGGATGACCAATTAAGGAGTTCTCTCACGTATTAGGACAGAACGTAAACTATTCAGCATAATCAAGAAAAGAAAGACGGCGTATCTACCAATTCCTTCAGTTCATAATTGAGGGCCAAAGAGGAATTTGAAGAAAGAAGACGTCCTGGCTTTGTAATATCAGACAGTGGACGGGGTTGCACGATATTCAGACATTGATACACACCGCGAGAAGTAGAGAAGAAATGGAAAATGTAATCGCAAACATCCATTAGTGGATATGTCTTTGAAGAAGAAGAAGAAATGGAGACAGCTGAAATAATGGTACTTCGAATGATAGTGAGAAATTTCTTTTCGAGAGAAAGCGAAGTGAAAATGTAAGAATCACATTCAAGGAAGAAGATATTAACAACTCGTTGCTGAATCGGAAAAAGGAGTGGAATGCGCACATCAACCATCAGGAAATGAAAGTACAGGACACCTTCTAAAAAGATGAAGCGACAATCTGATCCCAGAGCAGTGGAACGAAGAACAAACAAGCACTTCGCCTAGAAACACAGAAAGAAGAAGAAGAGACATAAGCAAGCTAAACAGTTTATAGCCAAACACACAACTAACTAGCTATAGATCTGCTTAAATATAACAGAAAAATCACAAAAATAATGACTGGACTTGTGATGTAAACATAGTTTTAAACAAGTATTTAAACCTAATCGGGCTTGCAAATGATAAAATATTTAGGTTCTATCAAGATGAAGAACGGTTACTGTGCCATTGAATGGCTTTTTCTAAGACCTTATTTAAAACAGCGAGTATTGGATGTTGTTCTACTTCACACTTTGTAAAGTTTAAAAAAAATTAACATACTTTGAATATGTACCTAGAATTTTTTATTTAAATGTTCTTATTTTTAAGCATTTTCACTTTTTAGTAACTTTATTCTTATATTTTGTAGATTTTATAATAAAAATAACAGGGTTCCGTTTACACCATGTCCATTGACCAAGTTTCTCACCAATATTCTACGACATTGCTATCTTAAGCGCCATTTTATTTAAATTGAATTTTAATTCGCAGGAATTAGTGATGTTTAGAAATGACACTTTAGTTCTACCAACAAAGAAATAAATCCCCATCATACTGGATTTTTTATTAATAGTATTATTCGAAATTTGACTTTGGCAATAATTTCTGCTCCGATCGAGATAAAAATTAACAAAAATAGTTGTTACGTGATTAGCCTTGTGTAAAATTTTAATTTGTTTCCAAAAAAAAATTCAAAAGTGTGGGTATATCTCAAAATATCGAAAAAAGTTATTATAAATAGTTTTTCTAAATGTAATTTTTAGTGCATATGCATATACAGCTGTAAAAGATAATTCAGATTTTTTGCCAACTTTTTGTAAATTGCACCACTGTTACAAAATAAAACTCCACGCAACATACATAAAATTTCTTAATTTTGACAATGCTTCATTTCAGGCATATTTTGTTTAAAGTAGCGCCATATTAGATGTGTGTTTTTCTACAAAAACCAAATAGGACTTTAAAAATTTGGTCACATGTGATGTAAAGTCTATTTGTTTTTGACCCTGTATAAGGTAACTTCAAAAAATAACTACTTTTGAAAATGTAGTTTGTATCTAAAGCTGCAGGCTACGTTTCGCATCATTATTTTTTTTTTATTTTACGCCATTTATAATTATATTTTAGTACATTTCTGCTGTTTCTGTACAGAAATTCAGTACGTTTCTTCAAACCACGGCGGCAACGCTGTTCATAATCTTGGTGAAATACTTTCTTTAGTTAAACGTCATCTTCGCGAAACTTTTAAAATGAAAATACTAGATATTCTCAAAATCTCAGTGGCTATAAATTAAAGGAAATTACCATTTTAAATGCTAAATAATGTACATTTTTAAAGATGTTGAGAAATATATTACTATAAAAATTTAAAAAAAATTGTCGTGAAGATTTTTATAATAAATTGTCTTATAATGCAATTTTCTCTCATAGTAAAATGTCTCCAAACATTGTTACATGTTAATAAATTTTAAATAAAACATGCCCAACTGAACAAAAAATATTTGATCCTCCCTGCTTAACATCATTTGGACCTTAATATTGGTTTTACTCACTTTCCTTTTTTCGCGAAAGTTTTTTACCACGAGTTTACTTTCTTCCTAAAAATAACAAGATACACCTAATTTGAATAGTAGGCGTACATTATGCCAACAAAAACTCCCTTATTGATGCATTCGAGTTTTCTGACCTAGTTTGTAAAGGAAGGCATTCCAAGAAAAGTATTTTCGAGAAAGGAAAATGATACATTTTCTATTTTTGTGTATATGCTGGAACATTAAAGCAAAATATAATTTTAACTGGAAAGGAATTGTGTCAATTAATTAATTGTTTGTTGCGAACAGATATTTCGTGAGAAGAAGTTAGCATATTTTTCCAAATATTTCTGTTTGCTAACGTTACCTTTCTGTTTGTTAAAGGTAATTGTATTTTTGTATTGGCATCATTAAAACCAGTTCAATAATTTAAAAATCAAAAGTTAAAAATTCAAAATCTCTATGACGTCTGAAGTTATTAAGTTAGTTTAGCACATATGACCGTAGCGATGTCAAGCGCGATTCACTGTTAAAACGAGGAGATTTTCTATCATCGCCAACATAGGATTGTGCCTTTTACTGATACAGCAGAATGACCAAGACGAAGATCTAACGAGACATATATGCGGGCGAAAAAGATGGACCTTAATATTACTATTTTCCATATGCAGCTGTGTTAGACACTAATGACTGAGATTGCTATTATATATGTACTAAATCTAGTACAATTTTACCTGATACGCTATTATATATAGGATCTTCTTTCAATTTATGAGCAGGCTAGGCCTATAGACTCGTTTCGAGTTTGACATTACAACAAGATATTGAAAATGACAAATATTAAGACAGAATTTGACTTAAATTTCTATAAAGGTTTCGCATCCGAGGCCTCTGTAGATGATAGTTACGTAGTACGGAGCCCAACAGATCATGCTGAGGACTCTGTTCCGGAAGCTCTCTAGCCTGCTGAATTTAAACCTGCCTGTGGTAACTTACATGGGAGCACCGAAAAACAGGATCAATCCAATGAAGAGCTTGTATATCACCAATTTTAGCTTAAGATTAAGCTTGCTATTGCGATTCAGCAGTGAATAAAGAGCTACCAGAGAGACTATGGCTTTGAATAGCAAGTAGTTAGTGTTAAGTAACCAGTTAATCCTCCTGTCGAAGATTAGCCCTAAATACTTGGCATTATGCCTCCAGAGAATTCTAGTGTTATAAATGGAGAGCCAATCATCAGGAATCGCGTACCTGGCTTTTGTAAATATAATGGTGTGAGTTTTTTCAGGAATCAACTTTCCAATCGATCATCCATTTCCTTAACTTGCTTGTGTGCCTTTGTAGTCTCAAAGTAATGAGGCGAAATGATGTCGGAGATGTCGCAAATTCCGTGTCGTCAGCGAATAAGTATAGTTTACTATAATCATCTTTCGGAATATCAGCAGTATAAAGATTAGACAAAGTGGGGGACAAAGGGGAATCCTGTGGAACCCACGCTCTTATCTGTCTTACGGAAGGCACAGGGTCATCTGATTACATCACAAATAATTTGCCCTAAAAAAAACTTTGGACTAGTATTACTAGGTAATTTGATATTCCCAGCTTTATAAGTGTGACTACAAGTTCATTATGATACACCTTGTAAAAAGAACTTGCTGATATCATAAAAGATTGTTCCGGTGTGAAATTTCCTACTGAAACCTTGAGTGATGAATGGAGCTAGTCTAGTGTCTGCTAGGCACTACTAAGACTGTCTCTGAATCCAAACTGCTCCGGAATCAATACGTTCCTCTTAGTCTCTACACTGGTTTTTAAAGAGAGGAGCAATACCTTACAATGAGGTGAGAAACAAAATTAATTAGATTCAAAAATTGAAAAAACTCTAGAGTACAGTCCAAGACTAGTAGCAGCACCAACGAGCAAAAGTACCGAGCTAATCCTTATGCTGGAGAGTAGGGGTGGGTTATTAAGGGCGCCACTGCATCGGAGCTAGGTTGAATGCAGAAACCTTCCACGATGTTGTTAGGAACTAGCTTTCAACTTTACTCTCTAAAATTAACTATCGACAACAAATAACAAATTCAAACCCAAGTAGCATGTTAAACCCAAATTAATTTAACTAAAAATTGGGAGCATCGTGATATGTCCAGGATGCAAATACCTGAGAATGTTGCCCTGAATTAGATACAGATCCACTGACGAGGCTATCAGGTTACCGAAACGCGTATGGAGAGAAAACCAGAGTGTTATTTGCAGGAAATAACATATAGGATGTTCTATTTAAAATAAGCAAGAAGGTATCAACTTCCGGTATAACCGGTAGTTTATCTTGAAAATATTTTGGCCGAATTGCCCTCATCAACTTTAGTCTACTACCAAATTTGAAAAATTTTCCAAAGTCTGTTTTTCGAGAAATTAATCATAGCAATTCGTCGAGAAACACCCTATATAGTTGTTATGTGAATATAAATAAAATATATCTACGGAAAATAATAATAGATTAAAAGTTTGTTATAAATTATTAAATAGTGTGATATTAAAAAACTGTTTTATTACGCAAATTGTCAACAATAAAATAATTTAGTTTATAAAACAATTGTGCACGAGTAGGTACGTGAATAAATTAATAACCACGCATTTTTTAAAGAACTAAAAGCAAAATTATATTAGTCAATTTTGTTTTCATATTCCGTCACTCATATTGGTCAACCATAATATTGCAAAATGTTTCAAGATCTAAAGTATAAAAAAATTCAAATAATATAATGAAAAATTAAATATTTTATTAAGCGTTTTGTTAGTGCTCATAAATATTACTTGCAAGGGTCGATTCACTAGAAATGTTACTAGATAACGAAGTTTATATTACAACTGTGGATTAATGGCACGGCAGGGCAGCCTCATCTTGTCAATCTTGACATCTTGAGTAATTTTCTCCATTGTTTTGAAGATAACAGTGATACCCAGGTATAGCAATCAATACATAAAATATCATTAAATTGTAGGTTACTTACCCATTTCAGCATTTCCTCTTAATCGCACCTGTAAACAGAATATTTCAATTTATATTACAACATATGTTTCTCAGTGGTATTAATTTATGACACATTTTAACTGCAACACACAGAAGAGACACAAGTTTTTTTTGTGTTGAAAATGCTTAACATTAATGATCTCGAAACTGATCGTTTACTTATTTTTCAAGATCATATCAAAGCCGGAAAAGTGCGATTGTCCTTCAAATAACTTTTGAATGTGATTGAATGATTGCATGACATAACAGGCCAGGGTCGAAAAGCCCTTACACTGCAGCGTTCAGATTTATTGTGTTGCCTGCCATATCCGTTCTAGGCGAAAGGTTATTTGCCTTGGTCAGGTTTAACAGCCTGCTTATTAGCTTATCTTCTAGGTATAAGCCTTCCGGATTGACTGATCCTTGAAGGTGTCTCCAGTAGGCCAAAGTTTCGTATTCGAAGATGATGTGTTGAGTCATTTCATCTTCTTTATCACATAGTCTACATAGTGGTTCTTCGTTGAATGTATGTAGATGTTTTCTCAAGCTGCAGTGACCAGTTATCAGTCCTGTCACTAGCCTGATTTGTTGTCTGCTTAAATGCAGAACTTCATGGCTTAGTTTACCGGATAGTCTCCTCAGCAATAGCTTGCCGTATCTGTGGTCCGCAAGATGGTTCCAGTGGGTACGGTGTTGTTGATTTGTTCACCAGGACAGCCAACCGCGAATAATACCCTTAGTAATTCCAAATGCTGGCTCTGCGCCAATAAATGGAGTGGCAAACCCTTATCTTATAAGTTGGTGTGCTTTTCCATTGTTCGAGAGACCCTTGTGCCCTGGAATCCACGCACCTGTTATGATTTTCCAGAGGAATTAGGTTTTGAAGATAGTCCCAGACCTGTTTTGAAGTTATTTCAGCGCTGCCTGACTGTCAGAGACGATGAAAATGGTTCTGCCCCTGCAACTCCTTCTCAAATTCTCCCGAAGACATACAGCAATAGCGTGAATTTCCGCCTGTAATACTGTGGTATGTTACCTCAGTGCTACACTCATATTCATCGGGATGTGAAAAAGCATATGCCATATTAGGGAATTTTTCCTAATTTCTATTTCTGCAACAAAGCTGTTCCTCAAATTCAAGTCCTAGGTGAGTTACAAGGACATAAACGTTAAGCCCCTTCTACATAATGAAACTTAGGTCTCTTGTCACTAAGCCTTTTGGTTCACACATTCACAAACAGAATTTAGCCTGATATTTTCTTAAATTGAAAAGGCAAATGTTGCGTAAATTAAATTTTAAAGAAAATGTTTTTCACTTTTAAATTCTCTTAATTATTTAATTTTTCATTTATTTAACGAATTATCAAACTAAAAGAGTAAAATTTTAAGTAATATCCTGATAATCCAATGTGAAAATTAAAATATAACCCCGTTTCAACTTTAATCCCCATTTAATTTGAACCATTTAAATAAAAGCTTTAAAAATAATAATTACGATATCCATTTATCTTTCGGGATGTTACATATTCACAGAGGCGTGACTAAAAAGTAAATTAAAATGTTTCCAGTATTTTTCCGCAGATGAAATCGACATTTTATTAGATTAAATCCTATCATAAATTTAATATATTAAATAATTACAGGTTCATTTTCTTTATTCTATGAATGGGGAAAACTAAATATTTTTTATTATACTCATATAATAGAAAATGGTACAACCAAATTTTCTAAAGTATAATAATAGATTGGTCAAATAAATATGTGGGAAGAGCAAAAACAGCAATAATAAATAACAAAGAGGTGGAACTAAAATAAAAAAGAAGAATAGAAAAACGTATTTAAATAATTGAGCAAGAGAAAAATACGAAAGGAAAAAAAAACGAGTAAAGGTTATGGTTACTGTATCAAAGTAAATAAATGGATAGAATTGGGAGAAAAACTGGAGTTAAGTAGAAAGGGAAAGACAGAAAAGATCCAAGATGCGGAATTTGTTAAGAACAAAAATTAAGATTTACAAATAGAGGAGATGAAATAGTAAAAGGAATAAATGTTTCCAGGAATTTTTTGGTGCTGATGGAGATAAAGAAGAGACAGTTACACAAGATAATACAGTGAAAGAAGGCCAAGGCGAGCATATAACTTTTGAATATTTACAAGAAAAAGAAAAATTAAAGAACAGGAAAGAGTATGAAAATACTTTTAAAAAAATATAGTAGAGGGTGGAGCGAAGAACAGATACCTAGATATTGACAAACAGTGTTCATGACATCGATATACAGGAAATGAGACAAATAAAACTGCAGTTACTACAGCAGGATAACACTATTGAGCACAATAACATTTAGAATTTTTATTGACTAAGTAACAAAAAAATGTATGTCCAGATGCAAAAATTCTATCCAGACTATACTCACTTACAAGGAATAAATATTTCAGCGTAGCATTCGTTAATGGCATGGTTACAGCAGGAAAAGAGAAGGATTTACAAATAAATTTGAAAATCTGGAATATACTACTGGAAGAACATAATGTGAAACTAAACAACAGTAATGCTAAAGTAACAGTAACGAGAGATGAACAAGTAAGAATAAATATACGAATTGACGCGATAAAAATGGATCGGGTGAAAATCTTGAATATTCAAGGATAGAATTCGAAGTCATGGGTAGGCAGGAAAATAATATTAACAGCAGAAAAAAAAAACAATTAAATGTATACTATGCATTGAATAAAACATTTATAGGTAAGAAGCAAAAATTCATCTCACGATTCGATATGTAATGCTCTACAACGACGAGGCTCTAAACTTATACTAGTCGCATGGATCAGAGCAATGTTAACTCAAAAAATAATATGTACTGAGCTTAACAATGTAACTGTTAAAGCACTGTCAAGTAGGGAATGTCCACAGGAACGAGTTCTATTGTCTTTGCTGTGGAGCCTTATAGTGGGCTGAAGGATGCTGGTTTGTATCTACAGACCTATGCCGATGACCTGATCATTTTGTGCCCTGGTCACGATATCCGGGATCTGGAGAGAGTAATGATGCGAGTTCTCTACATTGTGGAAAGATGGTGCCACAAAGAAGGGCTCGGAATAAACCTGGACATTGCCGAGGTGGTACTCTTTACAAAAAGAGAAAAATGGGGAGACTTCCAACAATGATATTGGTAGGAAGAACTCTTCAATACAAGGGAACAGTAAAATACCTGGGAGTAATTCTGGACTCACGACTGAGCTAGAATGATGATATTGAGGCTCGAACCAAGAAAGCCATATGTGCTTTCTGAGCTTGTAAACGAGCCTTTGCGTGTACATGAAGGCCTTTTCTTCACTCTATATATATATATATATATATATATATATATATATATATAATATAGAGAGGGGGGAGAGAGAGAGAGAGAGAGAGAGAGAAGGAGGCCCTGAAGACTGTCTCTCTGGAGATATTTCTGCCAAGTGGAGAGGATTGGGAGGGAGAGCAAAATCTTTCGAGAAATGGATCCTGGAAGTATACAGATAGATCTCGACAAGGTGAAAGAGCTGGAGCCGGAGTATTCGGCAGGAGCGCAGGAGCCAGAGAGTATTACCCTCTCGAATCACGTGCGACCATTTTCACAGCGGATATTTATGCTATTCTGCAGTGTCAGGGGGATATAAATAGGAATAGGGTAATAAACATATACTCATACAGTAAGGCTACGATAATTGCACTGAAGTCCAGTGTCGCAACTTCGCGACTGGCGTCTGATTGCAAGAACGTACTAAATAATATGAAAAGGAACGGTTGCACAATCAGACTCCTGTGAGTCCCGGGCCACTAGAGCATACGCAGGAATAAGGAAATAGTTGGCAATAGTGACAAAGTTGGGTTCCGCAACTGAACCATGCGGGCCCCAATCAATTCTACCTGTCCCAATTGACATTGGCAAAAGGGAAATAAAATTGTTGCTGGAGAGCAAATTTATTGAATCATGGAAGGGAGCTCCTGGAATAAGAGGAGTGCTAAGGAGCACAGACTGGACCTAGCGCACGGCGTACTATGGACCTTCTCTCCTTAGGAAGGAAAAACCAGCGAATTGTGGTGGGATTGTTGAGAAGGCATTGTCACTTGAGAGGCCATCTTCAAAGATAGGTGTCAAAGGAGACCCGATGTGCAGATGGTATTTGGAGGAGGATAAAGCTGTTGGCCATAGGCTCAAAGAGTGCCCAGCACTCAACGGATTGTGACAGAGATATTTCGGACATACAATTGTGTTACCTGAAGCAATTAGGCAAGTTCAACAAACCAGGCCGCATGAATTCGCAAGGGCGATCGGCCTCGAATGACCTGCTGCTATGGTCGGATGTAAAGGGCCCAATAGAGACCTAAGCATAGATGATCTAGTATCACCACCCTTTGTTTCATTCATTCATTCAATAGAGAACAATACTTCTTCACTATGAGAAGTATATAATTGGCGATTTACTGAATTTGAACATGGTTATACAAACATTAGGGTTGAAGTACGTAATAAAATTTAAAACTTGTTATCAATGAAGAAATTATTAACTATATACATGATATAGTTTTAAGTAACAAACGAAAAACTACTTGTGAAACTGCTAAAGTTCTGAGAATTCCAAGCAAATGGGTGTTTCATATTTTGAAGAAGGTTCAGACGGTTTTGACAAAATAGGAGCCGCAGTCGTTAACTTTGAATCAAAAACGACTTTCGCAACAACATTTGAAACGATTTATCAAGAGCAAGGCTGATTTTGTACGTCGATTTATAATTATAAATGAGATTTTGATTTACCACTATAATCCTGACCTGCAACAACAAACCGCAAAGTAGACTGAACCTAGTTATTCTGCTCCTAAAGAGCCGAATAGGTGAAAAACGTCCAAAAATGTTGTGGCATAAATTTTTTAGGGTGCGAAAGGAATATTATGTGCAAACCGGTAAAACAATAACAGGAGAATATTTTTACAAATCTTTTAAAGCAGCTGTGTGTAAAAATTCGGGAGAAGAGATCTGGTTACCTGCTCACAAAAGCATTTTGACGGCGGCAAAAACCACTGAATTATGGTCTAGATTTATCACCTCAACATCTACCCTATTCACCAGATTTAGTTCCTGCTGACTTCCATCTGTTCCCATATCTCTAAAGATGTCTGCGCGGAAGGCAGTTTTCATCGAATGAACAAATTACTAAAGCCGTAGAGGGGTATTTTAAAGGCCTTTAGAAAAATTACTTAAAGGATAGGATATATGATGTCGTTTTACGTGTAGGCTATTGTTCTTCCAGGGACCACTCGCGTAAGTATCATCCAAATGCTTTTGAAAAACCTTGTTTCAGAAATTCCAATGTCATAGCGGCAAAAATGCTTTTCCGATTGGTTCCAATACATGCAAAAGTAAATTTATCGTCGTTGAGAATATTTTGAAAACCAATACAATCATTTTCAAAGATAAATAATTGTGTTAGTGTGTTATTTTCAAAATATTACGGCTTATCCTCGTAGTTTATGAATTTGTAAGTTGTCGTTACTCAATAAACTGTGCATTTCTGATTGATGTCAAAAATTTGAAATTATGAATTTTAAAAGATTGATTTAAAAAACAAACTTTCTACCACGCTAAAAACTTTTCTGTATGCATGTAATTTCAACAGGCGTTAAATATGTTATTAAAACATGTCGGCAGATCAATTTAACAGATAAAGATGTCATTTGTCTAGTAATAACATAGCCCTAACGTTGCTTCATAGCCAAACTATGCAATTAACAGTTATTTCATAATGACACCGAGGATAATCTATCCCTCTTGTCAAGTTTCACATAATAACACAAACTAATATCAGATAATGGATCAAATTATTATTATATTTTTCACTCAATACTTATTATTATTCCAATCATTTTTTTTTAGAAATTTTTAACGGCACATTTAATCCACTTTGTATAAAAATCAAGTTGGCTGGTTTAATTTATTCTCATTCACATAAAAGGAAAATTTAGAGTAAAAGCCACTGAAACGCGAACGCATTGCAGCCTGACATTAAGTCCGAAACTTTTTACAATAACTTTCTATATTGACGTTTATGTGTAGAATATAAAGTTTAATTAAAAATATCTGTTTGTCAATTAGACCTTCTAATATTATCATTTTCAAAGATAATAAAATGATGAGCTATGGGGATCGTCATTTATATTTCGAGAAAAAATAAACAAAACAAATATTTATCTTTGAAAATGTTTTTAGGGTTTCCCAAAATACCCTCGATTACGATCAATACACTTTTGTTGGTTTTGAACTACCTCTTCTGGCTTGAAAAATCCTTAACTACGTAGTTTGTTCTTCATGTACGGGAACAAAAAAATCATTGAGTGCTAAATCAGGACTTTACGGCAGACGATTCATCAGTTCAACGTTTTGAGTGCTTAAAAAGTCAGTTCTTTGATACGATGTTTGAGAACTGGCCTTGTCATGGTGGAGAATGATCAATCGTATCGGGTTCGTCCTTAATTCAAACAAATCAGGGTATACCATTCAGAAGTCACCCAGACTATGATGCTCAACCTTTTTTATTTTCCTAATTGTTTTACAAGTTAGACAATTTAAACAAAAATATGTTTGTAAAGATTATTCAAAGATTTATGGATGGCCCTAATATTAGATTTAAAACTTTTAAAAGAATTACAGGAAATTGAGGGCTGTAAAAATTAATTACACACTTTAAGTAATGCTTTTAAAGCAATTTTAAAAATTGCAAATTAGCAGACTGATAACATTTTGATATCTCTATGTTATTGGTTTGACATTCAACCTGCTGCAATTCATTGTTCGTTGAGAAAATTGCTTCAAAAATACCACTGCGGGGCTTTTTCCAATGTTTTTTTCGGGAATGCGTTGGATAGAAAACGATGAAGTAACAGAAAGAGCTCAAATTTCTGCATCTTAATTTTTTCAATAAATTAAATATGTTAAAGATAAAAAAAAGTTACTTGTCCAAGCTATAAAAAAATGAAAAATGCCAAAATTACCATCTTTCAAATAATTTGCTAGGCAGCTGAAACCTTTCTTGACCAATTATTTATCAAATGATCCAAAACCTCTATTTGTGTATGGGGATTTATCTGAGCTATAAGTAAATTATTTGAAGCACTTTGTTAAGTCACATTGTTCAGAAAAGTATGAAAACAATGTTTCAAAAATTCATTTAAAAAATGATGATAATCTTTTGATAGAGAATAATTTTAAACCAGATAATACTAATAAAGTTACTTTAAAAAAGCTCATTTGTACCAATAACGCTCGAGAAACAGCGGAGTTCTAAAACCAATATCCGGCAGTTTATGAAACATTCATTATTGTATTCTCACCAAAATCGTCGTTGAATTACCGTTTCGTAAAAGGCATTTCTAGTCTTGATTCGGCGATAGTCTTCCAAGCATAAACAGTCTTTCTATACCGTTGAAAAATTTAGTGGGAAATGATTTTTGCAGGCTAGTTAAGTTGATTTAATTGAGAGAGAGTTTATAAAAGTCATTAGCTCAGAAGCACCTACGGAAACATTAAAATCCCTCAAAACAAAAAAGGTAAAACTAGTCTTGATCACTTTTGGATTTTACGGGATTATTTAGTTTGGTAAAAACTATTATGATCGTGTTGGATGACATATGTGCTTAGAATTGGGGTTTTTACACTGCGACCTAATAAATCTATTATGCCCCCCTACAGCTGCCGAGTCGTAAGAGATAAGTTACCGGCTATAGCAGGTCCTATTTCTCTCAGGAACCGTAGGATGTTGGATGGCTTCAAAGTAGGTAGCTTCTCTCCTTCTATTCTATGTGCCCCCAAGAACTACATCCTAGAGTTTTCTAGAGCACAGCACTCTGAAAGGATATGAATTGAGGTTTCGTCCTTTTCCTCGAAGAATCTTCACTTTTCTCCTTCTGTCAGTCCGAGTTTCTTGAGGTGTCGCTTCAGGTGACAATGCTCCGTCAAGATCCCTGTCAGAACTTTGAGTTGGTTTTTATTTAAGCTTATGCATTCTTTGAATCATTTCCGGTCGTAGTTCCCAAGAACTATCTTCGCTTGTCTCAATCCTTGCAGCTCCAGCCAATAATTGGATCACTTGCTTCCTTCCTCAATTTTTAGTTTTTTCAGCATTACGCTGCTATTGATTCCGCAAAAAGGCTCTAGCTCCAGAAATGGTGTCCTAGCCCCTTTTTTCGCGAGCCTGTCTATTATTTCATTCCCCTATACCCCTGTGTGTCCCAGGACCCAGACTAGGGTGATCTTATTATTCTTCCTTAATTCATTTAATTCCTCTAGGCATTCCCAGACCATCTTGAAACTGATTACTTGAGAGCTCAATGTACTAATGACTGCTTAACTATCCGTAATGATAATAATCTCGTGGCTACGATAGTTTTTATCTTTGTTGAAATCAATACATCTCGTAATGGCATTAATTTGTGCCTAGAAAATGTCATCTGTATACCATTCAAAGGATTTATTGTTGAATTTCTCAATGATGTTTTTGTCCTAGAAGATGGCACGCTGTCAAAACAACCTACTTTAAGAACCACGAGCTGCCTAAAAAATTGAACAGTCAAGGTAGTCCCTGAGAGATATGCTCGATCAGAAAAAGAACGAGTTGTCTCAAAAAGAGCAACTACCGTTGCTCTTTTATACTAGTGGTGACGTCGTCCGCTGAAATCGGGGAAGCACTGAATCAAAGTGCCGATACCACGCCGTTTAATGTTTGAGTTTTCCAGTTTCCGCGACATAAAGATTTGGAGTTTTAGCACTGTATGCCGTATTATTTAGTTTATTTAATGTATTTATGAATTTGAAGTAATATTAAACCTTAAATTTATTATTTTGTGTCAAAATAAAGGTGTACTCACAATAAGACATAGGGAGAAACTTTTTTAGTATCTTCGATTACAAAAACAAATCGACAAACTTGAGTGAGGGCTATCCGATTGGAAGTTCAAAAGAATGTTTATTAAATATCGATATCCAAACTCTGCCGAAAGGTACATTTATCTCTGACACACCTATTCCATGTGAAGTATATAGGTGTACTTCGACAAATCTTACATTGGAATTTCAGTTGGGCTAGCAATATAATTCATCTTTTGAAAAAACATAAGTGCCCGTTATGCCATAAAATCAGTAAACGTAACTTCACATAAATGGCCCTCTATAAGTTTTTTCGTCGGTCTGTGACCGCATATATTGCCCCCACATGGATCAACATCAATAAATCGAGACTAAAATGGACTGGAAGTTTCCAAAATCAAATGCTAAGATTAATTTTAACTGTCCCATGGTTTCTCAGAAATACTATCATTGACAGAGATTTAAAGCGTGAAAACTTCCACTCCTTTTTACAAGAACCTCTAGACAAGCATTTCGAAAATGTACCATTAATTAACAACCATTGCTTAACAACCAGCGGAAGTAAGAAAACAAATAACCTTACTAAACCCACACTAAGCACCTGGGTACGATTTTATTACCTGCGAAATTTTAAAAAACCTTCCAGAAAAGCTATTGTGCTCCTGACAACCATAAACAACAGTGTGTTGCCACTGTGTTACTAGCCGGTATTGTGGAAATACGCTCAAGTTACCATGATATTGAAGCCTGGTAAACCGTCCACGGGTACTAGTTTGTATAGACCAACAAACTTTCTCCCACTATGTCAAAAATTTTCGAAAGACTTCTTCTTAACAGCTTTGAAGAAATATTAAACATTAATTATTTAACTCCTGGCCACCAATTCATTTTTAGACAAGACAACTGAACCATATAGCAGTGTCATAGAATCGCCAATCAAATTAAAGAGAGTCTAGAAGCAAAACAGATGTGCACATCGGCATTTCTAGACACCAAGCAAGCTTTTGACAAAGTTTGACACAAATATCAACTATACCTTATTCTTAAATCGTACATCAGCCACCGCTACTTTCAGGTCAAACATAAAGACACCTTATCTTAATACCACGCCCTTAAGTTTGGCGTACCGCAAGGAAATGTCCTCGAACCCTTTTTATACTTCCTGTTTACTGCTGACATACCAGTTCCAAAAAATATCCTAATGGCAACATTCGATGACGATACAGCAATTTTTGTTGTAGATCCTAATCCTCTAAAAACCTCTGAGAAATTATAAAACCACCTGGACCAAATTCCAACACCGGCTGAAGCATTGGAAAATTAATATAAATGCTAACAAATCATGTCAATTTACTTTCACAACTAGAAGAGCACAATATACCCTAAACGATACCATCATCCCTGTAAAAGATTAAGTAAAATACTTTGGACTCTACCTAGATACAAAATTAACATAGAAATCGCACATCAAAACCATGCCAACTTCACCTGAACGTAAGAAATATATCATGGTTAATCCAAACTCAAACTGCAAAATAAACTCACCATATACAAGTCAATATTAAAACCCACCTGGACATATAGTATCGAACTATTGGGCTGCAGCAAACCATCCAATATAAAAATCCTCCAGACCTTCCAGTCAAAGATACTCAGGATGATCATAAACGCATCTTGGTACGTTTCGAACAGACCTCAAAAGACCATTCATACATGACATTATAAATGACTACTCCGACAAACATAAAAACCGAAGCATGAACCATAGCAACCTGCTAGTAAGTGAACACTTCAATCCAACACTCGTCAACAGGAGACTCCGAAGAAAATGGTTGGAAGACCCAGCTCGGTGAACCCAGAGAACTGTCAGTGGATGGTACCTGACTTAAGCCAACTGATCATAAATTATTTACTTATTATTTAACCAAGTAGATTGTAAATTTGCAGTTATCAATAAAAAAAATCATAACAAATTCACTTAACGCGACTGGCTGACCCACCAATAATGTGGTCTCTCTCTCATAGCAAACTTGCTTTACAAGAAATCAAAAAGAATCTATAGGTAAATGCCTGCAAATCCAAGGTAATGATATATATATATATATATATATATATATAATATATATATATATATATATATATATATATATATATATATATCACTTTTGAAATTTTCAAAAATAATTTTACATTTTTACCTGGTTATTATTTTGATTATTATTTTTATCTATTTTTGAACCCTCAGTCAACGTGCTTTTCATGAAATCATTCCTTTTTATTTTTTCTTTTTTATATAAAAATAAAAATTCGAACAAAAGCCATTGAAATGCCAACGTTTTGTGCTGAACGTGACATTAAGTCCGGAATTATGCTGTTTTAAATGCCGTTTAACGAAGCGGTCAAATTTGTGTACTTTGCACGTGGGAAATGTGGGCTTTAGATTTATTACAAAAAAAATGTTCCAGCCTATACTGCATGATAATTTTGTTGTCAAAATTTTCGGGCTCGAAGTAGGGAAACTCATCTGAAATTAGTTGTTGATAAGGGTCTAGTTTTGTAAGTTGACTTGTTATTTTGTACATTGTAATTGACTGTATTTTGCCTACGTAATTAAGTCATTTACAGGGAGAAAGTTCTTTTCCTTGTTGTTCACGTGTACACCTTGTTAAAGAAATTTACATGCCCATTAATTACGTTCTGTCGTGTAATTTATAAGTACGATGAAGTTAAAAGTAGTCCTTAAATTAGAAATTTAAATAAAATAAATATAAAAATATTAGTAACATCTCTACCTTATAAGAAGAAACAGTTTATATTTTAGGAACTGACAACCAGGGGCGGATACAGCCTTTCTCTTTGGGGGGGGGGACGGGGCGGTGATATCACAAAATACAGTATGGCAAGCGAAAAACAAGTTGTCGGCGGGGAGGGGGGAGACAGCAGTAACATTCCCATTTTTAGTGTAAAAGATAGGGTCGGGTCTATTTTTCTGAATTTGAAGCTCTTGGAGACAGGGGAGAGCGATCACAAGAAAAAACAACTTGTCGACAGGAGGGTAATGCCAGCAGTATACACATTCCTAGTATAAGAGGCAGAATCGGATCTATTTTCCTGAATTCAAAGCTCTTGGGGGGGGGCTGTCGCAAGAAAAACAAGTTGTTAACGGGGGAGGGGAGTGCCAGCAGCATACAGATTCCCAATATAAAAGGCAGAATTGGTTCTATTTTACTAAACTCAAAGGAGAGGCAATCGCAAGCATACACATTCCTATACTTTATTCAAGAACTAGCGAGAGTAATAAAATTGTTACCGAAACCTCCAACGTACCTGCTCCAGTGCCGCAGGTAACTGAGGACTGTCGTAAATATAATTATATTTAATTATATTTAAATATTATAAGCTTTTATAAATTTACTGTAACAATAAAATTTCTGATAGTTCAATTTAATTTCTGCTAGTGAGTAAAGTACACCTTACAGTGTGTCCTTAGTGATTTATCTTGTTTCCGCTTGTTCTTATATATTATTTGAGATTAGTGAGATACCCAAAAGATATGGCTTCCACCTCTATATTTATTCCAAAATCGTTAAACCAGGGCATTTTTTCCTCAACGAAAAACTTATTCGGCTGAATATTTATGATGCCTTAAGATATTAATATCTAGATAATAATGTTAAAAGCTCTGTTGAGATGTGTTCCAACATGATCTGAGTTGGAAAATCTACTATGTACCGAATACTGAAGGAGAAAAAAACGACAGGAATTGTTAGAACTCCCAAGCCCCATTCGATCACAGCAAACCTCGTTGGAAAAAGAGATGAAAACTGTAATAAAAGGAGTTGTACATACATTTTATTATGAGAAACAGATCCCAACTATCGATAAAATTCTAACTAAAATCAATGAAGATCGCGATTTGCCTGAAATTAAAAGAAACGAACTCTGAAAATTGCTCAGAGAACTTAATTTTTGCTAGGAAAAACCAGATAGAAAATCTGTTCCTATAGATTGTCCGGAAACAGTCCGTTAGAGAAGGAAATATCTGTCTCAATAAAAGCTAGGGTTGCTAAAAATAACACAACTTACAAAATTAGTAATTTAACTAAACTTTTGAAAGATTTTTTTGAATAAAGTTACTGCGAAAAATTGGGAAAAATCCATATAATAAAAGAATAAAACAAAACATGGAAACTCGATCTCATGATCGGTGAGATAGAGGAACCAATTATAATTAATTTGAGCGAAGATAGCTTCACTGATTTTGAATAGGAATACGTACTTTTACCAGTGTAAACACAATGTGTTATTTAAATTTTTATTTTTATTTTATTTTATTGTTTAATGTTGTTTAAATATATTTTTATTTTTTATATATTTTTATTTTAGTGTGTCCTACTCTTTAATTTTATATATATTTAATTCCAGTTAGTGGTGAGTTTTTATTATTTTATTATTATATTTGTGTCTTTTTCTTACGCGTCTAGAATAAACATGGTTACATTATTTTTTTGGGCTATCGGATTTCCATGTAATAAAGTAAATTAAATTAAGATATCAGTACAATAGAAATAAAAATAAGTAGGTCTAATTTTAACTGTAACATATAAAAACTAATTACATTTGAATCCCTTTTCAGTGTTTAATTGTAATTCTGCAGATGGTTTAAGAAATAAATCAACTGAAACGTTAAATGTCCTAAAAATGTTTTTAATTAATAATAAAATGACCGATAGCCCCAAAAATATTTTAATATTATATAGACGAATTTATTCTTGTATATATGTTTAACTCTTTGTATTTTTGACAATGGGTATTTTGTAAGTATTTAAATTATAACTTAGAACTTTTTGAGAGGATGAGACTACGTTTTAGTCTGAATGTGCCTAAAACGGTGTCTATGACAAAACTAAAAATAATAAAAATACAGTTGTGATTTGTGTTAAATATGTCAAAATTATCTACATTTTGTAATGTATGTGAATTATTAAGAAATCATAAAAAATAGAATAATATTATAAAATCTTTTTATTTTAAGTTTGTTACCGAAATAATATTCTATCCCATAAATACTTAGTGATAAAATAAACCTCTTTCCGACATCAATGACAACGGCATAATGTGGATGTATCCACCGCTTCAGTATTTGCACGCTTCCTTCCGATATGTCCTTTGCACAGCCAGGTGCATGTCGGTACCCTGATGAGTCTAATAGAGACGAAACATGTGCCTCTGCCATATCACTGTAGCAGAGAGGGTAAGTTTTGACTTTCTTCTCGGTGTGGTGGTACAGGTAGGCCATCATCTCGATGGCGGTGGAATTGGATAGATTGTGTTCTGTACCAATCTATTCAAACTGTGCAACGTCTAACACGGAAAGGATATGATGGAACGAGATTTGCATTTACTGTTCGCATTTTTCTTCATATATATATATATATATATATATATATATATATATATATATATATATATATATATAAACTCTCAGCTATTGAGACATAAGATTGTCTCATGTTAAAAAATATGGGTCTCATCAGGCCATTACGTTCTATACAAACCATCATCTCACAATTATGGCCTATAATTGATTCTGAAATTTTAAAAAACAATAAACAAGGCACAATAGCTACATCTCGGCCGATTATTCAATAACACAAATCAACAATGTTGTGTATAACCGGCAAATGATGGAACGGCGGTAAATTAACAAAGGAATATTTTAAAATTTGATACAAAAAACATGCTACTCAGTCGCATTTTTCGGCACCATAGACCAAACGATCCCCGCTGCGTGTTTATTAAGCTAGCAAATATATGAACAGAGATAAGTTTTCCTCCGTGTAATTATAAAATAAAATAAAAAATTTACGGCTGTGCGAACATAAGATAGTTGATAAACATAACTCTCGTGTTAAAAAGGGCAGATAACCCCAAGACACTGGAGAAGCTCCGGGTCCGCAAAGTGACGACAGCCCTGTTTCGTGCTAGTTTGGGACTCATCAGGCCATTGCGTTCGGTACGAACCATCATCTCGCTATTGTGGCCTATTAACAGATTATAAGATTAAAAAACACTAAACTAGAAAAATTAGCGACATCCCTATGGATCACTCAACAACACAAGAGCAACACAAATCAACAAAGTTACAACCACCAAATGATGGCGCAACGGTAAATTAACAAAGAAACATTTCAAAACTCGATATAAGAAACATGCTACCCAAAGGATACAGGTCGAATCATTCGGCATCAGCGATCAAACAAACCACGCGTTCCGCAGTTCAAGCAAGGTGTCGCACCAACGATCCCACCATGAGAGCCGCTGCGTGTTTTCAAAGCAACAAATCTAGAAAAAAGAGATAAGTTTTCGTCCAGGTGATTATAAAATAAAATAGAAAATTGTCGATTCCGCGGACATAAGATTGTTGATCAACATTACTCTCGTTATACAACCGCCATGTCATGGTGCGATGGTAAATTAAAAAAGAAAAATATCAAAACCCGATACACGTAACATGCTACCCAAAGAATAGAGGTCGAATCATTCGGCACCTGAGGCCAAACTAACCAAGAGGTTTTTAAGCCAAGAAATATATAAAAAAGTTTTCGTCCGTGTAATTATAAAATAAAATAGAAAATTGTCGATTACGCGGACATAAGATTGTTGAGAAACATTACTCTCGTTATACAACCGCCATGTAATGGCGCGATAGTAAATGAAAAAAGAAAAATATCAAAACCCGATACACGTAACATGCTACCTAAAGAATAGAGGTCGCATCATTCGGCCCCTGAGGTCAAACTAACTAAGAGTTTTTTAAGCCAAGAAATATATAAAAAAGTTTTCGTCCGTGTAATTATAAAATAAAATAGAAAATTGTCGATTATGCGGACATAAGATTGTTGAGAAACATTACTCTCGTTATACAACCGCCATGTAATGGCGCGATGGTAAATTAAAAAAGAAAAATATCAAAACCCGATACACGTAACATGCACCTAAAGAATAGAGGTCGCATCATTCGGCCCCTGAGGTCAAACTAACTAAGAGTTTTTTAAGCCAAGAAATATATAAAAAAGTTTTCGTCCGTGTAATTATAAAATAAAATAGAAAATTGTCGATTACGCGGACATAAGATTGTTGAGAAACATTACTCTCGTTATACAACCGCCATGTAATGGCGCGATGGTAAATTAAAAAAGAAAAATATCAAAACCCGATACACGTAACATGCTACCTAAAGAATAGAGGTCGCATCATTCGGCCCCTGAGGTCAAACTAACTAAGAGTTTTTTAAGCCAAGAAATATATAAAGAAGTTTTCGTCCGTGTAATTATAAAATAAAATAGAAAATTGTCGATTACGCGGACATAAGATTGCTGAGAAACATTACTCTCGATATACAACCGCCATGTAATGGCGCGATGGTAAATTAAAAAAGAAAAATATCAAAACCCGATACACGTAACATGCTACCTAAAGAATAGAGGTCGCATCATTCGGCACCTGAGGTCAAACTAACTAAGAGTTTTTTAAGCCAAGAAATATATAAAAAAGTTTTCGTCCGTGTAATTTTAAAATAAAATAGAAAATTGTCGATTGCGCGGACATAAGATTGTTGAGAAACATTACTCTCGTTATACAACCGCCATGTAATGGCGCGATAGTAAATTAAAAAAGAAAAATATCAAAACCCGATACACGTAATATGCTACCCAAAGAATAGAGGTCGCATCATTCGCCACCTAAGGTCAAACTAACTAAGAGTTTTTTAAGCCAAGAAATATATAAAAAAGTTTTCGTCCGTGTAATTTTAAAATAAAATAGAAAATTGTCGATTGCGCGGACATAAGATTGTTGATAGACATTACTCTCGTTATACAACCGCCATGTAATGGCGCGATAGTAAATTAAAAAAATATATCAAAACCCGATACACGTAATATGCTACCCAAAGAATAGAGGTCGCATCATTCGCCACCTGAGGTCAAACTAACTAAGAGTTTTTTAAGCCAAGGAATATATAAAAAAGTTTTCGTCCATGTAATTATAAAATAAAATAGAAAATTGTCGATTACGCGGACATAAGATTGTTGAGAAACATTACTCTCGTTATACAACCGCCATGTAATGGCGCGATGGTAAATTAAAAAAGAAAAATATCAAAACCCGATACACGTAACATGCTACCTAAAGAATAGAGGTCGCATCATTCGGCCCCTGAGGTCAAACTAACTAAGAGTTTTTTAAGCCAAGAAATATATAAAAAAGTTTTCGTCCGTGTAATTTTAAAATAAAATAGAAAATTGTCGATTGCGCGGACATAAGATTGTTGAGAAACATTACTCTCGTTATATAACCGCCATGTAATGGCGCGATAGTAAATTAAAAAAGAAAAATATCAAAACCCGATACACGTAACATGCTACCTAAAGAATAGAGGTCGCATCATTCGCCACCTGAGGTCAAACTAACTAAGAGTTTTTTAAGCCAAGAAATATATAAACAAGTTTTCGTCCGTGTAATTATAAAATAAAATAGAAAATTGTCGATTACGCGGACATAAGATTGTTGAGAAACATTACTCTCGTTATATAACCGCCATGTAATGGCGCGATAGTAAATTAAAAAAGAAAAATATCAAAACCCGATACACGTAACATGCTACCCAAAGAGTAGAGGTCGCATCATTCGCCACCTGAGGTCAAACTAACTAAGAGTTTTTTAAGCCAAGAAATATATAAAAAAGTTTTCGTCCGTGTAATTTTAAAATAAAATAGAAAATTGTCGATTGCGCGGACATAAGATTGTTGAGAAACATTACTCTCGTTATATAACCGCCATGTAATGGCGCGATAGTAAATTAAAAAGGAAAAATATCAAAACCCGATACACGTAACATGCTACCTAAAGAATAGAGGTCGCATCATTCGGCACCTGAGGTCAAACTAACTAAGAGTTTTTTAAGCCAAGAAATATATAAAAAAGTTTTCGTCCGTGTAATTTTAAAATAAAATAGAAAATTGTCGATTGCGCGGACATAAGATTGTTGATAAACATTACTCTCGTTATACAACCGCCATATAATGGCGCGATAGTAAATTAAAAAAGAAAAATATCAAAACCTGATACACGTAATATGCTACCCAAAGAATAGAGGTCGCATCATTCTCCACCTGAGGTCAAACTAACTAAGAGTTTTTTAAGCCAAGAAATATATAAAAAAGTTTTCGTCCGTGTAATTTTAAAATAAAATAGAAAATTGTCGATTGCGCGGACATAAGATTGTTGAGAAACATTACTCTCGTTATATAACCGCCATGTCATGGCGCGATAGTAAATTAAAAAGGAAAAATATCAAAACCCGATACACGTAACATGCTACCCAAAGAATAGAGGTCGCATCATTCGCCACCTGAGGTCAAACTAACTAAGAGTTTTTTAAGCCAAGAAATATATAAAAAAGTTTTCGTCCGTGTAATTTTAAAATAAAATAGAAAATTGTCGATTGCGCGGACATAAGATTGTTGAGAAACATTACTCTCGTTATATAACCGCCATGTCATGGCGCGATAGTAAATTAAAAAAAAATATCAAAACCCGATACACGTAATATGCTACCCAAAGAATAGAGGTCGCATCATTCGCCACCTAAGGTCAAACTAACTAAGAGTTTTTTAAGCCAAGAAATATATAAAAAAGTTTTCGTCCGTGTAATTATAAAATAAAATAGAAAATTGTCGATTATGCGGACATAAGATTGTTGAGAAACATTACTCTCGTTATACAACCGCCATGTAATGGCGCGATGGTAAATTAAAAAAGAAAAATATCAAAACCCGATACACTTAACATGCACCTAAAGAATAGAGGTCGCATCATTCGGCCCCTGAGGTCAAACTAACTAAGAGTTTTTTAAGCCAAGAAATATATAAAAAAGTTTTCGTCCGTGTAATTATAAAATAAAATAGAAAATTGTCGATTACGCGGACATAAGATTGTTGAGAAACATTACTCTCGTTATACAACCGCCATGTAATGGCGCGATGGTAAATTAAAAAAGAAAAATATCAAAACCCGATACACGTAACATGCTACCTAAAGAATAGAGGTCGCATCATTCGGCCCCTGAGGTCAAACTAACTAAGAGTTTTTTAAGCCAAGAAATATATAAAGAAGTTTTCGTCCGTGTAATTATAAAATAAAATAGAAAATTGTCGATTACGCGGACATAAGATTGTTGAGAAACATTACTCTCGTTATACAGGGTGATTCAAAAATCGATCACGAAACTTAAGGGGTTGATTCTACTTGACAAAATAAGGGTAGAGCTTCATATAATTTTTTTTCAAAATGTCATTCGTTTTCGAGTTACAAGCCGTCCAAGTTCAAGTTTTTATTTTTTGTTTTTTGAATTACTCGCTTACAGGAAAACCGATTTGACTAATATTTGAAAGATAGGCTAAGTCTTCTGCGCTTCATCATTTTAGCAACAATTCACATTGATTGTTTGCCGCTAGAGGGCACTTTACCTACATTGAAAATTGTTTTTTTGTCATAATTTTTTAGTGTTGACAGCTACAGTAGTTTTTGGCATAATTTCTGAAAGACTGATGTCAGGCCTTTAAAAAAGATGCTCTTTATTTACATCGCTAAACCCAACGGTTTAGACGTAAATCACCCTTAAAAATTAAGTGGTAAATTTACTTTTCTCATTTCATTACCACCAGCTACCAGGTAAATAGCTATCAAAGTATGCTAGAGCTGTCAGTTTAACATCAAATAAATTCGCTTTTTAAACTATTTAATTTATAATCTTAAAATAACTAATAATGGCTAATCAGTAAATATTCATATTATGGATTATTGCGATATACATTTAATTGATAAAAATTAATGAAACAGTACTAAACAAACTAAAAAAGATTCTCAAAATGTCCCCCATTTTCTTCCATACATTTCCTAACACTCTTCAAAAAATGTCGCCTAACTCGATGAAAAATTCCTGGTGTTTCTTTAATAATTTGGCACTTTTCGATTATCCTGAAGCGAAGATCCTCGACGTTGATTACTGGAATATCGTACACCAATTGTTTCAAATGACCCCAAAAGAAAAAATCCATAGGATTAAGGTCTGGTGACCTCGCTGCCCATGCCAATGGTCCACTTCGTCCTATCCATCGCTCAGGATACGTTGCATTCAAATACTGTCGGACACGTATACTAAAGTGGGGCGGAGCTCCGTCTTGGAGGATCCACATGTTGGCCCTTACTTCCAATGGCACATCTTCCAGATACAATGGGAGACGATTTTGGATAAAATCTAAGTATACGTCACCAGTTAATGGGCCATCAAAGAAATGAGGACCAATAAGGTAATCTCCTATTATCCCTGCCCACACATTTAGTGAAAATCTACGCTGATGTTTCGTTTCTACCACATTGTTTGGGTTCTCGTAAGCATATGTGTGGATGTTATGTAGATTTGTTATGCCATCACGAGTGAAACCAGCTTCGTCAGTGAATAATATGACGCCAATTAATCGATTATCGTGTTCATACTTAGCTAGGATCTGATTGCACATTTCCAACCGTCTCGGCCGATCATCGTCATAAAGAGCCTGCACCTTTTTTGAATGAAACGGGTAGAGTTGTTCTTCTCTTAGTATCCTCCATGAACTAGCCTGACAGAGCCGCACTTCATTCCCAATTTTTCTAGTACTAATACCTGGATTATCTTCAATAATTTCAAGCACTCTTTCTTCTTGTTGCACGTTTCTAGCAGTTCTAGGTCTTCCCCTATTTCCATTATAACTTTTAAAGGAACCACATTCCGCAAGCCTCCTGTGCACACTGGAAAATGTTTGAGCATGAGGGATATTTCTTTCCGGATAACTCTCCATATAATATCTTCTTGCCAACTCTGCATTACCATTTGCTTTTCCATAACAAAAATGGATATCACAATATTCGATATTTGAATATTGGTGATTAGCCATTATTAGTTATTTTAAGATTATAAATTAAATAGTTTAAAAAGCGAATTTATTTGATGTTAAACTGACAGCTCTAGCATACTTTGATAGCTATTTACCTGGTAGCTGGTGGTAATGAAATGAGAAAAGTAAATTTACCACTTAATTTTTAAGGGTGATTTACGTCTAAACCGTTGGGTTTAGCGATGTAAATAAAGAGCACCTTTTTTAAAGGCCTGGCATCAGTCTTTCAGAAATTATGCCAAAAACTACTGTAGCTGTCAACACTAAAAAATTATGACAAAAAAACAATTTTCAATGTAGGTAAAGTGCCCTCTAGCGGCAAACAATCAATGTGAATTGTTACCAAAATGATGAAGCGCAGAAGACTTAGCCTATCTTTCAAATATTAGTCAAATCGGTTTTCCTGTAAGCGAGTAATTCAAAAAACAAAAAATAAAAACTTGAACTTGGACGGCTTGTAACTCGAAAACGAATGACATTTTGAAAAAAAATTATATGAAGCTCTACCCTTATTTTGTCAAGTAGAATCAACCCCTTAAGTTTCGTGATCAATTTTTGAATCACCCTGTATAACCGCCATGTAATGGCGCGATAGTAAATTAAAAAAGAAAAATATCAAAACCCGATACACGTAACATGCTACCCAAAGAATAGAGGTCGCATCATTCGCCACCTGAGGTCCAACTAACTAAGAGTTTTTTAAGCCAAGAAATATATAAAAAAGTTTTCGTCCGTGTAATTTTAAAATAAAATAGAAAATTGTCGATTGCGCGGACATAAGATTGTTGAGAAACATTACTCTCGTTATATAACCGCCCTGTAATGGCGCGATAGTAAATTAAAAAGGAAAAATATCAAAACCCGATACACGTAACATGTTACCTAAAGAATAGAGGTCGCATCATTCGGCACCTGAGGTCAAACTAACTAAGAGTTTTTTAAGCCAAGAAATATATAAAAAAGTTTTCGTCCGAGTAATTTTAAAATAAAACAGAAAATTGTCGATTGCGCGGACATAAGATTGTTGATAAACATTACTCTCGTTATACAACCGCCATATAATGGCGCGATAGTAAATTAAAAAAGAAAAATATCAAAACCTGATACACGTAATATGCTACCCAAAGAATAGAGGTCGCATCATTCGCCACCTGAGGTCAAACTAACTAAGAGTTTTTTAAGCCAAGAAATATATAAAAAAGTTTTCGTCCGTGTAATTTTAAAATAAAATAGAAAATTGTCGATTGCGCGGACATAAGATTGTTGAGAAACATTACTCTCGTTATATAACCGCCATGTAATGGCGCGATAGTAAATTAAAAAGGAAAAATATCAAAACCGGATACACGTAACATGCTACCTAAAGAATAGAGGTCGCATCATTCGGCACCTGAGGTCAAACTAACTAAGAGTTTTTTAAGCCAAGAAATATATAAAAAAGTTTTCGTCCGTGTAATTTTAAAATAAAATAGAAAATTGTCGATTGCGCGGACATAAGATTGTTGGTAAACATTACTCTCGTTATACAACCGCCATGTCATGGCGCGATAGTAAATTAAAAAAGAAAAATATCAAAACCCGATACACGTAATATGCTACCCAAAGAATAGAGGTCGCATCATTCGCCACCTGAGGTCAAACTAACTAAGAGTTTTTTAAGCCAAGAAATATATAAAAAAGTTTTCGTCCGTGTAATTTTAAAATAAAATAGAAAATTGTCGATTGCGCGGACATAAGATTGTTGATAAACATTACTCTCGTTATACAACCGCCATGTAATGGCGCGATAGTAAATTAAAAAAAAAATATCAAAACCCGATACACGTAATATGCTACCCAAAGAATAGAGGTCGCATCATTCGCCACCTGAGGTCAAACTAACTAAGAGTTTTTTAAGCCAAGAAATATATAAAAAAGTTTTCGTCCGTGTAATTATAAAATAAAATAGAAAATTGTCGATTACGCGGACATAAGATTGTTGAGAAACATTACTCTCGTTATACAACCGCCATGTAATGGCGCGATGGTAAATTAAAAAAGAAAAATATCAAAACCCGATACACGTAACATGCTACCTAAAGAATAGAGGTCGCATCATTCGGCCCCTGAGGTCAAACTAACTAAGAGTTTTTTAAGCCAAGAAATATATAAAAAAGTTTTCGTCCGTGTAATTTTAAAATAAAATAGAAAATTGTCGATTGCGCGGACATAAGATTGTTGAGAAACATTACTCTCGTTATATAACCGCCATGTAATGGCGCGATAGTAAATTAAAAAAGAAAAATATCAAAACCCGATACACGTAACATGCTACCTAAAGAATAGAGGTCGCATCATTCGCCACCTGAGGTCAAACTAACTAAGAGTTTTTTAAGCCAAGAAATATATAAAAAAGTTTTCGTCCGTGTAATTATAAAATAAAATAGAAAATTGTCGATTACGCGGAAATAAGATTGTTGAGAAACATTACTCTCGTTATATAACCGCCATGTAATGGCGCGATAGTAAATTAAAAAAGAAAAATATCAAAACCCGATACACGTAACATGCTACCCAAAGAATAGAGGTCGCATCATTCGCCACCTGAGGTCAAACTAACTAAGAGTTTTTTAAGCCAAGAAATATATAAAGAAGTTTTCGTCCGTGTAATTTTAAAATAAAATAGAAAATTGTCGATTGCGCGGACATAAGATTGTTGAGAAACATTACTCTCGTTATATAACCGCCATGTAATGGCGCGATAGTAAATTAAAAAGGAAAAATATCAAAACCCGATACACGTAACATGCTACCTAAAGAATAGAGGTCGCATCATTCGGCACCTGAGGTCAAACTAACTAAGAGTTTTTTAAGCCAAGAAATATATAAAAAAGTTTTCGTCCGTGTAATTTTAAAATAAAATAGAAAATTGTCGATTGCGCGGACATAAGATTGTTGATAAACATTACTCTCGTTATACAACTGCCATGTAATGGCGCGATAGTAAATTAAAAAAGAAAAATATCAAAACCCGATACACGTAATATGCTACCCAAAGAATAGAGGTCGCATTATTCGCCACCTGAGGTCAAACTAACTAAGAGTTTTTTAAGCCAAGAAATATATAAAAAAGTTTTCGTCCGTGTAATTTTAAAATAAAATAAAAAATTGTCGATTGCGCGGACATAAGATGGTTGATAAACATTACTCTCGTTATACAACCGCCATGTAATGGCGCGATAGTAAATTAAAAAAGAAAAATATCAAAACCCGATACACGTAATATGCTACCCAAAGAATAGAGGTCGCATCATTTGCCACCTGAGGTCAAACTAAGAGTTTTTTAAGCCAAGAAATATATAAAAAAGTTTTCGTCCGTGTAATTTTAAAATAAAATAGAAAATTGTCGATTGCACGGACATAAGATTGTTGATAAACATTACTCTCGTTATACAACCGCCATGTAACGGCGCGATAGTAAATTAAAAAAGAAAGATATCAAAACCCGATACACGTAACATGCTACCCAAAGAATAGAGGTCGCATCATTCGGCACCTGAGGTCGAACTAACCAAGAGTTTTTAAGCCAAGAAATATATAAAAAAGTTTTCGTCCGTGTAATTATAAAATAAAATAGAAAATTTTCGGCTTTGCGGACCTAAGATTGATAAATATTATATATCTTTCTTTTATATCTTTCTTTTATATCCTTCTTTATCTGTATACTCTTTGATTTTGATACACATCCTTTAAAACCAAAGAAAATAATATCTTGACAAAATTAGTCAATCAAAATAAAGTGACCAGAATGACATTTCTTTTGGAATTCATGTTAATAACTACAATGGTACTTATTATATTTTAGCATAATTTGTATAAATAATTCCTCGCTAATGCCTTAATAACATATTAACTTTTTATTTAATTTTACTCCTTAGCTTTTTTGTTATTTGTTTTAAAATAAGACTTTAAAACGTTAGAATCGATAGTAAGATATATTTTTTTAAAAACTTGATGTTTCTTCGATATGGGGAAAAGTAACTTCATCTTAGCCCTGTAATGGAGTAAACGTTAAAATTTACATCATTTAATAAGACATATCATGACAATAAATTATTTAATAAATTAAAACAAAATAATACAATTTAGAATAATTATGCTACATGACCTAAATAAGTTTTACACATATAACGTATAATATTTTGTGATTCTATTTAAGATATAGATAAAATTCAATTTTTGCCACTTCAGCGAGTAATAGCACAGTTTTAATGAAAATTAACATTTCTAGAAAAGTAATAAAAATTTAAGATATGGATATGCAAGCTTTTGCTGCTCTAAAATGAACATAAAATTCTAACAGCCAATTTTACGACAGAGGATTAACTTTAAACTAAGTTAGTTGCTATAGAAGTTCAATTCTATAGTTGAGTTATGTTTCGTTTATAATTTAAAATAATTTATATTAAATTTATTGACAAATTGTTATAAAAAAATTAGGGAGAAAAACAAAAATGTATAATCTTGAAATTTCACAAAAATGGAAAAAAAATCTTTTTTGTCGTTTTGTTAATAACAGAAAACTATTTTTTTATCCTTGTGTTTTAAAGACTTACCATGTCGTTGACTTATTATTTTCAACTTAGATCATGTTGTTGAATTAGTGATATAATGTTCAACTTGAAGATCGTACAGACCTTTGAAAACTATGCCAGAAAGACAACAATCACTTTTTCTACCTCGAATCGATTTCAAGTATATCTACAATATATCTTTAAAAATAAAAAAAAATCTGTTTTCCAAATAAAAGTAAATTTGAAAGTAGAAAACACAAATTTAAAAACTAACTGGAAGCATTCTGTATTTCATAGAGCCTTATTTATTCACAGACTTAAATTCACACATTTTCTCAACCTCAAATGGTTTTCAACAACTTTTTAGTCCGGTCTGGGTATTTTCAATTATCCTTTCTATAATATTCTATAATTTTGACTAAGTAATTATCTTTTATGAAGGTTAACTTTTTATTGGTTTCATTAATTAAAAATTGTTCTCTTTGTTCCAGAAGCCCCCTTTAAAACGCGAAGACTCTTTTTTAAAGCGATTTTCAACGAGACAAATACCAGAAGCTCAAGAAACTGTTGAAGATACTGGTAGTGAAGGCTGTGCAGGTAAATTTATTTTTATATAATATACGCATATTCAACAGTAATTTGAACAGTGTGTCCGACACCTGAAATCCAGATATTATAGACAGTTTGGACTAAGTGCACAATTTCTATTACAGTCAAGTTATATTCAAAATGCATTAAAGGGGTGTCGCAGGGAGAAAGTTCTAAGAATTGTTGTCCCTTATATCAATGAAGATTTTATTTAATTTAAATACATAGAGTATTAAGAAAATTATAAACGAAGCCAATCCCATCGCCTTTTTTAATTTCTGAGATTTCGCGTATCGACAACTCTGTAGTTTACTAATTACCTCTACTATTTCCATGTAAACAACACGTATGCAGGAACTTAGTTTCTTTTTATCTATTGCTATAAAAATTTAAAAAAAAAATAGAATTAGTTGTGTTTTTGTTTTTAAAATAAACGAGGAATTTATACAAGGTTAATCGAAAATCGTCCCCAAGTGGACAGTTCTTTGGTTGCCAAATACTCTTAAAAACATCGTGACTGACGTGGCTGCTGAAACGCGGATAAAAAATGCGATGGTCGGTTAATATAGACTCTAGTGGAAAAATGTATAATAGTTATCTCATTTGTTAAACAATAGTTTTTTTATTTAGTGGAAATGACCATAAATATATTATTTATTTAAAAAAAATTTAACCTAAAAATATTTCTCTTTATGCGCAAATTTTTCTTTCTAGTAGAGTTTCCAAGAATACTCATGCAAAAAGAGGAGTTGCAGTATTAATACACAAGCAATTTAAGAAATATATCACAAACTGGGAGCCATTTAATGAAAATATAGTAAAAAAAGTTTATGTGACAATAAAGAGTAAAATTTAATATGACAATAAAGATTAACATTTCTTGGCGTATACGCTTCATCGGATCATGAACCCGTATCAATAAAAGACATTTTCTTTGAAGAACTCAATGAACTAGCTCAGGAAATTGGAAGTATTAGAGAACTAATTATGTTAGGAGACTTAAATAGTAGAACAGGTCAAAAAACTCATGATCAAGTGGTAGAACCATTTGGAGAAACAGTCACAAATGATAATGGTGGGCGACTAATTGACTTCTGTACAACTAGCTATCTTAAAATAACCAACTGAATCTTCCAACACAAAAGAATTCACAAACTTACTTAGGAACAACGCACAAGACAACAGAAATCCGTTATGATTATATAATCATAAGGCAGACCTAAAAACCTCGAGTTCAAGATGTAGGAGTATATAGAGGTGCTACTTGTGAATCTGATCACTACTTATTAATATTAAGGATATATTAACAAAGTTATAACAGCAACAGACCAGAGGAAATTAACATGAATTCAGATAGGCAAGCATCAAATTACCTCAAATACATCCTGGACAGCTTAGACGAGGGAAACCCTAGATTCTTATATCAACGGAGATTAGATTAGATGAATACTTTAATTAGTCTAAACAAGCATTCTCAGATGTATATCAAAATATTATTGAAGATATACACACGACAGCAAGGACACAAAAAAAGAAAAACAAGCAACAAATCTTGGTGGACGAAGCAGATCGAGGATCTAGTATATGAAATGGTTAAGTACAAAAAATCTAAGAAAAAAAGAGGCATATGAGGAAATCAGAACAGAACTGTCAACTTTAGAAAGTAGGATAATAAATGTAAAGAAATAGATATACCCACTGGCGGAATAAAATTCTCTGAAGATTATAAATTCATAAGAACCATAAAGAATACAGGACAGGAAACAGCATCTATCGAAATAATATGGATTATGCATTGTTAGGAATTGCTAACTAAAAGAGGTTTCAGTATATGGAAGAAACAACTATAATTAACAAACAAGGAGAACACGTTGAAATAGCTAGTAATGATATCGTTAAAGCTATAAAAAACTACAAAATGAAAAATCATATAGACAGAATTATGAAAAAGTGGAACAACAAAGTTTTTTAACATACTCACAAGCATATTTAATAAATTTCTTAATGGTCAAGAATCCCCTTTGCCTGATTATCACCGATTCTTATAATCGCCTTCATTATTAATAAATCGATAAAACCATTTTGAAATATATGATGTGCATGTTATAATTCACTTTTATTAAACTTAAGTTTGTTATAGCCATTCATTAGGCTGCTAGAAAATGTATATGTTAATTTACTCGAATTTGTTTTTAAATTTTGTATTTAATTCTTCAGGGACAGTATCACTTATTTTGTTTACGTGCGCAAAGTGTAGGAAAGTCTTAGGTATGAATCGCACATGACTAAAGAGCTTATAACACGACTCGACGGCATTGCTAAAAATTAAATAAATTTATTAAATTCAAATCGAAATTTCTAAAAAGTCGGCAATAATTCATTTGAAATTATATTTGTCAATAGTGAGGGAAATGGGTTAATGACTAGATACAATACACAATACAATATACCAAATAGGAGTATATCAAATAACTTGGTTTAGAATTAAAAACAATTTTCTTTAAAAATCAAAATTGCACTAAGGAATAAATAAAATCTATATGCTGTGTGTAAATAGTTTCAAGCAGAAAAAAGGAAATAATGTATGAAATCAGTTTATTTCCTGCAAATACTCTATTTGCGTTTTGACAGGAACTGCCAGTTCCACGTGTATCTGGGAGATTGTTGAGGAAAGATGCCCATCACTCTCTCTACAAACTAAATAATGCCAGTTTTGAAGCCAAACCACACCTCTTGAGATACTATTACCAAGCAGAGATCATTGAGAGGTAAAGCAAACCCTTATGAGAGATGAATCTCAATGGTTTACTATCGGATTTTGACAGGATCAAAGAGCCAGAACTGTTTGGTAGAAGCAATGACGTCATAGAATTTTACTCTCTGTGTCAGCAATCAAGGGATTTGCAAAAGAAATTTATGATATTCTGTAATGTGACCATCTCAATATGAGGATTAATAATAATGGGTGTTTTAGAATGCTTTTTGTTTTTGATTTTTAAAAAATGAAAGAATAGAATTAATTCAGACTTGCTTATTTGATGTTAAATTATGGAGTTGTTTTGGATTTTTTTTTATGAAAAACAACTATTTTTATCAAAACATTTCCTTCGAACTGAAATTTTCATTTACTCGCGGGAGCATCGCTCTTGGAATATCGCGGATTTCATCTGTGATTCTTTGCTTTAGAACATTTAAGTTGGGTGGTAATGGGTGGGGAAACCTTACTTTTTATGTAGCCCCATAGAAAAAAATCAGCAGGTATTAAATCTGGACTCCGCGGTAACTAGTTAATATCTTCTTGGCGACTTATCACTCTTTCAGGGAAAAAGTTATTCCTGACATGGGAAGTTTTACCATCTTGTTGGAAAAATGTAATTCAGTTGTAGCCAATCTGATTTTACATTTCTGGAGACAAAAATCTTGAATATATAGCAATATCATCATCAGCCCAGTTCTGTCTACTGCTGAACATACGCCTCCTCAGGAGATTTCCATCCTCCTCTATTCTGAGCCACTGCGATCCAGTTTGTTGCTATTCTTTTGAAGTCGTTTGTCCATCTGGTTGGTGGTCATCCCTGACCGCGTTTGTCCGCTCTCGGTCGCCATTCCAAAACTCTTTTCATACATCTGTTGTCCCCTATTCTAGCCACATGTCCGGCCCATCTCCACTTTAACCTTGCAATGCGCACAATGACATCATCTACCCCCGCTCTTCTCCTAACTTCCTCGGTTCTGACCCGATCTCTCAGAGATACAACCAGTATGGGTCTCTCCATTCTGCGTTGTGTTATTTGCAGTTTCTTAGCAGATGTTTTCGTCAATGTTGTGTCTCCGCTCCGTATGTTAAGACTGGGAGGACACGTTAGTTAAACCTTTCTGTTTCAGGTTTATGGATATATCTATCTTGAATATATCCCTGAGTTTTCCATAACCAGCCCATCTCAAAGCTATTCGTCTGGATAGCTCACTCGTCTGGTTGTCCCTTCCTATCCGAACTTCGTGACCAAGGTAGTTATATTTCTCGGTAATTTCCATGATTTCGTTTTCTATTGTTATAGGCTCGCTTGGTACTAAATGTGTCATCATTTTTGTTTTGTTCTAATTTACCTTCAGACCTGCTCTTTGTGTTGCCTGTTGTAGTTCTAGCATTTCTCTGATTTCTTGTAGATCGTCTGATATTAGGACTATATCGTCAGCGAATCTAAGATGACTCAATCTTTCCCCATCTATAATAATGCCTTTCTCTTTCCAATCTAAAGATTTAAACGCATGTTCTAGAACTGTCGTAAACAGTTTTGGGGATATTGTATCTCCCTATCGAATTCTTCTTCTTATTTTTATTTTCTTCGTCATGGTGTGTAAGATAATTGTTGTTGTTGCGTTTTTATAAATATTGTAGATGATGTTCAAATATCTTTGATCGATGCTGCATTCTTTTAATGCTGTTAAAATTGACACCAGTTCCACGATATCGAAAGCCTTCTGAAAGTCGACAAAGACAAGATTTAGTGGTCGGTTGTATTCTACAATTTTTTCAATAAGTGTTTTGATACATGGCAAATGGTTATTTGCCCGTAGCCTGAGCGGAACCCAGCTTGTTCTCTAGGCTGGTAAAGATTCAGTTTATTCTCTAGTCTATTGGTGATTATACGAGTGTAAAGTTTATATAGGTGGCTCAGGAGGCTAACGGGTCTATAGTTCTCAAGGCTTGTTTCGTCGTCCTTTTTGTGAATGAGGATCGTAATAGAGTTATTCAATTGGGCCGGAATCATTTGGTTTTCAAAGCATAAATTAAATAATCTTTTAGTTTTCTCAATAAGAGCAGGACCCCCACATTTTATGGACTCTATTACTATTCCGTCTTCTTCCGGTGCTCTGTTGTTTTTTGTTCTCTTCAATGCGTAGTTAATTTCTTCAATTGAGATTTCGAGCATATCTTCGGAGCCCTGATTTGTGATTTTTAGTGTTTCGTGTTCATCGGGTTCAAGTATTAATTGGTTTTTGTACAATGTCTCGTAGAATTCTTCAACGATGTTTAAGATTTCTTCTCTGTTAGATTTTATTTGCCTATTTTTGTCCTTTAATTTTATTATGTCTTTTTATATGGCAATAGAGGGCAGATTATTCCTTGGCTTGATACGGTAGTCTAAACAACAAACTTAGATGAGTGTAGGGTTTCTGGTGCAGTTCCAGTGGATTGTCAGGAGCCCAATATCTGCAGTTTTGTTTGTTCACGTGGGCGTTGATGTGCAAATTCTGTAGAGACTGCCTTGGAGCATCTCTGACAAACTGGAGAATGCGGTCCATATTCCTGTTCGTTCTTGATGTCATTGTGCTTCTAGTCTCTTTAAACTTGCGCACTCAATGCTTGATCAAATTTGCACTTGGCATATTTCTCGTGGTTGTTAAATTGAAATGTATCCTGTACAGACGTCGAACAAGAGTGTAGGAATCGTTGTTTTTCTAAAACGCTTGCACGCAAAATGTGCGTTCTGGTCCCGTAAAACGGGAGTACTAAACTTGAAAAGCCAGTCAAGCATGTGACACCACTTCTTTCCTTTCGTTATAGGTATTTGGTGCGTAACAGTTAAAACAAAACGAAAAATATTCGGAAACACCCTTTATTTACTGGGAAAATAGGGCTGTAATATTGGCACTGGAATGCAATGTCATAGCTTTACGACTAGTGGCTAAGGGCAAGTTTATACTTGATAATCTTAAAAAGAATGACTATACCATCAAACTCATTTGGATCCGGGACCACATGAAAGCAATATAGCTGACCATTTGGCAAAGATGGAATCCGCTGCTGAACCATACGGCCCTCAATAAATTATAACTGTTTCAATTACTGTTGGTAAGAGAGGACTGAAACTGTTGCTGGAAAGTAAATTTGCTAAATGAAAGTCCATGGAATGTAACTGAAATAAAAAAGCAAAACTGGAAAAGAGTGCGTTCACAACCTAAATTCCAAAACACATGTTAAGAAGGAATATATCAAGAACTTAATATTTCGTTATCTTCGCAACGGTTGAAGTTAATGCGACGAATTCACTGTAGACAATTCCGAAAACTGACTTCCAGGACTACTTCAGGAAGTGGAAACACTACTGGGAACGTGTTATTCAATTAAATGGGGACTACTTTGAAGGATGTTACTCACCGAATGATAAAGAATAACACCAATGCGGAGATACGAAGGTAGTCTCGATACTTTTGGGGCAAACCTCGTATTCTAAGAAACTACTTAATTTTGACGTGGAGTAGTATACCTAAATAATTTCTAAAACATTTTTTCATCGTTCTGCAGTACAGTAGCTTTGAGTTCAATCAAATCTAAGCTTAAATATTTTTTTGTATTTAGTCTGATACTTTATATGTTTAAAATGTATGTATGTATAAAAAATTGTTAATAAAGCATTTTCTTTTTAATTTTTCAGGAGACAATAGATCAGCACCAAGAAGACGAAGAAAAAGGTTAAGGCAACCGCGCACCGTAGTGAATCCGGACTCGAACTTTTATTTTTATTGGTTATTTGTGTTAACGATTTGTGTGTTGTATAATATGTGGACCTTAATTGTTAGGCAAAGTTTTCCTGAACTTCAGGTAAGAATATCTCATTTAAATAAGAATGACGTTGTTATTTTATTTTAACCTAAGAACAGTCTAATCGTACAAAATGTTTTTCGTTTTCCTTTCAAGAACTTATTTTGATTAATCCGTTTTAAAAATGAGTCGTCGTCATAATTTTTTTAATGCAAAAATAAGCTGACTACTTAAAATTCCTTACTACTTATTTATAATTTTTCTAATATATTATAGTAAAACCATATCTTAATAATATTGAAAAAATACACAGCTATAGTCACCAGCGTGACGTCGAAGGAGCAGTATAAGGGTTTAAGTTTGACTCATCCAAGTTTAAAAACTTAAATTATTTTTATCACCACTGATCTGACTAATAAATATCGGACCTAGAGAAATCTCTCCTCTAACCGATACCTTTAAGCCAATCGCAATATTTCATAATACAATAGTCCCTTTAACAATATTCATGTCTTCCCAAAATATATAAATATTGCAATAATAAGGGGAAATAATTGATAACTCCAGAAATGCCAACAGTACCGTAGTAGAACAAACAGGAAGCTAGAAGAACTACATGACCAACCGGACATTGTAAAAATATTTAAAGTAGAAAATTAAGTTGAGCCGGTCATGTCAGGAGGCAGGAAGATGAAAGAGTAGTCAAAATGGTATGGGAGCAAGCCCCAACCTCTAGAAGACCATTAGGAAGACCACGACTATGGTGAAGAGACAACATAGCATCAGATCTCAGAACCCTGAACATCATAGACGCAATGGAGATAATGACGGACGGAGTCCAATGGAGACGAGTCGTTGAATTAGCCAAACTCGTCCTGAGTTGTAAGAGCTACAGAGACAGAGCAAGAAAAAGAGTCACTTGTGTATTTACTGATCGCTCTAAATAAACTGTAATACAGGTTGTTTTTGACATTCATTAATCATAATATCAACGTTTAGCTGTCAAGCTTCGAATCCCATATACCCCACGCGTGGCGTGATCGACCTTTATTACACAGAAGAAAGGCAAGCCGAACGAATTTTCAAAAGCGTATAGCCAAAACCCAAGCTCCCAAATCCAGATACTCCTCGAGCAGCCAGATCGATAATCGTTACACGGCAGACAGACGAACGAAGCAAGATTTTAAGTCAAAACCCGAGCTTCCAAACCCACATACTTCACGCTCTGCGAGATCGATTATCGTTACACAGCAGACAGACGAACGAAGTAAAATTTTAAGCTAAAATCCAAACTTTCAAAACCTCATACCCTACACGTAGCTAGATCGATATTCATTACACTGCAGACAGGTGAACAATGCAAGATTTTAAACCTAAATCCAAGCTCTTAACCCCACATACCCCACGCGCAGTGCCTGGGGTGTGTTCTTGACAACTTATGTTTTAATACAGGTAATACGTTAATTTTCTAAGGGCACATATAAAAAAATGTTATTTGTTACAAAAAACAGTTCTACAATGATTTGAATGAACGTAATTTTAGTCATATACATTAAAATAAGCATCAAATACATCATAAAATATTCAGTTTTATATGTTATTACGAAATCGTTCCAAACTTTTGGACTTTTTATTTGCAAACTCTTTTATGAGTAGACATATATCAAGTTTTTTAGTTCTTTCGCATTCTATAGAAAATGTAGCTAAAGCTGCTAATTCTAACTTGCTTCATTGTGCTGCTTTCTTCATTTAAAAAGCATAATGCTTTTTAAATGAATGCAAGTGCGAGCAACTACTCTAACTTCAGTCGCTTTTAGAATCTCAAGTTTTAGAGCTTTTTAGACGTTCAAAAAAAATTGCGCGTCTCTTGGACATGCTCCTTTCTATTTTTTAAACGTCCGAAAAGCACTAGTACTGGCGATCCTATAAACAAATAAAGTATAAAAAGTCTAAATGGTAATTAAGTTTATTTCAACTCTAAATGATTGTCAAACCTCGAGACTTAGAGTTTTTTAGACGTTCAAATAAAGGGAATTACGCATTTCTGAAATACGCAAAATTTCTTTTTTCGAACGTCTAAAATGCTCTAAAGCTCGAGATTTAACAAACATTTAAATTTGAAATGAACTCAATTTTTCCAAGTTTTTCGCAACTTTATCTGCCTGTTGAGGACCGAGTTTTAGAGCTTTCTGAACGGTCAAAAAGCAGAAACCGCGTTTTCAGAAGACGCGTAATTCCTTCTTTTAAGCATCCAAGAAGAACCAAAACTTTCAGTTCTACAAAATCGAATTGTTAGTAATTGCTTTGGTTTCATTTACAATGTTTTTTATGGGAAAAATTTTACCTTGCTTTTTAAATGGCAAAAACTTCAAACAAATATATCTCAGATAAACGATCAGCTACGATTTCAAACAAGAAAGTTTTGAGCACTACAAATTATTATCCAAGTCTCTGTTGAGACTGATTTTGTCGACATTTTACTTTGCATTGAAATTGTTTTCTACACGCCGTGAGATACTAATACAGACTGTCACAGAGGTCTTGCGTTCAATTGGTTTAGTTGGTGAGTCTTAAAGTGATTTCTTAATATATGTACATTTAATATAAATCTAAACTCCCTGCGTTGCATACGTGTTCGTTCGAGCGCGGATCCAAGGGTGGGGGGGGCGATCGCCCCCTCCCCAAGAGCTTTGAGTTCAGGAAAATTTTCCCGATTTTGCCTCTTATACTATAGTTTATTCAAGAACTAGAGAGAGTAATAAATCATTTCAATTTCGAAAATAATGTCGTCATTAAATTTGAAATAAAATGGCCTAGATTCGAAATCGATACCTCATTTATTAGCAATGTTACGGCGTTGTAAATAATTAAATTTTTAATAAATTCCGAGAGCATGTGACGCTTATACTGCTTACTACACATGTGTATAATTTTACCCTTTTTTTCTTTGCAAGTTACCGGAGTTCTTTAGTCTGGTGTCTTTGGCAAATTCTGTTAAACACATATATTTTTCATAGGAATGGGTTAGAAATTTTATAATCAGAAATATCGGCCTTTTTCTCTCAAGAAATTTATATTATAGTTATAATTTAAATACTTACAAAATACCCAATGTCAAAAATACAAGAAGTTAAACTTATATATATAAAAAAATTAATTCGTCCAAATAATCTTAAAATTTTTTGGGACTATCGGTCATTTTATTATTTATTAAAAACATTTTTAGGATATTTGATGTTCCAGTTTATTAATTTCTTAAACCATCTGCAGAATCACAATTAAACACTAAAAAGGTATTCAAATATATTTAATTTTTATATGTTATAGAAAATTTAAATAATAAATTTTGTTTACGATGGTAAACATTACGGATCTAATTCGTAATCAAAGTCAGTGAAGCTATCTTCGCTCAAATTAATTATAATTGGTTCCTCTATCTCACCAATCATGAGATCGAATTTCCACATTTTCTTTTATTCTCTTATTATATGGATTTTTCCTAATTTTCAGCAGTAACTTTATTTAAAAAAATATTTTAAAACTTCAGAGTTAAATTACTAATTTTGTAAGTTGTGTTGTTTCTAGCAACCCTACGTTTTACTTAAGAGAGATATTTCCTTCTCCAACGGACATTTTCGGGACGATCTATAAGAACAGATTTCTTATCTGTTTTTTTCCAGCAAATGTTAAGTTCTATGAGCAATTTCAAGAGCTCAGTTCTTTTAATTTCAGGTAGATCCCGATTTTGCATTGATTTTAGTTAGAATTTTGTCGACGGTTGGGATCTGCTTCTCATAACAAAATGTATGTACAACTCCTTTTATTGCAGTTTTCATCTCTCCTTCCAACGAGGTTTTTCATCTGCCTGTGATCGAATGTAGCTTGGGAGTACTAACAATTCTAGTCGTTTTCTTCTCCTTCAGTATTCGGTACATAGTAGATTTCCAACCTCTGTCATATTGAAACACATCTCAACAGAGCTTTTAACATTACTATCTAGATATTGATATCTTAAGGCATCATAAACATTCATCGTAATAAATTTTTCGTTGAGGAAAAAACGGCCTAGTTTAAGGATTTTGGAATAAATATAGATGTAGAATCCATATCTTTTGGGTGTCTCACTAATCTCAAATAATATATAAAAACAAGCATAAACAAGATAAATCACTAAGGACTCACTGTAAAGTGTACTTTGCTCATAGACAGAAATTAAATTGAACTATCAGAAATTTTATTGTTTCAGTAAATTTATAAAAGCTTATAATATTTAAATAAAATTAAATATAATTAGATTTACGGCAGTCCTCAGTTACCTGCGGTGCGGGAACAGGTACGTTGGAGGTTTCGGTAACAGTTTTATTACTCTCTCTAGTTCTTGAATAGAGTATAGGAATGTGTATGCTTGCGATCGTCCCTCCCCTTCCCAAGAGTTCTAGGTTCAGGAAAATAGAACCGATTCTGATTTTTATATTAGGAATGTGTACGCTGCTGCCAACCCCCCACCCTCCCCGTCAGTTTCAACTTGTTTTTCTTGCGATAGCCACCTCCGAAAGGCTGTGAATTCAGGAAAATAGACCCGATTTTGCCTCTTATACTAAGATTGTGTACGCTACTCGCATCCTATTTCCCTGTCGACAACTTGTTTTTTTTTGTGATCGCTCCCCCCCTTTTCAAGAGCCTCAAATTCAGAAAAGTAGACCCGACCCTGCTTTTTACACTAGAAATGGGAATGTTGCTAGTGTCTCCCCCCCCCCCGTCGACAATTTGTTTTCGCCTGCCATACTGTACTTTTGTGATATCACCGCTCCCCTCCAAAGAGAGAGGCTGGATCCTCCCTTGTGTTCATTTATAGTAAACAATTACTGACACCTTGTCTTAAATGGACTAGAAAGCAGCAAGTTTATTGGAGATTAATTAAATTGAATTCTAAAGATTTTTTTGAGTGAGCGGTGCGCCCTCAAGCCCGCGGGCTCTGTGGAGTTTTCGCTACGCCACTGGATAAGCCTCTCTCATGTATTTGAAAAAAATCATGGTACATATTGTTGTGGTCGAAATATTTTTTCCTAAACAAGTATTTGGCTAAGAAGCAACAGAAGTCTTCCTTGCGCCGACCAAATATGTTTTCCGGGTCCTTTTCTTTATAGCTTTAATAGAAAAAAAGATTTGTGTAATTCATAGAAATTGTATTTATGTTATGGCAACAGCGCAAATGATTTCCTTTTCAAGACGAAGAATGTCGCTTCTAGACCTAACAAATCGTTTTGTTTTAATTGTGTTTTTGGTGGTTTTTCTTGATATTTACGGTTAAAAAATTGCAAATATATGTAATTTTATACCATATAGAAACTTATATAAGTGTGAAATTTATGAATGTCAACTTTAACGATGTAGCGCAAAAAAACTAAAGTGAAAAGTGATTTCCTAGATTTTACTTAATCGAAATAATTACCTACAATACAATATAATTATTTTGTCTGTTAAAACGTGTGAGAGGAAATTTTAACACCTTTGATTACATTAAATTTTAACAATTGTTCGTGTATTTCCTCGTGTATGTATTATTAAAATTCTCCACATGGAGCACTGTAGCGTATATCCATAGAGTTATGTTAAAATTTGTTTCGGGTTTCAATTGGGAATTTATTTATATATTGTCACTAATTTGGTTTGAATGCTGTAATTAAGTTAATATCTCCTATGTTATGAAAGGGAATATATGTCAACAATACATATATGTGTATATATATATATGTATATATATATATATATATATATATATATATATATATATATATATATATATATTATCATTTTCTTCTTATTTTGTCTTTTTTTTGGGATTAGGTTCTTTATTTAACAAAAATCAAAAACAATGTGACGTTTCGCCCTTTATTTAAGGCATCTTCAAAAATTTTTTGATCTTTTAATAATGAATGTGATCTTCCTAAAAATATTTTTATATAATTAAAAACATTCATACGCAAACATATTTACAATTTCAAAAAACAAACAACACTTTAAAAAAACTAGTCAAATTTTTAAAAAAGTATTTAATTTTACCAGTACATACCTTGACATTTTGCTTATTTAGTAATAACGAAATGAAATTCTTGTCTCTTTGGGTACTTGGAATGCGAGTGTGTTTTATTTTTTATATTCTAACAATGGACCAAAAAAGAAACGAAAGAAAGCATACATTTAATTTTATGTTTAAGAGGATATTCAATTTTCGATTTATTAAGAATATCGAATACTTAATATTTTTCTTTAAATTAGGCTGGTGTAAATGTGGCTCAAATTTCCTATATCCGTTCTGTCGTTAACAGTGTTTTTATTTTATTTTTTTAATTTCTATCATTTCCTTTATCTGCAATTTTTGATAATCAATATTTTTGTTCTTAATTATGGTATTTTTAGAATCGAAAGTATGTTTTTCATCTTGTGTGTGTTTGTTTAACGCTGTTGAGGCATTTTTCGTATATTTATGACCATTTAATCTGTTCTTTAGCAATTGGCTTGTCATGCCTATGTATTTTTTCTGGCAATTTGAGCATGGGATCGAATAAACTACATTTGACTTATTCATGAGGGGAGCTTTACTTTTTAAATCAGTAAATAGTGTATTTAATTTATTATGTGACCTGTGACATACGATAATAGCATGCTTTTTTAAAATGTGTTTTATTTTTTCTAACAGTTCACTAATGTATGGGAATGCTACATATTTTTGCTGTTTATGTTCTGCATCTCTTGTTATAAGATTATTATAAAATTTATATTTTCGTTTATTTATTATTTCGGTGATAGTCTTTTCATTGAAATTATTATTTATTAGCGGATTTTTCACTTTTTTCAGTATCCTTTTTCGGAATTCTAGAGACGTTAGAGAGATGGCACGATCAAACAGACCGATTATAACACTATTTTTTTGGGTTCTTGAGTGATTTGAGAAACAGTTTAGATATCTACCCGACCAAGTTGGTTTGGTGTACCATTCAGTTAAAATTTTGTTTCCTCTGCGTATAAGTGTCATATCTAGAAAATTAATTTTATTATTATTTTCTGTTTCGGACGTGAATTGTAATTTTTCGTTGAAACTGTTAAACTCTTGGAGAATTTCATTTATTTTATCCTGTGGCACGGCTGTTATGCAATCATCGACAAATCGTTTGAAAAATATTATACTGAATTTTAATTTTTCTAAAACTTTTTCCTCTAAATATTCCATTACTAATTGAGCCATGGTGGATGAAATTGGTGATCCCATAGCATTTATGTTTCTTTAAAGTTTCCCATTTTTCTGCTAAAATAGTATGGAAAAGTTGATTTGGTATATTTGTATACAAAGATATAACATCTAGCAAAATGAACCTGTATATATATATATATATATATATATATATATATATATATATATATATATAAAAGAAAGGGATAAATTTTCTTCCGTGTAATTTTAAAATAAAATAGGAAATTCTCGGCTATGCAGACATAAAGATCGCTGATAATTATTACTCTTATGGTAAAAGTGCGGAGATCTCCAAGCTAATGGAAAAGCTCCGAGTCCGAAAAATGACGACAGCACTGTTTCGTCCTAGTATGGGACTCATCAGGCCATTGCGTTCGGTACAAATCATCACCTCGCATCTATGTCCGATAAACAGATTTCACAGTTGAAAAATCATAAATAAGACACAGTGGGACATTTCTGTGGATCACTCAATAACACAAGATCAACACAAACCAACAATGTTGTATAAAATTGCCATGTGATGGCGTGCCGATAAATTAAGCAAGAAAATATCAAAACTCGACACACGAAACGTGCTACTCTAAAGAAAGAGGTCGTATTATTCAGCATCGACAACCAAACCAACTACGAATTCCGCAGTTTGTGCAAAGTGTAGCACCAACGATCCCCCTATGAGAGCTGTTGCATGTTTCTTAATCCCACAAATATAAAAAATGAGATAAGTTTTCGTCTGTGTAATTTTAAAATAGAATCGGAAATTCTCGGCTATGCGGATATGATATTTTATATTAAACTTACATGGACGAAAACTTATCTCTTTTTTTATATTTGTTGGCATAAAATACACGAAAAAGCTCAGCTCTCTTAGGGAGATTGTTTGTGCGACACTTTACTTAAACTGCGGAATTCGTGGTGGGTTTGTTTGCCGATGACGAATAATGCGACTCCATCCTTGGACTAGCATGTTTCGTGTATCGATTTTTGATATATTCCTTTTTTAATTTACCATCGCGTCATCATAAGGGGGTTTTATACAACATTGTTGGTTTGTGTTGCTCTTGCTCTATTATCTTGGAGATGTCCACATTTTTTAACATGAGGGTAAGATTTATCAACTATTTTTATGTCCGCATAGTCGAGAATTTCCTATTTTATATATATATATATATATATATATATATATATATATATATATATATATATATATATATATATATATATTGAATTATCCCGATGGTTGCTGATATAGTCTGTACTAAAATCATTTGAATAGAGCTACGTGAAATGAAAAAATCAGCGTTATGAGAACCATTTGTAATCTTTTCTTTTTAATTGTAACTACTAATAAGTATATCAATAAAAATTTAAATACCAGTAAGATATAAAGAAATTTTATACGATCTTAGAATTCGTTTGATAATTTAATACATAAAAAGACATACAGTTCATTTCATGAAGAATATTCTAGTTCTCTCTCCATAAGAGTTTCAAACATCTAATAATTTCGTGAATGGAGTAGTTGCAAACAAAAATCAACATTAAAAAAAATAACTGTCAATATTAAATCTAAGTATTGAGACATGTCAGCAGGATGTTAAACCTGCAGATATTTTCGATGCCAGACTGTAAAATATCAAGACTCAAACGACACCTCTGCATAAGAAGTTTAAAAATGTCAATTTTAGTTAGATAAAAAAAAACTTTTACGGCCGTTGATCTCAAGTCAAATATTTATGAGTCTAAATTAACTTGAAACTGTAAGTAAGCCCTAAAGCAATCCAGGGTACCACAGCATAAGGAAATTAAAGGAAATGAATAAGCGGACAGCCTCGCAAAGGGAGGAGCAAAAATTCCTTTTCTCATCCCGGACTCTTCCTATAGATTATCAAACACTCACAAAGAGAAATTCAGGAGGTTGCAACAAAGTTCGATAAAATTAGAGTGGAATAGTACGTTTGGTTTCAGATGAGCTTCTCGATCTCACTGCCCCCTAAGATACCATCTCAAAAAAATGGGCGAAGCTGAGGACGAGATTTTCCGTTTCGGCGACCCTACCTTTGAAATAGCATAATAGGGGAAAGTGGCGTAAAATCAGGACGCTAAGGAAAATACTAAATAAACAAAGTATTTTAAGGAATATTAATCAACTTTACAAGCCATCGTTTAGTTTACTTATTTAGTCACATATATGGTCAACGAAATCATGGTTTTTATTATGGTAAGTAACAAAACTTAAGTTTTTACGATTTTGCCCCATGCTTGGTACAAAACCGGGTATACCCGCATCTTATACCTGACTTTTCCCCTTAATAATGGAAGCATCGGAACCCATCAAGTTCTTCTGGTTCCCAACTAGTACAGCCTTTTTGAACCCATTTCTTACACTGTAGACATTGCACCCAATCATCACTTGTTCGCGTATTTCCATATATTTCAGCGCAATAAATACATAAATCGTCTGAAACCTCTTTTTCGTTATTTTCAGCTTCGCTACGACTATTTTCTTCTTATTTTATTTTTCATTATTTTCTTCGAGTTCTAACTAATAAGGTGATGAAGAAATGACAGCACTTTTGCCTCGCCGAGGATTTGAAGTTATTTTTCTTGCAACATGAGGTTAAGGTAAAATATTAGCCGAAGAATAAGCTAAAGATGACAATGCCGATTGCCGTGAAGGGCTTGATTGTGGATTCACTGCTCGCTTAAAAGCGATTGGTTGTGAATTTATTGGTGACGTTTCTGCTGTTTGCAATTGTAATTGTTAATAACAATGTTTTCATCCTGAGTTCCAACTGTAAATTGACTGAAAGAATTCCTCATGGACTCAGAAGATGTCATTATTCGTCGTAGTAGCTGTTACAAAATCATGATCAGAAAAGATATTCGGATTGAATGGATAAATTTCTGTTTTTGAAAAACTACTCATAGCGTTCTGTAGAATTGCTGCAAACTTCATGAGAACTCAGGAAAACTAACAATGGTAGAACATAAGTACCTGCAGCTGATACACACAAAATAGCGTTAATTAATTGGCCCTTTCAGCAGAATAAATAAGACCTACTTGTTTTTTACCTTTTGAAGAAAGAACTTTAGATTTCTTTTAGAAACAGTCGTAATCCCTGTTTCATCGACATTAAATATCTTGGTTGGCTACAATTTGTACTTGTCTTGTAATTCAACCAACACAGAAAAAAAATTTACTTTGTTGAATCCCATTGCACGTGTAACAGAAGTAGATTCTGGGAGTCGTAACGATAATTCCGGATGAGGACGTAAAAGTCCATAAAGCCAATCCATTCCAGCTAATTCGGTATTTTTGTTAAAACTGTGATCGATAGTTTCAAGATCTTTTATGTGCTTACACATTAAATTTTCTTGCTCAGATGTAAACGCTGTTTTAAATCGACCTAGACGTTTTTTTTTTGAAGCATCTTCGATATTTTTATTTTTTCTATACCTCTTAACTTCATCTTCCAGGGTCGATAGTGGGACCGAAAATTTTCGAGCTGCGACGCGATAGCCACTTCTACAATGTATTACTTCTAAAGTCGCATTTTTCATAGATTTCTCGCTCCATGATTGCTGACTTGCTAATCTTTTATAGTTCCTTACCATTTTGTGTTGAACTATAACAAACAATAATACAAAATATTATTTAAAATAAAGAAAGAATGCCATTTGATAAACTGTACAAAGCCGGGTACCACCTGGTTTTACCGCGTACCGACGAAGCTCTCGTAAAAATTAAATGCACTAGAAAGCATAATGCGATGTCTCGATTTTACCCCCATACGCGGTTTTGAACTAATCTCTCCTACTTGTTTTGCGAATGCATGGCAAGAAACTTAAATTTCTGAAGACGTTACCTTAACGCCCAAAGAAATGAAGCACTTATCCCCGAGAAAAACAACAAACTTCGTAAAAAGTCTAAATATTCCAGGTTTATATTGGATTAGGATAACTTACAAAAGCTCTTCTAGGTCGAAGTGTTATAGGGGGCAAATAAAGCCCTAACAACCTACTCTAATCTACAAGCTACAAGCGAGGCCTGTAGAAAATATTGGGTTATCACAATTTTTATAAAAGCTAACTAGAAAACAACCTAAATAATATTAAAAAAGAGGCATTTTAAATACGTTTTAGAATATTTGCACTCATTTCATGTAAAATAGAAAAATCCGAAAATTATATATGCAGAACCAGGGCTGTGCATGGGTAGTAATATGGTATTGGAACGATGTTTTCTACACATTCATTTGAACCTTTTCCCAGAAAATTTAGAAGCAGTGTCAGATGATCCTAGAGAATGAATTCACTTAGATATTGCTCAAATTGAAAAATATTACTTCCAAAAATGGTGTGGGAATATATTGATTAACTACTGCAAGACTTTTATGCGAAGAATCTCTGCTAGTAACTACACAAGAACGAAAGCAACAATATAAATGTTACAGCTTAATTTAACTAAATTTTGTTTAAATAAAATAATAATACATGTCACCTAAAATCTTTTAAATTTTTTAGAAACAGAAGACGCCAAATGAGTTGGGATTGATATTTTTATCCAGCGACACCACATACATAAGGCTACTCAAAAAAGTTACAGGAGGAAAGATATCATTTTTAAATGTATTACAGTCTAATTCCTTGGAAAAAAAAACATACTATTTGTCGGTTAAGTTGCATTTTTTTTTCAATATACTACGAACTTGGTAGTGTCACTTTCTTCCTAATTTTTTTCCCAGCTTCTTCCTGAATTTCAGCTACATTCTTACACTACAAATTACGATTTTAAGTTATATTCGATTATCAGTTTGACCCCTATTTTCGTTGTTTTGCTTAGCATTTACTACATTGTGGGTGGTTATTTTTATTAACGCTGAATTTACTGTTACCTTTTTTCATTTAAATTTCGGCTTGCTTGCCTGCTATTCGAATGAAACTCTTTCTCTTATACTTTCTTATAAATTTTTTATTGAATTATTTTGAATAATTCCATAAGCTTTCTTTTGTTTTCACTGTCGAAATTGAATTGGCAGGTTATTTTACATCACTTATCGAGTATTTTCTTACAAAATGTTTAGGTTTTTTGGGTTGCATAAATTTCTGTTTAGTAATTTGCCTTAGCGACTTCTAGTCTATGAGTCCCCGAACTACTCTGATAGCCAGGCAGCCCTAAAAGCCCTCAAGGGCGAAAAGGTATCATCGAGGCTGGTTTGGGAATGTCAGAGTGAGCTGGAAATTGTGGCAAAAGACAACAGAGTTATATTAAAGTGGATACCAGGACACGAAGGCATATATGGAAATGAAAAAGCTGACGAGCTAGCAAGAGCAAGGTCAGCATCTCAATACATTGGTCCAGAACCGGCCTTTGGAGTGCCGTGGTGCGCGGCCCGAGAAGTAGTCAAAGAATGGATCAAACTACAGCAAGCTGTTTATTGGGAATCCTGACCCGAAACTGGCAAGGAAATTACTCCAAATGGGTAGGAACCAATTAACGACTATTACGGGTATAATGACGGGACACATGGCCGTCAAAGTACATCTGAATAGAATGAATCTATATAACGGAAACCTATGCAGACTATGTGGAAAAGCCGAAGAAACGGTGAAGCATATCATATGTGACTGTGAGTCACTGGAGAGATTTAGACAACAAACATTCGCGTCAGTAAATCTGGAACTGGGAGAAATACTCACTCAGTCCTTAGCAGGACTGTACAGATTGAGCCAGGGAGCTAGGTTGACAGAGTGACTGTAATGTTTAGGGTGAGCATAATAGGTCTACTCTAGCCGCAGTGCGTCCGGCTTTAGGACGGACCGGGGAATATAAAAAAAAGTCCCCGAACTTTCAAGAAATTTGCCCTTTTACTTAAAATATATTTCTTTATAATTTTTGGCACAAAATGTAATAATTAATGACCTGATTATTTGACAATTTTATTTCAGTCGACTCTTGTTGCTTAGAGTCATTTTTGAGCTGTCATTTCTTTCTAACGTGTCAAAATTTTGAAAGCGCCCGAAGAAGGAAGCGTGGTGCTTAGGCAGCGATCGTGGTTATAATACAGAGAATATTTTGCGATGACGATTACTTCCCCTGCTTAAAACGACGAAAGAAACTGTTTATTTTTCCATCTCAATTTATATGAACCATCTTTTGGGATTTTGGGTTGGGAAATTGTTTAAATTTCCCCGGTAATTGAATTTAGTTTGGTAATTACCTTTTCTTTTACTTGTTTGGAGTTTCCAAGTTATTTTTACCTTAATAAGCCCGGAAACGGAGATTTTAGCAATTGTGCACATTTTAATAAAATAATTCTTTTAATCATCGAGTACAATTAGGAGTTCTATCTACCGATTCTTATTACTGGTTTTCTTAATATCGTTCTGTTTGTGGTTCATCTTCTGTATTTACCTTTTTGATAAGAAAATTCAGTTATCAGTGGATGTTTAACAAGTACCTATTTACTACTACGAAATTGAGTAGTGTTGCAGCCTGATTTGTTCGAGATCATATAGCTAGCAGTCTCGCCATCGGATTATCAGGCAAACTTAGTATTTTTTTTTGTGTTATAATAACTTCAATTAATTTTGTAAATTAAGTTTATTTCATTCTTCTTTTTTGTCAGGCGATATTCCGGCATTCTATTTCATGATCACAGAATTTACAGAGTTTGCGTTATTTTTTAGCGCCATTAGATACTAAAATAGGTTACATGTTAAATTTTATTTGGTCGCTTGTGTTTTTTATATAGTAAAACATATCATTTTTTGATTTGTCATTTTTCATTTTATAAAGTTTTTGGTTCTCACTAGAACTAATTTTTTAATTTATTTTTTAAGGAAGAATATTTTGTAATTTTTTTAAGTTGAAAATTGTTTGATTATTTATATTGAAGATCTTGTTTATAAGCTTTTTGCTATCAACACAGCGACACCAGTTGGTATTCAATTAAAGATTTTTCTTATTATAATTTCAAGCCAGACGACTTCGCACTCCTTCCAGGGAAAATTGACTCATACTAGGTATACAAAGATACCAAAAGTATGAAGCTCTGTGGGAACGTTTTGAATGTCATCGGTTCCTAGGTTATGTGGTCTGCTATATTTACTACGAACTTTCGAACATTTCGCGCGGTTGCAAGGAGAACTGCTTTCTGAATCGGCTTATACAGGTGCTCACTAAGACCCAGTTCCTTGATGTTCTGTAGGAGATTCGGTAGTATCACTCCATTTGTTGATAAAACTATGGGAATCGTTTGGATGCTGTTCATTGCCCATTGTCTTCGAGTTTGCACCTCCAGATTTCTGTATTTGATTATCTTCTCGCTGTATTTTGGCCTTAGGTTGTTGTTGTTAGGTACAGCAATGTCGATTAGTGTAGTTCACCTAGAAATTTTATCTGTTAGTTCAGGTTCAGGTATTACGAGCAACTGTCTGATCTTTATTTACGGAGTATACTAGAAACTGAAAGTAATCAAAATTGTGGTATAAATTTCAATCCGTTAAACTATTTTCTCTAAAAGTTAGCAATGTTACTAGAAACTATTAACACACAATAATAAATTTTCGCATTCAGCAAAATATTGCATTGTTCATTTTATATAATTACGCCTTTCCACAATGCAATTATTCCGCCATTTGACAATAATTTCAATTTCAAAAACCGTACAAAATGAATAATTGTTGTGTTTCTATTTTAAATAAAAAGTTAATCGTTTTGCATGCTTCGTAAAGCGTGACATTGAAAATGAACAATATGAAATAATATTAATATAGCAGTCATTTAGAAAATATTCTGGAAATATAACGAGTTGTTAGGAAGTTACTGATCCTACAAAATAATTTAGTGTAAAGCGAATGGAAAATTAAATTATTTTGTTGTGGTATTGTTATTTCATTAACTTATAATACTAGAAACAAATTATGAACAACAAAGACTTATATAAAAGAACGCAGGGGGTTTTATTAACTTAAAAAACTTTGTCATCCATACTGGAAATTATTTAATAGGGCAATAGTCAATATTCTAATGCTGACTTTTTTAGTAATATTTACACTACTCCAGTCAATAATTTTTATGAGAATGGTGGATCCTGAAGTACACATTACACTCTTAAACAACTGTCAGACCTAACTGAACACATCCAAAAAAAAAGAAATAAAATTAGTTACTGTTCTGATGATTCGTCTTTGTCAAAAGTTGTGCCGTTGCATTTCTGCAACCCTTGTACTATATATATATATATATATATATATATATATATATATATATATATATATATATGTTTATGCGGCTTTCACGGATTGCTCCGTGTGACATGCAATAGCAGTGGATATATCCACATTCAGCAAACGTACAACTATATGCAACTCCGTGTATGAATGAAGTAAAATGCGAACAGTAAATGCAAACTTCGTTCTAACCATATCCTTTCCGTGTTAGAGGTTGCACAATTAGAACAAATTGCTAAGAAACACAATTTATCCTATTCCATCACCATCGAAATGATGGTATGTTCCACCATACCGAGAAGAAAGTGAAAACTTACCCTCCCCGCCACAGTGATACGGCAGAGGTAAATGTTTCGTCTCTACTAGACTCATCAGGATACCGACATGCACCTGGCCGTGTAAAGGACAGATCGGAAGGAAGCATGCAAATACTGAACGCGGCTTCGCCGACCTACCGCCGAATAACGTACACATGTTTATGCGACTTTCACCGATTCCTCCGTGTGACATGCAATAGCAGTGGATATATCCACATTACGCCGTTGTAGTGCTGAAATCACATTCAGCAAACGTACAACTATATGCAGCTCCGTATATGAATGAAGTAAAATGTCCATCCGGCGGGAGGTCGGCGAAGCCGCGTTCAGTATTTGCATGCCTCCTTCCGATCTGCCCTTTGCACAGCCAAGTGCATGTCGATACCCTGATGAGTCTAGTAGAGACGAAACATGTACCTCTGCCATATCACTGTAGCGAGGAGGGTAAGTTTTGACTTTCTTCTCGATATTGTGGTACAGGTAGACCATTATCTTGATGGTGGTGTAATAGGATGAATTATGTTCTGTAGCAATTCATTCAAACTGCGCAACCTCTAACACGGAAAGGATATGATGGAACGAAGTTTGCAATTCGTGTTCGTCTTTTACTATATATATATATATATATATATATATATATATATATATATATATATATATATATATATAAACTTCCAATTATATGAACTGAGGCTAGAACTACTCACGTTTTGAAAAAAAAAAGAAAACATTTTGTCTCGATTTGCGAGATGTTGATTTACAACTGCCTTTTTTTATCAATTTAGACAGGATGTTATTAGATTGCAATTAACAAATCGACAATTGTTTTTAATAACCGTAGTACAGTAAGTAACTGAGCTTATTTGGCCCAGTTTCCAGTGAGGAAATTAGATAATTATATATAAGTTGAAAGAATCTTTGCGGAGTTTTCAACAGCATTTAATGAAGTTGTTCATTTTATTCGATTATATAAATTATCCAATTTAGTCTTTAGCCGAAAACTATTAGTAATTTTGGAATTATCTTGTGAAGAACGCATGTAAAGTGTTGGATTTTTTAATTAAAACTACCGAATTATTATATTATAACAAAAGTCGCCGATACTCTTCAGAAAATCTGTTACTCGAAGTGGAAGTGGACACATTACGAAGATTGTAACCCACAATGGAAGCGAAGAGAAATAGAGATAGACCCTTTATGAGAAGGAATCACAATGATGTAGAAAGAGTTGCAATAAAGTTGATCTTCTTCTTACGGGGCCATATATATATATATATATATATATATATATATATATATATATATATATATATACAACACAGACCAAATATAACATTTGATCATTCTTTGACTCAATTTTAGGTTTAAGTTATCGTTATAGAAGAATGATTTCATTCTCAGAAAAGTTGTGCGAGCTGTTTCAATTCTGCACTTAATCTCTTTATTTAGGTTTAATTGTTCTGTGATTTAGCATCCCAGATATTTTAATTGGGCAACTCTCTGAATGTTTTGTTGATCTATTTGTAGGGAAGCATCGTCGTGCGGTTGGCGGTTGAATATCATAAATTTCATTGACATTCATTTTTAGACCTATTTTCCATCCTGTCATGTTTACACAATCCAACAACTCTTGAAGATCCTGGATTCTATCGCACAAGATGGCCGTGTCGTCGGCATATCGAATGATATAAATCAGTTCACCATTGATCTTGCCTCCAACGTCTTTATCTTGCAAAGCCTGTTTGAAAATTATGTCCAGATATATATTGAATAATAGCGAGGACAGGATGCATTCATGTTTGACGCCTCGTTGAATGTAACATTCGTCGATTAGTTTTCCATTGATTCGAACCACTGTTTTCTGATTCCAATACAAGTTTTCTATAATATGCAGATCTCCACCATCGACTCCCGAGGTTCTTATTATGTTCAAAAGTATTCCATGCTGGACCCCATCAAATGCTTTTTCGTAAGCGATGAAAGTGGATAGTCCTGGAAAATTGACATAAATGGAATAAGTTAAAGGAGATATTTATCCAGCATGAAAGGTGTTGAAGATTGAACCCTTAAAAACTTACATTATAAACGAAAAGGATACTAAAATATGATTTAAAGATCCCCATACCAAAATAGCTGAGTAAATTGTTTTGACTACATAATAGAATAAAGATTGTGCTTACTTTAAAGAAATTGTTTAAAATATTATCATCACTATTAATTTATGAGTCAATATTCAAAAATGTCAATACAATAACAACAACATATAGTGTTCTAGTAAGACCGCACATGGAATATGCTTCAGTTATCGGATTACCCACAACTGAAGGCCATATTAATTTACAATTATATAAAAGAAACTTAGCTCTCAACCAACTGGAAAAACCTTATACTATAAGGAAAAACGTGCTCTGTTCTAACACAGTTAGAGACAAAGCACTATCTCAGATTGCAAGAATACCTGGAAAGGGTGGAAGCCTTTCCTATGGTAGTGCACCGCCATCTGTAGACCGGTTTCAAACTTGTTAGTACTCGTCAGTATAGAATAGGCCTGCGCACATCAGCATCGGAAAAGTAAATCCTCTAAGCAACTTATATTAGACAAAATATGAAATCTAATACAAGCGGCGCCATTTCCCAGCATTCGACGTAATCTCGTAGAGATCTGTATATATAAACCAAAAGTGGATAATAATATACTTGCAGTTGGGTGTATAAAATGCAATTATATAAGAGAAACTTAGCTCTCAACCAACTGGAAAAACCTTATACTATGAGGACAAACGTACTCTGTTCTAACACAGTAGTGCACCGCCATCTGTAGACCGGTTTCGAACTTGTTAATTCTCGTCAGTATAGAATAGGCCAGCGCACTTCACCATCAGCATTATAATATAAGATTTTTCCAGTTTTATGAGAGCTAAGTTGCTCTTATATAATTGTATTTTATAAACCTAACTGCAAGTATATTATTATCCACTTTTGGTTTATAATACTAATTTCACAGTGAGTTCAAAAACGATTGTTCAGATCCCTTTATTTCAAAAATTCAATTCTCTTCCAAATTGGTATGGTGGAAATGTTCAACATGCAATATCTTCATATACATAAGATAATGCACTCTGCATTATTTATATATTTCATTAGAATTCTAAAGATCCCCTTTTAATAAACCGTGTTAGACTTAATGTCTCTAAAATCAATTACAGGCCTAGAAACAACACTTTATTGATAATTGATTCTGGAAGTTGCTTGCCTGTAAATATGATGTTATTAGATTACAGTACAATTACATCGGCGGGGGATGATATTTATATGTTTAACCCATTAATTAACCAAATTAGAAAATTATATATTATTGAGTAATAATTTAAATTTATTTGATACTTATGTTGTTTGCAAAACTTTTTTTCTGCCATCAGATTTTTCTGTTTTTTTTTTCATATTTCACTATGCATAGTTTTGTTATTAGTTGGATATCCTTTATTTATTTTCTGTTTTTGTCCAGGATTTTATACATAAATAAATAGTTGTCCATTTTTTGATAAAATAATAAAATCACCCTTCGAATTTGATTCAATTTTAAAACTTAGAATATTACATTGATTTTTAAGGAATTATTGAATAGGTTAGAAATTCAAGAATTTAAATTACTACTATCTAAAATATTTACGTCTCTTTAATTGTTGGCCAAATTGTTTCTGGCACCGTTTAATTTAAATTCTAATTCAACTGTTTTTAAGCTTTACTAACTGGAATTGTAATTTAAAAATTACGCTACGCAACAAATTTTGGTTTATTTGTTGTGTCTTGTATGAAAATTGTATTTTTTTGTTAATCTTGGGACGATGAATACAAAAATGACATTAAAATTACAAACTTAGTTGCAATTTTCAAGAACAAGTTTTTTTATTTTATTTTTAACAAAATAATAAAAAATACACACTTTTACACTTGTAGAGACACTAAATATCCTGTATTTTTGCTTTCCTTTTGTGAATTGTTCCTGGAGCATCTCTAACAAGTGTCGAACAGTAGTCGGCAAGCATAAAATCATTCCACTTTCCCTGGTACCTTTTCTTCATTATTGATATATCCTGATAAAAGCGTTGGTCGTGCTAATTACTTACAGCTCCGCAGTCGTCAGGATAAAAGTCGAGATGTGAGTGTAGGAAATGGATCTTTAGAGATATAACGCCTATTTTTTAATACGAAGACAGCATATTTTCAACAGGAGTAACTTAATTGTCATCTGTTTTATTTTTGAAGAAATTAGTGACCACGAGGCAAAAGGCATTTGTAGCATTTTTTTTTTCAATATCTGATAGAGTGCTGTCAAAATGTTTGTCTTTCAGAATATTTCGAATCTGCGGCCCAACAAAATTATTTTCTTTAACTTTTGTTTCACTTAGTCTTGGGAATTTCTGACACATGTACTGAAAAGCTGGCGTATCTGTATTCTGTGCCTCAACAAAGTTTTTCATTAGGTCTAATTTAATATGCAGTGGTGGTAACAAAATCTTTTTAGGATCTATCAAAGGCATATGTTGTACATACTTGAAGCTCATGTATTGCAACAGATATATGCTGCCTACTGTCTTAATCCCCAATGTTGCAACCGAAATAAAGCTGATATGCTTTTTTTATGAAAGACCGTTTCTGAGACGCAAAAGTCACCTCACCACAAACATAACAGAAGTGATCTGAATTGTTTACACTAAACTATTCGATTCGACTCACCAAGTGTGACTGACTATCCCTTCCCTTTATATACCCAAATACGGCTTCTACATTTTTTGAGAATATTCGAGAATCTTCTATTTAATTCCATAATTCGCAGTAGTGGCGTTTATTATTTGTTTGTATACAGAGTGAGTCAACGATTGGATGAAGTAGGTTTGTGCCTTTTCGGTGAAATTAACAAAGAAACTATATTTATTGTTTGATACAGTTTATTTTTACGCAGATTTTAAAAATATTTAGAACTCTACAGGGTGAGCCAAAAAACTAGGACAGCATAAAGTTGTATTTTTTTAAATAGAACACCCTATATATGAATCATATTTTCGATTTAGCTTATAATTCTAAATCTTTTTAATTAAGGGTTTACTATAACAAAACTTTATAGTTTCTGAGATAATTAAGTTTAAAGAAAAAAAGTCACATTTTCAAGCATCAATTCAATCCTAAATAACGTTTTCAATTTTGTGACAAATATATTCAAATTTGGAATTTAGCAAGGCCAAGGACAAGTTAACATAATTTTTATCTAATATTTGCAATAAAAGCTACAGGGTGTTGAACACATCGGCTCAAATTTGAACAAGTTTAAAAGAATAAATATCTTTTTTTTTTAAATGGTACACCCTGTATATTTTTATGTTATTTAATAGAGTAATAAAAACCCTAAAAGTTTTGTTCAATATATCCTATACCTATTTATTATAGTTTTTGAGATATTTCAGTTTTTCTTATTTTCCATACTTTTTTACAGAAATAGTCTTCATTATCATAGTAGCCATGTAAAATAATAAAAAGAAACTACAGAAACAAACAGAATGTGGTTAAATATGATGAAATACATTATTCGTTATATAACAACGGCAATAGTTTAATTAAACATAATGTGAAAAAATTACGACAAGGCAAATACATATTTACTTTTATACTAAATTGAAACAAAAAAATTACCCATTAAATACTGAGATTAATTATTTCTTTTTAATAAGTTTTCGGATAAACGACCCTCTTGTGCAATGCACAAATTTAGTCTTTTTTGCAGATTTTCTCGGACCCTGGACAAAATTAGTGGCATTATTGTTCTACAGGTATCCCTAATCCTGTTTCGCATATCTTCCACTGTTGTTGGTGGATTAACATACACCTTATTTTTAATATAACCCAATAGGAAGAAATCTAATGGGGTGATGTCGCAAGACCTTGGTGGCCACTCAATGAAACCCCCACGTCCAATCCATTTTTGCGGATATCGTTGGTCCAAAAACGCACGAACTTCACGATGGTAATGCGGAGGCGCACCATCGTGCTGGAACCACATACTGTCGAGCTCATCCTTATCGAGACCTTGAAGCAGTTGAGGTAGTTCTTCTTGTAGAAAGTTCAGGTAACTATGGCCATTTAGTGGTTCATTAAAAAAGTGGGGTCCAATAATTCGATTATGATGAATACCACACCAAAAATTTAATGACCAGTGGTTTTGATGTTGCAACTCTCTAATCCAAAATGGGTTTTCTGTGGCATAATAATGCATGTTGCGTCTATTTACGGCACCGTTACTTCTAAAAGTAGCTTCATCACTAAACATTACCTTGCATAATAAATTTGGATTTAATTGAATCTCCGCATTTATTGTACGACAAAAGTTTACACGACTTTCAAAATCCTGTCCATGCAATTCTTGGTGCAATTCCATGTGATATTGATGATACCTATATTTCTTGGTAGTAAGATTAGCGGTGGATTGTGATGTTTCACATAATGCTGCTAACTGACGGCTACCAATATAAGGATTTTCCGGAACATTTAACAATACTTGTAGTTCTTTTTCTTCATTAGTTACTGGTTTGTTGACCACTTTACGTTTTGGATAATCAACAGTACCAGAAGAATCAAATCTTTGCATTAACTTTTGAAAAGTATGGGTATTAGGCTGGCGTCGATCAGGATACTTCATTTTGTAAATTATTTGAGCAAGAAGGCAATTTTTTTGAGCCTCTCCTATTGTATAAATCATATCTATTAACTCATTCTTTGGAAAATTCATTTTACAATATAAGATGAATGCAAAAAAAACCAAACTACACTACATAAAAACCAAAAGAAGCGATTGCGGTTATAAATTTGACACACAGAAAAATGTCCTTTTACATTGTTTTTGCCATGGCTACTATGATAATGAAGACTATTTCTGTAAAAAAGTATGGAAAATAAGAAAAACTGAAATATCTCAAAAACTATTATAAATAGGTATAGGATATATTGAACAAAACTTTTAGGGTTTTTATTTCTCTATTAAATAACATGAAAATATACAGGGTGTACCATTTAAAAAAAAAAGATATTTATTCATTTAAACTTGTTCAAATTTGAGCCGATGTGTTCAACACCCTGTAGCTTTTATTGCAAATATTAGGTAAAGATTATGTTAACTTGTCCTTGGCCTTGCTAAATTCCAATTTTGAATATATTTGTCACAAAATTGAAAACGTTATTTAGGATTGAATTGATGCTTGAAAATGTGACTTTTTTTCTTTAAACTTAATTATCTCAGAAACTATAAAGTTTTGTAATAGTAAACCCTTAATAAAAAAGATTTAAAATTATAAGCTAAATCGAAAATACGATTCGTATATAGGGTGTTCTATTTAAAAAAATATAACTTTATGCTGTCCTAGTTTTTTTGGCTCACCCTGTAGAGTCCTAAATATTTTTAAAATCTGCGTAAAAATAAACTGTATCAAACAATAAATATAGTTTCTTTGTTAATTTCACCGAAAAGGCACAAACCTACTTCATCCAATCGTTGACTCACCCTGTACAGGGGCTGTTCAGTACAAAGCAGACATATAAGTCTATTTACATGGGTTTAAATGTCTTGGGGATTGGGACTTAGTATATGGGGGGGTCATCGCTGGAGATCTCTATGTGGTGTTGCACCTTTATTTCGAGGTGCTTTTGTAGATTTTCAGTCTCTATTCATTAACGTAAAAGTTAAACAAGACTTTGGTGACGATTAAATTGCAGAAATTTTGTAAGAATTATTTTTTTAACATTTTAGTAAAATTTTTTTAATAGCTTCATAAAAAAATATTTCCATATAGTGCGAAAGTTTCGCTGGTCACATTATATTACTCATGTATCAATTAAAAAAAATGATTAGATAATAAGTATCACCTACCAATTTAAAAAAATGTATTTTTAAATAGATAATAAACTTCATTAACTTGAAAATTCTGTGGGCTCATTTTCTCCAATAACTTTTGGATACATTATTCAGGGTAATCAAGCATTTCCCTAAATTATATAAAAATAAATAGATTTTCATCTTTATTTCAAAATGTTTTTAAAATGTCTGTTTCTATTAATTAACGTAAATGTTAAACAAGACTTTGGTCACGAGTAAATTGTAGAAATTTTGCGAGAAATATTTTTTTTTAAATTTTACTGATATTTTTTAAAAGCTTTATAAAAAAATATTTCGATATAGTGCAAAAGTTTCGCTGGTCACTGTATATAATTGGTGTATCAATTCAGAAAAAAATTGATTAGATAATTAGTATCATGTATCAATTTAAAAAAATATATTTTTAATTAGATAATGTACTTCATTAACTTGAAAATTCTATCGGCTCATTTTCTCAAATAAATTTTGGAAACATTATTCAGGTTAGTTCAGGTTTATTTCCAGATGGTTTTAGAATTTCGGTCTCTATTAATTAACGTAAAAGTTAAACAAGACTTAGAGTGCTATTATAAAGTTATAAATTCAGTGTGAATTATTTTTTGTAACCTTTCACTGATATTCTTATTTTTTTTTTATAGGAAATGGTATCTACCTTTTGGCTCACCTGTGATTCTATAAGTGACTTGGTTTTTTTATTAGACTTGGTTGTACAGTTTAGAACGGGTTATTTAGAACAAGGTAAGTCCTATAGCAAGTATTATTGAAATAAAAAACTACAAAATGAAGTCATAAATGTAAAATACAGTAAAACTTCTCATTTCGGCCACCCCTCAACAGTATTTACCCCTCTAAATGGCCAGTTTTGGGCCTTCTTAAAATGAATCTTAAAGTTTTTTTACAACCAAAAACCTGACAATACCAAAACCTTACAAAAATGGCCACCGTCACGACAATCCGTGAATTTCAGGTAAATAATCTGGAACTTTCATCCTTAATACCGGTCATAAACCGCACACAATGGGTACTTTTATTATTGGAAATACCAAAGTAATAGTTGAAATCTAATTATATAAATGGGCCTTTAGGTAGTTTGTTTAAATGTTTGTATTTATAATTCATAATTTATTCAGGTAAAAATTTAACAATAGTCAACATGGTTCTGTGTATCTCTTAAAGAAAAAGTATAAATCGTCGCGAAAAGTTAAAAATATAGTACAAGTGCACGAAAGTTAGCGGAAAAGTTTGGTGTTGGAAGAATACAAGTGAATAATATTCCAAAAAGTAAAATCGAATTGAAAAAACTTTTTGAAGACCGGAGATTTTATGCAGATCAAAAACAGAGAGACTGCTGGTTGACTAAATGGTTTATGACTGGTTTTGCAACGCTAGAAACAGTAACGTTCCTATATCCGGAACACTAATTAAAAAAAAATGTTCTGTAAATGTCAGAAAACTTGATAATTAGTGTTTTTAAGGCTTCAATTGGCTGGCTAGATAGGTTTTGCAAAAGACATGATATCAGTTTTAGAACAATTTGTAGCGAGTCTGTTGATTTGGATGAAGTAAATGTTCAAGATTGGTTAACTAAACTTAAATCAATCGTTAAGGATTATGATTCTAAATATATTTTCAATGTAGACGAAACAGGACTTTACTATGGTGCAATGCCAAACAAAACTTTTGTCACAAAGAGTGACATATGCGCTGGAAGAAAATCAGCTAAGCAACAAGTTACAATTCTTTGGTGTAGTAGCATAAATGGTGAGAAGAAAAGCCCATTAGTTATAGGAAAAATTAAAAATCCGCGATGTTGTAAAGGAGCATATACAGAAATATTACAATTGGAATGAGTCTCCAATAAAAAGGCTTGGATGATAACAGAGATATTGAGTTTCTAGCTGAAAAATTTTGACAGCAAGATGAAAAAGCAGAGTGAACCAAGGCGTAATATAAAATTTTAAAAGTAAATACAGAAAATATTTAATAAGAAGGCTTTTAACTTTTACAAACGCAGAAGATTCATTTGAAAAATCAGAAAAAAGCATAAATTTGTCAAGCGCTATGGTATCGATTGCTGGAGGATGGAAAAACGTGTCATCTTCAACTATTAAAAAAGCTGAATTTACGTAAACTATATAAGAGAACGAGACTTTTCATGAAAAAGACGATGTTCCACTGAATCACTTGTTTCCCGTTTTAGAAGGCATTTCAGGTAATCTAGACCTAGAAAAATATCTTCTAAGTTAAGAATTCGCTAACTAAGAAAGACAAAAACTATGAAAGTGAAGAAGATCAAGAGATTTTTTTTCGTCTGTGAAAAATTAAGAGACGTACAAAATTTTTTTTTGGACAAAAAAATGGCGATTTGACCCTTGACATTTCCTGTACTTTAATAAAATATGATAGTGAAATAGCAAAAATGAATTTTATATTTAAACCCGATCTAGTTGTCATGAAATTTAAATTTTATAGTGGGCCAGTTTTGATTTGCCTATGATACAGTCATAATTTATATTAGATATGTCAACAAATAAACGCCTATATAGGGATATTAAGGATAAGAAACTTGCGATATACCTTTATAATATTTAGGAGAAATAGTTACAGCCCGAAAACAAATAAAGTTCTCCATTTTTGCCGGTTCAATAATAAAACAAAATGATTTTTTTAGAATTTAAAATTTTCTTGACTTACTGTTGCATTTGTCAATTTAAGGCTGTTAATTTAGGGCGGTTTTAAATTTAAACTATGTTCGTGAATCCGGCTATAAAAATTTAATACAGACCTCCTTTGAATAATTTTTTCAGAAAACTTAATGTTTCTTTTTGTACGGTATCGCTTTTTTTAAACATATTATATACATATTGTCTTTTTGCGGCTTAGTTCAGAAATGTAGTTAATATTTATATATTTCTAATTAGTTTTCTTACTTCTTAATGAACCTTCGTAAAATAAAAACATATCATAATAAACGTCGTTCCATTTAACCTCAAATCAAAAAACATATGGTTGATATGAATGTAATTAAGTATTTACCTTTATCATAGAAGCATCTTTCTCTTATTCATTAAAATTAATATATTTTTTCCGTTTTTTTGTGCAAATACGTATAAGCAAATCCTTGCTGTTACTCTTCTTCTTCTTCTTCCTTTTTTATTGAGGACGACGTTTTGTTTTTCTGTTATATTAAGCCTCCTGTGATGTTGATGTCCAACATTCGTGCCATCGTTTTGGAGGTCGACCAGTGGGTCTTCTCGTGTTTGGTATCTCGTTCTTAGCCCATTTTGTCCATCGATCGTCGCCCATTCTGTCCACATGGTCCCTCCAATATCTGCGCGTTGACCTTATGAACCGTACCACATCAGGCACCTTGAGCTCTTCCCTTATTTCGGAACTTCTTATTTGATCTCTTAGGGTTACTCCTTTGATTGTTCTTAACATTTTCATTTCAGCCGTTCATAGCATACTTTTTATTTTAGATGTTTCAGTTAGTACTGGTCTTATCACAGTTCTGTAGATGCGTACTTTGCTCTCTGTGGACATATACTTATTTTTCCAGATTATGTCCCTCAGGCATCCTGATATCCTTGAGGCCTTGTTAGCCTGTGCTCTGACTTCCTGGTATAGATTTTTATTGGTTGATACATCAACTCCCAAGTATCTGCAAGACATGTCTGATAGGATGGTTCTTCACCACCAATTTGCATCTGACAGGATCTTTTGAAATTACCATCGTTTCGGTCTTTTCTGTAGATATTTCCATATTTAAATTTTTTGATGTGGTCTGGAATCGGTATAGTAGTCGTTGCAGATCGTCTTTATTTTCTGATAACAGTAAGGCGTCGTCGGCAAAACATGAGATTTTTAAAGATTTTCATCCCATTTTGTATCCTCCATTGACTTCTTTTACACTCTGAATTATCATGTCCATAATTAAATTAAAGAGAAATGGACTCATACTGTCGCCTTGTCGTATTCCCGTCATGATAGGTATTTCCTCTGTTACTTCGTGTCTTATTGTTTTTATTTAGCTCTTCAATTACCGTAATATAGTTGTGGTTAACGCCATTTTCCTGAAGTATTTGCAAGACGTCTTTAAGTCGAACTCTATCAAACGCTTTTTTAAGATCCACTAGGCAGATGAAAAGAGGTTTATTGTATTCTATCGATTTTTCAATAGTCTGTCAGATAATGAAAATCGCATCAACTGTCGATCTGTTCTGTCTAAACCCGTGTTGTTCTTCACTTATTGCAATTTTACTCGTTAGTTTTGAAGTCATGATTTTTGTTAATAATTTGCTCGTACTGTTTAGTAGTGTTATTGTTCTATAATTGTTGGGGTCATTCTTATTTCCCTTTTTGAAGATGGGCATAGTCAGGCTGTTCCTCCACTGTTCTGGAATACTGCAGGTTGATAGAATTTTGTCGAATAATATTGTTAGTGCTTTTTCTAGTTCAAGGCCTTCATTATTTAATATGAGGGGCTGTTACTCATATGACACATTATTCTTTCCCTCAGAAGCAGTCACACCTTAAACGGACAATTTTTCATAATTTTTTTAGTGGCTGGTATTGAGAAGATTTACTGTATTTGATTCCTTCTTTAAAACTAAAAAAAAAGTTTAAAAGTTTAATATTATCCTATAGAAAGCACGATTAAATTTTTTCTGTTAGTATAACAAGGGTTTTGTATTCAAATAAGATTTTATTACCTTTAGGGGAAAAGTAAACAATTTTAGACGAAATAACTACCTCAAGGAACGGAAAATTCTTCCTTTTTAGCGCTTTCTCACCTTTTTCTCATTTTTTTTTTACTTTAAGCCACTCCTTTGTCTCGAAGAAAATAAAATCTTTTTCAAATAGAATAGGCGGTTTTAAACAAAATTTCGGAATATTTTACCTAACCTATCTAAGAAATCATAAGCAAATTACGTACGACTAATAAATTTGTAACTAATTCATTGAAAATTAAAAATAATTAAGCGGTCAACGCTGGTGTTGCTTGATGCCAACTGGCATATTCGTTGTAAAGTCTCTTCGGCATTCGTAAAGCAACAGTAAATCGATTAATAATTATTCGCATTTCAACAAAGCTGATGCCAAAAATTGAGTATGCAACTGGCGAACAATTGAAAATATTGTTCTTCAAAACATCCCTACAACTGAGTTGTTGCAAATTCTCTGTTCTGCTTCTATAATTAGCATTTATATATTTATGATATTTTAAAGTGATAATTTCATACAAAAAAATATATAAACCTGTTGATATGCAAGGACACTCAAACTATATATACAATCAATTTATTTGTACTACTCACTAAAATTTTAATTTCAGTCATATGCAGCTTATCATTAATTTTGGAAGTTTGTTTGATGTACCCTACAATAATAATTTCTTCATTTCTTTGGAATAAAACATCTTTTTTTCCTATAACTAAATGTTTTCATTCATTTAAAATAATTAAAATATCTTGTGAATTCATTACAATTGAAGTTTTCGAAACACTCATTGTGCACGTTTTAAAGATAGTGGGAAATATGAAAAGATCTGTAAGATTGCTAGTATTTTTTGTATAGTATTTAAAAATCTTGCATTTTTGATACTTCTGTTGTAATATCTACAAGCTAGATAGTATATTTTGTCGGTCATTTCCTCTCAAGCGATAACTCGTGAAATGTTTCAGACAGTTGTGCCATGAAGCCCCGTGAACGTCAGCTGCAGCTGCGTGGGTGGGTGAAGCAGCGGCAGCCTCCCACTCACGTAAAAAAATTTGTTTTCAATCATTTCCTCCTGACTGAAAATTTATCGAATGATAGTTAACACAATTATTTGAAGACAAAGAAAGTTAGCTGGCTATACCGTGATGGATTATACGTCAGCTGGTCACACGAACATGCAAAAAAAAATTTATTCAGTGATTTCCTCTCAGATAAAAATTTGTCAGATGATAGTTTGCATGCTACTTTGAATAAATAAAAACGTCAGCTGGCTCTATGTTGGCGGAAAAGTCGTCAGCTGATGCAGTGAAAGTGCAGCGTGGGAGCCAGGCGTACGAAGTTACGTACGATATTGCTATTGCGAAAATTGCGCTGCAGATTCAAAGTACAGAGAAGGGATTTTTTGACACTTTATTTATCCACCTTGGAGTATTCCATATTATAATGGCATTCTTTAAAGCAGTAGGTAAATGTATTGATAACTGTGACTTGTTGATACTCATGGTGAATGCAGATATGATTGCCAACGGATCCGTCAACGGATTTATTACTAGCAAACACTTTAATAGACGCAAACGTCTACATCCAATGATAACGTTAGCATTGAAAATGCTGCATTTTGAACAATTTGTCCATCAAGAGAACATAGATTTGTCAACTGAATTTAAAGCTTATTTAATACAGTTTTCAAAGCAAACTAGATCATCTGAACCATCAATCCAACAAGTTGAAGTAAAAGAAATATTCGAAAAAAACGAGCAATTCAAAATGCAATCATTGGAAGGCAAACACGGTATTACATAATTTATGTCATATTAATCGATTACTACTTACTGCTAAAAACGAGCATTCGTACCGGTAATTTTGAGTTCTATAATTTCACATTATCAAAAATAGCTAATTTATATTTTGCTTTTAATCAACCAAATTACGCGTGTTATTTAGAAAGATACCTCGATAATTTGATGAGAATTGACGAGACGTATACAGGATTACGTGAGAACTTTGAGAAGGGATCATTTGGTATAAAAATAACAACCAAACCTTTCTCAAAACAAGCGATTGATCTCACTCTTGAGAAAACTATTAACGCTGATGCTGCGAATAAGCTGACTGGAATATCGCACATTACCAGTTCTATATCAGGTAGACAGCGATGGTGCCTCAGCCATACTATTCGATCTAATATCATTAGCCACACAATGAAGGAAACTGGTCTGACTAAATTACACTGACAATGTTACAGCAGATCTTTAAAACATCAAGATAAAAAGAAATAGAGCACAGCTTCACAGACTTATCGATGGTATCAAGCGTAACATCAATCCGTTTGATGATAATTTAGATAAAGATTGTTTGTACAATATTTCCACTGGCGAAGCGGTACCTGAAGCCGTTGAAAATTTCTTGCTTAATGTTGAAGAAGAAGATAACAAATAAAGAGAAGATTTCATTGAAAGTTGCATATAAACGACCCGAAAAACTTCAATCAGGTAATTTCCAAGACAAAGTGCCAAACATTTACAGAAATTATTAGCAAGAAAAAGTAACTGTTGCCCGAAAAGAGATGGAATTGCGAATGCAGCGCGACTTATTCGGACAACTACTTTATATTTCTTTAAAGTCCTTACGTGCCCATTAACACCAGTGCCACTGTCTCTTTTCCACTAACATAAAGCCAGCTGACGTTGTTATTTATTCAAAGTAGCATAAAAACTATCATCTGACAAACTTTTAACTGAGAGAAAATCACTGAATAACATTTTTTTTTGCATGTTCGTGTGACCAGCTGACGTATAATCGACCACGGTACAGCCAGATAACTTTTTTTTATCTTTAAATTGTATCAACTATTATTCGACAAATTTTCAGTCAGGAAGAAATGATTGAAAACAATTCTTTTTTTACGTGAGTGGGAGGCTGCAGCTGCTTCACCCACCCACGCAGCCGCAGCTGACGTTTACGAGGCTTCATGGCACAAATGTCTGAAGCATTTCATGAGTTATCGCCCAAGAGGAAATTGGTCCCGAAAATTTGTTGCTGGCTTGTATACTATAACTTCACTTGGAAAACAAGGAAATTACAACACTAAATATGAAATTATCATTGAATTTAGACTTTTTGTTCTTATTGCGTCTAAATTGGGATGCATTTTTTGGTTTTTGTATTAGAAGTACAAGATTCTGGACTTAGATAATAAACAGAAAGTCAAAAGTGAACCGTTAGTGTTAATATACCTCAAAAAATGCATTTTTTTTTGGGGAATTTTGGAAATCTCGCAAAAAACCTAGTAGGTACTGGGTCAGCTTGGCTGGGAAAAAACTAAAAAAACGATAACATTGCAGATACTCGCCGCTGAATCTGATGTGGTCGTGATTTCATATTGAAAAATAAAAAAAGTAATAATTTTAAAATTGCACTAATTTTAGTAGATCGCCAACTTATATTTTCAATTGATAGATGCATGTTATTTAGTCAACAAATATTATTTTAAATTTTTTTATTCCATTTCTGAGGTTAATTTTTCAATTCACATGGCTCGGCAAACATTTTATTTCGGCCACAAGCGATTTCAGATTCCAATTTGTAATGTTCGCAGAAACTTTAAAATTTCATCTTGCTCAAGAAACGAAAGTAATTCGTGAACATTTTTCTGCGATTATTTTTCACAACTTTCAACGTCATTTATCTTAACAAGAGTGCATCGACGAATTTCATTTTTTATATGGCAATAAAGCAAGATTTTAATATCACATACCGAGAAATTATGGCGTTCTTGGGCATTAGAAATTCTAACGTATATAATATATTGCATGAACATCTGACCGAGAAGAAGCTTTGTTCGCCTTGAATCCAGCATCATGTGACAATTGCGCAAAAAATAGGACCGTACCGATTGGTGCAAAGAAATATTCTAGGAATATGATCACGGTGATTCAAAAAATATTTGTAAAATCGTGACAGGTGACAAGACTTGAGTCTATACGTATGAGCCCAAAAGTCGACAACACGAATCACTTTTCGGAATAATAGGCCATATCGCAACCGTACCTTTAGCAAATCACAGAACAGTCAATTTTTGAATGGTACACAATCATTTGTTTGCGGAAAATCGTCGGTAAATTATGAAAAATGAACCGGATACAACGAATCATTCGCCACCATGACAGTGCGAGCACTCACAAATCGGCTTAGATAACTGATTTTTTGAGCAGTCAAAAAGTGAAATTGAGGGTCATCCACCATACAGCCCTGATTTGGCATACAGTGATTTCATTTTGTTCCCATATATGAGGAATAAACTGCTTACTAAACGATTTTTTACTCCAGAAGATGCGGCTGATGCATTCAAAAACCGTAGGAATACCATCATCTTCATACAAGCAAAAATGTTTTCGAATTGGTATGATGATAATTATTTTTTTTTTGTTTGATATTTCCAAAATATAAACAGTCACTCTTGTATTAGTTTATATTTACAACTACAAAAAAATTGTAATAAGCCGAAAGCGCAGTAACTTATTTACCGGTTTTGTTGCACTCCCTAACTGCTTCAATGCTCTTTGATAGCTCGTAAGCACTTCTCGAGAGTTTACAAGCACTTTCAAAAAGTTCTTTTCAGAGGAGGACTTAAAATGTTTCAGTTAATTTCAAATCTTTTTAAAACTTCCTTTGTATGCAATAACTAGAACTTTCTAGTCTTAAAAAAGGAGGTTAAATTTTAAATCTAAAAGTGCTGACAATGAAAAAAAAAAGTTCGTTTTATTGTTCGTCGTGGCTTAATACAAAGATATCCGATTTTTGAATGTGTTACAACCTAAAAATTGACTTTAATACGAATTGCCTCTTCTTATTTAACCAATAATTTAAATTTACGATAGATTTGGTATTTACGTAGTTGCCATTAAAAAAGTAGCAGTATATTATTGTATAATGTAATAATATAAATTATAAAGTTTTGAATTACTTCGTGTTAGAATCAATTTTAGACCGCAGTGTTTGTAATAAATAGCTGCTGTGAGACACAATATATATATATATATATATATATATATATATATATATATATATATATATATATATATATATATAATAAATAGCTGCTGTGAGACACAATATATATATATATATATATATATATATATATATATATATATATATATATATATATATATATATAATAAATAGCTGCTGTGAGACACAATATATATATATATATATATATATATATATATATATATAATAAGGAATTCTCGGCTATGCGGACAAAGACCGTTAATAAATATTATTCTCATGCTAAAAAGTGCGAAGATCTCGAAAAAACATGGAAAAACTCCGGGTCGTAAAAATGACGACAGCGCTGTTTCGTCCTAGTATGGGACTCATCAGGCCATTGCATTCGTACCAACCATCATCTCGTATCTGTGTTCAATAAACAGATTTCACGGTTGAAAAATAGTAAATAAGACACAGTGGTGACATCTCGATAGCTCACTCAATAATATAAAAAGAACACAAATCAACAAATGTATAAAACCGCCATGCGGTGGCGCGACGGTAAACTAAACAAAAAATATATCAAAACTCGACACACGAACTTGCTACTAAAGAGAGAACTAGCATTATTCGGCATCGGCAACCAAACTAACTATGAATTCCACAGTTCAAGTTCAGTATTGCACCAACGTTATCACTAAGAGAGCTCTTGTATGTGATTTAAGCCAACAAATATAAAATAAAAGAGAAGTTATCATCAGTGTAATTTTAAAATACCGTTGATAATTATTATTCTCATGCTAAAAAGTGCGGAGATCTACAAAGAACATGGAAAAACTCTGGGTTCGAAAAATGACGACAGCACTGTTTCGTCCTAGTGTGGGACTCATCAGGCCCTTGCATTCGGTACAAGCCACATGGCTTGAATAACACGAATCAACATTTGTTGATTTGTGTTATTCTTATGTTATTAAGTGAGCCATCGAGATGTCGGCACTGTGTCTTATTTACTATTTTTCAACCGTGAAATCCGTTTATAGGATACAGACACAAAATAATGGTTTGTACCGAATGCAAGGGCTTGATGAGTCCCAAACTAGGGCGAAACAGTGCTGTCATCATTTTTTCATGTTCCTTGGAGATCTCTGCACAGTTTAGCATCATAATAATATTTATCAACGGTCTTTGACGACATATCCGAGAATTTCTTATTTTATTTTAAAATTACTTGGACGATGACTTCTCTTTATATATATATATATATATATATATATATATATATATATATATATATATATATATATATATATATAAATTGTAATAAAACACAATTCATCCTATTCCACCACCATCGAGATGGTGGCCTACCTGTACCACCATACCGAGGAAAAAGTCAACGCTTACCCCCCCGCCACAGTGATACGGCAGAAATACATGTTTCGTCTCCCACTAGACTCATCAGGGTACCAACATGCACCTGGCTGTGCAAAGGACAGGTCGGAAGGAAGTATGCAACACTGAACGTGGCTTCGCCAACCTCTCGTCGGATGGCTTATATATGTTTATATGGCTTTCAGGGATTCCTCCTCGTGAGATGCATTAGCAGTGGTTATATCCACATTAAGCTATTGTAGTGCTGAAATCACATTCAGCAAACGTACAACTATATGCAACTCCGTATGTAAGTGAAATAAAATGCAAAACAATGAATGCAAACTTCGCTCCATCATATCCTTTCTGTGTTAGAGGTTGCACAGTTAGAATAAATTGTAATAAAACACAATTCATCCTATTCCACAACCATTGACATGGTGGCCTACCTGTACCACCATACCGCACCACCGGAGCCTAAATATCATCACCGTATGGACGTGTGGACGGTAATCGCCTCCAATTTTGGCTATCAATTCGTCCAGAGAAAACTGCCACTCATTGGAATTCTGCTCAAGATAAGAATAAATGAACTGCATCGCAGTATCGATCTCATTTGCATACAGACCTTTTTTTTATATCTTCAGCTGGTGGTGCTTGATACAATTTTTTCATGCAGAAATTGTGGTACTGTGCATGTTGCGACCAAATCATTCACATGCTCAAGACGCTCAACAATTGTTCGACCCCAATCATCATTACGAGCTCTAGCAAGTTCTGAAATACTATTTTTCATTGATAATTTCCGCACACTAAACACAATACTGTACAACCGCGTCTATTTTTGTTTTGCTATAAACTCTGCTGTTATCTCATCAACGCATAAAGAACAATGATCTTTGAATGAGAATGTTGGGTGCGAGGATCGCAGTAGTGGTTGAGGTGTCGTGACATCGCTTCCTCTACGCAATGATGCAGGGATTAACTTTTCATTATTATATCGTTTTCGATATACATCATGAACCACTATCGATTTTAATCCCGCCAAAAATTCAACTTTATTGTCTTTTCTTTTAACACTTGACTTACGAAAAGTCTCCAATCCTTTTCCTTCACTTCAATTGTTTCACTTTCTAATAATGGATTATTACAAATAAAACAATTTACTTTATCAGAAGCCATGGCTCTATAAACACAAATAACACCGTAAGACGATAGACGTATACTGATGACTCAGACTAAACTAAATACTTCTCTTGAGTTCTACCGACAGATGTTTCGTTTAAGGTCGAGTGAGGGACCCGGCACAAAGGGGACTCATTACCCTTATACCAGTTTTTTTAATACCTACGACAATAGTAAAATATTTTGGAGAAATATACGAAAAAAACGTGGTGATGTAGATGAATAATACTTTGCCGCACTCGTACGCCAAAACCATTGATTTTACAAAAAAAATTGTTAATACATAAATTGTAGGAAATTTTCTCCAATTTAATTTTATATTAAATGTTTTTGTCGTAAAATGCGTCGGAAAGGAGTTATTGTAAGAAAACTGTTATTAGGCGCCATTATTCCAATATGGCGGCGCGAGCGGTGGAGATACGAGGTGGCAAAGTCGAAATTCGGAAAGAGCACATCGAAATCTCTAAAACTACCAATTTCCAAAACTCCCGGAAAACTTTCCATGTAACCCCCTTTTTTTGACCAAATGACTGGCCTAATGTACAAGCGAGCATATTTTTTGCTATACATGACATATTTTTGAAATATTTAGCACACTATTATATACTCTACTACGTTTTATTAAGTAGGTTAAAATTTTATATATTTATTTCTTTTGGTAGAAAAAATCACGTTTGCATAGCGTCTTTTTGTTAAGAAATGTTACTTTTCAGAGTTGTTGCTTATCTATCTAAATATAATTATTTTTTTTAGGTTTAATGGTATATGATTCTAAAAAACTGGCCTGTCATTACCTTCGCTCACGTGCCTTCTTACTGGACCTGACTGCGTTATGTCCAGTAGACTTGCTTCAGTTGAGGATCGGCCCGAATCCTTTACTGAGGTGTCCTAGATTTTTAAAAGTAAGTTCATAATCAACACTTTGAGAATTTATGTGCATTCTATATATATATATTATTATAAAGTCAATTAATCAGTTACTAGTAAGAATTAATTTGACATAAATACAGGGTGATCGATAATTTACCATGGATTAAAAAAAAACGGACAAACAAAATTTTGTCATAATCAATCTTTTTTAGTTTTGCATCAATTTTAATAATTTTTTTTCAAGTTGTAGGAGCTTTCATTTTGATAATTAACTTAAATTATGTTTGCAAAATGTTCTATTGGTTTTGGTATTATACAGGGTAGCACAAAAGCTACATTTTGCCTTAAATTTTTGAACATCCTGTGGAAGCATTTAACGACATAATGTTGTATTAGTTTATTCGATTTTTAAGTTTGTTCTTTCCTCAACATTTTTTTTTGATTCATATTATTATCTTGATTAATGTATATATATATATATATATATATATATATATATATATATATATATATATATATATATATATATATATATATATATATATATATATATATAATTTGTTTAAAAAGTTCCAAGACTAATTTTGGATAGAATTTACAACTAGCGCTATCTGTTACCCGATGGCAAAATTATGTAATATCATGCCTTAGTTACTCACAGTAGCGATGTGAGCCTTGTAACTTCATTTATTGTAGAGCTGTGTTCGTTTGCGGTTAACCTATTTTTGCCATTGCGTCATAATTTTCGCTATGGAGCAACAGCCGCAATCAAATTTTCTTTCAAATTGCGAAAAAGTGGTTCGAAAATATTTAAATTATTGAAAACCGCGTATTGTGAGGATTGTTTACGCAGCAAGGTTTTCGAGTGGTATGCGCGGTTTAAGAACGGTCGACGATCACTAAAAAACGATCCACGAGAGGGGCGCTCTTTAACCTCGACAACCGATGAGAATGTCGAAAGTGTACGCGTCGAACTGTCTCGCAATCGGCAAATTACGGCTGAAATATTGTCAGCAAAACTTAACATAGATAAAGTATTTTAAATTCTCCATATCCCTTCTTAAGAAGATGAGAAACGTGTCCCTCAAAACCCAGCTGGAAGTCCATAATTAACCCAAGATTTCTTGCGCAATAACAGGGATGAAGCGATTTATTGTCGACTGTTAATTTAAAATTAATATTTGAATCCAAATGTTCCCTTTGTTTGCCAAACAAGAAGCATTTGAGTCTTATCTACATTCCATACCAATCCATATGCACTGGAATATTCGGAAGTAATTCGGAGATCCTCAATAATACTCGCAATATTTTTCAGACGAAAAGATTGGTATATCTGCGTATGGTCTGCATACTGGTGGGAACGACAATTTTTAGGAGGTTACTAAAGTCAGACGTATGTATAGAAAATAGGGGATTAGATACTATTCTGTGAAACGCCTTTATTGACTGAAAGAAAATCTGAATTATAAGTTCGCGAGATAACGCACTGTGACCTCCCCGAGAGATAATCGCCGATAAAATTAAGGGAATCGTCATTCAAGCCAAAGAATTTTAATTTAGTAAGCAGCAATTTTTGATCTAGCATCTCAGAAGCTTTGCTGTAATCTAAAAGGATGTGACAACTATTCTCACTTTGACCCATTATAACAGCATTTGATCATAGACTCCTGCAAACGGGATATTTTTCGTAGCGTTCGCCGTTCCATCTACAATCATACTGCTGTCCCATATTAATTTGTAGCTATTTTATAAACCTAATATAAATAATTATTACGAAGACAATGGTTCGAAATCAGTCATTCCTCTTCTCTCTTGCAGTTTTAATTCCAAATAACTGCAGGTTATTTTGGTTTTACCAAAACCGTCAAACACAAGTTCAGGACTCAGAAAAAGCTTCTGTCAAGTCAGTCAGATGAAGTCTCTTGAATTAAAGCTCTCACAACGGCGCGCTTGCGAATTTATTTACGTGAAGGTTTTTAATAAATTAAACAGATCAAGTTTCGCAAAACACTTCTATTAACAAAAATAAATAGGAAACAGAATTTTTTACAATGAGAAACTTAAAATTAGTAATGAATAACAATATCAAGATATTAAAATAATTGCTTTCGTTGGCCGTTCTATTGGTAAAAATGTAAAAACCAATTTAGAAGATAAAACGTATAAATATTTTTTTTTTTTAAATATAAAACAAAATTTATTTATATTACTTAAACAAACAGTAATAAAGTTGCTCCTTTTACCTAGTGAAATGAATCTGGATATTCCTTTAGCTTGCCAAATTAAACGAAAAAGAAAACAAAACCTTCATTACCGTTGATGTTACATGTCACGTAATTTTCTAAGACATTGTTCTCCAAACCGTCTACGACTTTAATGAATCCCAGATTGTAACTAAAGTTTATTATTTCTTAAAAGTCCGAACTCGCATTCTCCGGGACCGTACACATTTCACTCCCATGCCTTCCTGTAACTGTAAATTTCATTCCCTAATAGTTCGAATAGTTTGTCCCAGAGGGTGTCAGCCGTTTTACGCCGGATACCTGATTCCCGAATTGATCTAGACTGGGGCATCTTAATCTTATTTTTTTATACAAAAAGATTAATATAACTATTCTGTCTGTTAAGAAAACTATCAAGAAATAGATGGATTTTGTATTTCAGTGTATATTTTTTAAATTATTACTATCGGCCAAGCGCTTTCGGCCTAACTTAGACCATCCTTAGGGCTCAGACCCTAGAAACAAGAGAATATGGTCAGCAAATAAGTTTACTCAGTACTCACCAACCACACTCACTCGCCAAAGGGCACACCTTAACCTTGCCAGTCTGAGAACAGTCCCCAACAACGCCAGCGTAGCCTCCACATAGAACAAGTCATGTACAATTAAAAAATTTTCTCTTTTTGCTCATTGTCAGTGAATAATTGATTTGAAATACATTTAACAAGAAATTAAAAATAAAACTCATACAGAAAATATCAGGCTTACACATACTTGTATATATTTTTAATTTTTGGACAGTTTTTATTGATAGATTATGACTGTGTGTGGCATAACCTCACTCTTTTGAGTTGTTATTGCAAAGGTTTTATTGTTTTAATAATTTTAATTTGTGCAGTGTTTTGAATGTTTTAGATTTAATTTTAATTTGGGACAAATTTTTTTCAAAAAAATTTTGTATATGACTTGTTCTGTGTGGAGGCTACGCTGGCGTTGTTGGGGACTGTTCTCAGACTGGCAGGGTTAAGGTGTGCCCTCTAGTGAGTGAGTGTGGTTGGTGAGTACTGAGTAAGCTTATTTGCTGACCATATTCTCTTGTTTATAGGGTCTGAGCCCTGAGGATAGTCTCAGTTAGACCGAAAGCGCTTGGCCGATAGTAATAATTTAAAAAATATACACTGAAATAAAAAATCCGTCTATTTCTTGATTTCTTCGGTGTACAACCTGTTAATAACTTATTAAGAAAACTATCCACTTTTCTTAGTCTTTCTGAAAGTCAATGGCTATATTCTTTTGAGTCATTATCAATTGATCAAAGTGAAAAAAGTGTAACTGATAACTTCATGTTCTTTTGAATATACATTTACTTGTCATTGGGTCGCAGTGATCATGATTACTTCAAGTGTTAGAACTGAAAGTGATAATGACTCAAAAGAATAGCCCTAATATCTAACTCTTTATTTCTTGTGAATAGAAAAAAACAGTAATTATACAGATTCTTTTTACAGGTTGTCAAACAATATATCATATTATAGTGAGTTTATTTGATCATTCTTTTATTTCCTACTAATGATAAAATTGTTCATTATTTTATCACATTTAACGGTATTTGCATATAATATATGTTAAGACCCCCCTCCCCTGGCCCTTATCTCTTCGATTTTAATTACATCGCCATAAAGTTTATATATTTTTAAGAAAACATTTAAACGACTTAAAAGTAATAAAGTTGAGATTATGCTTAAGTACGATAATTGATTTATTTTTCCTTTAGACTTTCTTGAGTTATAATAAAAAATATACACTATCTCGTTTCCATGAATTAAATTTATCCACAAGTGGTTTTTTAATTATTCATTTTAGCAGAATACACTCGCGGTAAACAGTGTAAAATAACTAGTGTTTGTTCCATTACACGCTCCCATAGAGATCATCGGAAACTTTAAGAAGTGCTGTACTATGAAGCGGACGAAATCCAGACTGTGTAAGTGATAAAATCTTGCTAGATGTACAAAAGTCAATTAATTGATCACTGACAATTCTTTCCAAAGTTTATGAGAATGAAGGAAGAATGCTGATAGGACGAAAATTAGTTATTTCTAGGAGCGTGTCTATCGGAAATTGGAATAACACTCACTTTTTTGTCTGTGTTTGAAATAAGACATTTATTTAAAATAAAAGTCATATGGCTAGTAAGATTGTCTTCAGATATTACCATGTCTCATGAAAGCAGTGTACGAGGAGGTAAAATAAGAGACTAGTGTTTGTTTAAGTTAAACTATATGTGATGTATTAATTTTTGATACTGTACATGCGTTTCATAGTTTTAAATTTGGTTTTTCCTTTAAAATGAAAATATGAATAAAATGGCACAATTTTGTGTATTTATATGCTTCCGCGATGTGTTCAGAAATTTAAGGTAAAATGTAAGTTTTGGTCCTATCCTGTATAATAACAAATTCAGTAAAACTCTTTTCAAACCCAATATAAATTTATGGTCAAAATGAAACCAACCGCTAACAACAAAAAATTTTCAAATACGATATGAAACTTAAAATGTTATTTGAGATTGAATTTGAAGGAAATCTTGTTGGTTCGTTCGTTTTTTGTACAGTAGCGTAAATAATTGAAACCATTTATTTGCAATTTTTAACATTAAAATAAAGAAATTATTAAAGATAAAGGACTACAATTTATTATTACCTTTTATAAAACTTCCAAGGCTATATACGTCTCTAATTTTTAGGTATACAGGGCTGTCAACTATTATTACATGGTAGAATCGAGAACGATATGGCCGAACTTATGGCGGGTGGTCAATTTAATACATATTCTACTGATCCTTGCTCATTGGTTTGGTTGTTTTTATTTTTTATTATCAGAAGCCGAAGGTTTTCAGGTAAGTATGTTTCTTATTTATAAGTAAAAAACTATTTAGATTTTATTGTTAAAGTAATGAAATTAAGTAATTTGAGAAGGAAACACTAAAGTTCTTAAAAATTACAACCTTTTACAGTAAGATAGACTGGTCTTCATTAAAATAATTATCTAGCAAAGTCGTTATAATTTTTGGCCAAGTCATATTATGACATCGGCTTACATGATTTAGGTACACATTTGATACACACATGCATATTGAGTTTGCGTCTTACAGCGTTACTGTATCTAAGAACTGTTAGCATTACCGACATAATTTATTCCGTAGGGCGATTGGGTCTATCCTTATCGACCTGGAGACTATGCAACTCTTACCAGAAAATATTTGGGATCCCTATATTGGTCCACATTAACCCTCACTACCATAGGAGATTTACCAACCCCTGAAACAAATGCAGAGTAAGTATATCATGCTTGACTTTTCCATTATCTGCAAAATAATCATATTCAGTGTTTGCAGAAATGCCAAACGCATTTTTTCTTTAATTTGTGGTATAGATAAAAATTGATAAAATAATCAAAATCTTATTATTGTTATTGTCCAAGAACCAAAAATAACATATATTGGCACAGCTTTACAACTTGCATTACTTCTAAAATTTTATCTTTAAAAAAGGTGTCCAAAATGCCCTTATTCCTTAATATCTCTGAAAACGTTATCTTTAAAAATGATTGCGATATATTTAACTTATTGACAGGATCATGGCTGTTTCAATTCGGAAATAGAAAAAATGCCTACTTAGAATAAATAAGAAAAAAACATACACTTTTAGATTTTTATTTTTACGTGAAGAAATATCGAAAGACAATATTTTTGTTGAAAGTTGTCACCACTGGAAATGCTTTGAAGATATGAAACTTGTGCCAAAGGAGCACTCGGTACTAGAACAACAAATATAAATGGGAGAAGAAACCACAAACCTTGGATCACTTTAGAAGTAAAGGCATTGGCACAACAAAAGAAGGAAGCATACTTAAAATACAAAAATATAAGAACGCAAGAAGAATACTCAGCATGCAAAGCCGTGAGAAATAGAATTAATAACGCGATTAAAGACCTAAAGGAAACATACTGGGAAGGGTTTTCCACCGAAATGAAAAGGAATTTATACGGAGGGCAAAGGAAAGTTTGAAACGTAATAAGAAATAGGAAAAAAGAAGTCAGCGAAGAAGCGGTAATCAACTCTATAACTGCAGAAAATTAGAAAGAATACATGCAGAGCCTTTACAATAACCAGAAGTGTAATAGTGTGGACATCCAAATAGATTTAGATAAGGTAAAACCGATGATGGAAGACGAGAACATAAAAATAGAAGACGTACACGAAATGCCGACCAAACTAAAAAATAGAAAAGCTCCGGGAACCTACGATATTTCCAATGAAATGCTTAAATATGGGGACCTGGAACTAAAAAAAGCACTAACAATACTATTCAACAAAATTCTATCAACCTGCCGTATTCCCAAACAGTGGAGGAACAGCCTGCCTATACCCATCTTCAAAAAGGGAAATAAGAATGACCCCAACAATTATAGAACAATAACACTACTCAACAGTACAAGCAAATTATTAACAAAAACATGACTTCAAAACTAACGAGTAAAATTGCAATAAGTGAAGAACAACACGGGTTTAGATAGAACAGATCGACAGTTGATGCGATTTTCGTTATCCGACAGACTACTGAAAAATCGATAGAATACAATAAACCTCTTTTCATCTGCCTAGTGGATCTTAAAAAAGCGTTTGATAGAGTTCGACTTAAAGATGTCTTGCAAATACTTCAGGAAAATGGTGTTAACCACAACTAGATTACGGTAATTGAAGAGCTAAATAAAAACAATAAGACACGCATACCTATCATGACGAGAATACGAAAAGGCGACAGTATGAGTCCATTTCTCTTTAATTTAATAATGGACAAGACAATGGAGGATACAAAATGGGACGAAAATCTTTAAAAATCTCATGTTTTGCCAACGACGCCTTACTGTTAGCAGAAAATGAAGACGATCTGCAACGACTACTATACCGATTCCAGACCACATCAAATTTAAATATGGAAATATCTACAGGAAAGACCGAAATGATGGTAATTTTAAAAAATCCTGTCAGATGCAAATTGGTAGTGAAGAACCATCCTATTAGACAAAGCATGTCTTGCAGATACTTGCGAGTTGATATATCAAGCAATAAAAATCTATACTAGGAAGTCAGAGCACAGGCTAACAAGGTCTCAAGGATATTCGGATGCCTGAGGGACATAATCTGGAAAAATAAGTATATGTCCACAGAGAGCAAAGTACGCATCTACAGAACTGTGATAAGACCAGTACCAACTGAAACATCTAAAACAAAAAGTATGCTACGAACAGCTGAAATGAAAACGTTAAGAATAATAAAAGTAGTAGCCCTAAGAGATCAAATAAGAAATTCCAAAATAAGGGAAGAGCTCAAGGTGCCTGATGTGGTACGGTTCATAAGGTCAAGGCGCAGATACTGGAGGAGCCGTGTGGACAGAATGGGCGACGATCGATGGGAAAATGGGCTAAGAACGAGATACCAAACACTAGAAGACCCACTGGTCGACCTCCAAAACGATGACACGAATGTTGGACATCAACATCACATGAGGCTTAATATAGCAGAAAAACAAGACGTCGTCTTAAATAAAAGAGGAAGAAGAAGAAGAAGAGTAACAGCGAGGATTTGCTTATACGTATTTACACAAAAAAAAATAGAAAAAATATATTAATTTTAATGAATAAGAGGAAGATGCTTCTATGATAAAGGTAAATACTTAATTACATTCACATCAAACTTTCTCAACATTTTCCGAACCCTAATTCTCCAGTCGTGTTAATTATATTACGAAAATAATCGTTTAAAATTTAATACAGTTCTATTTTGAGTGATTTTTTTGAAAATTTCGATGATTTCTTTTATACGAGGTGTACTAGAAAAATATGTACATAGCCATAATAGAAAAAATACCCTTTATGTCACCTAGTAACGAGTGTCTCACGTTTTATTTCAAATTGTTCAATATTTTGTTTTTCATGAAGTATTTTGTAACAAAAAATGGGTTTTGAAAAACTAGAACATGGGGTATAGTAATTAGTGGAAAATGTGACAAATAAGATAATATATAAGTTGATGAAGGCACAAGGTTCAGTCGCAAAAAATGGAACAGAAATATAATTGAGAATCTCAACAGAAATTTCTTTATGATTCTAAAATAACAGAGAGAACTAAAATAGGGGTGTATGGACCAAAAACCAGACACTTCGAAAGAGATATTAGTAAATGGGGAAGATGATCTGAGAATGCTTAGAGCAGCCAAATTTCAAGAACTGGCTTCCGAGACACACTGAAATAGAAGGAAATAAAATAGTAAATAAAGTCACCAAAAAGTAGGCTCAAACACCTTCTGTGGTCTTAGCAACAGCATAATACTGGAAGAATTAGAAAGTAAATAATCCAAATATTGCACAAATCTTCAAGGAATGAGACAAGCCTAGATACTTTTGGACCAGAATAAATTCGAGAAACGCATTGGCCTAAGTAAAAACCAACATAGAATTCACCAATAGTTATCCTCAGTGGGCACAGGCACCTTAGGGGCTCTTTTAGACTAGCAGAAAGAGAATAATGTAGAATTTGTCAGCACGAAGACGAAACCTATATCCATATTCTTGTGGAATATATCGCCTTTCAAAATCCTAAAATATGATACCTGGGAGCGTGTCGATTAGAACAGAGAAATCTATCCAATCTAAAACTGTCCCACATTCTAAATTTCCTAAGAGAAACGAGATTAAAGAACCTGTCTTAGCGAGATGTTCCAAAAATAGCTGAAAGAGGACACAATAGATCTTTCAGGTCGCAGTGCATACTCCCCATCTCCACATACATCCATAGATGAGATCGAAGCACCATCATATCCTTTGAAAGTAATTCAAGATGAGAAAATAGAACCAGGGCCTCTAGAAAATGATCATTTAAAAGGAGGAACTGTTGCTATAGCATAAATATATCTGAATTAAACGTTATAATAATTCCACATGATAAAGTAGACATAACTAAAGTTTCAATAAGATCAGTTACAAAATTATCAATTCTTGAAAAAGAACTGCTTAGCCAGCATATTTCTGAAAATTCCTGGCAATCTTTGGAAGCACATCCTGACTTTTTCTCCAATATATGGACAAGGGATGAGATTTCGCATTCACAAACGAAATTAGAATTTACGCAATGATAAGATTTCTGGCTTCCTGCCACAATCTTCATGTAGAAAGCTCACAACCACCCTCTTGAGAGACCAAATAGGAATTACTCTTATTAAATTCACGCCACAGGACTACAAAAATAACAGGTAGCCAGTGTTACATATTAAATACGTCAATTTCTTTGAACTAAATCATCCTCGCCAAGAACAAGAACTAAAAACCAGAAATACATGCTTTAAGCTTCATCCTCGCCTGAAAATTCCCAGCAGACTCAACACAGAGTATTGTGCGAAATCAAATAGATTTATTATTATAAACAAAAGATTTGGTTCAACTGTAAAAAGAACTTGCACATACCCTGGGGCAGACGTACCCTCTGACCATGTTCTGCTGATGGCCGTTGTAAAGATCGCACTATCAAGCATAAAAAAGCCAACAACACAAGTAAGGTTGGCACTGGATAAGTTGAAGGATTCTGGGACAAGGATGGAAATCAGTAATGAAATAAACACAGGACTTCAAACGATAACATCAAACATTGGAGTAGAACTAACCCAGTCTTGGGCGAAGATAACAGATACCGTAATGAATACTCTACAGACAAGGCTGGGATATAAATCAAGAAACAAAAAACAGAAATGGATGACCGATGAAATTCTGCTATTAATGGACGAACGACGGAGACACAAGAACGACGCAGACCAAAACGTCTATAGAAACATCCATAAATTAATAAAAACAAAAATAAGAATAGCGAAGAATGACTGGCTTAGACATGAATGCACTGAAATAGAACAACTGCAAAATAGACACGATCATTTAAATTTGCACAAAAAGCTGAAAGAAACTGCTGGATTATATAGAGGATGGAAACCAAGTTTAATAGTAGACCAGAACAACAAGATAGTCCTCGAAAGCAAAGAAAAAATTGACATCTGGGAGGAATACATCGGAGAACTTTTTCAAGGCAACAGACCACCAAGAGAGACCGATTTAAGTGATAGTTTGACTGGCCCATCAATTACAAAAGAAGAGATTGAAAAAGCTATCCATAACTTAAAATACAACAAAGCAGCTGAACCAGACAAAATCCCGTCAGAAATACTCAAACTTCTAGATGAAAGAGGTGTTGCGGCATTGCATAAAGTTTTTAACATCATCTACAATACGGGTCTCTACCCCAAACAATGGCTATGTTCTACTTTTATCCCGTTACCAAAGAAACTCAATGCAAAAAGATGCGAAGATCACAAACTTATCAGTTTAATGTGTCATACATTAAAGCTTTTCTTAAAAATAATACACCAAAGAATATACAAGAAATGTGAAAGAGACGTGAGCGACTCCCAGTTTGGATTTAGACAGGGATTAGATACAAGGGAGACTATAGTCACAACACAGGTACTGGTACAAAATTGCTGTGATGAAAGAAAAGATGTGTGTCTATGTTTCATAGATTATGAGAAGGCTTTCGACCGTGTTCAACATCAAAAGTTAATACAACTTCTCGAGAGGTTCGACATCGATCAAAAGAACATCCGATGCATCCAAAATTTGTATTGGAACCAGAATGCACAGGTAGTTGAAAATGATATGTCCAATACTGTACAAAATGAGAGGGGAGTGAGACAGGGGTGCGTACTATCTCCGCTCCTATTTAATCTATATTCGGAGACAATTTTCCGAGAGGCCTTAGATGATGTAAAAAAGGTGAATGGTGTATGGATCAACAACATTCGTTATGCCGATGACACGGTCCTGATAGCCGAAAACATGGATGATCTACAACAAATAGTAAATATGGTTAAACAACACAGTGCACCTATGGGTCTGAATATCAATACTAGGAAAACAAGTTTATGATCATCTCCAGAAACTTGGATGAATTTACAAACTCCGAAATAACATTTGATGCAGCGCCCACTGAAAGAGTGGACAAGTTCAAATACCTGGGAACATGGCTTTGTGAGGATTGGACATCGGACAGAGAAATAAAAAGCCATGTTGAGCAAGCCCGACAGGCTTTCCTGAAGCTTAAAAATGTGCTTACCTACTCAGAATTCGATATTGACTTGAGGGTGAGGTTTATAAAATACTACGTATGGTCAGTGCTTCGTTATGGCATGGAGGGTTGGACCCTAAAAACGAGTAATATCAATAAACTGGAAGCCTTCGAGATGTAGCTGTATCGCAGAATTTTTAAAATCTCATGGACGGAGAAGAAGACAAATGAGGAAGTTCTGAGGCGTGTAGGAAGAGAGCGTGAACTATTCGAAGTAGTCAAGAAAAGAAAAACAGCCTATCTGGGACATATCATGCGAAACGAAAAATATGGGTTCTTACAGTTGATGAGTGAGGGCAAAATTGAGGGCAGAAGGGAAATGGGGAGAAAGAAAATGTCTTAGCTTCGGAACAAAAGACAATGGACAGGGTTACGTGAGGTACAAACACTGATCCACACCTCCAGAGATAGAGAAGCAATGGAGCATATGATTGCAAACATCCATTAATGGATATGCATCCGAAGAAGAAGAAGAAGAAATCATCCTCTATATAGTCCAAATTTGGCTACGTTTTTTTTTATTGAACAATTTGTAAAAGCACCTCGGAGGAAGTCATTTTGTAGACGATAACCAGTTGAAGGAGGATATTGCTGCCTATTTTGAAGATAAATAATAATAATTTTTTCTAATAGAATAAGGTCAATTCAGGAGAGGCAGATGAGAGGCTTCGAAGTTAAGGCAGGTTGTGTTGTAAAATAAAATTATTACTTGGTTTCATTCTAAGAGCGAGAACATATCTAATGCTACTCGTGTTAGTCCTTGTACATTATTGTAAATCCATTAGCTGTAAAATATCAATTTAGAATTATTTATTTTGTTTTAAAAATGGAAAATTGTTTCCCTAAGTACGCGCTGTTTAATGCAAAGTTTATTTAACTTCATCAATTTTGCAAAAAACATCAAATTTCCTGTTTACGCAAGTATTTAAGGACATAGGAAATTTAAAAAATGTATTTTTTTTGCAAAACTCATGAAATTAGGCTAACTTTAGGATACGAATTTCCGTTTTTGAAGAGAAGTAATGAATCAAAATTTTTTTTGAAGTTCCGTTAAGATGTTAAATGAAGTAAAACTTAATGGTTTTACATCGATGTATAAAAACGTATATATATATATATATATATATATATATATAAGGAATGATCCAAATAAAAAAAAAACAATCAGAAAAAAAAATCATAACAGACTTTCAAAATTTATATAAAGAAATTCAAAATTACAAAATAAAAAACTTTAACGGATAAGGTTTTACGAGAATATAATAAGCAAGGAAGTTTCCATGAAATTTTTATAATAACTCAAATTTAACAGAGTAATGCAAGATGAGGAGTTAACTTGTTATGCCCCATTTTCGATTCTTAAACAATCAAAAATTAAATGGATTCATAAATTTTTACCTATATTTAATATTACAAAAATTTCAATTTAATGCTGTCTTTTTGCAGACACTGTTTTAAAAAAAGGTTTAAAATTTCATTTAGGAGAGATAATATTTGTTTAATTTAAACCTTTTACTAATATATATTTTGGCGAAATTTCAAGTCGAATTTTAAGTACAAAGGAAACTATTGCTAGCTCGAACAAAATTATATTTTCTGCCATTCTTTTCATTCCATCTTTCATATACTTCCAGAACAGATGTCGTTTAATTTTTTATGATGTCGGGTTTGAACGAATTTTATATAGAGGATTTAGGATCGGACAGTTTTATAATATATAATAAAGAATACATATGAATTTTATGGATTTAGTCACAAACTAACAATAACAAGTAGGGTGATATATTACTAGATGTATTTATATCTTGAATTATGTGAAATAAAAGTGAAAATATGCACTTTAATATATATTATACTATGCATTAGTGAGCAAATAATTTTTCTATATAAGACACAGTTTTTTTTTATGTTTTTACGATCCGGAATAATTACCATTTAAGTATATCAAAGAGCTAAAAAATATTTCTATAAAATTATAAACATAGAATTATTCATTTTTTTAATGGCAGTTTAATTAGTTATGCTTATGATGTTAAAGTTTATTGTTTTTGATTTGTTTTAGTTCAACTAAAGGATAAAATTTTTTATTGAAACTTATCACCTTGTATATCAAAAATTACTTCTAAACTTAAATAACCTTTCCTTCAATTTCCAAAACCCTAATTCTTCAATCAAGGGGCATATTTTGCACCATCATATACATTAAAATCAGGGTTAAATTGTCTTTCATTCAACCTTCAAAGACTTGTAAGAGATTTACTACTCACCTCCTAGTAAGTCACATAGTATAAACAGGATCTACAAAATTGCCATTGAAAGTCATGTATAAGAAGGACGTAGACTATGAAATAAATTCATTATTTAAAAAAGCTGTGCTGTAATCAACTTTGATTTTTTAAATAGTAACCCCCAATTTTTTGTTCACCTTTAGATTTCCTGCAAAATACTGAACAGTTTTCCTATTACATGTTTTATAAGAAAATGTAGCTGTTTTTGATTTATCGACAGCTAAAACACGATATAAAATAAAATAATTAACATATTTATCAGTATAACTGATGCAATCGCCTGTTTCTTTGTCAAATTGTCACTTTGAGTTAACTTTGACTGGAAATAAATCTTAGTGAGGTATTAAGAATAGAAATTCTTAGGAAGATAGGATATGGCGATAAGACCATAACTCAAGAAGAAGTGTGTCAGTCTTTTCAAGAAAAATATCCTAATTTCAGAAGGGGATCTCTTGAGTAGCCGCCGAGGTCTCCAGATTTAAACACCCTTGAATTCTTTTTGTGGGCTTACTTTAAAAGTAAAATTTTCCAAACTGACATAGAAGACTTAAAGAATCGAAATATTCAATAAATTGAAAAATTAAATTGAACGGAAGTACAAGGATATGAAATCCGAAGAACAAGCGGGATTTAGACCACCCATTCTGTGTGAGCCAAATAATAGAAACAAAGTTGACATTTAGCCAAGAGATCCATATACTATTTGTAAACTTGAAGAAAACATATGACAAAGTACCCATTAACAAGTTATGGGAGGCTCCCGGAAAAAGCAAGTAAGTGTAGGACTTGTAAAAACTATCACTGCATTATATGAAAATTCCACGTCTAAAATCAGAATAGGAAATAAACTTACAGGTGAATTCTAGGTCAATAAAGGTCTCAAACAGGGATGCTGCCTCTCCCCAACCCTCTTTAAAATATATTTATATTAAACATTACACACATGGACAAAATGCCAGAGAATGGGTATCCCACTTAGAAATACTACGATCTATACGCTATGTTTCGCGGATGATCATATCGTACAACATTAGGATGACTTGGAATACATGACAAGGAAATTAATACAAGAATGCCAGAAATGAGAGCTCGAGGTAAACATTACCAAAACTGAGTACATGTGCATAGGCGGAGAGACCAGAGATCTTATTCTGGAAGACTGACATCGAACACTACATGAATTAAAAATACTTGGTGATGAACTTCATACAAAATAGTACAGCTAATCAAGCCATAAAAGAACGAAACAAACAAGGCAGAAAAGCAGTTACACTTCTAAATCCAATTCTACGGAACCCAAATATATATAAGCAAAACAAAATGCTAGAAAATCCAGAAGAGACAGGTAAACCAATGATCTTATCAGAGAAAGAATGGCAGTCATTCACACAATAGTAGATGATATAAGAACAAAACAATTGATGTGGTATGACCTTGTGCAGAGAATGGCAGAGGAACATCTACCTAAACAAGTACTAAGCTGGAAACCGCAAGGAAGACGAAAACGAGGGAGACCAAGGAAAAGCTGACGAAAAGATATCGACGTAGAAATGAGAAATAGAGGTCTAGAGGATGATCAGTGGATGGGTCGAGATTGCCGGCATTTGGCTTTCGGAAGACGGCGTAGAACGTTAGAAACCGTTCTATATATATAATTTATTTTTGTATCTTAAACCTTTTGTTAAATATTTTTTCGTAATATTTTCTTGGGTATAGGTTTTTCCATTAGAGAAACAAAGGACAACAATTTTTCTGACGTTTCGCTCTACATACTGAGCTTCTTTTAAAGACTTTTAAAGAATTCTAAGACGAGCAGCAGTCGAGGAAGCATCACTTGAAAAGGCCAGCTGAGATGTTGGCGAAACGTCGTGAAAATATTTCTATTGACGAACGGATTGACAACCAGAAAAACATCAGTACATGTTCAGATTGAATTTATAAATAGCTTAGATTACTGTCAATTAACTAATGAAAGACATTTTCAACGTTTAATAAAATGATCATTTAACTGTTGTTACTATTTCGTTTTGAGATTTAACTGATGATAATTCGAAAACAGTTACATTTAGATATAGGAGATGTAATAGAAAAAATGTTCAGAATTTTGCAGACGGTATAAAAATGTACAAAAAATTGGGGGTCAAATAATGAGTTTATTCCAGACTTCACTTCTTCATTACATATAATCTAAGAAAATGCAAAGTTGCTAGAAATAATTAAAATTTACTCTTTCAAGCAATAATGTTAGGTAATTTTGTTGGAATTAAAAACCAAGATTGGTGAAGATCCTACGAATGTAATTCTGACCTATGTTGAAATTACCATGTCATTTACCAAGAGACAGTTAGTTGCAAAATAAAAAGAAGTCTATGTTTTTCCTAAAATTATCTATTTCATTCTACCTGCTGGTCTCTGTTCAGGCCTGTGGGAATCTGATTCACCGTTATTTAAGATGCATTCACAATTTATCATGATATGATATATCATTTTTAGAGTTTTTTGTTCCTTATTTTCTATGATGTTTTGCTACTTGAATGAGTAGTAAGAATCCCAATTTATTTTTTAAAATATTTTAAATAAAATTTGTAGATTTTAGACACTAAAGTTAGGCACTTTTTTAATAGGAAGACGGATTCAGTGGACGGCCCTCGGTCGCTGCCGCGCAGAGGGGTAAAATCTCGTCTACTGCAATTCTCCACTCATAATGGGTAAACAACACGTATTTTTTTCTTAAAATTTGCACCCCTTACGAATTTACGACACTGGCAGCGGCAGGACTGAGGGTTGGTCGCTCCTACAAATATTTAACACATTTTTTTTTGCTTAACACTATATCAAAATTCTTTTTGCAATAAAAGGTAATAGAAATTAAATTGTTTTTGCTTTTGCCGAACAGGACAGGCCCTGCCGCTGCCAAGTTTTGCATAGTTTATTTTCTATCTGTAATTTTTAGTCTCGTAGTAATATTTTATTTCAATATACTTTAACAATTTATGTATATAAGCGGTGGGTCTTTGCAATTGCTTTTTACATTACACATTATATTTTGTTTATTTACATGAAGCTTATTTCTAGAATACTTTTTTAATAAAAAATATTTTTACATACTAATATATATTTAAAATACTTTAATGTATAAATTTAAGGATAAATGGAAAATTTCAATTTGATTTTATATACATATAACATTAGTGTAGTCTCTGCTAATGCATTTAGTAGATCCTGAAAATTAAAATTCTGTCGTCCAATTTATTGTTAAAGCAGTTTCTTCAAAAAAAAAAAAAAAAAAAACGAAGAGTCCCTTTGTATTTATTTTATGAAAAAATATCGAATAATTCTTTTTTCTTAGAGTCGCAGAAATACTCAACCTGTGGAAACCCTAATATTTGTAAAATAGTTTAAAATTTTTGTAAAGTCGAATGTAAAAAGTAATTTTAACCCCCTACCAATAATTTTTTAATATGTTATTTTCACAGAAATATGTTGCCTTATGTTATTTGTTAATACTTTTATGATATTAACTTTTCTACTCTTATATTTAATATATAATTTAGTGGTATGTCTGTCTGTTCGCAAACAAAAACTCTTTTAGGAATAATGTAAAACAATTTTAGATTTTGCTTAGCACATTTTTTATTTTTATTGATATATGTGGTACGGCTGAAAACTCATAATACAGTTTTGACAAGTAAACAGAATCGTTTCTCTATATATATTTGATATACCACCGTCATAATTACTGTTTCGAGCTAATCCTTTAAAAGATCTTAAAAATTCAAGTTCCACTGGTTATCTAAAAACAAATAATAATGGGAAAATATACCACGTTTATCGACTCTAATATATATTGCGCAAAATGAATTATGTATTCAATTTTCTGATATTTTGCTTTAGATCAAAACAGGCAAAAACTGAAACCAGTTCTTATAAGGAGAAAATTTGTTACTGATAAATATAGTAAACATTTTTAGCTCATGCTTTTTTTATAACCAAGAGTAAATAAGTAACAAAATTTGCCGGAATTTTTAAATTTTGAAGTTGTTAGTTATGAATCAAGAAACGAGGATATACAAAAAATATTTGAATACTTTTTAAGTATTAGATTGTGTTCCCCAGCATAACTTTACGCAAGAACGTGAAATGGGTTATTGACTGTGACGCATTTTTACGTAGGTGTGGGAGCAGGTCGTGCTCTACGGATCTACTTCGTTCACGGCAGCGGAACATCGGTCAGTGGATATTTCTCGTGCAGACAGTCATTGGTCAAATGCTCAGCGCAGGGGTATCGGGTCGGCGGTATCTACGTATATTCGGGATATCCCTGCTCTCTCATCTGATCAACGGTTTGACTGCCTGAAGGTCAAAACATCCACTTGGTGGTCGGTTCTCGGGCGCCACCCTCGGGATTCATGTGGTCGAAGGTCCACTTATGCACCGGGCAGCTTGGTACAGTGGAGAAACGGCAAACCAGAGGTCAATTGCGTGTATAAGTGCTGGCTGCCGGTTGCCAATTATTATCTGTAATGTTAAAAATGGGACTAGGTAATGAAAGAAGCGGTTATAAAACATCCTGTATCCTGTATTTCATTCTTTTATACAAAAACATGGCCTAAAACTAACTTACAATTTAAGATGGATAATAATAAAAACAAATAAAATGGTCTGGAGGGCAAAAGTATGTTTTGAGAGCTAATTACGGTAGCTCGTATTGTTCAGTTGCGCTGAAGACGGTAACCCGGCGGTATCATTCACGACGCTATTCACGTACCTCGTACTATACGATTGCGACGCTATTCACTACGGTTCGTACGATAATTATCGCGCCTCGTATCTAAAATCCGCGTTCACGGTGCTTCGTATTAAAATGCGACCGACGGCGGTATACGCGGTAACAATAACCCGGCATCGATTGGGGATAGGCGGCGTCTCTACACGGCAATGGTGATCTCTACTCGCGGCGGCTGCGATAAGCGTCGGGGCGGCAATTGTTTAGCGCCCTTATCAACGGACATCGGAGGGCACCTTGCGGTAAAACACATTCCTGGTCAATACGGAAACAAATCTAAACTTACGGTATTTAGTGCGTGTGTGTATCGGTGATAGTAGGAAGTAAAGAAAGGAACTGACGCTGTTCGTTCTTATAAAGGTCCTCGACAGCGTCAGCAGGATGAAACGACATTGCCCGTTCTTATAAGGGTCCTGGACAATGTCGACCAATAGCGGTAGAAAATTAGGAAAGGAACCTACACTGCCCGTTCTTATAAGGGTCCTCGGCAGTGACAGCAGGATGACACAACATTGCCCGTTCTTACAAGGGTCCTCGGCAATGCTGGCCATTAGCGGGGTAGGACGTAAGGAAGGAAGTGGATGGTGAAATACCATATACACACAAGCCTAGCCTCACCTACATTGCTAGACCAGAAAGGCGCGGTCCGGCAGGCGACCCAGTCCAGTCCGTTTGGGCTGTTGACCCGGGTGGAGAACGTGCAGTTCTCAGCGAAATAATGGTCTGCTCAAGCTCGAGCTCCCACTACGCTGATGTGTGACGGCGTGCAGTTACCGCGCATACAATACTGCTGTATGCGGCGCGTGATGATTATGAGCGGACGCTCTGAAAATCTCGGAAAATGATATTTTCCGGCATAGCGCGGAAAATCTAATTATATTCCGGTAATATTGAAACTTTAAGCAATCTTTTCCCGCAAGAATCAGATTTTTCGGATGTAAAATAAATAAATAAAATCCCGGCGAACATACTCATGCCCAAAAAATTAGTAACTTCGTTACATGACATAACAATAATAGGGCTACTTGGACTCCGTGCTTGCATTATAAATATTCTGAGACACCGTTTTAAGTAAAAAATTACATTCCAAATGCACTGCGTTAGTATATTATCAGGTCTTTGACACAAAATATCAGAAATCACTTAAGGGATTAGGTGATTGTTCTCAGACAAGCCTCGTGTTCGAATGCTCTTAAGGACAAATTCGAATTCATAGGAGACGAGAAGAAAGATTTGATAAAAACGCGGCACGCTATTTTGAAATATAATCGGTAATAGTGTGGGCAAACATTACTTCTAATAGAAGAATCAAGCTCGTTGTAATTCAAACTGGAAATTTTACGTCGTAGATTAGACCAGGGCTTATTTGTAAAATATCGGGGTTTCGTGGATGTGAAATGGAACATGGAGATTTTTGCTTCAGAATAACGTGAATAACAATAAATTTGATGTGCGTACTTTCAAAAAGTTGGGTAACATTGTTTTTATTAATAAAAATATAAAATTGACGAAAAAAAAACGTTTTTTTTTCCATTTTCTTCTCGTGTAACTTTGAAGGTATTCATTTTAGAGGAAAGTGGAAGAAAAAAAAAGTTTCATAATTAAGTTTTCCATAAGACAGAGTTAGTCGGAAATCTCAAAATATATTTGCCTTATTGCAAAATAGCAATAATTAAAAAAAAGGTAAAAAAAAGAAGGCTTTTAGTCAACATTTTTTGACCATTTAAATTTCTCTGAGGACCTCCATATTAGAGTAAAGAAAACATTATGCCATGATAAAATAACACGTGAAATCCTTCAATTGGTTTCCTTGATACAAACTGTCAAAGTTGACAGCTTGTTATGGTGAATCTATAAACAATACTGACCTAATTCTCGAACCAAAAACTTTGTCTTGCCGAGTTCTTTTTTGATGCAAATATTTAAATGTTTATGTTATCGGAAACTTTAATAAAAAATGAAAAGCATATCACCCACGCGTGTGAAAAATGAGGGGTGGGGAGCTCTCATTTTCAAATTGAATTCAAAGATTCAAAATACATATCTGAACAAAATTTTCATTGTATCGGCTTCTAATGGAGCGATTTTGATCATTTTTTTAAACCGTTGTACCGCGAATATTGGAACTCAAATATCATAATGCCATGTGCTCATCATGCACTCATTTTGTTATAAACAAATGGCGTTATTTATTCATCATACTTATAGCATGCTGCACCCTATAGTATTGGACTTTCCAAGAGAATCTTTGTTTATTAATATAATTAAGCATACTGTAACGATATATATTTACTTTAATTATCAAAATTCTTTTAATAATCTTTGTTTAAACAAATTGAAAAAAATTATGGTTTTAAATTATTTTAATGGTAAAATAGAGATAAAAATAAAATTGTTATTTTTTTATAAATTATCTACAAAAAGTTCAATAAAGCACTCTTAACACTAAATATTATATTTCAAATTGCTCTATACACATGTCTGTCCAAACGCTACACCAAAATTTTTCAGATATTCTAACAGTAAAATAATCTGATTGACGAATTTGTCATATTCGATGGGGTTCATTATGGTTGGAAGATTATGTTATATGCTTCATATATATATATATATATATATATATATATATATATATATATATATATATATATATATATATATAATCAAAGATTTTGCATTAAGAAAATGACGATTGGCATTTAAATATGGAAACATTCTACGCGAACTTTTTATATGCAATTCCCAGTTACCTTTCCTTTCGGCAAAAATAAATTGTTTCATAATATTTAGCTATACGAAAAAATTAAGATACATATTTGATTAATAAGTAAATATAATGGCGAAAACAACATTAATTCACATTGAAAAACTTGTTTCAATTTGAATTTATTTGCATGCTAATTATTCATCTCATGTCGTGCACATTTATAAAATACAATTTTTGGTAACACTGTAACCAGTATCTTTCCACAAACAAGGACACATAATAACTACAGACTAACTCTCTTTAATGCCTATTCTATACCTTTAGAAAGCCAGTTTTAGCAGATGTTTTTTACTCCCGCCCTACTACTTTAATGTTAACGGTTACATTTTAAAGCATCATGGTCTCATCTCCGAAAATATTATATCCCTAAATATTTGTAGAAATATTGTATTACTTATAACTTAAAAACTATTAAGTTTTCATATATGATTTACATAAAATAATTATTTTATTTTTATCTGTATTTTAAGAACAAAATAATTTAAAACCAATTTTTTTTTTTCAATTTGTTTAAACAATTTTGATAATTAAATATATATCGTTACAGTATGCTTAATTATATTAATAAAAAAAGATTCGCTTGGAAAGTCTATAGGATGCAGTATGCTGTAAGTATGATGCATAAATAACGTCATTTGTTTATAACAAAATGAATGCATGATGGGCACATGGCATTATGATATTTGAATTCCATTATTCGCGGTACACCTCGCTCGTGAGTGATATTATTTGCATTTTTTATTAAAGTTTCCGATAACATAAACATTTAAATATTTGTATCAAAAAAGAGCTCGGCAAGATAAAGTTTTGGCTCAAGAGTCAGATCGGTATTGTTTACAGATTCACCGTAACAGGCTGTCAAGTTTGACAGTTTGTATCTCGGAAACCAATTGATGGATTTGAAATTTTTTTTTCACGAAAAGAAGCATCTTTCCAAGTACTTTTAAACCATATATTGCAAAAAAAATCCAATTAAAATGCGCCGAGATAATCTATTTGTTTATAAGCAAAAATATCAACAATATCTTTAAACAATTCCTGAGGGCATCCAAATCATCCGATTTTGATTCTGAAAAAAGCTTTGGAAAACTTGAGGTCCCTGCTATATGTCGAAGATAGATATAAATACGTTATCGTGATATTTTGGACTCAGACAAACTTGAAAAATGATCAATCTTTGTAAACGAAATCGGATTGCAAAATTATTGTGGAAAAACTATCGATTCGATCCTAACAAATTTTAGCGCGTTATTTTATCATGGCATAAAGTTTTTTTTGCTCTAATATGAAGGTCCTCAGAGAAATTTAAATGGTCGAAAAAAATTGATTAAAAACCTGCTTTTTTTACCTTTTTTTTAATTATTGCTATTTTGCAATAAGAGAAATATATTTTGAAATTTACGACTAACCCTATATTATGGAAAATTTAATTACGAAACTATTTTCCTCTCCAACTTTCCTCTGAAATGAATATCTTCAAAGTTTCACGAGAGAAAAATTGAAAAAAGAAAACTTTTTTTTTTCGTTAATTTTATATTTTTATTAATAAAAACGATGTTACCCAACTTTTTAAAAGTACACATATCAAACTTCAGGTTATTCTGAAGGTTCTCATGCAAAAATCTCCATGTTCCGTTTCACATCCACCTTAAAACCGATAAGTCCTAGTCTAGATACTTTATCGACATTCTAAGTCAATAGTTCGAACAGTTGTTTAAGATAACCATACTGATTATAGATTGACCAGCGAATAACCTAAATTAAAATTTTATGGAAGATATGTGAGATAAGTTAGAGAGAAGAAAGCGGCTAAAGGAAATTGTAAAGTTTTCTTCTTGAGGTGCCATCTCTGTTGCGAAGGTCGACAATTATCATCGCTATTGGTATCTTTCAAGTAGCGGATCTAGATAGTTGATTCGAAGTACAATGAGACCCATGTCTCAAGATTTTCAACCACTAATCATATCCCCTTCCAACGCTTCTCCCCTGGACCTTTTCTTGAATTATTACTTCGATTATTCGCTACTTTTCTCCTCTCATTATATGTCCCAGTTATTGTAACTTTTTTTTCTCTTTAATAATAATTCTTATAATTTTATTTTCCTTCTGCATTCTTTTTATCCCCTCTTTATTCATTATTCTCTCTACCTATGACATTTTAAGTGTTTTCCTGTACATCCATGTCATGGTTAAAATTTCATCTTAAGTTTACTATGGTTAGTTTGATCGATTTTATCTTACTTTTGCAAATATTCACGTTTTGGGAAACAAAATATCATTTTCATTAAGCATTTCTCATATATCATTCCTATAGCAGCATACTATTCGCTGCATTTTTGGGTTTTACTATATCCCGAACCATCCTAATTTTTATCCCTGCAAATTTGCTTCCCACTCAATTATTTTCTTTATCATTCTGAAATAGAGCCTAAATTTATTTTTTATTTCTAGATTGATTCATAGGTCATTAACTCTATTAATAAGTTATTAACCGGTTGTACACCGAAGAATCAAGGTTTTGTATTTCAGTGTATATTTTATTACTATCGGCCAAGCGCTTTCGGTCTTACTTAGACCATCCTCAAGGCTCAGACCCTAGAAACAAGAGAATATGGTCAGTAAATAAGCGTACTCAGTACTCACCAACCACACCTTAACCCTGCCAGTTTGAGAACAGTCTCCAGTCGCCAGCGTAGCCTCCACACAGAAGAAATCGTATACAATTAAAAATTTTTTAAAAAATTTGTCACAATTTAAAATTAAAACTAAAACATTCAACACATTAGTACATTGACAATATTAGAACAATAAACCTTTTTAATAAAAACCCAAAAGAGTGAGGTTATGCCACCCACAGTCATAGCATAGTATAGCAATAAAACTGTCCAAAAATTAAAATTATATACGACAAATATATAGATAAAATTAAAAACAAGAAAGAATCCCAAGAGGCTTACAGCTCGACTTCTTACAATGAAAGTCAGCAAGGGAAATTTTTCTCACTCTCGTACTTAGGTCACTTCTCTAATAAAATAGCACGGACTCTAACAAACCACACTCAAAATGTGAAGATTTCATTTAAGAGTGTAAATCAACTCAGTTCCCATCTGGTCAATAACAAACAATTGATATCTCATATCCAAAAAAGTGGGGTCTATCAACTTTCTTGCCCAGACTGCCCTTCAACGTATATAGGAAAAACTATTAGACCATTAGCAGTCCGAATTAGAGAACATATTAACAAACCTCAGGCCTCTGTGTTTGGTCACCATATTAGTTTTACCAAACACAGTTTCTCTCCAACTCATAATAGTAAAATCTTATATCACTCCAGGGGTAATAAGTCTAAAACCTTGGATTACAGAGAGGATCTTGAAATATGCAGGGAGATAGAAAGAAACCCCGACCATTGCTTCAATGTAAGAATGAACAACGTAAATGACCGCAACCCCATTTTCAAACTTTTTCCTTAAATTATTAAACAATTTAAATGTCTGGGAGCTGTGATTGCTTGGGGTGCAATCTTATAATAATTTTGATCATCTTTTTCAGTTTCAGACACTTCATTCTAAATATATTAATAGTTAACACATTTCAACAAATTTCAACTACGCCTATGTTCGTGTAATTTGTTACTTTTTTTACAAAAATGGAAATCATTTCACGCCACTGAACCCAAGTGTTCGAAATATATCACAGAATGACCGATAACAGTAACGCAGTAGATTAATAGACTTTTACTGCCCTTACTTTCTGCTCTTTTGTCTCTTTTTGCTCATTGTCAATGAATTATTGATTTGAAATACAATTGACAAGAAATTAAAATAAAACTCATACAGGAAATCTCTACTCAGGCTTACACATACTTGTATATAATTTTAATTTTTGGACAGTTTTATTGCTATATTATGCTATGACTGTGGGTGGCATAACCTCACTCTTTTGGGATTTTATTAAAAAGGTTTATTGTTCTAATAATGTCAATGTAGTTAGTTTTAATTTTAATTTATGACAAATTTTTTAAAAAATATTTAATTGTATACGATTTGTTCTGTGTGGAGGCTACGCTGGCGACTGGAGACTGTTCTCAAACTGGCAGGGTTAAGGTAAGCCCTTTGACGAGTGAGTGTGGTTGGTGAGTACTGAGTAAGCTAATTTTCTGACCATATTCTCTTGTTTCTAGGATCTGAGCCCTGAGGATGATCTACGTTAGACCGAAAGCGCTTGGCCGATAGTAATAAAATATACACTGAAATACAAAACCCGCCTATTTCTTGATTAACTCTATTGTTTATATTTAGATAAGGAATTTGTATCTATCTTTTTTTTTGTTAGATATCGTTTTCTTGCCGATTATTTAAGTGAAATTCTTACTTTTATTACTTTTTATATCAGTTTCCCTGATTTTTATTTTTAATAATTTCGTAGATTTTGTTGATATTTTGTTGAAGTTAGGTTATTCGGCACTGCCTAATGTGTCGTTTCGAGTTGACGTATAGGCAAATTTCCATTCCTTTATTCAGTAGCATATTGAACTATGATTTCTGTTTGGTGGTTTTTGGAAAAAGTTTGGACTGGCAACTAATACCGTTTTACTAATGACTGGCAGGAAAAACATATTTCTTAATTTAAAAATAAGAAATAAACAATGAATGCCTATTTCAGTTAGAGCCGAAAATGCTAACGATTAATTAATTAGCAAATCTCTTTCAGCCCATTCTTGTTGTTCTTGGTCGCTCCAGGTCAGTTTTGTACTGTTATTACTATCAAGTTGGTACTCCTGAGAATTTCCTATGGCCCTGGTAGTAGTGTGTCGCGCAAACTTCCTTTCCTGTTAGAATCGACAAAGGAAGACTGAAGACAATGTCGCTGGATTTGCAGTAATCTTGCTGTATTTGGGAATGAGGTATTAGATTATCCCAGTATCACTTCAGTATTGTTTGATTGAGTATTTTTTTGCCTGCTTGGCATTTTTTACTAGCTATTTTACCAGACAAAACCTGGTAACAGAGATTTTGTCAGTCTTGAGCACGTTTTTAACAAATAATTCGTCTGACCTCTAGGAAATCGGGGTTCAACCTACAGGCATCCACCCTACAGGTTTGAATTGTACCTGCTGTTGATTCTTCGGGGTTGAACTTATAACTGCTTCCACCTTACAGGCATCCACCCTTCTGATGGTATTATATTGGTTAGTTCACACATTATCCGTTAGCCCTGGTGCCATAGTCATTGAAGACCTTCGGAAGCGGTTATTATTGAAGATTATTCTACCAGGATTTAAACATGGAACCTCTTTATTATGTTCTAACACCAACAGGCCATAGGTTGCCTCACTTAAGTGCTTGGTTTAAAAAAAAGACCTTCTTATTTTATGTAGTGAATTGGTTAGTGTATATTCATTAGTAGTTCTTTAACCTGATGTGAACCACTGCAGTTCATCTTCTCTATATTTTGATGTCATATAAGACTACAACTCCACATTTTAATTTTAATGAAAGATTTTTATGATAACGAATTACAACCGAGTTGTATATGACCCACATGCTACTTGCATTTGAATCTGTATTTGTAGTTGATGGCTAATTTTAGAGAGGAAACTTGAAAGCTAGTTCCTAACAACATTCTGTATTCAGCCTAGCTACAGATGCAGTGGCGCCCTGTATAACCCACCCATACTCTACGGTATAGAGGTTGGCTCGCCATTTTTGCTCGCTGGTGCTGCTACTAGCCTTCAACTGTACTCAAGTTTTTTTTTATTCTTGAATTTCATTAACTTTGCCTCTCCCATCAATGTGAGGTACAGCGCCTTTTCCTATTAAAAATCAGTGAAATAACTCAAATGCTTACAAGTTTTCTATATCGATCGTCTTTAAAGTCCAGATTTTCTTTCCGTAGTACAGGACAAACAGTACAATAACATCTTATTAATAGTATTTTTAAATCCAAACTTACATCATTTTCGCGCAATCCCTCTTTCATTTAAAAAAAATTTATTCTCGCTTTGTCTATTCGTTTTTTACTTTCTTCAGTGCTCGTATTTGCTTTATATATGTTCGTATCTAAACATGTGTATATCTCTACTTTCTGAATGAATTTGTTTTTTTAGTTACGTTCATACATTTAGATTTTCCATATGCTTTATTACCTGACAGTACTTTAATAACTATTACCTGTAATTCTTTTAAGCTGTTTGCTATCAATACTATCTTTATTTCTACTGGTTCTGTACCATTTTCGTCTATATTTATTACTGCCTTTTGATTTAGATACAAATTTCTGATGTTTTTAAGGTCTGTTTATTCAAATTTTTGTTTGTTTTTACTCTTATTAATAAGTTGCTTGTGAGTAATTTTATCCAAGAATTTATTGTAATCGGTAAATGAAAGATATATATCTTGATTCCTAAGGAACAAAATTTTTGATTTTGATATATATATATATATATATATATATATATATATATATATATATATATATATATATATATATATATATATATATATATAGAATATCTTGTATCTGTTCGTTAATTTTGTACACAACGGATCTAAAATTATTGCAAAGTTAAATGGCATGAGTAGAAAGTGATTTTTGAACAGTTTTTGTTTTTATGTCTTGTATGTCTAATTACTTATCGATTTAGTTTTTAATTGGATTGAAAATAATATATTGTAGTTTAACACTATGCTGGTTATATAGTTGGATTTTAAAAATGACCCCTAAATCATTTTACAAAGTACATGTCGAAAAGTTTTTGTTATTCTTCCACCCAAATTAGAAAATAAAACATGAATTCAACGGGAATTGTTTCCAAAATATATACTACAAAAAGGGTAATCTTTAATAAAAAAAAACTTCGCTTCTATTGTATTTGTATAATTTTTTCCGGAATAAAAAGGAAATTTTTATTTGATTTGTTTAGAAAAGATTGCCTTATTTTATTCCCTTTATTCCCCGCTTAATTTTTATTCATTGTAAGGGCACTTTCACTCATTTCGCAATCCCTTTGGATTTTAGGGCTTAAAAGTTTTTTCTAATTTAATTAGAGCAAAAAATTGTGATTTGGGGTTAGAAAAACGGAATGTATAAAAGTCATTTATATTCTGTCTTTGTTTAAAATCGGTCTTTCTAATCTGATAAAAATATTTTGATGACCATTTAAAAAAAAATTAGATTAAGTGTACTTATATTGAAAAAATTTAATTAAATATTTACATATAGCTACATATCAACTTAGTATGTCTGGAAAATGGCATTTTTACCATACATAATCCCTCAATTTTCATTTTGTTAGAAGTATTATAAATATTAACAAAAACCTATAGTGCCAGAGCCTCCAAACCTACGTAGTTTTAGTAAAACTGAGTTATTTTTAATAAATGTGTAATATGTAGTTAAAAACCTACATGTACTTGCTTGAAAATGGGATCCTTTTACACGTAACAGGTATGAAAAATACATAAAGATCTTACTCTTTTACGTTGGAGTAACATAGCTAGTTTTTATACAGTGTGTCCCACGACGAACTGCCGCAAGTTATCTCTTGGAAAATGGACTTTGGAAAGTTTTCAAAATTTGTCAGTTTACTAAAGTCGATGGGGACAATTCGGCTAAAATATTTTGAAGACATGGCATTTCCGATTGGAGCGGAAGTTGATACCCTCTTGCTTATTTTAAATGGAACACCTTATAGGTTATTTCATTTTTATATTATACGCAAAATTATAGACATATTTTATGTATAATATCCTATACCTAGGTCTAGATCTTTCTGATATATTTTAAATTTTATGTCAAAAATGGCATTTGCAGGACTAAAACTATCAATTTTTCCTAAATCTAAACCCACTATTTTTATAAGGTTATCTGAAAATAAGGGCGACTTTGTAAAGGGTGTTTTTTTATAGAGGTATAGAACTTTCAAATGGAATAAAACAAATGAATTCTTTAAATTGACATGAAATTTACTTTATTCGAAAGATAACCTTCTGGCATTATAATTTAAATATGACTTTTAGCATATGACCGCCACAGCTGGCTCGGACGTAGTCTAACCTGGAGGTCCAATTTTCGATGACTTTTTCCGTATATCGGCAATAACGCGGCGAATGTTGTCCTCCAAGTGATCAATCGTTTCGGGCTTATCGGCGTAGACTAGCAACTTCACATATCCCCACAGAAAATAGTCTAGCGGCGTTAAGTCGCACGATCTTGGAGGCCAATTCACGGGTCCGAAACGTAAAACTATGCGGTTACATTTCCTTCAATAAATCAATTGTGGCACGAGCTGTGTGACATGTTGTGCCGTCTTGTTGAAACCACAGCTCCTGCACATCATGGTTGTTCAATTGATGAACGAAAAAGTGAGTAATCATGGCTCTATAGCGGTCACCATTGACTCTAACGTTCTGACCACCATCATTTTGAAAGTAGTACGGACCAATGGTTCCACCAGCCCATAAAGCACACCAAACAGTCAGTTTTTCTAGACGTAACGGTGTCTTAACATACACTTGAGGATTATCATCACTCCAAATACGGCAGTTTTGTTTATTGACGTATCCATTCAAACAAAAGTGAGCTTCATCGCTAAACAAAATTCGCTTATGAAAATCGGGATCAACGGCAATCTTGTTTTGGGCCCATTCACCGAATCTACGCCTTGCTAGGTGATCGTGTGGCTTCAATTCTTGCACCAGTTGGATTTTGTAAGCACGCAAACCAAGATCTTTCCGCAAAATCTTCCATAAAGTGAATGGACACATATCCAATTTCTGTGCACGATGGCGGATAGAGTGAGTCGGGTCTTCCTCTACGCTACGCTCTACAGCAGCAATGACTTCTTCTGTACGCACTGTACGACGTCTCTGTGGATGCGTATTATTATTTAGAGTAAACGTGGTGCGAAAACGTTCCATAGTTAATCGAATTACTTGCTCTGATGGACGATTATGTTGACCGTAAAATGGACATAGTGCGCGATACGTATTTCGAACAGAACCATGATTTTCAAAATAAATTTGCACAAATTGGAAGCGTTGTTCAGGCGTCAGTCTATTCATGTTGAAATACCAAACCAAACTAAACATAAATCACTTGACAACTGACAAAATGGCCGCCAGTTAACTTAAAGTTTTATACCTCTATAAAAAACACCCTTTATAAGATTGTCTATTCCTATTTGCAGCTTTTCAAATATTAGCAGTTTAACATTTTAGTATAGTAAAAATGCTAAACGGCTTACCTACACTGGAACGGTTCAGTGTGGTGGGCGCCATCTTATTGGTAAAAAATTTGCCTGTGTTCCGCCAGAGGCAGATTGCTCAAATATTGATTGTCTAATTCTTCTAGAATATTTAGATGTATTTCTCATACAAAAGTTAGTACATAACTCAAAATGGGAACATAACTTGCTTTGTATTATTAATAAATTACCATTTAAGTTTTCTGCATAAAAATGTGGTTTTCTATTCCATCTTTCCTACAGCATAAAATACGAGAAATTGCCAGGTTTCTTGAAAATCCCGCAATCTTACTGCATGAGGATTTGAGTCACTCCAAAACAGAATTCTATGTATTGAGTTTTTTGAGATTCCTCTTTGTAGAGCCACAAAACATCCTAGAATTGCAATTTCGACATTTTCATTATTGAAAATAAGTTTCCTTTTTAATCGACTTCTAAAAGAAGTAGGTTCTCAATTCGTCGCGTATGTATGTTTTCTTATTTTTTTATGTATGTACACCGATTTCTCCGAAACGGCTGCACCGATTTGAATGAAATTTCTTGCGTTATGTTCAGGAAGTTGCTGCGGTGGTCCCATACTTTTTTAGATGAAATTGGTGCAGTAAAATCCAAGATGGCGCTTACAATATGGCGGCCAAAAAAATTAATTTTTTCCGATTTCTCCAAAATTGGTATGAAGAAATTTTCGGGATTCTACTCAACGAATCTGAAATTATTTTTATTAAATTCAAAATAGCGGATCCAATATAGCAGACAAGAAAATTTAATTTTGTCCGATTTTCTCCAAAATTGGAATGGGGGGTTTTTGAAGTCGTACATAACGAATTCTAAATATTTTTAGAAAATTCAATATGACGGAGCCAATATGGCGGACAAAAAAATCAATTTTGTCCAATTTTCTTCAAAACTGGTACGGAGGAGTTTTCGAGGTTGCACATGACGAATCTAAAATTATTTTTAAAAAATTCAATATGGCGGATTTAATATGGCGGACAGAAAACTTTAATTTTGTCCAATTTTCTCCAAAATTGATATGAGGGAGTTTTTGGGATAGCACATTACGAATCTGATATTATTTAAAAAAAAAATAAATATGGCAGATGTAAGATGGCGGATTAAAGATTATACATCTCTCGATTTTGTCTAAAGTTAGTATTGGGGGATTTTTCTTAGTGTTAATTACGAAATTAAAATAATTTTTGAACAACTCGATCTAGCGGATTCAATATGGTGTCCTAAAAATGTTACATTTTTCGACTTTCTCCAAAACTGGGGGTCCTTGAGGGTGTAAATTTAATAGTATTTTTTCAGGATTCAATATGGCGAATGCAATATAGCTGATTAAAAATTTTATATTTTTCGATTTTGTTCAAATGTGGAACTGGATCGTTTTTGAGGATGTAAATAGCTAATATTTCTAACATGTCAGATACAATATGACCTTTTAGAAATTTTAAATTTCTGAAGGGTGTAGATTTAGATTAGGTGAAGACGTTAAAATTATTTTTTTGAAATTCAGTATAGTGGGTTGAAAATTTTACCTTATTCTAATTCTAATACTAGTGAAACGCAACGGTAATTTCTAATTAAATAAGCTAATAGACCACTTTAAAATTAAAAATAATTCTCAAAAATAAACTTTTATTCTGGTAAAAAATAAAAGTAACACGTTCAGTAATTTTAAATAAGTAAACAAATAATTAAATTCAATTTAAATCAACAAAAACACCTAAAAGTCTACAGGAGGTGTTCAAACAGGCCTCCACTTTGAGCAAGACAATAATCCAGTCTATTGTAAAATACGGTTCGCGTATTTGCCAAAACTTCAGGGGTTATATCCCTATCAGCTCTTTCTATCATGTCCTCACAAAACACCATACGGGTTTCCTGGTCTTTCAGAAAAATTTCTTTTGTTATTCGCAATTTGTAACAGCGATATTTGCGCCTCTTTAAAATATTCGGAACTGTTCGAGCGTTCATATCAAGTTCATCGGCAATTACGGTACTATTGCAAGGAAAATTAATTTTTGCTTAACTACAAACGTCAGTCTCCCGATTTGCTCGTTCTTTAGTAATTTGAGGAACCGGTTGCTCCTCATTATTATCAGTGCATTTTTACAAATTTTTAAACAACCGGTTGTTTCAAATTTTTGAATAATTTCCGATATTCTAAATTTTCAAGAAACAGAATGATTTTCGCACGTAAATGCAAATCTGCCGATTATCTCATCCATATCTTTACCAGAAAGTATCACTTAATAATCTGCTGTTTTTGTTCCGTGGAATAAACTACCATTTTTATTACAAAAAAATTGGCGCGAAACACGGAAATACCAGTACTCGGTATTTACGCTTCGAGGGCCTGAAGAAAAGCAAATAACTTGGAGTCCTCTTGTTGTGCTAGGGCGTGGCGTATGCTGCCGCCCGCTCTCACCGCGCCAGTATTGTATTAATCCTCACCCGAGGGCCAAACTGGTAATTTACACGTGTGGCGATGCTTACGACTGTCTCATTCTGATTTAATGAATTTTATAGTATTTTCTTTATCATACTTAAGAAACGTCGAGGTTCCAGTTTGGGTTTTCCAGACATGTATAGAGAGACATGATATCACGTATCTTTAAAACTTGAATTAATATTACAAAGATAAGTTTAGTATCGGTTTTAGCACACCAAAAATGGTTAGATTTAGTCGATTTTATTTTAGATGCATTTTGGCTGTTCTCCAATTTTATCGCACTGTTAAAATCTATCACCAAATTCTTACTCAAATAGAATAATTTGTATGTATTAAAATGTTGATTTCTTCAAAGTAATTTGAAGATAACATATAATTCACATTTTGATTCATTTACTGCATAAGCAGCAGGTTAAATATTTTATTTTAAATTATTTTTCTATTTTCAGGTATATTTTTACAATAGTTAGCTACTTAATAGGAGTTTTTATTTTCGCCACCATCGTGGGCCAAGTCGGAAATGTGATAACCAACCGAAACGCCAATCGATTAGAATTCGAGAGACTTCTTGACGGTGCTAAAACGTATATGAGACATCACAAGGTAAGAAAATGTTACTTTCATATTAGTTACAACCTATATTATGTTTTACAATAAATAGAGAATTAGATCTTCTTTGATTAACAAGTAGGACTGGTTGACTAAAATGTGGTCGGACTTGCATTGTCTTTATTTTTGTTTATTTTTATTTTTACGACGTTTCGACTAGGTCGTATCTCTAATCGTTATCATGTATAAACAGAATGTTTTTGTCTTAAGACTACGAGCTTATATAGGGACTGTGTCCATTAAAGCGCAAAGTTTCGCTTCATTGTACACACCTCAAAGATTTGATGTTACAAAGTAGTGGTTGCTAAAGATTAGGTATATCAACACTCGGTTTACTGAAGATTCCATTATTGTTTTTAATGTATGCTGCTTCTATCAAATTTCTTTTTTTCATATTGGGTTTCATATATATTGCCGCAGCCTCAGACCATTTTATATGGTGTTGTTTATCCCAGGAGTGTTCTGCAACACCTGATCTTGACGTTTCCCCTTTTTGTGTATGAGCTTTATGTTCCTTAATTCTAACTTCTAGTGGTCGTTTGGTTTCTTCAATATACATTTCACCACACTCACATGGAACTTTGTAAACACATTCTTTCTTATCGGTAGTTTTAGGTTTTTGTTTTTGTTAAATGAGCTCTAAGTGTATTTCCGGATTTAAAGGCTGTTTTTATATTATAAACTGCTGGCAATTCGTCTTATTTTCTCCGACGTTCCCTTAATGTACGGAATTGTGAAGAAAGAATGTGTTTCTTGTTGTCCAGTGTTCGTTGTTCTAAAATTATTTATAACATCGTCAATTAGTTTTAAAGAATAACCATTCTATTGTAAATCGGATTTTATATTTGCTACCTCTTTTTCCAATGATTCGGCATTATTGCATATAGATATAGCGCGATTATAGATTTTGCGTATAATTCCTCGTTTTGTGACAACAGAATGATTAGAACTATGATTAAGATATTGTCCAGTATGTGTTGGTTTTCTATATACTGAAGTTTTAATAGTTTCGTTTGAACGGTTTACCATGCCATCTAGGAAGGGAAATTGATCATTTACCTCTTTTTCCATGGTAAACTTAATTGTAGATCGAATGGTATTTAGATGTTTCAGGAAATCATTAAGTTCTTGATCATTGCCCTTCCATACGATGAAAGTATCATCGACATATCTCAACCAGACTTTCGGTTTTACTGTTGCTGTTTCTATGGCATGAGTTTCGAAACATTCCATATATATATTGGCGACGACTGAAGAGAGTGAAGAACCCATCGGAAGCCCGTCGTCCTGAGCGTAGAACTTGTCCTTTACTTGAAGGTAACCACCACCCAGGCAACATTCCAAAAGATCCATCACTCCGTCCAGTGGTAACGTGGTTCGATCTGATAAAGTAGTATCACTTGAAAGTCTAGTTTTGATTATGTCTAGTGATTCCCCTAATGGTACATTAGTATACAAACTTTCCACATCAAAGCTTATTAGTCTGTCGTCTGGCTGTAGATTGATGCTACTAATAATGTTCACAAAAGGGGTAGAATTTTTAACATATGTGTTTGCTTACCTTCTAAAGGTTGTATGATTTTTAAGAGAAACTTCGCCAGTGCATTTGTTGGGGATCCTCTGGAGCTAGTTATTGGCCTCAGAATACAGAAAGCCAACACATACTGGACAATATCTTAATCATAGTTCTAGTCATTTTGTTGTAACAAAACGAGGAATTATACGCAAAATCTATAATCGCGCTATATCTATATGCAATAATGCCGAATCATTGGAAAAAGAGCTAGCAAATATAAAATCCGATTTACAATAGAATGGTTATTCTTTAAAACTAATTGACTATGCTATAAATAATTTTAGAACAACGAACACTGGATAACAAGAAACACATTCTTTCTTCACAATTCCGTATATTAAGGGAACGTCGGAGAAAATAAGACGAATTGCCAGCAGTTATAATATAAAAACAGCCTTTAAATCCGGAAATACACTTAGAGCTCATTTAACAAAAACAAAAACCTAAAACTACCGATAAGAAAGAATGTGTTTACAAAGTTCCATGTAAGTGTGGTGAAATGTATATTGGAGGAACCAAACGACCACTAGAAGTTAGAACTAAGGAACATAAAGCTCATACACAAAAAGGGGAAACGTCAAGATCAGGTGTTGCAGAACACTCCTGGGATAAACAACACCATATAAAATGGTCTGAGGCTGTGGCAATATACATGCAACCCAATATGAAAAAAAGAAAATTTATAGAAGCAGCATACATTAAAAACAATAATGGAATCAGTAAACCGAGTATTGAGATACCTAATCTTTGGCAACCACTACTTTGTCACATCAAATTTTTGAGGTGTGTACAGTGAAGCGAAACTTTGCGCTTCAATAGACACACTGCCTATATAAGCTTGTAGCTGTAAGACAAAGTATTCAGTTTATATCTGATAACGATTAGAGATACAACCTAATCGAAACGTCGTAAAAATAAAAATAAAAAAAAATAAAGACAATGCAAGTCCGACCACATTTTAGTCAATCTTCAACATTGTCTACAACCTTCAAACAAAAGTAGGACTGGGTCAATAGACCTTTATTGAATGAGGCGGTCCATTGAAGGTTAGAGAACGAAATGTATTTGACTTTTAAGCTATGAACTGGAATTTAAAAACGACCCCATTGTAGTGGTCGAGTAACCAGTTTCTAACAAATCAGCGAAGCTGTTGTGGTGAGGCTGTGTGAAGTTTGTATAATCACGAATGTGGAGTTCTAGCTTTATCTAATTTTGTTATTGAGAAGGCAATGAAAGTCGAAAACGTTTCGAATTAAAATTCTTTGTAAATAATGGTGTTCCTTGTATAGAAAGAAACTCCACAGATCATTCGGAGGACTTTTGAAAGCTCTTTAATCTACTGAATCCTGTCTGTCCCTGGTGAACCATGTGGGAGCGCCAAAGGACAAAATCGAATGAATAGATAACTTGTAAATTAACAGTTTAAGCTTTAAATTCACCTTGCTGTTACGATTCAGAAGAGAATAGAGATATATCAAAGAAGTTTTGGGTTTACTTAGAAGACGATTCGTGTTGAGGAACTAGTCGAGCCTCCTATCGAAGACAAGCTCTAAGTATTTTTCGTGATTTCTCCAAGAAATCTGAGTAGATAGCCAATTATCTGGGATCACAAATCTAGCTTTAGTATACCTTATTGCCTGCATTTTGTCAGGACTTAAACTTAATTTTCCAATCGATCATCCATTTCTCCAACTTATTTTTATGCCGTTGTAATTATTAGACGAAATGATACTGAGAACATCGTAAAAGCTATATCGTCAGCGAATAAATATAATTTGCTATATTGATCTTTCGTAATATTCGCAGTGTACAGGTTAAATAGAGTGGGGGACGTAGCGGAATCCTGAGGAATGCCCGCTGTAATTATGGTATATATAGCATTATCTAATGATACAATAAATGTTCTGCCCTCTAAAAAACTGAAGACTAGTCTAACGAGATAGTAGGGGATTCTTAGACTTATAGGCATAATTAAAAGTCCATTATGCCACACCTTGTCAAATGCCTTGCTGATATCAAGATTGCGCCTGTATGAAACTTTCTGTTAAGTCACTGCAATATGAACGATATGTTGCTGAATGCTACTCCTTCCCTCTGAATCTGATTGCTCCGAAAGCAAGATTTCTCTTTTGACTATGAAGTCGGTCAGATAATTTAGAATTACTCCTTTTCCTATACTGGAAAGTAGATTAATGTGTCTGTAACTGTATATGTTGGTGGCACGTTCACCCATCTTTCTAATAAGAATAATTTTAGCTTCTTTCTAGTCTGAGAGAAAGTGATCGGGTATAAACATGGCATTAGTTATGCCAGTCATAGCAGAGAGGGTCTTGTTTGGAGCTCTACCGGAGTTATACCCTTGATTTAATCAAGCCCGATGACAGGTGTATCTGGGTTAATAAGACTTATAAATAAGAATAGTTCCTTTTAACGGAAATGGTTGATAAAATTTGTCTGCAAATCTATTCGCGTTGGCTATAAGATCAACTAAAGTTCCGTTGTCACTGATGATATGTGGCAAAGGTATATTTGCACTTTCTGTCATTCGAAAAAGATATCATGAATTTGCAGGTTTTACGACTTAGATTCCCAGCACCGATAGTATAAATCGCAGAGCTCTCGCTGTATTTTTTAGATTCTCTGTTTGCTTGTCTTTTGACGACAGAATCACCAGTCCCATAAGCATTGTTCTTGAGACGGTTTTTTTCCTTAGTTCTGACTTCCAAATGCTGTGAAGTTTTCCCTTATTTTGATTATTTCAACAACTTTGTGACGATAAATGGATTTGCAAGGTTTTCGACTTCGATTCCCAGTACCGACAGTATAAGTCGCGGAGCTCCCGCTGTATTTTTTAGATACATTTTGCTTGTCTTTTGACGACAGGATCACCAGTCCCATAAACATTGTTCTTAAGACAGTTCTTTTCCTTGGTTCGGACTTTCGAATCTTCTGAAATTTTACCTTATTTTGAGTATTTGAACGCCTTTTTGACGATAAATTGTAAGATTACATTTTAAACATTAAAAATTCTAATTACGTACCGGTCCGATCAAAGAGAGTGCTCCGATCAGAGACCGCTCCGATCAAAGGGACCAGCATTATTTCACATAATGCTAATGTTTCGGCAGAATGTCGTGAATATAAACTGCTCATTGCTAAAGAGTTTTCGTGAAAATTAAATGGTGTTGTTACACTGTAATAAACTTATAATGAATAAATTATTGAACAAAAAGTGGTGGTACTTAATGTTTGATGCTCAGGCCGTGTTGGATCCTTTATTTCTCGCTATGATTGCAAATCATCGCTTTTGCGAATACTCTTAATTGAACTTGCCTGATGGCTTCAGGTGATAATATTATATCTCCGAAATATCTCAGCCTGCGTCCTTTGAGTGCTGGGCAGCCTCTGAGGACTTGGACAACAATTTCGTCCTTATGCAGACACCATCTGGCCATTCGGTCATCTATGATGCCAATTTTATGGTGATAACGTCTCACGTAATAATGTCCTGTTAGGAAGAGGAATTCCATAGTAAATGTGTTCCAGTTCTATGTTTTTTAACACACCTCATTCCAGAAGCCTCCCCTCACGATTAAATTATTTTACTTTCCAAAAATAGTTTGATTCCCTCTTACCAACGTCAATTGGAATAGATAGAATGGGTGGGGATCCATACAACTCTGCTCTAGACCCCATCTAAACAATCTACTTTCTCATCTCCCTCTATATCGGAGTAACCTAAGATCCACATGATATTAACTGTGAATCTGTTCTTCGTCAGTATATCTAGTACATCATTAGATTCAGACACCAGTTATAAAGCTAGCATATTATATTCAGGTTTATATCCTTCTCACAGAGGTAGCCACATTATAGAATAGCATAAATTTTTGCCTGAAACACCGTTAAATGTTTCTGACACCAGTGTTCCTATCTAATGCTCCAGCTCCAAATCTTTTATTATATTAATAATAAAAAAATAATCAACTGAAACCTTTTGAGATCTTTTTATACCTACCTCGTTCACAAAATATATCTAAATGAGGCATAAAAATGTACTAAACGAACATTTAAGAAACGTTTATTTTATGTAAAATTGCGCCCAGTAAACTTTTATTGTGTACGTTCTAACGGCATATCGATGAAAAACATTTTCTTTACATTTTGGGTCAAGCAAAAAATGTTTTTAAAACGTTCGGAAGGGTCTAATGAAAAATTTTTATGCTCATAGGCTAGCAAGTTATCAGAAATTTATATTCTAAGTGGTAAATTGAAATTCGGTAGAGTTAAAATGTTAAAAACTGAACATTAGAAGAGGAAAATAATCCACGACGCAATTTTTTCCTGTTCGATAATAACTCGAAAATTGATTTAATACATTTTAATGCAATTTTTACTATTACCCACGGGATCGGTCGAGAAAATTGTTCGTACTTGGACCATTTTGTATTTTGTTATATGGCCCAGTTTTGAAAGTGATTTTGTTCGTATGAAAATAAATCGCAATAACATAAACCAGTTTCCGCCTACATTGTCACTGGTGAATTGAATAACTGGTGATGATGTTGCCGGTCCTAAGCCCGGATAAAGGAGGAGGGTTTTTAGGCCAGGTCAGTACCCTACCTAAGGTAAAACTTTGACACTGGGACTGATACGAAGATCTGACTAGTCACCCAAAGAATATTTCAAAAGTTACTATTTTCTCTGCAATAACTTTTTTGTTTATGGAGCGAATTCCCGCATTTTCTCCGTAGTGCGATTTTTGATCCTAATTGTTTGAAAAATAAACTATGATTTACTATTTTTTCGTTAGTCACGAGAGGAGCCTTTTTTATTAGCTTACCAAAGATGTTTCTGCATTATCAAATAGTCTGTTTCTTGAACTAAAGCGATCAACTAATTCCCAGTACATGCTACGGCTCCCCGTGCTACATACTAGAAGTGTTTGAGAACCACTTATCAGACAGGAAGTTCTTAAAGCCCCTCTAACTTTTATCCGTATATATGTTACTATAAAGGCCTGTATATTGATTATTCCTAAGTTTTACCAGTTAATCTTAGGATGTACCGACATAAGTTGGTAAATGTAAGGATTTATAAAAAAGGGACGATTTTTTCGGGCTTCTACCATTAGAATTTAGTACATGCTAGGTTTTTACCAGTGTTGGCTGGTAAATGTTGGTTTTGGGAATAAAACGATCAGTGTTTCTTAATAATTTCAGTCAAAGCCTTACATATTTTTATGTATGTATTACTAATTTTAAATTTTTTGAAAAAAGACAACTAATTAATTCTCATTTACTAATAGGTAGCAAAAAAATATTTTACTGCTGGGTATTTAGAATTATAAAGTAATCCTGATGACTTGCAAGCGCATTCCTTCGACAAGCATTTTTTGAGACAGTTACATTTTTTGAATCCTGCAGTAAGACAATTTTCGGACAACTTCTCGAAGACTCATTTCTTGATCTTTGACAACTTCTTCTATCTTTATAAAATCTTCAGGGCATGAGGTAAACTGATTCTGTATGTAAAGCTGCTTCAGTACTCCAATTTTGTTACCCAGTTGGTAAAACCCATTGTCCTTTACATCTACCACAACTGCAATAATGCTTTTTGGGTCAGTTTTGCTCTGGCAATGTCAGGTATTTTCAGTCTTACATTTTGGCCCACCTTCACATTTGGATATTTTTTTCAGTATTGAATCTTCTTAAGCTTGAGTTGGGTTTTCTATCTCTGAATCAGTATGTCTCCGAATCGTTTCATTGGCATCATTGGTTATTTGCTTCTCCTTCATCTTTTCGGTTACAGTTATTTCGTTTTCTTGTGTATTCTTCCCCACATTGTCACTGCATATGTCCTCTTCTGACTCATTTTCAACAACGTTGTCTTCCTTGTTCTATTCAGTTACATTTTCGATGTTAATATTTTGTTGCGAATGCAATAAATTCTGTGAATCTTCTTCAGATCTTAATAGTCCAATCATATCTTTAAGAATTGTTAACGTCGCAATGCCCATTTTCATAGGACTACCAAATATTGCTTTGTAGGGAGAGCATTCAGTTTCCTCATGATATGCTCTATTTTTCAAGACCTGAATGACTTCAAGCCCTCTGACCACTTTGACGACTAATTAGTTTCCATCCACGTGCTGAACATATTCTTGATTGGCACTCTCCACTGATCCTTGACTCTGGCTATGTCGTGGCTTTTCATGTACGATTTTAACCTCCGGCTACATACAACATAAATTTTCAATCATTTGGTTACAAAATTCCCGACCATTATCGGAATGAAGTATGTTCAGCGCTCCAAAAGTGGTGAAAAGATTCAAGAGATGGTATGCATGAAGGATCACAAATTTCGTAAGATGATCTTGGTAAACTAATATGAATTTATAATTTTCGTCAGGGTTGGTTTATAGGACTATGAAATCTACTTGACAACGTGAGTTCATTTCACTATAGAATATAGACTTGTTGACAATGATCTTTTTCAAAGTCTTCTGTTACTTTTGACAAAGTTAGCATAGCTTCAAAAATGTCATAGTAGTCTCAACTATTATGTTTTTATATCTGCGATTACATTCCTTAAGCCTTCTTGTCCTTCCACCGTGCCCAACAGCAACATGCTTTTCTTCGAGAATGTTGAATAAGTCGTCGTAACAAACTTAATACTTAATTTCTTCATTCTCTTCCTTCATCGACGCAATTAGCTTTTCTTCGCCGCTTATCATCAAAATATCATATTGCTTTATACGCCTGTAATGAACAGCTTTCTTCTTTCTCACTTTCTTTGCAATTTTTACTTCCTCTAGATACTTTGCGTATTTGTCTTCATCGAGATAAAAGTTATTATCATTCTTGCTTGCGACGAGCTCGTCCATTATTTCATAAAATCTACGTTTTACACTCATTTTGATTCATAAATTACTTTTGAGACATCAAAAACACAAGCAGAAATCAAATTAATGTGCATGTTCAAACGTGTCAAACGATCGACTGAGGCGAGCAGAGACAGTACGAGTAGCGAGTGGCTACAGACTGCCCACGAGTACGACATGATGCGCCGAACACTTTATGACATGCCTTTTTCACTATTTACCGTATTTTTGAGGTACAACCTAAGATTTACCAAGTGAATGATGGTAAAAGTGCGAAATGAACAATGATCACCTACCTGATCAGACTTTTACCATTAGGAGTTGGTAAATTTTAGATTTTACTGGAAAATCTTATAATTTATCATAATTCGGGCTTTTACAGTAACATATACACTAGGTGAAAGGGTCTACTAAAACATAAACGTAGGTGCGTCTGTACTCTCCCTCTCTCTCTCTCTCTCCCACTCAATGCACGCCTGCCATAAACACACCGCTTTTCAATTTAAAAAAATTTTTTTATTGATTTGTAAAAATCTTTATATACGTTATGTGCATCAGTATGAAATATAATTGGTAATAAAATATAGGTGAAAAAAAAATTGAAGAGAATATTTATAGAAAATACAGCAGTCTACAGATAGCAGGCAACTATTCAAAACCCAAAATCGTACAGTAAATAACTAATAACATTTAAAATAGACAAAGGTAGACCGTTCTTTTTTATTTTCATAAGTTGCCTAATAATAATATTTCCAAAATGGAATGAATTTTGTAACCCTACTTCATCCTTCGCCTAAACTCTTTATTAATAAAAAATAATTATAACAATTTACTGTTAAAATTTTTAAGATTTCTTTTCTTTATTAGCGAATCAGAGAAATTAAATTATTATTTTTAATATATGTATATAAAGAGTAATAAATTCTTGTGTAGCCCTATCGAAAGTTGACTTAGTAATGGTCCACGTAGAGAGACTCCGATAGGCATACAACTTCATAAGCATTGCTCCCTGCCTAGATAAGCGCAAGTGTACTCTGCTGTTCATTTGATTTCGAATTTTGTCCCATCACCAATTGCTCTAAGCAATTGGAGCAGACAAAAATACTGAATGGAGACTTTATTTTGCTTTCCTTGGCTCAATTTTTCGTATCCAATCACCACTGTACGATGTCTGGCTTCCGGAAAGGAAATATATGAGATATTATCGGGAGCGGCACAGAAACTGTTAAATATTAAATATATAAATTTATTCAGTCAGATTTAATATACTATTAAAAAAGTATGGTTTCAATATTGTTGAATTGTGATTTCATTGAAAAGTGTTAAAACCATACTTTTATACCAATTAAAACATGGAATGCAATATTTCCCTTCTAATAATGAGAAAAAATATATACAGTCATATTATAAATTCCCAAATTCTAAAAAAGAATTATTAAGAATTTATATTTAAAAAATAGTTTATCAAATACAAAGTATTGTATTGTTTTATTTTACCAAAACACTATATCTTCCTACCATAGAGAAATGTAAATAATTTGCATTAAAGTCTCATCAGTAACGGAGACCATTTAGTGACTGAAATTACGGTTTAAAGTGGGTTCCGAACTACTGCCACTCAGTCTTTCCAAGCGGTCACCCATCCAAGTACCTACCGAGCACTGCAGTCGTTAACTTCTCCTTTAACGACCATAAAGGGTGTCCTAATATGCTAAAAATCGTATTAATTTTCCAGATATAAATATAGATTAAAATTAAAATTAAAATACAAACGCGATTAATTTAAAGTTTCACGTTTAATAAAACCGAACAATTTAAAATAAATCTCACATTCGGTATATTTTAAATGAAATGAATTTCATTCTACTTGATCTGTTCTATAAACAGATAATTTGCTACGAACAGATATATAAAAGACGATTACTCCATGATGTGCATTCAACGCTTGCAATTTTGCACTTGGAGCGATAAAAAGTAAAACGAAAAATATATAGATTACAAGTGGAGCGATCAAAAGCTAAATAACTCATAAAAAGACGTAAAGGAATTGAATTGAAGCATTTTTACTTATTCTGGTGAAGTTCGTGTTTTAGAAGCTTTGATAGTTTAAAACGGCTAATAGTATGAGTCCCAGTAAATATATTCTTGTGGTTCTGTATTTAAAAATAAATAAATCATATTACGTCAACTCTACTAAGCATAAATTTAAAAATAAAAAGGAAAAAAAAATTAAGAAAAAAGTTCTTGGCAAAAAAAATTCAAAAATAAAATTTCGTATGCATGATGATAGATTTGAAATTTTCTGTACTTTTCCTATCTGCAGTAACAAAATTGAAGTTTTCATCTTAAAAACAAATGTAATGCTGTTTTACTATGTACTGTATGAAAAAGTCGTCTGCCACCTATTAAAATGTACAAGAAATTTTCTTTTTTAAAGTTTTACACTGAAAAAGAAGCAATTTCGCAAAATGCGATACCATTAGAAAGCTAAGATCGAGATCGATGAGTCATATATGCCAGGCCTTAGAAGTTTAAAAAAAAATAAGATTAAATCCATCAAGAAATCAATAATAAACGCTAAACATGGATAAGAAGGAATGAAAAGAAAGTAAAATGGAACGAAACAAGAGAAAGAACACATGCTTGAGGAAATCATATAAAATAGAACACAATAGAAAATAGCTACAATAGAATGAAAAAAATCTGAACAATAACTGAAAACCAATTTGTGCGGGATAAAATGGATCAGTTTGAGAGAAGAATAAGGAGAAAGAAGATTGCAATAATTGGGGTAGAGGAGGACAAAAGTGCAAAAGACGCACAAATTATCAAGATAATTCAAAATCTAATAAATAAAATTGGTATAAAGATAAACGTAATCAAAAATGCAATAGAAATTAGAAGAATAAACAATTAATTTGAAAATCATAAAAGAAACAAAAAACTTAAGGGAGCAAATGCATACAATGATAAGAATTATTCCGAAGAGGTCTATCAGGAAAGAAAATAACTAGCAAGTCTTAGGCCAGGTGCTCATCTATTAGACAAGTACACGACACAAAAATAAAACATACATGTCTAATTTAAAAGGGATGCAAGTCACTGGACACATTTGTTATAATTTTTTGTCTCGTCTGTGTCTTGTCTTTATATGATAGATGGGCGCTCTTCCTTATGAAGGCACTAAGACATGAAGGACAGAGAGTAAATATAGAATACGACAATCTGTATGTAAGTAGAAATGTGTATACTTTAGAATACATAGAAGCAACCAGAAAAACAGCCGAAAATAAAGAGCATTCAAGTAAGAAAGGCAAAACAGGAACAACAGGCTAAAAACTAATGAGATGAAGATAAAACATCAACATTTTTTCAGAATGAAACACCCGCATGGAAAAGGATGAAAAACCAGTAGCAAAAATTTAAGAACAATAGGACAAGTTCAAAATCATGATTGCCAAACTGGAATTATTGCTGGACGTTTCGCGTACGATTGCACAAAGCATTTTCAGGGATCTCTACTCCATGAGAATAAAGCACTGAATTTTCTGAAAATTCAGTGTTTTAATCTCGTGAAGTAAAGATCTCTGAAGCTGCCTCATGCAGTCGTAAGCGAAACGTCGGATAACAGTTCCAATTTGACACTGTCAAAGCCCAACAATCATGACTTTCAACTTTACCAAAGTCGTGAAAGATTTCGTTCTTTGTTAACGATAGCGACATCAACTTTTGGCGATTCTTCCAAGTTGATTTTACAGATATATCTCTGTGTATTAAAATGGAATTCTTACCGACAAATGGAGTAAAAGGAGTTACATGATCTAAAAAGATCTCTCTAATGTACCCTTCAGTATATTTGTAGTTTCCTCTCGAGCAATATGCAAGTCCAGATGGTCCGGTGCGAATGCTAATCTGTTGACTCGATATTCCCTTGTCATGATCCAATTGCTGGCTATCATGGCCCTAGATAATATTCTTTTAGCCTATTTCGAATTATTTGATCACACATTCTAACCCAATGAGCTTCTAAAATTTTGTTCTGCACGATCCAGCGAATCCGCTTCTGATATAGCTCTTATACTGTCTTAATAATTCTTGAGTTTTCCGGTAAAATTTTAACACTCTGTTTATTGATGTTTGGGCAACATTTAAAATCATCGCAATCCTGGGTTAAATATATTCTTCATTCGACTTTACTGCGGCTTGCGCCTTAGCATCTATTAAATGCGTAGTCAGACACCTATTTTCCTTGTTCATCTTACCAAAAATTATAACTTAAATAATAAAAAAAAAACATTCTAGCATTTACGGAATCGTAAAAGATAAGAATTGACAAAGTACTGAAACAATGTCTGGTCTATTATAAGCAAATTTCTGCTCGGTTCGGTCTTAGCACAACAACTTGAACTATCTATTTCTGTCTGCAACAGATTTAAATTCCCCTACTATCAATTGATGGAGTATTTTGACTGCTAGGCCGCATGTTTCCTTGTATCTCGGTTCGGTATACGCCCAGTTATATGCTGGATTTTATCTGATATTTGACATCATGACGGCATTGGTCGCTCTGTATTGATGGCTCTCTGAAGATGTATTTCTGACAGTTTTTCATTTGAATGGTCTGGCCTTCGATAGCTAATAAGAGCTTTTGGTCTCTACTCTGACATTAACCAGTAAATCGACGTTTGGACATTTTCCCGAGAAAAAATATTTGAGTTTGAATCCTCTCTTAGTCTGATTGATGGCATCGTCTCTCTTAGAGATACCATTTCATATGCTCTCCATCGCAAAGGTGTTGAATCATTTGTCTTGAAAATTTTTCTGTGTGGTAAACACGAGTCTGTACGATTATTAATATTACTTTATTATTTGTTTTTACAACTGCATACCGACTTCCTCCAATCCTCTTCCTCCTTGAGGTATTGAAAGCATTGTACGTTCAGTAATGTTACAAGGTTAATACTTGTGCGCGTATTAGCGCCTTAAACAAATTTTGACTATTTAAATTAGTTCGTAACACCTTCATTACTCTCCGTATAAATTCTTTCATTTCATTTCAGATTTTCTAATTTAATAATCAATGTTGCTGGCTGTTCCATTTCGAGAAACTTATATGACTGTCTCTATTAACACAGTTATTTTGTAGTGAAACTAACATTAAATATGATAACTCTTATTAAATATTTTTTAACGTAAAGTATATTCCGCCAAAAAAAGGAATTGAATAATCATCCTATAGATGGATTTTAACCACGAGAAACGAGAAAATGTATGTCTTATATTAATATCTCTAGACCCATAAAGAAAAAAATTAATCGATTATCAAACTAAAGCATAGATTCAGTTTTATTACTTTTGGGTCGTTTAAATGTTTTCTTAACAAAATATAAACCCAGACAATTTATGGCGACATAAACTAAAAAGGTCACATTCCCATATTTTTAAATAATATTTTTAAGAAATCCTACCTTGGATGGGTAATTAAAACCGAAAGGATAAGTGTCAAGGATAAACGTAACATGTAATATCGGCGAACATCGATAGAATATTTTTAAATTGGACAGTTTTTCCATTATTAAGAAATTAAATAATAATTAAATAAAATCCCCATAATGCAATATATTCGTGTGATTACATATACAAAGAATTCGTATAATGACAGTTTTTCCTGTTCAAAAAGAACGAAAGATTTAAATATTTTCAAATTGGTTAAAAGAGTGAATGTTTTTTTCTAATTGTTATCAATTTATTCTAATTATAGAAAGATATAGAATAGTTTTGTCAACCAAATAAAATATTAGTAATTTATTGCTCAGGTCAAATCGAAAATCGAACATCCAATATAGTATGGCTATTGCCGTCTACAAACGAAATATCGAAACGTTCGGGTATCATCATGAGAGGGTGGTTATCGCGGAAAGTCCGGGGTGGGTAAGTTTATGGGTGCTTTTAATATTCAGTTACGGTTTGAAACTCGTTGGAGGCGGTACGTTTTGAAAACTGCTAGAGAAAATAACGTTTTACGTGAATAATGATCTTGCATAACAAGGTCTTATTTTTTTTTCATTTATTTTCGTGAAAGTTAAGAGGAAATTCTGTTTTATTCTACAGAGAAGATGGTCAACTTTAATGCTATTTGGTTTAAAAAATTTTAATAGTTTCGTGTTCTCATTCAACCCCTTGATTAATCTTTAGAAAGCTATTTAGACGCTATTTAAACTTAAGATTAACTGAGTTTATTATATTGGTTAAAATAGCGTCTGGCATGAGCAATTATTTTAATTACTTTGGAATTGTTAATCGAGTTAATTTTAAGTTTATTACAAATTATTTCGTTTTTATTTATTCTTGTTAAATAAATTTAAGTGTTTTGAGACACTAGTTTCTTTTAATTTAATAAAAACATTCACGCGATTAATCTCGCGAGCGCACTGATGAGAAAGTTTAAATACAAGGAGATCAGAAATGACCAGCTAGATAGCAGCTGTTCTTGTGCGATAAAGTTGTTTTTGTGGTATTAATAGACTCTATGAACTTGCAGTTAGTTAGCACTAAAACTGCAAGAGCCAAGAAGACTACCAGAATGCCTTCGTTACAATGGTTTTATTTATAGGTTTCTAGAATAGTTACTAATATGGGGCAGAAGTGAATCGTTGATGAAACGGCTACAGGCTACCAAAATATTTCGTTTGCAAAGTCCACGATCAAATGCTGTCACAATTGGACCATTACTAGTTTTTCAGGTTATATATTTGCTCTAGATATGTTTAAGATATAACATATATCACTTTCGAACTATATACTCCTTCATAACTTTCAGCTCGTCTTCTAGCTGTGATTTGATGATTGGTATTATTATTATTTTAACTTTTTTCTAAAAATAATTAAGAAGGGTTTGTTCCCAGAGACAGATAAATTAAGTCAACATGGAGTTTAACTCAGCCCCTTGTGGTCCCTGTCGTAGTAATGCCCCTGATGTTGAGGGCATATAACTAACGAACTATTTCGACCACCCCAAAAATATTAGGATGTTTCGTCCCGGCATCGGTCGTGGAGTCATCAGTGGGATCTACCGATATCTTTCCCAGACATCCTTGTCATGCTTTCCACAACTTGGTACTCGTACTTTAGCCAAATTTGTCGGAGAACAATGGTGGGATGTTCTTACCACAACATGCCCCCCCTAAGGCATTTGCTTTTCCGACTTTGACTATCAAAAAAAGTCCAAGCTGTAGAAGCACAGGCCTGATAAGAAAAATGTGGAACGGACATCCTAGATGGTTTTCCAAGTATCAGGTCAGGCTTAATCAAAGCCAACGGCAGTTTAGACCTTTGTCTTCCGCCGTCCCTGCTCGGGCGCCATGTTGTGGTAATGCTCTTCATGTTAAGGGCATATAACTAACGAACTATTTCGACCACCGTTAAAATGTTAGAATGTTTCGTTCCGGCATCGGTGGTGGACTCATCAGTGGGATCCACCGATATCTTTCCCAGACATTCATGTCATGCTTTCAACAACTTGAAACTCGTACTTTAGCCGAATTTGTCGAAGAACAACGGTGGTATGTTTTTACCATAACATCCCGATTACACAATATACCTTAAGGTCATGTGCATACAAAATTGTTAAAATATATTATAATATTTTCGTATTCTCGCACAGTAATGCTACAATATTTTGTACAATTAGAAGTTTTTATTTCCTTTTTATATTTTGCAATTTAATGTTACTAAATAAATATAGGCAACAGTACGGATTGGTCGTCCTTCATCCAATCAGGTTCCGCTTCGTCAATGCTCGAACAAATTAGTTCAGATTGGATGTGCGGAGTTGGTAAGTATGCAACTTTTTAGTAAACGCCAAAGTTCGCGAGGAGAAGAATTGTTGATTGTCATATTCTAAGTTTTTCCGTTTCATTTTAAATTGTGTCTTCGAAGCCACAGCACGGTAATTTTGAGATTTCTCGGTTCAGAGAAACGAACGCACTTTTAGAGGTTTTTTTTCTTTTAGCTGGTCTGCCGTTTCCATTTTGCTATCCCACTTTTCACGTTTAATTCAAGTTCAGCGTGGAGGATGTTTTTTTAGACCAGCATTATCATACCTTTTTTGCCGACCTGCTTGGTTTGGGTTTCTTGATATTCAGTCGAATTGACTAGAGAATTTAAAAATAGTAGGATGGCTTAATTTACTTTCCAGCTTCAGTTACTGTTCTTGGGGCGACCGATGCCCAAGGAAAACTCCCTTTATGGTTAACTAAAGCTTCTCTAACAGCAAGCCTACCTAACTTCACTTTAATATTTACATTAGCATTAAAACTGCACCTTTTACCTGGAATTGTTATTACTTTATCATTCACATTTTGATAATTTTGATATATTAATATCTCGACACAATGTCGCTGCTGTTTTCTTTAATCTCTCCAAGGCTTTTGATAGCATCAATATCAATTTTATTAGATATAAGCTTTCCAACTTAGGTATAAGGATGAGTGTACTTGATTGGATTGTTAGCTTTTTGTCTAATCGAAAACTGTTTGTTCTTTTAAATGACTGTAAGTCCAGTGAGTACGATGTTGATATGGGTGTCGCTCAGAGTTCTGTGCTGGGGCCACTAATTTTTACTCTATTTATAAATGATTTGCCTTCTTATATAACTCGGAGTCTGGTGGTGAACTATGCGGATGATACCTCAATAACTCTATCAGAAGCAACTCCTGAAGAACTTGAAGCGTCCATTAAACAGGTCGTTAGTGACATGTCTAGGTGGTGTGAAAAAAACAGACTTATATTAAATGTAGATAAAACTAAATGTGTATATTTTAACAGGAATAACTTGGCGATTCCAGGAATTTCGTGTGCCTCCTATAGCAAGTTTTTGGGTCTGACAGTAGATAGCGGTACTACGTGGGAATTGCACATTGGGGAGGTTGCTAATAAACTCAATAGAGCATATTTTGCTCTTTTAACTTTACGACGTGACTTATCACGTACTACATTGCTACAGGTATACTATGCTTTGGTATATTCGGCGATGTCTTACCATGTAATTCTCTGGGGAGCTGCATCAAATACAAATAGAGTATTTTTAATACAGAAGAGAATTATTAGACTTATATTTAATTTAAAAAGGAGATAATTATGTAGGGATATTTTTAAGAATCATAAAATACTAACTTTTGTATGTGTATATGTTTTTGAGTGTTGTCTTTACGTTAAAAGCAACATTAAACGTTTTGAAACGAGTTCAACTTACCACCAGTATAACACCCGGAATGCAAATGTTCCACTTTACATCTCGCACAATACGACTCATTTTGAAAGATATGTCAATTATCACCTTATTCGTATATACAACAAACTTCCTCAAATTATCAAATCAGCCAATAACTACAATAGCTTTAAGAATAAATTAAGAAAATATTTAATTGGGAAGGGCTTCTACTCACTCGCGAAATATTTTGAGGATTCTTAAAGTTATACGATGGTTGACTTAAATTATGTGACCATATGGCGTCCTTCACATCAACCTTAATTGATATTAAAGGTGAATAAATGTTTGACTTTGTTTGCTTAGTGACAATTACTTTAAGAATAAATTTTTTAAAGTTCTCAAAATTGAAGGTGTGTTGCTGACGTTGTATGTCCTCATTTTTATTATTTAAACTTGTAACTAGTTTTTAATTCTTTGACCTCCTCTTGCTAGTGTTATTTTACTGTATATTTTTTTGATATTTGATGTACCTAAGTGTAAATATATTTGGATATGCCTGAATTTCAATGTAAATTGATTTAAAGGTGAATAAAGTATAGAGTATAAAGATGTTAGGATCATTCAGTCTAGAGAGGCTTTAGTAACATTCTGATTTAAATCTGATCGATGTCAGAACACCATATTCGATCATTCAAAATTTCAAATGAACTAACAGAATAAATATAGTTTAATTATGTAGCAGAAATCTGGTGTTTTATTGTAGCTTTCAATACAAGACGCTTCAATAAGTTTTTTCCTCAATTTTCTAACCTTTTGAAACTGATTTGCGCCCTGTATTAAAGATAAAGGACAATTTGAATTAGTTTTGCGAGACTCATGACCTTTAGCCATCAAAAATATGAGCCGCTGTATGCACGGTATGCTGAAATGGCTATTCAAGACGTTAACCGTTACAATACTATAAAAAATAAAGGAACCAGGTGACTTTTCTGAAAAGCATAAAAAATCCACAGTGATACCCATATTTACGTATCTGGATCCTATCTCAGCAAGTAATTCAACCAGGTATAAATGGCTCATTTTTCAAAAGCCTTGCTGGTCCAGGCATCGATAGCAGAACAAACATGTTGCGATTGGTACAATATAATTTCTAATAATCTCTTAATAAGAAAAAAATATGTTGCTGTTGTTTGCTGTTCTATAAAAATAGATATTTTACATACTGATCGATAACTGACAACGTGGCTTTTATCGCCGCTCTTAAATATAGGCACTTCCTTTTTTAGGATAATGTCAGTTTTTTTAAACCCAAAGCATAAATAATGTGCTATGACTTGGAAATATATGAAAAAATTTTTTATTTAGCTTCAACAGGAGTTTTTATTTGAAAATTTATTTAACTCAAATTTTAGATTTGAATAAAATTTCGACAAGATTCGGTATTTTCCCCGAACATCTTTACAAATAAGATTTTTTATTTGTTGTATAAATCACAAAATAATGACCTATTCACAGGATAGGTCGGAAACGGTATAGTCTTTGTGCATCTGCCTTTTATTGGGTAATAAATACACATTAGAAGACCTGACTAAATATTTTTATAGATACTTATATGGGGAAAGTGCCCCAATTTCTATATAATCTTTATTCCCTCCGCAACGTGCTCAAGTTACTCCCTTGAGAATATTTTAACTACATTTTACTTTTCGTCGAAACGTATCGAATCAAAATTATTACGGTATACTACGTGAGTTGGGATTAAATATTTTGATAACTGAGATTTTCTTGAAAAATACGCGTATAAGGAAGGTTAGGAAATAAACATAGGGGATAAATTACACTACTCACCACTTTTTTACATAAAAAATTATATTCCAGTATAGTTTAAAAAATATGGATATTTTTTTTTTCGTTTTTATTTCTTCCAATTGTTTCGTGTTTCCTTAAAAGCCTGATATAAAATGCTGTTAAAAAACAAGAACCGTATTTTGTAATACCTTTTTTACTTGATAATATTTGTCCCTCTTATTTAAATAATCTTCAAAATTCCTTAAATATAATTTCCATATAAACCTGCCTTTCTTATTCTATTTTTAAGCATTAAGCGCCTATAAAAGGATTCCGAAATTTAGAAATTTATTGTGATTAACATCAATCTAAATCTACTACATCTACGTAGAATATATACTATCAAAATCAAAAAAAAAAATCAGTATTTAGAACAAAAGAGACGAATAGCACTCACATGAGCAGCATTCGGAAAGTAAAGACATATATTAAAAACAATGGAATTTACATTAACCCAAAAAGGACTGAAGTAAATGGTTATAATCCTCTGGTGATTCTAATGGAATGGAAACAATTACTGTAACAAAAAAAGTGCTAAACAGTTGAGAGTGAAACAAAGAGCAATACTGAATGTAAGCTTCAGGCATAGATAAACACAGAAATAAAAAAACATAACCAATGTAACGGACTTTAAACAGAGAATCGTAGAATTAAAATGGCAGTGGGCAGGGCATGTAGCAAGGTAGAGTACAGACAGATGGAAGTTTAGGGTCATCCAGTGGTGATCTCATCAAACAAAAAGAAGCATTGGTAGACCACAGAGAAGATAAAGATTGAAGAGATTTGCTACCAAGAATTTTATAGAACCAGCCTAAGGCGGAAAAGCGTGTTCAGGAGTGGACTTATAAAGGCCAGAGATCATTAATTTTGAAAAGAAGGTTTTATATTTCTTGGAGAAATGATTATTTCTTTGTTTTCGTATGGGACTACAAACGTTCAGATATCTCCAATAGCGCGAGGTTGAGACTCAATGCTCGTAGAGTATAAAAATTGCAATTTTTAGGTGTTTTGGTGGTTGGAACCGAATTAGAGGCACTGAAAAAATATAATGACCTTGGGTGTGTGACATCTGATAGGAGGATTCTCACTCTAGGTATTTTGAAAGTGCAATATTGGATTGAGCAAATGTAGAAGTAGCCGAATGCGTGCTAATAATAGAATACAAACGGAATGATGGACACACGACATAAAAAAAAAACAAAAAAAGAATTGGTAAATATAGTTAAAACCGGAACAATTGAAAACTACGAATTATATATATATAAAAAAAGGAAAGCAAGTTAAGGACATAATTATTGTGACAAAGCAAAATAAATAAACAACAGTAGAGGTAGCAAGATAGAAAAGATCCTAATACAGCATTGATTAGGAGTAGTTTCAGAAACTACTGGGTGCTGATGAAGATAAATAAGAGATCTCCACACAGGATAACGTAATAGGGGAATATTATGACAAGCATATAACTTTGAAAGAACTATAAGAAGGTATAACAAAACTCAATAATGAATATGCTTAAAAACAAAATTGACAAACAGCATTAATAACACCGATACACAGAAAAAGAGATAATCAAGACTGAAATAATTAATTCGGGTACCCTTATTGAACACGGCACAGAAGATATACGTAAAATTTATTGTTACAAAAATTGGGATTACATTAGAAAAATAGCAGAGTGGTTTTCGAAAATGTAAAAGCATTCAGAACTACATATTACAATATAAAAGTATATATCAGATTCATTGGTCTTAAGAAGGATTTTGGTAGAGCTCCAAGAAAAAATCTAGGGAAATACTGAGCAGAAGAGAAATTAATAATAAGATAATAGAAAAAACAAAGAAAATATACAGAAATCATAGTAACGGCATCATGTATGACTAGAGGCAAAAAATTTCATGTACGCTATAGAGATTTACAGATATTTTAGAAAGAGCACTTGCTGAAAACGTAACGGTTACAGTAGAAAGAGAGAAATATTTAAAAACAAATGTGGAAATATGGAATACAGTAGTGAAAGAACACGATATAACACAAACAAAAAATAAGACTAAAATAATGGTAATAAGGGATGAATAAGAAGTCCTAAATACATGACTTTCTCTGACCTTGTTCTTTGCCTGTTTCCGTGCAGGTTTTTTATTGCCTGTTTTATTTGTTATTTGGTTCTGGTGGATCGTTCACAGTACCAAAGTGCCGCAAAAATATTGTTACGTTAGTCTCGTAGAGGACGAAACACAATTTCAAACCGAACATGTGATGCAATTTCTTTCTGTCAATATGCCAACCAACTCAGTTACCTTCGTTAGTTTTAATCAACGATGATTTTTAATATTTTTCTAGACTTTTTGGATGACTTGTTTCGTTGTGGCGATTTTTTTGAGTTTTAGAACGCTCAATATCTTAAATGCTCATATGACCATGATCGAAGTCATCATTCCATGTTATTATACTTGTAAGCGAAAAAGCACGCTAACTTAATTTAGCATCTAACTTCGCTTTAATCTCTACAAAAGGTCAATCTTTGTTAACAAATATTTTTTGGGGCTCGCACTTCATTTTTTTTTTATAATTGGAAAACGACGAATCCTACAAATTTTATATAATCTCAAAATAAAAACAACATTCTATAACACTCATGTAATATTAAACAAAAATAGCTCAAATGCCGCAGCGGGTGCCATCTGTAGGAGAAATCTGAGATATTTTCATCCCATCTTCATAATAATGAATTGAAAAATAATTTTTTTAAAAGATAGTTCCGATAATCAAAAATGAACTGTTAATAATGCTTTATAACGTAAGCTTTTTAGACAATATCGTCAACATAGATACTACCCCTTGAGAAGAATCTCAATTTATTTTTAAATAGAAAAGTTATTGTACTAACAGCACAAATTTTCGCTTGTTTTCCCAACATAAATTTCCGCTAAACTAGGTCAACGGAAGATATAAATTATTATTGAGTAGGTATGTAGTTTTAAAGGCAAACATTTATTAAGTAAATTAAAGTACAAAAATGCCGTTCGTGTTTTTGTTTCTTATTTATTTTTGAATTTTCAATAAAAGTCGTGGAATTAATTGGACAAAAAATGACATATAGGTGAAAAAAATGAATAATAATAAAAAGAAAATCGAGTAATTGTGATAAACAACACCTAAAATGAATTATTCCTTAAATACATCAATTATTAATGACTAAAATATGGTCGGACTTGCATTGTCTTTATTTTTAGTTTTACGACGTTTCGATTAGGTTGTATCTCTAATCGTTATCAAGTATAAACTGAATGTTTTGTCTTAAGACTACGAGCTTATATAGGAACTGTTTCCATTAAAGCGCAACGTTTCGCTTCACTGTACACACCTCAATGTGTACAGTGGTTGCCAAAAATTAGGTATCTCAACACTCGGTTTACTGAAGATTCCATTATTGTTTTTAATGTATGCTGCTTCTATAAATTTTCTTTTTTCATATTGGGTTCCATACATATTGCCGCAGCCTCAGACCATTTTATATGGTGTTGTTTATCCCAGGAGTGTTCTGCAATACCTGATCTCGACGTTTCCCCTTTCTGTGTATGAGTTTTATGTTCCTTAATTCTAACTTCTAGCGGTTGTGAAGAAGGAATATGTTTCTTGCTGTCCAGTGTTCGTTGTTCTAAAATTATTTATAACATCGTCAATTTAGTTTTAAAGGATAACCATTCTCTTGTAAATCGGATTTAATATTTGCTACCTCTTTTTCCAATGATTCGGCATTATTGCATATAGATATAGCGCGATTATAGAGGTTGCGTATAATTCCTCGTATTGTTACAACAGAATGATTAGAACTATGATTAAGATATTGTCCAGTATGTGTTGGCTTTCTGTATATTGAAGTTTTAATAGTTTCATTTGAACGGTTCACCATGACATCTAGGAAGGGCAATTGATCATTTACCTCTTTTTCCATGGTAAACTTAATTGTAGGTCGAATGGTATTCAGATGTTTCAGGAAATCAATAAGTTCTTGATCACTGCCCTTCCATACGATGAAAGTATCATCGACATATCTCAACCAGACTTTCGGTTTTACTGTTACCGTTTCTATGGCATGAGTTCCGAACCATTCCATATATATATTGGCGATGACTGGAGAGAGTGAAGAACCCATCGGAAGTCCGTCGTCCTAAGCGTCCTTTACTTGAAAGTAAGCACTACGTTGGCAACACTCCAAAAGGTCCATCACGCCGTCCAGTGGTAACGTGGTTCGATCTGATAAAGTAGTATCATTTGAAAGTCTAGTTTTAATTATGTCTAGTGATTCCCCTAATGGTACATTAGTATACAGACTTTCCACATCAAAGCTTATTAGTTTGTCGTCTGGTTCTAGATTGATGCTACTAATAATGTTCACGAAATGTGTAGAATTTTTAACATATGTGTTTGTCTTACCTTCTAAAAGTTGTATGATTTTTAAGAAAACTTCGCTAGTGCATTTGTTGGGGATCCTCTGGAGCTGGTTATTGGTCTCAATGGTATGTTCGTTTTATGAATTTTTGGAAGTCCGTAAAGATGTGGTGGCTTACTGTAGTGTGGTGTGCGCGTCGATCGTAAGTTGTCAGGTATATTGTTTTGGTATTTCCTGAGTATTCTGTAGATTTTTGACTCTATGGATTTTGTGGGGTCACGGGCTAATTGTCTATATTTTCCTTTTTTCAGGATATCTCCGATTTTTTGGTCGTACGTTACGATGTCCATTATCACTGTTGCATTTCCCTTGTCCGCTGGTAAAATCTTTATAGATTCTTCACAATTCCGTACATTAAGGGAACTTTGGAGAAAATAAGACGAATTGCCAGTAGTTATAATATAAAAACAGCCTTTAAATCAGGAAATATCCTTAGAGCTCATTTAACAAAAACAAAACCTAAAGGTACCGATAAGAAAGAATGTGTTTACAAAGTTCCATGCGAGTGGTGAAATGTATATTGGAGAAACCAAACAACCGCTAGAAGTTAGAATTAAGGAACATAAAACTCATACACAAAAAGGGGAAACGTCGAGATCAGGTATTGCAGAACACTCCTGGGATAAACAACACCATATAAAATGGTCTGAGGCTGCGGCAATATATATGGAACCCATTATGAAAACAAAAAAAAAATTAATGAAGCAGTATACATAAAAAGCAATAATGGAATATTCAGTAAACCGAGTGTTGAGATACCTAATCTTTGGCAACCACTACTTTGTAACATCAAATCATTGAGGTGTGTACAGTGAAGCGAAATGTTGCGCTTTAATGGACACAGTTCCTATATAAGCTCGTAGTCTTAAGACAAAACATTCAGTTTATACTTGATAACGATTAGAGATACAACCTAATCGAAACGTCGTAAAAATAAAAACAACCTTCAAACAAACGATCAATTATTAAGTCAAATAATATTTTGCCCTGTGTTTTTAAAAATTGGCGTTCAGTGTTACCATATTTTACAAGATTTGAACTGATGCGTCAATTTTAAGTAATTTGTTCGACTTAAATAACTATATGGCATTTTGCTATCCTTCATTCTTTTATTTAACGAATTTATTATAACGAATGTCACCACGGTGGCGGCTGCCCTTTTAGGCGATGTATTCAGCCATGCTTCAAGTAAGGGCAACATTAAATTTCCTTTTCAATTAGAGAAAGAAATGCTATTTCGTTTCACATCTAATAGTTGCCAGTTGCCATTTAATGTGTAGGGACGAGATTAATGCATGTCAAGAATATGTTAAAATCTGTCCCTGTGCCACCATATTGCTCTACCAGTCTTTATTAAAATATTGCAAACTGTTTTCCTGATACCGCCTTGTAATATTTTAAAATCCTCACCCTGCATAGAAAAATAAAGAACAAAAATCCACAGATACAAACTTGGAATCGGATTCCAATGGAGAATCAACAAAATTTACAATTTTTGCTGGTTAGGTAATAAAATAATATAATTTATAATTTTTCTAGTTTTAAAGTTCAGATCTTGATTATATTATTATTATAATCATTAATTATGACTTTTACTGTCAACTTATTTAATTTTAAAGTTAGCCGTATTAGTAAAATAAGAGCTCATAGTGTAAGCATTTTAAAAATTTTAATTTAATAGAAAGAATAAAAATGGGATTTCGTCCATTATAAACCTTCTAAAGTTAAGGATTTGTATAGAGAACTATGCCCTGAAGGCGGTTTATCATCTTAGTTGCCTATTTCGGAACTGAAATGGGCGGCTACTCAGGTGGCTGGCATGGTGGAGTGACTTCCATTACCTCCCATGTAAATAAATTACATAGCGCTGCTAGAGATGCTTTTGTGAAGTAAAAAGAATTGGGAAGAGGAGCAAAATCTTTAAAGAAATAGATTGTTGTAGATTACACATGGGTTTTAGCAAGATTTATTAGGAGCATAAGAATCAAAGAGTTTTACTCCTTCGGACATGTGACGATCTAAACAGCCGGGATTTATGTTATTCTGCAGCGTGACTATTTTTATAAATGGGACATAAGCAGGAATAAAATATTAGGAAAATGTTAAGACAGTAGGGCTCCGATATTGGCACTGAAGTTTAATGTTGTAACTTTGCGACTGGTGTTTGCGTACAAGGCTTTACTGAATAGTCTGACAAGGAACAGCTACGCAATCAGACTCGTGTGGGCTCCGGATCACTCAGAATATGCGGAATAGAAAGACAGATCATCTGGCAAAGAGAAATTTTGCGATTGAACCATCCCTATGGTACCTGTTCTAATTACCGTTGGTAAAATGGAATTAGAATTGTTCCTGGAAATTAAATTTATTGAATTATGGATAGAGGCTCATGACGTAAGTTGCGCTAAGGAAAATACAACTGTACCTTGCACACGATTTACTAGGGAGTTTTCCTGTTTAGAAACGAAATAGCTGCGAATTGTAGTGAAACTATCCATAAGACGCTGCTACCTGAGAAGCAATGTTCATATGATTAGTGCCGAAGATAACTCGATGTGTAAATGATATTTGGCTGAAACTATTGACCATGTCTTCAGAGAGTGACCAGCACTCAACGTACTAAAGCAGAAATATTTTGGAGATACAATTTTGTTACCAAATGTGGCTATTCAAGTTCAATCAACTGAGCTGCTGAAATTCGCAAAGCCGATCGGCTTCGAATAACCTGCAGCTATGGTTGGATGTAAAGCTTCCAATGAGGCCTAGACATCAATGATCAAGAATCATAACCTTTTGTTCATACCTTCATAACATTTATCTGTATCTCTACGAACACGTAATATATTTTATGTAATACTAATTACCCATTTAGATAGCTTTACCAAAAAAATATTAATGAGATAAAATGAGTGAATACTAAAATTTTAAGTAATTAAAAGTATTATTAATGTTAATATATATATATATATATATATATATATATATATATATATATATATATATATATATTACTGGCCTAACTCACTTCCACCTTAACTCAGAAATTATTGTCTGATTCGTCGTAGATTATTATGGAGTCATTTTCACGTTGAGCTGCCAATATAATCGGATAAATAAAATGAAACGATTTAAAAATAGACCTGAAACATGAAACGACTTAAAGAGATTTTAAATCAACAAGCTTCAATCACAATGGAGAATAGATGTTAGATTAATGAGGAAATGGTCTTATTACTACATAAGAAAAATGATCGCTCTAACATTTAAAAATATAACTATGTTACATATGCTACCTAAAACTTATTTTTCAGCATCATAATAACCTGGTTGAATTCGCCTTAAATCACACATTCATAGATAGATAGATGGATAGATATTTATTTGTGTCACAATTATTACAATTTTACACACGTCAAAATAAACATATAAAAATAAAAATTCCTACAAGATAAAATAACAATCACACTGACAAACTCATGAGCATCAAACTGGTGGTTTTCAATAAACAACAAAATATTAATTACCTATCACATCAACATATTTCAACAGGACACTAAATCTGCATTAATAAAATCGTCAAGTGAATAAAAGCTGTTTTGTATCAGTATATTTTTAACTTTGCTTTTAAACAGATCAAATGATAGGCTCTTTAGATGCAAAGGAAGCTTGTTGTAAAATCGAGGAGCATAATGATTGACAGAATATCGACTCTCAGTCAGACGTACAAAGTCAGGTGCCATGAGTGAAGCATGCCTTGTATTGTAATGGTGAATGTCACTATGCAGTGCAAATTGTTCCCGTCTTTCATGGATTCACAATAAACATTTAAATATATATATATATATATATATATATATATATATATATATATATATATATATATATATATATATATATATATATATATATATATATATATATATATATATATATACTGATAGCAATGTCAAAATGTTTAGATTCTTGAAATGGTTTTTGACGTATGCTCGAAAACGCAGCCCCATAATAATTCTAATGGCCTTCCGTTGCAGACTGAAGAGTTTGCCAGAATGCGGTAAATGCCTCAGATAAGAATTCCATATGATAGATGGGTGTGGAGGAGGCTGAAGTAAGCACTCATACATGTTTCATGATTTGCAACTCGCACCAGATTTCTCAAAAGAAACAAATTCTTTGAAACTTTGTTTGACACAATCTGAACGTGTTCATTCCATAACAACTTTTGATCCATATGTAATCCCAATAATTTAACAGTCTGCCGATCACCAATGAGCTGTTTTTGAGTAAATATGACATTTTTAGTTTTTTTACCACCACCAAGTGATTGACATCAAACCACAGCGAGGCCCCCGACCGCACCTCAAGCATCGCAAGCCGAAGGCTCGTTAAATCAGGGTTTCTATTAGCCAAAGTTGTGTCGTCGGCATAAAACACAACCCCGGAAGAAGAAGGGACATAATTTGGTAGATCGTTCATATGTATTATGAACAGGACAGGTCCCAATACCGAGCCCTGCTGCACTCCGACGCTTACTACACCGGTCTCTGAAAGATTATCATTATAATAAACACATTAAACTCTATTTTTTAAATAAAACTTAATTAGAGAGAGACTTGAAAAACAAAAACCAAAGTGTTTCAATTTTGTTAGAAGAATATCATGTGAGATGCAGTCGAAAGCCTTGCTGAGATCACAAAGTGTAATGTAATAATTTTCACGTCAGGCAAAGATAGTAATACCATAACATGACGTAACTTTAAAGCAGATCAAATTTGACAAAAAAGGGTCTATAACTTTTGTACATTAACGATACAAAAATACATTTTTTTTTCTATTTCAAGGTTTGTTTGTTGACTTATATAATACATATTAAAAGAAAGGAACACAAAATCAACCATCTCGAAATTCTAATTTCTGTGGCACCTAGATCCAATTTAAAACCAAAAAATTAGTCAATTTAGCTGTAATAGACTCAGGGATATTTATCAAATGGTTTTTGCTAAAGATCAAACTTTCCTACTTCTCAGAAAGTATGTTATTCAATATGGGCTTACTTTTATAACAAAAATTTAACCATATCATAAAAAATATTTGATAATACATAGAAAAAAAACGCCGCAGTTTAGTTCAGATTAATTGAATATGGTATGATATGCTCTTTTTAATAATTTTACCATAACACTAAATTGTATGATACCTTATTATTGTAATTAGGAAAATTGCATATGATACATGCCTACTAATGCCTAATTGCAAAGAAAAATTCTCAAAAAAAAAAAATTAAAAATTACAAAGGTAAGTTAAAAGTCTTCTGTTAAACTTCGCATTTGAATTTTTACGTGAATACTAATAACTTTTCAGAAAAGAGTTTCCCTGTATTCTGGATAAGAGCGAAAATTCAGTTATTTCCATATTTTTAAATAGTATTTTAAGAAAATAGCGCATACAATTTGAAAAATCGTTTGAAATATTTCTTAGTTATTTGTTGTGCAAGAACGAATGCTGGAGACTTTTCAAAAGAAGAAAAAATAGAAAGTGTTTCCTGTATGGTGCGGACTTTATCATGGAAACTTCATTACAGATGTGTATAACATATTTTATGTAGAATATATCTTATAAGCAATAGGTAATATTGTAAAGTATCGATCATATAATCCATCGGATTGAAATATTGTTAAGGGAAATTCAATTCTTAAGCTGAAAACAATTTTCTTGTTTCTAGAATATTTCAATATACAAAAAGCGTTAAAAGTACTAAATACAACAGAAAAAAGTAAGTTAATTGATTTTTATGAAAGGTTGGCGATGTAAATGCACAAATATTAGATTTTATACTTCAATACTGTAAAAATATTGTCAGTTACGACAGTCCGAACAGAATCCACAACGATACTTACAAGCCATTAAGTTTAAATTACTGATTGGAAAAAATACAATATTCTAATTATATTATTTAACAAAGACTCTGATTAATAGTTTTGTTATAAAAAGTCGTTATTCAATTCTTATTTTGCTGATCTTAGAGCGCAAACCGTTATTTTTCACAATTTACAAATCAATTTTTAATTGATAATCGAATTAAAATAAAGCATCACATTATTTGAAAATCACCTGTTTTTATTTTTCCACAATCAGATTATTCGAAAAATTTTACTTTAACTGCCGCCGCTGACTGTAAGTGAAAAAATGTCATTTTTAGGAAATCAATTGCTCGAAGTTCCTGTACAAATAGCATAAATTTTCCCTTGTTTTCCCTAAATAAATTTCGGCTAAAGTAGGTTAACGAAAAATGTAAATTATTATTGAGTAAGTAAGTACATGTAGTTTTGAAGGTAAACATTTATCAAATAAATCAAACAACACAAATAATATTTGTATTTTCGTTTCCCACTTGAGAAAATTTTACGGTGATTTTTCAATAAAAGTTATAGGTTTTTTAGGAAAATTATAGATTTGTAAGTAAAAAAAATATGGGTAGGTTAGGGAGGTATCAAGGTGCGCAGTTTGCAATCAAAGGCTCATAAATTGCAAAATACAAATGTTATCTGAAATCAATTATTTATTTATTTATCCCTATTATTATGGCAACAAATTGGCACACTTAGTCAATAGAAAAATCTTCTTAGTAATTAAATAAAAATTACAAATTGGAATATGTGCAATTTTATATTCAACAGTGTCTAAAATTACAAGTTGTTGTCGATACGATTGCGCGACTACGTTATTGGCATATATCACAAATAAAAGACCCAGAGCCATTATAATCTGAACAGTTTTCATGCCACCAACTCGCACACGTACTGCACTCGATTTAGTCTTCTTCTATTTGGTCCATATATGCTTTGCTGCATCCTAAAAATTCCCAAATTTTCTTTTTCTTATTAGTCTTTGGTTTTTTTTTATTTTTTTGTCTTTGGTTTATTTTTAGGATTATTTTTCTGTTCGTTTTATTTCTCTAGTTGATGTTTATATGGCGAACCTCTAACCACATCTGATTTTTTGTGCTTCCGACTAGAACCTTTAATTTGAATTGACTTTGAAAATAGATTTATCTCCGCTAACGGCGCTAAATTTATTTGGAGACTAGACCTCGCTTCTGAAACAGATGATGGCAACAGTGAGTTAACCAATCGAGATAAAAATCTGCGTTTATAAAACTGGAATCCGAGACCATACCGATAGATGCAGGTGGTTCATTGACTAAGAGTTCTACCCTCATCCCCTTTCCACCAAATATAAAAGCAGGTGGAATTAAACGGTCAGTCGCAGACACAGCATTGACGATAGTCACATTTGTGCCTCGGTCTGCGCTAGATATTTTGTTGACAGAATGCTTACCCTGTCTACATAATACTTTGGGATGTTTGTTAGGTATACTTGTCTCATCCATTTTGTAAATAGATTAATATGGAAAGTTATATTTCTCCATTACAGCCATCAAATTTATGTAAAACCTCTCTACTTGTGGCATGTTGAATCCTATTACTCGTATAATGATCGTCGATGTTGGTTGCCTAAGAAAAAAATCTAGATGTCGCACTTACAAGCATTTTGCCTCAAAAACCGGACAAAATTAATAACATCGTTGTTTTTGACTCTAGATGTGTCAAAATCAGTATTCTGGGATTTTGAGGGCGATAAGTTGATTTCTGGCATTACTTTACCAATCGGCTGAAGGGGCGCTGACTTAGGGTGGGGAGGGGGAGGAGAGTAATATTTAAAAAACGTAATGGTTATCGTTTTATGTGTTTTTAAGTGCTCCAATTTCATTTCTGGCATTACTTTACCAATCGGGTGAAGGGGCGCTGACTTAGGGTGGGGAGGGAAAGGGGAGTAATATTAAAAAAACATAATAGATATCGTTTTATATGCTGACTTAGTGTAATTGTACGTTTTCCCATAAAAAATCTATCTCAAGATAAAAACAAAGCCTCTTTACTGTGTGATCAAGTAGGTCCTGAAGCACAACTTCAACACTCGTCTCCGTAACTCGGATTGACTCTGGTTTTGGATAGCAGAGTTTGTTTGCATCTCTAATTAGAGTATACCAAGGAAATATACCCTTATTGGAATCGTATAACAACTCCCACTGCTTCCTTGTAAAGTCACCTTCAACAAAGATTTGCAAAGCTTGTTCAGGTGTGTAATTTTTTACTTTCGGTTTCTGAGCAGTATTTATTACCTTCCTATAAAGTTTGGCTCTTGTTGGTGTTGAAGTTGCATCTATTATAAGTTTAGAGGCCGCGGCATTTCCAGACATTCGTTGACGTACGCTGGCTGCATAGGTCAGCTCCTCAACAGGTACCTGTTCGCGGAGTTCTTTAGCATTTCGTCGTTTATTACGATCATGTAATTCTTGGAAATGCTTCCTTGGGCGTCCCGTAGAATTCGTGTCTCAGTTATGTACTGGTATTGATATATTAAGCCATTTCTCGTTTTTTTTTTCAAAAATCTTTCTTCAATATAGTTAGATGATATCCATCTTTTCTTCAAATCACTATTAAAATGTTTTAAATCGTGACTTAAGATTTGGTACTCGTTTTGGAGACATTTCATCATTTCGCAAAGCTTATGTTCCATAAATGATACCTTATCTTCAAGTGTGTTGGATGTGCTTTGTTTAAAAAGCATGTATATCATTTTACGAAATACCTCAATAACATTTGATGTCAAATTTGTACCAATAGGGAAAAAAATATGTATGTAAGTAAAAAATAACCAAAATTATTGCAAAAAAAAACCGTGGAACTCAAAACGGTTTTTTGAAGAGGTGTAAACATGTGGAAAATGTTTTGATATGGCTAATATCTATAGTTTATTATAAAAAAAAAGAATTATAGCCCGACCTAGCTTGGAACATTTTCAAAAACACTAATTAGTTAAAAAGAAAAACAAAAAAATAGAAAATTTTCTTGCATATTGTTTTAGGTCCATAAGAATACTAAACAGTCATTATATTTTTAAATAATATATATTAGAATTAAATACATACTTTGTTCTTCACATTCTATCACAAAAAATTTTTTTTTTAATATTCACTTTAGAAAATACCAAACACCAAACACAAGTCTAAAAAAAATCTATCAAGAACGAATGCGTGCGTATTGAACGAAGCTTAGATTGCAGTTAACTGTGCTGAGCGTAGCTGAGTGGAGGGGCCACTTTATCATATTTTTATGATAGTACGGTTACTCAGGTATACAAAAAAAAATAAATTCGACGATTATTTGTCTAGTTTGCATTTCTCCTTTTTGTCCGGTTTTTGAGGCCAAATGTTCGTTAGTGTGTCGCTTCAAAAAGAAACGTAATCACTCTTTTCCTGGAATTTTAGTTTTTTTGTGGAATCTATAAGGAATGCTGTTTTTTTCTGCATACTCGTACGCGTACATGATGAAAAATATACTTGCACCTAGTTACATATATAAATAAATGCATATTTAGAAGAAACCAACTGAACCAATAAGTTCGAAACCGGTCTAGAGATGGTGGTGCACTACCAATGGAAAAAGTTTTCATATTTTTTGGTAGTTTCTTGCAATCTGAAGTAGTAATTTTGATTCCTAACTAGAATAAAAAACTGTTGTCTTTATAAGGCTTTTTCAGATGATTTCTTCTAAATATGCATTTATTTATTTATCTATTCCAGCTGCAGGTATATTGTTCATCATCAACTATTTAAATAGATCTCGCAAGAGATTTTCTCTCCAGATTGAAACAAATTTCGGGAGATGGCGCAAATTGTATGGAATTTTTTGTTTAGTTGCTTAAACGACTCACTTTCCTTATGACGAGGTGTACTTGCCTGCCCTCTACTGACGAAAACCAGTGGGTCCGAAACCGACCTACAGATGAGGGTAGACTACCGATGGGAAAAGTTTCCGTCTTTTTCTTGTGATCTCTCGCAATCTAAAGTAGTGTTTTTGATTCCTAACGAGAACAAAGCACGCCTGTCCTTATAAGATTTTTTCAGTTGGTTTCTTCTAAATATGCATTTGTTTACTTATGAATACCAGCTGTAAATATATTTTCCATCTTCTACTATTTAAACAGATCTCAAAAGAGATTTTTTTTTCAGATAGAGGAAATTCCAGGAGATGGCCCAGCTTGTATTGAACTTTTGGTTTAGTTTCGTATAAATTGCTTAAACGGCTCACTTTTCTTATGGTGAGGTATATATACTTGTCTGCTCTGTACTGGTGAGAACCAATGAGTTCGAATCCGGTCTACAGATGGCGGTACAGTACCAAAAGAAAAAGTTACCATTTCTTTCCAGTAGTTTCTGGCAATCTGGAGTCTTTTCCAATTGGTTTCTTCTAAGTATGCATTTATTTATTAAATATAAATCTGTAACAATTGATAGTTTGGTGGCCGAGAATTTTTATACAGCATGGTGTTACTTTTAATATACATCTATGTTACTTTCTTTCACACAATTTTCGTTAAATTTGACGCACAATTTTGTACTGTGTGTTTATTAAATTTCCATTAATACTAAAATGTAATGAGAGATCGAATTTTTTAAATTTTTATTGACACAAATTTATTGAATTAAAATTAATTTTACAATTAAGAATTAAAATGTTGTTGAATAATTATTTAAAAAAATTTAATTAAGACAAATAAACAAATTAAATTTCATGAAGCTATCTAAAAGCGATCTAATGCTCTCTCCTTGGTACTCATATGTATACATAATATCCTCACGCTCTTACTTACAACGGCCCTGGGGTGGGGGGATGTTAAACCCTTCCGATAATTCTGGCTGCTTACAAAAAGTCTTAAATTGGTCACCTTAATAATAAATATAAAATTCAGTGCAGATGCCCCAATTTATTCTCCGCGTACGGCGAAAGTTATGTTAAATTTTATGCACTACATATTTGTACAAAATCTTAGCTTTACTAAAACAACGTAGATCTGATTGCTTGGGATCTTGGGCTATTAACTTATAATCCAAAATAATTTTAATAATATATATATATATATATATATATATATATATATATATATATATATATATATGAAGTAAAATGCGAACAGTAAATGCAAACTTCGTTCCAACCATATCCTTTCCATGTTGGAGGTTACACAGTTTGACCAAATTGCTAAGGAACATAATTTGTCGCTATGAAGCGATAGCGATAGTTGCTCCGAGGTAGGTGGGGGTAGATACATTCGAGAAAGCGGGGCGTAAAGTTGTAGCTTCGCTTGGTTTAGTTAGCATCATGAAGTGGACGAAGGTGGAGCGCAAGTTCGCTGTGGAAGCATACTTTTTTAACGATCGTTTAATCTTCGCCACACAACGTGGATTTCGCATCCATTTTAATATTTCGCCTCATGGTTGTATATTTGGCCGGCAACACCTTCAGGCAAACTGGTGATGTAAAGAAAAAAAACCTGATTTTCTATAAAGACCAAGGTCACCACGAAACATTGTCATGGTAAGGTTTTCTGTTCTGCGATCCCTTCAGCGCTCTGTCCGCAAATATGCAGAGGTTGTTGAAATCTTTGCTCGTACTGTGAGGCGAATCTTTCATGAAAAATTAAAAGTTCATCCGTACAAATTAGCTGTGGTGCGAGAACTTGATACATCTGATTTTGTTGCTCGGGAAAATGCATGTGAGGCGCTTCTTGATCACACATTTGTTTTCTTCTGTGATTAGGCTCACTTCCATATCTCAGGGTCTGTAAATAAGCAGAATATGCACTATTGGAGCCCTGATAATCCCAGAACACTTCATTAGCGTCCCCTACATTCGCAATATGTAACTGTTTGGCGTGCACTATCGCGAGTTGGAATAATTAGTACACGGTATTTTGAAGGAAACGAACCACCAGTTTCCGTGCCTTCTGAACATTATGTCCACATGATTCAGAAGTTTTTTCTGCCAACACTCAATGAGATGGATGTTGGAGATGAATGGTTTCAGTAGGATGCCGCTATGATACACACAGCGCGTCAATGATTGTTTTGTGGCAACACTTCGCAGGATGCTTCCTATCCTTGAGGAGTGATCTGCACTGGTCACGGTCGCCTGATTTAGCCCCTCCGATTATTTTTTAAGGAGCTATCTAAAATCACTTGTTTACAATGATCGTACTAAGACTCACATTCGTCAAGATATCTCCAACATACCTGTCAATTAGCTGTAAAGAGTTGAATGAAACTTCCGAGTTCGATTAACACAGTGTATTGAGAATAATGGACATCAACTGACTGATATCATCTTTAAAATATAAAAATGTTGTACTGCATTACCTTTTTTAAAATTGAGTTTTAAAATAAGCAAGTCGCTCTGTCCCCTCTGTATAACAGACAAGCTGTGCCTCACAACACTAGTCCACCATAAAACTTGCCAGAATAAACAACTAATTGACTTTCATTAATCGAGAATAAACAACTAACTGACTTTCATTAATCGATAAAATAAAGAGATTTATTAAGTTTCTAAGAAAAATTTGCCGTATTCTCCTGACTTCGAAAATTTTGTGCCGCGCACGGAATTAAAGTAAAAAACGATCTCATCAATAACATAACACGCTATTGCCAAATGTTCACTGAAACTTTTGAAGAATATTTTAAAGACGACTATTTTGAATTCGTTTGAATAAGAAACCGATTTAATTTGAATAACATTCATGGAATCCTAATTAAAATGGAAAAAGGGTTTTTTGATACGAGCGGCAGGAGAAATGTTTTATCTCTAACAAAGAAACGATTTTTTTTTGATATTTTAATTTTTCAATATAATCTCCCGTAACTTCAACGAACTTCCTTCATCTTTCCTGTACCAATTTAATTCTATTTTAAGAAAGATATATTTGTTGACTTTCAAATTGAAATTAATATTCTCCTTTAACTGGTTATGGTTTGCTAAATAACTTCCTCTAAGACATGTTTCAAAATTTAAGAATATAACGAAGTCAAACGGACCAAAATCTCGACTATACGGTGAGTGGTCCAGCTCAAAAAAATTATACTCGCTGAGGATGAATTGACTCCTTTTTTGATTTCTTCTAACTGAAACCAGGATATCAGTAGTAAAATAACCAACAGGGAGAATCCCAGTAGTAAGACAACCGGTAGGGCGGATACCAGGAATAAAATAACCAGTAGGTAGGATACCAGCAAGGAGGACCCGGATGTTGTTATTGGGGTTTAACAGAATTCCTTTGTTGACACGTGCCAAAATGCTAAAATCCCCTATATCTGGGTTTATGCTGGTAAAAATAACTCAATAAGCGCCAAACAGGTGGAAGATAAAGTAACCAATAAACTAAACACAACTACCGGGGTAAGAAACGATGTTCCAGCCCAAAATCTTCCAAAGGATCGTTCAAATAAATTAAGATGGAAAACTACAGTTTTTTCAGCCGAATCAAATCGGAAAAGTGGAAGTCAGGGCATATGGTCTCGATCTTATTTATATCAAAGCGCACAACACCTTTCAAAAAAATTATAGCTCAAAATAACCCAGGCCATCATCAGTCGACTGAAATAAATTTGTTCAATAAACCAGTTCATTATTCATTAGCATTTTTCGCTCAAAAATAAAAATAAGTATTCTAATAGCTATTTTTAAATTAAAGAAATATATTTCAAGTGAAGGAATCAATTTCCTGAAGGCGAGCCACAGAAATTAAGCAATCTAAAAAATATTAAAATGCATAAATGGTATAAAATCACCTGACAATGTAAATTTTACTCAGTTAGTAGTAGTAGGAAAACCGAGATCTCTCTGAAAAAAACGTTACAGTAAATTCAGCGCCAATAAAAAACAACCACACATAGTGTAGTAAAATATCAATAATAATGGTCAAACTGATAATGTAATATAACTTACAACCATACTTTGTGGTGTAGGAAAAACTCAAAAAAATAAAGGTAACCGAGCTGGGAAAAAGTTAGTAAGGAAATAGACTATGAGGTTTCGAAATAGAGTAAATCCAAAGATGCAAAATGAAATGCTTTCTTTCATAGAATTGCTAAAATATATCGTGTTTGTTCCATAAAGTGAGTATGTATAAAAATATGACAAAATTAACTGAATTATTCATAGTAAACTTAAGCTGAAATTTGAATAACGGTGCGTCTTCTTCTTCTTCTTCTTCTTCTTCTTCTTCTTTCTAACACAGTTAACCATGCTAGTAGGCTGTTGCCTGTTTATTGCCATCACGTCTTCCCCGGAAGATGAGGTCCAGCATTCTCGTCATGGTTTTGGTGGTCTTCCCCGTGACCTTTTTCCTACTGGGTTATTTATTTTTGCGCTTTTAACGAGTCTACCGTCCTCCATTCTCCCTAGATGTTTGTTCCAAAATCTTCGCCTTTGTCTAATCCATCTTCCTATGTCCTGTATCCCGCATTGTAGTCTGATTTCTTCATTCCGTATTCTGTCGTGTAGAGTTTTGCCTTGTAATCTTCTTAATGTTTTCATTTCGACTTTTCTCATCATTTGCAGAGTTCCGCCTGTATCTGGTCTTATTTCTGCCGCGTATGCCATGATGGGTCTTAGAGCCGTTTTATATATCTTAGTTTTGCTTTCGGTATTAAGGTATTTGTTCTTCCAGACAATTTCTTTTAGGCATCCCGAAATTCTAGCCGCTTTCATTGTTTGCTCTCTGTATGTATTTCCCATTTTGTATCCAGCTGTTCTGAGCAGGTTTTCTATTATTTTATCCATTTTTAGATTAAATATGAATGGACTGAGCGAATCGCCTTGTCTAATTCCTGTGTTTACATATATATCTTCCATTGTTATATGTCCTACTCTGATTTTTATTCTGCACTGGATGTTAATATCGTATATTAGGTTAATTAGCCTATGGTTTAGATCTTTTGTTCTCATTATTTCTAAGACGTTCTTTAAGCGTACTCTGTCAAAAGCCTTGGTCATATCAACGAAGCCCATGTATGCAGGTTTATTGAATTCTAGGAATTTTTCAGTTATTTGTTTGACAATGAATATTGCGTCAATAGTGGATCTGTTATTTCTGAAACCTTGTTGTTCTTCTCGTATACTTATGATTTTGGCGATTTCTTCTAGTATAGTTTTTGTGAATGCTTTGAGAATGCTATCAAGCAGTATGATTCCTCGATAGTTTTCGGGGTGCGCTTTCTGTCCTTTTTTCAAAATGGGTATTGTTACACTATTCTTCCATTCATTCGATATTTTTTGTTCTTCTATGATATTCTTGAATAAGGTTAATATTTCATTCCATAGCTTTTTCCCTCCGTATTTAAGCATCTCATTAGTGATTTCGTCTGGTCTAGGGCTTTTTCTATTCTTACGGGACTTTAAGGTGTTTTCTATCTTGTCATTTGTTAGTTTTATGCTATCGTCCTCCTCATATTCATTTTGTATCTGTTCCATGTTCTCCTCTTCCTTATATAGATTTTTAAAGTATGTTTCTCACTGCTCTAATGTGATTTTATTAGTTCTCATGGTATCTTTGACTTCAAGCTTGTTTCGTCTTAACATTCCCCATATTTTTGTCTGGCTTCCATACATGTCTCTCTCCATCCCTTTTGTGAACCTTTCCCAATGGTTTCCTTTTAGTTCTCTTATTCTTGGAACAACTACCAGAAAGAACGGAACGAGGTAAACGTAAGAATAAGAGAACGCAAAAATAACGGTGCGTAATTTTGTTAATACATTATATGACATATGCACCCGAAACATGTGTATTGGTAAAGCTTAATACGGGGAAAATAAAAGTTGCCCAAAAAAAAAATGGAGGTTTCAATAGTAAACGTTAGAATGAATTACATAAAAACAAAACGTCTATCCACATCTTTTTAGAGTACACCAAATTGAAAAAAAGGTTCTAGCCACTTTAAGGCTGTCCAATATTCTACGGTTTTTGAAGGAAATAGGCCGGAAGATCCTGCAAGGTATCCCTAACGACCTAACAGCATAAGAGAAACACAATACATCTATTAGGTCGCAGTAAATTGATCCCCATTTCCACATGTATACATGCATTATATTGGATTGGGAAAGTAAAAAGTAAGAAACAATTAGAAAAATTTAGGGTAATGTTATATAACTTATGGAATCCCATCATTGGGTAGAGTTCTCAGCTGAGTCATTAACCGTCGTTATTAATATTCTTACTTATTGTTTTATGTTAAAGAGATTGAAATAAATAACGGAACATCAAACGAAAAACACATTTCATACTATTATATACAGTTCGATTTTTAAGTCAACCTCCGATCTTTATAATATCAGGTTAATTCAAATCAAAATAAAAATAATAGTTATCCGATAGATTCATACATCATTTCTGCATAATATTGCCTATAATTATTTTTTGAAACAACTCTCTATCTTCGTCAATTTCAAAGCAAAAAACCTAATCAAATAAAGGCTATCAAAAATATTTAATAGGGTTAACATACAAAAAAAATTATGATTGTAGTGTGTATTACGTGGTACTCTATAAAAATGTTTTTGAATTTCACATGTTTACCTTTAGAATACTAGGAAAAATCTAATTTAGAACTTAAGGTTTGATACTGTGGAAAAAAATTAAAGTTTAAAGTTTGGTTTACTTGTTGCATTTCTCAGTTTAAACTTTTTCTTGTTAACTGAGGCTAGTTTTAAAGCTACACCATACTAGTAAATTAAGAGATAAAATAACATGTTAGTTTATTCGCTTAAGTCTATTTATTCTTTATTTTTAGGTGCCAGGTGGTATGAAACGCCGCGTACTTCGATGGTATGACTACTCGTGGTCTAGAGGTAGGATACAAGGGGGTGGAGACATCAATACAGCCTTAGGTCTTCTCCCTGATAAACTTAAAACCGAGTTAGCCCTTCATGTCAATTTAAGCGTCCTTAAAAAGGTAAGTTATACGGTAATGCACCTTTGTAGGTGTAGCATCCCTCAATTTGTCTATAAAAATCATTATAAAAAACGAGAATTCTATGATACGATAGAAATCAAAAAAAAAATAATAACGCTGTAAACTCAAAAACTGACACGAGACAATTAAGTAAAATATATAATAATTTATTTAAATAGAAAATATCCACATGTTTTAGCAAACAGCCACCATTTTGTCACCTCTAAGTATATTATCCTCATCTATTAATACAAAGAAGTAAAAACACTATTGAAAAAAGATAACCTTCCGGCATACAAGTTCAGTATAATTTATAATTTTAAAGTATTTGTTCTGTCTCCGTTTTGTTTTATTTATTATTTTGATGTTGCGAGAGTTCAAATTAAGGTAGGATTAATTTTTAATTAATATATATAATAGCAGGGTGTTCAAACGTAATATTTTTTGCAATATTGGTTGTATTTTAATAAAAAACAAGAACTTAAAACCCCAAGAAAACCCTCCAAATATGTATATATATACCGGGTGCCAACGAATCTATTAGACAAGTAATAATTTCTAGAGTATTATGTGTATCAAAATGAGAATTGGTACAGGTAAATGTTATGTGAAGAGGAGAGTTTTCGCGTATTTTCCACTTTCCGGTCATTTCCGATTTCACCGAAAATGGCCCCGGTTTTGAATTCTTAAATAGAACACCCTGTATATTTTAACATCTTTCAATTTTTGAGACAATTCTAGATCAGAATGTGACATTTTAAAAACTTTTTACGTCTACTTCATTTTTTTAGAGCCACTTTTAAAATTGCATCTAGGTGGCCATGATCGGACGCAAACTAATCTAACGGCCTTAGGTGATGTCAAAAAAATACAATCGCAAAGTTTTAGTTACTAGTATGAAAAACAGGAATAAGACAAGTTGACAAAATTAGGTTTTCATTTCTAACTATTAATTTTCAAATGGCGAACCCTTTTTGACAACTACTTTTCGAAAAAAGCATTATTTGACGAATCTAACGGTACTAATTTATTTGCGATTGGATTAGACATAAGAACAGAAATTAAATATTATTAAGCAAAATACTGGATAATTTATTTACTTATGACAAGTGTGCCATGGACAGCCATGATGCATAATAATTTGCAACTGTTTTTATCAAGTCTTCTTTGGAAAACAAAGCACTCACTTAAGTAGATAATGACAGTGACATACGCTCTAAGAACAGACGTAAAAGTTTCTTAATTTTCGTTAAGTTTAGTTTAAATTTTCTTTAAAATAATGTATACTCAAAGTGAAAAAGTGGATATGTTATTAATATTTGGAGAGTGTCATAGAAATTCAAGGAATGCTGCCGAGTTGTATGCTCATGGATATCCGAATCGGCAACATCCAGCCCATCAGTATTTTCCGTATGTCGAGACTCGTTTTGGGCAAATAGGAAATCAAGAGGCGGAACAGAGGTTTATCATAAATGAAGAGACTGAGATTAACGTACTTGCTATGGTTGAGGTTGATAAAACAGTTTCGTTAAGAAAAATTAGTCAAGAACTGCAAATAAGTTATGAATCAGCAAGAAAAATACTGAAAAAGCATGGATATCGAGCATTTAAATATCAGTTACATCAACATTTGTATACTGAGGATGGCGATAGACGGGTAGTGTTTCGTGATTGGCTGCTTCAAAATCATAGAGTTAACCCAAATTTTATCGATTTTATTCTATTTTCCGACGAATTTCCATTTACAAATAATGGCATGTTCAATAATCAAAATACTCGGTACTGGGCCCAACAAAATCAACATGAAATGAGAGAGGGCAATTTTCAAGAAAGATTTGGCGTCAATGTCTGGGCTGGTATCGTTAGAAACAGAATAATTGGGCCAATATTGTTTCAAGGTCAGTTAACAGGGGTTAGATACTTAGGTTTTCTTCAAAATGAAATCGAAAATCATCTCAATGTTATACCCTAAGCAGTTTTACGGTGAATTTACTTTAAACAAGATGGAGCACCGCCTCACAATACTAGACAAGTTCTTAATTATTTAATAGAGCATTTTAATAATCGAATTATTGAAACCAATGGTCCGGTACGGTGGCCAGCCCGCTCACCGGATCTTACTGTGCTCGATTTCTTTGTCTGGGGATATGTTAAAGAAAGGATTTACTATGGAGCAGCCCCAGCTACTCTTGAAATATTAGAAGAAAGAATTTTACGGGCATTTAGAAGTATAACGCCCCAAATGCTACAAAACGTGTTGAGAGAAACAATTGAAGGAGCTGAAATGTGTCGTGAAAAAGAAGGAATGCACTTTGAACATTTACTACACTAAACTTTTTAACAAATTCAGCTATTGTAGTTTCAAATATTTTAAGTGCGTCGTCTAAATTATTAGTTTATTTTGTTAGTTTTTTGTTAATTTTATTAAATTTTTAATCCAATTCCTGTCTTTCATACTAGTCACTAAAACTTTGCGATTGTATTTTTTTGACATCACCTAAGGCCGTTAGATTAGTTTGCGTCCGATCATGGCCACCTAGATGCAATTTTAAAAGTGGCTCTAAAAAAATGAAGTAGACGTAAAAAGTTTTTAAAATGTCACATTCTGATCTAGAATTGTCTCAAAAATTCAAAGATGTTAAAATATACAGGGTGTTCTATTTAAGAATTCAAAACCGGGGCCATTTTCGGTGAAATCGGAAATGACCGGAAAGTGGAAAATACGCGAAAACTCTCCTCTTCACATAACATTTACCTGTACCAATTCTCATTTTGATACACATAATACTCTAGAAATTATGACTTGTCTAATAGATTCATTGACACCCGGTATATATATATATATATATATATATATATATATATATATATATATATATATATATATATATATATATATATGTCATAAAAAAGACGTCCATTTAATATATAATATTTAATCAATTTATATTAACAATAAGATATTAAAATCTGATATTTAATATACAAATATATTAGCAATTTTAAATTTGTTCACTGATTAAAACTCTGACAAAATTGTATTACATTTGGTCAAGCGAAACAGAAGTTATTTTGAGAAAACTATATTTTACATCTCTTGTTTGAAGGAGAGTAGAATATGTCGGCGTGGGGACGTTTTTCAAAAAGCAAATTTTGGAAAATATGATGTTATTTTCATCACCAGATAAATTCACTTATGATTTTTAACATATGTATAACATTTTTGTTTCAAGGTGACGATATTCCAAGAGTGCCAACCAGAGTTCCTTAGAGATTTAGTTTTAAAAATGAAAGCCTATATTTTTACCCCAGGCGACTCCATTTGTAGAAAAGGTGAAGTAGCCAGAGAAATGTTTATCATAGCAGATGGAATTTTAGAAGTAATAAGTGAGGCCGGAAAAGTGCTAACCACAATGAAGGCAGGCGATTTTTTTGGCGAAATCGGGATTCTTAATTTGGATGGATTAAATAAGTAAGTATACTTAAATTATAACTTCAAATACCTAATTTGGTGAAATTCTCGGCAGAATATTATTCATGCCTTAAACACATCAAAAAAACTGATATTTATTGGTTGTCTGGTTATATATAATTTGACAAGGAATTACATTAACTGTGTAATTAAAATTATTATTAAACTTCATCATCATTAGCAATTACTATTCTTAGTCATTTTGCTCCACGATGGTTATATTGTTTAAAAACATGAAGGAAAATATTTTTAAATAACTTTTATCTCTAGAAGAGTAAATTAGTTCACTTTTAGACAATTTAAAATATTAACTCTTATACTTACAGAGGGTTAATATAATAAAATTAAAGTCCAAATATAAAACATTTCAAATTAAAAAGTATCATTACTTTGCTTTATGGACCAATGACAGAGCTTTAATTTCTGCTTGTGTCAATAGTACTGGAGAAATTTGGATCTAATACTATTTTTATTATTGGAAAAGTTTCATTCCGACATTCCGATTTGAAAAAAAAAAGTAGGAGAAGTTAGATTTTTTAAATTAAAGTTCTTTAGTTCCTGTCTTTCCTCATATCAAATAAAGGGTGTTTTTTTATAGAGGTATAGAACTTTAAGTTGGCAACACTTTTTTAACTGGCGGCCATTTTGTCAGCTGTTAAGTGATTTATATTTAGTTTGGTTTGGCATTTCAACATGAATAGACTGAGTCCTGAACAACGCTTCCAAATGGTGCAAATTTATTTTGAAAATCATGGTTTTGTTCGAAATACGTATCGCGCACTACGTCCATTTTACGGTCAACATAATCGTCCATCAGAGCAATTAATTCGATTAACTATGGAACGTTTTCGCACCACGTTTACTTTAAATGATATTACGCATCCACAAAGACGTTGTACAGTGCGTACAGAAGAAGTCATTGCTACTGTAGAGCGTAGCGTAGAGGAAGACCCGAATCAGTCTATCCGCCATCGTGCACAGGAATCGGATATGTGTCCTTTCACTTTATAGAAGATTTTGCGGAAAGATTTTGGTTTGCGTGCTTACAAAATCCAACTCGTGCAAGAATTGAAGCCACACGATCACCTAGCAAGGCATAGATTCGGTGAATGGGCCCAAAACAAGATTACCGTTGATCCCGATTTTCATAAGCAAATTTTGTTTAGCGATGAAGCTCACTTTTGTTTGAATGGATACGTCAATAAACAAAACTGCCGTATTTGGAGTGATGATAATCCTCAAGTGTATGTTGAGACACCGTTACATCCAGAAAAACTGACTGTTTGGTGTGCTTTATGGGCTGGTGGAATCATTGGTCCGTACTTCTTAAAAAACGATGCTGGTCAGAACGTTACCGTCAATGTAACCGCTATAGAGCCATGATTACTGACTTTTTCGTTCATTAATTGAACAACCATGATGTGCAGGAGCTGTGGTTTCAACGAGACGGCGCAACATGTCACACAGCTCGTGCCACAATTGATTTATTGAAGGAAACGTTTGGTAACCACATAAATTCATGTTTCGGACCCGTGAATTGGCCTCCAAGATCGTGCGACTTAACGCCGCTAGACTATTTTCTGTGGGGATATGTGAAGTCGCTAGTCTACGCCGATAAGCCCGAAACGATTGATCATTTGGAGGATAACATTCGCCGCGTTATTGCCGATATACGGCCACAAATGTTGGAAAAAGTCATCGAAAATTGGACTTCCAGGTTAGACTACGTCCGAGCCAGCCGTGGCGGTCATATACCAGAAGTCATATTTAAATTATAATGCCAGAAGGTTATCTTTCGAATAAGGTAAATTTCATGTCAATTTAAAAAATTCATCTTTGTTTTATTCCATTTAATAGTTCTATACCTTTATAAAACACACCCTTTATTACATGTTTCCAAAAAAATTAGGGGGATTATTTATAGCAGAAGAGGTGCTAAAGAAATCGAGTTTATTTCTTTCCACTTAGTTATCTAAAAAATTATGAAGTTTTAGTCAATCGAATGTATTATAAAATATTTTCTAGATTAAAAGTGAATCAAATAATTTATTCGTATACACAATATTATGTCTTAAAAAAAATAATTTAATGCTATCCTACTGTTTTGATGCACCCTGTATAGTCTCATATATTTTTAAAATGCGAAAATTTTTCCTGTAGGTTATAAACTTACTCTTACGCTTTGTGCAGAGCAAACACTGATAACTTGGCAGACCAACTACGGTCGCAAAGTCACGTATATATATTTTGAAATTGCAAGTTAAATAAAAGTCTACCTCTCGAAATTTTAATGCATTACCAGCTGGTTCATACTTCCAAAATTAAGAACTAAGAGAGAATTTACATTAACAATTTTCACTTACAAGTTAAATACTACATTTCACTTTCATCTATATATAATTAATACTATGCAACTAAAAAATTGACGAACATTACATTTTTTACTTTAATTCTTAATTTCGGCCTAATTAGTTGCAGCGTATGTTTGCAGCTAGAGGAAAAATAAATAATTACATTGAAATATAAAAAACAGCATTACAAACAAATAGAGCTGAATGAAAATCTGTCATAAAATAGTCGAAATACTTTCAAATAAAATTAATTATACAATCTATAGGTTAGAGTATAAATGGGCGATTTTGATTGACCATCTTAATATTTACTAATTATTAAATTTGAAAGTATGAACATCGCATTTTTATTCTTTAGTGTAAGTGTTCATTTAGTAAAAAAATTTAGTCTTAGTTGATAACAGGGTTTAATAAATCTGGACATTTGTTTTGTGGTCTATAATATTATTTATGTTTTGAGCCAAATTTCTGAAAGAAGCGTTATTTCTTAGCGAAAAAAGTATTCTTCTTCGGTCTTTATGTGTTCAACCGTTTTCGAGATATCTGCGTTTCCACATCACAATGCATTCAAAATAACATCGTACAACTTATTAAATTCATATTTAGAAAAATACGAAGCTGTGAGAAACCAATGCAAATAATTTAATGTGTCTTTTACTTTACAACGAAATAATGTATGTTAGTAAAAGTTGTTATTTTATAGTATTAAGTTTATTTTATTCAAAGATGCTACGGCATAATCAATATTCTAACTAAATTCAGAGATATTCTCTATGTCTATGCTGAACGAAACTCATAGTAGTCGTGCTGCTACTAGGAAATATTTAGAGAGTTCAACCAGATCCAAAAAAGTCGACGTTTTTTTATCAACTTAGATGAAAGGGGTTGGTTTTATACCAAAACTCCTGTTGTCAGATCAAATACTTTAACGGTAGTGGAGGAAAGCAGATTGTGATTCTTATTGCGGCACTAGATGCTTGGTAGCTGCTACTACTATTAGTAAACAAACAGTGTCACTGATGGCTCTAACTAACAAATTCTATTCTTAACATTTTACGTCTGTGCAAAATTTATAGGAAAAAGACACCAGCCAGAATGAAATGTTCTAAAAAAGTGAAAACTCGATATTCCTTAAAATTATAATTACTGATGAGGCGACGTTTACAAGGCTTGGAATCCCTAGCCGGAAAAACACTCATTCAATTGAAAATCCACGTCTACCGAGAGAAAGAAGTTTTCAGCAGAAGTTTTTAGTGAACCATCGACAGTCGTTTGATTGAACCATTTGATAATCCACAAACACTTAATAGTGATGTATATTTACCATTCTTATAATATTCTTATTTAATCTGCTAGAGGATCTACCTTTAAACATAAGGCATAAAACGAAGTTTATGCGAGATAAATAAATAGACACGGATTCAAGGTGGAGTGGGGACAATGGCCCCTTACAAAAGCTTCAAATTCAAAAAAAGAAACATGCCCCTGTATGCTGCATTTGGAACATGAATGCCTGCGTGATAGTGTTTTAACAGTTATATTGTTAAGCTCGGTATATATTAGTCGCTGAGTTACCATTGCGCTGATTCAAGGGGCTCGTAATTATAGAGCATTACATATCGAATCGTGAAATGTGTTGTCAAACACCCCCTCGATATCGATAACGGTACCTCATGCGGATCGACCATACAAGGGACATGGCATCATTACTCCTCCTTGATGTGTCGGTCCATCAACCTTTCCTGAATGAACGACTTAATCAATTGATCATTAATGCCTGGGCTTCGGTGTGTTCTTTACATCCCACCATGGCTGCAAATCATTCGAAGCCGATCACGTTTGCGAGTCCAAGCAGACTCGTTGATTTAACTTTCCTAATGACTTCGGGTGACAAAATTGTAACTCTACCTCTCTACCTTACTTTGTTGGGTGCTTGGCACTCCCTAAGGACATAGCCAACTGTTTCATCCCCCTTCTGACACCATCTGTATACCGGGTCATTTACAACACCAATTTTATGATGATGGCAGTGACAATATCCTGTCAATAGTCAGGCCACGATTCGCAGTTCTTTCCTTTCTAAGAAAAGAAACTCTAGTAATCCGTGATCTAGGTCCAGTTATGTGTTGCTTGCCACACCCTATTTTAGGAGGCTTTCTCCGCAATTCAATAAATTTACATTCCAGTAAAAATTTTAATTCCCTTTTACTAACGGTAATTGGAACAGATAGAATTGTTTAGGGTCATATGGTTCAATCGCGGACCCTCTCTTTACTAAATGGTCCTCTTCCTTATTCCCATGTATATCCGAGTGACCATGGATTCATATGAGTATGATTATGCAATCGTTCCTTGTCAGGCTGCTCAGTGCACTCAAACACCAGTCACGTCAAGTTATGACACTAGACTGCAGTGCCAATATTGTAGCGTTACTATCTGAGCATATGTTTATTATCTTATTCATTTTAGCGTTTCTCTCACGGAGACGACCACACTACAGAATACCATAAATTTCTACTGTAACGATCATTGTACGTTGTCTGGGGCAGTAAAACTGAATATATTTACTATATATAATACTCCTGCCGAACACTCCGGGTCCAACTCTTTCATCTCGACGAGATCAATCTGTAAACCACCAAGTTCTATTTCATGGAAGGTTTTACTTGTCCTCCTAATCTTCTCTACGCGGCAAAAGTATTTTAAGAATGTCATCGATGTGTAATCTGTTTATATGAGGAGTGATGGGTATTTTATCCACCAACTTTCCGAGACAATTAAATAACAGCTCGTTCCAGTTTTAAGATGTCCTAGGCAATTAAAATGATAACCTATCTTGAGGGCCTCGGTCTCTATATATAAGTGGCGAGGAGGTATGTTCACTAAGATCTTTAATGGACAGCTGTTCTTTGAATTTTGTCAAGTTGAAGACGGAGCGGCGTACTGATTATGGTACAAATCACCATAATGCATATCCAAAAGAGAACTTTCGGTGTCAGTCGAAAACTCGTTTACAAACCCATAAAATACGTATCGCTTTCTTGATTTGAGCCTCAATATGATAATTCCTGCTTAGTCGTGAGTCCAAAATTACTCCCAGATATTTAACTGTTTCCTTGTATTGAAGTCTCTCCGTTTATGTCTTTTTTGTAAGGAATACCACCTCGGCCTTGTCCGAGTTTATTCCCAGCCCTTCCCTATGACATCATCACTCTGGAACCCGAAGGGCCCGCATCATCAGTCCCGGATATCGCAATCAGGACAGAAAATCATTAGGTCGTCAGCATATGCCTGTGTATACAAACCAGCCTGATCTAATTCACTAAATAGGCTGTCAACTATAAGGCTCCACCAGAAAGGCAATAGAATTCGTCCCTATAAACAATTCCTGCTTGACAGTGCTTTAACAGTTATATTGTTAAGCTCAGCATATATTAGTCGCTGAGTTACCATTGCGCTGATACATATCGAATCGTGAGATGTGTTGTCAAATACCCCCTCGATATCGATAACGGTACCTCATGCGGATCGACCATTGGAGAGAATGGTTTCAACCCTTGGTACGAGTTGATGTAGGGCTATGTCTGTAGATTTTTTTGTGGGACATGACATCATTACTCCTTCCTTGATGTATCGATCTACACACTTTTCCTATGTCTTTATTAAGAAACTAATCAGGCTGATAGGGAGGAAAGACTTCGAGTTTATGTAGTCTGGGAATAAAGACTACTTTTGTTTCACTCCGTGCCATCGGCATGTACCTCAAACTCAAAACATGAGTGGAATAATTTTGCCAGATAGCTTATTATAATATCGGAGAAATTTTCTAGTAAATCTGGAAATATCATATCCATAACAGGTGACTTGAGGAGAACAGATGATTCCATCAACTATTTGACCTTTTTATAGATGAAAAAATTGTTTTAACTAATTTGTAGCTATGATATGCTATAAGGACTTTCTGTTGTTCTTCAAATTCACCAACTTATTGATTTGAGCCAGGAAAGTGCACTTTTAGTAGCTCCCCTCTTCTGTTGTGATTAATTTAATATTAACAATATTGCCGTTGGTCCACTGTTAAGTTATTTTTAAATATCAGTACAAAGAGTTTTGCCCCCGTAGAAGTACTTCTATTAGCAGATTACTAGTTCGCTCTGCATATTTAGATGTTATGTATTGTAAAACTATAAAAAGTTTTTCATAATTTATTTTCTAAAGCTTCCTATATTATGATATAAAAGTTAAAGTCAATAAAATTTTCGTTTACTGTAAGCTGATAGAACAACATAAAATGAAAACAAATTTGATTAAAAGCTAGTGAGTAGCGAAACTCTAAAAATATTTATTGTATGTGCGGACGATAAATGTTTTTAAATTCTTTTCGGTATTGATCTATGGGTTTTACATTTTACTGTGACATAAATACGGAGGACGACGGAAATCGTTTTATTCCAGGAATAAATAATAAAACCAAATAATTATCATTCAGAATGATTTCATTCATCCGTACGGTGTACAAAGGAGCACCTTAGAGTAAATCCTGTAGGGGCAACAAAATAATGTCTGGTATACTGAACCTGCCCTCGGACACACCGGAATCAAAAGTATGGTGGCAAACTTCTTGTTGAAAATGAATAGTGACACCGTGTCAAGAATCTATAATTTTGACATATCCTACATCATTTAGACTGACTGGAAGGCAGAAACTAATCGATTACCAAGTCAGCCAGGAAACCTCGTTTCGTTTACAGGCGGATTTTAAAGTGACCATGGTACAGAAGCCAGAGTACATGAAGCCACACCAAAACTCAACAGAAATGAGGTACTGGGGCAGCACAATACGATATTCTAGAAATACATTCTACCGAGATCTGTCTTCGGGAGAATCTGATAAGGGATTATAGGAACAGGGTCGTCCTTATTTTCCACTACAGTCAGGCAGCGCTGAAAATGTTTGTATAACATTAAATAACACCAAAATTATTTCCAAAACCTTACTGTTCTGACAAAACACAACAAAATTATTCTTGCATGGATACCAGGACACAAGAACGATCTAGACAATGAATAAGAGGACTAACTTGCAAAATAAGGATCTGCTGTATTTATTGGATTTGAACCAGTATTCGGCTTTATTAAGGCGTGGATTGTTGTTCTGGCACCATACCCACTGGAACCACAATGCAGGCAACAAGCACAGGGAACAATTGATAAGCAAACCATTAGGGAAATTGAGGTGCGAAATCCTGCATTTAAGCTGACAACAGATTGGACTGGTAGCAGGATTAATAATCGACCACTATAGTTTAAGGAAACATCTACACACAATGGGCATCTAAAGTGTGTGCCTATAGGTTATTTTTGTTGGTAGATTTAAGTGTTTTGAGAATTTTTTTTGTTTAACTTATTAAAAATCTTCACGCGATTAATTCGAGAATGCTCTGGTGAAGAGTTTCAAAACAAGAGGCGAAATCTGACCAGCTGGTTGGCAGATTTTCCTGAAGTCCTAAGGTTTGGTATTGGTAAAGCCCTAAATCACCTGTAATTGTTTAGTACTAAAACTGCAACAGCCAAGAAAAACGACCAGACTTCCAGAGTGCCTTTATCATTGATATATTTATTTATAGGTTTTAGAATAGTCACCAAGTAAAATGGGACAGCAGCATATCATGGGCGAAACGGCAATATGCTACCAAAATAATTCAATCGCAGGAGTCCACGATCAAATGCTGTCACATATAAATAAGAAGAATAGGAATTCTTTTTCAATTTGTATGTAAACAGTGAAAGTGTGAAGAAGCAGTTTCTAAAGAATTGTTATTTAGTAGTGAAAAATGTTGTTTCGGATCCAGAGAGAACATAAAGAGAGAAAATCGGAACAATTGGTGTCAGAAAAGAAAATTACCACCTAATTTCGAGAATATTCTATTTGTAAGCTAAAAGAAATAGAGAAAAATAGACGGCTAAAAATTAATATTTCAGTAAGAAATAAATAAATCCTTTCTGCAGAATTTAAATCGTTATCTATATGTATGTGTATTCTCCTTTCAAGCATAGAAAATGGAAAGAATAAATAGAAACAGTTTATTTCCCTCAAATTCAACTCTGATTCTCTCTTCATACGCTTTTCGACCATTTTGTGGTCTCGCCAGTGGAGTTGTATCGAACCGAGAGCAACATTCGCAGAAAACAATTGCCTACATAAAATAAAAATTCCAAGGTATATCGGCAGGATACTAAACCTGTTAACTTTTCGATGTGACACTGCAAAATATCGCTAGCCGAATGACATTTATACATTCACCGGAATAAGACGAAATTTAAAAGGTAAGATTTCGGTAATAAATAAATTATTTCAGAAATGATTTAATCCTTACGCTTTAAGCGGTGTGTTGATATGTCAATCAATCAGTCATTTAATCGGTCAGTGCAACGTCACTTATAAATATAGATATCTCTTGTAAAACAAACTAACATTATCTATTGAGGAGAGGTTCATTTATATAATAACCCTATGTTAGCAGCCATATTGCACGATATATAGTCGCATATAATTTTCGAGGATAATAATTAAATAGTATGTCTTTAGTTAATTAACTAAAGTTACTATAAAGTTAAAATAATCGAAATAACATGTCTAAATCACTTTAATACCGGTTAGAAGTTTGTAAATGCTGAAGTAAATAGGAGGAATTTAATTACAACTGGCTAGTCAAATAACATAAAACCGAAGCAAACACAATAGAAAGGCAGTGCGTGGCCTAATTAAAGAGAAAAGTACTGCGTAGGAGAGGACGTTGACATGTTTATCTCAGTTTTTTATTTAATTATATTTCTCTCAAGCCTGCTTTAATGACTTACAATATGTAGAAATAATTAAAATTACGTATCATATAATTGTTCATTTTTAGTTGTTACAAAAAAAATTATTCACAGAAAGGTCGCGACATCAAAATATAAAGGCATTTTAAAGCTTAATGCTTTAAAAATAGTGGAATCGTAAGTACATCATCTCATCGTTCGAAATAATAGGTAATAAAGTTTTTGAGGATATGGATCATCGAATCGAGGTTTCAAAGTCGGAAGTCACTGATAATAATAATAAAAAATCACCTCTATTGTTGTATCGTGTCTAGCATTTACCTCTTATTTCTTTTGTATCTATAATTTTAATGGTGTCGTTTTGCCGAGTTATTATCTATTTCTTTATCACCTACTAGTAGTCAATGTTTCATTAGTAGGTTTTCCAAGTATTCGGCCACCGCTAACTGTTACCTCTACTATTTAAGTTGTTAGATCGCTCTTAAATTTCTATAGCTTCCTTTATTACTCTTGTGAACAAGTTTTCACATCTCGATAGCATTTTTGTCCCTGAGAAGTTAATTCTGTGTCCGTGTTTAACAGGAATTGGGTTAGTGCAGAAGAAATTATTTTTGCTTGATAGCGCTTATATGTTCATCTCTTCTGGTGCTTATTTTGTGGATAGTTTGACCTACGTAAGAAGAGCTGCATTCTTCGAGTGGAATTTCGTATACTCCCTGGTTTTCTAGAGTGATTTTTTTTCCTTGGGTGTTGGTGGGAGATCAATTACTTTGTCTGTGGTGAAAATGGTTTCAATGTTGTCTCTCTTAACAATTTTTACGATTTTATCAGTAGTACCTCTGACATAAAGAACAAAAGCGTTGGAGCTATTCTCTTGGTTTTCGTGATTTTCTGAGACCAAGCATTTTTTTTCAGAGCCTTGTCGATGTGTCTTTTTTGTAACCATTTTTTATTAGGGCATCTTGCAGTACGTTCACTTCTCTGTGGTAATTTTCTTGGTCTGCGAGGGACTGAGATCGAAACACAAGTGATTTCACTACTGGAAATAATTGGGCGGGGGGGTGGTGATGTGAATTGGTGTTGAAGTATGTGTTGGTGTGAGTGAGTTTTCTATGGACAGTGTGTGAATATATATATATATATATATATATATATATATATATATATATATATATATATATATATATGTTCACTGATAAAAGGGAGAATGAGTGCATTGTGTATATATATTTTGTTGTTAATAATTTTAAATATCAAGGTAACTAATCTTATATGCCAAATATTAATTTGGGATTTCTTAGCAATATTGTTTTCAGAGCAGAATGATCTATATGTTCCTCTATAAATAGAATGTTGACTTCATGTAATCACTTTACCGAATAACAAAACATAAATTTCTTTCAAACTTTGCGAAAAAATATTATTGTTAATTATTGGTAGTATGTACTTACTTGCTTCTTAATGGTGTTTGTAACGAGAGTTATAAATAAATAGCAATAAGTAAGTAAATAAAAAAAAAATGTTAAATAGACTCAAAAAAATTTTCATAAACATATTTTTAAATTCGTGTTTCCATCACTAGGGCATTGCCAAAAATAATTAATTTAACAGCTCATTTTAAAGAGGATTTTATTGTGATTACATTGTGTAATAAACGATTTTAAAGTTAATTCAGTAACTGACACACTCAGAAATCGAGATTGGAATATATATACACACAACGAAAGAAAAATATCAAGTAAATCTCCTTGTGATGTGATACTATAATATCAAAACTTTTTTCCCTCTCGTCGAAACTCAATTAGTTTTTCAGATATAGCCACTTATTAGCCTTCATTGACCATGCTCTATATATACATTTATATCGAAAGAAAAAGATCCTATCTCGCTATAATCTAGTAAACTAAATAAACAATTAATTTCTTTTTTTTTTAATTGCTTTAATTCAGTATTAGTTAAAATTTTAAATTTTCCTTACAGACGGACAGCAGATGTACGATCAGTCGGCTATTCCGAACTTTTCTCCTTATCCAGAGAAGATGTCCTGAATGCTATGAAAGATTATCCAGAAGCTCAAGAAATTCTACAAGCTTTGGGAAGAAAAAGACTGATGGAGGTAAAAATAATATATGTATATTTTTCAAGGTTCTATTTCAAATTTCATACCAGTGAACTGATAAGTAGCTAGCCTAGTCAATTTGATTTTCCAGACTCGGGGCAAGATGATGTCTATAAATTCATTTCGATGGATGTTTTAATTATTACATTGTTGATATATTATCTATCTAGTAATATTCCCCATCTTTTTAGTATAACCATTGCATAATTTAAAAGAAAGTTGATAGTCCGCGTCCATTTGTATTCCGATTTAATTTCGAAACAATAATACTTAAAATAAGCTATGGAAAAGAGTGAAAGTCCTTCTATGGTTGCATTTAAAATTTATAAAAAATTGGTGCTGATGGTATTGATAATAAAGCTCAATCCCTTTGATAACTGAGCGAGTATATCTGGAAGGAGTGAACGTTCCCTAAGAGAGTGTGAGAGCCATTTGTCTAAGTCGTCCGGAAAATAATAGTCAAATACAAATTCCAAATAATATAGATCACCTAATTAAAACAAATCTAAGACTGAAGACTTCTTAAAACGTTTTGCTAAAATGATGCAAATTGCGTTATTTTAAATCCAACTAAAAATACTAACAATCCTTCTTCTTCTTCAAGTGCCTTCTCCATTGCGGAGGTTGGCAATCATAATAGCTATTTTAATTTTTGAGGCAGTTGCTCTAAATAGTTGTTTTGAACTGCATCCAAACCTTTCTTTTAGGTTTTTTAGCCATGAAATTCGTCGTCGTCCTACGCCTCTTCTGCCACTTATTTTGCCTTGGATTATGAGCCGTAAGATGCTGTACTTTTCTCCCTGCATAATGTGTCCGAAATATTGCAGTTTTCTCTGTTTTACTGTTATCTCGATTTCCTTTTCTTTCCCCATTCTTCTCAACACTTCGGCGTTCGTAACTCGATCCACCCACGAAATCCTCTGAATTCTTCTATAGGTCCACATTTCAAAAGAGTTAAGTCTTCTCATTGCCTCTCGATTCAGTGTCCATGCTTCCATTCCCTAATATAGAACACTGTATACATAACATTTAGTCAGTCGTATTTTCAGGGCTAACGTTAGATCTTTGCTGCAGATAACCTTTTTTATTCTAATAAAGTTGGCACGTACTTTCTCGATTCTGGTTTTTATTTCGACGGTATAGTCATTATTTTCTGTTATTAGGGTTCCCAAGTAAGTGTACTTCTTAACTCTTTCTATGTGCTGGCCTCCTACCATTAGGGTTTCATTATTATTGGTGTTGTTTTTACTAATTATCATGAACTTGGTCTTTTTCGTGTTAAGATAAAGTCCATATTCTCCACTAACTCTTAATATTTTATTCATTATTTTTTCTAGGTCTTTCAAACTATCAGCTATTATTACGGTGTCATCTGCATACCCAATATTGTTGATTAAAACTCCGTTTACTTTTATCCCTGCTGTTTCAGATTCAAGACTCTCCAATATGACCTCTTCAGAATAAGCGTTAAATAGTAGAGGTGACAATATACACCCTTGTCTGATTCCCCTTTGTATTTCCACATCTCCGGATATTTCCTGTCCAATTTTTGCTGCCGCTCGCTCCTATTGGTAACTAAATATTTATATAGTACTGAAGCTATTCCAATACATCCTTTACAAAACAAGTAAAAATAAAGTGAAAAGATGATAAAAGAAAAAGAACAAAGACAAGTGGATTAGATTATATATTAGAATAGAAAACAACGTCAAGAGCAGACAAAAATAAAAATTTCCTTAAATATTACTGTTGACTAGTTCTAAAGCCATACAATTCAGAATATTACAAATTAAGAGTAGTGTGAATTTAAAGCAAAAAGTGATTTATACGATAAACAGCTAGCTGAGAAATTATTGGCTATAAATATGTATATGCGAGCACTAACAAAATGAGAAAATGATATTTTTTTCGGAGCTTCAATATAGATCTGTTACAAGTATTAAAATTATATATGTTGGTTCGAAAATTAATAGAATTATTAGAATCTTTGTATTTAATTTTTGAGCCTTTAATAACCTTTTTGTTTACTGACAAAATTTTGTCTTAAAATTAAGAGGAATTTCTACGGCGTTGTTTACATGCTAAGTTAAAAGACGTGAGTAGAGTGTATGCTTTCATTAGCCAATAAATTAAGTAAATGTTTAACCTACATTTACGTGTCAAAGCTACAAATTTAAACCTTGAATGAAGAAACTCAAAATATATAATAATTTCGACCATTACAAAGGAAATAATATATTTTGAATGAAAATAATGAAATGAAAGGATTAAATCCTAAAAGTAAGACATAATATACTGAGTCCCTAAAAAGTTCTGATTCTCCCATCTAACTTTGCCGGAACGAAATGTAAAAAAAATAAATAGTAGTGTTAAGTCGAACGTTTCATATCTAAATGATCTTGAGATTAACCTTGAAAATTTTTATCGTAGAGTTAGAAAGTGGTGAAAATACTGCATCCTACTGTATAATAAGCTGTATTGAGGGTCAAATCCATCTGATCAAGGTTGGATCAGTTTCATATCTGGTCTGTTCAAGGAAGATCGACCAATAATCAGGTCGGTCAAGGCAAGATGAACCCTTAATCCAGCCGGTCAGGGCAAGATTATTTGCAGACTTATCAGATTATCGGTGGATCTTGCCTTGACCGACCAGAGAATTGGTACATAGTTCAGTACCAAACTACCTTCGGAAGAGGCCACTGTGTGGCGAAACATGTCAAAGTATTAAATAAAATAGTGGAAATTTGCAATAAAAGTGGTGCTTTTGTGTGTTTGTCATTTCATAAAATGAATTTCCACCAGATAACAGCAGAATCAGTCAAATATTTGAATTATATTTTTTATAAATTCCAAAATTTGACATTTTGTGGATCTGCCGGAAGCCTATGATAGCGTTCCATTAAACATTATTTGGCAAGTCTTACAAACACATATTAAATATACTAAATGATAATTGATCATAAACATTTAAAAGATCAAATATTTCTCGGGTCAGGGCGATTAAAGTTGGATACAATATTAACCTAAAAATATCTTCATGTAGTGAAAGTGATAAGATCCGATAATTTTTTAGGATTACAGCAGATCTTCTTCATTTGTAATTTTTGCATTTTTTATTTTATATCTGCTTCATAATGCATTCCATATTTATTCCGCTAATATTTTTATCCAACTAATTAATCAAAATTTCATTACGAGTCATGGTAAAGCATCTACCTTATTCATATAAATCACTATTATAGGTGAACATTTTGAAAAAATTAATGTTTTTTGTTCATTTAGGCAATAATAATGAAAACATACATCGAACTAACTGTTAGAAGAGAAATTTTCTTTGCAGACTAAATAATTTCTTGCCTCGAGTCTTAAAAAATTGGCTAGATAATATAATTACTATTACTATAACTGATACAAATAAAACTATACCAAGCTTGATCATACATTCATGCAAACAGAATCAACGCAACTAACATCTAACAAGTGACTAAGAACAAACTTCTTATTTAAATTCTTTTTCTATTCTTTGCTATAGCTTTTTCTCTGTCTTTCTATTTTTTCTGTTCTTTATTTGCGTTGCTTCGTAGTGATTTTTTGAAATAATCGACAAGCTGTTTACATCTACAGCTTTTGCAGGTAAAAGCTAGCGCTAAACATCTTTCACATCCTAAAGGAGATCCACATCATCATGGACAAGACAACAAGGGATTGGTGGATAAAATCAAAAATGAAGCAAAGGTAAGACGTAATTTTGGATATAACATTTATTGCTTAATTATCATTGGATGGTCTATAAGTAATTAAAGTGGTTAGATAATGATAAGTTTCATTCTTTTTTAAAAAATCCACAGCGCCTGAGTCTGCGAGTTCTTATTTTCGAGGTAATTATATATGGGAGGAGTTTTTATGATTCACCTGCTCTGAAGTGCAAAAACAGCACTTCCTGAAGTTACTCTTACCAAAAGTTCAAATTTATTGCGATATCTGTAGCTTAAAACTGATAAAACAGTAACTCCGGAATGACAGTCTCTATAGATAGACTCTTCAGATTTTCCAAATAAAACTCAAAATACTTGTACTAAACTATAAAATTTACTTTAAAAAAATATTATAGCATCAACGTTGTTCGTCAACGAAAATTGCAATTTCCTTTACAATATTAGTAATTCTTCCTATTTACAAACTTAAACAATACAGCTACTTATCTGTTTGTAAGTACTAGTTCTCGGGCTTCAGTCACCAATAAATGATCTCTAGCAAATGGAATACTTGAAGGCAATACCACTCTTGAACAATTTACCATTTCTTAGGAGATATATCTAGCACCTCTATTAAGGACGTCAAACTTTCAAGAATATAGAATCAGTCTTATATAAAAACAAGGAACAAAAAAATGTCATAAAGCTTTAAAACTAGGATAAGAGCTTGCAGAAACTGAAGTTAAGCTTGAATAAATAATTTCAATGCTTTGAACGCTGGACGAAACTTGACATTACATATATATGGTTGAAAAAGCTGGCCCCTAAAACAAAAGAGAAATATCGGGGTAAGTATTTTGGAGATTGTTTAAGAGGTTATGGCGTGCCTAAAATGGGAATAATTTGTTTTATTGAACTCAATGAATATAATGAAAGATATAGAAAATAGTTACCTGATTCTGGTGTAGATTGATCAAATCAAGTAACAAAACACACAGATGACCACTGATTTTGTCCTTTAACAATTCCACACGACTACTAAAATGACCAATTACAAGGAAAATTCATAAATTCACCAAAGTACCAATATTAGACTTGTCAAAATGCATATTTCAAGAGATATTCTAAAGTCAAGATACTAAAATATTCGACACGACGTACTCCCAATATTCAATATTATTCAACCAAAACTGCAACGGAAACAGATAATCAATTACAAATACCTCAGAACTGCAAGAGTATAGAAAACCCGTTTGAAATCGCGACTTCTTAAGAACGATGCTGATAGATGTTGAGATACGTACAATCTTTTGCGAAATTTCAAGACTTGAAATTCATCTTACTAGCACTTAGAGGTGAGAATACCAGTTTGATATGAAATTTCCAATCCTGCATTCATCGGGATGGAAGCAGAAAGAATAACAAAGACCAATGTCATTAACACTGTTTGCTTCTATTATCAAGATATGGTTCACCACAAATTAGTTCCAAGGAAACAAATCCAGATTACGCAAAAAGCTCAAAATGTGATATTACGTGGTTTGTTCGTGAGTTTTTTTTGCCAAAAACTCAGCTAACATCATTTCATAGACACCGTATTCACCTGATATGGTACCGTGTGACTTTTGTTCCTTCTTAAAGCTCGAATTGCCACTGCCAAGACATAACTTTGACATCATCTGTAATTCCAAAATGAAGATATTAATCTGTTTTTTAAATTATATTACCAGCCACGATCAAACGTTTTTCTATTTTATATCCATGGCATCGATTAATACATAAAATTCCCTTCAAAATTAATTTGTGAAAGTCTGTCTAGAACTTTTGCTTTCAGAGGTTTTGTACTTTTAATTTAATTCCTTTAGTAGACGTCTATCCGATACTAATAAGAAGAATACAATATAAGGAATTGGTTACGTAATCCAATAAGTAAAAAGTCGATCAGACTAACTTAACAACTCTCTTTATTTAATAATTAGTTGTCGATATTTTAAGACGAAATGTATTTTTACAAGCTCCCTCAAAAATAGCTCAGCATCCATTTTTGAACAAAAATAGTTGTGTAAAATATCTTCAAATAATTAATGCTTTTTAAGTTACTCACTAATACGAAATAGTCAAAATACCGAATAAACTTAGAAAATATATATATATATATATATATATATATATATATATATATATATATATATATATATATATATATATATGTCTATAGCAACATGACTAAGTGATTTTGATTGATATAACATTTATCATTAACATATTGTTTTTATAAACTTTAAATCGATCTTTCAGTTTCCTTCGTCAATTTTTGTAAAATTAATCTAATTTAAATATTTTGAGATACATAGGCTTTAAATTAAATATAATAATAAATCATTACCAACAATTTCAAAAAACAGTTACATTACTTATTGACATCATTACCGATCATAAGTGTTTTTCTAATATTTTTAATGAAATACTAGATTTAGTCATTTTCGTAATAAAAATATCAGACACTGGAGGTTTGAATTTCAAGCTGATTTTATTTTTTCTTCAGTCGGATCAGTTTGTATGTTTCCAAGAATATTTATAGTTGTTTATGCCATTTCCTACTCCTTTATATTTATTGTTAGCTACTGGTTCAATACTTTTACGTCATTTAGGAAGTGTATAAGTGGTTGCTGGAATATTTAATCCAGCAATAATTGTATTAATTTATGCTTCTCCCATACTTCCATCCAGGGGCGCATCCAGTTTCTCTCTTGGGGGGGGGGGGTGATATCACAAAAAAAGTACAGTATGGCAAGCGAAAACAAGTTGTCGACGGGGGGGGGGGAGGGGGGGAGGGAGACACTGGAAACATTCCTATTTCTAGTGTAAAAGGCAGGGTCGAGTCTATTTTTCTGAATCTGAAGCTCTTAGAGAGAGGGGGATGCCAGCAGCATACACATTCCTAGTATAAGGCAGAATCGGGTCTATTTTCCTGAACTCAAAGCTCTTGGGAAGGGAGGGGGGCTATCGCAAGCACACACATTTCTATACTCTATTCAAGAACTAGAGAGAGTAATAAAACTGTTACCGAAACCTCTAACGTACCTACTCCAGTGCCGCAGATAACTGAGGACTGCCGTAAATCTAATTATTTTTAAAGATTATAAGCTTTTATAAATTTACTGCAACAATTGCGTCCTTAGTGATTTATCTTGATTGCGCTTGTTTTTATATATTATTTGAGATTAATGAGATACCCAAAAGATTTGTCCTTCCACCCTATATTTATTCCAAAATCGTTAAACCAAGGCATTTTTTTCTCAACGAAAAAGTTATTACGATGACTGTTTATGATGTCTTAAGATATCAATATCAAGATAATAATGTTAAAAGCTCTATTGAGATATGTTCCAATATGACAGGAGTTGGAAAAATCTACTATGTACCGAATACTGAAGGAGGAAAAAAAACGACTGGAATTGTTAGTACTCCCAAGCCACATTCGAGCACAGGCAGACGAAAAACCTCGTTGGAAGAAGAGGTGAAAACTGCAATTAAAGGGGTTGTACATACATTTTATTATGAGAAGCAGATCCCAACCGTCGACAAAATTCTAACTAGAATTAATGAAGATCGGGATTTACCTGAAATTAAAAGAACTGAGCTCTGGAAGTTGCTCAGGGAACCTAATTTTTGCTGGAAAAAACCAGATAGAAAATCTGTTCTTATAGATCATCCGAAAACTGTCCATTGGAGAAGGAAATATCTCTCTCAAGTAAAAGGTAGAGTTGCTTGAAATGACACTTACAAAATGAGTAATTTAACTGAATTTTTGAAAGATTTTTTTGAATAAAGTTACCACAGAAAATTGGGAAAAATCCATATAATAAAAGAATAAAGCAAAATGTGGAAACCCGATCTCATGATCGGTGAGATAGAGGAACCAATTATAATTAATTTGAGCGAAGATAGCTTCACTGACTATGATTACGAATTAGCTACGTAATTTTTACCAGTGTAAACACAGTTTATTATTTAAATTTTTGTTTTTGTTGTATTTTATTGTTTAATGTTGTTTATATATTTTTTTATATATTTTTAGTGTGTCCCACTCTTTAATTTTATATATATTTAATTCCAATTCGCAGTAATTTTAAAAAAATTTTATTGTTATATATTTGTCTTTTTCTTAAGCGTGTAGAATTAACACGTTTATTTTAATTTTATATGGACGAATTTATTTTTTATATATGTTTTATTTCTTGTATTTTTAACAATGGGAATTTTATAAGTAACTTAGAATTTTTTGAGAGAATAAGGCTACGTTTTAGTCTGAATGTACCTAAAACGGTTTCTATGCCAAAATTAAAAATAATAAAAATACAGTTGTGATTTGTGTTAAATATGTCAAAATCATCCATGTCTTGTAATGTATATGAATTATTAAGAAATCATAAGAAATAAAATAATATTATAAAAACTTTTTATTTTAAATTTATTACCGAAATAATATTCTATAACATAAATACTTAGTCATAAAATAAACCTTCTTCGGACGCCTATGACAATGATTAAAATTCTTTTTAACACTTGATACTTCCAAATATCTATTGTTATCCAACCCAAATAGTCCATCAGTATAGACCCATTCGTATAAAAAATATATGTGTCTAACAGATTTTGCCAAAGACACTGGACTAAAGAATAAGCTATAGTATAAGAGGCAAAATCGGGTTTATTTTCCTGAACTCAAAACTCTTGGAGGGGGCGATCGCCCCCACCGCCCCTCCTTTGGATCCGCGCTTGCCCCCATCAATTAAAGCTAAAATTTTATTATAAAATTTATTATTATATTAATAAAAAATTTTCTTCTAAATTGTTTTTTTTTGCACTCGGTATATTCTGTTGTTAATGTTTACGTTTGAGACTTAGAAATTTACTAGCATCTTTGTCATGAGACATTGGAATAAAATGACTAAACTGTAAACATATTTACTATAAAATAGTAGGATTTGACTGTCTCGAAGATAAACATAAAATAAGTAAAAACACAACGTTGCCAAATCACACAGAGATCAGGTAATATACATGAGTGAAGTGAAGTTCCGTATTTAATTATTTTTTTTATAATATTTTCTATTTCAATGATTAATGCCTTCGCAAACTATTAATTTTTGGATTATTTTATTTTATATTAGTATTTTAATTTAATTTGTTAAGTATTGGGGACTACTCTTCATTTGACTCACAAACTCAGTTTCAGAATATCCAATTTGTTGGAAAATATCAACAATAATTGCCCAGAGAATGCATATGTGTTAACGGAGATGGAGATGGAGAAGTTGTTCTTATTATTTTCACATATTTATCAATAAAGGTGATACAGAACTGGATTACTAACTAAATTAGCTGTCACTCAATGACTTTGCATCTCACGTCAACAATTTGGATAGGCATACTGTTAGGTGATTTAACTGCAACAAGCAGTAAAAATATCGTGAAAGCACTAAATAATTACGAAAAATACTTTCAGATCCAGAATAGCCTCCTGAAAAATGTTCCACCATTATTCGATAATATTCGGTACACTACCAGGCATCAAAAGATTTTATTGGTTGTTGACTTAGAGTAGCCATAAAATTCTAGTATAAGCTTTTTACGGTATTGCCAAACTTAACACATACAGGCGCGGATCCAAGGGGGGGGGGGCGGTGGGGAAAATCGCCTCCCCCCCCCCCCCAAGAGCTTTGAGTTCAGGAAATAGACCCGATTTTGCCTCTTATACTATAGTTTATTCAAGAACTAGAAAGAGTAATAAATCATTTTTAACCTTTTTTTTTCTTCGCAAACTACCTGTGTCCTTTAGTTCAGTATCTTTGGAAAAATCTGTTAGATACACATATTTTTCATAGGAATGGGTTAGAAATTTTATAATCAGAAATACCGGTCTATAATAATGGACTATTTGGGTTGGATAACAATAGATATTTGGATTTGTAAAGTGTTAAAAAGGAGTTTAATCCTTGTCATAGGCGTCAGAAGGAGGTTTATTTTTACTAAGTATTTATGGCAGAGAATATTATTTCAGTAATAAACTTGAAATAAAAGTTTTTATAATATTATTTTATTTCTTATAATTTCTCAGTAATTCACATACATTAGAAAATATAGATAATTTTGACATATTTAACACAAATCACAACTGTATTTTTATTATTTTTAATTTTGGCATAGAAATCGTTTTAGGCTCATTCAGATTAAAATGTAGCCTTTTTCTCTCAAAAAATTCTAGGTTATAATTTAAATACTTACAAAATACCCATTGTCAAAAATACAAGAAGTTAAGCAAATATATATATATATATATATATATATATATATATATATATATATATATATATTATATATATATATATGTATAAATTCGTCCATATAATATTAAAAGTTTTTTGGGGCTATCGGTCATTTTATTATTAATTAAAAACATTTTTAGGACATTTGACGTTTCAGTTTATTTATTTCTTAAATCATCTGCAGAATTACAATTAAATTAATTTTTATATGTTACAAAAAAATTTAAATAATAAATTGTGTTTACGCTGGTAAACAATACGTATCTAATTCGCAATCAAAGTCAGTGAAGCTATCTTCGCTCAGATTAATTATAATTGGTTCCTCTATCTCACCGATCATGAGATCAAATTTTTACATTTGCTTTTATTCTTTTATTATATGGATTTTTCCCAATTTTATGTAATAAATTTATTCAAAAAAAAATCTTTAAAAAGTTCAGTTAAATTACTAATTTTGTAAGTTGTGTTATTTTTAGCAACTCTACCTTTTACTTGAGAGAGATATCTCCTTCTCCAACGGACATTTTCCAGACGATCTATAAGAACAGAATTCCTATCTGGTTTTTTCCAGCAAAAATTAAGTTCTCTGAGCAATTTTCAGAGCTCAGTTCTTTTAATTTCAGGTAAATCCCGATCTTCATTGATTTTAGTTAGAATTTTGTCGACGGTTGGGATCTGCTTCTCATAATAAAATATATGTACAACTCCTTTTCTTGCAGTTTTCATCTCTTCTTCCAACGAGGTTTTTCATCTGCCTGTGATCGAATGTGGCTTGGGAGTACTAACAATTCCAGTCGTTTTTTTCTCATTCAGTATTCGGTACATAATAGATTTTCCAACTCCTGTCTTGTTGGAATACATCTAATCAGAGCTTTTAACATTATTATCTAGATATTGATACCTTAAGGCACTATAAACATTCATCATAATAACTTTTTCGTTGAGGAAAAAATGCCCTGGTTTAACGATTTAGGAATAAATATAGATGTGGAAGCCATATCTTTTGGGTATCTCACTAATCTTAAATAATTTATAAAAACAAGCACAAACAAGATAAATCACTAAGGACACGCTGTAAGGTGTACTGTGCTTAATGACAGAAATTATATTGAACTATCAGAAATTTTATTGTTGCAGTAAATTTATAAAAGCTTAAAATACTTAAATATAATTAAATATAATTAGATTTACGGCAGTCTTCAGTTACCTGCGGCACTGGAGCACGTAAGTTGGAGGTTTCGGTAACAATTTTATTACTCTCTCTAGTTCTTGAATAGAGTATAGAAATGTGTATGCTTGCGATCGCCCCTCCCCTTCCCAAGAGCATTGAGTTCAGGAAAATAGAACCGATTTTGCCTTTTATATTAGGAATATGCCCCCCCCCCCCCCGTTGAGAACTCGTTTTTCTTGTGATATTTCAGTTCAGGAAAATAGACCCGATTCTGTCTCTTATACTAGGAATATGTATGTTGTTCGCATCCGCCCCCCATGTCAGCAACTTATTTTTTCTCTCCCCCCCCCCTCCAATAGCTTCAAATTCAGAAAAACAGACCCGACCCTGCCTTTTACAATAGGAATAAGAATGCTGCTGGTGTCCCCTTCCCCCCCTCCCCGTCGAGAACTTGCTTTTGCTTGCTATACTATTCTTTTCTGATAGCACCGCCTCCCCCCCCCCGAAAAAAAAAAAAGAGAGGCTGGATCCGCCCCTGACATATCATCGTATTGTTTGAGAATATTAAAATATTTTGAGTTGAAAAATAAAACTATTTTAACGAGACTATTTCCATAAGACATCTACAAAATACTGTGTAACTAAACAACTCATTTATAGAAAAAAATTGGTTCTGAAAATTGACAGGTCGCTTAAAACTTGGAATTAGTCTTTATACTTTTCAAACACAATTTGATGAAATTGATTACAATGTGACGCATTGTTGTCGACTATGGAAATGTAAACAAACTTTGTCCATTAATAAAATGTCTGTGGTGTCACACTTCCTATAGTGAAGTTAGAGTTAGACATTTTCGATGTTAGTAATGATACAGTAATGCATATCCTAGTGAATTTTAGAAAATTTAATCGTAATTTAACAAAAAGTTGGATAGGATCACAGAATAAATTATAAAATCAATAAAACGTAACACTTTGGTGTTCATATTTGAAGAAAAATATACAGTACAGATATTGAACTGACACTGACAATTATACTGACGTCCTTAAAGTTATTTAGGCTTGGTGACACTTTTTATTGGTAAAGAAGTAACTCATGTTATTCATCGTTAGATTCCAAATTAATTAAAATACTTTTATTCAGCAATGCTCTTTTTTACCATTTTTATTTTAATATTTTAGGGCTTAAAAAACGCCTTAAGAAAATCACGAACCCACCGTCGTTCCGAGGAAAGCTTGGAATTGCAGCCACTTCAGCCACATATTCCAGGCCCAAACAATGGAAACGGCGCTTCCAAGGGCACTCTGAAAAGGATGTCGAGGTAAGGCGCGATAATGACCTTTTGTAATTTTAACAAAGGTTCTTAACACAAATAATCTAGGGAAATATTACGAAAAGAAATTACTTTTGTTATTTTCCTCTTTTAAATAATGCTAAGGTAAATAAAAAATACTTGAATTACCCACTCTTTAAGAACTTCTATGGAAAATTTTTGCTTAAAGCATATTTTTGTCATGTTGTAATTTGTATGTATAATTAACGAATAAATTTCGAGATAGTTAGTATCACGATGTATTTGAATAATACAGGGTTTATCATAATAGATAATAAAAATGTTCTATATACACGGTGTCTCAAAATACTAGTGCAAATTTATGAGGCTAATTTACCTTAGACTTAAAGCAGATACTTTCCTAAATACAGGATATCCAAGTTAATTTTTTTTTTAAACTTTTACGTAAATATTTATCTTGATAATAGAGTTTGATTTGAACTAAATTTGGTACTTTGAGATATTTTAGGATGAAAAGTCAAGATCTGATTACGGCTTCAATGTACGGGGAATCCCATTTTCAACACTTTTAGGGAGCATTGGACTTATTATTAAAGATATATGAAATGGCCGCCAATGCGAATATAGCGTCAAAAAATCGCGAAAAATGTGATAAATTATCAAAAATTAATTGTGTATATTATAATAAAAGTTTTTCCAGTACCGTACAGTATGGAAAATATGAAAAGTGCTTTCATCTATCCTGCCTAGTTCATGCTGCCACTTTGAAATAAGCTATATGCTTCCACATTCCATTATACGCATGTGAGGATTTTTGGAAGACAGAGAAGAGTCTTGTGAGGCGTAAGGGACTAGATAATGAAACAAACGGTTTTAAAACATCCTGTATCCTGAATTCCATATTTATATAAAGATATGGCCTAAAACTAACTTACAATTTAAGATGGACAATAATATAAACATCTCTGGAGGTCTGGAGGGCAAGAATATGTTATAAGAGCTGTTCATGGTAGCTCATACTGGTCGGTTGCGCTGAAGACGGTAACCCGGCGGTACCATTCACGACGCTATTCACGTACCTCGTACTACACGGTTACGACGCTATTCACGACGGCTCGTACGCAAATTATCGTGTTTAATATAAAATCCGTGGATGCTGTTCACGGCGCTTCGTACTAAAATTCGACCGACGATGGTATACGCGGTATGTAACAACAACCCGGCATCGATCGACGATAGGCGGCGTTTCTACAAGCGGCGGCGGCGACAAACATCGGGGCGACAGTTGTTAAGCGCCCTTTTTAACGGACATCAGAGGGCACCCGGCGGTAAAATACATTCCTGGTCAATACGGAAACAGAAACACTTCTTACGGCATTCAGTGCGTGTGTGTATAGATGAAGGTGAGAAGGAAAGAAAGGAACTGACGCTGCCCGTTCTTGTAAGGGTCCTCGACAGCGTCAGCAGGATGGAACGACATTGCCCGTACTTATAAGGATCCTCGGCAGTGACGGTAGTATGACACAACATTGCCCGTTCTTACAAGGGTCCTCGGCAATGCTGGCCATTAGCGGGGTAGGACGTAAGGAAGGAAGTGTATGGTGAAACACCAAATACACACAAGCCTAGCCTCACCTACATTGCTAGACCAGGAAGGCGCGGTCCGGCAGGCGACCCAGTCAGTCCGTTTGGACTGTTGTCCCGGATAGAGAACGTGCAATTCTCAGCGAAATAATGGTCTGCTCGAGCTTAAGTGGCCGACCCGAGCTCCCACTACGCTGACGTGTGACGGCGTACGGTGGTCGCGCATACAATACTGCTGTATGCGGCGCGCGATTACTATGGTCGGACGCTCTGAAAATCATCGTAAAATTATATTTCCCGGCATGACGCTGTAAATCTAATTATATACCGGTAATATTGAAACTTTAGTTATTCTTTTCCCGTAAAAATCAGATTTTTTGGATGTTAAATAAATAAATTAAATTCCGGAGAACATATTCATGCCCAAAAATATAGTAACTTCGTTACAGTCTCTACTTAATGGTTATCAAAGCTCAGGAGGAGAAAAAACGGTTGCTATCAGAAAACAATGAACTACTAAGAAAGGCACAGGAGAGTCTCCTAGAAAAGGTAAACAAGGCTGAATGTGAGGTTAGAAAATTGTCAAAAAGCCCGCCAATTCTCCCCGTGCCGTCCATCGCTGTGAGTCAAACGTCACCCCATTCTGAGGTTAAGGACAATAATTCCTCTTCCTCTAAAAGAAGCAAGCCTAAAATACCAATTCTTACTGAAACATCATCTCCCTACCAATGAAGACCAAGTTGTTGGCTTAATTTTAAAAAATCAAAATAAAAATGAATCAGAAGGGCAAACCCAGAATTTCTTACTACAAAATGATGGATTCCAAACTGTTTCCTACAAGAAGAAAAGGCAGAATGACCGGCCAAATCGTAAGAAAGGTGAACACACCGATGAATTGTTAAAAGTTGCAACTAACGCAAACAAAGCATGGATATTTGTTTCTGGGCTGGCTCAAGACACCAAAATTGACTTTCTTAAAAAATATGAATTGCACGAAGACTGTTTCTGTGAAAAATGGTCATCAAAAACGATCGTTTCTATATCACATTTAAAGTAGGAGCTCTTCAACAAAACAAAGAGGCGGTGATGTCCACTAATTTGTGGCCGGTTGGGACAATCATCAACCATTTTCTCCGCATCCAACGCCCGCTGTCTACCAGGAACGGTTAACTGAGGACTTCCGAGGTTTTATAGAAACAACTTCTTCAACACAAAAGAAGGCATCTCCAAGTGAATATTTCAAAATTATTAAATCTTGAAAAATTCTCCTTTATAATGCTCAATCTTTACGTAATTCCTTTTTGAATTTTGAAGTTCGGCAGATTGTTTGTGCCTCAATGAGCACTGGCTGGTGCCGGAGGAGCTAAACACCGCTTTTATTAAGAACTACAGGATGGTTTCTGGATTTTGCGGGACGGTCATGTCTCATGGAGGCGGAGGTATCTATGTCAGAGAAGACTTGAGTTATGATCTTTTGAATCTTGAAAACCTGTCTGCTGAACAGCACTGCGAGATTGCAGGCAATTTATTAAAAAATTCAAATGTGCAACTTATCACTGCATATCGTACACCAGACGGTGATTTAGACAAGTTATTTAACAAAATGGCCAATGCTCTTAAAAAAATTGAGGTATACAAATCTCTTATCATAGCAGGAGATTTTAATATTCATTTTAATGAAAAAGATAGTGTAATTTTTTTCGCTCATTTAATTTCAAAAAAATAGTTAAATTTAACACTCGTGGTGACAGATGTCTCAATAATATCTTTACGAATATTGATGATATTGCAAAACCAGCAGATCTCACGCAAATCTCAGACCACAAAGGAATTTTTTTTTCAGACTAACTATTCATCCACAAATTTTCAAACTAGAGCCTGTTATAGGCCAACAACAGAAGATGGCCTCTCCAATCTATACCAAAGCATGCTCAAATACAACTTTAATTTCGTTAGTGGTGATAATTTGGATATTAGCTTTAAATTCAAAATTTTAATTGATGCTTTAACACATTACATAAATGTCTGTTTTCCAGACAAATTAAGACTATTCAATAAAAATTATTCTAATACAGGAGTAAACTGGTTCAATAATAACTTAAAAGAGATGAGTTATTTAATTCGGTTTATGACAGCATTAAATAAAAGAGATTCTATTACCATGCCAAAGAGTACCATAATTAAATATAGAAAAAATTACAGAAAGTCAATTAGGCTTGCAAAAATTAAAGCTAATGACGAATTTATAAAAAAATCTAGTAACCCTCAACAAGCTATGTGTGTTAATAATAAAAGCAAAAATAATACCTCAGACTCTAATTCAAAACTAAATGCAAATGATTTTAATAACCACTTTTGTTCAACTGCTAAAGGTGTGATAAAAAAACTTGAAAGTTCTCAACGGCCTTTTGAAGATTACCTAAAATCTATGCCATTGAAAAACATCCCGCCCTTTAAATTTCAATCAGTTAGTTTTAATCCAAGTTGGTTGGCGAAACGCGTCAAGTTTTTTAATTAAATATAGTGGAAATCTGACAAATATTCATCTTTTATTCATCGTTCAGTTAGTTTTAATGAAGTCGATAAGGATATTTCAGAAATAAAAAACAGCAAAGATATTGACGAGACTAACACAAAAATTATTAAAATATTAAAGAAAAGCCCCAGTAACAGTATTGATAAATCAATCTATAGCTTGGAGTACATTTCCTAAAGTTTTCAAAACTGCAAAGGTGGTACCCTATTCAAGAATAAGGGCTCCATTGATGACTGCAACAATTATCGCCCCATATTACCAATCTTGTAAAAAGTCTATGAACGAATTTCGAACAACTCCAAATCACAAAATATTAATTTTACTCCAATAAATAACAGTGAAATTGTACAGTTTTTTTTGTACCTCAATGTGCAATGGAGGTCAAATTTCTGGGAGTACACCTAGATACAGGATCAACCTGAGAGCAACACCTTGTTAATCTCTCAAAAACTGTCCCGACAAATGTTCCTGTTCAGGTGTCTTGTACGGGTAACTTCCAAAGAAACTCTTCTGACAGCATATCATAGTAACTTTCATTCTCTTTTGGCTTATGTTATTCTCTCCTGGGGTCATTTCTGTCATAAGACATTTGGACAACAAAGATGTTTATGTCTAGTCTAAAGGTGCGTATAAATATGGCGAGTCGAGCGCGAGTCGAGTATGCCTCGAGCTTCCAACGAGACTCTTTTGTAATTTTGCCGATTTCTATTGTTATCGAGGGCCATCGTTGGCAAATTTGAAAAGAGGTAATAAATGCAGTTGGGTCACAAGAAGTCAATTTTTTTATAGTTCTATTGTTCTCGAGTAGCTCGACCGATACTCGCAGCGATCCATTTACTGTCGGTTTTTTGGTGCGGACTCAAAGGATTTTTTTCATCTAGTGGGGCGGGTTTATGATACGCTTTTTCGAAAAAAAATACTTTTCAGTGAGACTGAAGACACGATTTTCTTATTTTTTTGTTAATGAAATGAAATTTATTTAGCACTTGACATTAATTGATTAAAAGTTGTTCATAAGTGAATATGGAGTGATCGGAAGAAAATAGAGGAACCTGAAAATAATTCCAAAATCTGTGAGGTATGGACAAAAATTTTAGAGAAAAAAAGAAATAAATATGTGAAATGAAATTGCGTCAGAAAATTTTCAGAGACCAGCGAGAAGAAAATCTCAAGTGCGTCCGCCATATGGAAATGAGCTGCTGATAATATATTTTTCTTTTGGAAATGAGTGCTTCTATTTTGTTTAACAAAATGTAACGAAGGGATATCCGCTAATATGTTGGAACTATAAATTTTCTAGAAGTTTTAATCCTAATCATTTTTGTATACAAGGTAGTGTGCTATTGTAATTCAAGTTTTCGTTTTTTATTCAATATACTTTTTACGGTAAAATCCCACTGCATAAAAGTAATAAAGCTGTCGTTTGTTCTTCATTATCAGACAAAGTATGATAATTGTATGCACACCTGTGAAGAGACATAAATCAAAACCATAGAAATTCTCAGAACAGATTTCATAAATAATTCGGCTCTCCGAATTCAGATAAAGCAAGGGGTAGATATTATTAGATTTAAAAGTATACATCTCAGTTGGGCAATAAACAGTAATGATATTTTTAATTATACATCAGATGTGTATAAATGTAAGGCCTTGCTATGTTCTCGTCTTACAACTTTCAGTGCTAGCTACTGAAAATTTCTACTTTTACTCCAAAACTTAGCGAATCTACAACTTATAGACGAATTAAGGAAAGGAAGGGGAGAACTGCGTGTTAGCCTAAACCGTACCCTAGAAGAAAAAAAAATTATACAAATGCTTCAAAAACATACTAAGAAGACACGTTCACGAATTAGAAAGTTTTTAGTTATAAAATAAAAAGCAAGTCTCGATAAAGTTTTGAAAGTTATGAAACAAAACTAGAATGTGAAAAACCAACCTGTAGAAAGTGCTGAAAAATGAAAACTGAAAATACCACAGGGAAGGGAAAAACATTTGTTATTTGGATGTAACCTGTCTCAGTACAGGATACATAGTACAAGAAATGTATGAAGATAAGAATATAGCAATTTTTCGTGAAGCATTCTTAGAAAGGTTATCGACAGATTTAAAACTGTTATCCGCTCAGGGCCACAAACTCATTACAATTCATATTGGAGGGAATGTATAGGAGTTTTGCAGCAATTTGAACCGAAATCTCCCAAAGATTAACATGAATAAATGACGCCGGATATCTTTCAAAGATATTTTTATCAAATGATACAACTGATTCCGGAGAGGTCAGTTGTAGATTTGGATAACGCCAGTTATCATTCTAGACTGGTGGAAAAGTTGCCAATAACATAGTTGAAAAAGCGATATTACAGATTGGTTATCAAAAAAACATATTTCCTTTATGAACGGTTTACTAAAGAAGGAACTTGTAAAAATTGCGAACGAGAAAGAAAGGCAAACCTGTGATAAACGAATGGGCTGAAGAACATGGAAATGTTGTGCTTCGAACACATTAATTAAAATCCACTAAACTTATATGGGCACAACTAATTCGTAAATCGGGGTAACCCAAAATGTAAACTATAAGGAATACGTTAATTTCTTAATACATTAAAAAAATTATCAGCGAGGACTGGTGAAATGGTATTAACTATGTTATTAAAGAAAAACTTAATTGAAGTTCGCATCGATGCAGCCACACTCGCCGCGACAATCATCGCCAAACAAACTAGTGAACAAAATGATTAAATTTCGCTTTTTACTTTGAAATATTAAAAATATTTAGAAAATAACACTCTTGAAAAAAGTAGCTTCTTTTTTAGCAACCTGAAAACCACCATATTGAACCGTGAACAGATTACTGACGATCTACGTATAAGCTAATTTCGAGATTAATTAAGTAATATTTCGAAAATAAGAAAAACTACCTCTTATTTATTTCGGAATATAATGATATAAGGAAAATATGATAATAAAAAAAATTTTGAGCCAATTTGACAGCATGAGGTATTGTAATATTGGCCAATGAACGGGAAAACACTATCTCGTGTAAAGGCTGATTTCCAAGAATTATCAATAGATCTTGTAAAAGTACAACAAAAAGGTATCTTTTTTATTTATAAATATAGGAGATAATATGTAAATAAAATAACTTAAAAAGTTGGATTTATTTCTAATGTCCCGGCGCCACAGTTATGTTGAACCCCATAAAGCTGATTTCGGGATTCATTATAATTATTAAATATTTGGAAAATAAGAAAAAATTTACTAAATTTCATTTCGGAATATAAAAAATATAATCAAAACTTAAATATATTTTTTTCTTTACCCTTTATTGGTTTACACCATCCAGATGCTAGAAATCTCTTTTGGCACCGGACGTCGAAGAAGGGTTCGAACCGACAAAGATCAGGTCGTTGGAAGCTCGTCACGCGCTCGACTCGCCATATTTATACGCACCTTAATGTAAATTTTACGTAATATTTTTTAAGGTACTAACATTAGATATTTTGTGTAAATAAGTTAATTAAAACACGGGCACTTTTAAAGATTATATATAAAATGAACAATAAATGAAAAATATGTTTACTCTAACACAAAAATATTAATTTTTTTTACTGAAAAGTAAGAAAACTAACTATTTTCTCTTTGATTTTTTTATTAATTACTGTAATAATGATCATTTGTACCTGTTTCCTAATTTTATTTTATTATAGGGTAAAATCTCACGACTTAAGTCAGGATCATGGCGAAGGGGACAAAAAAGAGAGAAAAGACAGTATCGTTCCCGAACATGAAAAGCCTCATGTGGGGGTGTCACCTTTAGGGGCAGGGTTGCCATTGCTTCATAGACTTCGGTAACTATAATTTACATGTTACTAAAAAACTGAGCATTTTCTTAATCCTTCCTCCTTAATACGTTGAAAGATTTTATTATATTTAGTAACTAACTTTAAACATGATTATTTAAAATCCATGGTGGTGTTTAAATGCAATATCTCGAAAAACGATTGGATATACAAAGATCCAGCAAGAAATAAAGCTTTCACGTCATAGATATATTTCAAAAAATTACCAGCCTTTTTTTAATCATGATAACATTGAAAGTATCCCTAAACTTGTCTCAGAATATAATTTTTTAAAGTGAATATCAAAATGTTTATATGCCATTTAACCTATATATTAAATAATAAAATATTTATATTTTCTTTCAGGTTACTGAAAGAAAAACAAGAAAAAGAAGAGAGAGCCAAAGGCGGCCCCACATCTCCACTTCTCTCACCTCAGTCATCGAGTCTGCGATCGCCTCCTCCAATCATGGAAGAAACGTCGTTAAGCGAAGAGCCGATTGGAGAAGGTTTACCACTTCTACAAAGAATACTTCTGCTCAAGGCTAAAGAAGATAAAGCTGCAAAGGCAGCCAAGACGGGTGTTGGGGGGAATAAACCGTTCTTAAGTAATATAGTCAAAAGTAAGTATATATATACAAATATACATACATATATATATATATATATATATATATATATATATATATATATATATATATATGTATATATATATATATATATATATATATATATATATATATCCACTGCTATTGCATCTCACAAGGAGGAATCCGTGAAAGCCGCATAAACATATATATGCCATCCGGCGGGAGGTCGGCGAAGCCGTGTTCAGTATTTACAAACTATTTATAAAAATAATAACAAGACGATTGGCTCCCAAATTAGATTTCTACCAACCTAGAGAACAAGCAAGTTTCAGATCCAGTTATGGTACAAACGACCACTTGCTAGTTATTAAGACGCTCATAGAAAAAACAGTGGAGTACAACAAACCACTGGTCTTAATATTTGTGGACTACGAGAAAGTGTTCGATTCAGCGGACCAAAACAAAATATTTGCTGCACTAGCTGATTGTAGAGTCGACCACAGATATGCAGCTTTAATTAAGAACATATATAATAGCGCAACAGTAAGTGTGAAAATCCATCCAAAATAACATCTACATTTAGAATTAACGTGGCGTACGACAAGGTGATAACATCTCACCAAAACTATTTACAATGATGCTAGAAACCATGTTTAAAAAATAGGTTAGGGGAACATTTGAGTCAATATAGATGGTGAACGATTAAGCCATCTACGCTTTGCTGACGCTATCGTGTTAATTTCTGACAACCTTGAAGAAGTCCAAGAGTGTAGGTGCAGCGTCAGATGTGGTAGGTCTAAAAATTAACCGTACAAAAACTCAATGTATGACAAACTTAGTTCCAAGTAGCAACATATCCCTAAACGAATCTGAAATCGAGTATGTAACATCTTATAAATATTTGGGCAATGAACTGAGAATAAACCGAGATAACCAGACCTGCGAAATTCAAAGACGCATAACACTAGCATGGGCGGCGTTCGGCATGCTGAGAAAGGACGTATTTAAAAGCAATATTCCGATTTGCTTGAAAAGAAAGGTTTATGAATAGTTTGTGCTTCCTGTGCTCACGTACGGTGCAGAAACTTTAACACTCACTGCGAAAAAATTAGAGTGACTCAGCGAGCCATGGTGAGGTCGATGTTAGGAATAACACTGAGAGATAAAGTTCCAAATGAATTATTAGAACTAGAACAGGGATCAAAGATGCTATAGAAAGTATAACACATATGAAATGGAACTGGGCCGGACATGTGGCGAGAATGGAAGACGCTAGGTGGACTAAACGCATTATAGAGTGGCGTCATAGGTTCCAGGCATTTAGAAGTAGGGGCAGACCTCCAACACGGTGGACTGATGATATCAAGAGAATCGCAATAAACTGGATTCAATCAGCACAAGATCGGGAATATTGGAAACGATTGAGGAAGGCCTATGTTCAGCAGTGGACGCTACAAGCTGTTTGATGATATACGGAGCTGCATATAGTTGTATGTTTACTGAATATGATTTCAGCACTACAGCGGCATAATGTGGATATATCCACTGCTATTGCATCTCACACGGAGGAATCCGTGAAAGCCGAATATACATATATAAGCCATCCGACGAGAGATCGGCGAAGCCGCGTTCAGTGTTGCATGCTTCCTTGCGATCTGTCCTTTGCACACAGACAGGTGCATGTCGGAACCCTGATGAGTCTAATAGGGACGAAACATGTACCTCTGCCATATCACTGTGGCGGGGAGGGTAAGTTATGACTTTCTTCTCGATATGGTGGTACAGGTAGGCCGTCATCACCATGGTGGTGGAATAGAATGAATTGTATTCTATAACAATTTATTCTAACTACGCAATCTCTAACACAGAAAGGATATGATGGAGAAAAGTTTGCATTTACTGTTCGCATTTTACTTCATTCATAGACGGAGCTGCATATAGATGTACGTTTGCTGAATGTGATTTCGACAACGGCATAATGTGGATATATCCACTGTTGCCGCATAAGCATATATATATATATATATATATATATATATATATATATATATATATATATATATATATATATGTATATATATATATATATATATATATATATATATATATATATATATATATACCAATCCTTATGATCTTTCCAAATAGACTAGAGCTGGAGGCTTTTCTAAATTTACTTATTTTTATAATTTTTGACGATGTTATTTATATTTTAGGTAGTACTCCAGTAAGTAGTCAACCAACTTCACCAACACCTGTTACTGCACCAAGTGTAACGACGTCATCATCAAGAGCGTCATTTTCGGCTCCAGCAAAAAATGTCTTGGCAGTTGTTCCAACCAAATTACTAAGTAACAAAATATCATTTAGGTAATACGTTATTTTAATATTTTTGTTGAGAATAATTGGTCAATAAAAAAAAGGTTTCCATTTCAGGTTAATTTTAACAATTTAAAATTCGTTACTATATGATTTGTTTTTACAGGGATAGAATAAAGTTGCATACAAACGCCAAAGAGAAAGACTCTAGTATTAAAGATTCCTTGCTAAAAGACAGCGAACCTCCAGCCGTCACCGAACTGTCAAAAACAAGCGTGCCAAACCTACCGTCCAGTACCTTAATAAGCAGTAACTTAACCGCTGAACAACCTGTACATAGTAGTGAAAATAATTTTAGTGATAATGTTAGTGAGAAGACTAGTGATACTAAAGTGTTAAGTAAACCGAGCAAAGCGGATGCTTCCCGAGAATTAGGGGTGCGCTTTACGAGCACCGAAAGTACGGACAAAAACGGAGCGCATTGGTCAAAACTCAAACGGGCGGCCATTTCGAAGGATGTGCCGCCTGAAGTGACTTCTCTTTCGTTAGGGAGTAGTAGAGAGGGACCGAGTAACGGGGAAGGGGAGGGGGATGTTGAGGATAAGACTGTAAAGAGACGTAAAATTGTTTTGTCGAGAAAAACTAAGCATTATAGGTGAGTAATAAATAAATATTTATATTTTTGTTAATTGTAGAAACTACGGTATATTTTATATATATTGTAGCATAAAATGCTGTGTATTCGTTAACAAAAAAATTTGTATTTTTTCATATCATTTTCATTACACATTTTTAATTTAATTTTATTTTTTGAAGATTTGTACAGTCTAAGCTCAGAGAAGCTCAATCGGTTCCAGTTGAATCATACAATTATCGTTATAGGTTTGTAAAAAGTCCCCCCTTCATAGAACTATAACCAATAGTACCTACTTATCCATGCTTTCACCAAAAATCGTATCGCTGTTATTTATCCTCGCATCCTGTAAAATTCTTGTATTGCATTTCTATGTATCCTTTTAATTTTAAACTGTATATTACTTATTATACTTATTATGTCTGATATTCGACCGACGACGCTTGAGAGGTGACAGCCCTTCTTCCCTCAAAAAAAAAATGATGAAAATTGAGGTAAAAATGTAAACCCATTAAATGCTCAATTTTCAAGATAGGGTAGGGTGTTAAAGTTTAAAAATAAATATGGTGTTTCGTAAATGACTAAAAAGAATTGTAAACAAACTGCTTTTTAAAGGCGTCATTGTTAACTAAAATTACGCCTTTAACTTTTTATCAAGTGGGATGCTACACCGAAGGGAGGTTCTTTAACTCTATCTAATTTGTACGTCACTGGTTAAATGACAGTTATTTGCTATGTTTTTAATTCCTTATTCACCATTCTTTAAAAAAAAAGGACAATCTTTAATTGTGTTAAAATGTTTTCTGGTAATTTAACCTACAGTAGAAGCTTGTATAGGTTTTTTAAAATTATCATATTAAAAAAATAAAAGTTAGGAAAACGGATAAACACAAGAAGAAAAAATTTAACACACAAAACACAACAAACTTAAAATTATCAGAAAACCAAAAATTTCATTATTTCTTTTTCGATTTTTTCATTTTGTGTTTGATTACACTGAAAAACAGTTAAAATGTATCGAAAATGAAACCGACTTAATCTTACAATTTTTGGTGTGCGAAAACCGAAGCTGAACTTTTTTTTGTTAATGCTAGTTCAAGTTTTCGAGATACGTAATGTCATGTCTCCCTTTATATTAACAATGCAACCACAAGAATGTACATGGTATATTCGTATTGTTATAACAATAGACGGGTGCGACGTGCGACGTTTTTCCTAACTTTGTGCAATTTGGCAACACTGCATGTGGGATCTCCAGGGATGTCCCCTATATACGAAGTCCCAACACACCAGGGCTCAAATTAAGGGAGATGGTCATTTAAACCCATGTTAATCGACTTTTATATCTGCTTTGTACTGAACAGCCCCTGTATAAAAACAAATGACAAACGCCACTATTACGAATATTCTTCTTCTTCTCTGTGGATGTTGGCAATCACATTGGCCTATATGACCTTATTGACAGCTGTTCTAAATAAATGTACCATCGTCATTCTTGTCCATTGTCTGATATTCCTCAGCCATGATGTTCGTCGGCGACCCTGAGTTCTTTTACCCTCTATCTTACCTTGAAAAATTAACTGAATTAGTTGGTATTTCTCATTGCGCATTACATGCCCTAAGTATGATATCTTTCTGATTTTCACATTGCGCATAATTTCTGGGTCTTTTTTCATACGTTGCATCACGGTGTTATTTGTGACGTGATGGATGTATGAAATTCTGAGCATGCGGCGGTAACACCACATTTCGAAGGCTTCCAGTCATTTAGATGTTGTTTCTGTCAAAGTCCAGGCTTCCACTCCATATAGAAGAGTTGAAAATACATAACATCTCAAGACTCGTGTTCGTATATCAATGTTCAGGTGCATATTGCACAAGATCTTTCTGAGGCGGTTGAAGACAGCTCTCGCCTTCTCTAAGCGGCATCTAATCTCCCGTGAGTGGTCCCATTCTCTGTTCAGACTGCATCTTAGATACGTAAATTTGTCAACAGTTTCCAAAGTTTCATTATTTGCTCTAAATTGGTGGTGTATTTCGTCATTTTTGCTTACTATAAGGATTTGTGTCTTTCTACAGTTTAATTTCATGCCGTATCTTTCACAGGCTTCCACTACGCGGTCTATTAGTGTTTGCAGATCCTCTGCATTATCGGCCAACAGAACTGTGTCGTCTGCATATCTTAAGTTGTTAATGCTTTCACCATTAATTTTTATGCCCTCTCTCATTCCACTGATAGCTTCCCTGAACAGCATTTCCGAGTACGTATTGAATAACATCGGCGATAAAATACAGCCCTGACGAACTCCCCGTTTTATTGTAAATTCTTGTGATGTTTCGTTGCCTACACGTACAGTCGCCCTTTGCTGTGAGTAAAGGTTTCTAATAAGGCGTAAATCCTTGTCATCGATACCAGATTCATTTAATATTTGAAGCAGTTTGTGATGTTGCACTTTGTCGAATGCTTTCTCGAAATCGATAAAATATGCATAGACATTGCAGTTTACGTCCCGAGCTCTTTGTATCAAAATTTGAATAGAAAATAGAGCTTCTCGTGTTCCAAGTCAATTTCTAAAGCCAAACTGAACATTGCGAATTGCAAACGAATATTATGGAATGGAATAAAAGAAAGAATTCTCGAATATTCTCTAAAAATGTAAAAGTCGGATTTGGGTATATAAACAGCTACAAAGTGTAGGGGTTAGTCAATTGAAGTTAGTAAGTCGAATCGAAGAGTTGAGATTGTGAGATGTCTCGAAAGTGTGTAAATAATCCAGATCACTTCCGTTATGTTTGTGGTGAGGTGATTTTTGCGTCTTAAAAGCTGCCTATTATCCCATTGATAAAAATGGCATATCAGCTTTATGTCGGTAGCAATATTGGGGATCAAGATAAACAATGGGCGCCATATATCTGCTATAATGCATCTGCTTCAAGTCTGAGAAACTGGTTAAATAGTAGAAACGATCTATGCGGTTTGCTGTCCCAAGGATCTGGCGAGAGCCTTCAAATCATGATAATGATGGCTATTTCAGCATCATTCCTCGTATTGGGCAAGATACAGATACATCCAAGAAGAAAAAGTCGATTATCAACTATCCAAATATATAATCTGCCTCATAGTGATCCTTATTCCAGAACCCCCAGAAACATCCACTTACAAGTCAGATAATACCTATACAACGATTTCTCAAGAAGAAGATATGCCATCAACATTAAGAAATCCTGATTTCACACCCAGCACGTTATACCGCCAACTGCATATAATAATTCAATCAGAATTAAACGATCTTGTGAGGATGTTTCAGTATGTGTTCTTCGTAAAGGCCATAAAGACCTAGCATCATTTTTTAACATAGAAAAGAACTTGGTTTTCTGCAGTACCATTAGCGGTTTATTGACAAATTTAAATATAAATTACAAGCCAGAGGAATGATGATTGTTTATAGGCAGTTCAACGTTGAGTTTAAAAGCAGTACTATTGCATATGGGAAATGAAATAATTTACCGTCTATTCCTGTTGGATATGCAGTTCACATGAAAGAATCATACGACAATATGAAGTACCTAATGACGAGTATAAAATACGATGAGCACCAATGGCATATCAAGTTTTGCTGTTTTTTGTGCGAATGAGACGGTCGGACAAAGGCACTTCATTACAAAAGAAAAGACTGGTCCGTTCGACAATCATTAGGGCTAGGTGAAAAAATCTATAACATATGCCATTGGTAGACCCAAAAAGATTTTGTTGCCACCACTGCATATCAAACTGGACCTAATAAAAAATTTTGTTAAGGGACTGAAAACCGATAGGTCAGCTTTTCAGTATCTGCGTCAGAAATTCTCATGGCTAAGTGGAGCAAAAATTAAAGAAGGTATTTTTGTTGGGCCACAGATTCGAAATATTCTGAAAAACAAACATTTTGACAGCACTCTATCAGATATTGGAAAAAATGCTTGGAATGACTTTCGCCTCGTGGCCACTAATTGCTTCAAAAATAAAAATGCTGACAGTTACGTTACTCTTGTTGAAAATGTGCTGTCATCGCATCAGAAAATGAGTTGTACTATGTCTCTAAAGATCCATTTCCCAAATTGACATCTGGATCTTTTCCTGACAACGCGGAGCTGTAAGTGTTGAGCACGGCGAATGCTTCCATCAGGATATATCAACAATGGAGAAAAGATACCAGGGAAAGTGGAATGCTTCCATATTTGCCGACTACTATTGGACTCTTGTTAGAGATGCTCCAGAAACAATTTATAAAAGAAAAGCCAAAAAACAGGATATTTAGTGTCTCTACAAGTGTAAAAGTATGTATTTTTTATTATTTTGTTAAAAATAAAATCAAATAAAAAAAACTTGATCTTGAAAATTGCAACTAAGTTTTTAATTTCATTGTCATTTTTGTGTTCAGCGCCCCAAATTAATAAAAAAATGTACTTTTCATACAAGATACAAAAAATAATCTAAAATTTGTTGCGTAGTGTAATAATATATTAAAATGGAATGGGTTAAATAAATTTTAATTATATTTTTATCCGCCATTTTTATATTTTAATTAGAAAGGGATTCAAATATGTTTTCTTTGAAATGTGTAAATTCTTGAATATACATATTAGCTCAGTGTAAAGTTATTTTAGGGGAGCAAAAGTGATACTAATGTGAGCTATGGGTAATTCAAGTACTTCGGAGCGATATTTGATATTTTTGACATATCAAATACATGTACAAAATTATTTTTTAATAATAAAAAAAGATATAAAGAGCAACCGAAGTTGCAGTGTTGTAAATTGTAAAAATACTAGCAAAAAACAGTGTAAATTTTATAAATTTCCAGTGCCAAAATGGAAATTAAATCGAAAAAATAAATAGATAAAATTAAAAACGCTATAAGATCCGATGTAAGGTCGTATTTTAAATAGTTAAATACATATTTCAATAATTCTCTTTATTTTAATGGCTATCCAGGGTAAGTACTCAGCAATATAATATAATTTTTATTCTACTTCATTGTTTAATGGCGTTTAATTACTTAACCTAACTTTCACTGAATTTTAATTATTTCTTTATATTTATATTTATATATATATATATATATATATATATATATATATATATATATATATATATATGTATATATATATATATATATATATATATATATATATATATATATATATATATATATATATATATATAATATTAAGTGAATTTTTTTCACTCGTGTTATACACCCACACATTTTTATTAAAACAAATTACGAATTTGCATTATATTATAGTGTATATGCAAATTTCGACCTTTAGTTGGCGCTGCTGTCACGTACAAAGCCAATATTACTATTTATATTATATCTCGAAATAGGGACTCCAAATACGACCTTTTCTTTTATACTAAGTAGGGGCAAATGTTCTATTGTTAAGACTGGTTTATTTTTCAAGGCGCTACTCAATATACTAGGTATTACACATTGAATTCCTCAATTAAAAACTGTATCTTGGTAATAAGTTATATATACTCAATTCATCAGATCAACAAGACCTAACAAACTGCTGCAGTTATTATCTTTTCCACTTACAAGTGCAGCGGCTCGACAGCATATCAATCGTTTCTATTACCACATCCAAACTTGGTTAGGAAATGCTTTCGAACCTCAGGAATGGACATGGGTATTGCAAAATGAAACCTTACAATCCAACAATAACATTTTACGATCAGCACGAGAAGAACTGCTCAATAGGATATTTTGCAATCGTAAGCTTGGGGTTCCAGTTTTAGAGGTAAAAAACTATGGTTACAATAGCCTTAGTTTGTGGTCAGTGTAATGGAGAATCATGTCTCAACGCTTCATTATATTCAAGTGATCTTGATAAAGAAAAAGAGAAAAATGTATTAGACAACGAGGAAGATGATAATGAATTGGAAATTCAAGAGGAATATTAGGATGCATGTTTGCACTACACCCTCATATTTAAACTGGAACTATAATAGATTTACCATAAAGTGATGGCAAACAAAAATATCATTAAAATGTATTTAAACTGTTTCATTATCATACCTTTTTATTAATATAAATTAACTAAATATTATTAAACGAATGTCTTATTTATGAATAATATCTATAAATATTATTTATTGATAATGTTACTAAAATTTTTTCATAATTATAATATTTCTAGTAAATAATTAACTTTACATTCCGGAGTTATCATACACACGGCTAAGCGCTGGTTATTTGTATAAAATATTGCATTTGTATATAATTTTATGTTATACAACTTTTCTAATGACTCCAAATGTCATCAAGCAAAGAAAACAATATATATATATATATATATATATATATATATATATATATATATATATATATATATATATATTCACAAAAAAAACAATTTTTTCCATTTTTAACCTTGAATATCTTGACACACCTACACGAGATTCTATGAGACTTTCGAACTAACTTATAATGTAAAAAATATTTTACAAGTTTATAGGTTTTTTTGATTCCGAGATAAAATGCCTTTTTAACTGGACAATGATAATCGTTTAAAAAACCTGCATAAAGCTTGTACGCGAGGTCAATACCAATACAACGATTTATTTTACGCTAGTTTAAGGTCATCCCTTTTTTTAAGAACAGTAAATAAGGAATTAAGGACGTAACTTGTAATTGTCGTTCAATCAGTGGCGTACAAATTAGATGAAGTTAAGAAGCCGCCTTCTGCGATAGCACGTCATTGAGTAAAAAAATCTGAAGCGTATTTTTGGTTTAAATTTGATACCTTGAAAGTGAACTTTGCATTTTAATTTTAAAACAGTTTTTTTTTGTTATTTACGAATTATTGCAAAATAAGACTGTATATTCCAAATTAAGAACTTTTTATTTTATCTATGTTTCTACCTCATTTTTAATCATTTTTCGAGATATATCACCTATCAAGTGTCATCGGTTGAATATCCGAACACTATTTATACCTTTATACATTATTTATTATAACTTATTTTGTATATAATTGAGTATTTAGCTAACATAATTTTTCAAGGTTTTTGGTCATTAATCAGATGCAACGCCTGTGCATTCTGGAGTAACCTGATATTTTTGTATATTAATAAAATACAAATAACGCTATAGCAAAATAGTACATTGAAACAACGTATTTCTGTAAAACATGCAGCATTTGTTATGGTTTTTACAATAATTGCGTGAATACTTAATAGAGTTTGCAAGTACTGAATCATAAAGACTCATAAAAAAGACTGAGAGCTCATGGGAACTCTAGGTATTAAGAATTTCTTGTTCATCAATGAGATGTTTGCTTGTTATGTTTGCATACTGAATATAACCTACTTTCGGCTACCTCACCTCTATTATCTCCTGAAAACAGTTCTGCGAAATCCTTAGACATGGGTTTCAACTTTGTATGATGGCAACTTTGTGAATTTTATACCATATATGTGGTTTTTGTTGTGGTCTTCTCTTGGCTTTCTTTATCTCTCATTGAAAGAAACCATTTCGTTCTAGAGCTGTTGACATGTGTCTTATTTCGTCTTGTTTTGTGTCGAGTTCTATCAGACGGAGAGATCTAGTATATTAGAGGTCCTCCTGTTGAACAATCCAGAGACCTTTCTAATCTTCTTATACCTGCTTAAAGTATTATATTTTCTCTCTACTTAGCAGCAATTTGCAAAAATGGTATAAAATTTATTTCAGCTTAAGATCATAAATAGAAGTTGAATAGTAGAGAAAAAACAAATTAATTATTGCGGCGTAATGTATTAGCCTCCCAAAACCATTCCTCACTACCTTCGCAGGAGAAGCAGCGACGGGTAACTACTAGTATTGTAGATAGACGTAAAATACCATTTAACGAATCAATAATTTTGTTCTGATCACTTTAAATTGATATAAATATTCATTAACCTACAATGTCACAGTGTGTGTTAGTTTATTCGATAACACAATAATAGAATGCTTGTGCACCCATTAATATCACACAATGATATATAGTTTCGCTTTTCCTTCCATTAAATAACTCTGTAATTTGGTCAAGCAACTTCCTTTTTAGCATGGGCGTATAGTTTATGTGTTATTGAAAGTTGGACCTAGTAAGATAATTAGCTTATGGAATAGTAATATTTTGTTTAGTTTACTAGGGAAAAAAATATAACAATATTGAATGTTTAGACTTAAGGGTATTAAAAAATTTCATTATGAATGATAAAAACTATTTGGCTATCCCTGTAGTTATTTTCAGTTTTCATCTTGTGTGTTTGAAACTGTTTGTAATATTTAATTTACTATACCGGGTGTCAACGAATCTATTAGACAAGTCATAATTTCTAGAGTATTATGTATATCAAAATGAGAATTGGTACAGGTAAATGGTATATGAAGGGGAGAGTTTTCGCATATTTTCCACTTTCCGGCCACTTCCGGTTTCACCGGATATGGCCCCGATTTTGAATTTTTAAATGGAACACCCTATATATTTTAACATTTTTGGATTTCTGGGACAATTCTAGATCAGAATGTGACATTTTAAAAACTTTTTACGTTTACTTCATTTTTTTAGAGCCACTTTTAAAATTGCTTCTAGGTGGCCATGATCGGACGCAAACTAATCTAAGGGCCTTAGGTGATGTCAAAAAAATACAATCGCAAAGTTATAGTTACTAGTATGAAAGACAGGAATAAGAGAATTTGACAAAATTACGTTTTCATTTCTAACTATTAATTTTCAAATGGCGACCCCTTTTTGACAACTTCTTTTCGAAAAAAGCATTCTTTGACGAATCTAACGGTACTAATTTATTTGCGATTGGATTAGACATAAGAACAGAAATGAAATATTATTAAGCAAAATACTGGATAATTTATTTACTTGCAACTGTTTTTATCATGTCTTCTTTGGAAAACAAAGCACTCACTTAAGTAGATAATGACAGTGACATACGCTCTAAGAACAGACGTAAAAGTTTCTCAATTTTCGTTAAGTTTAGTTTAAATTTTCGTTAAAATAATGTATACTCAAAGTGAAAAAGTGGATATGTTATTAATATTTGGAGCTGCCGAGTTGTATGCTCATAGATATCCGAATCGGCAACATCCAGCCCATCAGTATTTTCCGTATGTCGAGACTCGTTTTAGGCAAATAGGAAATCAAGAGGCGGAACAGAGGTTTATCATAAATGAAGAGACTGAGATTAACGTACTTGCTATGGTTGAGGTTGATAAAACAGTTTCGTTAAGAAAAATTAGTCAAAAACTGCAGATAAGTTATGAATCAGCAAAAAAAATACTGAAAAAGCATGGATATCGAGCATTTAAATATCAGTTACATCAACATTTGTATACTGAGGATGGCGATAGACGGGTAGTGTTTTGTGATTGGCTGCTTCAAAATCATAGAGTTAACCCAAATTTTATCGATTTTATTCCATTTTCCGACGAATCCCGATTTACAAATAATGGTATGTTCAATAAGCAAAATACTCGGTACTGGGTCCAACAAAATCAACATGAAATGAGAGAGGGCAATTTTCAAGAAAGATTTGGCGTCAATGTCTGGGCTGGTATCGTTGGAAACAGAATAATTGGGCCAATATTGTTTCAAAGTCAGTTAACAGGGGTTAGATACTTAGGTTTTCTTCAAAATGAAATCGAAAATCATCTCAATGATATACCTTTAGCAGTTTTACGGCGAATTTACTTTCAACAAGATGGAGCACCGCCTCACAATACTAGAGACGTTCTTAATTATTTAATAGAGCATTTTAATAATCGAATTATTGCAACCAATGGTCCGGTACGGTGGCCAGCACGCTCACCGGATCTTACTGTGCTCGATTTCTTTGTCTGGGGATATGTTAAAGAAAGGGTTTACTATGGAGCAGCCCCAGCTACTCTTGAAATATTAGAAGAAAGAATTTTACGGGCATTTAGAAGTATAACGCCCCAAATGCTACAAAACGTGTTGAGAGAAACAATTGAACGAGCTGAAATGTGTCATGAAAAAGAAGGAATGCACTTTGAACATTTACTACACTAAACTTTTTAACAAATTCAGCTACTGTGCTTTCAAATATTTTAAGTGCGTCGTTATTAGTTTATTTTGTTAGTTTTTTGTTAATTTTGTTAAATTTTTAATCCAATTCCTGTCTTTCATACTAGTCACTAAAACTTTGCGATTGTATTTTTTTGACATCACCTAAGGCCGTTAAATTAGTTTGCGTCCGATCTTGGCCACCTAGATGCCATTTTAAAAGTGGCTCTAAAAAAATAAAGTAGACGTAAAAAGTTTTTAAAATATCACATTCTGATCTAGAATTGTCTCAGAAATCCAAAGATGTTAAAATATACAGGATGTTCTATTTAAGAATTCAAAACCGGGGCCATTTCCGGTGAAACCGGAAGTGACCGGAAAGTGGAAAATATGCGAAAACTCTCCTCTTTACATAACATTTACCTGTACTAATTCTCATTTTGATACACATAATACTCTAGAAATTATGACTTGTCTAATAGATTCGTTGACACCCGGTATAAGGGGTCTCTAAAAGATCTATACCAAACATCTAAACCAACTTACAACAAAAGTTGATAAGTTTTTTGTAAATATTTATCTTCAAGCTCAATTTGCATTAAATTTGATAGTTTGAAGTTTTATACAGCTTTTCAAGGTACAAACAAATATTTTCATATTTATTTTATTACTTGTAACTCAAAAAAAATGTTCCAAAATTCTTTTTTTTTTAAATTAAAGTATCTTAGGTTTCGTTATAAAATTATTTTCATCATTTTAGGTTGATATACGATTTTAATTGTCGGTAAGCTTCAGTTAAACAGATAGTAAATGGTTGAGTGGCATTTTTTTTTAATAAACTAATTATTGACACACCATTTTACTCCAAATTGCAGAGAGAATTTTTTAAAGTACAAAAAAAATATTTCCATATTTTTTCTATTACTTGTAACCCAAAAAAAATGATCCAAAACTCTTTTTTTTTCTTAAATTAAAGGTATCCTTAATGGTTAATATGCATTTTTTTTATATACTATGAAAAACTAACAATCGGACTATTTTACTCCATATCGGAGATATAGCTTTTCAAAATACAAAAAAAAAACATTTTCATGTTTATTCCATTACTTAAAAACAAAAAAATTATCCAAAATTCTTTGATTTTTCTTAAATTAAAGGTGTCTCAGAGTTCGATGTAAAATTATCTTTATCATCTTAGGCAATATACAATTTAATTCCCACTTTAGCACAGCTATCAATTTTTTAATTATCGGTTAAATCCTTCGAACATACCCCTGTAGAATTAGCAAAACGTCAGGGGCCCTATCCTCGAACTGGGGAACGTAAAGTGAACGGTGAAAAGGTGGCGAACGCGTATTCGTGAAATGTTCATCACTCATATCCTCGTTCGCCCGGTGGAAGGCAAGCGAACGGTGAAACATGCGCAAATGAAATGTCAGCCGCTAAATGACATATTTTACGCATGGATTTCAAAAAAATAAAATGGTATTAAAAATTTTTATTTTATTTTTGGTTCTTCGTTAACTCGTCATTAAAAAAAATAATATGTTGACGAACCGTTTTGTTAAGACGTTTTATTTTTTGAATAAACAGTTGAAACGTTAATTAGAAGGTACCCCGATATTCTTAATATTTTCAAATTTTTAATAAAATATCCTTAGAAAGTTGAATATGTCTCGCAAAAATTAAGCAAATTTGAGATTACAGACATATAAAATTATTATAGGAGATTCTGTTCATAACTCAATTGTATGAGCGTGCTATTTAAAAATGTTTTTCTAGGGCCAGTTATGCTTATGGATTTAATATAACATAACAGTTAAATCTAGCATAATTCTTTTCACGACACAACTTATAATAAATTTGAGAAATCACAATTTGTAAGCTATCTGAAACTTTTATTTAAATAAGTAACAAATTTTATATTTAAATTATGTTAACTACAGCACTTAACTTAATTAGACTGTGTTAAACACTATACGACACTACAATTAAATAAATATTATGATTATAATTTATCAAGACATATAAATATGAACCCTACAGACCAACGAATGAGGTCCTTCAGCATAAAAACCTTATTTATGGTACATTTGATCTCTACATATCTTTATAAAATAAAATATATATATATTTAAAGTTGAATGTGAGATAAGCAAGTATCTTTAATGGACGTCTTCTGTCTGGCCTTTGGTTTCGGTCCCTGGTCATAAACAGTTTCACTATCATTGTTCAAGTTTCAGGTTTTCTTTCAAATTTACTTGTCAGGACAGAACATCTTGCAGTAAGAGGCTGGACACTTTGTGAATTCATACAATAAATAACTGATTGGATAGTTTCCGTGGTGGATTGGGATGATGGTTTTTAGTCATACTACGTAGAGTTGTAATTTCCAACGTTTCAAGGTTTATCACTGCTGACTTTCTCTTCAAGTACTTGGCTCTTTGTATGAATTTTTATTTAACAGTTCTAGAGTGTCAATTTAAGATAAATTTAATCCAGGCAAATTACAAATATTGTAATGGCAATCAATAACTCCACAAAAATAACAAGAGCACTATATTTTTTTTTTACTTTGGACGATTAATTTAAAGTACCAAAACTACTTTTTGCCTAAAATGGCAACAAAATATACTATGGACATTTTCGGTCTGACAGCTCAATTCAATCTGTCATTCATTTTATTTTTTGAAATTCTTGGGTTTTAGCATGTTCATATCTGGCAACATTGGCTTTTCAAGAATACTGCTGTTTCACATCACCTTTCACATCACACTTTCGAGGATAGGGGCCCAGAACTAGGGCCCGTTTGTTTGAACGCTGAATAACGTAATAATATTTTTATTTATATTTGAAAAAGTGTTGATAAACAGTAGATATTTAATTTCTTAGTACACACATACCGATTTTATGGTATCTTTTTTTAATTGCATTATTTAAACGAGTATCATATTATAATCGGTACTTCAATTCTGATATGAATATACGGTTGCCTAAATTATTATTATTGGTATTTTTCAATATGTAAACAATATTTACCAATAAAAATAAGTTTTTAAATCCTCTTTTTGTTAATATTAATTGTAAACTTCACATTTATAGTAATTTCTAACACTTAAAAACACCGAAAAAAGTCTCGACAAGCAATTAAACTGAAAGAAAGGATAAGTAAACATGTTTATGTCTGTCAAACATCAAAAAAGCGTCTCCCCACCAACCATAAACAGCCTTCAAACAAATTTATTGTTGTTTAAATCTAGGGTGTGATCGAAAGTTAGATCCGATTAAAGTTGTGGTGTATGGTTAATTTACATTTTTTTGGTAATTCATGAAAAACTAATGATTGGGAGAACCATTTTACTCCAAATCGCAGATATAGCTTCTCACAATACAAAAAATTAATCTAAGATATTTTCTTCTTAAATTCAAAAGGCGTGGGATTAGCCTAACTGTTTAAGGCGCTAGGACTGATAGGGAGGACCATGACTAGCTCGAGTTCGATCCTCGTGCGCGGCAACTTATTTAAAAAAAGTTGTAAGACCATTAGAGGTTAATCCCAATAGTCGGTAGACAAGAAACTGGCAAAGAGTGAAAACTAGGGGCTAGTTGAGTGTCGAGAACTCATGTTAAACTGTAGGTCCTTTTACTAAAAAATCCAGTGTAGTTAATGAATACTACTCACTCACTCTTAAATTCAAGGTGTCTCAGGGTTCATTATAAACTTGTTCTCATCATTTTAGGTCGATAGACGATTTATCGCCTGAGTACGGCCCCCTTCCCTTCGTAAAGAAACTAAAAATCCTCAACGAACGCCAAAAATTAGAAGAATTAGAAATAGCAATGAAAACACGAAGTTTTTCATTAGATATACCTGAAAGTCAAAGCGAGGCTAGTGATACGTTAACGAGGTATGATTTTATTTTATCTCTTAATATGAATGTCTGTTTCTACGCTTGCCTATTAAGAAAAATATTTATTTTCTTAACTTTTGCAGAAAGAGACTTCTCAGGGGTTTAATATATATTATTTTATCACACTATTTTGTATAGTTATATTGCAAATCACGATTTCGTGATTTGTCAGTAGTACTGTACTTACTATACAGGGTTGTTTACCCTATACGGCACGGAAGATTGCGGCCAAAATACGTGACTTTCAAAAAGTTTTACTTTTGGAATATATCAAGGTCTAATGTAGTTACTTTTTAAAATTATTTTCATGTTATACAGGGCGTCCCATAAGCCCTGAAAGTATCAAAGTTGTTGATGCTGGTAGCTGTTACTATATGGTAATTAATCATCTTCGGGATATGTTTAAAAGGAACTACTATGTTTTATACCACTAAATTTATTAAGAAAACAGTGACTGCAGTTTCAACTCACAGAGTCATTTTCAAACTGAATAACAAAGGTAGACTAAGTATTCAATACAGAAACATGAGAAAATTTGACAATAAATAAAAACTACCTGAGATATTTCATTATTACAAAGGGGAGGTACTAAATTTTGGGAACTAATTATTATTTGGCGACAACAAATAATGGGAAAAACCCAAGTTCTGTCTGGTCATTAAGCAAATTTACATTTTTATTTCTACTATGTTTATATATTTCTAAAGATTCAAGAATATTTAACTTTTGGCCCTTTGTTGAATAATGTAATATGTCGGTGTTGCCCAAATCAGAAAAACTGTGGCTGTGTTCTAAGCAATGGTTGGCAAAGCTCGAGTCTGTTTGTTGTAGTCTATATGAGCAGTGGTGTTCTGAAAAGCGAGTTTTAAAGCTTCTACCACTTTGTCCAATATACAAGCTATCACACTCTGAACATTTTAACTTATAAACTCCTGATTTATCAAATTTATTAATTTTATCTTTAGTATTGTAAAGGATAGTGGACAGACTGTGGTGAGATTTAAAGGCTACTTTTATGTTATGTTAGGAAAGAGTATTAGCTATGTTTTCTGATAGGGCACCACAGTATGACAAAGATATATAAGATGAACTATCTTTATCATTTTTTATTTTAGGATATATTGAATTAAAAGCTAGTTGTTTTTGTTTTTTAGTTATTAATTTCTTTATGGTTTGTTGGGAGAAATTGTTTGATACTGCAATCCTTTCAATGATATTTATTTTCTCTTGAAGATCTTCTTCAGAGAGAGGCAAAGAGGATGCTCTATGTATCATTGAATTGTATGCAGCCATTTTGAGTTGTAAGGGGTGAAAAGAATCATTAGATATAGTATTACCTGTAAACGTTGGTTTTCTAAAAATTTTAAATTTACACTGATTATTGAGGTGAGATCAAGAAAATGTATTTTATGGTTATTTTCAGTTTCCAGAGTAAATTGAATTTTTGGATGGCAATTATTAATGAATTGTAAGAATTTTTGAAGCTGTCTAGTAGTGCTTTTAAAACATGCTAGATTATCATCTACATATCTGTACCAAAATTGAACATGGTTTTTGCTTAAAGGGGAATTAAGAATTTTGTTTTCTAAGTTTGACATGAAAATGTTTGCTAGGGGAGGGCTAAGAGGAGAACCCGTTGCTAGGCCTGAATTTTGTAAATAAAATTTGTTATTAAACTGGAAATAGGTTTGTGATAGGCAAAGTTCGAAAGAGGACAAGATTTCAGAAGTAACTATTGGATTTATATTTCGTTCCTGTAAGATTTCTTGGATGAGTATAAAACATTCATCTGTTGGAATATTAGAAAACATGCTTTTTATGTCAAAAGAAACTAGTATGGAGTTATCTGGGATTTTTATGTTTTTTAGTTTTTGGACGAGATCTACTGAATTATTTAAACTGTGATTTGGTTTAAAGTTGCTTATTTGTTTAAAGAATGAATTTAGTTTCATACTGAGTTCTCTCGTGGGGCTCTTTATGTATGAAACGACTGGGCGAATGGGATTTCCTGGTTTGTGATTTTTTATGAGGCCTTATAATTCAATATATCCTAAAATAAAAAATGATAAAGATATTTCATCTTATATATCTTTGTCATACTGTCGTCCCCTATCAGAAAACATAGCTAATACTCCTTCAAGACATAACATAAAAGTAGCCTTTAAATCCCAACACAATCTATCCACTATCCTTTACAATGCTAAAGATAAAATTAATAAATTTGATAAATCAGGAGTTTATAAGTTAAAATGTTCAGAGTGTGATAGCTTGTATATTGGACAAAGTGGTAGAAGCTTTAAAACTCGCTTTTCAGAACATCACCGATCATATGGACTACAAAAAACAGACTCGAGCTTTGCCAACCATTGCTTAGAACACAGCCACAGTTTTCCTGATTTGGGCAACACTGACATATTGCATTATTCAACAAAGGGCCAAAAGTTAAATATTCTTGAATCTTTGGAAATATATAAACATAGTAGAAATAAAAATGTAAATTTGCTTAATGACCAGACAGAACTTGGGTTTTTCCCGTTATTGGTTCTCACCAAATAATAATTAGTTCCCAAAATTTAGTACCTCCCCTTTGTAATAATGAAATATCTCAGGTAGTTTTTATTTATTGTTAAATTTTCTCATGTTTCTGTATTGAATACTTAGTCTACCTTTATAATTCAGTTTGAAAATGACTCTGTGAGTTGAAACTGCAGTCACTGTTTTCTTAATAAATTTAATGGTATAAAACATATTAGTTCCTTTTAAACATTTCCCGAATATCAAAGTTGTGTTTTTTTAAATAGAACTCCCTGTATATTATTGCATTTTTGGATTTTCCGATCAAAATAAGTGCCTATTTTAATGGTTTATATCACCTTAAGGGTTTATAAATAATTTGAATTTTGACAAAATCTAACCTAATTTTCATGTTTTAAATACTTCAGTATTTCAGTAAGGTACTCGAAATTTACAGTAAAGAGTAACAATAAATCGTATTTTATATCCCAATTATAATATACTTGCTGTATTATACAGGGTGTCCAAAAATTAAAACTAATTAAATAAGAACTTTAAGTGGATATAACTTGGTTAATTTAAATAGAACGCTACACTTTTTACCTTAGCAGAAAATGTAACTTTTAAATACCTACCGATTCGTATAAGAGTGTTCTATAGCTAAATTTTCGTGTTTTCACAGAATATGCCTGCAGCATTTTGTGTTTTTAAAATAGATGTTCGAATGTATCTAGTTGCTTATGGCATTTGGAAATGACAGATAATTTACAACTATAAGAATAATAATCAAGAATATCTTTACAAATGCTTAGAAACTCTGAATGCGATTTATAGTCGTCCAACAGGCTATAATAGCAATAATGGTAATAACATATTGACGCTAGCATAAAACAGAAACAATATATTTATAGCTAATGTTCGTAATGTCGATCATCCATTTCCAAACACTTACATATTCTTTTTTCAAAACCACTACTAACTCGGGACAAAATTTGCGGGGTTGCAGTTTGAAAAGCGTCTCTTCTGCGTATTTTCATAACTTGTGGTGTTGTCGGGGGCGCATTGTAGATAATTGCTTTCATGTATCCCCATAAAAAGAAATCTGTTGGAGTTAAGTCCGGAGATCTCGGGGGCTAATTTTGAAATCCATCTCTCCCAATCCATCTGTTTGGAAAGTTGGCATTTAAAAATTTCCGAATCGCGCGACGATAATGAGGTGGAGCTCCATCCAGTTGAAGCCACATAGTTGTTCTAATATTTAAAAGGGCATCTTCTAATATCACTGGTGTAAAAAAAAATCACGAAACATTAAACCATTTAAAGGTTCTTCAAAAAAATAGGGTCCAATTAAGTATGGACCCAGTATTCCTCCCCACACATTAACCGACCACCTATTCTGGTTTATCATAATTTTGTATTCACACTGATTTGAATCAGAATAGTAATGAAAGTTCTGTCTATTCACGAAATCATTATTATAAAAAATGCATTCATTACTAAACAACACACTATCAAAAAGTGTTCATTTTCTGCCACTTTATGTAACACCCACAAGCAGAATTCAGTTCGGTTGTTAAAATCATTTCCATGAAGCTCGTGACAAAGCTGGATTTTACAAGCATGAAATCTGTATTTATTAAGAATCTTTGAAACACTTGCTTGACTAATGTTAGTATTTTCGGTTATAAGATTCTGACTAATATTGGAAATTTCGATCACTGAACCAAGTACAGTAAAAACATTTTCTTCATCCTCAGTGACAGGTTTTCTTATAACAGATTTTTAATAACTGACACTTCCACTTTCCCGAAACTGGTTTAATAGTCTTATAAAAACAGCTGTTTTGGGATAGTTTCTTTCAGGAAACCTTTGAGCATTGACTCGAAAAGCCAACAAACAATTTTGAGGACATTCTCCAAGGATAAAAATTATATCAATACGCTCTTCTTTTGGATAAATCTTCATTTTGACAAAGCAATAATACAACAATATTCAAATAATTCAATTCAATAAATGAAGTTTCACAGTTATAAAAAATAATACTGCTATTATAGCAACATGCTTTGTAGACTAAACTGGCAGATTAAATGAATTATCTGACGTTTCTAAATGCTATAGGCAACTCATTACATTAGAACATCTATCCAAAAAACTCAAAATGGTCCAGAAAACGATTATTTGGCGTATTCTGTGAAAACTAAAAGATTATAGAAAACCCTTATATCATTCAATAGGTATTCAAAAGGTACATTTCCTGGTAACGTAAAAAGTATTGCGTTCTATTTAAATTAATCAAATTATAGCCACTCAAAGTCCTTATTTGATTAGTTTAAATTTTTAGACACCCTGTATAATATAGCAGGATTATTATAATTGGAATATAAAACATGATTTATTGTTACTCTGTACTGTAAAGTTCGAGTACATAACTGAAATACTTCTTAAGTATTTGAAACATGAAAATTAGGTTAGATTTTGTCATAATTCAAATTATTTAAAAACCCTTAAAGTTTATGCACTATAAACTTTATTAAAATAGGCATTTATTTTGATCGGAGAATCCAAAAATGTAATAATATACAGGGGGTTCCATTTAAAAAAACACATCTTTGATACTTTCAGAGCTTTTGGGACATCATGTATAATATGAAAATTATTTTAAAAAGTAACTATATTAGTAACTATATTAGACCCCATATATCCCAAAAGTAAAACTTTGTAAAAGTCACGTATTTTGGCTGCACTATTCCCTGCCGTATAGGGTGAATAACCCTGTTTGTTTGAATTTTTATATTGACCATTTTCCTGTATTCATATCCGATGCGATACAATTATTTTTGGTGATGTCTGTAAAATATCGGATTTCCATTTTTTTAGACATTTCATATTATTTAGTCAGCTGTATATGTTTCTCTCTCCAGATCTCACTCAGAAGGATCAGCAGTGCACCAACATGACCAACGACCCGATAAACATTTACTTACTGCTCCTCTAGCTCCCTCTCCTCTTCATTCATCAAACGAATCCAACGAAACACCAGAACGAAGAAATCTAAGGTCAATTTTAAAGAAGTTATCGGAAGATACCAAAGAAAAAGATCGAGAACCAGAGAAGAAAGAAAAGGAAGATAAGATGCCGATGAAAATGGATTCGACAGAGTTCAAAAAGTAATTATTTTAAATTAAAAATCCATTTTCGTACTAATGAACATCTCTTTTGCTCAAAAATTTATTCAACTTTGTATCTTAGAATCAGATTAAAATATTTTTTTTTGTAAACACAATGCAACTCTATTTTACACTTTAATTTCTTAATTTCATTAAATATTTTTGTAGATTTAATATATTGTTACCTTTTCGTCTCTTCAGAATCGATCAGTGGGTTCACAGAATAAAAACACAACACCTTTCACTAATACTTCCAATACTTATATTAACAACACATTTACATTAACATCACAACTAACTAATTATTTCTACTATTACAATACAACTATATATATATATATATATATATATATATATATATATATATATATATATATATATATATATATACGACTAACTTCCAACTAACTAGCTACGCTATCTTTATTTATATATCTATGGAAGTTCTTAAATAAATCTAGAGCATAAACGTTGAGATCTATCTAGAAAGATGAGTCATTGAGACACTATTCCTATCGGTACATTATAATAAAGATGACTCATCACGTCGGAATATTTGTATATACGAGGGCATATCAATAAGTTTTAGTCGTTCGTAACACTGCCCTCCTCCTAATTCTATCGTCCTGATCAGCTTCCGTATCCCAATGGTATGGCTTCAACCTGTGTAGATATACCACTTTCATTTTCGTCTTGGAACTTCGTTGAATTAATCCGTCGTTGCTTACAAAACGCTCGCCCGGTCTTCCGTAAATGATTTTTTCGTACTTTTCCTTATTCTGGTTGTTTGTTCATCAATACAATAAATTGTTCGCTGCCAAACTTTATAATGTTAATCTTGTTGTCGAAATAAAATCGATGTTGATGAATCAGATCCATTTCAAGAATAAACTCATCTTGTATGTCGGAAACTAACACCAAATGGTGTAATTTTAGTCCTCCAAGTTGAAGCTCCACTTGCATTTCTCCGATTACTTCAGCTGCTTCTTCAGTTACAGTTTTTGACATTACTTTCCTAGACAATGATAGGATTCTAAATTTATCAACAAGATTTGACCTTATCAGAGATACTGCTGCGCCAGTGTCAACAGTTATGGTAATAGGTGTAGCATTGACTTTTCTTTAAATTATAAGACTGTTGGTGGTCCTTCCTAGACTACGAATGTAAAGAATTCTGGGGGCCTTCTCAATATTGGTCAACACCCGACCCTTAATGTTGACTAATTGTAGTTTTCCCGGTTCTGTTCTGAACGATCTCTGGATCATGAATGAGACCTTAATCGCACTCGACAGTCTCTTCTCATATGTCCAGTTCGTCCATATCTGTAACACTCTATCTGGTTTCTTCTATAACGTGAACTATCACCTCTTGTGTTTAGGTTCTTGATTTCTTCTTTAACGTGAAGTATCATTTATTATGTCCAGTTCCTTAATTATGTCAGATAACATTTTCTCCGTTGTTTGGTTAGACGACTCCTTGTTTTTCTCTATGGTAACGCCTATTATTTTAGGCCTTTACACATTATAAGCTGCTTCTATTTCCAAAGCCTTGTCCAACGCTTCGCTACAATAATTAAACTTGCTTATGCGCAAGGTACGCTGTATTTCTTGATCCCTGATCTCGCCAATAAAATACTGGATCGTAAGCTCTTCCCGGAATTCTTCAGTAGCTCCTAGGTAAGCCAGATGCACAAGGCGTTATATATCAGTTTCATATTCTTGTAAACTTTCTCCGTTTCTCTGATGTCTTGACTTTTATTGTGCCTGATATAACTGGCGTCGATGTTGACCTCCAAATTTTCTTTCCAGCGCAGCACTAAGAATTCTATAGTCTTTCTGTTGGGTTACAGGAATGATTTGCAAGAACTCCAGTGCTGACCCACGTAGTGCGATTACTAATGCAGTAGCCATATCTTCGTAATTCCAGTTATTTGCTGTCGCGGCAGCTTCAAATTGTCGTTTGTACATTATCCAAGATGTTTGACCGTCGTAACTTGGGGGTTTGATGTTTTGTCCAGTGGTTATCACTTTATCAGAAGGGCCATGCCTTTGTATTTTATGGACATCTCTCTGAAGATCCTTGATTTTAGAATTTATAATATCCATTTTTGATTCCATCCTCTCTACGATTTCTTTCACTTTTTGTAGCACACTTAATTCAATAGTATTTACTTCCTGGCGTACTTTTACTTCTATCTCATCTACAATTTTTTTCATTTCTTGTCGCACTTTTCCTACATCTTCCCGCATTTCTATGTCTTGTCGCACTTTTCCTATGTATTGTTGCACTTCTCCAACCTCTTTCTGAAACTTTTGCATTTGTATCCATATAATTTCATTAAATTTTGTGCTGTTCTTGTATAAGGACCTCTTGTATCCATTTGTAAAATTTATTTTCATCTTTAATGCGAAATTCTTTTTCTTGTTTGTCTTTAAGGCGCCGTTTTTCTTCTTCTTATTTGTCTTTAAAGCGACGTCCTTCTTCTTCTTGTTTGTCTTTAAGGCGACGGTCCTCTTCTTATTTTTCTTTTTGGTACCGCGCTTTTCATCCTGGTTTTCTTTTAGACGGCAATCTTCTTGTTCTTGCTTCCCTTTTTGGTACCGTTCTTTTCTTGTTTGTTTTTAGGGTAACGTTGTTCCATATGTTCTATAAAATCGGCCATTTCGGCTGTTTGCTGTCTAGTATTTACCATAAAAACTTCTAGAATATTCTTGAAAACTCGTTTCTAAAGTTCTTTCTGGATGACAAATCCAATGTTGAAGTCAGTTGTTCGCTATTTCTTTTCAAATAGAGTTTTCTAGAACTTCGTCGAAAATTCGATTCTAAGCTTCTTTGTCAATGACAAATCCGATGGTGAAGTCCGTTTTTCGCTATCTCCTTTAGTTTTCAACGAGAATTTTCTAGAACTATATTAAAAATTCGATTCTAACGTTGTTTATTAATGACAAATCCGATGAAGTCTGTTCCTCGATATCTCCTTTACTTTCCAAATAGAATTTTCTAAAACTTTGTCGAAAATTGGGTTCTAAGCTTGTTTATTAATGACAAATCCGATGTTGAAGTCCGTTTTTCGCTATCTCCTTTAGTTCACTTTTGACACCAATTATTACGATTTTGTCACTTAAAAATCGATCACTGGGTTCACAGAATAAAAACACAACGTCTTTCACTAATACATCCAATACTTATATTAATAACACATTTACATTAACATAACAACTAACTAATTGTTTCCACTATTACAATACAACTCTATATATAACTCTTAACTATACGACTAACTTCCAACTAACTAACTACGCTTATTCTATCTCTATTTATATACCTATGGAAGTTCCTAAATAAATCTAGAGCATAAACGTCGAGATCTATCTAGAAATATGACTCATCGATATAATATTCCTTTCGGCACATTATAATAAAGATGACTCATCACGTCGGAATATTTGTATATACGGGGGCATATCAATAAGTTTTAGTCGTTCGTAACAATATATAGAGTCTCAATTTTAAACGATAAATATCCATAAAAGAAATACAAAAAATTCGTCTTTTTTAGATTGATGCGAGCACCCACAATAGAAGGTTACGCTGCCAGACACAGCAAACTATCAAAGAGTGTTACTTTTAATAGAGATACTCTGCAAAGTCCCCCAAATAGTGCTAATACCGTCCATGGTACGCCACAAAGTTTGTTTCCATTTGTCAATTCACCCACCGATAATGGGTTAGATGTTAAGGAAGAAGTAAGATCAATTGAAGCATTTTTTTTATTTAATTACTTACACATTTCATTTTAGGAAAAAATTAACGAAATAGAACGATGTGGTATACAATTAGTGCCTAACAAAACGAATAATCAAGTTAAATTAATCAAAGGTAAGTTATATACTCTGTCTAGACAATTAGTTAAATTGAGAGTTTTATTTCCAAAGGAATTTTGTAAAGGCATAATATATAAAAATGCAATATCTCTAAAATGTTCTAGAAAGAAGCTACAACTTACGTAGATCGATTTGAAAAGAATGATATATTATTTTTGTAGCTTCCTTAGAAGACGAACAACAATATTTTGCGGACATACTTCTAGCAATAAAGCAAGTGATGAGCGCTCATCTCCAAGAGCTTCAGCAAAAATTTCAGGAACGGTTTGAGAAACTGGAAGAAGAGTTGCGAAATAAAAACGAAATTATTCTTCAGCTGAAGGCTCACATTTGCGAGTTGGAGAACATGACTGATGATTCATTTACGGTAGGTTGTTTGAAACATACTAGACTTTATTAAAATTTACTTTTCTGCTTTGGTATCAATAGTAAAAGCTCTTCATATTAATTGTTAATAATATATCCTCCATGAATCATACAAATTTCGTAATAACCAGTGGCATAAATAACGACCCTGCAGACCCCGCGGTGCAGAGGGGCGCAGCCAATCCTGGGGGCGCCCTCAAGTCCCTTGATGAAAATGAATAAATAGGAAGGATCAAGATGGGTGCAAAATAGAAGAGCGTATTTAAACATCTGCAGGGGGGGGGGGTATGTACTCTTAGTTACGCCATTGGTAATAACCAATAAATAGGCTTATCATATGTAGCAATTCGGAATAAAATTTTCTAGGAGAATTTTCTGTTTTTTTTTTCTGTCTGTTTATCTGCTTGTCTGCACGGGCTAATCTTAGAAACGATTGAACCGATTTTGATGAAACTTACAGACATAAGAAGAAAGTTGTCAGAAGTGATCTAGACGCTTTTTTGTCTGTCTGTATGAGCTAATCTTCGAAACGGCTAAACCGATTTCAGTGAAACTTTACGGACAAGAAAAGGACATTGTCAAGACGGAGATAGGCTGCTTAAAAAAATTAGAAATCTCCCATAACTTAACAAATTTTTATTTCACTTTTATTTCACTCAGACGAAGTCGCAGGTAAAAACTAGTTAAAAATAAAGAAAACTTCCTAGCAATACTCGCGCCCGAAACTCAAAATATAATTAGCATTTTGCACTATACTTGGCTGATACCGATCTTTTAGTTATAAACCAAAAACTCCAAAAAAGGAGTCAAAACTCGCTAAGTGAAATGCATCGCGTCGTCTTGATACGGTTCCAAATGCCCATAAGTTAGAGGCAAGAAACAGTTAATAATTAAGTAATAATTTTATCACGCCATCAAGAGTTAAGTAACAGAAACTCTAGTATACTTTCCCGAAAAACTTTGGTGCGCTGAATCCGAATTTGTCTTCATCATGTCTGGTTTTTGAGATGTCCTAACCTAAAAGTCCCCAAAACACTGTTTTTCGCCATATTTGAGGTTATCTAAAATCACAAGATAATTTTTTTTCACGAAACTAGTATAAGCAACTGAAATTATGATCTTTCTTTTGAAGATTAATTTTGAAATGTTTAGTTATCTTTTTCTTTCACCGAGATATGCTAATTTGAAATTTGTGTCTCACCGATCTACTTCAATGCAAGCCAAAAATAGAGTACAAGCTACTTCTTTGAGTGTTCTTTCATAAATTCTGTTATTTTACGGAAAATTACTATATAAGTTTTTTAGGGGTCAACAAAAATTTCAAAAAATTTTAAACTTTATAGAAAATTTATGTATATGTTTCTGGAGGTATTCTGAAGGTTGCTTGTTACGAATCAAAAGTCAGACAGTGGTGATGTTAATTTTAATCTGGCAATGATCTTCAAAGTTAATTCAAGGCGATCGTTTTATTTTTAATAAAAACCTTTTCTTTTTGACTCAGGTCAGGTTAGGTATGACCTCGATGTTTACAAAAGTTGAACTTATAAACCCAAATCTACAAAACCTAAGCCCACAAAACCTAATTCCACAAAACTAAAGCCCACAAAACCTAAGTCTGTAAATCTTAAACCCACAAACCTTACTTACTTACTTACTTCGTGGCGTTACAACCCCGTGTGGGCTTTAGCTGACTTGACAATATGCCTCCATTCGTTTCTGTCCTTTGCTAGCTCCATCCAGTTCTCTACATCCATAGCTTTAAGGTCTCCTGCTATATTATCCTGCCACCGGAGCCGGGGTCGTCCAAGTGGTCTTTTTCCAGTTGGGGTTTCTTCCCACACCAGTCTCACTATTCTTTCGTTAGAGTGTCTTATGAGGTGGCCCGTCCACTGGAGTCTTCTAGACTTTATTTCTTTGACTATGTTGGCGTCTGCGTATAACTCTTCTAACTCTTTGTTTGTTCTTATTCTATATTGTCCCGTTTCCCCATCCAGTAACGGGCCAAAGATTTTCCTTAGGATTTTTCTCTCCCAAACTCGCAGATTTTATCAGGTCTCGAAGGGCGTAGCTACATCTGTTCCCAGCTTGGATCCTATTGTTTATTTCTTGTGATCCGTTATTATCTTCAGTTATTGTTGTTCCAAGATACTTAAATTCTCTGACGCGCTCAAAGTTGTAGTCGTCGATGGTGATGTCCAATTCTGTCCCTGTTTCGAATATTGCGGCTCGTGTACATATATTTAGTTTTGTTTTCATTTATTTGTAGCCCCATCTTCTCTGCTTCCTTCTCGAACCTGATAAAAGTTTCCTTCATTTTTATTCTTGTGTTCTCTATTAGATCTACATCGTCTGCAAATGCCAGCAGTAAGTTTGGTCCTTCTCGATGGAATATGGAAGTCGGTGTATCAATTCTTGCATTTCTGATTATGTGTTCTAAAGCTACGTTGAAGAGTTGTAATGAGAGTGCATCTCCCTGCTTCAGTCCATTGTTAATCTCAAATGTCTCCGAGTACTGTTGCCCAACTCTTACTTTACATCGTAGTCCTTCCATACTCATCCGTATCAAGTTGACTAGTTTTTTAGGAAAGCCAAGTTCTTGCATCGCTGTCCACAGTCTCATCCGGCATACTCTATCGAAAGCCTGTTTAAAGTCTATGAACATCTGATGAAGCTCTCGATCGAACTCCCAGCATTTTTCCATTATTTGTTTTATAGTGAATATTTGGTCAACAGTAGATTGGCCGGGTCTGAATCCGCATTGATACTCTCCAATGATTTCTTCTGTGTACGATTTGGTTCTTTCTAACAGAATGTTTGCAAGGATTTTGTAGGTAATATTAAGGAGCGTTATTCCTCGGTAGTTGTTACATTGCTTTTTGTTACCTTTTTTGTGAATTGGTACGATAACACCTTCTTTCCATTCATCTGGCATTGTTTCTTCCTGTCAAATACCTTGAATTAGCTTGTATATAGATCTGTATAGTGCTTCCCCTCCGTGCTTCAGACACTCTGCGGGTATACCATCGCTGCCTGGGGCTTTATTATTTTTAAGTTTTTTAATTGCTTGGGTTACTTCTTCATATGTCGGGCAATGGTCTTCTATTTCAGCTGTATGTACCTCTATATTTGATGTATTCGTGCTAGCTCCACCGTTTAGCCGTTGGCAGAAGTATTCCTTCCAGGTTTTTAAGATTTCCTTGTCATTAGTAATAAGCTCTTCGTTGTCTTTTTCAAGGAAGTTTCCTGTTCTTGCTTGGTACCCTGCTTTTATACTAGAGACTTCTCTAAAGAATTGTCTTGCTTTGTTGTTCTTCCGATTTTCTTCTATTTCTCTGATTATTTGTTCCTGGTAATCCTTCTTTTTCCTTTTCATTAGTTTTCTTGTCTGTGTTCTAGTATATTTGAACCGTTCAAAATTTTTGTCTGCTGGATTTTGTAGCATGTCTCTTCTAGCTAGGTTTCTTTCTTCTATGGATTTCCGGCAATCGTCACACCACAAACCCCATGTCCACAAAACCCAAACCGGTTAATCTCAAATCCACAAACTTCATGCTCAAAAAACCCCAATCTACAAAATCTACGCTCATTAATCCAGAAATTTAAGCCCATAAGTCCTAAGCCCACAAAATCCAAAGCTATAAAACCCAAATCCGGTAATCCTAAGCCAACAAAACACAAGCCTACAAACTCCAGGCCACAAAACCTAGGCCTGTGAATCCTAAGCCCACGAACCCCAAGCCCACAAAACTAAAGTCCACCACACAGCTTACAAACTGTAGCCTGCAAAACCCAAGCCCATAATTCCTAAGCCAAGAAATCCTCATTTAAATATTTCATTTAACCTTGAAATATCCTTGAACATTAACTCCAAGGTCAAATTGGAGATCACTTTTGATTGTCCCCCATGCCACACTTCAACTTTTGTAAAGGTCAATTTTCAATATTATTCATTTTTACCGATTTATTAGCGTGGGGGGCATAGAATTTTAAAAATTCCAGTGAAAGATCAATGAAATCTATATCTGCTGTGTTTGAATAGTTACCTATATGTTATTCTCCTTTCAGGTCGAGAAAAAGAAAGAAACAGTATAATTTTGATTTTAAAATTTCAGACTACTCCGGTGAATGCATAGATATCATTTTAACTGGCGATATTGTTCAGTCTAACATCGAAGTCAACAAGTTTTTAATATTCTTCCGACGTGTCTCGGAATTTGTATTTTATATAGCAGTTGTTTCCTGCTAAACCTAAATTAACTGCCACGTATATACAGGGATAAAAAAGTATTACGTAGGTATCTATAAATTTAGTTTTGAAACTAGGAACATCTTTATTAAAATAATCATTTTATTAATGGCTTGTTCCATTTGGCAACTGGGCAAAAAATATCTTACAGTAGAAAGAGAAGTCGATTTAGACATATGTTCATCGTCTTTTTGTAAAGTTTTAAGTTTGTTGCGAAATAAAATTAAACAAATCTTGTTTTTATAGGATTCAATTGATACTATAATCAGCAAAGACAAACAGTCTTGGGAAGAACCCACTCATGAGGAAGAAGAAGAATTACAAGAGTTACCGCAACCTTTAAATGCTTGGTCTTCATCGAAGCAGAACAACAGTGTAGTATTGAACATTGATACTACAACAGGTAAATATTATTTTTAATGAATTATCTTCATAATCGGGATTGGATTATTTTACTTTCTTATTAATAAGGTTCTAACGTAAACCGAAACTTAAAGGTAAGATATACGAAGCTGCAAAATACTAGCAAACACCATCAACACAGTAGCTGTAGCACGTTAAAAATAATGCAACTAAATTTAACGATAGAATTTATTAATATTGTTCAAGCCATGTGTTAAGAAGGGTATATGCATGGTAAGCCCTATATCAGACTGGTATTTCCACATTCGTAGTTTTGGACAAAAGATTCTTTAAAGCTTCTGAACTTCATCCAAGAAGCAAACTCTGGCCTTGTGTCAACATATTCTTAACAGACGTAACTCACAACTACTAAAATAAAGCCCAAGGCGATTCTTAAGGTACGCGTAGTATATTCAACATCACGATAAAACTAGCTTCTTACTGCAATAGGTATTTTGTACTATTGAAGACAAAATGTATCTTATATTATTGAAGGCAAAATAGCCGGTAAATTATTCCTAGATAGGGGTGAGTTCTTTGTTCTTCTTCTTCAAGTACCTTCTCCATTGCAGAGGTTGGCAATCATAATAGCTATTTTAATTTTTGAGGCAGTTGCTCTAAATAGTTATTTTGAACTGCATCCAAACCATTCCCTTAGGTTTTTTAGCCATGAAATTCGTCGTCATCCCACGCCTCTTCTGCCACTTATTTTGTCCTGGATTATGAGCCGTAAGATGTTGTACCTTTCTCCTCGCATAATGTGTCGGAAATATTGCAGTTTTCTCTGTTTTACTGTTATTTCGACTTCCTTTTCTTTCCCCATTCTTCTCAATACTTCGGCGTTCGTAATTCGATCCACCCACGAAATCCTCTGAATTCTTCTATAGGTCCACATCTCAAAAGAGTTAAGTCTTCTCATTGCCTCTCGATTTAGTGTCCATGCTTGCATTCCATAATATAGAACACTATATACGTAACATTTAGTCAGTCGTATTTTCAGGGCTAACGTTAGATCTTTGCTGCAGATAACCTTTTTCATTCTAATAAAGTTGGCACGTGCTTTCTCGATTCTGGTTTTTATTTCGACGGTATAGTCATTATTTTCTGTTATTAGGGTTCCTAAGTAAGTGTACTTCTTAACTCTTTCTATGTGCTGGCCTCCTACCATTAGGGTTTCATTATTATTGGTGTTGTTTTGACTAATTATCATGAACTTGGTCTTTTTCGTGTTAAGAGAGAGTCCACTGACTTTCAATATTTTATTCATTACCTTTTCTAGGTCTTTCAAACTATCAGCTATTATTACGGTGTCATCTGCATACCTAATATTGTTGATTAAAACTCCGTTTTTATTTTATCCCTGCTGTTTCAGATTCAAGACTTTCCAATATGACCTCTTCAGAATAAGCGTTAAATAGTAAAGGTGACAATATACAACCTTGTCTGACTCCCCTTTGTATTTCCACATCTCCGGATATTTTCTGTCCAAATCTTACTGCCGCTCGCTGATTGTAATACAGATTTGATATCAACCTTAAATCCCTTTCATCCAAATTTTTGCTTCTGAGAATCTCTATTAGTTTGTCATGCTTGACCCTATCAAAAGCTTTGTTGTCATCTATGAAGCAGACATAGAGGTCCTGATTGATATCTAAGCATCTTTGAGTAAGCACATTAAAAGCAAATAATGCTTCCCTTGTACCCACCCCGTTCCGGAAGCCAAACTGTGTGTCACTAATATCCAGCTCCAACTTGGAATGTATTCTAGCGTGTACAATTTTTAAAAGGGTTTTCAAAGTATGTGACATGAGACTGATTGTTCGATAGTCACTGCATTCTTTTGAATTTGCTTTCTTTGGTAAACATATGAATGTTGATGTTAACATTTCTCGGGGGATAGTTCCTATCGTGTAAATTGTACTAAATAATCTCACCAATAAATCTAAATTTTTGTCATTGATCAGCTCTAACAACTCACCTGGCATTTCATCTGGACCAACAGCTTTATTAGTTTTTATCGACCTTAATGCATAAATGACCTCTGCTTTAGTAATTTCAGGCCCTATGTCACCGCCCAGACTGTTTATAGAAGAATTTTCGTGTCTTTGATCTTCAAATAGTTTTTCTATGTATTCTTTCCACCTGCATAACCTTTGCTGTGTTTCCATAATAATGTTTCCCTCTTTGTCTAGCAATACGTTTGAGGTTTTTCTCTTTTCTATTCCAGCTAGTTTTTGGACTTTTTTATGCAAGTTGAAGTTGTCGTACTTGTTTTGCAACTCCTCTATTTTCTTGCATTTTCCAGAAAGGTACTCTTCTTTTGCTGCTCTTATTTTTCTTCTTATTTGAATTTGCAACTGTTGATATCGGGTCTTGTTGGTCTTGTGTTTCCTTCTTTCATCCATCAACTTCAAAATATCATCTGTCATCCAATCTTCCTTCTTGTATCTTGATGCTGTAAGTACTTTCTTGCTTGGTTCCATAATTGACGTTTTGAAAAACTGCCACTGTTGTTCAACGTTGTCATCGTTTAACCCAGACTTGCCTTATCTTCTTTATAAGTTTGTGTTGATGTCTTGTCTCAGCTTTTCTTTCGTTTCTTCTGATTTTAATTTTTGTATATTTAGTTTTTTGATGTTATGATTTGTGTGTATCCTTTTTAATTTAAGTTGGAATTTAGCGATAAGGGGATTGGTCCGAAAATACATCCGCACCTGGGTACGCCTTTACTGAATGTACTGAGTTTCGATATCTGTTTTTTATCAAGACGTAATCAATCTGGTTTCTAACTATGTTGTTGTCCTTATCAGCTGGTGACTTCCATGTATAGAGACGACGTTTAGGTAGCTTAAAAAAGGTATTTGTTACTACTAGATTATGCTCTTGACAGAATTCTATAAGTTCTTTGTTATACTTTATTAAACATAATATATTAAAAATATATAAGGTATATTTTGTAAACGAATAACCCCCTACTGTCCAAAATTCGCTTGATAATAAGAAGTCTCAGCTCAAATTAAGTGTGTTAAGCTCTACTTTCCACATATGAGTGGTAAAATTAATTTTAAGCATAAACCAGATTTAATATGGAGGCTGAAACCACTTGACTTTGATTTTTTTTTTCGAAAATATGATTATAAAATCACTTGAATAGGTCCGGTTGAGGTCTAGAGTTTAAATTAAAGGCCTTGAAGTTACAAAAAATCGATGACACAATCGATTTTACTTCAAATTCGGGACAAATGAGGCTGCCATAACAATGTGACGACTTATTTTAAGATATTTGGAAGTAACGTTTTTAGATTACGTGCGATTACGCTATAAAAATAGAGTTCAAGACTTTTAATTTAGGCTCTTATATACTTCAATCAGAAATATTCAGGTGATTTTATAGTTATACTTTCCCAAGAAAAATCAGTGTCACATGGTTTCGGCCCCCACATTGAATCTCTAGTGACGTAAAATTAACTTTGCTACATATGTTTGGAAAGTCGAATTCAAGACCTTTAATTTGAGCCCCTATAGAGCTCAATCGGACATACTTAAGTTATTTTATAGTCATATTTTCAAAAAAAAAAAGAAAGTCTCTTAGTTTGTGCCATATAGGTAAAATCAATTTTGACACTCATATTTGGAAAATACAACTCAAGACCTGCAACTTAAGCTATTGTAAACCTATTTTACATGAAACCAATTTTGGGCAGCATGATAGATCGGTTTTTAAAAATGCTATTTAATGACATATATATTTATTATTTAGTTATTTGATTCACAATTTATAAGATCATCATTTCTGAAATTTTATAAGAGACTTCCACCCATATAGTTTGATTAATTCTATGAATTAACACATGCCTTTTTTTTCCTTTTCGGCACTACTTATGTGACAGTATTGGACCATAGACTCCTGCGAACGGGATATTTGGAGGTAGCGCATAGCCATCAATATCTACAATTAAACTGTTGTCTCATATTAATAGCTATGTTAAAAACATATAAATAAATATCACAAGATCAAAAGCATTCTGGAAGTTTGGTCGTTCCTCTTAGCTCTTGCAGTACTAAACAACTACAGATTATTTAGGGCTTACCAATACCATCAAACATAGGTTCACGACTCAGGAAAAGCTGCTGTCTGGCTGGTTAGATGACGTCTCTTGATTTAAAACTCTCACAACGGCGCGCCCGCCAATTTATTTTCTTGAAGGTTTCAATAAATTAAACAAAACAAGTTTCGCAAAACACTTAAATCTATTAACAGAAGTAATCAGGAAACGAAATATTTACAGTGAGAAGCTTATAACTAATAACGAATATAAAATTCAAAATAGCTAACATAATTGCTCTTATTAGCCGTTCTATTAGTAAAAATGTAAAACACAATTTAAAAGATAAAACGTAAAAATAGCTTTTCAGAATATAAATTAAGAAAAGAATAAAAACACGAAAAAATAGCCATTTAAATTGGTGACACAAATGGTACGAAACTCGCCCTTTTACCAAGTGAAATAAAAACAGGATATTCCTTTACTTTCCCCGAAATAAATGAAAAATCAAAAATAAAAACCTTGTCACGTAATTTTCTGTGAAACTGTTCTCAGAACCGTACCGACTCTCACAATTCTCAGATCGTAAATGAAATTTATTATTTCTTAAAAGGCTAAACTTGCATTACAATGGTACCCCGCTGGTACGCATCTCACCCCATGCAATCCTGTAACTGTAAATTTCTTTCCCTAAAATGCGAGTAGTTTCGGTCTTTTCGTCCGCAGAGGGCGTTAGTTATTTCATGTCGGATACTTAATTCCCGAATTGGCCTCTGAACGTCTTAGTCATATTATTTTTTATGTAAAAACAATTAAACAAACTAATCTACTTCTTCATATAACTAAACGAAAAGTCGATAACCATCGAAGAAAAAACCTGATGGCCATTTTATTAATTTTGCTGGTATTTAAATCATTCCTTCTTGCAATCAGGAAAAACAGTAGCTATACGAATTCTATGTACATGTTGTCAAACAATATGTTACATTATAGTGAGTTTCCTTGATTATCCTTTTGTTTCCTAATAATGGGAAAATCGTTCAATATTTAAAACTTACTACGCAGTTTAAGCCATATGGTTGGTGCTAAATCCATTCTTGACTTAATTATAAAGACGGTAAAATTACCTCGACATATTTTTAAATATTTATGGAAAGACAGACAAACGATTCAGAGGAAATAAAATTGATAAGTTTGTTAACGAATTCAGGTCTTAGGGTGGTAATATACTGTCTCGTTCCCATGGTTAAAATTTATCTACAGAGTGATTATTTAATTACTCATTTTAGTGGAATATATTTCACGTTCATCAGCATAAAATACCTACTTTTTGTTCCATTACACTTACCTGGGTGAAAAAACATACGCCAAAATGATATATACAAAAATTATTTACAGATGTAAATTAAGTGCTAAGCATTTAAAGTCGGTGCTGATAATTTACCTTGGTAAACTTGATTCATAACTGTAAACAATTTGTCAGTAGAAAGTTACAGCTACATAATTATAAGTGTTTAATTTCATTATGTTAGTTACCTAGGTAAATCACGTATTGTAAGTTTTTAGGATAAATCTCATATCAATTATTAAACTGGTTTACCAAATTTAAACTTGCCACATGAACTTTTTAGTGTTTTTTATGTTATAGAGTTTTTCATTTTTTATCAAGCATATATTTTATCCAGTAAATAAAGAAAAATTTTAAAGAAAAAATAATAGTTATCCATAAACTTATATAAAACATAAATTGAAGATTTAGAATTTTCTGGAATATTAGGCTTCCGGTTTGTCCCTCTTGATTGACCAACAGTAGTTTGCCAACATCCTTGAACTCCACCTTCCCTGATAACGTTTTTTTTTTTTTGAAATGTTCTCACAGAAACTTTCTCCATTCTCATCGCTTACAGTCCCCAAATTCTCATGGAAAAAATCAAGATGTGAGTCCAGCATTTTAAGTGACATATTGCAACTCAAATCTTTATACGTCAATAAAAGCTTATTAATCATCTCTCCATAGTTGTTACTCTCACGCTTACCCAAAAAATTGGCATCCACATTCTTAAAGCGTTGCCATTCTGATTTTTCCGAAACCTTCCACTTTTCTTCAAAAATATTTAAATAAAAATATATAAACACTCTCTTTTTGCAGCCAATCACATGCTATAATATCAAAAATGAACTTGACCTTATCACAAGAAAACTGAAGGTGATTGAATCAAAATAAGTGCACTGTGACGCGTTTTTTACGTAGGCGGGGAGCAAGGTCGTGCTCTTCGGCTCTTCTTCGTTCACGGCAGCGGAACATCGGTCAGTGGATATTTCTCGTGCAGACAGTCATCAGTCAAATGCTCAGCGCAGGAGCATCGGGTCAGCGGCATCTACGTATATTCGGGATATCCCTGCTCTCTCAACTGATCAACGGTTTGACTGTCTGAAGGTCAAAACATCCACTCGGTGGTCGGTTCTCGGGCGCCACCATCGGGATTTAATGTGGTCGAGGGCCCACTTTATGCACCGGGCAGCTTGTTACAGTGGAGAAACGGCAAGCCAGGGGTCAATTGCGTGTATTAGTGCTGGCTGCCGGCTGCCAATTGTTACATGTAATGGTAAAAATGGGGCTAGGTAATAAAACAAACGGTTATAAAACATCCTGTATCCTGTATTCCATTCTTTTATATAAAGACATGGCCTAAAACTAACTTAAAATCTAAGATATACAACAATATTAACAAATAAACGGTCTGGAGGGCAAGAGTATGTTGTGAGAGCTGATCACGGTAGCTCATACTGTTCGGTTGCGCTAAAGACGGTAACCCGGCGGTATCATTCACGACGCTATTCACGTACCTCGTACTATATTGTTGCGACGCTATTCACGACGGCTAGTACGCAAATTATCGCGTCTCGTATCTAAAATCCGCGTTCACGGTTCACGGCGCTTCGTATTAAAATTCGACCGAAGGCGGTATACGCGGTATGTAACAATAACACGGCATCGATCGGCGATAGGCGGCGTCTCTACACGGCGACGGTCTTTACACGCGGCAGCGGCGATAGGCGTCGGGGCGGCAGTTGTTTAGCGCCCTTGTCAACGGATATCGGAGGGCACCTGGCGGTAAAACACATTCCTGGTCATTACGGAAACAATAACAACCTTACGGCATCAGTGCGTGTGTGTATCTGTGACGGTAGGAAGGAAAGAAAGGAACTGACGCTGCCCGTTCTTATTAAGGGTCCTCGACAGCGTCAGTAGGATGGAACGACATTGCCCGTTCTTATAAGGGTCCTCGACAATGTCGACCAATAGCGGTAGGAAATTAGGAAAGGAACCGTCACTGCCCGTTCTTTTAAGGGTCCTCGACAGTGACGGTAGGATGATACAACATTGCCCGTTCTTATAAAGGTCCTCGGCAATGCTGGCCATTAGAGGGGTAGGACGTAAGGAAGAAAGTGTATGGTAAACACCATATACACAGAAGCCTAGCCTCACCTACATTACTAGACCAGGACGGCGCGGCCCAGTCCAGTCCGTTTGAACTGTTGACCCGGGTGGAGAACGTGTAGTTCTCAGCGAAATAATGGTCTGCTCGGACTTAAATAGACGGCCCGAGCCCCCACTACGCTGACGTGCGACGGTGTGCGATGATCGCGCATACGATACTGCTGTATGTGGCGCGCGATTACTATGGTCGGACGCTCTGAAAATCTCGGAAAATGATATTTCGCGGCATAGCGCGGTGAATCTAATTATATTCCGGTAATATTTAAACTTTAAGCAATCTTTTCCCGCAAGAATCAGATTTTTCGGATGTAAAATAAATGAAGTAAATCCCGGCGAACATACACTTGCCCAAAAATTTAGTAACTTCGTTACAGCACTTTGTAATAAAGATAGAAAGTCCAAATACGATTAGTTACCACAGTTCATGTGGCATAACCACTGTTGACTGGTGTTACAGTTAAAATGTTCAGTTTCATTATGTATGTCAGTAATTCTAAATTTTACAATGTAATCAAAATAAATTATGACGGGTCGGATTGGTGGTACTAGAGGGCAAGTCGGCTGCGAGCCGTAGTTTAAAGACCCGATACAGTTTTGAATTAACACAACTGTAATATTCTTTACGAAGTTTTCCAAAAACGTGGAATTATAAATTCTACGAATACAATTCGACTTTGAGTAACAATGTTAGTTAAAAATTTGTGACAAAGAATAATCCGGTGTTGATTTTTGAATATTTATACAAAGTTATTTCTTTCGCAGTACTATCACTTAATAATTAATATATTGGTGTTTCATTAATTTAATTAAACCTTTTTTAAATTAGATACAGACTCAGACAACGCAGATGGAGAGACTTCTGAGAATGAACCAACAGACTACGAATCGGGAGACGGAGAATTCGAAAATTCAAGTACAAACTGGGAAATTGAACTTTTAGCTGCCCAAATGCGAGAAAGGCGAGCTGCTAGTTTAGATCATAGTATAGGAAGACCACCATTGCGAAATAGGTAAGTAATATATGTTATTTATTATATTTTTCCTTTCTAAACTAGATGAATCAATACAAACCTATACCAAATTAATTATTTTTCAGAATCTACAAACCTTTATTACTGTGGCATTTATAAAATAGTTTATTCCTTTTAGATTTTTGAGAGGATCGAGCGTCGATGGGAACGATTGATATTTGGTGATTAAAAGAACCAGAACTAAAATATCCACAGACGAAAAAGAGTACCAAGTGTACGGAAGCTGGTTCGTAGTACTATATACATATTTGAAAATGAAATAAAACCAACGAAAAGGTTAGGAAAATAGTTTTTAGTAAAAATATTAACAAACTGATCAACAAGTTTATTGAAAAAGGAAGATGTTGGCAAAGAACGGATTTTTTAGCCACTCTACTTTTTCTTTCCCAAATATGAGCAATGTTAATGCTGAACTTTATTTTGTATTTTTATTGTGTGTTTTTAAATTTTGTGTATTATTTGTGTAAACAACCTGCAAGTTATTTTGTGGAATATGTACGGAGCAACATTTAGAGTGTTATGATGATAGTTTATTTTAATGCCATGATGTGGTTTTTAAGGTCACACAAGGCCTTAATTTTTTTGTACTGAAAATATTTCATACAAAAAAACTATATAAAATTTTATAATTTTTAACTTTTCAATAATACATTGTGATTTACAATGAAGATAGTTTCTAATACTGGTATCATTAAAATCAATGAACATTATTTTTTATTTTGACTAATAGAATAAGGTGAAAACTGAGAAATATAATTTTAGAGCTTAAGATTACTTGCCCGGTTTACATATTCACTAGGAAGGTTTAACTTTAAAGAAATAGACAGGTTTTGTGTTTCAGTGTATGTTTTATTAATATCGGCCAAGCGCTTTCGGTCTAACAGACCATCCTCAGGGCTCAGACCCTAGAAACAAGAGAATATGGTCAGCAAATAAGCTTACTCAGTACTCACCAACCATACTCACTCGTCAAAGGGCACACCTTAACCCTGCCAGTTTGAGAGCAATCGCCAGCCGTAGCCTCCACATAGAACAAATTGTATACAATTAAAAAATTATTAAAAAACTTTGTCACAAATTAAAACTAAAACCAAAACATTCAACATACTAGTACATTAACACTGTTAAAACAATAAACCTCTTTAATAAAAACCCAAGAGAGTGAGGTTATGCCACCCAGTCATAGCATAGCATAGCAACAAAACTGCCCAAAAATTAAAACTATATACAAGTATATGTATGCCTGAGTAGCGATTTTCTGTATTGGTTCTATTTCAATTTCTTGTCAATTGTATTTTAAATCAATAATTCATTGACCATGAGCGAAAAGAGAAAAAAAAAAAGAAAAAAAGGGCAGAAAGAAAGGGCAGTAAAAGTTTATTAATCTACAGCGCTACTGTTATCGGTCATTCTGTGATATATTTCGAACACTTGGGTTCAGTGGCGTGAAACAATTTCCATTTTTGTAAAAAAGTAACAAATTACACGAACATAGGCGTAGTTGAAATTTGTTGAAATGTGTTAACTATTAATATATATATTTTTTTAATATATTTTTTAGAATGAAGTGTCTGAAACTGAAAAAGATGATCAAAATTATTATAAGATTGCACCCCACGCAATCACATCTCCCAGACATTTAAATTGTTTAATAATTTAAGAAAAAAGTTTGAAAATGGGGTTGCGGTCATTTACGTTGTTCATTCTTATATTGAGGCAATGGTCGGGGTTTCTCTTTATCTCCCTGCATATTTCAAGATCCTCTCTGTAATCCAAGGTTTTAGAGTTATTACCCCTGGGGTGGTATAAAATTTTACTATTATGAGTTGGAGAGAAACTGTGTTTGGTAAAACTAATATGGTGACCAAACACAGAGGCCTGAGGTTTGTTAATATGTTCTCTAATTCGGACTGCTAATGGTCTAATAGTTTTTCCTATATACGTCGAAGGGCAGTCTGGGCAAGAAAGTTGATAGACACCACTTTTTTGTATATGAGATATCAATTGTTTGTTATTGACCAGATGGGAACTGAGTTGATTTACACTCTTAAATGAAATCTTCACATTTTGAGTGTGGTTTGTTAGAGTCCGTGCTATTTTATTAGAGAAGTGACCTAAGTACGAGAGTGAGAAAAATTTTCCTTGCTGACTTTCATTGTAAGAAGTCGAGCTGTAAGCTTCTTGGGATTCTTTCTTGTTTTTAATTTTCTCTATATATTTGTCGATGATTGTATGCTCATACCCATTGTTTACGGCAATTTGCTTGAGAATATTGACCTCGTTGTTGTAATCCTCCTCTGACATGGGAATGTTGAGCAATCTATTAACATAGCAGTTTATTGAGGCCATTTTATGTTGTAAAGGGTGGTTAGAATTAGAAGGAACTATGTTGTCTGTTTGGGTGGGTTTTCGAAAGATTTTGAAACTGAGAGAATTATTGGTTTTTCTGATAGTTAAATCTAAAAAATTAAGTTTGTTTTCGGTTTCTGTTTCTAAGGTAAATTTTAGAGCAGGATGTAGAGAATTAAGACTATTTAGAACATCAATAGCCTGCTGTTCATTGTCCAGAATAATTGTAAAACAGTCATCCACATAACGAAGCCAGTTAATTATCTTGCTCTCAGAAATCAATCTCGGAATTAATGCATATACCTATATAAACGGGGTAAACACGGGTTAGAAATTAGAAGATATTTATTTCCATTATATTTTTTTATAAAATTTGAGCATAAGTTGAAATAGGTTTTTGTTTTTATAACGAAACTAGAAAGTGGATTGTTCGGAATTTCTTTAAAATTGTTTTCGTCTAAGAAGCTTTCGACTTTCAACAGATAATCATGTTCATTCATAATGACCAAACAATTACCTTTATCTGCCTTCGACAGTATCAGCCTATCAGACCGAATCTTAGTCTTAATGTTTTCCACAATACTAGTACGAGTTTTGTGTTCAATGCATTTATTTGCCTTATCATCTCTTAGGGTTCTCCTCAAGATTTGATAGACTTGTAGTTTAAGGGATGTTCTAGAATCAATGTTGTCTGTCAAGAAATCTATCAACGCATCAATTTCGGTAGAGTAGTTTTCCAGTCGTGTTCTGCTTAACGAGCTCTTCAAAGAGAAACCCAAACCCAAGCCCAATAGGTTCAGCTCATCCTCAGAGAACTGACAATCAGACAAATTAGCAACCCTGTCATGAAATTTGTAATCCGAGAAAAAGTGTCGATCTGAATTTTGTTCTCTCTGCCCCTTGAGATTTTCAAGTTTTTTATGAAGTTTATTAAATTTAAGGTCTTTTTGATGAAACACGAAATCGTATATAGAATTTAACAAATTAGAAAGAATAGAGTGTGGCATCACCTCGGACATGTGGTCATAGCAAATTTTCATTTCGATATTAATTCTATTTTTCTTGGAATAATGTTTACAGATTTCATTCTTTATCATTTCCCTTTCTAGGTTTGATCTAAATTGTATTGGAATATTCTTTGAGGTTTTGCATCTTGCGAAAATTGGGACAACCCCTTCATCCAAACACCTGTGTAGAAACCATATGTCGACTTCGGACATGCCCTTTTTTTCTTTTTTTTTTCTGTTTTCGCTCATGGTCAATGAATTATTGATTTGAAATACAATTGACAAGAAATTGAAATAGAACTAATACAGAAAATCGCTACTCAGGCTTACATTTACTTGTATATAGTTTTAATTTTTGGACAGTTTTGTTGCTATGCTATGCTATGACTGGGTGGCATAACCTCACTCTCTTGGGTTTTTATTAAAGAGGTTTATTGTTTTAACAGTGTTAATGTACTAGTATGTTGAATGTTTTGGTTTTAGTTTTAATTTGTGACAAAGTTTTTTAAGAATTTTTTAATTGTATACAATTTGTTCTGTGTGGAGGCTACGGCTGGCGACTGCTCTCAAACTGGCAGGATTAAGGTGTACCCTTTGACGAGTGAGTATGGTTGGTGAGTACTGAGTAAGCTTATTTGCTGACCATATTCTCTTGTTTCTAGGGTCTGAGCCCTGAGGATGGTCTGTTAGACCGAAAGCGCTTGGCCGATAGTAATAAAACATACACTGAAATACAAAACCTGTCTATTTCTTGATTTCTTCGGTGTACAAACTGTTAGTAACTTATTTAACTTTAAAAGCCAATTTAGTAACCAGATTGATGATATTGTTTGGTCTTGTATTATCTACGTCAACAAACAATCTTTTCAGGACAAAAAATATAGTGATAGACTTCGAATCGATATGAGAAATAATTGTTTCCTGAAAATAAAAGAAAATTCATTTTCGTCAGTTTGCTCATAAAAGAAAACGATTTTTTTATTACTGTTTTTGTTTTGGGTTCAAAACTTAATTCATTTATTATTATGTGCGCCACTTTAAAATTTTGGTTTTAGGTCAAATTAGTTTGAAGGAGCTCTAAATGCAAACTAAATAAAACTTCCTCTGACAAAATGGATTTAATCTAGGTTAAAAAGCTGCGCCGATCACCAGAGATAAAGAATGTTTTCTAGCGGGAGTGCTACCACCTCCACTGTGGTCCCTAGTAGTGGATAGCTTGCTGAGCAAACTAACTCAGAATTTATAACGCAGGGTTATGCTGATGACCTATTTGTCACTATCAGAAGCAAGAATGGGATAGCTATCACCATCCTTTTGGAAACAGCGGTAAATCAAATTAGTAACTGGTGTACAGGGGATTACAAATCTCAAAAAGCTATTTTCGTATGTCCACGTCCAACTTTAAATAAGACAATACTGATCTTTTCCAAAGAGGATAAATATTTGGAAGTCATACGAGACAAGAAACTGACCTGGAGAAGCTACATTGGAAAGCTTATCCTTAAGGCAATAGCAGCAAGCTGGATATGCCAGAGAAGCTTTGCAAAAATCTGGGATTTAAGACGGAACATAACTTTATAATCAGACGAAACGATTTTTAAACCCATGGTCTTATATTATGAATTCTTTTGGTGGTCAAAGATGCGGCCAGCAAGTCCTCAAAGAAAGCTGCAAAAAATACAGAGATTAGCCTGTGTAGGAGTCATAAGGGTTATGTCATCATACAGCACAGCGGCAAAAGAGGCAATGTTGAACGTGCTTCCATTGCAAATAGCTGTGATGAGGGATGCAGCAACAAATCCTCTTTGGCTGTTCCAAACAGAACACCCCAAAGCTGAAAATGTTGTTGGACATATGGAAGATACAATTTCAACACAATTCGTGTTAAAACAGACAACCTTCATGTGTATAAGGTATGATTTTGACATGAACAATGAAGTGGTAACTGAATAAACCAAGCGAACAGAAAGGGATTACCTGAACTGGAGAAGGATTCAATGATATGGGTATTCAAGATAAAAGAGTGGTTGATGTGGGAGTAGTAGCGTTGAGCTCCCTAGGAAATATCCACACCATCTTTCAAGCGGAAGTGCTTGCAAATTAATTCGGTGCTGTTGAGGGCTTACATAGAAACCCTAAGAAGACCAAAATATACAGGTTGTCATATAGCTAAGTAGGCCTAAAACCTTTCAGGTCAAACACCTGCGAAGCGAGTTGATTTGGGACTGTAGGCAAGCCCTAAAGCAGAGGAGGAACAGCAGAGTAACCCTGATAAGGATGCTAGAGCACAAGAGAATTAAAGAAAATGAGGAGGCGGCGAGTCTCTTAAAAGAAGGGGCCAAAGCTTCTTTTCATGGCCCGAGACCTTTCTGTGAATTATCAAAAGGCCACATAAAAGAGAGTCTCCGGAGCTGGAAATAATATTATATCAAATTAAAGTAAAACAGTACACCAGGTCTCAGCGAGGTGAAGTAATTTATAAATCTATCGTCATAAAATTCATTTCAATCTCCCAAAAAGAGATGTTCGAGTAAAGCGAATTTATTTATCTCTGAGATTCCATCTCAAAAAGAATGAGCAAGGCTAAGGACGAGATTTGCTGTTTCTGTGACCGTGCAGCAGAAACATCGTAACATCTGCTATGCAAATATATGACGGTATTCTGCAAGAAACCTCCGAAGAAATAAAGCTCTTCTCTTGCAAATTTAATCGACTTCGTGAGAAGTCTAAATATCCCGAGCTTATATTAGATTGACGCATAAAAGATCTAATAGGCCAAAGTACTGTAGAGACCTAATCTGAATGTATAATTTAGACCAGTTTCAAATTCAGACCATATGAACGAACCAGGGTTAATACCTTAATTTAATAAAGTTAATAAACTTTAATAAGTTTAAACATATGCTTTTCGAATATTTGTAAACAGATATAGTATTATTTTTTGACTATTCTAAAATGTTGTTTAAAACAATTGGTTAATTATTTTAATGTAATATATATAACCGATTTATAGGACTTCTTTGAAAACCTGATAAAAAGTGCCTAATATTTGCACCAAAATGTGATGAAATTAAACTTTAACCCACTAATTCAATAATATCTCCCAACTCTAAAAGTAATTTTCATTATCATCATCATCATCTTCATCATCATCATCATCATCATCATCATCATCATCATATACAGTAATTACATCTACTATAGAATGTGTACCTCCTCTTTTTTGTCATTGTATGTCTGTTGCTGTATTATCCATTCGACTGATTTTGGGTTTGGCTCTTTGAATCCAATCGGTACCTGCTATCCATTTGATATCGCTAGTTTATCTTGTCAAGGGCGGTCCACTTATTACTTCTTAATCAACATTCGCTAGTCCGACGAATCCAGCGGTGATTAGTGGTTCTGGCAACGTCTCCAACCTTCTGCAGATTCTTTAATTCCGTATTTGGTCTTCAAGATGTATACCAAGTAAAGGTCTCTCCATAGCACGTTGGGTAACCTGCTTTTTGTGGATTATTTATATTATATTATTATTCATGGTACAGGTTTCTGTCCCATAGGTCAGCACAGGTGGCACACATTGGATAACTGATACTGCACATGAAGTCTGTCGAAAGCTAACTATGGCAACGTTATCCTCTAGTGGTGCCTTTATTCATTTTCTTAAGTATTCTGTAACGGACTTTATAGTAGTACACAATTCATAATATTAACTTGTGTTTCTAATTTTTACTGTTTTAGATATATTTTCTACGACTTCATAATTTATTTAATTAATTTTACCTTTTGTTAATTTTCTCATGAGACGTTCATGAAAGAAGATCTGAGACTTTTTAGTAAATTTTATTTCCTTATTTTAAACATGGAACTCCTATGACAAAAGGTCTAGAAATCGCCAGATTACTCCTTTTTCATATTTTTATTATACCATGTAGTATGGAAATCTTTCTAGAAAATTAGGGAATCTTCTGGTATCGGTATCAGCCAAAAGGGTATATAGAGGGTCCAGATTAGCTTTCATGGACAATTTATTTTGAGACGTCGTAGAAGTAACTTGAATTGTTTAACAAGTGTCAGAAATTGTTAAGTTGAATAAAAAGTTAAAAATCATACAGTGTTTATCAATATCGGCCGTCCTGAACAATACATACAAAGCTGTTTTTGTTCTGTAAATGTCTTCTACCCGTAAAGTTGCATCATCGTCTTCTGTTTCCTCGTTAGTCATTAACATTGATTTGAACGTATTCATTTTGTGTCCGATTTTCCTAAATTTTTGAAGCGGCAGCGTTAGCATTTCCTGTGGTTCCTCCATAACACCAGATTCCTTTGTTTTCCCAGTTCATTTCCTTAATCGCATCCTTCAATATCATTTAAAACAATTCTGATGGTGTCCATGTTCAACCCCTCTGCCAATTTGAATTTTGCTCTTTTTCTCTTAAAATGTTACTTCGAATGACGCTTTTTTATAAATATTTTGAGTAGCAGTTACGTATCTATTATCAATTTTACAGTTACTTAAACCATCTTTAATGGATCAGATTTCAATGGAGTCTAATGTGTTCTCATAATCTACAAAGACCTTCCGAAAAGTAATCTTATATTCTTTGGATTTTTCTATTAGGGTTCTTATTATTTAAAGTGGTTTGAAATGCTGAACCATTTTTCTGAAGCTGTCATGTTTCTTTGTCTAGTTTTTATGTTAGTACTTCTACTGTTATCTTAGTTGATAGTTTATGAAGTACCGAGTCTTGAGCTATTGGCCTGTAGTTACTTCGTTCTATTGTTTCTTCTTTCTTATTTAAAAGTTTTATTTAGACGTTATCTGAATCTGTTGGGCATTCTAGCATTTCTAGAACTAGTTCTCCCAACTGCATCACACCAAAGCATGAACTCCTTTCTTTAATGTATCTAATAATTTTAAGATCTTATCTTGGTTGTGGTTAGTTTATCTTTTAAACCGACATTTGTGACATACTTTGATCTCATTTCAGTCTTTCCTGGTACTGTATCTTTCTTACTTGTGTATAAGTTTCAATACTACTTTTCTGTAGTTGTTTTATTTCTTCAATTTGTGCTATCATCTCATCATTTTCATTAGTTAAATCTACTATCTGCGGTCTATCTTCAATCAATATTTTGTTTAGATATAGGTAAACCTGGTTTTAGTTGACAATAACGACTTCAAATTGACCCAACCTAGTTTTGAACTTAAAAATATGAAAATTAAAAACAAATTTCTTTTATTACTAAACCATCAAAAATAGAAAATAGTGTTTATTTTTGAGACACAACTATTTCTCGTGCTAACTCAAAATCTTTGTTGCAGGTTATTAATCTTAATTTTCCTACGTAATCGCTTGTTTCTTGACATATGTAATACAAGCAGTATAAATATCACTGGCTAACCAGAAGTTTTAACTTCCGTGGCAATTAGAACTATTTAAAGCTTAAACTTTTTTAGTACATTTGGCTGATAATATAGAGCAAATGATCACAGCCTTCTATGAAATTTAATTCGTTTCACGTCGCAGTTTGTTTTATTTTTTTAAATTCAAAAGAGATATTGCTCTAATAAGAGCAATCCTTTTTAATGATCATTTGATTACAGCTTTGCCATATTGTATATGGCTTGAATTAGCAGCTGTTAATAATCAATTTTCATTATATGTATGTACAGGGTGAGTCAACGATTGGATGAAGTAGGTTTGTGCCTTTTCGGTGAAATTAACAAAGAAACTATATTTATTGTTTGATACAGTTTATTTTTACGCAGCTTTTAAAAATATTGAGGACTCTACAGGATGAGCCAAAAAACTAGGACAGCATAAAGTTGTATTTTTTTAAATAGAACACCCTATATACGAATCGTATTTTCGATTTAGCTTATAATTTTAAATCTTTTTTATTAAGGGTTTACTATAACAAAACTTTATAGTTTCTGAGATAATTAAGTTTAAAAAAGAAAAGTCACATTTTCAAGCATCAATTCAATCCTAAATAACGTTTTCAATTTTGTGATAAATATATTCAAATTTGGAATTTAGCAAGGCCAAGGACAAGTTAACATAATTTTTACCTAATATTTGCAATAAAAGCTACAGGGTGTTGAACACATCGGCTCAAATTTGAACAAGTTTAAATGAATAAATATCTTTTTTTTTAAATGGTACACCCTGTATATTTTCATGTTATTTAATAGAGTAATAAAAACCCTAAAAGTTGTATTCAATATATCCTATACCTATTTATAATAGTTTTTGAGATATTTCAGTTTTTCTTATTTTCCATACTTTTTTATAGAAATAGTCTTCATTATCATAGTGGCCATGGCAAAAACAATGTAAAAGAACATTTTTCTGTGTGTCAAATTTATAACCGCAATCGCTTCTTTTGGTTTTTATGTAGTGTAGTTTGGTTTTTTTTTGCATTCATCTTATATTGTAAAATGAATTTTCCAAAGAATGAGTTAATAGATATGATTTATACAATAGGAGAGGCTCAAAAAATTCCCTTCTTGCTCAAAGAATTTACAAAATGAAGTATCATGATCGACGCCAGCCTAATACCCATACTTTTCAAAACTTAATGCAAAGATTTGATTCTTCTGGTACTGTTGATTAACCAAAACGTAAAGTGGTCAACAAACCAGTAACTAATGAAGAAAAAGAATTACAAGTATTGTTAAATGTTCAGGAAAATCCTTATATTGGTAGCCGTCAGTTAACAGCATTATGTGAAACATCACAATCCACCGCTAATCGTACTACCAAGAAATATAGGTATCATCCATATCACATGGAATTACACCAAGAATTGCATGGACAGGATTTTGAAAGTCGTGTAAACTTTTTTCGTACAATAAATGCGGAGATTCAATTAAATCCAAATTTATTATGCAAGGTAATGTTTAGTGATGAAGCTACTTTTAGAAGTAACGGTGCCGTAAATAGACGTAACATGCATTATTATGCCACAGAAAACCCATTTTGGATTAGAGAGGTGCAACATCAAAACCACTGGTCATTAAATGTTTGGTGTGGAATTCATCATAATCGAATTAATGAACCACTAAATGGCCATAGTTACCTGAACTTTCTACAAGAAGAACTACCCCAACTGCTTCGAGGTCTCGATAGGGATGAGCTCGACAGTATATGGTTCCTGCACGATGGTGCGCCTCCGCATTACCATCGTGAAGTTCGTGCGTTTTTGGACCAACGATATCCGCAAAAATGGATTGGACGTGGGAGTTTCATTGAGTGGCCACCAAGGTCTTGCGACATCACCCCATTAGATTTCTTCCTATGGGGTTATATTAAAAATAAGGTGTATGTTAATCCACCAACAACAGTGGAAGATATGCGAAACAGGATTAGGGATACCTGTAGAACAATAACGCCACTAATTTTGTCCAGGGTCCGAGAAAATCTGCAAAAAAGACTAAATTTGTGAATTGCACAAGAGGGTCGTTTATTCGAACACTTATTAAAAAGAAATAATTAATCTCATTATTTAATAGGTAATTTTTTTGTTTCAATTTAGTATAAAAGTAAATATCTATTTGCCTTGTCGTTATTGTTGTGTTAATTTTTTCACATTATGTTTAATTAAACTATTCCCGTTGTAATATAACGAATAATGTATTTCATCATATTTAACCACATTCTGTTTGTTTCTGTAGTTTCTTTTTATTATTTTACATGGCTACTATTATAATGAAGACTATTTCTGTAAAAAAGTATGGAAAATAAGAAAAACTGAAATATCTCAAAAACTATTATAAATAGGTATAGGATATATTGAACAAAACTTTTAGGGTTTTTATTACTCTATTAAATAACATGAAAATAAACAGGGTGTACCATTTAAAAAAAAAAGATATTTATTCATTTAAACTTGTTCAAATTTGAGCCGATGTGTTCAACACCCTGTAGCTTTTATTGCAAATATTAGGTAAAAATTATGTTAACTTGTCCTTAGCCTTGCTAAATTCCAAAATTGAATATATTTGTCACAAAATTGAAAACGTTATTTAGGATTGAATTGATGCTTGAAAATGTGACTTTTTTTTTAAACTTAATTATCTCAGAAACTATAAAGTTTTGTTATAGTAAACTCTTAATAAAAAAGATTTAAAATTATAAGCTAAATCGAAAATATGATTCGTATATAGGGTGTTCTATTTAAAAAAATACAACTTTATGCTGTCCTAGTTTTTTGGCTCACCCTGTAGAGTCCTAAATATTTTTAAAATCTGCGTAAAAATAAACTGTATCAAACAATAAATATAGTTTCTTTGTTAATTTCACCGAAAAGGCACAAACCTACTTCATCCAATCGTTGACTCACCCTGTACTGACGACTGTGCTACAAGAAGTTAATACTACACTACACCAGCTCAAACGTAGTTCGAATAACAGCTAATAAACATAATATAGCTGTCGTAACGTGTGTGTCGGGACATGAATTCTTATAAAATGTGAGATTCACGAACATTCTAAAAAGACCGTCAATATATAAAAGTAGCTTTTTTGAAAATTGCTTATTTAATTTTTTTTCTATCTATCAGTAAGATCAATCGTCGCTTCAAATACGTAAAACTATTTTCATAACATCCCTAAATACTAGTTGTGAAGTTCTGTACTGGCTTTAAGCTATACATTTTAGATTACTAAAATATATGTCAACTCATTTATTTTATATAAACTAGCTTATTCTAATAAGTGCCAAATCTATTTAGTACCTATTTTTTAATATTGAGTCATGCAGAATCAAAATAGCAATGTCGTCACATCTACCGCGAAACGTCAATTTATTTCACGTAAGAGATTTTCCAAACTCTGTAGTCATCAGCATTTTGTTTTACACTGACATTACATGTTATTAACGGATATACTTGTGAAACTTGTGAAAATATATGTACATCATGTGATGAATTCAAAGAGTGAGCACTGTGGCTGTCCTTAAAAATTGTAAAAATTTGTAAAAATTATGGATAAAGAAACGCTCAAAGTTACTCGAAAATTGTACTTTATAGATGAGAAACAATGTTTACGTAGTGCCAATAATTACATTACTAAATGAAAAAGTTTAACCTAGGAAATTAGGTTTCTAGATTGATCATACAAAAATAATACCAATTAAGTAATATATTTATAATATTTATTTAACTCAATCACTGATTTTTTTTGGACGTTTTCTTTCTTCCTAAAACTGTATCAACTAGATAAGATAGCATGCTTGATTAATAAAAAAGACAACCTCTTGTAACAAAAACAAGTAAATTGACAGTTCAGTGGTTTTAGTTATCCGTGATTAATTTTTAGTAGTATTCTTAATTCAATTAATTTTATTGTCATAATAGATTTTCTTTTATATCATAACAATTTGATTGTTTATTTGGGGTTAGATTAGATCAGGTAAAAACAGTAAACTAACCTGAACCCTCCACTGCAACTGAGTTAACACCTATCTATATTCTATTTAACAGAATTATTATTTGAAGAAGGTCCTTTTGTTGCATGATGTTATTGCAAATATCAAATATCTGACATGTGCAACTCCTGGCAACTGTTAATTTTCTGTTACTTAATATAGAGATTGATTTCTATGGTCCACTCCTGGCCAATTTAGAATAAGAACGGGAAAAAAAGATGTGCCTTATCTTTCCATATAATTGTTTTCAATCTGTAATGACTCTTTAATATTTGTATGCTTTCTGAAAAAGAGGTGATCCAGCCTCCTCAAACCACCTACTTAAGGCGATATTGAATTCTTCATCGTTGGAAAACTTTTTGTACCGACATTTTCTTTTAGTATTGAAAATAGGCCGTAGTCATTGGGGGCCAGGTCGATTGAATAAGGTGGTTGTTGAAGTAATTTAAACTGCTTCTTCATAACAGCACCCATGGCAATCCAGGATGTGGAACAGGGCGCGTTTATGTTGTTCCTTAGGTTCCACAATTTGATGTAACAAAGTTTTGTCACTCTGTGCCCTTCTTTAAAGAATGAAAAAAAAATAACTCATCGAACTTTCCACAAAACAGAGATCATAAGGAGATGGCTTGTCATGATGTTTATATTTTATGCTATGACTTTTGGTTTCAGGGTCGTAGTGATCGAATTTCGTAGTTACGCATATGTCGAGAGAAATTATTGCTCGTTCCCTCTAAGTTACAAGAGACTTTGGAATTACTACACGAATTCGCTTTTAGGGTATCGTTAACGCCCGAGGTACCCATTTTGGCTACCTATTGTTCTTATCTACTATTAAAAAGTCATGATATGATAAGTGCATTTCTCTAAGTAGTCTCTTATAATTTCCTGTGTCGTAACAGTTACCGAAGGTCCAGCTCTGTGTTTCAAATCGCATAAAGTCCTACCATTAAATTCAGGGTACTACCATTACAATATCATAAATGACGCTGGTTTATATACACAGGCTTACGCCGATGACCTGGCCATTTTGGGCCCTTGTCTCGATATCCAGGACCTAGAGGGACCAATGATACAGGCCCTTCAGATCGCGGAGCGATGCTGTCACAGGGAAGGGCTCGGAATAAACCCGGACAAGGCCGAGGTGTTACTCTTTACAAAAAAGGAGGACTAAATACCCGGAAGTAATTCTGACCTCACGATTGAGCTGAAATGATCCTATTGAGGCTCGAACCAAGAAGGTCAAATGTGCTTTCTGGGCTTACTAAAGAGTCTTTGGGTCCACATGGGGACTGACACCGAGGGTGCTATTTTGGATATACACTAGGGTGATCTACCCCATAATAATATATGCCTCTATTTTATGGTTATCTAGTATAACCAAGCGCAAACACCGTCTTCAACTTGACAAGGTTTAAAAATGGCTTGTGTAGGAATATGGAGTGCGATGAGGACTGCCCCCCCCCCCAGGGCTCTTGTTCTGGTGAACCTGCCTCCTCTCCACTTATACATAGAGAACAAGGCCCTGAAAACTGTTTATTGTTTTAGTTGCGTAGGACATCTCAGAATTGGAACGGGTGGCTACTCGGGTGTCTGATAAAGCGTAATGGAGAGGTGTCCATCACTCCCCATGCATACAGATTACATGGCGGCGCTTTTAAAACACAACCACTCTCTGGAAATATTCCTGCCAAGTAAAGAGGATTGGGAGGGAGAGCAAAATTTTTCGAGAAATGGATCCTGGTGGTATACAGATGGATCTCGACAAGACGAAAGATGCGGAGTGTTCGACAGGAGCACGGGAATCAGAGAGTTCAACTCTCTCGGAGAACGTGCAATGAGGGACATAAACAGGAATAGGGTAATAAACATAATTTATTGAATCATGGAGAAGACCTCCTGGAATGAGACATGACAAGGAACACGCAAGTAGATTTAGTGTACGGTATACTAAGGCACTTCTCTCCTTTGGGAGGAAATAACTGCGAATTGTGGTAGGATTATTGAGAAGATATTGTAACTTGAGGGCTTCACAAGATCGGTGTCGTAGATGACCCGACTTACAGATGGTGTCTGGAGGAAAATGGAACTGTTAACCGTGTCCTCAGAGAGTGCTCAGTACTCAAAGAACTAGGACAGAGATATTTCAGAGATACAAATTTGTTACTGGAAGCAGTTAGGCAAGTTCAATTAACGAGGCTGCTTGAATTCGCAAAGGCGATCGGCTTCGAATAGCCTGCAGCTATGGTGGGATGTATAGGGTTCAATGATGACTAGGTACCGACGATCAAGTATCACTACCTTTGTTCATTCATTCACTAATTCATTCAGTGTCATAAGATATAATAAACTCAGCCATATTATTCTCAAGTTATTGTACATTTTAGTTAGTGTCACATCTGTTTTCTGATGATATTTTATCAGTGTTTGCACCGTAGAGCAAATAACTTGTTGAAACCTGAAGTATTACTTTTTTTTTATTTGTACAATAAACAGAAAACACATATATGTTGTATTTACAACTCAGTAAAAAAATTTTCTACAGGTGATTCAATTATACGCACCTACAAATAATTGTGATGATGAGGAAGCCAAGCAGTTCTACGAGATATCACAAGAGCTTGAAACATGGAGAATGAATATTGTTCTTTAGTAATCGACTTCAATGTAAAAATTGACAAAGCAGAGGAAGATGATCCAAATTATATTGGAAAATTTGGTCTAAGAGACAGAAATGAAAGTGGAAAAATATTACTCTATTACTTACAGTACGAAAATTTATACTCTTTAAGTATCTTCTTTAAAAAAATGAGCGCAAAGAAAGTAGACCTGCAGAAGTCCAGACGGTAATAAAACAAATGAAATAGATTACATACTCACGAATGATAAAAGTATTTATACTGATATACTTGTCCTAGACAAATTTGTTACCAGAATATGATCATGCTGATACAACTAAAAATTATTTGAGATGTGATCGATTTTACAATCATTATTTTAACATTTTCCATAAACTAAACGAAATATGAAATGATACGCTGCTGTAAACCATATTTGTTGTCTCATATTTTTAAATAAACTGACAAAACATATCTTCACTGACTAGTTCAGCCATATCAATGGTGTACTGACTTTCCTATCGATCTTCTCTCCTCAGGTTCTCCATCTTGTGAGTAACAGTTTGTTCCAAATTCATTCCGGATGTAGATATTTTGAGATAAATGAGATGTGACATTTCCACTATAACTTTTTCATTTTGAAAGGAAGTAATATCATTTTTTTTTAAATAGTTCAAAACTTAAATAGTTAGAATCTCTTCACAAATATCATAAAATTAGTCACAACATTTTCTGAAACTCTACACATTTAATCGTTTATCTATCCTTTATACTTTCCGATAACGGAAACATCCAGCAATAACAGCAGCTAGGGTATCAGGATTTCTCCGGGACCTTATGTGGAAATAAATATATGAGAATTGAAAGCAAAACGCGAATCTACAAGACCTGTATGAGACCTATTATGCCCTACGCCACAGAAACGCGAGCAGAAACAACTACTAAGAATAATAGAGATGAAAGCACTAAGAACTATTAAGGGCAAAACGCTTAGAATCAGAATGAGAAATAGCGATATCAGGTTCCTATGTGATATTCGAGATGTGGTAAAATGGCCTGAAGCAAGTAAAAGAGCATAGAGAGATCACGTAGATAGAATGGCTGATAATCTACTTACAAAACTTGCAAAAGAAGAGAAACTAGACACCTGCAGACTTCCCAGAAGACCTCCCAAATGCTGGTATGAAAGCTGGACATCGAAGTCACAACTTAGGCTACAACTTTGAAAAAACAAGATGTTGTCTTAAAATAAGAAGAAGAGGAAGGAAACATCTACCAACAATTTTGGACACTGTGGGACATAATGTATATAGATGTCGTTGAACGGTTGATATTTTACAGTCTGGCTTCAAGCCGGCTCCCCTGGTTCAATATCCAACATACAAATCATGGAACGATAATTTTAAATAAGCTGCAGTTTTCCATGAAATTCGTCCTTGTTACCATACAACTCCATTAACGAGATCATGAAGTGATCAAAACGCATAAGAACAGAACATTGTAGTAAAGTATACAGAAAAATTGTTTTCTTCTTTAATGGTTTTAGGTGCAAAGAAAAGTTTTGATATGCACTCGGCTAATTTAAGATATTCCTAATCTACCATTATATTAAAAAATTCATCTTTATTTGGCACTATAACTCAAGTAGCGTAACAGCTGCTGTCAGCTGTATCAATTCGTCACAATTTACCCTAACCAATGAACTTGAAAAATCAATTATCTTGATTTACATTAGATAACTATGAATGCCACTTTAGTCATTTTGTGTGATCAATTTTTAGAAAACTAATAAATTAATATTTCAGGAAGTACCTATAATGTATATTACTCTATTACATATTCATAGTACCTCTTTTGTAAAGAAAATTAGACGTAGAAGTTTTGTTGATACGATTATATAGATATTTTACATCGAAATAAGTTTTTATAACAGCTTTATACTAATATAACTTAAAAACTCTTATGCAATAAGGTTAAAAACAAAAGTTTACTTAACAGTATTTAAAACAAACGGGAACTGTCGAAGTTTTTGTAATGCAAACCGTTAACAAGGCACTGTATATTATTGCGTTAAATAAATTAGGATAACGTTATCGGTATCGTTATAAAAAATTGCGCATCGTTTCCATTTAATAAGTAACGTTAATACTATAGATGAAATGACCACTTTAGGAAATGTATCAAACAGAGAGAGTAGAAAGAATTAAAATAATACTAATAAAGATAGTTTTAAAACTGTAATATATTATATTGTAAAATTACTAATAAAAAAACAACTCAAACAAATTTGTTTTGTATAATTTATTGCTTTTTATTCCTACTAAATAGATGAAAATATTAATTTAATGATGCGGGGGTTAGGAAGGAAAACTTCTAACCGACGCATCAATATTATATCGAAGACAATAAAAATAAGTTCTGAATGTATCGCGAAAATGAACTTAAGAAAATATAAAAACATTTTATTCTTTAAATATACAAAATTATTGGATATTGATGAAGTTTTATTATATATCAAAAATATTTAGTTTACTGACATAGATAATAACTCACAGGGTTGGGTTGATTTTCATGTTTTCTTTAAATCAAAAATCATTGATTTAATTTAAAAATCATGATTGTTTTGATTTTTTTTTTGAGTAAAATACCCACGTAAATAATGCACTGGTTATTATTTTAATATTTTCAATTTTATTATGATTTACAAGCCAAATGGCTTCGCACTCACTGCAGGGATTTTTGACTCATACCAAGTGTACAAAGACACCAAAAGTATGAAGCTCTGTGGGAACCCTTTCCATGTTATCAGGTCCTAGGTGACATGGTCTGCTGTATTTCCTACGAATTTTCGGACGGTTCGCGCGGTTGCAAAGAGAACTGCTTTCTGCATCGGTTTATACAGATGCTCATTAAAGCCCAGCCCCTTGATGTTCTGCAGGAGGTTCTTTGGTATCACTCCAGTTGTTGACAGTATCATGGGAATCGTCTGGACACTGTTCATTGCCCATTGTCTTCGGATTTGCACCTCCAGATCTCTATATTTGGCGATCTCCTCGTTGTATTTTGCCTTAGGTTGTTGTTAGCTACAGCAATGTCGATTAGTGTAGTTCGCTTAGAAATTTTATCTTTAAGTATAATATCTGGTTTATTATGAGCAACTATCCGATCGTTAGGTCCCAATATAACTTGAACTGGTTGTTCTCAAGAATAAGCTCCGGATTGTATTCGTAATAAAGCACTTTTCCTACCTGTAATAGGTTTAACTTACCTGCTAACTCTTGGTGGAGTATCTTAGCGGCTGAGTCGTGTCTTTCCTTATACTCGGTTGCGGCAAACGCTTGACATCCTCCAGTTATGTGCTCTATTGTCTCTGATGTTCGACAGCCATATCTGCATTGGTCATTTTCTATTGAGGTATCTCTAATGATGAACTTCCGATAGTTCTTCGTCGTTTCCGGAAAAATCTGTCCTGAAATCAACCAGTAGTTCGACGCTAAGTTGTCGACATTGTCCTGATTGACCTTGTTTGGATGCCGTCCGTGAAGTGGCTTTTGTAGCCAGGTTTATAACTGCTCTTGGTCTGTTTGGTGGTGAGAAGTAATATCCTGTTCTCTCAGCTGTAGCTGCGTGAAATCGTCTGCCTCGCATATTGCTCGATGTAGTGTGGAAGAGTCCGCTAAGCTGTGGAAATATGAACGTAAGTTTATTATTTGTTGGTCGAGCTGCTTACCAATATCCATCAATCCTCTTCTTCATTGATGTCTTGGAAGCAGTGTACGTTCAATAGCACTCCGAAGATGATGTTTTTGTGTTTCGTTAGGAGTGTCCTTATTTTTCTTTGCAGGTTTTGGATCTTTTCCCTGCTCCATTTTACAATTCCAAAAGAGTAGCTAAGTGCAGGATAAGCATGCGTGTTGAATGCTTAAAAACAAATTTCTACTATTTAAGTTAGTTCGGTTGTCAATTCGGCTTTCATAGCGCAATGGTCAATTCTCTTAGCCTGTTTCATACCTAGGTATTTGTATGTTTCGTCTGCTTCCATTGCAGCTATAGTTTTACCGTTCTGCATTTCAAATGCTCCTGGTTGTATCTTCCCTTTAACGATGTTCAAAATACGGCACTTGTTAATTCCAAATTGCATTCCGATATCCCTGGAGAACTCCTCTACAATGGGCATTTGTTCCAGCTGGTTTCTGGTAGTAGCTACCAGTTTAAAATCATCCATGTGTAGAAGATGATTCACTCTTACTACCTCTTCGTTGTTATTTCTAATACTAAAGCCGTATCTGGTGGAGTTCAAACGGCGTGATAGTGTCTCGTTTTTGTTTTGTTTGCTTGTTCTTGTGCCCCTGTTATACTCCGTCAGCTGTCCTATATCTTTTCGAAGATTTTCAATTTTTCTATTTAGAAGTTTTTCCCATGGTGGTGTGTTGGGTTCTGTTCTTGCTGATCGGCGCTCTGTTGTAACTTTAATTTCTAAAGCTCTAGCTATAGCAGTTGCGGCACAGTAGATGGTCATATGCAAGAACTCCAGAATACAGGCATCTGAAACATAAGCTGGTAAAATCCGATTGTTCACGATGTCTAACATGACACCCAGGTTTTTGGATGACCTAATTTTTGGCGGTGGCGGCCTTCTTAACGGATTGCTTCCATTATACTCCAACATCGCAGCACTCCTTTCTGTTGACAGTTTCTAATAAAAAGTTCAGTGTTGTCCTGTCATTCAGCTGTTCCTGTTCTTCTTGAACCTCAGGTTCCAGTTGTGGCTCAGGTTAAGCAATCGGATTGTTATTATTGTCAGTGCCTCTGATCTCACGTTCAATTTCCGCTTTGATGCTATTAAGCCGAGCTTCAGGAATTAGGCTATTTCGGAGAAAAACTCTGTATTGGTCAGTTATTCTCTGCTGTGACACTTGCATGTGTGGTCTTCAGCAATGTCTTCTCTTATGCCGTTGTTTGGCTGTTCTTGAGTCTCGAGGTCTGGCTGTGGCGCAGGTTCAGCGGTTTTTTCATTGCTATCGTCGGTGCTTCTTATCTCTCGTTCTATTTCCGCTTTGATGAGATTAATTTATTTGGGATAAGCACTCTGTATTGGTCAGCTATTCTCTGTTGTGGCATCTGTATGTTTGGATATTCCCTACAAAATTCGGCATGTAGCGGCATGCTCATTATTGTCTCGTTCATCAATGTTATCCATTTTTTTTGCGCTGTCTTGGAAGTCCCGCCTGAGTGAGCGTTGGCTAAGGTTCCTGCGAGCACCTTCATAATCAGGACTTAAACAGCTGTTAAGCGTTCAATGAACATTTAGGGCGTAATGCCAGCTTTCTTTTGAGGGGGACAATGTTTATACCTAAATCCACTTACAAAAAAATTATGGGACGAAATTCGAAAAAAAAGGAAAATATACTAATATTGAGAAAGTAAGAAAATTTCAGACGCCATATCGCAATTACTTTTTATCGTACATACTTCTGCAGGAGCTTATTTTAACGGGCGTAATATCAGCGAGGGGTGAAAAACAACTAATCTTTACCCATCTCTGCATATTTCACACAACTTTTATTTTACCTTATAAACGTGAATAAATTATCTTTTTTCCCGCAGAACGTGGTCACAGAAATTAGTAGTGAGTGACGTATCTATTCAACGCTTATATAACCTATGATTATGAGTAACTTAAACGTACAATATTATGAGTTTAATTAAATGTAATCAGCGTTTTTTGTTACAGCAGTTTCTTAATTTAAATAAATTAAATCAATACAATATAATAACTAATAAGGTAAATAGAAAATTGGAACTTATTATATCTAATATGAATATATCTGAATTCTACAGCACTTGTTGAGGAGGATTTATATCATGCCAATATTTAAATGTTCATATCAGCAAGAATCCAAGAACATAAAAATAGCATAAAAAAAACAGACAACCTCAGCCCTATTTCAACATCACCAAACAACCAGACATACCATCGACTTCGAAAAAACAAAAGAAATAGCACCAATACAGAACTACAAGGTACGCGTCATAAGAGAGGCCCTAGAAATCGAAAAAGCGGGACAGCTAAATAAACGAGACGATGCTATAAATTTTTCAATTACATGGAAAACACTAATAAAAAATCAAGAAAGAAAACAACAAAAATAAACTTGTACACGAGAGACCTGCATACAAGAACAAAATATATTGTACTTGGCAGAGGAGAGGAGCCTGCGGAGCCGCTCATCCAATCAGGACGCAAAGCCAGCTAAACAAAACTCGAAATTCATCAGAGGCCACCATCAGTTCTCAACGAGTAACGAGACGAACCGCACTTGGAAATGCCAAATGAGATTTTGGCGAAACGTCGTGAAAACGATTTTTTGAACGAACGGATTGAAACCCAGAATAACCAAACTATTCATTCTACCATCCGTGAAAATCTACGATATAACATATATATATATATATATATATATATATATATATGTATTGTAGTTTTTCCGGTTATTTTATGACAGCAAGAGATAGTAGTGGAGAGAACTGGCAGCATTATAGGGCCTTTAGTGGCACTGTTAAGCAGCAGACCTCTAATGAATTTAAAAATTAACAAAGACACCTTAAAAATGAAATAAGATCTAATCCAAGTGGTTTCTGGTCTTTCATTCAGCCTTGGGATGGTAAGAAATGTTTCCCAATGAAATGTTGGCCTGTTGTAGAGGCTTTTGGTGTATATTTCTCTTCTGTGTGGGATAACTTTAACTTCTCTCCTATCACTGACCAAATGGTGAAGGAAAATATAAGAAAATTTTCCTTTGTAGCATAAAGTCTACCATCATTACCCATAAGTGTGTTGAATTATCTTACAAAAATTTCTTAGGTGATCGTTTCTACAGATATTTAATACAATACTAATTATATATATATATATATATATATATATATATATATATATATATATATATATATATATATATATATATATATATATACATATATATATATATATATATATATATATATATATATACATATATAAATATATAGCCAGGGAACAGCAGGGTTTTGGTCGTGGTAGGTCGATAGTATCTAACTTATATGTGTTTACTAGTTACGTGTCATCAATACTTGAAAAAATGGATCAGGTTGATATTGTATACACGGACTACGCTAAGGCTTTTGATAAAATGAACCATGGATTATTGCTTTAGAAGCTCTTGAAGTTTGATTTTTCTAGAAACGTTTAAAATCTTAGTTCAAGAACTCAAAAATTGAAGGTCGGTAGCGTTCGTTCGCGGGCTTTTGGACTCGCAGTCGGTATTCCTCAGAAAAGTCATCGGGACTTGTATTGTTTAGATTGTTCATTAACGAGCTGACCAGTGTCACTGAATTCTATAGGGCCATATTTTCATCCGATGACTATCTGCAATGGCAGATTCTGTGTCTGAGTGGTTTACTGTCAACAAAATATTTTTTAATGTGAGTAAATACTGTGCCATGACCTTTACAAGAAAAACAAATCCCATTAAGTTTGATTACCTAATAAATAACACTAATTTGAATAAGAAGGACAACTATATGAATCTGCGTGTGTATATGTAGTTAAACTATCAGAGATGTTTGTAACACGAATCTGAAATAAATAAATAATCTGAAGAGATATTACAGAGGCGGGATTATCCTCATGGGACTTCTTTCAAAACGTTATTGTCTCGGCAAAACACGACAAGGTTTTTTTATTACAACTTGATATTATTGTGGGTTGCATTATCACTCTATTAGGTACTGCTCTAAAAATCATTTAACCCATAGTGTTGGTGGGAAATTAAGGAATTTATGAAAACAAAGTATTTACAAAGTAGCAACAATTTATTTTCATCAATTGTCTTTAAGTTACATGAAGGATTGAATAATTGTTAATGTTATTATTGCAAAAACTAATCATATCCATTTTGAACAATAACTTTCCTGTAAATTCAAAAAACCAAAACCCTCATTGACACCTATTGATTATAAAGTAGGTAAATACATTTCAAATGGTTTCTATCTTTTATGTACAGTAGCGAGATATACTTACAGAAAAATTGTCATTTCTAAAATGACTTAAGTATTAACAATATATTTGCATAGTTATAAAATAAGACAAAACAGAAAGGAACGTAATAATTTAACTATATCTCTAGCAGTGTCTTTAGAGAAAATCAAAGTAGATAATGTGCTTAATGCTTATATATATATATATATATATATATATATATATATATATATATATATATATATATATATATATATATACAGTTTAACTAGGCTCAAGTTCAATAAAGAAAATCAAAGCAATGGTAATAGCAAAAGAACCGGTAAGATGCAAACTAATGGTTGATGACAAACATATCTAACAGGTTGGGAAGTTTAAATACCTGGGAGCACATATAACAAGTAACAGGGCAGTAACGGAAGAAGTACGCACACAAGCCAACAAAGCGCCCATGATATCAGGCCAACTAAGAGACATAATCTGGGACAATAAACATATGACGATTGAGAGCAAAGCAAGAATTTACAAGGTCTGTGTAAGACCGATACTGACCTACGGCGCAGAAACAAGAAATGAAACAACAAAGACAAAACAAATTATGAGAACCACAGAAATGAAAACGCTGAGAATGATCTCGGGAACAAGTTTAAGAGATAGAATAAGAAACGCAAAAACACGCGGGGACAGCGGAGTGGGGGATGTTGTGAAGTGGGTTCGAAACCATCGTAGGCAGTGGAGAGATCACGTGGAACGAATGAACGATGACAGACTAGCAAAAACCGTGATGAGAGAAAAACCAAACACCAAACGGCCGCCTGGATAGCCCCCCAAAAGTTGGAGAGACAGCTGGATTTTGACCTCAAACGAGGATCGATGAGGCATTGTGTAGATAACAGAACTTGATTCTACCTAGAAGAAGAAGAAGAAGAAGAAGTTCAATATATTTTCATGGATGAGACCCAGATTAATTCGAATTTCGATAGATCGAATTTCCCGATAAGCGGAATGAAAGAAAAATCTATTGGTGTCGATTTCAGAACACCTACCGAAAACAATTTGAAATAAAAGAGAAAACATATTATCAACTTTTAAAAATTCCAGATTTTTAACCAATAGTTGCAGCGTCATCGAGGGTTTATTAAGCTACTCTTCAGGCGATAGGAGCATATTCCATTATTCAGTGCTCTAAACAAAGAGAAGGTCAGAGAGTTGGCGAAAAACTGAACATTAAGGACTTTTCAGCTAGTACTAACTGGCTTGAATGATGGTATGCAATCGTTTACAAGGCAGAATGTGGAAAAGTACTGCTGTACCTTATGAGTCCATTAAAGATTATAATGAAAAATTGGCTTCATATCTTAACAAGGACTACTCTGCAGATGATATTATAAACTGGGATAAATTCCCACTATTTTATAAGTCTCTGACTAATAAGACAGGTATCGACTCCTAGTAATTGAATATCAAGAAATTCACACTGTTTTTAAGGGGTCAGTTTGCCACTTGCCTAATACAAAAAATCGGGAAGTCTTGAATGATTACTAAAATGTACAAGAAATATCTAATAATGCTAAAACAACGAATGGCGAGAAGGGTGTTGCTCTCTGTCCACAATTACGCAGAGCACACAAAAATTTTTAAAAACCTTAGAGGTCCATATTTTCCTTCAAATACATCTTCAACCAGAAAAGAGAGTTAAAGAAAATGAGAAAAAACTTCTCCATAAATCTTTTAGATAGTATAATAGCCCTTAAAAAAGCTTGGAGTAGAAGCACACCATCATTTTGCGTAAACTGCAGAGAACCATACCACGCAAAAATTCAGCTAATGCCCGAAACACAATAACAAAAACAGACCACTCTCAAAATGAATAGACACAAACATATCATGAATTCAATCCACAATTAAAATTACTAATTGCTTCAGGAAAATATTGGTGAATCAACTGGATTGCTAGATTGTGGTAAGGTAGATTTTAAGATTTTATTAGCATTGACGATGATATCTACACTTTCGGTTGGCCAATGATAGAAGTATCATTGAATCAGTATCAGTAATAAAGAAGACAGCGTTGCAGCAGCTAAAACAATCAATGAACTTTCACGACCAGTATTATTTGACAAGATTTACTTTGTTCTGTCCACTCTTAGAATAGCTGGGTTAGATCAAGTTAATGTTCCGAACAATATATTCAAATTCATAAAACGGTTCGAATCAGGAAAAAAAATTGCATTCAAGAATTGTTGCAAATTATTTTAAACCCCAAGATTGAAAGTGAAATTTATCTTATTATATTACTTACATTAGACTATATATATATATATATATATATATATATATATATATATATATATATATATATATATGTAGATACACATAATCAATTAAATACTTAAAGAAGATACAGTTAAATTTAAAAGATTGATCAAAACTAATTTAAATGTAAGTGCTTAGAAAATCAAATACACCAATATATTTTTATATTAGAAAACAATACGTTATATTTGAAGTAAAGTAGCTTTATATATATTGAAGACGTATCTAAAAATATAAAAATATACATAAAGTAATCCGCTTTCAGATAATATTTTTTCCGTTTTCCCAATGTTCCGTGATTGGAAAAGCTTAACAAGCAATTATATTTAAAATCTTACTAATATGTCAAATATGTATATCCTAAAAATTCAGATTCATATTGCAAAAATATCCGAAATATATATAAATACCAATGGCAAAATCAGCAAAAATATTATAATATTTGTATATAATTTTAAATTTGTTTTTATAATGATTTTTCAAAATTTAACGATTAAACTTTTAAAGCGTTGCAATTTTTTAAAAAAGCAATGAAGTATTTTCTCAATCAACTTTTTCATTAAAAATTAGCAAACAAATAAATAAATATATATTCACATTAATATCTGTTTTGTCCCATTTTATTAAATTAAAAATTTTATCTACGTCTACATTAAAAAACTATGTAAACGGCAGTAATTAGAAAATTCTAAATAAGGTAAGATTTCAGTATAAAAATGTAATTTCTAAAAAAAATATTTCGGTACACTATAATCAAATACTATTTTAAATTAAGGATATATATATATATATATATATATATATATATATATATATATATATATATATATATATATATTAATATATATATATATATATATATATATATATATATATATATATTGGAATTTGAGTGGCCTTTTGAAAAACTCTATACCCTATGATCCCATAAGCAAAATAACTCAAAAATCAGATGAAGTGATCTTACAATATGATTTAACTATACCACTGGTCTCATCTCAATATTCGCTTAAATTGAGCCCTAAAACCCTCATAAACTATTAACACCATGACTCCTTGATCTTATAACCCTCAAAATCCCATAAACCCATTCTAGAAAATACCCAATTACAAATTTGAATACTTATCATGTATTACCTGCACAATGTCACGACTCAAAAACTGCATTACTAGATCTTCAGTATCCAAAATCTCCATAAAACTCATAACTTACTTTGATTACATAATTTTGAGGTCATTAACTTTGTTTATTCATCATTATCTTCATTAAATCATTGAAATCATTCCAAATTTTACATAGGATAACATTTGGACGACTTTCACATAGCGATTCAATACTAACTGTATATGGTAGCATCTTGGAAAATCAAGGAATTACTGTTTGTAGTTTCAAAGGTGCAAGTTCAATTGTTTTTAGCTGGTAGCAATTAAGAGACCAACCTCATTTACAATTCAATTATCCTTTTTTTTTTGTTCCTGGCTTATATACCCCTTCTTTTAGTTAGTAAGACCTAGGATAACCAGTCCAAATTTTGAGAAAATAGTAGTTTTGAATGGATTACGAGGTCAGACCGATTAAGTTATGATTTTTATGGATTTTTGTATAATGATGACATGATAATACAGTTTTTGGAATGAATGATGACATTTTGCAGGTAAGACATGATGCGTATTCAAATTTGTAATGTGGCGTATTCCAAAATGGGGTTATGGGGTTTTTAGGTTTTGGTGATTTAGGGTCAAGAAGTTATGGGATTATAAGATTACGGAGGTATAGAGAGATAATCAAAGTGGTTTCGAAGCTTATGGAGCTCTAGAGTTATAGGATTATAGAGTTTTAAGGGTATAAGATCAAGGGGTCATGGAGTTAATAGTTTATAAGGTTTTATTGAAATGAGACAAGTCATATAAATCATTGTACTATCACTTCATTAGGTTTTTGGGTTATGTGGTCATGGGGTTATGTAGTTTTTCAAAAACGCCACTCAAATTTCAAAAGCTCTCTCTTGTAGAACAAACTTAATATTTAAAGTCTCTCCAGTTTTTGGACAGATAAAAGAGCCATTTGACGTGGAATGTTTATATATATATATATATATATATATATATATATATATATATATATATATATATATATATATTGAGTCAGTGGTGTAAGAAATTTTTGTTTCAATATTGTTATCTTTTCTTTAGAATAATAACGTAACATGTAGAACATTTTTAATTCCCTTGCAAAAAACATCCCCAAACTACTACTTTTAAAAGATAATTGTTATCTTAAAGCCAATAACGTTGCGACATCAGAATGTCTAGAACGGCTACTGATTAAAATTAATTACGACATATTTTACTTATCTACTGAGAAATGAGACTTTTACGCTTCAAGCAATGCACAGTAAAGAGAACAAAGGCACTATTTCGCAAAAAATATTTACAATTAAAATACAAAGAGTCTTACACATTAGATTAAAGAATGCGATAATTGAAATAGTTGATTACAGCAAATAAAAGAAAACAAAATGACACTTTTTTATTTTCCTGTATTACTAATATTTTTGAGATATTTTAAATTTTAAATTATTTATTATAAACAGAGAAAGCATTTAAAATACTTTATACCTGAAATTTATGAAAAATACATTTTGTATATGTAGAAAATAAATGCGGACAACCCGTGCAACTCCGATCGCTTTTCTCGTCGCATTTATGTGAAATGCTTTTTTAACTCTTAAAAAGTTAACTGATTTCTGAAACACAAAAAAAGTCTTCAAAATTTGAGCAATCAATAATACAATATGCTTTTCAATAAAAAGCCCATCTTTGGTACTTAAATTGCGCAGGGACATACTTTCAATATACTCAAAGAAATTTAAAAAAAAATAACAACGCCAGAACTCTAACATGTTCAACAGTTTTCTATAACTGATAATGGTACGAAAGTTTATATGGTAAAAGTTCATGTGGTGGATAATGGCATATCAAAAAATTTACGGGTGTTATAGAGACCGTAGTTGCACCTCCAAGTTCTTGCTCTACTTTATACATATACATGTATTTGTAATAAATTTAAACCGGTATAAACTACTTGCTGTAAACCGTTCACTACTACATTTTTGTCGTTTAATTTGCAATTTTTTAATTTAAATATTGTGTGAAAAAATTAAAATTTAATTATAACCGAAATGACATTGGACATTTTAAAATATACCTTTATTAAATTTAGTTTGTAACATCTCTCGTCACAATGAAAGCCTTAAATAGCAAAATTTATTTTTCTAATTTCGAAAAAACACAAATAATTTTTTTTCATATTCCGACTTTTTTGTTACTCTCTTGTGTTAAATTTTCTATTGATGTTTATTTAAAATTTCAAAGAAAATTAATCATTTATTCATAATCTTATCATAGTGAAACCTTTATTTTTCTTAAAGGTGAAGATTAAAATAATGGGAATCTGGGGGTTAATAAGATAGCCGGGGCACTTACTTGCATTGTCATAATTCTTATTTTCGGTTAAACCAGAAATATGAAAAGGTTATTTCCCGAAGTTGTCGCTATTTTTTTTAAGTCATAAATATGTATTTTTATCGTAGCATATTTATTTGTAATACATACTATTTTATACCAAGTTTTAGGTAAAATCGAGAAAAGTATAGTAAGGTAGTTTTAGCACGAAAAAATGTTAAACCATCTTAAGAAGTATGAATGAACTTATTTATTTAGACAAATATATTTCAAAATAATTATCTTCCTTCGAAACATTTTTAGTTGAATACACTGGGGAATGATGCCAGATGATGGGACTAAACATTAACCCCACTAAAACTCTAGTAACCTTCACAAAGAAAAGAAACCTTAATCTGATCCGCCCTATGATAACGTACGCCGCTAATATATGGTGGCGTAGTACAACAAAGCGCAAACACATTCTTCAACTTGACAAAGTTCAGAGAATGACTTGTGTGGAAATATTGAGTGCGATGAGGACAGCTCCCAACAGGGCTCTGGAAGTCTGGTGAACTTGCTTCCTCTTCACTTATATATAGAGAACGAGGCCCTGAACACTGTTTATCGTCTCAGTTGCCTGGGACATCTTGGAATTGGGACGGGCGGCGACTCAGGTGTCTGAGAAAGCGCGGTGGAGAGGTGTCCATCACTACCCATGCGGATAGACTACATGACGCCTCTTTAAAACCCAACCTCTCCCTGGAAATATTTATGTCAAGTAGAGAGGATTTGGAAGGAGAACAAAATCTTCCGAAAAATGGATCCTAGTGGTATATTGATGGATCTCGACAAGATGAAAGAGCTGGAGCCGGAGTATTCGGCAGGAGCACAGGAGTCAGAGAGTACTACGCTCTCGGACAATGTACGACAATTTTCACAGCGGAAATTTATTCCATTCTGCAGTGTTCCCATCTCTGTGAGATGGCCATAGACAGGAATAGAGTAATAAATATATGCTCAGACAGTAAAGTTGCGATATTGGCACTGAAGTCCAGTGTTGTGACTTAGCGACTGGTGTCTGAGTGCAAGGATGTACTAAATGGTATGACAAGGAAAGCCTGCACAGTCAGACTCGTATGGGTCCCGGGTCACTCGGGGATACGCGGGAATGAGGAAGCAGATCATCTGGCAAAGTTGGGTTTAGTGACTGAACCGTATGGACCCCAACCAATATTACCTGTACCAATTGCCATTGGCAAAAGAGAATTAAAATCGTTGCTGGAAAGCAAATTTATTGAATCGTGAAGGGGAGCTTCTGGAATGAGGTGTGCTAAGGAACATATAACTGGACCTAGCGCACGGCGTACTAAGGAGCTTCTCTCCTTGGGAAGGAAAGAGCTGCGAATTGTGTTGGAGTTATTGACAGAACATTGTCACCTCAGGGGCTATCATCATAGAATCGGTGTCGAGGGCGACCCGACATGCAGATGGTGTTTGGAGGAGGATAAAATTGTTGACCATGTTCTCAGAAAATGCCCGGCACTCAACGGACTGAGACAGAGATATTTCGGGGATACAGTTTTGTTACCGGAAGGCAAGTTCAACTAACGAGGCTGCTTGGATTCGCAAAAAATAACCTACAGATATGGTGGGATGTAAAGGAGCCAATGGATGCCTAGGCATCGATGAGCTAGTATCGCCACCCCTTTTTCATTCTATTCATTCCACAGACCTTAATCTGAAAACCGTCAAAATGGATGGGAATGTTATTGAGTGGAAGTCTAAGGTAAAATATCTGGAACTGATCCTAGATAACAAACTCCTCTGGAAGAAGCACGAAAGAGAAATAATCAACAAGGCTACAAAAGCCTTGATGGTCTGTAGAAACTTTGCAGAAAAAAAGATGGGTACAGACCCAAAAATCCTGCAATTGATGTACACTGCAATAGTGAGACCGTTCATCACATATGGGGCAGTGATCTCGAGCAAAATAACTAGTCTGGCTAATACGAGAGCTAACCTCTCGAAAGTTCAAAGACTGGCCTGTTCATGTATAACCGGCGCAATGAAAACCTGCCCAACGGCCGCCATGGAAGTAATCCTAAACCTCACACCTCTACATATACTTCTAGAGAATATGGCGAAGCGGACAATTTATAGGATGATGAGAGATGAGGTCATAAAACGAAGGCCCAATCTTTTATTCAGAAATCAACAAATCTGGGGCATGCCCCAAGATAAAATGAAAAAAAATCACCTTTGTAAAAAGCTTCAGCACAAAGTTAAGTCGCAAGAGCGAATACGACATAAACACTTTTGAAAAACGCCGCAAGAAATCCATTATATGGTATACAGATGGCTCCAAAACAAGAGGGAACTGGAATAGGAGTGTATGGACCCGGCACCAGAAACAACGAAAGCTTGGGTAAGTCGTCAAGCATTTTTCAGGTAGAAACACATGCCATTAGGACATGCATTCACTTCAACCAGGAAAAAACTAGCAAAGAGATTATCATCAAGTCGGATAGTCAAGCAGCTATCAGTGCGCTGGGCTCTCAAGTTATCAGTTCCAAGGTGGTCTGAGAATGTCTAGAGGAATTGAATTATTTGAATAAGAATAATAAAATCACCCTCATGTGAGTACCGGGACACACCGGGATAGAGGGGAACGAAATAGTAAACAAGCTTGCGAGGAAAGGGGCTCAGATAACGTTTTTGGGATCAGAGCCTTTCTGTGGAATCAGTCGCAGCGTAATGCTGGAAGAACTAAAGATGGAAGAAAAAAAAGGTAGATCCAATTATTGGACGGAACTGCAAGGATTGAGACAAGCGAAGATATTTCTTGAGAACTACGACCAGAAAAGATTCAAATAATGCATAAGCTTAAGTAAAAACCTACTCAGAGTTCTGATAGGAGTCCTGACGGGGCATTGCCACCTGAAGGGACACCTTAAGAGATTCGGACTGGTAGAAAGAAAGGAGTGCAGATTCTGTGAGGAGGAGGACGAAGCCTCTATTCATATCCTTTCAGAGTGCAGCGCTCTAGAAAACCCTAGGATGCGGTTCTTGGGAACACACCAAATCAAAGAAGGGGAGCTACCCCCCTTGCAACCGTCCAACATTCTAAGGTTCATGAGGGAAATAGGACTAGAAAACCTGCTCTAGATGATAAGATAGCTCTAATGACATGGCAGCAGTAAGGGAGCGCAATTGATCTACCAGATCGCAGTGTACAGATCCCAATTCTACGCACATGCATACATACAACATTTTTAGTTACCGAGTTATTGCGAATAATTGGCTAAAATGTGATTCTTTTACTTACATTGCCTTTATCTTTAATTTAGGCTAATTAACCTAATATTCGATATTAACATCCAATGCAAAACAAAAATCAGAGTAGGACATATAACAACGGAATACATATATATGTAAACACAGGAATTAGACAGGGCGATTCGCTCAGCCCCTTCATATTTAATCTATTAATGGGTAAAATAATAGAAAATCTCCCCAGAACAGCTGGATACAAAATGAGAAACACATTCTTCCATATCGTCTGCTATGCGGACGATGCTGTTCTTGTTGCAGACTCAGAAGATAACCTCCAAAGACTACTGCACTCTTTTAACACTAAAGCGAAATAATTAAATATGCTCATCAACACCGAGAAGACCAAATGCTTAGTAACATCCAAAGAACCAATACGGTGCAAGTTGGAAATAGACTCCAAAATTGTCGAAGAGGTAAATCACTTCAAATATCTGGGAGCAGAAATGACGAGCCATGGAAACCTTTTTAATGAAGTAATAGAGCAAACGATGAAAGCGGCTAGAATTTCGGGATGCCTAAAAGAAATTGTGTAGAAGAACAAATACCTTAATACCAAAAGCAAAACTAAGATATATAAAACGGCTCTAGGACCCGTCATAACATATGCGCCAGAAACAAGACCAGATACAGGCAAAACTCTATAAATGATGAGAACAGTCGAAATGAAAACATTAAGAAGGCAAAACTCTGCACGACAGGATACGGAATGAAGATATCAGACAACACTGCGGGATGCAGGACATAGGAAGATGGGTTACAAAGGCGAAGATTCTGGAACAAACATATAGGGAGAATGGAGGACGGTAGACTCGTTAAAAGCGCAAAAATGAATAACCCAGTAAGAAAAAGATCACAGGGAAGACTAGCAAAACGATGGCGAGAATGCTGGACCTCATCTTCTGGGCAAGACGTGATGGCAATGAACAGGCAATGCCCTACTAGCATGGTTAACTGTGTTAGAAAGAATAAGAAGCCTTTATCTTTGTTTATTTGCACGACATTTCGCTTAGGTTATATCTCTAATTGTTATCAAGTATACACTGAATGTTTTAGCTTAAAGATACGAACTTATATATGAACTGTGTTTATTGAAGCACTAAGTTTAACTTCACTGTACAAACCTTAATGATTTGATGTTACAAAGTGGCCGTTGCCAGAAGCTAGGTATCTCAATACTGAGTTTACCGAAGATTCTATCATTATTTTTAACGCTTTTATATATTTTTTCTTCAATGAGCAAAGTTGATATATAAGCTAGCAGGCTTAAGATAAAGAATTCAGTTAATATTTATCCATTGGAGGTACAACCCAAATGAAATGTCTTGCAAACAAACAGAAATAAGATAATACAAGCCTGACAACTACCAATTGTGAATAATTCTTATCAACATTAAACAAGCGTAAGCACTCGCATTTACGACGTGTACTAGCCTTCGAGTAATATTTTAATTAACTTATTAATAAAATAAGAAAACAGATACTTGTTTTCATCAAGTTTAAGCATAAAAGTGCATAATTCAATAATTGCCAGGCTGCCATAAAATTAATCTTCACTTTAAAACATTTCAAAAGGAGTATTGAAAAATGCCCAATGCCTTCTTGTCTAACTTATAATAATTTTAATAAATTTATTTAATTCCTTTTTTGGAAATATTACTAAACTCATATCTTGCAAAATTTTCACACTTATAACATTATACACACAAAAATATATCTGTGATAAATTGGAATCTAAAAATGGCTTTATTTGCTAATTCCTTAGTTAAAAAATAAAAATGACATTTGTATATTTCACTACATCGTTTAAATTAAAATAACTTTATTTTAAAAATAATATCACATAATATTCTCTCAAAACTTTTTATCTTTATCCGTGCAATATCATCCATATCCATGACTACGTAATGTTATGAATTTAACGATTGATAAAATAAAATGTTTTGAGTATAATGTTATTAAATTAATACTGATAAATAAAATATATTAAATATTTTTTATAATTACGTTTAATTTTTGAGTGCTAAATTATTAATTATATTTTCTCTGTTTCTAAACAAAGTTATAGAAAGAATGAGACTAATCCACCTACATAACGCACATGTTAAAAAATAAACAATATAAAATAATGGTTAAAATAGTAAATTACATCGAGCGAATTTTTAACTAAATTAATTTTATAATCTTTGGTTAAAAGTATATCTTAACAATTTTCAATATATTACGTAAATATTTTTATTACGGTTTAAATGTCTCTGAAATGATTTGATAGTAAATTCGATTTTTTTTTTGTTTTTCAAGATTATTATTTTTTTAACAAAATCTACGATATGACAAACGCAGCGCTTTCTTGAATTAACTTCACACAAGTACAGTATTTCACAAAAAATTCGATTCACCAAACGTTTTTTAATTAAAAAAATACGCTTCACCACGGAACACTTACCTTAGTTCTTTCGAATCAATTTTTACAGAAATTTTATAACATTTTATTAATTTACATATTCCCTCCGAAAACATCTACAGCACACGTATTTAATCCACTCAATTTAGTTAAGTTTCAATATTGTATATTTTGCACATTTTACTACAAATTTTTACGAGGTATATGAACAATTATATTTTTATCAGTTAACTAAACCCTGTGAAAAATTCATAGAAAAAAAAATAATTCAATACTGAAACTTTGGACACAGTATTACAGCTATATCACATTTACCATCTTTACTTTACTTAATAAGATAGGTAGCTAAAATTCACTGTATAGCAGAGACTCACATCAACGATCATGCCAATAGCACGTGATCTACATTGGTACTTATTACAAAAACAAATACATTCTTAATAACTAAATATTAGAAACTTAAAGATTCGGAAATCTAAAATCTTGGGTCAAACAGAAAGTGCGTTTCATATCTTGACCTTCAAATCAGCCCTTTACAAGGATATTCCAAGCAAAAAAATATTAAAAAATTCATAGTATAAAATGACAACCAGAGGAAAGGAACAAAGTAGAAACAGAGAATATAAAAAAGCAAATGTCCTGATAATGAAAATGAATCCATAAGCTAAAGCCGATTCCGTCTGGTATATTTTGACCATTAGGGAACAAACTATATTCGCCTTGACACACTGACAGGTGGGAGACCATCCTTAACAGAGTTTATAACCAGACCTGCCATTGTTAAGCCAAAAACAGGGGCCTCACAAAAAAATGCTGTATCTAACAGATGTGTCAACAAAACACATCAATCGACTTGTAATAGAACAAATATTAATTATTTTGTACTGTTTAACGTGAAGTAAACTCCACTAAGAGGAGGAATTAAATAATCACCTTGTACATAGATTTTTACCATGGGAACTGAGACGGTATATATATTATATTACTATCCAAGAAAGTCTAAAAGAAAAATTAATTAATTATCGTATTTAAGCCTAAACTCAATAATTACTTTTGAGTCGTTTAAATGTTTTCTTAAAAATATACAAACCCAGACAATTTATAACGACATAAACTAAAAAGATTGTACCCTCTTTATATATTTATAAATAAATCTGTCGAAGGAATCCAACCCTGGTTATGCAATTAAGAGAGATAAGTGCTGAGGCTGATCTTAATATATGGCTAGAACAAATAACATAATGTATTAAAATATTGAAAGATTGTCCCATTATTAGAAAGCAAAAGAATAATCAAATCGCTATAATAGATTATATAGTTTGATAAAATGTACAAAGACTTCATAGAGCTACTGTTTTTCCTGATGGCAAGAAGGACTGATTCAAATACCAGCAAAATTAATAAAATGGAGTCCAAGTTTTTTCCCAGTGATTATCAATTTTCTTTTCATTATAGGAACACGTAGATTATTTTGATTACCTGTTTTTATATAAAAAATAAGATTAAGATTCTCCAACACATGGATGACTAATGCCATCTACAAACAAGAGGACTGAAACTTTCAGAAGCTCGGAAACGAAAACTACCTTTCGCGCGGGGGGAGGGGGATATATAGTCGCTGCTAATCACGGTTTTGTTTTGTTTTTTTCATTTATTTTTGAGAAGTTTAGGCAACATCCTGTTCTTATTTCACTTGGTAAAAGGACAGCTTTAGTACCGTTTGTTTAAATAAATTTATAGCTATTTTTCCTGTTTTTATTATTTTCTTAATTTATATATCAAAAAGCTATAGATACGTTTTATCTTCTTAATTGAGTTGTTACATTTTCTTTAATAATAGAACGGCCAATAGGTGCAATTAGTGTACTAATTTGGAATTGTTAAACATTTCTAATTTTATGTTTCTCATTGTAAATAATTTCGTTTTCTATTTGTTTTTGTTAATAAATTTAAGTGTTTTGCGAAACTTGTTTTGTTTAATTTATTAAAAACCTTCATGAAAATAAATTCGCTGGCGCGCCGTTGTGAGAGCCTCAAATTAAGAGACATAATCTGATCAGCGAGACAGCAGCTTGTGTTTTTTAGTACTGGTAAGCACTAAATAACCTGTAGTTGTGTAGTACTAAAACTGCAAGAGCCAAGAGCCAGGCTTCCAGAATGTCTTTGTCATTGTGACATTTATTTATAGGTTTTTAAATTAGCTACAGTTTATTATGCGACAGCAGGAAATAGTAAGCCTATCGGCCTCACTCTACCAAAATATATCGTTTCCAGGAATCTTCGATCAAATGCTAACAAAGGCTCAAGATAATCAAATCACTTAATTAGTACAAGGTAGATTCAAAGTTTTTGGACAATTATCCAAAAGCCTCATGAATGGAAGGCAAAATAAATAATATTATAGTCACAAGGAGTGAAACGTAAATGAAATATTAAAAGCCTAGGATCAAGAAAAAATATCGTCAGACTTCGGCGTTAATTTCTCCTTACTTCAGCGAAACCAATAAACAATAAGTAAATAAGCATAAACCAGCTCTTGTGTTAATTCAATATATATCACCCACTATTGGTCACTTTACGTAATTAGCACGTGAGTCTGCATTATATGGTGTCACATTTAAAAACTGTTAGTGTACGTCTTCACTTATTTTAAATGTTTTTAATATAGTAATCATCTCAAGTCAATAAAAGAGTCTATTAATAAATGTTGCAATAATCAAATTTTTATATGAAGCCTTCAAACCTAACCTTAAAAGGACTGCATTGACAAATGTCAGCTGTTAGCGACCTAGCGACCATGTTTCAGTATTCACAAAAATGATTGTTCTATGTTGAATGACGGGAAGTAAAATCAATAACATTTGAAGTCATCTAGAAAAGATGAAAAAATAGATTGTGGTCGATGACAACTGATCAAAACGAGCCCTTCGAAAACATAGAGATTAAGGACGATTATGTATATAATCCGAACTGCTTCTCAAGTCAGCTTTACCGAGACGTACAAACGTGATTAATGCAAATTGTGGCATCAGATTAAGCTTAAGACCGCTCTATTGTCGCTAAATTAAACTAACCCGCTTTTCAAGCTAAGTCCACCACTATGGTAAACAAATAGGCTTTATATATATAACTTGGCATATCTTCGACTTTTTGTCATAAACACTTTTCCTTATTTAAAGAATAAAATTAAATTGATATGGAAAAAAGTTCTTGTACTAGCCATATAGGAAGAATTTTCTTCCTAGCCTTTTTGGTGCCGTTTAATAAATCCTTTTGGCTCTGATAATAAAAAGGTAGCAAAAATATTCGTAACGTCATAACTTATGACCTATGAAAAAAGTTCAACACTATAATAACAAAAATAATCAGAGTTTAAATATAGAAATTTCTAGGCCACTTATTCCCCATTTATCTCGTCGTATTGGGCGAATTTTAGGAACACTTGTTCTAGAGTTGTTTGACTAAAGCTGTATTCCTCAATATCCAGTTCCAATTTCGCTGAAAGTAAAAAAAAAAGGTGAATAATTTTTATGTTTAGCTTAAAAGTTGTTTAGAATATTTGCTATAAGCATTTTAATTGTTTAAATCACTGTGAACAATAATCTACGATAGCCATGACAACTTTGACTTTCTACCCATCAAAAAATATACTATATATTTTCATCGGATATGCATCTTAAAAAATCGCGAAAACAATTCGAATCCCAAAATGTTATAAATTCTAATTAACAAATATAAACATAACTTAAACAAAACATTTCCGATCATCTATTTAGAATACACTTTTTTCATATTTTCTGCTGTAGAGGCAGTTTTGAAATTTCTACAGCTTTTGAAAATAAATTGAATACTGATATTAATATGAATATTTAATTTAGAGGGAATTTTTCCCACCCTATTACAAAAGGATCTAGAAGTCAAAGGCGTCCTGCTAAATGGACTGTTAAAGTCTTGCTGCTCCTTAGACAAACATGTAAAGAGATCAGGGAGGACGCCCATCAAATCAACCAAAATGATGTCGTCCAATCAGCCTCACCTTTTCTTAGATATAATGGAGAACGCTTAAATAGAAACCGCTTCATAAAAACTAGTTTGCATATCAAGATAACAATTCCACAGTGAATATCCTACACGTAGAAGAAGGGTTTCATAACACTTTACATGAATGTATAGTTACAGCACTAGAACCAAAGCAAATAGAGCTTTCTCCAACAAGATGGATTACGTCAATGCTAAAAAGCAGAATCATCACTGCATTTATCGGCAATAGAGCAGCGACAATCCCAATAGTGGATGGATGTCTCCAAGGGGGAATGTTATGGCCTATGCTATGCTACCTGATCGTTAATAGCTCGTTGAGCTTTTCTGAAGAGGATATACATAAGGGAGTAATAATTGACTTGAAACTGAAGCACATTGAAAATATTCTCCAACAGGTTGTAACGAAGTTACTATATTTTTGGGCATGAGTATGTTCGCCGAGATTTAATTTATTTATTTTACATCCGAAAAATCTGATTCTTGCGGGAAAAGATTGCTTAAAGTTTTAATATTACCGGAATATAATTAGATTTACCGCGCTATGCCGGGAAATATAATTTTCCTAGATTTTCACAGCGTCCGACCATAGCAATCGCGCGCCGCATACAGCAATATTGTATGCGCGATGACTGCACGCTGTCACACGTCAGCGTAGTGGGAGCTCGGGCCGACTACTTAAGCTCGAGCAGACCATTATTTCGCTGAGAACTAATTGCCGTCAATATTATCTTTGTTTCCGTACTGACTAGGAATATGTTTTACCGCCAGGTGTCCTCCGATCTCCGTTGACAAGGGCGCTAAACAACTGCCGCCCCGACGCTTGTCGCCGCCGCCGCGTATATAGATCACTGTCGCCGTGTAGAGACGCCGCTATCGCCGAACGATGCCGAGTTATTGCTACATACCGTGTATACCGCCGTCGGTCGAATTTTAATACGAAGCGCCGTGAACCGTGAACACCGATTTTAGATACGAGGCGCGATAATTTGCGTACGAGCCGGCGTGAATAGCATCGCAACCGTATAGTACGAGGTACGTGAATAGCGTCGTGAATGATACCGCCGGGTTACCGTCTTTAGCGCAACTGAGGAGTATGAGCTACCATAAACAGCTCTCAAAACATGCTCTTGCCCTCCAGACCGTTTATTTGTTTACATTATTGTCCTAGATTGTAAGTTAGTTTTAGGCCATGTCTTTGTATAAAAGAATGGAATACAAAATACAGGATGTTTTATACTCGTTTGTTTCATTACCTAGTCCCATTTTTAACATTACAGATAATAACTGGCAGCCGGCAGCCAGCATTAATACACGCAATTGACCCCTGGCTTGCCGTTTCTCCACTGTAACAAGATGCCCGATGCATAAGTGGGCCCTCGACCACATGAATCCCGAGGGTGGCCCCCGAGAACCGACCACCGAGTGGATGTTTTGACCTTCAGGCAGTCAAACCGTTGATCGGTTGAGAGAGCAGGAATATCCCGAATATACGTAGATACCGCCGACCCTATACCCCTGCGCTGAGCATTTGACCGATGACTGCACGAAAAATATCCACTGACCGATGTTCCGCTGTCGTAAAGGAAGTAGATCCGGAGAGCACGACTGTTCCCCTCCCACGTAAAATGCGGCAAGCTGGACATGCCGTAAAATTTTTGTAAAAGTCTTGGGTTTAAGACCGAAAATTATCTTATGGTAATATGAAACGAACTTATGGTCAAATATGCTTTATTGGTATAATGGTCCAAGACACAGCAAGTAGCTGCTCGAAGAAAGCTGTATAAAATACAAAGGTATATATATTAGGAGGGTTATATCAGCATGTTCTACAGCGGCAATGATATACTTCCCTCCACTACATATTGCTGTGATGAAACAATAGAAAAAAAAAACTTAAGTTGTAACAGAAAATCTGAGACCTGAAAATTTTGTTGTACATATGACGTTTTTGGATATAATTCCCACACAACCCATATCGAAACAGAAAGCTATGCTATGAAGTAATAACTGACGACTTCTCAGCGAATGGACAGATACTCTCTCAACTAGACAAGAGTTCAATGGTATAGTTTACTGAAGGATCCAAGATGAAAAAAGTGGTCAGACTGGGATTATTAAGCTCAGGCTTGGGGCTTGAGGCCTTCCTAAATCTGTACCGACAAGTACCTCAATAAAAAAAATTAATAAGGACAAAATATGCAAAATGTCAGGTAGTCAAGCAGCACCAAAAGTTCTCCAGTTAAACACCTACGAGTCCAAGTTAACTTAAAACTGTAGAATAGTCCTAAAGCAAAGCCAGCATAAAGGAATCACAGGAAATAAGGAAGCTGACATCCTCGAAAATTCCTTCTCTTGGCACGGAACCTACATGTGGAATACTAAAAAACACAGTTGGGAATAGAATCAGATAAAATTAAGGTTAAACGTTACATCTGGTCTCACACAAGCTAAGAAATTCATAAATCCACCCTCACAAGAGCTTCTTGATTGAAAAGGGATATTCGGGTAATACCAAATCTTTTCACAAATGGTATCACTGCCATCGGAGATACCATCTCAAAAATATGGAAAAGGCTTAGAACGAGATATGCCGTTTCTGCGACCGTGCTCCAGAAAAATAATAGACTTCGGGAATTGTTTAAATATACCGGGCTTATATTAGATTAAGGTCACGTACAATAGGTAAAGGTATGTAAAAAAACGTTGTCCAAAGTTCTTATCATACTAGACGTAAAAAAATGGGCTCATGAATGTCACAGCTAGTCCGTCCCTGCAACTATGAGTAATTCAGGACACTTTCTTGGATAGTAATTTAAAGGGTCCTAACTGGTAAACATCATATTAAGAAAGAATTGTGTATATCTGGTGATTCAATAATTAGATGAAAAAAAAACTTGATTCCGTGGCATCTTTTTGGGAGAAGAGACCTATACGAAAAAAGTATATTCGAACTTGCAGTATTCCTTTCACGTATTTTTTTTATGTCTGGGAAATTTCTCACATTTTACTGGACACCCTTTATATGCAGAGTACTGTTTAAATACAACATCTTGTATATTTTAAGCGCGAATTCAAAAATTCTTCATTTGATGAATGAATAATTCGCCTAAAGTAAATCGAAAGTTGCCAATCAGAATATCTTATGAGCTAGAGAATCATCAATATTTAGGGTATTACCTTCATAATTTCCATATTACGTTAAGTAACTTACCTTTTTCTAATTGCATAAAGCAATTTGCTAACGATGGAACACTTTGTTGTGGTACACTAAATACCAACCTATCTACAAAAGTCTCTTGTAAAGAGGCATCAGGAAACAGATCTAAAAAATGCAAATAAATATACACATAATAAAATTAAGGAGAACTTCTTAACACTGAAATCACAAAAGTTAAAAATTATTACAATATGTTTGAAAGTATTTTTTTTCGAAACCATTACCCGCAACAAATTCCTTTAGTTCATTATGTCTATCACCCGATTCTGAGGTTGGAGTTGATTCTCCACCTTTTAATTTCATTTCCAATGTGTAACCTGCACCATAACAGTTTTTTAAATGTTGTGTTGAACCCAAACACCTAAATAAAGTAGAATAATTAAGTAACCTCTGTGCGTATTTAGCAATTTTTTTTCAATCTAACCTTAATTCACCTTTCACCATTATTCCCACTCTAGAACAAAGTGCGTCTGCCTCTTCCATGGAATGTGTAGTGAGGATTGCCCCTTTAGACCCCTAAAAAATATTATTAATTAATCACATAAATATGGGATGAAGCGTGGATCTTGACAGAACAACTTATGAAAAAGCTCTCGCTCTTTGAAATATGGGTGTACTAACGAATTCTAAAAATATCCTGAACAAATTACATCACAAACGAGGAAGCGTTGAGAAGGATTGGCAAACAACAAGAAATTACGCTCGCAGTAAAGAAAAGGCAGCTGAAATACACTGGCAACATAATGCGAGCTGCTCTCGGTCCGATACAGCTCCACTGACGAGATCATGAGGTGATCGAAACGCGTATGGAGAGAGGACCAGGGCGATATTTGCAGGAAATAAACTGTTTGTACATATATTTTTCATATTCTCTGCCTGAAAGGAGAATTACATATATAACAAACTAGGAAATTATGGAGTTTTTCTGCGCCATGTGGCCAAACTACGAACGTATCAGATGATACAGCTATGTAGATACATATCTGCACCAAAATTTAGGTTTTAGAGGAGCACAAGACAAGGCGTTTTCTTCGAAAGCTTCCATGAAGATGTTAGCTCCCACAGATGATAGCGGAGATCTCATGGCCGCTCCCGAAGTCTGCTCGTAAAAAGTTCCTTGAAAAGTAAAATAAGTGAAAATCAGACATGCTTTAATTAATTCTAGTAGGGTAAAGTCCATGTTGTTGTTTCGTAATATGTCAGATATTATGGAAACTGAATCATCATAGGAACATTTGTGTAGAAGGAATCTACATCAAAACTGACCAATATGTCATTAGAAAATTATCTCCAGAACATGCAGACACGATTCGATATGAAACAGCGAAGATCATAAAACACTCACAGCCACCTAAATCAAATATCACAACAACGGAAAGGAAGGCCATTAAAAAAACTGAACGAGAACAACACCATCTTAGTTCTCTCAACTGACAAAGGAAATGCGACTGTTGTTATGGATAAGGACAAATATACTGAAAAAGTAAACCAGATCTTGGGCGACAATACTTACAAAGTCATTCGGACGGATCCAACAAACAAACTCGAAAGGAACCTCACATCTTTAATTAACGCTTCTAGCCTCACTCTAAAAGAAAAGAAAGCCGTTAAACCAAGCAGCACCAAGTTTCCACGCCTCTACGGACTGCCTAAAATACATATAGAAAATGTACCTCTACGTCTAATTCTCACCCACCTGCATAATAGGTAAATATTTGGCCAAACTTTTACATCCCTTTACAGGAAAAACCAAATCCTCTGTTAAAAATTCTGGACACTTTGTTCAAAGATTAAAAACCATCCAATTAGAGCCCGGGGACATATTGGTCAGTTTTGATGTAGAATTACTCTACACAAATGTTCCTATAGATGCTTCAGTTTCCATAATATCTGACATATTACGAAACAACAACATGGACTCTACCCTACTAGAGTTAATTAAGCATGTCTGATTTCCACTTATTTTACTTTTCAAGGAACTTTCTACGAGCAGACTTCGGTAGCGTCCATGGAATCTCCGCTATCACCTGTGGTAGCTAACATTTTCATGGAAGCTTTCGAAGGAAACGCCTTGTCTTCTGCTCCTCTAAAACTTAAATTTTGGTGCAGATATGTAGGTGACACGTCCCTAGTTTGGCCACATGGCGCAGGAAAACTCCATAATTTGTTATATCATCTAAATCAACAACACCCTAGCATAAAATTTACCGTGGAAACTGAATCAAATGCTGCCCTTCCCTTTCTGGATGCACTAGTACAAAGAAAAGAGAATGGCAAATTAGGACATTATGTGTACAGAAAACCAACACATACAAATCGATATGTCAATGCAACATCACATCATCATCCTTCTCAAAAACAATCCATCATAAACTCTTTAGTACATAGAGCATTTTCAATATGCGACGAACAATCACTGAAATCAGGAACAGAAAAACTGACTAATGCTCTGAGAGGCAACGGATATTGCGCTAAAGATATTAGACGTCCTATTAATAAATATAAAAACTCCTCCTTAACTAAATGTTATAAATGAACCTCCTATGGACAGTGTTGTCTTACCTTACATACACGGAGCCAACGATAGAGTTGCCAGATTACTCTGAAAATCAAACATATGGACAATTTTTAATACGTATAAGAAAATTGGACAATGTTTGAAGTCTCCAAAAGACACAATTCCATCTCAAACATAAAGCGTTTACAAGATACCTTGCTCTTGTGATAAAGTGTATGTAGGTGAAACAGGACGGTCTATATCCAGTAGGCTTAAGGAACATGCAAGATGTATAAAAAAGAAACAAATTGTACAATCTGCAGTAGCTGAACATTGCTCAGGCCACACATTTAATGTAAAAGAAACTAACGTGCCAGCATCAGTGCCTGGTTTGTTCAAACGTAAAATTAAAGAATCAATCGAAATTTGTAAATATCCAAATAATATTAACAGAGATGCAGATTACAGTCTATATCATACGTGGAAATCGATTATAACTCTGGATCACGGTTCGCTGAGCACCAGTAGGGTATAAATACCGGGCTGTTGCTCCTCGATAGTCAGTATTCTAATCTCGTGGAGTAAAGATCCCTGAAGATGCCTCGTGCAAGTAATCGTAGGCGAAACGTCGGATAATAATTCTAATTTACATGGTCTAAACCCAAGAACCATGATTTTCATCTATCCAATTATTCAGACTTGCCACCAACAAGACACGAATCGCTATGTTAATAGCCAACGTCCGAAATGCATAAGGCAACACAAGAAGAAGAAGAGGATTGTGAACGAATTCGTTAGAAAGTATTCTACTAAAATATTGCAAAGCTGGGAGTCGAAACGAGTTCAAAACTTTATTCCAAAATAATCGTATTACAAAAGTAGAATAATGTCGGTTTTCCTCGTTTAGTCTTCCAGCTCAAATCTGACCGTTTTGATAGAAAAATATTTAATATAAATCTTGTGCTGTTAAACTTGATAACGCCACCATAGACCTGTAGCAGAATATTTAAATAATTGCAATGAAATTTTGATAAATTTTTATATTCTTATGACGAATAAGTTAAAAGAACTACCTATAAGTAATTTCTGGCTTCTAACTTATTATTATTTTTTTAATTACATATTATTGTATGATATTAAGGAACAAAACCTTACAAAGGAAGAACCCGTATAATTATGCTATTACACCGTTCTTGTAACAATCGAATAGTAAAAATCAAAATGTATAAGTCCATATAATTACCTGAAAACTAGCTAATATTGTATCCCATAAAAATCTTTTACTCCTAGGATCCATACCAGTACTAGGTTCATCTAAGAGTACTATCTTTGGGTTACCAACCATGGCCATAGCAAAACTTAATTTCCTTTTAGTGCCACCAGAACATTGCCTAACTTGTTTGTCGGCATGTTCGTTTATCTGTAGGCCACTAAAAATAATTTTTAGGATGATTATCGTTTCTTGGAACTACGCTCATGGAAATTGGTTCCCGGTAAATTTCTCTATAAATAGGTTATGTTATAGTTCTCAGCGTCCAGATAAAAAGTTACCATGGCTCCAACCCCCAAAAATCAAAAGTTTTGGAAATATCAAGGGATAAACATTTCAAGAATCAACCTTGGAACTATTGAGTGTGATTTGAGAGTGTAACTCCTTGTAACATAAGACTGGAATTAGAATTTCTTCACTAAACCCATCCGTCATTGTAAAAGGGTATTCTATGCCGTAATATGATTTAGTGTGTAATAGTATGGGGCAAAATCGGCTAATATTAGGCACAGTTAAAGATCAAGTTCATTTTAAACTAGAAAGTCGTGATCAAAAGCAAAACTCTGTGGCAACTGTCTATAATGGTGTCATTTTTTATACTTAATATCTCACACAATCTGTAAACTCTTTACTCGATTACTTTAGATTTTCCCAAATTTGATATTTGGAGACTAAAAATCTAATACTTGGAGACTTTAACTTGCCTAATCATAATAATTCGTATGTCGGAATCGACGCTAGAGATTCTAAAGTCAGTAGCAGAATTTATTATTCCAATTTACTTAACTCTAAGATTAATCTGAACAATATTTTTACTTAAAAAACGATAAAGAATTCAATTCATAATGTTCGTAACTTTAATCAAGTGATATAGGAATTGATTTTTCAAATTTTTTAAATATTTTAGTGTCATATAAAGAGTCAGAGTTAACTACTGTAGAATAGGCATCATCCTCCTTTACTAAGAGATTTTTGCATCGATAATGCAGAGGATATAGACCCGGAATAATTCACTAAATTTAATTTTCAGGGTACCAATTTTGATTCACATAATGACTTGTTTCACGGCGTCGACTAGAATTTTCTAAAATGTAACAATATTAACAGCGCAGTTGAGATGTTTTGTACGATGTCAAATATTGCTTTGGATCTGTATATGCTTAAGTCTCAGGTCAATGCCCAAAAATATCCTAATTACTCTTCAAGGCCTAAATTAATTTAGTAAAAAATACAAATAAAGCATAAAAAATTAACGTTAACGTGCGAAAACGGATACAAAAGTTTAAGGTTCCGGTCCAAGATCGCGATAAAGGTAGATTAAAATGATTGTATTCGGTCTACAGAAAATAGTATCCTGAAAACTGTTAAAGCTTTCTGATCTTGTATTAAATTTCAACGATACACAATAGTGAGGCTTATTTCTTCCCAGTTCAAAATGTGTCAGATGATTATTGACATGATGCTCTAAGTAATAAAAAAATTAGCTGGAAAAATCCGTCAGATGGTGTATTTAAATAGGCCATCGACGCTCACGCCTGGCTCCAGCGCTACACCATTCTCTGCATCAGCTGAAAATCTTTCCATCGTGATACTAACGTTTTTATTTATTCAGAGTAGCATATAAATTATCATGGGACAAATTTTTAACTGGGAGGAAATAACTGAACACACTTTTTTTATATTCGTGTAACCAGCTGACGTATAATCCACCACTTTACAGCCAACTGACTTTTTTCTTCAAAATATTGTGTCTACTATGATTTAACACATTTTCAATCGAGAGGAAATGAATACATTTTTTTTCTACTTGAGTGGGGAGCTGCCACTGCTCAACCCACCCACGGAGTCGCAGTTATTATTCACGAAGCTTCATGATACAATTCTCTGAAACTTTTTACCAGTTATCGCCTGGCCTGCAGTCTATTATGTTTTATGAACAGATTTTAAATCCAATTCAATATTAGAGGTTACTATCTTCAATCGGATGCAATAGTAGATAGGAGTTGATTCTTGGTCGGTTAACTCCCAGGCTTTTAATTTTTGCGGGTTGCGGCCATAATAAATTTTCATCTAAACCTCGAAAACTTTAACGTGTTCCAGTTATAGAGAAATTTACCTTGAACCAATTTCCATAAAGTTTAAATGGGGCCCTTCCATATTTTATTTAAATTTTTTTTTTTGATGAAGTAAGTCATATTAGACTTTGTACTAGAAGGAACAAATTATTTTATAATTCTCTTGGAGTAACAGTCTACGGCTGAAAAATACTCGCTATCTATATATATATATATATATATATATATATATATATATATATATATATATATATATATATATATATATATATGCTTGAATAATTTTTCCATTTTTCCATTATAAAAATAACATTTCTGTACACTTTAAAAAAAATTTCCTTCTTAAAACTGTCCAATCCTTTATCTAGTTTCAAGTCCGTGTCTAATGAGGCGGGTGGCTTTCAAAATTCCCCGGGTAGATATGGAGGATCCTCTGCGTCGGTTCTGACCGGCGCGCCAAGAGACATGGCATTATTCCAACAACTAACCTTGAAGACTTGACATTACATTACAAAGATTCATGTATACGTTTCGGTTCAGTAAAGAAATTAGTGAATTTCTTCGAGTCCACTAACATTAATCTAACTTCATCTTTATCAAGAAACATGGGAAAAATCATTTTTTATCATTATTTGTTAATATTTTTGAATTTATTAATAAATAATTATTTTTAATATTAATGAGGTTGGACATAATAAAAAAAAAATAAAATTTATTTGATAGTATTCTATCCAGATTTTTGGAGATATTTCTCACTCAAAATTAGTAAATCATTGCTATAAACTTGACCAAATCTTGCTTATTTTCTGAGCTATGAGATATTAAGTTTTCTTTTGTATTTATAAAAGTTTGAAAATATATTCAAACATATTTGTTGCAATTTTAATGAAATTTGAGTGGCGAAAATATTTAAAGTAGTACGGCGCAGACAGTTAAAGTCCTATAAAAGGTAAATTTGTTTAGAACATATTTTTTTGCAATTTAATGTTTATTCATGGTAGGTTACTATTTTTCTCGTTTTTAGTAAAAATAAGGCTTCCAATTTTTTACCTTTTATTTTCAAATAAAATTTGATGTATTATCTAAAAATCTGAAATTTGGAATGCTTAGAAATAAGAAAATCGAAAGTTTTCAATCTAGATCTAATGGGAAGGGTACTTACTTAATAAATCTATTAACAATTTTATTGATATCACTATGAGGTACACCGCGAATGGCGGCATAAGTCTCTATATGTTCTCGTACTGTAATATTTTTCCACAAAGCATCATGTTGTGGACAGTACCCTAATAGTTGGAATGCAGAATTAAGGTTTGAGGTTATACTCTGACCACCTATAAAAACCTACAACAAGAGATATATTGAAGATTATAAAAAATGATACAAATTTTACAAACTAAATTTAGTTCTAAATTCGGGTTTATTGTTCACAAATTTGAAAAAAAAGTTTAATAAGTTAGATTCGGCTGATTTTTTGGAATTTGAAAAAAATTGAGGAAATGTTAATTCAAGTCAGTTCCTTCCAGTTTTGGGGATCAGCATCTAGAACAGATATAACAGGCAACGCAATAAGTCACTAAACTTCCATGTGAAGGTTTCTCAGTCCTAGCCTACTATATTATGCAGTCAATCAATCAAGTTGAAGTTAGTTTAGGTTAAATTCGAAATTACTATTTAGAAATTTGAATATGTAAGAAATGTATATTGGGTCCAAAACTGAGAAGAAACTTTTTTCTAATAAATATAACTTACCCTTCCTCTAGTAGGTGCTTCTTCAGCAGTAATAATTTTCATAGTAGTAGTTTTACCTGCACCATTATGCCCTAAAAGACCAAAAACTTCTCCTGCATCAACGGCAAGAGATAATGACTTTACTGCCACTTTTGTCTTCTCTTCATCTTCTTCTTCTGGTTTAAAACAACACGAGCAACAAATCTTAAATCTGTTTTTATACTCCTTATGTAAATTCTAAAAAACGATTAACAAAAATATTTTTGATTATCTTATTAACGTCACACATTTCTTAAGAATTCAAAATAAACAGCTATCTTACTTGTACTATTACTACAGGTGGTGTCCCATTTTGTAAATTAGTTAAATTTCTAATTTTTTCCCTTTCTGCCTTTACGTCTTGGTCTTCATTTTCCCCTACATCTACTTCATATACTTCGTTTACGATAGCTTCACTCTTTTTCTACAATATATGAAACTTTATTAATTAAATTAAATTACAAAAATAAGTTTATTTTTTGTTTTTGTTGATCATTCTGTTTACAATTTATGCAAGTAGTGCCATGCCAAGTGTTAACATTCTAGTTTAAGTGGAATCACATAATGATGTTATTTCTTATATGTTTGAAAATCAGAACAATAATTCTTATATCAAAGTATTCAAACCTCAGTAAGAAGTTTAATTTTTGTTTCGATATTTATTTTATCGTTGAGTTCGCAATAATACAAGGCTCTCTATAGTAGTGAAGCTGGTTTCACCTCGGAATGTATTATATTATTATTGGTAACAAAGTACCAATGAAAAAAAAAAACTGTCAAAGACAAAATAAAAAAGTATATAAAAGTTAGACAAAAATTTATTGAATCCATATTAATTAAGAAATACTGTCTACAGAAAATACTCGAAGATTGAAGAAAAATTGAAGCTAAGGTATTAATGTTAATTAAACAATTGTATGGAAAGTTAAATCCCATAAAGCAATATTTAAAAAATCCTATAAAGGTATTGGTAATGTGTGCCTAAAAAAATGTAATGTTATAGTTCAGATAAACAAAATTTAACAAATATCTGTCACTTATTGATCTCATTCTGAAGTATACCAAAAAATATCCAACAAGTATTTTTTACGCCCTTGGTGAGAAAGATTATAAAATTCTTTTCGTAAACCTTATAATATACAAGTCATTTTACATGGAAAAATCTGACATCAGTTTATATAATTGAAAAGAAAATCTCTGTAGGAGTGAATTTGGGGGAAGTTTCCGTTCCCTAGATATGCAATTCAGGACTAAAATAAATACGTGATGGATATTTTAGCGTTAGAGTCACACTTACTCCTCCATAAATGGTAGTTTTGAATTATGCGCAGATTGAATTGAGACTAGTCGGCGAGTGAGATTTCTATGGGATAGAGTAGAGGAGTGGACTCCGCTCCGTTCCCAATTTTGATTAGTACTTACGGGTACGTGACAAGGACATTTCATTACTATGGAGACAGTCGATGCACGTGATATGCGTTGCATAGTATTACGACTATTTACGACCATGCTAAATATTTAGTAGTAACATCTTGAAAAGAGTAGAGAAATTAAGGGCCCGACGTAGCAAGGTTATAGTAGTACGGCGCTATCGACTGGGGAGCAGCGAAATTACGCAAAAATATAATTATGCTTGCTTAATCGAGGTATACAACATCATCTTATAGAAAGTAGTAGAGCATGTTCTGGAAAAGTTCTGCTGCATGATAGCATATCTAGAAGATTCCAGTACTTTCGAAAGTTTTCGAATATATTCTATGCACCGAGGACGCGTGGTACAAATACGGAAGACAACCCATAGTTGGATAGTACCAAAATTTGGATTCTAAGAGGCAAGTACTATCTGTAAAACGAAATATAGTGCGACTAGTGTGTTTTCTGACTACAGTTTGTCTGAATTGTCTAGAAACCCCCTAATTTAGTGAATTATTAAGATATTTAACCATCTCACAAATAATATTAAAAATAAGCAAACACTTATATACTTCAGAAAGTCTGTTACATCACTCGTAAAAAGTAAGGCATTTTATAACCAAACAGAATATTTTGCTAGTGGTTGGGAATAGACTTCTCTTGTCTTAATTGTCCCTGTTGACATTGATATCGATAATTTTTAGTAACTGTGATGGCTTATTTGTATAAGTTATAAATTCCTTTCTTTTTTGTAACATATTTTAAATTTGAGTGAGCTTTGTCCACAAATACTTTGTATAGTCCCAACGGTGTATATAGTGTATATCTTTAAAATTTAGTAATTATAACGGTTTTTAGTTGCAATACATCCAAAAAAATATTCCTCGTAAATATGAGGGTTGTTCATTTCGATTTTCTGTTTCCCTCTCGGAGTACAGAAAAATAAGTTATTTCTTAAATTAAACCAACATTTATATTTTTTTTTATAATTTTTAATGTTTTGTTATCTAAACTCTAATATCTCGTTTATATTTTTATAAAAATATAAAGTTTAACACGCTTATCTAGTCCAGATGCTGTAGGATTAGTAAAATACTAGGACATTCACAGCCCGATTCACTAAGATAGTTTTAAGTCTTAAGCCTGATCTGGTTATCATGAAAAATAGATCAACCAGTCGACCAGTTTTGTTTTGCTTATGATATTGTCATAACTTATATTAAATATGTCAACAAATAAACGCTTATATAAGGATATTAAGGATAAGAAAAAGTGACGAAATATATAAGAGAAATAGTTGTATCCCGAAAATAAATAAAAAAAAGAAAAAGATTTTTTATGCTTGTATTTTTAGGCTTTAAGACCTTCTTAACTTATTGTTAATCTTGTCAGTTTAAACACTCTGCTGTCAATTTGGAACGGTTTTAAGCTTAGACCATATTAGTGAATTCGGAGATTAGTAGTTTTCTCTCCATATATTTATCCATAATAATGAAATAGATAAAATTGTCTCACAGGGCAGAAACACAAAAAACAGCAGTTTTCTTTGAAAAGAATTTTAATACATAACCTCACCTTAGACTAACGTCTTCATTACTTTGTCGTTCTATAGTAACCGCTATAAAAAAATATTAAACATATTTTATGTAGTTTGTCAACAATATTGTGATATTCTTATTTATTAAAATAGAGATAGTTTAAACACTTTGTGTAGTGTTTAGTGTTTGTGACTTTAAACTCTAGATATCCTGCATATATAGACTATTATTATTATATTTTAATAAAAAAAAACTTTATAGTGCTTGTTTTTCTACTCCACTAGTATGTTAAAACCCTTTAGTTCAGTTCTGATAAAGTACTGTACGTGTTTCGATAGCACAAATTTTCATCATCAGCCATAAAATATCTAAATTATAGATAAAAAATAAAGTCTTAGAGCAGAAAAAAACTCTAAAATAATAATGAAAAAGAAACGCAGGTTAATATATTAATTAAATATTTTATAACCTGTTCAATAAAAACATTAATTACCCGTTTAGAATTAGAAAAAAAATCATTATTTTTGGTCATATCGGTTTTACTTCATGTTCAGTTTGGTTTCTGTTGATTATTTTAATCCACTATTAAAATCTCTCATTCCATATTTAAAATTTCACTTAAAATAACGAACCCATAATATATATTTAATATATATTTAAACTCCTCATTAAATAACCCTATACAGAAGGAAGAACTTCCATTTTAAAATTTTTGTGTATAACATTTTTCTTTCTTAAAGATATTTAGTTTGTGAAACTTGCTTTTAAATCATTCGACATATTTCTTATTAAATAACGGAAATAGAAAATGATAGAAGGGGCCACTCCGATCCTGTTACAAATGCCAAAAAAAATGTCACTAGTTTGATGTATTTATCAAATTTTGACGTAAAGATAGATATCGTTTGAACTATATTTACGATAATATAGCATCTTTGTTTTTTATTAAATCAATTATCTGACAAAAAACGACACTTAGAGTGGTTTTCTTTCGCTCTGGATTATTTTACCGATATTTCAGATTCTGACTAGGTGTCACTTTATATTCGAGAGGTAGATAAAAATTACAGATTGAGGTTTGGAATTTTTTTCAACGACTTAAAGCCCACTTGTATCATATAGAATACCACCTAATCTTTTCGATTTTGTTTCCGGACACTCGATATAAGGGACGTCATAAAATTATAGAATAAGAATGTATTTATAATAGACACTTTTTGCGTTGATCGAGTAGTGTTGATATCAGATATTTGTGTTGTTTTCGCGTTAGATGGCAACAGCATAAATAATATAACAATGTCACTAATGATTTGATTAATTGTTTGTTTTTGCACGCCATATCCAGAAAGTTCTGACACTACCTACATACATAAGCACCCAATTATCGAAATTTACTTACCTTCTTTAAAAACTGGAACGCATCACTAGCCTTACCCCCACTTTTCTTAATGTCCACAATCTTTAAAAGCATGAACCACAAAGGTATATTGAGTATCATGCCGACCAGTAAAATTCCAATTTCAGGAGTGAAATAACTGGCTAAAGTTAATTTATCACAGGCTAAATTGACGTTACAGAGTAAATAGACACGTTGAATATAATAGAATATGGAATATGGTATGTACATAGTGTTGGTTAAGGCGAAAATGAAATGTAACACCATTGCCACTCTTTTACCTAAAAATATATTAAAATATAATTAAACAATATGAGGAGGTATTTAAGTACATGTAGTTGACCTTGAGTTTATTATAAGAAGGAAAAAATATTAATCCTACATTGATTAATTTTCAAATTGCTCTGTGTTAAAATTTAAAATATAGGATTTTTATATTCCCAGAACATCTACATGATTAACATTATAAATAGTGTATTTGACTGTATCTGGAAATTTCAAAAATTGCTGGTATCCTCATAAGTTTCTGGTCCAGGCTGCATGTAGATTTATGTTAAAGCCTTCAACACAGAAGAAAATAACTTTCTGTATTCAAAGAAACAAATTTTCATTTTTAAATGAGGCGAAGATAAAAAGAATGTTTTAATTGAACCTCAAATAAGAAAACTTTTAATGATACCAACTGGACAACAACTCTAAATAATACTGCAAGAAAGGCGTATAACACATTTCAAAATATTTACAGTAATTTTTTAGAAATAAAATATCCGAGATTTACAAGTTTTACGTAGAAGAACGGCTATCATTCTACAAAGCTATAGACTAAAATATGTCACTGAAAAAATATTTTTCTGCAAGCTCAATTGGTTTTTACCAGAAAATTTAAGTCCAATGACAGTTATTTTTTTACACTTTTGCGGGTCTCAGCACACAAAGATATCTTAGACAAGGAAACTGCAAACCAACTTGGACAACAGTCGCCACCATATGTCCTGAACTAAATCCAGTTTGCTAAGGCAATTGTCCATAAGTGGATATTCTGGTGGATAAACCATTAATACTAGACCAACTGGAAGCACATTGAAAGCCACAGACACAGCAAAATTTTGCTAAGCAAATCATTTGGCAAATTAATCCATGATGTCGTGTGTTTCAGCAGACAACAGATATTGACGGAACTGATAATTGGCCAGTGCATTTTAAGGATAACTCTATGGCCATTTGTAAAGAACAATCCATATGTAGACTACGTGATGAAGAGAACAAGCCTCTTATATTCACTGTAAATGCGAAACTCTGACCTACTGAGGATACTTCAAGGATCAGTCAATCCTGCAGATCTATATTCGAAGAACAACTTAATGAACATGCTCTTAAACTAATTAAGGCAACCAACTTGGTCACATAGGACATATATAACAGGCAATAAAATGAGTCACAAAGTAGCAATGTAATGGCTTCTCAGCTCTAGCCTGCTGCTTAAGCACATTATTTTTTAACACCATGTCCTTCCACCAACCGAGACAATACTGAAATTCTTATTTTGATTGAGATACATTAAAGTAACAAAGAAAAGTTCCTGGGAGAAAGAAAATGTTTTAAGTTGACAAAATAGTATCATTATTAAATTTTGGAAATACTCGTAATATGAGTTTATAAATCACTATGAACGTTAAAAGCCTAATTTACTATTTTTTAATATTTGCGAATATTGATAATTTTAAATTTTATGTAATTTTGTCAGTATAAAGCTACACAATTTTGTAAAACTCAAAACTCAGTGCAACATTACTTATTTTCTTTGAATCTTTGTACAACTACTTACCAATATTCATCACATCTAATAATACGACGAACAAAAATGGCAACCATCCAACAAACGTGGCGATATTCGGCAAAATAGATTGCGCTGAATCAGTTTTATCAAATATATAACTCAAACACGTACAACTTAATATGGAAGAAGGACAGTAGATGAATATCAGCACGCTAAAAACCACGATCGCTGGCCATTCCCTTAAAGCTGGTATGTCAAATACTACCATCATTATGACAAGCGATGCACAAATAACTACCATTATAACTATAAGTACTATAAAATAGGTTATAAAGTACATTGTTGTCGAAAGACCATTGACACGTAGTTGGTTTTTGGTTTTTAGCTGAAATAAAACAACAGTGTTAGGTACTTAACAAATATCAAAAAACAGTTAAAATTTAAAACGCATACATAGGAGGTATTCTTACTCTAAGTCTCGAATAACATGCATCCTGAGACATGTATACGATGAATAAAGTTTCATATTAATTATTCACACAAGTGCGCTATTGATGTAATTCCAAATTTCACTATATCCCGAAGTAATCTAAGGGTCAGTTACCTATCGAAGGGCCCCTGTATACAGGAGTTTTGTCGTTGCTCAATACCCGATGTTTCTAGAAAATATTAGATGTGCGAAACGGATATATAAGCAGCTGACAGGTCGTCGCAGGATCAATATGGACATACAAGCGAAGTGAAAAGAACTAGCGAATAGTAATAGCGTTGTAGTAGTGCTATTATTTTTGCCATGTGTAAACGATGTCGTCACGATCCTGTGCGAATAGTTTCGGTTGTATACGTGGTGAAGTAACACTGAAATCTTAACGAAATATCGAAAAAAGTTATTAGAAAAAGTTTTTCTAAATGCAATTTTTAGCCCATATGCAAAATTTCAGCTGCATAAGATAATTTAGATGTTTTGCTCATTTTTTGTAAATTGCACCACTGTTACAAAATAAGGCTCAACGCAATATATGTAAACTTCTTAGTTTTGACAATGCTTCATTCCAGACATATTTTGTTTAAAGTAGCCCCATATTAAATATGTGTTTTTTTACAAAATTCAAACAGAGTTGTTAAAATTTGGTCACATGTGATGCAAAGTTTATTTGTTTTTGACCCTGTATAAGGTAACTTTATAAAATAACTATTTTTGAAAACGTAATTTGTGTTTAAAAGTAATACACACTAATATTAAGAAAATTGTCTAATTGAAAAGACTCAAATTTTCTAATAAAGAAATCATAATATAAAAATTAAATGCATTTAAAAATTTTTTTCCACTTAATGCAGACTTTACTGATGACACTGTGTACTCGCTTGCCTTAATTATATCGTGTAATACTTTTAAACACAAACTACGTTTTCAACAATAGTTATTTTATGAAGTTACCTTATAAGAAGTTTTATGTAAGTTGCGTTGAGTCTTATTTTGCAACAGTGGTGCAAATTACAAAATATGGGCAAAAATTTAAATTATCTTATACAGCTGAAATTTTTCATATGGGCTAAAAATTGCATTTAGGAAAACTTTTTCTTATTAACTTTTTTCGATATTTTAAGATATAACCCCATTTTTGAATTTTTTTTGGAAAAAAATTTATATTTGACAGATAATGATAATCACGTGACTGCTATTTTTTTGGTTAATTTTCATCTTGATCGAAGCAGAAATTGAAACCGAAGTCAAATTTCGAATAAAGCTATTAATAAAAAAATCCCATATGAGGCGCACTTTACTGGTCACACTGTATATATATATATATATATATATATATATTATATATATATATATATATATATATATATATATATATATATGTAGTGCCGAGAACTCCAAAGAAACATGGAAAAACTCCGGATGCAATGGTCCGACATCATAAGAGAGCTGTTGTGTGTTTTTAAGCCAACATAAAAAAAAATAAAATATAAAAAAAGAAAAGTTATCGTCCGTGTAATTTTAAAATAAAATAAGAAATTCTCAGCTATGCAGACAAGGACCGTTGATGAGTATTACTCTCATGACGACAGCGCTGTTTCGTCCTAATATGGAACTCTTTTTCAACTATGATATCTGTTTCTAGGACACATATGCGAGATGATCGTTCGTACCGAATTCAATGACCTGACAAGTCCCATATAAGGACGAAACAGCGCTGTCGTCATTTTTCGGACCCGGAGTTTTTCCATGTTTCTTTGGAGTTCTCTGCACTTTTTAGCATGAGAGTAATATTCATCAACGGTCTTTGTCCGCATAGCCGAGAATTTATTATTTTATTTTAAAATTACACGGACGATACCTATATACCTATATATATATATATATATATATATATATATATATATATATATATATATATATATATCTATATATATATATATATATATATATATATATATATATATATATCTATATATATATATATATATATATATATATATATATATATATATATATATATATATATATATATATCTATATTTAGCAAACTGTTTCTTACCTCTCTATCATAAACTAAGTCAATTGCCAAACTAACAGGAACCATAACGAAAACCATACCAACAAAAATAGTTGCGGTAGTGGAACCAATATTTAGCCCTTCAGGTTGCATGGTTTGCTGAAATGGCTGCGCCATTATTCTTATTGGTTCGAAACTGCCGCTTCTTATTTTTTCAGGTGTGTATAACCTGGAGAAATAAAAAAAAAGGAGTTAGTTTAATTTGTAGCAATAGCTTTTATAATATAAGTTGGCTAGCAGCCAAGATTTAACCGCGAAATGGCATATTGGATGAGTGTCTTCTACTCCTTAAGGTTGAACAAATAAATATAAGAAATAGTTTTTTTCTAGGTAAGAATTAGCTCCTTGGATTCCAATTTGCAGATTTAATTGAACGTTTCGCACTCTTCATATTTGCAGAGTGTGATGAAAATATTTCAAAACATAGAACCCACTATCGAGAAAACTATTTATTTCAAATCGCATACATCAGTTTTGTCATACACCATGTCAAATTCATGTAGACATTTGCAATCTAGATGGTAGCTTCAACTGCTTGTTCGATCAAAAGTATGACACTTTCAAAAAATTTCAATTCTTTTAGTGACTATATATGATTGGAAAAAGAGACTAGTATATCGTTACTAATAATGGCTTCGCCGTTCTAGAAAATGTATAGTATGTATGCATATAGAACTTTCCACAATCCCTCCATTCTTTTAAAAGTACTATTTCCAATAATCGTGGTACAACATAAAGTCACGTGGGGTATCTGAAAGCAATTTTGTAAAAACATTTAAAAACCAGGTTTTTGCCCTAACGAAATTAGATTTTTTTTTTCTCATTATTTAGACTCATATATACATATATATATATATATATATATATATATATGTATAATTTATTCAAACTGTACAATCTCCAACACGGAAAGGATATGATGGAACGAAGTTTGCATTTACTGTTCGCATTTGACTTCATATATATATATATATATATATATATATATATATATATATATATATATATATATATATATATATATATATATATACTATTACACAGAACATTTAACATGATTAATAAGCTATGTTGGAACATTACACAATGTAGAGATATATAAACATCATTAAAAAGGTGTGAAATTTTGTATAAGTATATATTTAAGGGTCATCGTAACTAATTATTCTTAATTTTACCTGTATATACTATTGCTGAGAATGTTTAAAGTGACCGGTAAACTATGCTGGAATGTATCATTATACAAGATAGTGATACTATAGTCACCATTCGCAAAGCTATGAACGTCAAAAGCAGCCAGATGAGGTGCGAATTCCAATAAAGACGAGAAGTTTCCGTTGTATGCATCTACTTGTTGAATTCCAAGATTTATAAGCTGATCTGCAAAAATTAATAGAAAGTAAAAATCAAGCTGACCTTAGCTATAAAACAAGTCGTTTTGCCACGATTTATAAATAATACTTTTATAACTTGTTCGCTTTTTATTTAATCATAACATCCTTTTACCTGCCCGTCGAGTGTTACATTTTATTACCTGTGGGTTGTTGATCAGTCAACGCATAAATTAACGCCTAGATCAACAATGCAACGAAACAATAATATTAACTCTTGACAGTGTTGCTTATCAAATAGAAATTCTGTAGTGTTGAAATTTTATGAACTGAGAATTAATAAACTGAATAAAAACAGGTCTACACCACCTGTAACAGCTGAGTCGACGAAGTTAACAACATACAATCTTTAACTAATTTTTTTTAAATCATGAAAAATTCTACTTTTCCTAACTTGTTGCGTAAAGTAAGACTTCAAAAGTTATAATTAGCTATTTTTTTTTGAATAGACATATTTTGAGGTATACATTGTGAAAATAAAAATTCAAAAACGTTTAGTTTGACTAAAAATCATTCTTTTTTCACATTGGTACCTTAAAAAATTTCAGTTTATAACTTTAAATAACTACCATCTCTCAACCAGAAATCAACAAATCTGGGACATGCCCCAAGATGAAATGAAAACAAAATTCGACTTTGTGAAAACTTCAGCACAAAGTTGAGTCGCAAGAGCGAATGAGACAGAAATATCATTGAAAAACAGCGAGAAATCGCTATATGGTATATAGATGGCATTAAAACAACAAAGGGAACTGGAATAGGGGTGTATGGACCAGGCACCAGACACTACGAAAGCTTGTGTAGGTCACCAAGCATTTTCCAGGCAAAAATACATGCCATTAGTATGTGTATTCAATTTAACAAGGAGAAAAGCTATCGCGGCCAAGAGATTATCATCATGATGGATAGGCAAGCAGTGCACTGAGCTCTCAAGTTATTAATTCCAAGATGGTCTGGGAATGTCTAGAGGAACTGAATGATTTGAGTAAGAATAATAAAGTCACCCTTACGTGGGTAAGGGAATGAAATAGTAGACAAGCTTGTGAAGAAAGAGGCTAATATACTATTTTTGGGGCCAGAGCCTTTTTGTGGAATCGGTAGCAGCGTAATGCTGGAAGAATTAAAAACAGGAGATCTAATTATTGGACGGAGCTGCAAAGATTGAGACAACTGAAGATACTTCTGGGGAACTACGACCAGAAGAGATTTAAAGAAGCTTGAGTAAAAACCTACTCAGAGTTCTGACGGGGGTCCTGATGGGGCATTGCCACCTGAAGAGATACCTCAAGAAACTCGGACTGGTAGAAAGAGAAGAGTGCAAATCCTTACAGAGTGTAGCTCTAGAAAACCCAATAACGCGGTTCTTGGAAGCACACCAAATCGAAGAAGAGAAGCTATCCACCTTGAAGCCGTTCAATATTCTGAGATAACTGAGGGAAATAGGACTAGAGGACCTGCTCTAGCCGATAAGGTAACTCTTACGACTGGGCAGCAGTAGGGGACACAATAGATCTACCAGGTCGCAGTGTACAGACCCCCAACTCTACTCACATGCATACAAATAACCACAATCACACAAAATTTAAGTTGGCCAAGTTCAGAAACAATTGAATTTGGATTTAAATAAAATCGCACAACAAACAAAAAAAAATACTGTTTTAGATAGTTTTTTCTCAGTCTTTTTTTGATGGTTTTGCTGTAAGGAACTAAAACAACGCGTCCCTCGTCTGGTGCTTAATTAGAACCGGAACGACCCACAGTGGAGAGAAGTTGACAAAAGCATGCGTGAGACACAAATTTTAAAAAATCTGGAAAATATTTTTAAAATTACTCAGGAGAACGTATTCTAACGTTGGACCTGCGCAAATATCCTAATCCATGAACCCTAAACCTATAGAACCCATACCCATAAAGCCCGAACTCATAAAACTATTAATACCCATCTGACAAACCCCAATCCCATCGATCCTGAACCTCATACCCATAAACCCACAAACTCTAAACCTGTGAACTCCATACCTATAAAACGTAAACCCACAAACCAAAATTTAGTTAAACAAAAAGAGAATTCGGGCACTCGCGAATGAGGTTCATAGATTTAGGGTTCATGGGTTGAGGTATAGTTGTAGGTGTACCGTTAGAATACGTTGTCTTGAGTAATTTTAAAAAAATTATCCAGACCCTTTAAATTTGTGTCTGATTCAGACATTTTTTCCCACTATGCGACCCATCTCGATACATAACACGTACACTGATTTGTGGACACATCTATGACAACTCTCCGATTGTCGGATATGTACCCCCAAAACCCCCGACTTTGACACTACACAAATTCAGATTATTGGCGTCAAATACCTGCACGCTTTTTAAATTCCAAAATTATTAAATTGACTGTTTTAATGCATATCCCGCCAAATTTAGTGTTGATCGCCTGCCACCAATAAATCGTTCCCTCTCAATACACAGAGGTCTTATTTGTGGGACAAAATTCACCTTTCTCCCTATGGAGCTCGCAATTACCCACAAACTTCCTTCATTATAAAGTAGCGCCCTCTCTATAACAAGCATTCCCTTTAAATCGCACAGTTAGCATCCAGCCCCTTTTCTACGTCTCCATAGATCCCAATTACGTTTATTTTCCTTTTAAAATCCATAAAAATTAACGCATATTTCTAATTTTTAACGTTACCAAAATGAAAGAAAGTTGATTTTTATAAGTAAAGTCAAAAGTGGACAAAATAAAACAGAAAAAAAGAAAAAATGACAATTAAAGTTTTCACAACTTGATATCTGACGTAGATACATTTAAATATTCTCTTTATTTTTGTTTGCGACGTTTCGATTGAATTGTATCTCTAATCATTATCAACTCTAAACTGAAAGAGTTTATACTTGATAACAATTAGAGACACAACCTAATTGAAACGTCATACAAACAGACAAAAATAAAAACAATGCAAGTTCGACAACCACAGATTAGTGAATCTTCAACATTGTCTAAAATCTTTAAACTAAGGTAGATTTGTCCTATTTTCAGTTTTTTGAGTTTTATTTGAAAACTGCGTCGTTCGTATTTATGTTTTGTACGAAATTTGAAAAAAAAATGTGAAATATCGAGAAAAGAAGTTTGAGACCCTATATCTCAGTTACTTTTCATCGTATAGACGTTCGAAGAAACTCATTTTAATGGGCATGACGTTAACTTTCCTTTTCATGACAAAATGCCTAAACCTAACTTCCTTTGGAAAAAAGTTATAAGAAAAAAATTAAAAAATATGCATTTTTTTGCTTTTTTAAATTTTATTTTAGGAGTGTATTATTTGAAAAATAACTTTTTTGGACTTCATGAGATACTATTTCTATAGGAAATTTCATTAGCTACAAATTTTCTATAGACATATATAATGCACAGTTTTCGAGTAAAATTGAAAAAACGGAAAATTGGACAAATTTATCGTAATCTCAAAAACGCCCTTAATTTGGTAGCACTTCTTAATTTTGTCAAATTTAGAGGTCAATTGAATGTATGAAATAGTGAAAACACTTGAACGTTTTATTCCTTTCTCAAATACATTTCAATAGCCTACCAATCAAAGTAACAGAAATCATGGGAATTTATGAATACATTTTCATAGAGATGGCCTATTCACTTTATTAGTAATACTCTGTATGATGTTACGTATTTTTATCAAAAATATTATAAATGAAAAAGGGAGGCAAAAAATCACCCTACTAAATCGTATATTTTTTTTAAAATAATACTTCATAAGGAGACTTTGATTATGTTTTATTAACGAATATCAAATTTTCCTTCTAAATTACTTTACATTCTAAACATTTAAGCATCATAAGTTAGAAACTTCGACTTACAATTTTCCGAAAGAATGGAATCATCACCTCTCCTCAGTATCAAATTGTTAAGTTCTAATTAGAATACCTTACCTGAAATTTTCTATTATACTGTAAGAAAGGATAACGAGATCATATACTTGCTTAAACATCATAAGCACGCATAATTTCTCCGAATGCTTAATTTTTTATCATCCTTGTGATAATTTGATACTAATCGCTTCAATTTAGATAATTTTGCACGAAATTGCAATGCGTCTAAATGTTCACGTTCCAGTGCCAGGTAAGCCATTTAAGACCAACCGATTATCATTAACTTGGATAAAATAACCATCAAGAGAAGAGTATTACAATAATATTTACTGAACGTAGTATGCAATAATGTCCTTACCAACAAAATTAGTAATATCATCCTCGGATCCATTATGAATAGCTATAGTACTCATCTCGCCATAAGTAGTTGCATTCAGTTCCAAAGATTTACTTGTAGTTTCAGCGCCTTGAAAATAATTATTAAAATACAAACTTAACGCTGCGCAAACCAAGGGTAACAATATCATAAAGTAAAGTTTTTGTAAATCGCGAATCATCCTAAGAGCCCTTAATTTTAATAAGGCTATAATAGTTTGGCAGGCATTGGGTTTGCACTCTAATTTATCCAATCCTATGCCAGTTATGGGAGATTTAGTTTCTGAAATTGCTTCTAGACCACCTATATCTGTTACATCACCACCACCTAAAAAAGAATGATTTTATAATTAAAAATATTAAAATTTAAGTTAAGTTTATAGTTGATTAGAATAAATAAGTATATATTAAATAAAACAAAGTAAACGTCTCTTACGAGTTCTCCCAAAACGCTGGAGTAATGTGCAGTGTATTACTTTAAGTAACATGTATACAATATTTTTTACAAAATTTTATGTTAAGCAAAATATTTTATTTATGGATATACAGGTTGACCCATAAACTTTTATCACAGCTGATTGTTTCTTTTCTTCTTAACTTTAGCAACTAGATATTTGGAAATTTAATCTTGAAGAGGTTCACTAATGAGCACCGAATTAAACTTGTGGAATTTATTTTGAAACTTTTACGACATAGAGGGTATATCGACATGATAATGCGAGAAATGTTCCAGCCGAGTTGATTATAAGCAACCTAGTTACGCGTTTTCAACTTATCATGTACTTGAAGACCAAGCTTTGTATTCATGACTTAAAATATTCACAGTGTACAAGCATGGGTGGAATAAGATACAGAAACAACAATTAAATGTCATTCTAAGAATGGAAGTTTGAAGCATCTTGGCCTGTTTGCATATAAAACTTAACTTACAGGTATGGCACGCTTATATCCTCAAGATTACCAATAATGACTGCCGTATGATGTTCATTTTCAACAACTTTGTGAAAAAGAACCTACTTTTCTGAAAGGGGTGATTTCTGAGTAGCTTGGTAAATAAGCAGAACCGAAAGATTTGGGGAATGAAGAATCCAGGAATCTTTCACAAAAGAAAATTGCATTCGATTAAATGTACCGTTTAGTGATAGCTCAGAACATTCTCAAATCCTATTTTCTTGAAACGAAAGATACAATTTCTTTGATCGTATATAGTAAACAATATTTTGTTCGTCCAAAAATGCGATTTCAACAAAATGAAGCCACGTCTCATACCACCAGGGCAATAATGTAACTTCTAACGGCCTTTTCAGCTCTGGAAAAATACAACGAGGTTACTCTTGCATGGGTATCAGGACATAAGGGTATCCAAGGCAATGAAAAAGCTGACCAACTTGCAACACAATGGTTTGCTTCTACATTAATTGGACCAGAATCAGTATTTGACAGTACTAAGGTTGCTATTCGTGGGTGCATAACCTGGTGGATAAACCATCAACAACAGACTCACTGGAACCTTATTGAGTACAATCAGCACAGCAAACTATTGCTAAACAAGCCATCTGGCAAATTAAGCCGCACAATCCTGCGTTTAAGCAAGGAACAGACTAGCTGGTGACAGGACTAATAATCGGCCACTGCAGTTTAAGAAAACATTTACACACAAAGGGTAACTCTTAGTGAGGAACCAACATGTAGACTATGTGACTAACCTGTGGAGAGACTTTCGAGAATTGATCATTCCTGAAAATGATTATATCTGTATTAAACTTAAAGGTTATATAAATAAATTAAAAATAAAACATATTGGAAAAATTTGGTGGTAAAAAAAGTCAGTCGACGTGTCCTCAGGGGTGAATCCAGCATCGCTCTTTGGGTAGGGGGAGGATGATATCACATCACAAGTATAGTATGGTGTATTTTCCTGAACTCAAAGCTCTTGGGAGGAGGGGGGGAGCAATCGCAAGAAAAAACAAGTTGTCGATGGGGGGAAGATGCGAGCAGCACACATTCCTAGTATAAGAGGCAGAATTGGATCTTTTTCCTGAAGTCAAAGCTCTTGGAAGTGATCGCGCCCACGCCCCTCGGCGCCTGCGTATCCTACCGATTTTTCAAAAACCTCAGCAGTTTTTAAATAATAATTTATTCCAGATTTGACGTCTTCATTGTATTTTAATTGTTAAAGTGTATATACATATTGGAACAAGGTCTGAAATATCTATTGAAGAACGTTCGAATTTGTGATCAACCCATAATTTGAAAGTGAGCATGTTAGAGCAAGGAAAGAAAACTGAACAATAAATTAAGCAGAAAACAAAAATTATGATTGAACTTACAACTTTGACAAACTCTACACCATTCAGCTTGATTGGAAGACGAGGTATGACCGAACAATGAGTCAGCCAAGAAACCTCATCTGGTACACGGACGAGTCTAAAACTGAACATGGTCCCATGGCCCCAAAATACACGGAGATATACCCAAACTTAATATAAGTGTAGCAGTGAGGCAGCATATTACAGTATATCGATGTCTGTCTTCGGGAGAATTTGAGAAAGGTTTACTGGGGCAGGAGTGTCTTTGACAGTCAGGCAACGCAGAGCTCTAACGTGGTATCAAATAACTTCAAAACAGGTTTGGGACTCTCTTAAAAGCCTTATCGCTTTAGCAAAATACAACAAAGTCACTTTTGCGTGAGTACCAAGACCCAAGGGCATTGCGGGCAACAAAAAAGTGAATTAACTTGCAAGACAGGGGTCTGCTACTCCATTATTGGATCAGAATGTGGAATTACAAGGCCTGCTATTCATGGGTGGCTGTCCTGGTGGACAAGTCAACAACACCAGACCCACTGGAACCACATTGCGGGCCACAGATACAGCAAGCTATTGCTGAGCAGATCATCGGGCAAATTAAACTGTGACATTCTGCGTCTAAGCAGACAACAAATCAGACTGGTCACAGGACTTATAACGCGCCCCTGCAGTTTGAGAAAACATCTATATACAATTGACATCTTCAATGAAGAACCACTGTGTAGACGATATCATGAAGAGGATGAGACGGCTTCACACATTACTTTCAAGTGCGAAACCTTGGCCTATTGGAAACACCTTCAGGGATCAATTCACCCAGATAAGAAACTATTAAGCAGGCTGCTAAATCTAATCCAGGCAACTAACCTGTCCGCCTAGAACCGATATAGCAAGCAACACAGTAAGTCTGAACGTTGCAGTTTGAGGGCTTCTCAAACCTGGCCTGCTGTGTCAGACAATCAACAATCAACAACATTCGACAAAATTATGATTAAAACTTTTATTTTTTGTTTCGTGCTAGTTGAGTGATATATATTTAAAACTTGAAGATAAAAGAAAAAGATAAAAAATTGCTGTCATTTTGTATTCGTTTAGATGTTGCAAGTGGATTTACCTATTCCGGTTAATTCATGTATTGTGACTGCCTTTTATGATCTTTAAAAAAAGAGACTAGGAATGCACACTAATTCCAGTCCCAGGAATATAATGAGAAAAAAAAATATATCTATATTCATTCACGTATTAATAATATTACTATGTGAAACGGAGGGCTTTTCGTTAGCTATCCAAAACCAGGTTGTTTCGACGAAAAACTATCGGAAATTCATCGTCAGAGATCCCTCAATAGAAAAAGACCAATGTAAATATGACCGTCAAACATCAAAGACAATCCAACACATAACTGGAGGATGCTAAGCGTCTCCAGCAGCGGAGTATAAGGAGAGATATGAATCAGCCGCTAAGATACTCCACCAAGAGTTAGCAGAAAAGTTATATCTATTGCAGGTAGGAAAAGTTGCGAAGTAGTAGATATCTGTTGGACTTCCATTGTCTTTATTTTTGTTGAATATCACGACGTTTCGGCTAGTAGTTATCTCTAGCCGTTTTCAAGTGAAACTAAATAAATCCCTTAGTTACATGACTATTTATACTAAAAGTAAATGCAGTAGAGTATGACTGAGATGGGTACAGTCATGCCTGCTATGGCTATGGCGATATTTCTTTTTTTTATGCTGCATTTAGTTTTAGTTTACAATTACTAAGAAGTGGTTTCCACACTTCTCTTATATCTAAAGATGGTTTACTAAAACAACTCGGGTTCTGATGTATAACCGCGGCTTCTTTGAATTTCCGTTTTCTCCAATGTTGTTCTCGGTGTAGTATTTTAGCTTCAGACCATTTTATGTCGTGTCCATGAGTCCAGGCATGGTTGGCGACACCAGATCTTTCTGTTTCTCCTCGAGATGTGCATTTTTGGTGTTCTTTGATACTTACATCAAGAGGTCTCTTTGTTTCGCCAATGTAGGAATTGCCACATTCACATGGTATCTGATATATACAGTTCTTCGTGTCTCTTTGAGTTGTTGGTTTGACCCTGGTGAGCCGATTTCTCAGAGAGTTATTTGAATTGAATACAACGTTGATTTTATATCTTTTTCCTATCCTTCTAACTTTTTCTGAAATGCCTTTAACATAGGGGATGTTCTTCGTTCTTCATTCAAAAAACTCACCATGGAGAAAGAAGTAGAAAATAAATTACCATTCTTAGATGTCTTAGTCGAAAGAAATGGCAAACAATTTCGAACTTCGGTTTACAGAAATGCCACGTACACAGGACAATACCTTAACTATTCATCTAATCACTCCAACAACACCAAACAAGGAATTATAAGAAATCTCGTAGATAGAGCCTTAACTCTGTGCAACTCCAACGAGAATTTGATGAAAGAGATAGATTACATTAAAAATGATCTAACAGCCAACGGATACCCAATATATCTAGTAGATAAATTTCTTGAACAACGCAGAAATAGGACAATATCGACAACGAATGAAGAACGAAAACCAGTATTGAACATCCCCTATGTTAAAGGCATTTCAGAAAAGTTTGAAGGATAGGAAAAAGATATAAAATCAACGTTGTATTCAATTCAAATAACTCTCTGAGAAATCGGCTCACTAGGGTCAAACCAACAACTCAAAGAGCCACGAAGAACTGTATATCAGATACCATGTGATGTGGCAATTCCTACATTGGCGAAACAAAGAGACCTCTTGACGTAAGGATCAAAGAACACCAAAAATGCACATCTCGAGGAGAAACAAAAAGATCTGGTGCCGCCAACCATGCCTGGATGTTTGGACACCACATAAAATGGTCTAAAGCTAAAATACTACACCGAGAACAACATTGAAGAAAACGGAAATTCAAAGAAGCCCCGGTTATACATCATAACCCGAGTTGTTTTAGTAAACCATCTTTAGATATAAGAGAAGTGTGGAAACCACTTCTTAGTAATTGTAAACTAAAACTAAATGCAGCATTAAAAATATGATTTTGCCATAGCAGGCATGACTGCACCCATCTCAGTCATACTCTACTGCATTTACTTTTAGTATAAATAGTCATATAGCTAAGGGATTTATTTAGTTTCACTTGAAAACGGCTAGAGATGACTACTAGCCGAAACGTCGTGATATTCAACAAAAATAAAGACAATGGAAGTCCAACAGATATCTACTACTTCGCAAGAAACATCATTGTCTATGACCTTTCAAACAAACAGGTAGGAAAGGTGTCTTATTACAAATACAATCCGGAGCCTATGCTTGAGAACCACGAGTTTAAGTTATATTGGGAAAGAACGGTTTTAATGTAGTTGCTCATAATTGAATCGACATTATACTAACAGATAAAATTTCTAGGCGAACTACACTAATCGACATAGCTGTACCTAACAACAACAACGTAAGGTCATAATACAATGAGAAGATCGTCAAATATAGATATCTGGAGGTGGAAATTCGAAGACAATGAGCAATGAACATCGTCCAAATAATTCCCATAATTTTATCAATAACTGGAGTGGTACCAAAGAACCTCCAGCAGAACATCAAGGGACTGGGCCTTAATGAGCATCTGTATAACCCCACTTCAGAAAGCAGTTCTTCTTGCAACTGCGCGGACTCTCCGAAAGTTTGTAGGAAGTACAGCAGACCACGTCACCTAAGACCCGATAACATGGAAAGGGTTCCTACAGAGCTTCATACTTTTGGTATCTTTGTATATCTGGCATGAGTCAATATTCCCTGGAGAGAGTGCGAAGCCGTTTGGCTTCAAATCAGAATAATATTATTGTTAAAAATTAACATAATTAACAGAAACTTAGAGGTGATAAATATTACCTTTCATGTCTTGCCCATTCACCAACAGGTTATTTCCCTCATTTTCCAAACTTTGATAACTTGTACTTTTACTTTGTAAACTTAAACTTCTACTTAAAGCTCTATTTCTAACAATTTTTTTAGAGAGATTATCGACTATCTCATCAGGTTCATCATCAGAAGCTTTTTCTAAGTGAAGAAATACTTCTTCTAATGTAGTCATCGAAACTCCATAAGTTGATATACCTAAAAATATAATAATAATTATTTATTAATATTCCGTATTATTAGAAAAGCTTATTTTAAATAATATATGTTCATTGTTGTTAAGAGATTGACAGTAATATTTTATAAATTATGGCAGCAGAGTAACGAGGTTAAAAAAAGTCGATTAAAAATAATCTTACCTAGTTTACTACTTTTATTATTAAGTTCCTGTTCTATGGCACTAAAGAGAGAAGCAAAATGGTCCACTGCGTTATGTGGTAAAATAAAACTAAGTTCTCGTCCGTGTCTTCTCGCTTTTTCCGCTTTCGGAACGTGTGCTGTAACTAATCTGGCAATCGCTTGCTCTTTAGCATTACCTAAAATATTTGTTTGATTAGTAGGAAGAAAACAGAAAGATATATATTCTATCACCTTCAAGAACCAGTGTAAGATGATAACCGATGCCAAATTTATTTTTTAGGAATAAAGAACTTCCACAACAACGTATGCTCCCTTTTGAAACAACAGCTTTTCGATCAGCTGAAATTAAAAATAATAAATAATACTTGTTTATAGCAGTAAAAAGTATTTAAAATATGAAAGACTATGAACCCAAACCTATCGTACCTTGTTTTGTAAGATTGCTTTATTTTAACTAGATAAGCCCTCATCAAGAGGTATCTTCACCCTTTATTTATGTAAGACAAGAAGTTTATACACGGGTAATTTTAAGATCAGTGTTATACAGACGAAGCGTGGTAAGGCCAACTAGAAGTTGAGGGGACGACGTCAAAAAAAGAGATGAAAATAATTGGCTACAGATGGCACAAAACAGAACTGAGTGATAGAGAATGGATATAAAAATGTTGAAGAGAAAAAGAAGTCAGAGGAACATGAAGCAGTATTTCACCTGTTGAAATCAAAATAAAGTGATTGCCGCAATTGGAACGGAAACATGCTATTGACTACTGCTGGTCTCTTATAGAAGAGACTCCCTACTGGCGACGGCAAAAAAAGGAAACAAGATAAATGTAGAAGTTAAAGTTATTTTATTTTTGGTTTAAATAAAATGAAAATATATAATACTTGTTTATTTTTAAAAACAAAAGAAGCATAATTCTATACACTTTTTTGAATTTTATATCTCTATGCCAAGTTCCAGGGAGAAAGAAACTATTTAAAAATATGAAAAAATCTTATTAATAAATTTTTGAGACAATAAGAGATTGTATTCTACTCTGATGTACCAATGAAACCAAATTTTTTTTTAACAAAAATATTTAAGTATGTAAGTAACAAAACTTTGGTAAATCTTAGTAATTGGTATTCTATTACGAATATAGATCCATGACCACTCGAAAGGTTTTTTCAATTCGGATGAGAAATAACATGGAAAATAAACAATTAAACTGAATGAACAAGATTAATTTTGGGTAAATTTTTACATATTAAGATTTAATATTCTCAATACTTTACCTAGAATATCGGCTTCGTCCATAAAATGTGTGGTTAATAAGATTATTTTCCCATGACGTCTACTTTGCAAAAAATTCCACATGTGCCTTCTGGAGTAGGGGTCGACTCCAGCAGTTGGTTCGTCCAATATAATGATCTAAAAATATTTAGTATAGTATAATTGTTACTTAATTTGATATTGATTCTATCTTCCTGATAGATATCAAAATTTATTTTGAAACTTTTCTTTCAATAAAACGCATAGCTAAAAGCAAACTTGCCAAAAGAACTTGAATTAGTGTCAGTGAAGATTCGATTCACTAGGAATTTATATAGGACAAAGATCAGGGCAACAAGTGCATCTGGATATCAGATAGTCGAAGAAATCGATGAATATATATATATATATATATATATATATATATATATATATATATATATATATATATATATATATATACCTGTGACATAATATTAAACTAAGGAAAAAATCAAACTATAGAAAAAAATAGAGGGGTCAGACTAAACTGTCACGGGCAAATTGTAACTTGCGCTAAAAAATAAGAAAATCCCTGTAAATCTGACAATCAGAGCGTTCAACTCATACATACTTCACTTTAATGGCCAATAAACTTAAGACGAGGAAAGGGCGATTTATCGAATAACCCTGGGTATCAGTCTTAAAGAACATATTACCAACGAAACAGTACACAGTACACACACAACACATAGCTGGAAGATACCAAGCGTTTGCCGCAACGGAATATAGGGAGAGGCATCACTCAGCCGCCAACATACTCCAACAAGAGTAAGCAGATAAGTTAAATCTACTGCAGGTAGGAAAAGTACCTTATTACAAATACATTTCAGAGCCTAATCTTGAAAACAACGAGTTTAAGCTGTATTGGGACCAAACGGTTCTGATGAATCAAACAGTTGCTCATAATACACCAGACATTATACTAACAGATAAAATTTCTAGGGAAATTACACTAATTGACATTTCTATACCTAACATTAATAACTTAAGGCGAAAATATAAGGAGAAGATCGCCAAATACAGAGATCTGGAAGTGCAAATCCGGAGATAGTGGGCAATGAACAGCGTTCACATGATTGTCATAATTTTATCATCTACTGGAGTGATACCAAAGAATCTTTAGCAGAACATCAAGGGACTGGGCCTTAGTGAGCGCCTGTATAAACCGATTCAGGAAGCAGTTCTCCTTTCAATCGTGCGGACCGTCCGAAAGTTTGTAGGAAATACAGCAGACTACGTCACCAAAGACCCGATAACATGAAAAGGGTTCCCATTAAGCTTCATACTTTTGGTATATTTGTATACTTGGTATGAGTTAATATTTCCTGGAGGGAGTGCGAAGTCGTTTGGCTTGAAATCATTATAAACCATTTAAAAGTTTACAAATAAAACTAAAGATAGCTTTTCAGGCTGAAGCTTTGAACATATTCACATGGGTATTAAAAAAATCTAATACAGTTTTGCATTTGCTGTCATTTTATTAAGGGGATTGTGCAATAAGTAAAAAGTACGACAATGAGACACTTGTAGAAGAATGTCTAATGTGTGTCTGGTGCTGAGGAATATGAACTGGAAATAAGTACAAGCATTCAGGATTTCTTATACAGTTATTAAGTACTTCGTAAACAAATCAAATACCGTTTTACATTCTTTTAGAAGAAATTGACAATAGATTGAAATAAGCCATAGTTTGATCATTTGTCCAATAAAACTCAGTCTTTGAAAGAATGTATGATGCAAAGTTAATAAACTTATGTTGAATATTTTGTAAACGATGGTGACCAAAATATGCAAGATCAGATCTAACAAATGAAATATGCAAAGTCTTAATGACATCCTTACATTATCTTTAGAGAAAACCTTGCATTTGATTAGCCCCATAAGATATTCTTTTATAATGTTCAGAGAATGTCAGCTTTGCATCCAGATGTACTCTCAAGTTCTTTACAACCCGAACCTCTTGGAGCACGATACCTCCCATCAAATCTTGATGAGTAAGCACACTCTTAACACTACCGAATCTACTGCAACATTTATCTATATTCAAAAAATATATCAAAATGTGACCGTTTTAATATCAATTTGCAAAGATAATATGTCGTAATGGGATATCATATATGTGAATAATTTCAAATCATCGGTAAACAGCAGGTAATTTGATGACAACGGACTACCCAGTTCGTTTATGAAATGTTGAAAAGAAGGGGACCTAAATGAGACCTTTGCTCCCTGATTTGTAGATAGGGCAAATAAATGACAATTTCAAAGTCCTGGAAAAATGCCACAGTCAACTCACTGGCAAAAATATAAAAAGAATGAGAGCAGAATTTCTGTACTTTATTTGGCATACTATCTGGACCAGGTGCCTTGGTTGTATCAAGGTGAAACAAAGCATTCTGAATAGTAATGGCACTAAAAGATATTTTAGAAATAACACTATGGTTATCGGTAAAGGAGTGTTGCAGATTCAAAGGATTTTTAGGATTGGAAACTGATAAAAAAAAATTGTAAAAATATTAGCAATGTTAGCACCATTATCAGCCCCACGATTGATCAGTTTCATTTATGGTAGAAAATAGTCTGTATTAATACAAAAATTTTAATTACTATTATCAGAATTTTCAACAGTGTTAAATGAATTTGCTTGAAAGGCATAAATATATCAAAGCAATCGCAAAGAACATGGTAAAAATAATTCAAGGCTCCATTAACATCTTCTTTCAACATTAAGAACCAATCCGATAATAACAAATAATTATTTATTAAGTCGTAAGCCTGTTTAAAATCCTAAAAATAATAATCAGCATGGTTTAAATAATTCGAATAACTCCAATGTAATATTAATTGTAATTTAGGAGACCGTTAGTTTATACAATTGTCTTTGAGTCAGAATTAAAAATGCTAATATCCAAGATGAAGAGTAATTATCTGCCATGCCATTAAATTGTCGAAGACTTACGAAGGCTGTTGAATTACAAACTTCTTAAATATCCATTGTTTGGAATCCATAAAATTTTGAGGTTATAATCTTCCATTTCTAGTAATCCCAGTAGTTATTGCATGCGTTAAAGACCATAATAAGATGAAACTCCTATACCGAGATATCACGACATTAAATTGTTCTCCACAGGTAAAAGGACGCCTCAAAGACTGATCTTTAGGCTGTTAGGGCTTCTGTCGATTCTGTATACGACATAACTCTGGCCGAAGATTTCAGCAACATTTATACCAGGGTCAAGTCCAGTTTCCGTAAGTGGAATAATGGAATAGTCCTAGATTTGAATGGAATAAAGAAGGTCAGCAAACTTGGTTTTAACGCCACTCTTATTTTGGTAAAAGATAAAGATTTCCTTTAATGAGGCGGATTTTACAAAGAACTAAGATCCATCACACCCACACTGAATGAAGTGGAGTTGGGGGGAGATGTTCATCATCCGGACGACTCAAGGTGGACCAAAGAGATAGTTCAATACAAAAAAGAAGCTTCGGTGTTCCACAAAAGCCTTAGCTCAACGATATAAAAAAGAACTTAGGAGGAAATTGGCACCAGTTGACATAAGACAAATAACAATGGGAAGACGCAGAGAAGGCCGATATCCAGATATGGATTGTAAATGAATGTTTGACAACGAAGAAAAAGTTGTTACATATATATAATTATCTAACATTTTCCTATTATTAAAAAAAATTATTTAGAGTTGTTAGTTCAGTTTATTTAGAAAATAAATTACCTTTGGATCACCTATAACAGCAATACCCACGGACAATTTCCGTTTTTGGCCACCACTTAGGTGTCTAGCTGACGTATTTGCTTTGTCAGTTAAATCTATATCTCTGAGAGTTTTGTTAACTTCTTGTTCGATTTTCGATGATTGAATTCCCTAAAAAACAAGAATACGATTAGATATTTAAAAATTTTATTGAAATCTTTTTAAAGGAAAATTAGGTTAATGAAAGAGATCATTGCATACCTTTACTGTAGCAAAGAATTCCAGATGCTCTTTCGGTGTTAAATTATCAAAAAGAATATCATGTTGCGGACATACCCCCGTCATTCTACGGATTTGATCCATTTCATTCTGATTTCTAAAAAATAATTTCTTTTATGTATTATGGCACAATCAGAGAGTCTGGTTAGCTAATCACGAGTTAAATTTTTGTGAATATTACAATATTAGTTTTTGTATAAATAATAACATACCTGACGTCATATCCAAAAATATATGCAGTTCCCGATGTCGGAGCAGTTAAGCCTGTCAAAATATTAAATAACGTTGTTTTTCCGGCACCATTGTGACCTAAAATGGCGGTGATATGACCTTGGTAGATTGTCAAATTAATTCCATTTATAGCTTTAACTTCTGGTTTGCGAAAGCTCTAAAAATATTTTAAAAAATATGATAATAAAACTAATTGATATTATAGTTTTAAATTTTGTTTTTAATAACTACCTTCCGGAGGCGGGAATGCAGTTGCCATAACTAAAGTTAAATTGTTTGTTTTTTACTGCTTAAAAACTAAGAAGAATTGGATAATAATGCCTATATGTATTCCTCCACACGGGTTTCGACCACCTAACGCTCTCGTCAGTGAAACTGTATCGAACGAAAAGCAACATTCGCAGAAAACAATTGTCTATATAAAATAAGAATTGCGAAACATGTCGGCAAGATAAGAGATAAGCCAATTTTTCGATATCGAGCTCCAAAATATCACCAGTCGCACGAAATTTATATATTCACTGGAGTAGTGCGAAATTTCAAAATTAAGATTTCAATAAGAAAGAAATAAATAAATCTACTTTCTGGCATATTTAAATAGTATATATGAATATATATATATATATATATATATATATATATATATATATATATATATATATATATTCTCCTTTCAAGCAGTTATAAAATATAAAATATAAATTCCGGGACATGTCGACAAGATATTAAACCTACTGACTTTTCGATGTCAGATTGAAAAATATCTCCAGTCTAACGACTTCTATAAATGCATCAGAGTAATGCAAAACGTAAAAATTAAAATTTCAGTAAGAAATAAATAAATCTATTTTCTGCCCTATTTAAATAATTGCCTATATGTATTCTCCTTTCAAAGATATGAAATCCCCAAAATGAAACTTCCAGTTTTTAACTCACTTTAAAGCTTTTGTACAAATCCACAATTTTGATAGCTTCTTTGCCCTTCATTTCTCTCGGCACAGGTTCAAAATCTGCCAAACCATCTTCTCCGGTATTTAAAGATCCCACGGAACCAACCGATTCCCCATTTGTAAGAGGCATCTAAAAAATAATTATACGTAATTCCCTGACAGATTTAAAACTTCGAGCAAACTAGCAGTTAGGAATTTGTAGTGCAATAAAATGTCAGTAAGAACTAAAAGCAAGTATGATTAGAGGAAAACCTTTTTTTTTAATTAGATCAATAAAAATGGGAAATAATTTTTGATGTCATATTAAATTCACTTATTACAGGTTTTAAGGATGTATCCCTCATTTTTTATCTGTAGTAGGCTTGTAAATTGTCTCGTTGTAATTTTCGTCTCTAATCAGGTAAAACAATAAGATAATGAAATGCTAAGAATAAATATTTTATTGTATAATTTTAATATAAATGTCCAGATTTCTTCGTTAGAATATCGTTGCGATTCGAGTTTTCATACCAGTTTTAACCTTGTCCCCCTTTTTATGATTTTTTCAGTTAATTTTCTCCTAAATCTGTATTTATTTATATATACCAGTTGTAAACATATAATCTAATCATCTACAATTCAAATATATCCCGCAAGAGATTTTTCTGTTCCGATTGCATGAAATTCCGGGAGTAGCTTTTAAGGAACGTTTTTTTTTTTAAATTTTAAGCTTCTTAAAGAATTCATTTTTCTTATGATAAGCGTACTTGCCTGCCTTGTACTGAAAAGAATCAACGAGCAGTGTTGCCAACATTACTGTTTTAAGGGTGGATTACCGTTTTTCAATGAAAGCTACCGTTCTACCGGTTTTCATAAGTGACCTACCATTTTTTCACCAACGGTTATTATTTATTACATATTTATTTAAAGTAATTATAAGAAACTTTAATTTTATGGCATAATATTATTATTATTCTAATTATAAAACAGGTATGTTACGGAATCTAACCGATTTCATGCTTGCCGTAAAAATTTCTTCGACTCACTAGGTGGCGCTACGCCGCACATATAAGTCCGTTGTTGTTCTATCTTTATTTACCAGTGCACAATAAAAAAAAAACAGATTATAAATATTACTTTCTACATGAAGAACATATTTTGTATATACAGAAGTTGCTAGAAATTACGCAATTAGGTAATATTTTCTTGGTCGTTCAAAGACAAAAAAAAATGAGAGAGGGTAGTGATAGCGATAGTAATGTAAGTCGGCAAGTTAATTAAAAAAAAGTTATTAAAAATCGATTTGTATTCCCACTGATTTTCTTTAGTTAAATAAAGGTTATCTAATGATTATAACAAAAATATTAAGATTTTATTTATATTCATACAGGCACGTTGTACATTTTTGTTAATTTCAACGTAAAATTAAGTTCGACGCACATATAAAGTTTTACTGTCTTTCTAGCAAATCTAACATTTTTTCCGAACGAATCTACCAATATTCGTACGAGGTAGATTAGCAACACTGATCTACAAGTGGCGGTACTCTACCTGTGGGGAGAGTTTTCACCATTTTCTGGTAATTTCTTACAATATGGAGTTAGTGCTTTTGGAACAAAGCATGCCCGTCCTTATAATATTAGGCTCTTTCAGTTGGTTTCTCCTTAATGAATGTGCATTTATGTAGATTTATTTTATTCATATCTTCTTTAACCTCGATATATTGTCGCATTATCCCTACACTTCTTATTTCTCCTGCTTTACGACAAGTTTCCATCAGTATTTTATTTATCAAAGATGCACTTGCGAGATTAAATGTAAACTGCGTTGCGCCGATGCGGTATGCAGAACTCTTATTTTAAAAACCAGATAAAATTGAGTAACAGCATTTGCGCTATGCAACATATTGAAAAATTTCTTAAACCGAACCAACGTATAATGAGGAAGTGAGGTGCTGTAGCAATGTCCGAAAGATGCTATAGTCTATAAACATTTGTGAGGCGCAAATATCCACAATATATCTGGACAACTTCAGGGAAACAATATTTATATCTCGGAGATGAGTGACAAAATAATTATGCTTTTTAGGAACATATTTTTAGAGAAAACTTACAACCATCATTTATATACGCTTTAGTCTTTACACATTGACAAATTAGAAGAATTGCTTTTGGGATACTGGAACTCATTTCATTTTCAACATACGAGCTGCCAGTTTCTTCGGAATTGTATAAAATTGATATTGGTTAAATAATATATTTTCTCGAAATTCGATTAGCATGAAAGATCCATTTTTATGGCTCTCCAAACAATAGCACATTTAAGGAGTGGTAGGGGCAAACGCCTCTCCCTGAAATAAAAAAGGATAGAAAAATTCGGGAGAGAGAAAATTCAATCTTGAATTCATTGTTCCATTTAGTATATATACTGACCGATCCGCACTCCCCTCCAAAAAGAATAAGGTTCTATATCCTTCAATACCCTCAAGGAGCTCGACTTTATGGTACAAGATTTCTGCTTGTAGGGCACTTAAAGTAAATTGGCTCTAGTAGGTTCTTGGGATATAATGCGGAAGTTTTAAAGAACCATATAGGAGAGGTTATCGAATCAATAATCTTATAGGAGGCGAAAAATAGTGCTGTAGCAATGGCAAAATTACCATTAAAAGAAAAATTGGGTTAACAAAACATGCCTAAAATAGTGAAAAATGTAGGAAAATCTACAAGAAACAATTCGCTATACAGACGTCTTCATACACATCGATATCACGGACCGAAAATTAATTTTGTTAATGCTTCCTGACTCCTGATTGCCTACTGCTAAGAGGCTCGACGAAATTACAAAAAGCAACCGAAAAGACGGTTTGTTAGCAGAATCTCGTTTTCTATTAAAGTCCGCAGATCTCTGTGAGTTCTCACACACAGGCAAGAGAGTGAATAAGACTTTTTAAGCATTTGCTCTGCGAAACATGAAGTTCTCTGCCGTTACTTAGTAGAACTTACACTATGTCAGAGAAAGATCGTTTCAGTAATGTCGAGAGAGATTATTGTTCAGTTTCCTCACCAGAAGAATTCAGGACCATTCAACACCTAATTAGGGATTAAAAAGTATTAGAGGTTAGCCTAGATCGCCCCTTTTAAGATTCAAGAGTACCACTAAGCTTCTTACGCTAGTGCAACGTGGGAGGCTGCTCTGCTTACGACGGCTTAATAAGAATTCTTGTTCCTGATTTGTATTAATCATGCATTTAAGAATTCGAATAAAAGAAAATAGCGCGACAACAAAATTAAATAACCTCGGCTAGTCTATGCTGGTTTTATTCTACACGAAACGTTGTGAAATAGTTATACGGGAAATGTGAATAAATAGCGTGGTCATTCAAAAAGTTACATAAATCAATGAAAATCGTTCTAAATTGGGAGGAAGGACTATCTAGGCTTTTCGTGAATTGACGATAAAGGTCACCTCTCGCAATTTCAGAGACTAATAAAGGAGAAAACTGAACGTTGCACTTACGGAAAATAACAAGAAGAAAGAAGATTTCAGAAAATCTCAATTATCTAACTAAATTTAATTAGTTAGCCCTCCCTAAGTTTAAAAATAAACTTGAACAAAAAGTGTTATTCAAATTCTGATTAATCAGAGCCCAAAAACATCCTAATCACACCAAAATTCTGTGATTTATCAACATCATAGCCTACTTTGAGTAAATAATTTCTTGATAATTTGTTTCTGAAAAGTTAACGATGAAATATTCAATCGTGAAACAGTCCAAAACTTCCCAAAATCCCCTCTTCTTACAAAAGTCAAATGAGACAGGCGGCAGTTCAAGCAAACCGGGTGGTTTTGGCGGGACTTCCGCGATCCCAACGGGGGTCACGCTTGACTTGACAAAAAAAAAACCGAACGTCCACAATGATGCTTCTTTAAAAGTATCAAGTCATCTTGTCAGATATTTAAAAAAATCTTTGAAAATAACTCCCCTGGTCGGAAAAATCCACAAAAGGGATAAACCATGAAGACAGACAGTTCGTCATTCAGATCGCAAAATACGACCGATTTAGAGACCGAACCTGAACGACGCGCCGAGTACCTATATCCAAACTCGTCTGGCTCTCGTAAGTGATTCGGAATCTACGACAAGGAAATCGGTAAGTTCTACGATTACCATCCTCGAAACAGTAAAAATGAAGATAATGGAAAAATAAAACGCCCCAAAGACAATCGAGAAAAATTATTAACGCGACAATAGTTCTAAGCAACTTCGCTTTGCCAAATGCATTATGAAATAAACTAAATATTTTAGTAAATTGGAAATATTGTTTTAGTGAATGTGTAACAACACTGTATCAAAAATTTCTTCCAAAATGCGCATATTGTGATAAATGTAGCAGTATAACAATTGCCTTTTTTTATAAATTTAAGGTACCCAAACGTAATAAAGTTTTTTGAACAGTATTGTAAAAATCCGTGTATGGTCAAAAATATACTTTATAAATTCTACGAGTAGTAAGCATAAATTTTTGGTTTCAAATCTTGATTTCATTAGATGTTTACATCATGGGGTTTTCTCTATAATAATAAATAAACGTACCATCTTTACACTTTTTATTTTATGATAATCCTGGAAATTTGAGGTCAAAAGAGTTGATACTGATGTTGCTTATTTTAAAAGCAAACATTTTTATAAAGAATAATTTTTTTTTCAGAAAACCCTAAATAAATAAGTTTGTCCCCTTGTTAACTCAATCCACGGACATACTGTACAGGGTGAGTCAACGATTGGATGAAGTAGGTTTGTGCCTTTTCAGCGAAATTAACAAAGAAACTATATTTATTGTTTGATACAGTTTATTTTTACGCAGATTTGAAAAATATTTAGGACTCTACAGGGTGAGCCAAAAAACTAGGACAGCATAAAGTTGTATTTTTTTAAATAGAACACCCTATATACGAATCGTATTTTCGATTTAGCTTATAATTTTAAATCTTTTTTATTAAGAGTTTACTATAACAAAACTTTATAGTTTCTGAGATAATTAAGTTTAAAGAAAAAAAGTCACATTTTCAAGCATCAATTCAATACTAAATAACGTTTTCAATTTTGTGATAAATATATTCAAATTTGGAATTTAGCAAGGCCAAGGACAAGTTAACATAATTTTTATCTAATATTTACAATAAAAGCTACAGGGTGTTGAACACATCGACTCAAATTTGAACAAGTTTAAATGAATAAATATCTTTTTTTTTAATGGTACACCCTGTATATTTTCATGTTATTTAATAGAGTAATAAAAACCCTAAAAGTTTTGTTCAATATATCCTATACCTATTTATAATAGTTTTTGAGATATTTCAGTTTTTCTTATTTTCCATACTTTTTTACAGAAATAGTCTTCATTATCATAGTAGCCATGTAAAATAATAAAAAAAAACTACAGAAACAAACAGAATATGGTTAAATATGATGAAATACATTATTCGTTATATTACAACGGCAATAGTTTAATTAAACATAATGTGAAAAAATTAACACAACAATAACGACAAGGCAAATACATATTTACTTTTAGACTAAATTGAAACAAAAAAATTACCTATTAAATACTGAGATTAATTATTTCTTTTTAATAAGTGTTCGAATAAACGACCCTCTTGTGCAATGCACAAATTTAGTCTTTTTTGCAGATTTTTTCGGACCCTGGACAAAATTAGTGGCGTTATTGTTCTACAGGTATCCCTAATCCTGTTTCGCATATCTTCCACTGTTGTTGGTGGATTAACATACACCTTATTTTTAATATAACCCCATAGGAAGAAATCTAATGGGGTGATGTCGCAAGACCTTGGTGGCCACTCAATGAAACCCCCACGTCCAATCCATTTTTGCGGATATCGTTGGTCCAAAAACGCACGAACTTCACGATGGTAATGCGGAGGCGCACCATGGTGCTGGAACCACATACTGTCGAGCTCATCCCTATCAAGACCTTGAAGCAGTTGGGATAATTCTTCTTGTAGAAAGTTCAGGTAACTATGGCCATTTAGTGGTTCATTAAAAAAGTGGGGTCCAATAATTCGATTATGATGAATACCACACCAAATATTTAATGACCAGTGGTTTTGATGTTGCACCTCTCTAATCCAAAATGGGTTTTCTGTGGCATAAAAATGCATGTTGCGTCTATTTACGGCACCGTTACTTCTAAAAGTAGCTTCATCACTAAACATTACCTTGCATAATAAATTTGGATTTAATTGAATCTCCGCATTTATTTTACGACAAAAGTTTACACGACTTTCAAAATCCTGTCCATGCAATTCTTGGTGTAATTCCATGTGATATGGATGATACCTATATTTCTTGGTAGTACGATTAGCGGTGGATTGTGATGTTTCACATAATGCTGCTAACTGACGGCTACCAATATAAGGATTTTCCTGAACATTTAACAATACTTGTAGTTCTTTTTCTTCATTAGTTACTGGTTTGTTGACCACTTTACGTTTTGGATAATCAACAGTACCAGAAGAACCAAATCTTTGCATTAAGTTTTGAAAAGTATGGGTATTAGGCTGGCGTCGATCAGGATACTTCATTTTGTAAATTCTTTGAGCAAGAAGGCAATTTTTTTGAACCTCTCCTATTGTATAAATCATATCTATTAACTCATTTTTTGGAAAATTCATTTTACAATATAAGATGAATGCAAAAAAAACCAAACTACACTACATAAAAACCAAAAGAAGCGATTGCGGTTATAAATTTGACACACAGAAAAATGTTCTTTTACATTGTTTTTGCCATGGCTACTATGATAATGAAGACTATTTCTGTAAAAAAGTATGGAAAATAAGAAAAACGGAAATATCTCAAAAATTATTATAAATAGGTATAGAATATATTGAACAAAACTTTTAGGGTTTTTATTACTCTATTAAATAACATGAAAATATACAGGGTGTACCATTTAAAAAAAAGATATTTATTCATTTAAACTTGTTCAAATTTGAGCCGATGTGTTCAACACCCTGTAGCTTTTCTTGCAAATATTAGGTAAAAATTATGTTAACTTGTCCTTGGCCTTGCTAAATTCCAAATTTGAATATATTTGTCACAAAATTGCAAACGTTATTTAGGATTGAATTGATGCTTGAAAATGTGACTTTTTTTCTTTAAAGTTAATTATCTCAGAAACTATAAAGTTTTGTTATAGTAAGCCCTTAATAAAAAAGATTTAAAATTATAAGCTAAATCGAAAATACGATTCGTATATAGGGTGTCCAATTTAAAAAAATACAACTTTATGCTGTCCTAGTTTTTTGGCTCACCCTGTAGAGTCCTAAATATTTTCAAAATCTGCGTAAAAATAAACTGTATGAAACAATAAATATAGTTTCTTTGTTAATTTCACCGAAAAGGCACAAACCTACTTCATCCAACCATTGACTCACCCTGTATATAGCTTTAGTAAAACATATTACTTTTCGAATTCGGGATGTGAAAAATTCGATATTTTAGTAGATATGGGACAAATGGTTTCTGAACAATAAACTCTGAAGAATTCAAAATTTTGTGACTATTTTCCAGGACATTGCAAGAAAAATTTTGAATTTTGATTTATATTTTTTTTTTGCTCCGCTAATCTTGGAGTTATACAAAAACAAAAAACTTTCGTAACGCATTGAACTTTATCGAATGAGTATGTTGGTATTTATTTAATTTACAACTAGTGAAACTGACTAATGAGATTTTAAAAAAAATAGTTATACCTTGTCAACAGATTTCGTGTTACACCAAAATACTGGACTGAAACAAAAAAATGGAGACCTCTTCACTCCATATTCACCTAAAATAAAAATTTGTAGATTTAAAATTAATATTGTAACTAAACATCAACAGATAATTAAAAATTAAACAAGACAAATTACTTGGTATAACATTATCCAAATAATACGCTATCCAACCATATAAAATTACATCCACAGCCATCATAATTAAACTGCCACCAAATGGCATATCTGGACCACTCCAAACGTTAGAAATATTTACACCATCACCTGCTAAATCCATAAGTAAAGCCTACAAAACCCATTAAAAATAAGACGATTATTTCGTTTAAGTAAAATTTAGGAAGAAGAATTAATTCACTTAATTGAAATAATTGTCAAAAATAATTTTTCAACAGATATACCAAAGACAATTGCACTAAGAAAGATCTACTATTCCTTGAACTTTTAAATAATACAATGATTAATTTATAAGGTGTTGGAAAATAACGTTCTTAAACTTAACAAACAATTTTGCATAATATTTTATAGGAAAAAGTTCGTTACAATAGAAGGTCTAAAACCTAATGGTTCTCGCAAAAAACAACATTGCGGAAATATTTATATAAGGGATCCAAAAATTATGAAAAGAATTTCAATTTTAACTAAATATATTTGAATATATGCTAGATAAATAATAGTTAATTTTCATTTAAAGAATAAATTACATACAAACTAATTAACGCTGTTAAAAATAGATTTTTTAAAAATAAAAAAACATGCCCTACAACAATCAGAGATACGGCAACATCGCAAGAATTTTTAATACTCGTAATGCGAGAATAACTTATTTTTATCTCCATAACTATTCACAATATTCCAATTCTTTTAAATAGAAAGATACGACCAAAAATGTTTAAAATTCAAGTATTGCATTGGAAAGCTCTTCGAAATTCCGAAAGGATTAGACTGAACTGAGAAAGGTCACTCTCAACTAGGTAAACATTTTTCCAAAGTTTTTAAAGATCTTTGGATATGGGAAGTGTAATCTCAAAATTTAAAGAATGTGGACAGTAGAAAAAAATCGTTCCTGACACCAAAAAATACCTTTATCTTTTATTGAAGAGGATTTTACCAGTAGTACACGAAGAATTGCGCGACAACTGGGAGTTTTCCATTGGATTGTCAAGGGTTTTCCAATAAGAGTATCCTGATTTTGTTCACAAATATTGACAGTTTGGCAACGTCGTAGGTTAATAAAATTCTATGAACTAGTACAATTTTCATCATGGAACGATACACACTGCAAGAGTGTATTTATGTTATTAAAAGTTATTATGGAAAACAACCGTACAGACAAAGACAAAATCATGAGTTTTTTTGGTGCGAAGAATCGGCCATCAGAGAAGAGTATTTACAGAATGGTGCAAAAATTTGAGGAAACTGGTTACAGACATATAGACACCTGTTCGTACTTGTCGAGTCCGCTTAGAGTCCGAGAAAGTGCAGGAGCTGATGCAGGAACTAAACAAATAGCAAAAGCAAGAAGTTCATAATGACTTTTGTCAAAAAATCATTTTTACCGATGAGCCACATTTTCATCTTTCAGATTCCGTTACAAAACAAAACTGTAAGATTCGGAGAGATGAAAATTCAAGGAAAATTGAGAAAAAACTACTGCATAGTCATCGTGTAGCCGTTTGGTGTGATTTTTGGGCGAGTGCATTATTGGACCATGTTTTTTCAAAAATGAAGAAAGACAAGCCCTTGCGGTAAATGACGAACGTTATCACACCATTTTACATGACTTTTTATTGCTAAAACTGGAAGATATTAATCTAGACGGAATATGGTTTCAACAGGACGGGGCAAAATGCTGCACGGTCCACGAGAGAATGGCCCGTTTGTTAACCAAATTTGGTGACATAATCCTTTCCAGAAATGGTAACGTCAATTGGCCGCAGTAACCTGACGCCACTTGATTATTTTCTGTGGGGCTATGTGAAAAGCAAGGTGTATGTCAACAATCCACAAACAATTCTCGATTTAAAAAATGAGATTAGGCTCTTAATTAGTGATATAGAACCCAACTTGTGCCTAGACGTTATTCAAAATTTGGACAAAAGAATTATTGTCTGTCAAAGAAGAGTGAGTCATTTGGCTGACATTGTTTTTCACATACGAGGGGGACCCAAAAGTAACGGGAATTGGATTACGATGGAGAGGGAGTGTGGGGGAACCCATTGTTCGACCAGGTGTGCGTTAGGGTCACGCCTGCTGAGTCAATGTGCGAAGTTGTGTCGCTGTGAGTGTATACATTTTATTTGTAAAGTCGACACGCACAGGGCCGAGCGGTTATCGGATTAAATATAATGCGACAGTGTCAATTTTTTTTTTTAAACTTAAACTGTTCTGACCTATTTTCCATGGAAATGGTTGCATTTTGAATATATATTTTAATGAACATTTTTGTAAATAATCGTTGATTAAATTTACGAATGTTACTTCCCGAATACCCTGCCTAAATTTAGGAGTAATATTTAAAACTTCTTAGTAAGCTTTACAACTCTTGAATGCTAGAAAACAGTAATTATTTTATTAACTAAAATAACAATACGGCATTGCATGCATTTCTAACAAGATTTTAATTTAAAGATAATTTTCTAACAACATTTTAAAAATACCTTATCCATTGCTAAAGCAAATCCAGCTGGACTAATCAAGGATACAATCCATAAAGCCACTGAACTTGAATCTCTTACAAAAACTTGTATGAAATACAGTAAACTCAGTATTGTAACTGCAAAATTGCCCAATATTCCAGCTGTCTGAAATTTGAAAAAAAAATCTCAGGGGCAATTCTTAAAATTAATCTCTCTTGAATTTTGTGATCGCTTAGGAAGTTAATAATTATTTCGGTGATAAAATCATACAGGTAGATAATGTAATTGAGGATAACAAAATAAAAGAAAAAATTTCATAACGTAAATTTCACAACAATAATTCTATCTTCCTTTTAAGCTATTATGTCAGAAATATTAGAAGCAATTAAAGAACAAAAGCTTTCATGGCTTTAGTGAATTTGAAAATCATGATTCTTAGATTCGGACCGTGTAAAATTGGAATTTTTTTTCACCTACGATTGCACGAGGCATATTCAGGGATCTTTACTGCATGAAATCAGAACACTGAATGATTATCGATGAGCAATAGCCCGGTATTTATACCCGACTGGTGCTCAGCGAATCGTGATCCAGCATTATAGTCGATTTCCACGTGTGATGAGATTGTAACCTGCATCTCTATTAATATTATTTGGATATTTACAAATTTCGATTAATTTCCTAATTTTACGTTTAAAGAAACCAGACACGGATGTTAGCATCTTAGTTTCTTTTACATTAAAAGTGTGACCTGAGCGATGCTGGTGTTCAGCAACTGCAGATTGTACATTTTGTTTTTTTTATTCATCTTTCATGTTTCTTAAGCCTAGTGGATATAGACGGTCCCATTTCACCTACATACACTTTACCACAAGAGCAAAGTATCTTGTATACGCCTTCTGTTTGAAATGGTATTGCGTCCCTTGAAGACTTCAAACATTGTCCAACTTTCTTACATGTGTTTGAAAGTTTGGTTTTCGGAGCAATCTAGCAATCTTGTCGTTGGTTCCGTTTATGTAACATAAGACAACACTGTCCATAGGAGATACATTTATGACATTTTGTTGAGAAGTTGGATTTTTAGATTTATTAATAGAACGTCTTATATCTTCAGCGCAATATCTGTTGACTCTCAGAGCATTCGTCAGTTTTTCTGTTTCTCATTTCAGTGATTGTTCATCACATATTGAAAATGCTCTATGTACCAAAGAGTTTATGACGGATTGTTTTTGAGAAGGATGATAGTGTGATGTTGCATTGAAATATCGATTTGTATGTGTTGGTTTTCTGTACACAGAATGTCCTAATTTGCCATTGTCTTTTCCTTGTACTAGTACATCAAGAAAGGGAAGGGCGCCATTTGATTCAGTTTCCATAACGAATTTTAATCTAGGTTGTTGTTAATCAGAGAAAACTATCTTATCCAAAGGACTAAACTTCACTATCATTCTAAGGCGCATAGCAGTAGAAGAAATAATAGTGTCGAAGTTTTCATTAAGAAATTGCCTTTAAAGCAAGCAGACACGATGCGATACTAAACAGCGAAGATCATAAAACACTCACAGCCACCTAAGTCAAATATTACATCAGCTGAAAGGAAGGTTATTAAAAACTGAACGAGAACAACACCCCTTTAGTTCTCCCAGCTGACAAAGGAAATGGAACTGTTGTTATGGATAATAACAAATATACTGAAAAAATAAAACAGCTCTTCGACGACAATACTTACAAAGTCATTCGGACGGATCCAACAATAAACCAAGCAGCTCCAAGATTCCAAGCCTCTATGGACTGCCTGAAATACATTAAAAAAATGTACCTATACGTCCTATCGTCAGCGCAATAGGCTCACCAACCTACAAAATAGGTAAATATCTGGTCAAACTTTTACATCCGGAAAAACCGAATCCTTTGTTAAAAACTCTGGCCACTTTGTCCAGAGATTAAAAACCATCCAATTAGAGCCCGGAGACATATTGGTCAGTTTTCGTATAGAATTCCTGTACACAAATCTTCCCATAGATGATTCAGTTTCCATAATATCGGACATATTACTAAATAACAACATGGACTCCACCCTACTAGAATTAATTAAAGCATGTCTGATTTCGAGTTATTTAACTTTTCTAGGGACTTTTTATGAATAAGCTTCGGGAGCGGCAACGGGATCTCCGCTATTACCTGTGGTAGCTAACATTTTCATCGAAGCTTTCGAGGAAAACGCCTTGTCTTCTGTTCCTCTACAACCTAAATTTTGGTGCAGATATGCAGCTGATACGATTGTAGTTTGGCTGCTTAGCGCAGATAACCTCCATAATTTCCTGGATCATCTGAATCTACAACACCCTAGCATAAAATTCACTATGGAAACTGAATCAAATGGTGCCCTTCCCTTTCTTGATGTACTAGTACAAAGGAAAGAAAATGGTAAATTAGGACATTCTGTGTACAGAAAATCAACATATGCAAATCGGTATCTCAATGCAACGTCACACCATCATCCTTCTTAAAAACAATCCGTTATAAATTCTTTGGTATATAGAGCCCTTTCAATATGTGACGAACAATCACTGAAATCAGAAACAGAAAAACTGACTAATGCTCGTAGAGGCGACGGATATTGCGCTGAAGATATAAGACGTTCTATAATTAAATATAAAAACCCAACTCCTCAACAAAATGTCATAAATGTGCCTATCGACAGTGTTGTCTTACCTTACCTACACGGAACCACCGACAAGATTGCCAGATCGCTCCGAAAACCAAACTTTTAGACAATTTTCAATACACGTAAGAAAGTTGGACAATGTTTGAATTCTCCAAAGGACGCAATACCATTTTAAATAAAAGGTGTTAACAAGATACCTTGCTTTTGTGGTAAAGTGTATATAGATGAAATAGGATGGTCTATATCCACTAGGCTTAAGGAGCATGAAATGTATAAAAAAGAAACAAGTTGTACAATCTGCAGTAGCTGAACACCAGCATTGCTTAGGTCACACTTTCAGTTAAAAGAAACTAATGTGCCAGCATCAGTGTCTAGTTTCTTTAAACGTAAAATTGTGGAATCAAGCTAAATTTATAAAGATCCAGATAATATTAATAGAGATAGAGGTTACAATCTACATCACACTTGGAAATCAATTCAGTGTTCTGATCTCGTGGCGTAGAGATCCCTGAAGATACCTCGTGCAATCGTAGAAGAAACGTCGGATAATATTTTCAATTTGACACGATCTAAACCCAAGAATCATGATTTTCAACGTTAGAAGCAATTGTTGATAGACAATTTGAAACTTTTTGGATTTAGAGGAAACAAATAACAATTTCTGTGACGATCAATAATAAATAAGTTTATAGTTTTATTTTTCTTTGAATATCTGGTACAATTCTCATAAACTCGTTCATTTAGTTTTTTATACAGATTTTTAATTCTTTTTTTCAATATGTTTGATGATTTACTTATTAGAATTACATTACAGATTGAAATGAGACTGAGAGTATGTTTCCATTGTCATAATATAGAGATTTGGAGTAATTTTTCATCTATTCTAATAATAAATACAAGTAAACACTACTTACCCTGGATTTATCAAAAAATGGTGTTATCATAAATCCAAACATTATTATACTAAGGGAGTACATAAATATAAGCATAAATACCATAATAAAACTGGTATTCGTAAAGATGTTTAAGGCAAATAGTAACGAACAGCAAATTATTGTCAATAACAGCACGAAAATAGCATATATAATAAACCAAGATAACCTAAAAAAGACATTAAATTCAGATAGAATTTGCAACTTATGATCCTTTAATCATATTAATCATATTCATCAAACGTTATTTTTTATCCAGCTTAATACTACTTACCAAAAAACTGAATCATATAATCCCATAATCTTCATCCCCTCCTTTATCTTTGACTCTTTCTCTCCCACTATAAGTATCAGTAAATAGGTTATAAACTGTGAGAGAGCTACTACTGTATAAAGTGGTATGAGCACCCGGACCAATACCATCCAATTTCCCGTATATGAGGCTTTTGGAAACATCTCTAAGAAAATTTCTGGTACTACAAAATCATCTATTCCAGCATCTAACTAATAAGAAATAAAATATATTTAAAATTAAAAATTTCTTTAAATGGTAATATGTGTGTGTAATACTAAAGTTCTCATTAGTCATCAAAATGTACAACCCTTTGAAAAGCAGTTTCGCAGAGAATGCCAGTTTCTCACAAATACAATTTCGTCACACAAACACATACTTACCTTAATTTTTGCAAAATCAATAAGGGCTTGCAAAGCCAGAAAACCAGAATAATAATACTGATTTACAGGACAACTTTCGCCCACTTCCAAAGCTTCTGGCAACACTGGAGTTGGTACCCCGGGCACATTTTGCCAGAAAGAATTGTATTCTCTACAAGATGCTGGTGATCCGTATAGTTGGGTAGTAGAAGGTGTACCATAGAGATTTGGATTGGTTCGGATTTCATAGCTAAAAGTGAAGAGATATAAAATTATTTCCAGTTTAATTTACTGCCCACACGTACATTCACTATTTTTTAACCGACTTCTAAAAGAAGGAGGTTCTCAATTCGTCGAGTATATATTTTTTTATGTATGTACATCGATTATTCTGGAACGGTGGCGCCGATTTAAATGAAATTTATTACGTTCTGTTCAGGAAGTTGCTGCAGTGGTCCCATATTTTTTTGGACAAAATTTGTGCAGTAAAATCCCAGATGGCGCTGACGAAAATTCAATATGGCTGATCCAATATGGCGAACAAAAAAATTTGATTTTGTCGGATTTTCTCCAAAATTGGTGTGAGGGAGTTTTCGTGATGGCACATAACGAATCTTAAATATTTTTAAAAAATTCAATATAGCGGATCCAATATGGCGGACAAACATCAATTTGTTCGATTTTCTACAAAATTGGTACGGGAGAGTTTTCAAATCTAAAATTATTTTTTTAAAATTCAATATGGTGGATCCAATATGGCGGACTAAATAATCAATTTTGTTCGATTTTGTCCAAAATTGAGATGGCGGAGTTTTTGGGATCTCACATTACGAATCTGACATTACTAAAAATAAATATGGCGGATCCAAGATGGCGGATTAAAGATGCTACATCTCTCGATATTGTTTAAAATTAGTATTGGGAGATTTTTGTTATTGTTGATTACGAATCTAAAATATTTTTTGAAAAACTGAATCTGGTGGATTCAATATGGCGTCATAAAAATTTTACATTTTTCTCCGAAACCGATATAGGGGGTTCTTGAGGGTGTAATTTATGAATTTAATAGTATTTTTCAAGATTCAATATGGCGAATGCAATATAGCGGACTAAAAATTTTACATTTTTCTAATTTTTTCAAAGGTGGAACTGATCGTTTTTGAGGATGTAAATAGCAAATATAAAATTGTTTTAAGAAAATCTAATGTCAGACGCAATATGGCGGCCTAGAAATTTTAAATTTCCGGATTTCACCCAAAATTGGTACTAGGGGGCTTTGAAGGGTTTAGATTAAATTAGATTAAGACGATAAAATTATTTTCTTGAAATTCAATATGGCGGATTCAATATGGTGGGTTGAATATTTTACCTTATTCGCAATTCTTCAGATTTAGTATTAGGGGGTTTTCAGGGTCGTGTATGACGAATATGAATTAATTTTTTACAACTATTAATTAGATACAATATGAGGGACTGAAAATTTTATATTTTCCGATTTTGTTTAAAACTGATATTGCGGGGTTCTTAGGGCGTATACAAACTTTATATATCGGGCTAAGAAATTTACGTCTCAAGTTGTTTAAATATCGATATTGGAAAGTTTTGGCGCCTATATTGCCAATCTAAAATTGATTTGAAATTTAAGATAGTGGATTTACTATGACAGACTAAATATTTGTTTGACACAATTTCACTGGAATTTTTAGTGATCCATTTTAAGATTATTTACATCTTTGGATAAAATGAGTATTTTTTTGCCACCTTGAAATCATTACGAGGTACACTCGATTACTATTTAGTTCAAATAATTTATAGATATCATATTAGATTCGAAACTAGAAGTAAGAAAGAAAAAATATATCAAAAGAGATATTATGAAGAATCTCTTCGAAAAAATTAGAAGGAACAAAAAATGTGGCGTCAAAGAAAACATCATTGAGATTCACACACAACTATTCAACTCAGACTGAGTGATGCATTTAAAAAATCCGAAAAAGGAGGTTGTTCACTCCTTACAAAAGAAGAAGAACAGTCACTGGTTAATTGGATCTTAAAAAGCCAACAAAAATGCTTTCCTCGAAGAAAAGAGGACATTCAGGTTTCCGTCAAAATATTTTTAGATGCGGTGAATGCAGTAAACCTTTCACTAAGAAAGCACTAGTCTGAGAGTTTTTGAGGGGCATCCTTTACTAGGGCACCAAATTTCAGAAGCCATAACAAGAGCATTAGTAAATATAGCAAAAGCTGACATAAGAAAATGGTTTGGGCAAATAGAAAACGAAAGAATATATTTCAATTTTAGAAGATCCTACCCGAATCTTTATTGGAGACGAAACATGTGTCCTTTTCTACCCCAGAGCCGGAAAAGGTATTACCCCTTTTGGTGCAAAAATAAACGATGATAATATATCCTAATGATCGATAAAATACATAGGATTCAAAAAACCATTCCAAGTAACTGGGGAATTGGCTTAAGCGACAATGGTTGGATGAAGACAGGAATATTCGTAGACTATATAAAAAATATTCTGAATCTATACATAATTGAAAAAGATATTGAGTTGCCAATAATTTAGATGGGCATAACACTCATCTGATACATGAAGTCTCTACGTTATGTAACAAACTTAAAATTATATTGATAGCTACCCGAACACTTCGCGTGTTCTTCAACTGCAGATGTTTTAACATTTAAACCACTTAAAAATTGTTGAAAAAAGTGGTTTTGGTATGGCGAAGAAAAAAACAAAATGCAAAATTAAGAAAAGAATATTTTGCGCCTATTCTTAATAAAGCTCTATCAAATTTAAAATCAGGAACTGTTACAAAAAGATTTGAAGCATGTGAATTATTTCCATGGAATCCCGAATTTCTACTTTGACTGTTGAAAATTAAAATAAAAACCATGACTTTAAGCGACTTTTCTGACATAGTGGGCAAAGAGAAAATATTAGAACCTGAAAATGATTCAGCTTTGCATAAGTGCGATAGCAGTGATATCCTAAAAACAATATATAGATTTGAATTGCAATATAATTCAGACCATTGAAAACATATACGCAAACAATAAAGTTCAGATTCGCACTAACGGTAAATTATCTACACCCATACCAGTCAACAGCGGTATTAGACAGGGAGACTCGCTTAGTCCTTTGTTGTTTAACATGATAATGGACGAAATAATAAAGGAGGTGCGACTTGGTAGAGGATATAAAATGGGTGGTACAGAAATAAAAATTATCTGTTACGCTGATGACGCTGTGATATGTGCCGAAAATGAAGACGACCTCCAGAGATTGTTAAATACCTTTATTCTTACGGGAAGAAAATATAATATGATTATCTCAGCCGAAAAAACTAAATGTATGACAACCTCAAAAGAACCCCTCCGATGCAAACTAGAACTAGACGGTCGAATAATACAACAAGAAATGAGTTTCAAATATCTAGAAATCGACATAACTAGTTATGGCAACATCGAAGATGAAGTAAGAGGGCAGGTGGGCAAAGCAAGCAAAGTGGCGGGTTGCCTCAAAGACGTGATCTGGTGAAACAAACACTTACAACAAGAAACAAAGGTTCGGATCTACAAAACCACAATTAGACCTATTATGACATATATCTCAGAAATACGGCCAGAGACGACAAAAACTAAACAACTATTGGAGACTACAGAAATGAGAATACTTCGACGAATAACAAAAAAAAACGCTACTAGACAGAGAAAGAAGCGATAACATCAGGCAATCATGCAACACAGACTGCATTAATGAGTGGGTCCTACAACGTAAGACACAATGGAACAAACACATAAGCCGAATGACAGAGGATAGACTAGTAAGGATCGCACGAGATAAATCGCCTAGTGGTACACGTAGTAGAGGTCGACCGCGGAAAAGGTGGAGCGAAAATTTAAGTCCAGAATGAGGAAAATCAAAGAAGGAACAGGTCAGGGACCTATTATAGAAGATAGAAGAAGAAGAAGAAGAAAAGCAACTCCACAATTTCCTATAATGTATCTCAAAACAACTACAGCATTATTGAAATAACTAAAAACAATTATGGCAGCATTATTTTTTCAGAAGATGAAATTGCAAATATGCTTGCCAGTTTTGGTGATAATTTTTTATTAGTGAAACCAGTATACCCAGAAACACTACCCTATAATGACAAGATAATTATATATAAACATATTAAAGTTTTAAGACCTACAACTATTAATGTTGCAGAAATAAGTACCTAATGACATGCCAACATTTAACTAATACTATGATTAGTTCAGAACTTGCTTACTTAAACTTAATAGCTTAATATGATGTAAACAGAATATCGGTTAAAAAAAATGCGTGGAAAGACAATTTTGTACATGTTAATGATAAGGACGTACACACTATAAATCAAACTCAAAATAAGATATTGGAAATTTCGAACCAAAATAATAAAGAAAATTTAAAGAATTTTCCAAGTGCGTTTGTTTATTTTTCTTTATTTTCCTATTTTTAATTTTGTAGATCCCAAGATCATGGATACTATAGATCAAACTAATTTCTGCAAAACTTTACATATTTCAACTTCAACTCATTATAGAAGAAAATTTGGATATTGTTCCAGGTATTTTCTAGCTTTGTTAAAATTTTCTGAGTAACTGTAGAATCTAGCCCCAACATTCGCAGATCAGAAACAATTATACAACGAAAATCATTGAATTTGGAAGATTTCTATCCAAAAGCAAGAAAAGCTTAAAGAAAAAACAAAATTCAAGTTCATAGATTATCTTTTCGTAGCTGTTTTAGTTATTATAAGGAAAATATGGAAGACAAGATGAAAATAAAAAAGCACCAGAACAACAAAAAGATGAAAACATACAAAAGAGATTAAAATAAAAATTATAAAAACAGACTAAACTTAAATAAGAAAATGGATATAAAACAGGTGAAAAACAGTAGAAACAAAACAAAAAATATAAAACTAAAGACAATTAAACCGATGATGAAGGGATCCCCGACGAAAAAAATAAAAAGAAATGTGGTGGATCCTTTTCATATGTAGCAAATTAACCTTAAAAAGCAACTAAAATGCCAAGATTGTAACAGAGTTTATCATATTGCAGGCTTAAAGAAATAAAGTTTATTTAATGACTTTTGTAGATGTGATGTTTGCACAGTCAAGCAAAGTATACAAATGAAAAATGACTAAACAATCAAAATTTCAGTAAGAAATAAAGAAATCTTTCTACCGTATTTAAATAGTTTGTTATATATGTAATTCTCCTTTCAGGCAGAGAATATGAAAAATATATGTACAAACAGTTTATTTCCTGCAAATATCGCTCTGATCCTCTCTCCATATGCGTTTCGATCACCTCATGATCTCGTCAGTGGAGCTGTATCGGACCGAGAGCAACATTAGCCGGAAATAACTGATATATGAACCATAAATTTCAAGGTATGTCGGCAGGATATTACACCTGCCATCTACCAACTTCGATGTCAGACTGAAAAATATCGCCAGTCGAACGACATCTATGAATCAACGGAGTAAAGTGAAATTTTTAAACAATCAAAATTTCAGTAAGAAATAAATCTTTCTGCCGTATTTAAATAGTTTGTTATATATGTAATTCTCCTTTTAGGCAGAGAATATGAAAAATATATGTACAAACAGTTTATTTCCTGCAAATATCGCTCTGTTCCTCTCTCCATACGCGTTTCGATCACCTCATGATCTCGTCAGTGGAGCTGTATCGGACCGAGAGCAACATTAGCAGGAAATAACTGATATATGAAGCATAAATTTCAAGGTATGTCGGCAGGATATTACACCTGCCGTCTACCAATTTCGATGTCAGACTGAAAAATATCGCCAGTCGAACGACATCTATGAACCAACGGAGTAAAGTGAAATTTTTAAACAATCAAAATTTCAGTAAGAAATAAAGAAATCTTTCTGCCGTATTTAAATAGGTTGTTATATATGTAATTCATTGATAATAATTTTTATGTCATTATATCTTTAGTGCCAACAACTAGATATTTTTAGTATGTCAAGTACTAGGTTTTCAGTGCCAATAACTAGATTTTTTGAAATTTTTAATTTTATGTTATGTTGTTTAAACAATAGGGTAATTTGTATTAATCATAATTAAAATATTTTAGTATTTTTAGGAATCTTACTCTTAAAGCGCTCATGTTTGGGGGTTTTACTTTATATCCTCACATTTATCTAATGTATGAAATATCGGTAGTTAGATACATTCTTTTATTAAAGAGTCATTATAATCGCAAAGGACCCCGCACCAATCAAATAGATCCCGGTCAAATTCGTTAAAAATTCAGTATGTTGTAGGTCTAGATATCCTGATCAAAAGTTCTTATGGGCACAAAGTCCAAAAGTTAATAGTTCTTGAGATACAGAGGGATAACTTGCGCCCGCACCAACCAAATGGAAGTCGGATCCCGGTCAAATTCGTTGAAAATTCAGTATATTGTAGGTCTAGATGTCTTGATCAAAAGTTCTCATGGGCACAAAGTCCAAAAGTTAATAGTTCTCGAGGTACAGAGGGATGACTTGCGCCCGTACCAATCAAATGGAAATCGAATCCCGGTCAAATTCGTTGAAAATTCAGTATGTTGTAGGTCTAAATATCTTGATCAAAAGTTCCCATGAGCATAAAGTCCAAAAGTTAATAGTGTTTGAGATACAGAGGGATGAGTTGCGCCCGATCTACCATTTACATAGACAAGGCGTAAGGGTCAATTTTCTCTATCTATCGATAGGTTTAGGATAATGAAGTAGGTTACCAATTGTAATCTTAACTATGACCTTTAGATCAAGGGTCAAGGTCAAACATTGTCAAGATGTCATTTTGTATGGAAAAACTTTTTGTAAGAAATAGATTAAAAGATAAAAACGCTTTTTTTATGGGATATTTTTAGAATTTCGTAATATTTGAAACTTATATGACCTTGAGGTCAATGGTCAAGGTAGAACTTGTAGTTTAGATGATTTTTTGTATGCAAAAGTCTATTTTTAAACTATTTGTTTGGTAGTTTTCTTATTCATGTTATTTTTAATCATTAAAAGGTTAGATGAAGAAAATGAACAAATAGAATTTGAAAAAAGTGAAGTTGAAAATCATATCCTGGGTTATTATTGTTCATGCAAATCTGGTGCTCATACTGTTGGTACATGTGCACATGTTACTAGCGTTATATGATGTTTAGGATATGCGTAACATCAAGAACACGTTAAATATCCATCTGAAAGAGAACTAGAAACTGTGCATGATGCAGGCAATAGACCACTTCATTAAAACATAAACAATCAACCACAATAAAACTATTAAAAATTAAAGGCCTGTAACAATTTTAGAAAACAATCAGCCTTTTTAAGGGCTCTATGATGTATAAAATCCGATCGCGCAACCTCCACGTGGTATACATCGGGTAATGATAATGCCGATGGTTCAGAAAATCATTTGTAAAAATTCATATTAAAATATTATGGCACCGATGTTCCATTGCTATGTTACCATGATTTTCGATTCAGATTAAATCGAGTATTTTAATCTATATAAGTCTCTAAATTCTAACCTATTGATGATTAAATTAGAATTACATAAGTCATTAAATTCTAACCATTTAGTGATTAAAAATAACATGAATAAGAAAACTACCAAAAAAAAATAGTTTAAAAATGGACTTTTGCATACAAAAAATCATCCAAACTACCAGCTTCACCTTGACCATTGACTTCAAGGTCATATAAGGTTCAAATATTACGAAAATCTAAAAATATCTCCTAGGAAAACGATTTTATCTTTAAAAATCTACTTCTTAAAAAAGTTTTTCCATAAAAAATGACATCTTGACAATATTTAACCTTGACCCTTGATCATAGTCAAGATTACAATTGGTGATCTCCTTCATTATCCTAAATCTATCGATAGATAAAGAAAATTGACCCTTACGCCTTGCATATGTGAATGGTGGATCGGGCGCAACTCATCCCTCTCTATCACAAAAACTATTAACTTTTGGACTTTGTGCTCATGGGAACTTTTGATCAGGACATTCAGAACTACAATATACTGAATTTTCAACGAATTTGACCGGGATCCAATTTCCATTTGGTTGGTGCGGGCGCAAGTCATCCCTCTGTATCTCGAGAACTATTAACTTTTGGACTTTGTGCCCATGGGAACTTTTGATCAGGACATGTAGACTTACAACATACTGAATTTTCAACGAATTTGACTGAGATCCAATTTCCATTTGATTGGTGCGGGGTCCTTTAAAAATTAAATATCAACTTTTAAATACAGGTTAGTTTGCCATAAATAAATGTGGTCTGCTAGATATTCTCATAATAAAGGGTGCTTTTTATAGAGGTATAAAACTTTAAGTTGGCAACACTTTTTTAACTGGCGGCCATTTTGTCAGCTGTCAAGTGATTTATGTTTAGTTTGGTTTGGTATTTCAACATGAATAGACTGACGCCTGAACAACGCTTGCAAATTGTGCAAATTTATTTTGAAAATCATGGTTCTATTCGAAATATGTATCACGCACTACGTCCATTTTATGGTCAACATAATCGTCCATCAGAGCAATTAATTCGATTAACTATGGAACGTTTTCGCACACTCTAAATGATAATACGCATCCACAGAGACGTCGTACAGTGCGTACAGAAGAAGTCATTGCTGCTGTAGAGCGTAGCGTAGAGGAAGACCCGAATCAGTCTATCCGCCATCGTGCACAGGAATTGGATATATGTCCATTCACTTTATGGAAGATTTTGCGGAAATATCTTGGCTTGCGTGCTTACAAAATCCAACTCGTGCAAGAACTGAAGCCACACGATCACCTAGCAAGGCATAGATTCGATGAATGGGCCCAAAACAAGATTGCCGTTGATCCCGATTTTCATAAGCGAATTTTGTTTAGCGATGAAACTCACTTTTGTTTGAATGGATACGTCAATAAACAAAACTGCCGTATTTGGAGTGATGATAATCCTCAAGTGTATGTTGAGACACCGTTACATCCAGAAAAACTGACTGTTTGGTGTGCTTTATGGGCTGGTGGAATCATTGGTCCGTACTTCTTTAAAAACGATGCTGGTCATAACGTTACAGTCAATGGTGACTTCTATAGAGCCATGATTACTGACTTTTTCGTTCAATTGAACAACCATGATGTGCAGGAGCTGTGGTTTCAACAAGACGGCGCAACATGTCACACAGCTCGTGCCACAATTGATTTATTGAAGAAAACGTTTGGTAACCGCATAGTTTCACGTTTCGGACCCGTGAATTGGCCTCCAAGATCGTGCGACTTAACGTCGCTAGACTATTTTCTGTGGGGATATGTGAAGTCGCTAGTCTACGCCGATAAGCCCGAAACGATTGATCATTTGGAGGACAACATTTGCCCCGTTATTGCCGATATACGGCCACAAATGTTGGAAAAAGTCATCGAAAATTGGACCTCCAGATTAGACTACGTCCGAGTCAGCCGTGGCGGTCATATGCCAGAAGTCATATTTAAATTATAATGCCAGAAGGTTATCTTTCGAATAAAGTAAATTTCATGTCAATTTAAAAAATTCATCTTTGTTTTATTCCATTTAAATTTCTATACCTCTATAAAAAAACACCCTTTATTAGAATGTAGTTTTATTTACTTAATATATATTCATATTTCGAAATCCCACAAAACATCCGATAAAATCAATGGTTTAGTATTTAAAAAATTTCAAAATGGGCATTTTAAAGGATATTTCATCAAGTTTTTGGTGATTGACTCCATTACAAATTGGGAATTAATATCGCTAACAAAAGTAAGACCGGTGAATCCATTTTTTTTTACAAAATTTCTTAATTCAAAAATTTAAATAAGAAAAATATCTTCAAATTCCAATAAAATTTAAATGATTTTAAATTTTTAACTGAAATTTTTCGACACCTTTAAAATCGCTAAATCTAAAAGTTGTATCACTCTTAATGATAAAGTTTAAGGAAAAGTTTTAATTTTTTTAGAGCAACGTTCAGAAGAAGAAATCTTCAAATTGACACCCATTATAATGGAACAAATTAAATTACGAGAGTAGAATTTTATTAAAACTGTTTATCTCATAATACCTCAGATTACAAACGAAAAGTTTCTTAGGAAGGGAATTCGGATAACACAGAACAATTAATCTGGGTGAAAATTCTATTGCCCCTATGGAATAAAAGTAAAGTTAAAACAAAGCATCCCGAGAAAACTTTTTGGTTTAAGTTTTTGAACGAAAAGTTTTCTTGGAACTTCGATAAAGAATGGACTGGCACAAACTGAGTAACTAAGTGGATAATAATTTGGTACCTCAACAATGAATAAAAAAACAATTGATAAATAATAAATTAGTGACTCAAAAATATTTTTCAAGTAGGATGATTTAATGAAAGTAACTTTATTTTGGGAGGGTAATTTAATAATTATATCATTATTTGTGATAAAGATACAAGAAGGATAAAATGGTCTTTCTAATTAAAAAATTATAACAATTACACCTGTAGACTATAGAATATGATGAAAAAAAGAGAGATACAAGGAACTAAAGAGTTAAAGTGTTTTTGTCGTTTCATACGTTCGACTGACCTCCAAATATGACAAAATCATGAAGTGCTACGAAATTAAGGAGTGTGTTTTTGAGATTAAGTCGATTTGTGCTGTAAGGGAACAAAAGTTTATTGCGATTTTAAGTATTTTAACATTTATTAACTTTAAATAAAATTCAACTAAATGGAAGAATTTACTTGAATCTCTCTATATAAAGATTTGGACCGTTAAAATGTATATATTATGTCTGGTCAAAAATAGTCACATATCAGGAGAATATACATCCATTAACATACTTAAACTTAAGCTCAGTTTTATTACTTTTGGGGTAGTTAATTTTTCTGTAAAAAACAACATAAACTTAGCAAATTTATGTGACACAAAATTTAAACTGTTCTACCCTCTCCAAGTTTTTAATATAAATCTGTCAAAGTAACTTAATAGTCTTAAAATCCACAACGTTAGGGGTTAAGGTTAAGTACTAAAGTGATAACCACATGTGTCCGACCGTGAAAGAGCTTTCTTTTACTTAAACTGAGCAAATTTTACCATCATAAGAAAACAAAAGAATATTTAAATAAAATTACTAAAATGCAATATTAGTATTTGTTATTGTGTACAACGTTCGCGTCTGTTACCCGTTTTTTCCCCAATTGAAAATTAGAATAAGAAAATGTGAAAATGGTTAAAAACCTTGGGGTTTTTTCTATGGGTTCTTTCACGATCTTTTAGTATAATTGTAGAATAGTTACCGATCACATTTGTATAAAATAATTATTAGTTTCGAGCTCTGGTCAGTTTTAATATTAAATTAAATTAAATTCGACTTATGCCATCTATGTACCAGGGGACCGAAAACGTACAGACGCTCGGAAACGAAAACTACCCTTCGCGCGCAGGGTCAGACTCTTCAAATTACTATCCAAGAAAGTGTTGTGAATTATTCACAGCTGCTTTGGACAACATTTTCTACATACCTTTAACTATTGATTAAAATTAAATACTCTTTATTCATGTCGCTAATTCTAACCGTTTTGGAAAAAACGTCATTTTATGTACATCATGTATTTGGCATATTTCGTAAAAGATACATATTTGATCCTATTACATGTTCAACCTTCAACCTTATGATAAAAAAATTCGATCCAATATTAGAGTTTACCTCTTTAGTTAAGAACATCTAATGCTGTGAATTGCAGTTCAACCTAGGTTCGCAAAAAATGGGCGTTTTATTTTATCGGCACTAAAAATAAAGTGTTGTTGTAGCAAACGTTGCTAGGTATCCTGCATTTTAGAACTTGTCAACTTTTACATCGCTGACACGTTAATTCTTTCCTTGGATATTAATTTACTGATCTTTGGATTTCGTGGTGAAATTAATTGTAAAATAATTCGAAATATGGAATACACGTTTATTAAATATGCATCTGATGTATGATCTTGCATTTTGCAATGCTTTGGAAACCAGGAGGTTATATCACGACATATATCGCAACCGTACTCTTTCAGATCAGAAAACATTTCATCGAGTAAACCAACGTCTAAGGGAGGATGGTAGGCGATTCCACTTAATAACGTTATATTAAATTTCTTCATAATTTTAGGAAATTTTGGGAGAGAAGTACTGATGCTGGTGGGGGAAGAACAGTACATACGCTGCAATTAGAGGAAAATATTTTAAATCCTGTAGATGACACTACTTCAACGAGCACTCAAAAATTATCAGCGCAGTTTAATAATATATATATATATATATATATATATATATATATATATATATATATATATATATATATATATATATATATATATATATATATATATTTATATATCCATATTATTTGAAAAAAGTGCATAAACTGATTCCTGAAAATTTTTCCCGCAGAATGCAGTTTGCCAACTGACTACTGGATCACCAACTAAGTAATATAAACTTCATTTGCACTGTTCTCTTCACATATGAAACAGGGTTTATTAAAAATGGTGTCATAAATTTACACAACTCACATGTATGAGCTGATGAAAATCCTCATGCAAACATTGTTTCGCATGATCAATATCAGTTTCAATCAATTAATATCTGGGCAGGAATCATTGGCAATTTTTTAATTAAACTATTCTTATTGCTGGTACGACTGAATGGAGAACTTTATTTGAAGTTCCTTCAGAACGCTTTTCACGATTCAGTAGAGCAGTTACAACTTCAAATCCGTCGAAACATGTACTACATGCACCTCAATTCAGTATTGCTGTACGAGAGTACCTGAGAAACGTCTATCCGAACCGCTGGATAAGTAGAGGAGGACCTATTGCCTATCCGACCTAACGCCGTTGGATTTTTACCTGTGGGGACACATCAAAACCTGGATTTATTCCAATCTCCTTGATAGTAGAGATGAACTTCTACGGAGAACCACGTTTCAATATGATCAAATAAGGAACAATGTTGAGTTTTTGTGGCGGGTACAGCAATCCTCAATTCCTCGCGCTTGCGAATGTATCAGACTTCACGGAACCCATGTTGAACCCTCCTACGAAGTTTTTAATTAAGCAGTTAGTTCAAATTTTTATTCAAACTATGGTGATAGGAGAAAATTCTTCTTTTTTATATTTAACCCGATGGAAATTAGAGGAATACCAGTAAGAGGGAATAAAGAAATGGGTCATGAGTGTCACAGTTAGTCCTTCCCTGCAACTGTGAGTAATTCACAACACATTTTTGGAGAGTAATTTGAAGGGTCTTATCTGGTATACATCACTTAAAAAAATGAAATATGCTTGGTGGTTCCTTTCACATGTTTTTTTATAACGGGAGATTCCCCACATTTTTCAGGACAGTCTGGATACCTAAATTCACTTACAAAATAATTGTGGGACGAAATTTGAAAAAAAAAGTAAAAATTTGCTAATATCGAAAAATGTAGCAAAGTTGAAGACGCCATATCTTGGCTACTTTTCATTTTTCAGGAGCTTATTTTAACAGGAATGGAGTTAAAGTTACTTTTCACGAAGTAATGCCTATACCTAACTTCACTTGGAAAAAAGTTTGGGGAAAAATTTAAAAAATACATTTTTTTTTTGCTTTTTTCATTTCTTTTTAATGACTTTTTTGGACTTTATCAGATATCGATTCGATTGAATATTTCATTACCTACAAATTCTCTATGGACATATATCTACGAAAAATACATAGTTTTCGACTGAAAGTAAAAAAACTGAAAAGTGGGCAAATCTACTTTAATCTCAAAAATGCACCCCTTAATTGGGTAGCATTTTGGGATTTTATCATATTAGGAGGTTAATTGAACGTGTGAAACAATGAAAACACTTTAACGTTTTAGTTCCTTTCTCAAATACATAGTCAATAACCGACTAGTCAAAATTGAATAACTTTTTTGTGCCTCTGTATTGTGTCGAAACGTATGTTTTAATTAAGGAAGCTTCTGAAACTTTATTTACAAATCATTAAATGCGATGCACGACATACAACGATTATTTTAGAAAACATTTATATTACTAACTTAATTACTGACAGTTCTTCGCTATTAGAATTTTAGATGAGAAAATAAATTAGTTTTGTGCTGAAATGGGGTTTTCGAATTGTGTCAGCTGGAAGGTAAATGAACTTGGAAACACACAACTTCATTAAATATGGAAAATTTTGCTTAATGAGTGATTTACAGCGACAACTTTATAATTTGATACATTTATGTCACCTAAATGTAACTAGAGCCGGGGTTTTATAACAAACCTAAAGCAACAGATCCCTATTATTTGTCAGTCCTGTCAAATGTACTATTCTGTAAATCACTGGTTGTCACCGGCGTAACCAAATAATCTCTGGACGTAAAAGTGATGGTATGTATGTATGTGTGTATGGTTGCGGTCTGTACACTGCGACCTGGTAGATCTATTGTGCACCCTATTGCTGCTTAGTCGTAAAAGTTACCTTATCGGCTAGAGCAGGTCTCGCAGTCCTATTTCCCTCAAGAAATCGCTACCGAACAAATAAGTGATGCACTATGGGGTTCATTAGAGGCAAGCTGTCAAATAAGACGAAGGCTCATAAACTGCAAAATATCCAAGTGAAACTCTCGAATCGAGAACCACCGAAAAAGAATAAAACTGCCCAGAGAGAATACAAGAAGCAAATAGGGGACTCACAGAAGAACGTGTGGAAGAAATATTGCGAGAGCATAGAAAGCATGCCCTCAGAGTCCCGCCTCTGCAAAATACTATCTAGAAATCCTGGTGACCGAATTGGAGCACTGGTCTTCCTGAAGGATGTCAAACCACGACAGAATAGGGAGCTACTGAGAGTGCACTTTTCAGGCTCAAATCGATATGAGGGCGAATCTAAAGAACGGAGATTCACCTTAGCACGATATGACTATAAGTTAGTTAAAACAATAGTGACATATGAAAGGGTGAATTGGTCGATGGAAACTTGTGCCCCTTTCAAGTCACCTGGGTACTTATTCTCGTTCTTGAGAGAACGATCACTTGATGGAAAGTGGGCGTGGTTCTCACGAAAAAGTATGAAACAGTATTCTTGGTTGCTTTTCTCGTTCTCGAGAGAACGATCATCTTGATGGAAAGTGGCCGTGGTTCTCACGAAAAAATAAGAAACCTTATTCTGAATACGTTTTCGTACTTTTTCGTGAGAACCACGCCCACTTTCCATCAAGGTGATCGTTCTCTCAAGAACGAGAATAGGTACCCTGGTGAGGATCATATATTTCCAGCTTTACTACAAAATTCTTCCGATATTATAATACACCACCTGGTGAAACTATTCCGCTCATGTTTGAGCTTGGGATACATACCGATGGTGTGTAGGGAAACAAAAGTAGTCTTTATTCCCAAGGTAGGAAGAACAGACTACACAAATCCTAAGCCTCTCCGCCCTAACGGCCTAACCAGTTTCTTATTAAAGACACAGAAAAGTTGGTGGATCGACATATTAAGGAAGGAATAATGATGCAATATCCCTTACATCCTTTTCAATTTGCCTATCAGGCAGGAAAATCCACAGATGCGGCACTAAACCGACTCGTCACAAGAGTCGAAAACGCGCTGTTGGGTGGACGATCTGCCTTAGGAACTTATATCGATATCGAAGGGGAATTCGAAAACACGTCTCACGATTCGATATGCTATGTTCTACAACGACGAAGCTCTGAACCGACAATAGTTACAGGGATCCGAATAATGTTAACTGAGAGAATAATATATGCTGAGCTTAACAATGTAACTGTAAAGCACTCTCAAATAGAGGCTGTCTACAGGGAGGAGTGCTTTCGCCTTTGTTGTGGAGCCTTATGGTGGACAGCTTGTTGAGTGAACTGAATGATGCCGGTTTGTATACACAGGCCTATGCTGATGACCTAGTCATTTTGTATCCTGGTCGCCATGTTTGAAACCTGGAGGATCCAATGATGCAGGCCCTCCGGATTGAGGAACGATGGTGCCGCAGGAAGGGGCTTGGAATAAATCCGGACAAGGCCGAGATGGTACTATTCACAAAAAAGAGGAGACTTCCCACAATTACATTGGTGGGAAGGACTCTTCAACTTAAGGCGACAGTATAATACCTGGGAGTAATTCTGAACTCACGACTGAGCTGCAATGATCATATTGAGGCTCGAACCAAGAAAGCCATATGTGCTTTCTAGGCTTGTAAATGCGCTTCTGGATGTACATGGGGACGGACACCTAAAGTGCTATTTTGGATATACACTATGGTGTGGATCCATGATAACGTACGCCGCTATTGTATGGTGGCGTAATACAAAAAAAGCGCAAACACATTCTACAACTTAATAATTTCAGGGAATGGGTTGTCTGGGAATATTGAGTGCGATGAGGACTGCTCCCACGTGGGCTCTGGAAGTCTTGGTGAACCTACCTCCTCTTCACTTATACTTATATTTATAGAGAACGAGGCCCTGAAGACTGTTTATCATCTAAGTTCTCTGGGACATCATAGATTTCGAACGGGTGCTACTCAGGTGTCTAAGAAAGCGCGATGGAGAGGTGTCCATCACTCCCCATGCAGACAGATCTATACTATACGAGGGGAGATGAAAGTAACAACCGTTGACATTTTATTATTCTAATTTATTAATTAAAATTCAGAAATTTGAATTTCTATATTGTTATACGAGGGAACATGAAAATAATAACTGTTTATATTTTGTTAGTGTAATTTATTAATCAATATTCAAAAATTTGAATGTAATACAGACTAACCTTTGACTTTATAGTTAGACGTTTTATCTTTATTTCAGGATACATTCTTTCCGCCACTACCAGTTTTTCTATCTGTTCTTTCTTCCTTTCACTAACAGTTATTTAAGGAGTTCTTCTTCTAGAGCTTTTTCTTATTCTTTTTCTACCTACGTCAGTAAATCTGATTTGATCAGATAATCTTATGTTTAGTTAAGTTTTCTTTTTCTTTGATCATTGATCATCAATCAACTTCCTATATTGCAGCTTTTGATAAAATTCATAAAGAAAACCTTCAAGATACACGATTGATGATTGATGGTTAGAGTTCTGAATTAATAATGTGTGACCAATAATTTATTTTAATTACTTCTAAGTGGTTTGATAATTGTGTTGTCGTAAGCGTGATCACAATTTACAAACGCCTGCGGCGTAAAACTTAGGGTTACGTTAAATATTCCTAGTGTTACTATTATTATTACCGTTATTTTTTTCTTTTAAGCCGCAGGTGTAACACCTTGTAAAGTAGCGCATAGCTCGTAATTACATAGTTTTTTGTGGCTCTGAAACTCCAATATTTTCACTTGTTTTTTTACGATTTCAATACTCTGGAAATCTTTGTACAGAATATAGTTAATAAATGTTTGAATATATATTCCGATTATACTTTTATTTATTTATTTATTTTTAATCTTTACGCATTTGCCTAAGTGGATATCGCAGGAAAAGCACCTACGGCAGTTTGCAGTTCAGCTGGTTTAGAGCTGCTGGTACGAGTGTAGTAAATGTGCCAATTTTCTCAGCATGTTTAAACTTTTTAGGTTTTTTTTTTCTGTCCGATTATTAGTATATTCTGCCATATTTTTAGCAAAATATTATATATAGTTTTATCTAGAATGTGCTATATTCCAAAATGTGGGAGAACGGAAAGTGGTAACATTTAAAGAAATAGGTCGGAAAATACGGTGTGAAAGTGATTATTCTTCTCGTTTGGAAACTGCGAGACTGACAAGAAACTTCAAATTTGTGTTCTATGATTCCATATTATGTAGAAAACTGGGTATAAAATTCGGTGTTTTCACTGTTGTAAACAACTACTCACATATTAGTTAAAAGAAAATACTTCATACCATAAAGCGAGTTTTGAAGCACTAATTACAAAAAGCGTATTTTTAAAACTAACTTTTGCCAAATTTAACAATTATTTTTTCCAAAAATTATATTGGAAGCATGAAATGGTTTTTAAATATTTTAACATAATTTTAGTACAAAGGTTTTTAGGAGAATCTGGATGGTGGATTTGAACTTAAAAAATTTTAATATGTTTTTTTTTCCAAAATTGACCCACTTACTTCGCGAGTCAAAAATATTATATAAATTCAGATTTTTGCTTTTATTTTCTTTTGCATTTACACCTCCTAATGTTACCAAAAAGATGCCGAGGTACAATAAGCAATATATACAGTGTGATCAGTAAACTTCGCATCATATGGGTTTTTTTTATTAATATCTTTATCCGAAATTTGACTTTGTGATCAATTTCTGCTTCGATCGAGATGAAACTTAACAAAAAAAAATAGTAGTTACGTGATTAGCATTATCTGCCACTTTTTAATTTTTTCCAAAGAAAGTTCAAAAGTGGGGTTATATCTCAAAATATCGAAAAAAGGTAGAAACAGTTAATCTAAATGCAATTTTTAGTTCATATGCAAAATTTTCGCTGTACGAGGATAGTTCGATAAGTTCTCGGCCTGAAACAGAGAGGGCGCTAGTAGGATCAAATAACTATAATATTGTGTAAGCATCAACCTTGAGATGACGCCCTGCAAAGTTTTAGATGTTTGCGTTCAGTTGCTTGTTTGTGGCAATCAAGTGAAAGATGGATAAAATTGAAGTTCGAACGGTTATAAACTACTTTGTTTTAGAGGGCTTAACTCCTACGGACATTAAAAATGAGTTAGATTATACTTTAAATGATTCTTTTCCTTCATTTTCGACAGTAAAAAAATGAACTGCTGAATTTAATCGAGGTCGTGCATCAATTGAAGATGATGAGCGCTCGAGACGCCCAAAAACCGCTACAACTAACGAAATTGTCACAAAAATTCACAATGGCATACTTCATGATCGCGGACTGAAATTACGAGAGCTTGCTGGTATAGCAAACATCTCGATAGATTGTGTCCACTACAGTTTACATGATGTTCTTGGCAAGAATAAGATTTCTGCGCGATGGGTGCCGCGTTTGTTAACGTCGACCAAAAACACCTTCGAATGAATACTTCGCAAGAGTGTTTAGACATATTCAGGCGCAATCCTGCTGAGTTTCTTCGACGTTTTATAACTGTAGATGAAACATGGATTCACCATTAAACGCCAGAGACAAAGCAGCAGTTTAAACAGCAGGTGAAAGTGCACCAAAAAAAAGAAAAAAAGGTTCCTTCTGCAGGAAAGTCATTGCAACAGTTTTTTGGGATTCACATGGTGTGGTGCTTATAAACTATTTAGAACAAGACAAGACCATTACCGGGGAGTATTATGTTTTACTACTGGACCGTTTGCAGCATGTGATTAAGACCAAACGTCCACGTCTTGCTAAAAGAAAGTACTCTCTCATCAGGATAACGCGCCTGCACACAAATCTATTTGTTGCTGCAAATCTCTATGACCTACATTTCGAAATGCTTCCACATCTGCCATATTCGCTAAATCTGGCTCCCATAGATTAGTTTCTCTTCCCAAACTTGAAAAAATGGCTCGCTGGACGAAAATTCCCTTCAAAGGAGGCCAGAGCCGCTTATTTTGCAGAGTTGGACAAATCGCATTATACTACGCGTATTAAAATGTTAGAACATCGTTGGTCTAAATGTATTGAAGTACAAGGAGACTATGTTGAAAAATAAATAAAAACATTTTCAAAAATCTTGTTTTCTTTATCAGGCCGAGAACTTATCGAGCCATCCTCGTATAAGGTAATTTAGATTTTTTTGCCCATTTTTTTGTAAATTACACTACTGTTGTAAAAGAAGACTAAACGCAACCTACATAAACGTCTTAGTTTTGACAATTCTTCGTCCCAGACATATTTTGTTTAAAGTAGTGTTTTTCTGCGAAATCCAAATTGGGGTAATAAAATTTGGTCACATGTGATGCAAAGATTATTTGTTTTTGACCCTGTATAAGGTAACTGCATAAAATAACTATTTTTGAAAACGTAGTTTGTGTTTAAAAGTAATACACACTATATAATTAAGACAAAAAAGTACACAGTGTTATCACTTAAGTCTGCATTGGGTCGAAAATAAATTTTTATTTAACTTTACGTAAAGTTTATCTAGTTTCAACAAGTCTTTTCAATTAAACTATTTTCTTAATATTAATGTTTTACTTTTAGACACAAACTACGTTTTCGAAAACTGTTATTTTAACGTTACCTTATACAGGGTCAAAAATAAATAAACTTTGCATCATAAATGACCAAATTTTAATAGCCCTAGTTGGATGTTATAGAAAAATACACATTTAATATGGCACTACTTTAAACAAAATATGTCTGGAATAAAGCTTTATATAGATTGTGTTGAGTCTTATTTTGCATCAGTGGTGCAATTTACAAAAAATTGGGAAAAATCTAAAGTATCTTATATAGCTGAAATTTTGCATATGCTAAAAATTGCATTTAGAAAAAAATTTTTTTCTAATCATTGTTTTCGATATTTTGGGATGTAACCACTTTTTTTTTGGAAAAAAATTTGACAGATAATGCTAATCACGTGACTACTATTTTTTTGATTAATTCTTATCTCGATCGAAGCAAAAATTATTGCCAAACTCAAATTTCGAATAACTATAATAAAAAAACTATTAATAAAAAACTCCCATGTGATGCAGACTTTACTGTATATAGAACTATCCCAATTAACAACATTTTAAATTGAGTATAATAGTTGCTTATAATCTGTTTAAAAATCCATCTTTCATTACTCGTAACTTTGCAACCAATTTCCTGAATTTCAAAAATAAACCCGTGTTGAATAGGAAATTAAAATACGGTTTAAATTTAGTTATCTCATTTTCTGTTAGGAATTTGTTAGCCATAGTTTCCTGAGCACTTAAAAATTTAAATCAAAAAGGGAGATATACGATGATTTATTTAAAAGGTAAATTAATTCTATATAAACTCGATGAGGTAGTTGTGGCATTACCAGGATTTAAAACTGCATTTTTCGCCACTCATTATGCCCAATTTATTATCAAAAACTTTAAAAAATTTCGTGGCGTTGACAAAATAATTAATATACCTTTTAAGAGGCAAAATGATTCCAATACTAATTAAATTTTTTCTAGTTTATTGAAGCCCTAGAGCTAGTTAACTTTTGACACTTCAATTTTCTATAATAATATAAGCGATACTATTTAATTTATATTATATATGTTGATGTTTTATTCCAAATTTAACATGAAGAAAATATTTACATCCCCCCTCCCCCAAGAAAATAAAAATAAAAAAACTTTGTCGTACGAAATGTAGAGAAAATCTTTAAATACCAAAGTTATCGGAAATCGAATGGGACATTTTATAGTGATCATGAGCGAAAGCTTGAAAGTAAATTTCAATTTGAATTTTTTCAATAGAATTCATTAAGGTGGATCAATGTTGGATTTCTGCCTTGAGCAGTCAGATTATCAGTGGATCATGCCTTGATCGATCCGATTATCGGTAGAGCATCCCTCAACAGGCTATAGATATGAAATTGATCTTGCCTCAATAGACCAGATGTGAAGTTGATCTTGCATTAGTAGGACAAATGTGAAATGGAACTTGGCATGATCAGACGGATTGACTATGGATCTCGCCATCTCCGCTTTTTATTTCTGAGTTAAAAATTATGGGTTTTCATTTTAAAAGTCCTCTTTACTTTGAAACGACCTTCAAAAGCACTATCAAGGTCATCATTATATGCCCCGTTCGATTTCCTTCAACTTTTGTATTTAAAGATTTTTTCCACATTTCGTTTTGGCGTATTCAGAACTCTTTCATGATTCAGATGTTAGAAACATTATGGCTCTTTTTAACCGACTTCTAAAAGAAAGATGCTCTCAATTCGTCGACTATGTATTTTTTTATGTATGTACACCGAATACTCCGGAACGGCGGCACGGCACCGATTTCAGTGATTTTTTGACGTTATGTTCAGGAAGTTGCTGCGGTGGTCTCATATTTTTTTTAACGAAATTGATACAGTAGAATCCAAGATGGCGCTTACAATATGGCGGCCAAAAAATTGGGGTCGTACACAAGAATCTGAAATTATTTTAAAAAAATTCAATATGGCGGACAGAAAACATTAATTTTGTACGATTTTCTCCAAAATTGGTGTAGAGGAGTTTACAAGGTCGCACATAATGAATCCAAAATATTTTTGAAAAATTTAATATATATTGGATCCAATATGGCGGACCAAAATATCGATTTTGTGCGATTTTCTCCAAAATTGTTACGGGAGAGTTTTAGGGGTCGCATATAACGAATCTAAAATTATTTTTTTTAAATTCAGTATGGTGGACGAAAAAATCAAATTTATCCGATTTTCTCTGAAATTGGTATGGGGGCGTCCTCGGGATCGCACATAACGAATCTGAAATTTTAAAAAAATTCAGTATGGCGTATCTAATATGGCGGATAAAAAATTTAATTTGCCCAATTTTTTCAAAATTGATTTGGAGGAGTTCTTGGGATCGCACATTACCAATCTAAAGTTATTTAAAAAAGTTAAGTATGGCAGATCCAAGATAGCGGATTAAAGATTCTACATCTCTCGATTTTTCTAAAATCAGTATTCAGGAATTCTTGTTATTGCTAATTAAGAATTTAAAATATTTTTTGAAAAACTCAATCTTGCGGATTCAATATGGCATTCTAAAAATTTGACATTTTTCCATTTTCTCCAAAACTGATATAGGGGGGTGTTGAGGGTGTAAATTATGAATTTAATAGTATTTTTTCAGGATTCAAAGTGGAGAATCTACTATAGAAGATTAAAAATTTGACATTTTTCGATTGTATTCGAAGGTGGGACTGAATTGTTTTTGAGGATGTAAATAGTGAATATAAAATTAATTTAAGAAAATGTAATATGTCAGATACAATATGACTGTTTAGAAATTTTATATTTCCAGATTCCATCCAAAATTGGTATTACGGAGCTTTGAAGGTTTAGATTTAGATTAGATTAGGACGTTAAAGTTTTTTTTTGAAATTCAATATGGCGGATCCAATATGGTGGGTTGAAAATTTGACCTTTTTCGCATTTTTTCAGATTTGGTATTAGGAAGTTTTCGGGGTCGTGTACTATGAATATGAAATTAATTTTTTACACCTGTTAGGTTTATTAGGTACAATACGGGGCCTATATTACCAATTTAAAATTAATTTGAAATTTAAGATAGTGAATTTACTATGACAGACTAAATATTTGATTGACACAATTTCACCGGTATTTGAAGAACTCGAAGAATCAAAGAATTTTTAGGGCTTCATTTTCGGACGATTTACAACTTTGAATAAAATGGGTACTTTTTGCCACCTTGAAGTCATTGCGAGGTACATTAATCTCGGTTAGTACTTAGTTCAAATAATTTATGAATATTATAATGAAAGCAAAATTAATCTTATTTATTTCATTTAGAAATAATTTGGCGTCGACTTCAAAAATTTCAATTATATATAAAAATTTATAGTTATTTTTCACTTTTTAACGCACTTTTAGAAATCGATTCAATTTTTTTCATAATTTTATTTTTAATAACAGCTTTCAAAATCTCATTGATTCCTATCCAAATAATTTTCAACTTTTCAAAATTAATACTATCATTTTGCTTCGAAGGCAAGCTCTCATTTTCATGGAAATGAGGATAATAAGATAGAACCTGTTGAACTTTCTCGTTATGAATTCTCACTTGATCATATTATTATAGTTATAGATTATTTTGAAACATTCGAAACATATCTTGTAATCAACATGGCCCGTTTTATTCATTTATATATTTTTACCTACGTCATTCAACTCGAGCAAAATTCAAACAACTAATACACAGAAGAAATTAGTAATTTTAAACATAACTGAAAATTTACGAATCAACATCATTCTAATTATACGTTAGTATCTACAAAATTATTACTTTTAACCTATAAAACATTAAATCTGAATAAAATACATCAAGTTGTGCTATTAAAACATAAATGGGTTTAATGGACAGCCATGGTACACAGTTTATAATTTTATTATGTATTCCGTAGGCATTCTTGGTAAAAAAAAGCTCTAAAATAAACATAGATATATCTTCTATTAAATCAATCAGGCTAGAACTATTAACTATCTTCAAGGAATTATCAAAATGACCATAATATTTAAAATTGTTAGGCCACGATTGTGCTGCCTGTTACATTCAAGAGTCTTGTTTTGATCAGAAAAAAAAAATATTAAAATACCTTAATGGACCAGTAATGGGTTCGGGTGATTGAAAAATAACAGCTATGGGTATATCGTTGGATTCTTCCCAATAGGTGGTCAATAAGTCCTCCAAAGTTGGGTACAGTACCCATTTTATAGGCGGAACTTTTTCATTTCCATTAATTTGTTCCCAGAGAAGATCGACCGTCTTCAAGAAATCCTAAAAAAATAATATTTACTTGGTAAATAACAAAACATGAGAACATAATATTAAATTACTTAGCATACATATATGCCATACTATTTTAGATTATGGTTCGAAAATTGCCATGGATTAGAGCAAAAATATATATTTACTTATGATATTGGATAAAAGTGGAGCAAGAAAAATATGTGCTTGTATTCCATAGCTAATTTTAATGAAATATTATCATCCTAACCTCAGTAATTAATATTTCATAAAATTTTGGTTAACTTTATCATCCGGTCAAATGGGGATTCAATCTCGGAATGAAAGATAATAAGCTATAAGCTAGTATAAATCTTTGTTATGATATTTTATAAAATACGAAAGCTCTCACGCTTTTGGTCAAGTTAAAAATCATGATTCTTGGATTTAGACCATGTCAAATTGGAATTATTATCCGACGTTCCGCCTACGATTGCACGAGTCATCTTTAGGGATCTTTACTTCACAAGATTCTTATTCTTCTTTCCTGGTTTTACAACTCTGGGTGAGTCTTAGCCGCATCCATTATCGCCCTCCATCTCCTACGGTCTTGTGCTTCCATTTCCCACTGCTGGACTCGAATCCTATACAAATCAGCTTCGACGGCATCCTTCCATCTTTTCCTGGGACGGCATATCGATTTTCTACCATCTGGTCTCTCAAAGAATACTGTTTTCAATAATCTATGGTCCCCTGATCTTACCACATGGCCTGCCCATCTTATTCTATTGGCTTTTATACTTATGGCAGTGAAACTTGGACCCTCAATCAACGGGAAATAAATAAATTACTCATATTTGAAAGAAAGGTTCTTAGAATGATATTTGATCCCCAAAGAGATGAAACAACAGACAATTGGAGATGACGCCACAATGCTGAATTGGCAACACTGTATGGCAGTGAAAACATAGTCCACGAGATTAGAACGCTGAATGGCTATCGAGGAGCAATAGTCCGGTATTTATACCGGTATTTTAACCCGTATCTCTATTAATATTATTTGGATATTTACAAATTTCGATTGATTCTCTAATTTTACGTTTAAAGAAACCAGGCATTGATGACCTTAGTTTTTTTTACATTAAAAGTGTGACCGGAGCAATGCTGGTGTTCAGCAACTGCAGATTGTACATACACTTTACCACAAGAGCAAAGTGTCTTGTAAATGCCTTCTGTTCGAAATGAAATTGCGTCCTTTGGAGACTTCAAACATTGTCCAGCTTTCTTACATGTATTGAAAATTGTACGAATATTTGATTTTTGGAGCAATCTAACAATCTTGTCGGTGGTTCCGTGTAGGTAAGGTAAGACAACACTGTCCATAGAAAGTTCATTTATGACATTTTGTTGAGGAGTTGGGTTTTTATATTTATTAATAGAACGTCTTATATCTTCAGCGCAATATCCGTTGCCTCTCAGAGCATTAGTCAGTTTTTCTGTTTCTGCTTTGAATGATTGTTCTTCACATATTAAAAGTGCTCTATGTACCAGAGAGTTTATGGCGGATTATTTTTGAGAAGGATGATGGTGTGACGTTGCATTAAGATATCGATTTTTATTTGTTGGTTTTCTGTACACAGAATGTCCTATTTGCCATTGTCTTTCCTTCGTACTAGTACATCACGAAATGGTAGGGCGCCATTTGATTCAGTTTTCATAGTGAATTTTATGCTAGGATGTTGTTGATTTAGATGATCCAGGGAATTATGGGGGTTATCTGCACCATGCGGCCAAACTATGAACGTATCATCTACATATCTGTACCAAAGTTTAGGTTTTATAGGAGCAGAAGACAAGGCGTTTTCTTCGGAAGCTTCCATGAAGATGTTAACTACCACGGGTGATAGGGGAGAACCCATGGCCACTCCCCAAATCTGCTCATAGAAAGTTCCTTGAAAAGTAAAATAAGTAGTTCCTCAAAAGTCCTTCGAATTTTCTTTTTTGTTTCATAGTGTCTTGTTGATGGATCTTTTCTGCTTGGACGTAGGTGATTTTTTCCAGCGTTGCAAATTTGTCCTGTTCCATTAGAGATGATAATCTTAGATGTAATTTATAGAGATTACGGGCATTTGTATCTAAATCACGACGCATTGCCTTGATCCTTTCTCTGACTAGGGATGTGTTTGCATGTTTGTAGATATTTTAGGCACTCCCGGAGGTTATGTGGTATTTCATCTGCAACGATTTTGGTATTACATTTTCGTCACGACATCTTAGAAGAAAGGTTAACTGGCATATCATCTTCATCTTGCTGCTGCGGCGATCGCCAATGGGTTTTGCATCTTTTTTGATATCATCCACATAGAGATTTGCTAATAAAGAACGAAAAAATAAATAAAAGCATGTCTTATTTCTACTTATTTTACTTTTCAAGGAACTCTCTTCGAGCAGACTTCGGGATGCGATGTGTTAGCTAACATCTTCATGGCAGCTTTCGAAGAAAAAGCCTTGTCTTCTGTTCCTCTAAAATCTAAATTTTGGTGTAGATATGTAGATGATACGTTTGTAGTTTGGCCGCGTGGTGTAGATAACCTCCATAATTTCCTTTATCATCTAAATCAGCGACATCCTAGCATAAAATTGACTATGGAAACTAAATCAAATGATGCCCTTTCCTTTCTTGATGTACTAACATAAAGGAAAGAAAATGGCAAATGGCATTTTGTGTACAGAAAACCAAACACCATCATCCTTCTTAAAAACAATCGGTCATAAAATCTTTGGTACATAGAGCACTTTCAATATGTGACGAACAATCACTGAAATCTGAAACAGAAAAACTGACTAATGCTCTGAGAGGCAACGGATATTAGACTGAAGATATAAGATTATTAATAAATATAAAAACCTAACTCCCCAACAAAATGTCATAAATGAACCTGCTATGGGCAGTGTTATCTTACCTTACATACACGGAACCACCGAAAAGATTGCTAGATTGCTCCGAAAATCAAATATTCAGACAATTTTCAACACATGTAAGAAAGTTGGACAATGTTTGAAGTCTCCAAAGGACGCAATTCCATTTCAAACAGAAGGCGTTTACAAGATACCTTGCTCTTGTGGTAAAGTGTATGTAATCCACTAGGATTAAAGAAAATGAAAGATGTATAAAAAAGAAACAAATTGTATAATCTACATTAGCTGAACACCAGCATTGCTCAGGTCACGCTTTTAATGTAAAAGAAACTAGCATCAATGCCTGGTTTCTGTAAACGTAAAATTAGAGAATCAATCGAAATTTGTAAATATACAAATAATATTAATAGAGATACGGGTTACAGTCTACATCACATCGTAACGCTGGATCACGGTTCGCTGAGCACCGGTCGGGTAAAAATACCGGGCTGTTGTTCTTCGGTAGTCACTCAGTGTTCTAATCTCGTGAAGTAAAGATCCCTGAGGATGCTTCGTGCAATCGTAGGCGAAATGTTGGATAATTATTCCAGTTTGTCATGGTCTCAACCAAAGAACCATGATTTTCAACTTTTATAATTTAGCTCAAAAGTCTAATAGTATCGCATGTACGTGAGTCAAGATATACAAGGTCAAAAATCACAGAACCCTTTTTTTGTAAATACCTTATTTTTTGCTCTTAATCTCAGTTGGAGCCATGATAAAGTTGTAGAACATGAAATTCTCTACCTTAAGCGACTTTATATACAATTAACCGATGATGTTTTCTTGCTTACTTTAAATGGAACACCCTATATGGTATTTCATTTCAATGATTTAGTTGAAACTAATACTATGATATTTCAAAAGTCAGCAACGGTATCTGAAGTAAAAAGATAGAAGCAAGTGTACACAATTACTAGCGGGGTGATCATATGTAAGTTTGTGAATTTACATCACAGGCAGTGATGGATGCAACTTTCTAGAGTCCATTTTATACCGCATATGATCAATGATGCTCCAGCTGGAACTTTATGTCTAGCTGGACAAACCAAAAAAATGAACCGAGAGTTGTTTGTGTAGACACTATAGCAGATCCACATAAATTAAAAGCTTAAATAACGCAATTCCAAAAAAAGCTAAATCTGTTGGTAATAGTGAAGTAAATACGTATACAATGTGGCCAAGCTAGTGTTTTTCAATATGAAAAATATCGTAACTTAAGATATAATATTAAAAAACAAATTGATAATCAGTCCTCTTTGTATTTAATAGTAGGAGAGCCCAAGCGGGGATTTTGGGATTTATGCAAGCTCGGCAGAATACTATAAAGGAAGAAAGTTTGTACCCTGTTATGAACTATCAACCTATTGTAAACCTTAAATATAGGGGGGTGCGTCTAGGGCAGCCGATCAGATTAGTAAAAAAAAATCGATCCTTAAAGTAACTCGAGCTCGTCAGATTAAGACAAGGTAAGTTGATTACATGCAGAAAAGTGTACATTTCAATATTCTTACGATTTTAGCGTTTTTAATGGAAATCATGTAAGGATCTCGGAAACAATATAATCTGACGATTTTCGCAAGCCGAAAAAGCTAATTTCATCAATCAAGTGTAGTACGTGCAGATGCTGAGAATAATGTATTTCCCACTCTGCGCCTCTCTCCCCTTTTCACTCTTTCTCTATTTCTCACTCTCTCACACCGTCCCCACACTACTTTCTGCCGCCATGATGTTATTTCAGCTGATCACAATAACGCGTTTGTGTTCTTAGATGTATAATGTTTGTTTATTGTATTTTCAAAAAGTTTAGTGAATTAAATACGGTAAGTTTTATATGTATTGCTACAATGAGTGATAATAGTGATAAAAGAGTGAACTGTGTATTTTGTGGTCAAGAAATACATGAAAAATTAATAAAATTTACACCAGAAACATTAAAAAAATGCATGGTGATTTTGGAATTTCGCCTAACCAAGCCGGTTTAAAGAAAATCACACAGCACCTACACTGAAATTGAAATTTCAGAGGAAAAATCATTAAATGACGGCTATCACGCGCAGTGTTATTATGATGCTTGTCACTTGCCCCCCTGCCAATCAGAGCTACGGCAACAATTATTACGAACGCAATACATCGCATGCTTATGGAAGAATGCCCACTTTCGAATCGTCACTGAGATGTCACCAACAGATTTCGGGTGGAAAAATGGGGATGGAAAGTTGGAGATGACGGTTCGTTGGAAATCAACTCCCAGAAGCATATGAAGATATTGTCATAACACCTGACATTTTAGGGAATACTCCAGATTCAGGTATGTTCTCTTTTTAAAATACTATTACTATCATGAAATAAACTAAATATTGTTAAATATCATAACCATTTCTGATTACAGATACGCAAGATGTAGATGAAAATGACCAAAGTGATTCATTCGAACTCCCGATTCCACTGATGACGATGAAGTAATCTTCTTTTTGAAATTTTTTTTCATTCAACATTCTTCTCATAAATACATGATAAAATTGTACATGCATATATTTTTTTATGACATTATATATTATTTGCTGTTCATTGAAATTATTCGGTCCATTAATAAAAAAAAAATTAGACTGTCAGATATAAAAAATTCCTCTACACAATTGTCAGATTATAGGTCTACACGATAATGACATCATGCTGAACCGACTGTATATAAATCTGACGCGCTCAAGTATATCAAGGTCAGGTTTTTTTTACACTTTCAAAAATCGGCTATGAGTTTTAGTTGCGTCAAAATCGTCAGTCTTTCTAATATGACATCTTTAAGGGTTCACTTAACATTCTCCTTGAATATCTGACGCGCTCGAATAACTTTTTTTTTCTAATTTTTTCCACCCCTTCGTGAGGCTACCCTCAACTAGCAAGCCGTCAGATTAACATCCCTCCGTTACCAGAAACAGGTTACGCGTATACATTGTTAATGTCTGACGCGCTTGAGTATGTCTTTGTGACTGATTTTTTTTACATTTTTGAAAATTTATACTCGCTTTCCCCACCAGTATTGGAGCATACATCATACAAACTTTTTTTCTATTTAGCATCTAATCTTCACAATCCAATAGGTCGCGACAACGCTCGAGTAATTACTCATTTAGCCTCTTGGGCTCCCCTACTATAAGAAATAATAATAATAAAGAGAGAATAATGTAAATTTTGATCCCAGCAGTTTTTGGATGTATGTTAACTCTAAGAGTAAAAGGTATGGTATGCCTTATGACTGAGAATCATTGGAAGAGCATGGACCTATTGCTAACGTTTTTGCAGAGTATTTCGGTTCATTGTTTGAGTTGTCATCAGTGTCTAACGGCGAACCTATAGATATTAATAGCTGGGGAAATTTGAAATTTTCTTTAACATCAGAGGATACTGTAAAGAAAAATATTAAAAAACTAAAACTCAAAAAAAGCACAGGAGAGGATAATATTCCCTCATGTATCTATACAGGTTGCTCGGACTTTTTAGCGACCTCTATCGCTCATATTTTTTAAGTTGCCCTAAAAACAAAATTTTTCCCAGTAAACTAAAGATAGCAATTATTTCTCCAATATTTAAAGCTGATAAACAAACAAATGTTGAAAATATAGATCAATTAGTATACTTAATTCACTTGCTAAGATATTTGAGATGATCCTTTCAGATGACATTGTAACCAACATCACTCATAAAATACTAAAACAACAACATGGATTTGTAAGTGAAAGGTCCACAGTAAAAAATTTATGTGTGTTTACAAATCATGCCTCGGAGGCTTTTCATGGCGGGAAGCAGTTGAATACAGTGTATATTGATTGTGCAAAGGCGTATGATAAGGTAGATCATCGGGTGTTCTTCTTGGTTTGGCATAAGTCACTCGAATGCGACAACCGCATATTTTAACTCCATCGCAAGCCTTGATAGCAACTGCAGCATTTTTTTTATCTCTGTAAACAGCAAATCCAAAACAGGAGATACTATTACTTAACTAGATTTCTTTAAGTTCGCCATAAGGAGCAAAGACTTTATCCAAGCCGCTTCTTCGAACTTCATCATCTATATTAGCAATATGAAGTCGATAGCCATCAGGATCTCTGTCGGGAACAGTACTGTAAACACAATGGTTTTTTGCCCCCTTGACCACACTTTCAACAACAAATCCTATTTCTGCCACAAAAGATTATGTTTTTGTTCTCATGTGTTTTTCGTTTGTTTAAAAATTTTTACTCCCTGATTAGCCTCGAGAAAATTTCTTCTTTGATCTTGCGATAATCTCGGGAAACTTTGACTCTTCTTATGATTCTTCCTTGATTCCTTCTATTTGGCTATTTCAAACTGAAGGGCATAAGCAAGAGCCTCAGAAATTTTCTTCAGTCAGGCCAGGCGTAAACCTTCAATAAAACTATTTACTGCTAACTCTTGCTTTATTTCTTCTGGATAGATTCGATAAGTCAAATTTATTAGTCTCTTTACATCTGCCTCGTATTTTTGAAGACTTTCGTTGTATTTTTGTCCCCTTCCTTGGAATTAGGCTTCATAAACTTCTTGGATATGGGCTTACCCATAGCGCATCTCCAGAAAAGTAACAATAAACTCATTCTGTTTTTCTCCGGGAATGTTACGAACAACTTCCATAGCTTCTCCTCGTAGTGCTAGAACAAGAGCGCGTGCTTTCTCTGGTGAATTCCAGTTATTGCCAGTAGCGGTGGCTTGGATTTTATGGACATAGGTAAGCCAAGGTACTTTGCCATCGAAGGTAGGTGGCTTCATCACACTAGTTACAGGAACATCATCTACCTTTATTATACCTGTACTGGCTACCTTCTCGATTTGCAAATATAATTGTTGTACCTGTTTCTGAATTCCCGTCACCTCATGTTATACTTCGCCATGTACATATTCTTTAATTTTGCTAATCTGTTGCATTTTTTTTTCTAAGCGCTTCATATATTCTTGATTTTTCTTAAGTTCCTGTCTCATATTCTCCAGGCTTGTTTTTAGTTCTAGTTTTATATCATCTTGGCTTGTCTTTAATTCCTGTTTCATATCGTCATGGCTTGTTTTCAGTGTCATCAATTCTTGTTTCATATAATCTTGGCTTGTCTTTAATTCTTATTTCATATTGTCTAGATTTCTCGTCATATCTTTTTGGCTTATCTTTAATTCCTATTTCATATCGTTTTGATTTTTCATCATATATTTTTTCAATTCTTATTTCATCTTGTATCATCATCAGTATCTGATTTAAACTAGTTTGAAGTTTTTCTTCCATTTTTTTTCTTTTTCTTGATTTTCACTGGCATACAATTTCAGTTCACTTTTTTTCTAATTTTCTAACCTGAACTAACCTCTTCTGGATTTGGTCCCACTTCTGACACCAATTTGATCTGGACGGCCGGTATTTATACACGACTGTTTTGCTTCGATTCAAGTTGCATCGACGAACTTTCAAACTAAACTGTTCACGAAAGCCGATCTAGAGCCTTTATATACCCTTTTTGACTAATACGAGAAGATTCCGCATTTTTCTAGAACTATTTTCATACTGTATAGTGTAATAAAAATAACGAGAAAGAGTGATTTGGCGATTTTTATCGGATTTAAGTCTTAAACCTTCTTATTGAATCTGGCTGGTAGATTTTTAATTCATTTTTGGTACCACATTTTCATGCATTCTTCATAATTAATTGATATACGACACTCATTTTAAAAATACCATATATACAGCAGGAACTATGGGTACAGACGGATTCTTATATTGAGTGAGTTTTTAATCAACGAAGAAAACTGTGCAATGAAAGTATGTGAATCTAGCTCAAGGTTTAATAAATTACACGGTTAAATGGATCATAGCTCCAACTTATACCGACTAGTTTGGATTAAATTAAAATTTGCACATACAGCTGACTGTGACATAAATAAGAAAGGAAAATTGAATGGCGACAGTTACACATAATATAAATTTTTAAAAATCGAAAATTATTTTTACTAAATTAAATTCAAAATTCAATAATTTTGCAGCTAACTAATTTTACCATTAAGTTGAAGAACATATATTAACGGAACCAGGTCAAACTATATTACTACAAGTGAGACACTGCAGTTTTTTAACAAACAAAAATAATTTTATTTCGAAATTTCCTTATTTCGAAAATTATGTTATTTTTATAAGTAAAATAAGAATATATAGTCGCTAAAACAAGAAAGTAAAATAAATTTAGGTTTAAATATTTTATGCGAAATAAAATGGATGTTATCCATTAACTATCGGTTACCACGTATTTTCAAGTAAATGTTTATAATAAAGGACATATATCCATTTCCCTTTATATCTTTATTTTAGGGAGAGTTCAATAATTCGATTGTTTCATATCTGATATACATAATAAATCAAAGTAAACGTAAACATGTTTACTTTATGTCGGCTAATAAATATTTATAAAAAATCAATATTTATTGCCTTCTACTTTGTAAAACCTGACAAACATTTACTATTAAATTAAAAAATTAATGTCCGATAAATTTCATAGAAAATTAAATAAAAACCAATAACGTGGCAGACAAGTGCAGTCAGCAACATCCAACTTTTATAAAATAGCTCCGTTAGTTTCTAAATGAATTCCAGAAAGATACAGTTCATGTTTAAGGAGTTTTATAACTTCAACGTTATTTTTTTAATATAACATTGAGGATAGTTAACACCAATCTATCATCAAATTGTTACTTAATTTCCAAAATAATTTAAAAAATATCATATTTTTAGAAAGTACTCGTTTGAGAACTTATATTTATATAAATTTAATCAAGAAAATTATTACTGTAGGAACTTTGCGCAACAAAATTGGGGCACAAACCAAAATATCCTGCAGCATATGTACACTGCAAAAGTATCATATATGATGCGGTAATCTGAAGTATAATAACTAGTCTTGCCAACACAAGAGCCAATCTCTCGAAAGTTCAAGACTAGCCTAAGCATGCATAACAGAAGCAACAAAAGTGTCCTCATGACCGAGATGGCATTAATTCTAACCCTAACACTTCTACTTATTAGTGGAGAATATGGCAAAGAAGACAACGTATAGAATGATGAGGGGTAGGGTCATTAAAGGAAGATCTCATCTGTCATCTAGAAATCAGCATATTTGAGACACGTTCCGAAAGAAGTTTAACCTTGTGACAGACTTTAACACAAAGTTGAGTTACAGTAGTGAACAGGATAGAAATACCACTGAGAAACTTTACAGAAATATCATTGAATAGTCTACACACGGTTCTAAAACAACGGTGGAAACCGAATAGTTATGTATAAATCAGGAAACAGATACTTCGACAGCCTGGGCAAATCGCCAAGTATTCTCCAAGCAGAAATTTACGATAGGTTTAGTTTAAGAACAAGAACTAGGCAGGAACGATACAGTTACCAATCTACTCATGCCGGGATACACTAGACTAGAAAAAAATAAAATAGTTGTCAAAAAATGGGACTGATACACCATTTTTAAGACCTGAAACTTTTTGCATAATTAGCAACAGTGCAATACTGGGAGAACTAAAAGGAGAGGAATAGAATGGGATCGAATTGTTAGACAAATCTACAAGAGATCAGACAAGTGAAGATACTTCTAAGGAACTATAAGCAGAAAAAATTCAAGGAATGTATTAATAAGTCAAAAATTGAGGGCACAAAGTAAGAAACTTGGACTAGCGATGAGAGAAGAATGCAGATTTTGCGAGGAAAAGGACGGAACCTCTCTCCACAATATTTCAGAAGCATTGCTTTACAAGATCCTAGGATGCAATACGTGAAGACGTATCGAATAACCTGCATTCTGAATTTCTTAAGAGAAATAGGAACAGAAAGTCTGCTTCAGTAGGCAAAGCGTCCCCAACGACTTCAGAAAGGGGCTCAATACATCGATCAGGTTGCAGTGCACACATTCCCGTCTCCACATATATACATACATATATGTCTGTAACGTTTGAAAACTAAAACCCACCACGACTCATAACACAACCAGGCCAATAGTCTCTGGTCGATATATCGTACTCTTACAAGTAACATAAATGATAATTTTCAGATAACTTTAAATTTAAAAGAGAGTTGTTTGACATTAATCTCATACTACTGCGTTTTTTCTGTTTTCGAAATATCCTTTTTTATTTGTAGACAAAAAAATCTATTGGGACGTTGAATAACAATTTTTTATACAATGGTTTTGTAAAGTAGCAGATAAATTCAATATAAAAAACATGGGTACTTGTTTCGGAAAAATCCTCGAACACGAAAAACTTTATTTTTAGTTTAGAGTTTTTTTGCGTTATACCGAAATAAACAGGGTAACTCAAGAAGGAGCAATGATGCCATCGATATTTTTTTTTTCAACTGTAAACCCCATTTTTTATTTCAGAATCAGAAAGGGCGCATTTTTTTACATACGACAAGGTAACTATCGAAGTCGATCAATAAATTATTTTTAAACATTGTCGATGACATCTGCGGTTATGTTTCATACTTCTTGACGTATTCGAACTTTTGGGACTTCTAAATTGTCGATATATATATATATATATATATATATATATATATATATATATATATATATATATATTTATATATATATATATATATATATATATATATATATATATATATCGATATCCTCTACTTTCCATTTCGGTACAGCTGTTTGAAATCCATTCTTCCGTGGCTTTCCTCATGTACTCCTTTAAGCTGGTGCCCAGTTCCAATCCTTTAATGGTATCCTTTCTTCGCTAATTCGTTGCATCTTTGCATACCATTTTAACCATTTTTCAGTTATATCTTTCATTATTCTATTTTTTACTTTCATTCTTTCTCTGATAGTCTCATTTCTTACATGATCAAGTAAAGTTAAACCTAAACATCTTCTCCATTTCTGTGGAAAAAAGTTTTTGTGACATATTTTTATCTATGCCCACACTTCTGACTAGACCTATTTTCTTTACTATATCTTTATTATCTTTTCCGTGTTCATCTATTGAAACTCCTAGGTATTCATATTGTCTAACGTTTTTTTTTTATTCCGCTTTCTGTTTCAATATCTTGTCTTGTGCCTCCTATAGTCATGTATTGTCTTTTGTATGTTTATCTTTAAACCTCATTTAATGAATTCTCCTATGGGTTTATTTATCATGTAAATCATGTCTTGCTGGTTTTCCGAAAGAACTACCTGATCATCTGCAAAGAGAATTATATACAAGTGAGTGTCCTCTTTCCATGTCCCCATGGGGCTACAGTTTCTTATCCACTGTTTTAAAGTGTTGCAAAGATAAATTTTAAACAGGGTTGAAGAGAGGCAGAAGCCCTGTTTAACCCCTTTTGTTTGTGAGAAAGCTTCAGAAGTTTGATTTCCAACCTTAACAACCGCTTGGTTTTCTCTACATAGTGTTTTTACAGCGTTTATATATACACTATTTATGCCTGCTTCTTTCATTGCGATCGATAAGTTCTACAAAGAGATGGAGTCAAATTCATTACGAAGGTCTATGATGATCTATGAAGCGTGAAGTTCTTTTCCTCTTGCTAGTCTCATTTCTGCCAGTTGTTTTATTGTAAATATATTGTCCATGCTCAGGTCGAAATTTACTTTGTTCTTCCAGTTCCGTGGCTTCATCTTCTATTCAGGCTGTTAGGACTCTGTTGTAAAGCTTTCCAATAGACGATGTAATACTAGTACCTCCATAATTACTGCAGTCTCTCCTGTTTCTCCTTTTATAAATGGGATTTATGTAAGAGCTCCTTGTGGTGGCGTGCTTAATTAACTCGATAGGTAAATCTCCTAGTCCTGGTGCTTTATTATTCTTCATTTTTCGTAATGCTGTTTTTATTTCATCTAATTTAATGGTATCTACTTCGTTAACCCCTGTTTCGTCTATATCTAGTTGCGTGTCTAAATACTCGCCACATTGTTCTTCAAGTAGATTATTATAGTAGTTTGACCTCTGTTCTATCTGTATGAGACTTATTTTTCTTCTTTCGTTTGTGTTTCGTCTAAGATTATTTGTAGTTCGCCAAGCTTTTTTTAATTTCTTTTTTCACTATATATTTATATCGATTATAGTTTTTTCGGTCTTCATCGTCTTTTGTATTTAACCACTTAAGATATAGGTTTTTCTTTTCTCCTACCAGTTGGGTTAAATCATCTGTCCACCAAGAATTCTTGTATTCCGTTCTATCTTTAACACCAAGGGCTTCTAGTGCTGCTTCGTGAATCTTGTGTTTTAAAGTTTCCTACATTTCCTCTGCTGCGCCGTTAATTTCTTCGTCTAATTTTTGTGCTAAACGTAGTTTGTAAAGGAAGCTAATGGATTCGTCTCTTAAGATATCTGTGTTATACTGCTTTGTGGCTTCCCTCTTGTTTTTTTTACTAGTAGGTGATCTGAACCACACACAGCTCCTCTCCAAACTTTTATATCATAGGGTATTATAAAAGTCTCCTATTTAATCAAAATATAGTCAATAATTGATTTTAAGTTTTTTGATTTATGTGTATGTCTCAGCGAATGTTATTCACAAAGCTCTATCCATCACATTCCATTTTCATTAACTACGTCCTATCCGTGTTGTCCAATTATCTTACTATCAAGAGATTTACATTTGTAAGAAAATTCCTGATTATTATTCTTATAGTTGTAAATTACCTGTCATTTCCGAATGCCATAGGCAACTAGATACATTTGTTTTATTTTCGTGATTACTTTTAACTTTAACATATACATTCTCTATCGGAATGTCTACAATATATCTCTATACGCGAATGCCACAATATTGTAATCCATATATTATTTAAAGCGGATTATAACTGATATATGAATAGTTCTATTGTCATTCCAGCAATATTTATTGAAAAGCTTAAGCCCGTATATATCCATTGTTTATTGCTTTTATCATATGTTAATGAGATAATATTTATGAAGGAAAGTTCTATAAATTTAATGATAAATAATCAAGCAGGAGAAGTTACATTGTTTTTTCTTTTGAATAATTGATAATTAAAAGATATTGGGAGTATGAGGATTCAGAAATCCTAACTTTTTGATTTATATCCAGGAAAAAGATGAACTTATAAAGCACTTCTACACCGATATCACTAACAAATACTACAGTAAACTGTTCTCTTTCAACTTTGTAGAACAGAATCTAATTTCGTAGTTGTTTATGAATGATAAAGTCCCTTTTTATCTCAGTAGTTTCATGAATAAGTAAAACTTTATGATTTGGAAATGGAAAGTTCAAGAATGGTTGACGAAAGACAGTTACATCCGATCAACTGTACCGATAGTTGTGGAGCGACTCAGAAAATTCTCGCGAACCATTTCTTTTAAATAAAAAACGAAACACTCTTGATCATAAATTGAGTACGACCATGCTGGAAAATTTTGTTCGTCTATTCTAACAAAATGAATCAGATATATGGTTTCAGCAACATGAAGTTACTTCCCAGAGGACGAGACAATAAAGTATCTTCTAATGGAATTATTTGATAAACAAATAATATAATATCTTTTTTGACATTTTTGACAGTTAGGGGTTATTTTTCACCCCCATGCAAGGGTAAATGTCAATAAAAATGGACCATAAATATATGGCAATTGCTACTTAAGGATAAGCTTAAATTATAATTAAACAACACATTTTTTTTTCAGATATCTTATAATTTGTTTTCATTTTTCTTGCATGGGAGTAATTTTCCCTTCTTGAAGGGATGAATTTAACAATTTTTTATGTCATTGATATTTTTTGGTGTTTTACGTGACCTAATCTTTAAAATGAGATAAGATAAACTTGTTTGTCTTCTTTCATTCTCGAGATATTAGATTTCTTCAACTTCGATAATTAATTTTTCAAGATTGAAACCGATGCGTATCTTGACACTTTTCCTAGAGCATTGTCTTGTCATATGTATTATTGAACACACTCTATGATTTCAAGAGATTTTTTATCGTCAACTTCATTTTTGACATTTGTCAAACTAATTCATGTTGCGTCAACAAGCTCTCAAACTATACTGTCCACGAAAGCCAATCTGAACCCTTTATATACCTTTTTGATCAATACCAGAAGATTCCCTAATTTTCTAGAAGTATTTCCATACTACATAGCGTAACAAAAATAAGAAAAAGGAGTAATCCGGTGATTTCTAGACCTTCTATCATAGGCGTTGCATATTAAAAATAAGGAAATAGAATTTATTAAAAAGTTCCAGATCTTCTTTCATCGACGTCTCATGAGAAAATTAAGAAAAGGTAAAATTAATTAAATAAATTACAAACTTGTAGAAAATAAACCTAAAACCGTACAAACTAGAAATAAACTGACACTATGAAATGTATACTGCTATAAAGTCCGTTACATTGCCCCCTTCCAAGTATTGATGGTGACGATCAACCTTCTTGATCTTGATAAGGAACCGATATGTCAAGTTCACAACTTTCATCTTCGCATGAAGGCTTTTCTGAATTCAATACACCAAATCGTTTAGTCGGGTCACTACGTTGTAGGGATATTCCCATGACTTCTGAACGTTCTTCTTGCGGAGTTTCTTTCATGGTCGCGGTCCCTCTCGACGTACTTTCGCGACGATGACCTGTAGAATGTTCTTCTTCCGTAGCCCCTTTCGCGGTCACGGGTCCTCCCGTCACATTCTCTACGGGCGTCGCGAGTACTCCTTCCATCTCTTCCGTAATGATTCTTTCTTCTATCGCTTCCACCAGCAGTAATTTCCGAACAATCTCGGTAAAAGTAACCGTTGTATCCGCACTGGTAACAACTCATATTATTCAAATGGTGCCGGCGACCCTGACCATTTCTTCTTGGTCTGGCATAAGTCACTCTAATGCCACAACCGCATACTTCAACTCCGTCGCAAGCCTTGACGCCAACTGCAGCATTTTTTTTATCTTAGTAAACAATAAATCCAAAACAGTGGATACTATTACTTAACCAGACTTCTATAAGTTCGCCATAAGGAGTAAAGATTTTCTCGTCGCTCCTTCGAACTTCATTACCTGTATTAGCAATATGAAGCCGATAGTCATCAGGCTCTCTGTCAGGAACAGTACCGCAAGTTCAGTGGTTTTGTACATGCTTCTCTTGACAACACTTCCAACAACGAACCCTATTTCTGCTACGAAAGGTTGTATTTTTGTGGTCATGTGTGTTTCGTTTGTTCAAAAATTCTTTCAACTCCCTTATTAGCCACAGGAAAATTTCCTGGTTGGTCTTGCGATAATCTCGGGAAACTTTGACTCTTCTTATGATTCTTTCTGGACTCCTCGAAGTCTGTTTGGCTATCTCAAACTGAAGGACATAAGCAAGAACCTCGGAAATTTTCTTCAGTCCGATCATTCTTAGTGTCTGACTTGTTTCTGGGTCGCATAAACCTTCAATAAAACTATTCACTACTAACTCTGGCTTTATTTCTTCTGGATATGTTGGGTAGGTAAAATTTATTAGTCTCATTATATCCGCCTCATATTCTTGAAGACTTTCGTTGTGTTTTTGTCTTCTTCTTGGAGATGGGCCTCCCCATAGTGCATCTTCAAAAAAGTAACAACACAAACTCGTAATCATTATGTTTCTCTTCAGGAATGTTACGTAGAACCTTCATAGCTTCACCTCGAAGTGCTCGAAAAAGAGCATGTGCCTTCTTCGGTGAACTCCAGTTATTGCTGGTGGCGGCGGCTTCAAATTGACGGACATAGGTAAGCTAAGGTACTTTGCCGTCGAAGGTAGGTGACTTCATCACATTAGCTGCAAGAACACCATCTACTTTTATTATACCTGTACAGGGTGAGTCAACGATTGGTGCCTTTTCGGTGAAATTAACAAAGAAACTATATTTATGTTTGATACAGTTTATTTTTACGCGGATTTTAAAAATATTTAGGACTCTACAGGGTGAGCCAAAAAACTAGGACAGCATAAAGTTGTATTTTTTTAAATAGAACATCCTATATACGAATCGTATTTTCGATTTAGCTTATAATTTTAAATCTTTTTTATTAAGAGTTTACTATAACAAAACTTTATAGTTTCTGAGATAATTAAGTTTAAAGAAAAAAAGTCACATTTTCAAGCATCAATTCAATCCTAAAAAACGTTTTCAATTTTGTGACAAATATATTCAAATTTAGAATTTAGCAAGGCCAAGGACAAGTTAACATAATTTTTACCTAATATTTGCAATAAAAGCTACAGGGTGTTGAATACATCGGCTCAAATTTGAACAAGTTTAAATGAATAAATATCTTTTTTTTTTAATGGTACACCCTGTATATTTTCATGTTATTTAATAGAGTAATAAAAACCCTAAAAGTTTTGTTCAATATATCCTATACCTATTTATAATAGTTTTTGAGATATTTCAGTTTTTCTTATTTTCCATACCTTTTTACAGAATTATCATAGTAGCCATGGCAAAAACAATGTAAAAGAACATTTTTCTGTGTGTCAAATTTATAACCGCAATCGCTTCTTTTGGTTTTTATGTAGTGTAGTTTGGTTTTTTTTGCATTCATCTTATATTGTAAAATGAATTTTCCAAAGAATGAGTTAATAGATATGATTTATACAATAGGAGAGGCTAAAAAAAATTGCCTTCTTGCTCAAAGAATTTACAAAATGAAGTATCCTGATCGACGCCAGCCTAATACCCATACTTTTCAAAACTTAATGCAAAGATTTGATTCTTCTGGTACTGTGGATTATCCAAAACGTAAAGTGGTCAACAAACCAGTAACTAATGAAGAAAAAGAACTACAAGTATTGTTAAATGTTCAGGAAAATCCTTATATTGGTAGCCGTCAGTTAGCAGCATTATGTGAAACATCACAATCCACCGCTAATCGTACTACCAAGAAATATAGGTATCATCCACATCACATGGAATTACACCAAGAATTGCATGGACAGGATTTTGAAAGTCGTGTAAACTTTTGTCGTACAATAAATGCGGAGATTCAATTAAATCCAAATTTATTATGCAAGGTAATGTTTAGTGATGAAGCTACTTTTAGAGGTAACGGTGCCGTAAATAGACGCAACATGCATTATTATGCCACAGAAAACCCATTTTGGATTAGAGAGGCGCAACATCAAAACCACTGGTCATTAAATGTTTGGTGTGGTATTCATCATAATCGAATTATTGGACTACCCCAACTGCTTCAAGGTCTCGATAGGGATGAGCTCGACAGTATGTGGTTCCAGCACGATGGTGCGCCTCCGCATTACCATCGTGAAGTTCGTGCGTTTTTGAACCAACGATATCCGCAAAAATGGATTGGACGTGAGGGTTTCATTGAGTGGCCACCAAGGTCTTGCGACATCACCCCATTAGATTTCTTCCTATGGGGTTATATTAAAAATAAGGTGTATGTTAATCCACCAACAACAGTGGAAGATATGCGAAACAGGATTAGGGATACCTGTAGAACAATAACGCCACTAATTTTGTCCAGGGTCCGAGAAAATCTGCAAAAAAGACTAAATTTGTGCATTGCACAAGAGGGTCGTTTATTCGAACACTTATTAAAAAGAAATAATTAATCTCAGTTTTTAATACGTATTTTTTTTTGTTTCAATTTAGTATAAAAGTAAATATGTATTTGCCTTGTCGTTATTGTTGTGTTAATTTTTTCACATTATGTTTAATTAAACTATTGCCGTTGTAATATAACGAATAATGTATTTTATCATATTTAACCACATTCTGTTTGTTTCTGTAGTATCTTTTTATTATTTTACATGGCTACTATGATAATGAAGACTATTTCTGTAAAAAAGTATGGGAAATAAGAAAAACTGAAATATCTCAAAAACTATTATAAATAGATATAGGATATATTGAACAAAACTTTTAGAGTTTTTATTACTCTATTAAATAACATGAAAATATACAGGGTGTACCATTTAAAAAAAAGATATTTATTCATTTAAACTTGTTCAAATTTGAGCCGATGTGTTCAACACCCTGTAGCTTTTATTGCAAATATTAGATAAACATTATATTAACTTATCCCTGGCCTTGCTAAATTCCAAATTTGAATATATTTGTCACAAAATTGAAAACGTTATTTAGGATTGAATTGATGCTTGAAAATGTGACTTTTTTTCTTTAAACTTAATTATCTCAGAAACTATAAAGTTTTGTTATAGTAAACCCTTAATAAAAAAGATTTAAAATTATAAGCTAAATCGAAAATACGATTCGTATATAGGGTATTCTATTTAAAAAAATACAACTTTATGCTGTCCTAGTTTTTTGGCTCACCCTGTAGAGTCCTAAATATTTTTAGAATCCGCGTAAAAATAAACTGTATCAAACAATAAACATAGTTTCTTTGTTAATTTCACCGAAAAGGCACAAACCTACTTCATCCAATCGTTGACTCACCCTGTACCGGCTACCTTCTCCATTTGCAAATGTAACTGTTGCATCTATTTGTGGATTCTTGTGACCTTATGTTGTATTTCACCATGTAAGTCTTCTCTAATTCTGTTAAACTTCTGATGCATTTCTTGTTCTATGTTCTTAATTTTTTTTAATGTCTTCTTTCAGTTCTTGTTTCTTATCTTCTTGACTTGTCTTAAGTTCCTGTCTCATGTCCTCCAGACTTGTTTTTATTTAATTCTTGTTTTGTACTTTCTTGATTTTTCTTAACGTCTTCTTTCAATTCTTGGCTCATGTTTTCTTGGCTGGTTTTCAGTGTCATTAATTGTTGATTCACATCATCTTGGATTGCCTTTAATTCTTGTTTCATATCGTCTTGACTTGTCTTTAGTGTCGTCAGTTCTTGTTTCATACAATCTTGGCTTATCTTTAATTTTTGTTTCACTTCTTCTTGGCTTGTTTTCATATGTATTATAGCCAGTATCTGATTTAAACTAGCTTGAAGTTGTTCTTCCATTTGTTGCTTTCTGTTTCCTAGTTTCCACTGGCATAAAATATTAATTAACTTTTTTTTCTAATTTTCTAACCTGAACTAACTTCTTCTGGATTTGATCGTACCTCTGATACCAATTTGTTCCGGACTGCCGGTATTTTAAACACACATTGTATTATTGAACAAACTCGATTATTTCAAAAGATCTTTATTGTCAACTTCATTTTTGATACTTTCAAACTAATTCAAATTTCGTTGACAAGCTCTTAAACTATACTGTCCACGAAAGCCGATCTGGACTCTTCATATACCCTTTTGGTCGATACCAGAATATTCCCTAATTTTCTAGAAGTATTTCCATACTAAATACTGTAACAAAAATAAGAAAAAGGACTAATCCGGCGATTTCTAGACCTTCTATCATAGGCGTTCCATGTTAAAAACAAGAAAATAGAATTTACTAAAAAGTTTTAGACCTTCTTTTATCGACCGAGAGGAGGAAAATAACAAAAGGTACAATTATTTAAATAAATTATAAACTTGTAGGAAATAAACCTATAACCGTACAAACTAGAAACACAAACTAACACTATGAAATGTATACTGCTGTATATATATATATATATATATATATATATATATATATATATATATATATATATATATATATATATATATATATACGTAAAATTTTTGACACAACTACTTTTTTATTCTCAACAAACACGACATAGAAACACCCAAGGCAACTCCAGGGATTGAACCTAATCAGGGCCGGCGAGAGGCCGATCGTTCGACCACTACTCCTACGCAACGTCCTAAAAGAATATTAAGAGATAAAAATAAACGAGAAAATAACTAATATATTATATATAAGAAATATATCGGAGAACGCCCATCCCAAAGGAAAATTTATAAAAGAAAGTTTTCCGTTAACTTTAAGTTAGGCAGAAGAGATTGATAACAAGAAAAACAATAAAATCTTCTTAAACAAATTGGTTAGGTAATAAGAAAGAGCGGAAAACTGACTTAAAAATATCTTTATCCTAACTGACTCAAATCGTTACAGGATCGCAACTAATCACATTCTAAATGACAACTGACTTGAACGGCTTTTGGATCGTAACTAAGAATTTTTTTGTTATATTCTTCTAACTTTTCAAGTGCCAAAATATCTATCTCTGCTAATTTACGGTAATATCCTCCATTATTTCCCTTTTCAAAAATAGAAGCGTGCATTACACTACACGCAACCATATCCCTGTCTGAGTGGATCCAAACTAAAAGTGGACAAGCTTCCCGATATGGTCTAATTATTTTAGCATTAAACATTTTTACACAAAATAATTCTTCATTTTCCTGTAACTAAAAGTTCACATCACTGACAACGAAAAACACCTACTCTCTTTTTTGCCACTGTTAAATAAGTGAAAAATCAAGACGAGGCCTTTGTACTGTTGTGGAACCTAACATCTTACCACCGCTTTCCGGCAAAACTGGACTTTAATAGAGGTCCAAGTTTGTGGAAAGTACATAGTCAAACAAATATACGCTTACGTGTATAGAAATCGCCCACTGCACACTTTTTATTTCAAAATGTATTTTTTTGAGGAACTATAGGCTAAATCAAAACAAAACAGTGTTTATTGTTTATAAAGTGTAGCAACGGAAAACAAAGAAATGCATATTACGTGAAAGTTATCATGAGTATATACAAACCTTGACAGATTTAAATTATTGTCTCTGGAATAGTTTGAAGACAATTCAGTTTTTAAAATTTTATTAGTTTCAAAGTGTATTACTTTAATGTGTATTACGCCGAAAAAAGCCGCACAAGTAATTATTTTACGTGGAAATGGACATAGCCATCGATTTGTTGCCCGATGACCGAATATGACACTTGTAGCGGTTCGAAGAGTCTGCGAACGTTAGGAAGAGACTAGGTTCTTTTATCGCCGCCCGGAACAAGCAAAAAGCGATGTAAAATGGAAATTGCCGCTTTATTGTGTCCAGGTCATTAAGAAACCGTCGACTTAATGCAGTCTAAGTGCAACAAGAGCTCCATGAGGTTCGAGGAGTGAATATTAGTCAGTGGACAGTAAGGCGAGGGCTACAGGAGAGAAACCTAACCCCAAAATGTCTCGCAACTGGTCCAAAACTTACTCCAGCCCACCGTCAAGTACATCTGCATTTCGCTCGGGATCATGTAAGTTGGACATTGGAACAAGGGGTCTGTTGTGTTCGTCGATGAGACCAGGATATATCTGTATGGAAGTGATCGAAAATAAAAAGTTTACCAGAGACCAGGAGAGCGATTTGCAGAGTGCTGCAGTGAAGAAGAGATTGGCTATGGCGGCGGTCCGTGCATGATCTGGAGTGCAATTTCTATGGCAGCATGAACGAACCTTGTTTTCATCACTGCCCATGGTCGAGAGAGAGGAGGAGATTCTATCAGTACATGTTATATCGATTATATTGGCGACATGTGAGCGACAATGCAAGGCTACATACTGCTAAAATTGTCCAGGACTAAATCGGAGAAGTCGATTTTCGGATTATGGAGTGGCCGGCGCAAAGTCCCCAACTAAGCCCGATTGAATATTTATAGGATGAGCTGAAACGAACAATCTGAGCTATAATTCGTGCGCCAACATCGATAACAGAGCTCATTATTACTGTAAAAGAAGAGTTACGTCTTGTTCCACAAGAAAATTTTTAGCCTAACATTAAAAGAATTTCAATAAATTTATATCTCTGCAAAAACATGAATAAATCACTTTTCAAATTGTATTAGAATTTATTTTAGTCTGACATATAGTATCTAAAAAAATACAGGTAAAGTAATAAGTGTGAGGTGAGCCGATTTCTATGTACGTACGTGTATTAAATTATAATAATTTTTTATACGGTGTGTCCGAAAAATACGTGTATAATGTTTGATGATAGACTCTTGACTTCAAAATAGGTCGATTTAAGCCAACTAAGTTATATGTGATACTGCTTCGTTTAGATGGTAGAAGGCGTCAAAATTTGAAGAAAATGTTAATTATTCACAAATTTCTTGAAAACGTGATTTTGAACTGAATTTAACGATTTTTGGTGTGAGCGCTAACACTATAATATGACGTTTTCTAGTGGTATAGCGACCGGCTTTAAAGTAGTGTAAGGGTTATAAAAGTGACGTCACTTGTAAATATTGCTCCTAATTTTTTATGTCATCAACGTTATGACAACTTAGATATTTCTGTCGAATAACTGCGTGTATTTGTAAGCTTTTGTAATTCTTAAAAAATTTTCATTGGATGAGCGGTTTTGCCAGGAACAAAATATTTACAATTACATGCATACAGCAATTTGCTGTAATAATAAAACAATTTTTAAAATAAATGTTGTTAGTACATGTATATATTTTAAAAAGATTGAAAAAACTTACTAAAAAGTAAATGTGCAAAATGGCCACTATTTTGCTGAATACACTTATAACAGTTTGAAAAAAAAAAAAGAAAATTGGACTCTATTTAATATTTAGAGATTATTAAAAGGTTACCAGCGTTTAAAATGCGCATCAGTAATTATTCATGGGTTATCACAGGAATTTTGTAAACTTATGGTTTAATAGTCACACATATTTAACTCTGAAGAACGTGGTGGTCATCTTATTGGTGCCTCATTGCCTGTTTCAATCCCTGGGTTGGGATACTGATCGTGTAAATATCATCGTGACTATACCATTTTCCAGAAAAACTCGTAATGTGTTTTGCAAAAAATTTAGATAAATATTTCTATTTATCCTGTCTACAACAATGAGGTAGCGATTAATAATATCTGCTCAAGCATATGTTTTAAAGTTATGCTGATGATGTGCAACTTAATTGGCATTGGCATATCACGAATTTTTTTGTTTATAATAATTTCACATAATGTTAGGTGCATGGGGGATCAATCGGTAAAAGTTCCTGAAACTTTTTAATATGATATGAATGTAAAAAATGTACTTTTAAAATGTCATTTATCATAATTTTAGCGATATCCAACTCACTTTCTAAGTGGCGGGTACTAACACTTGGTTCTTCTTCAACTCTTTCCAAAATTTCCTATTTTTTTCGACTTCGAGTTCTTCGACTACAACTTCTATCTTCAATTTTTTTCTCAAAGCTGCCCGTTTCTCGAAAATGACGCTCAATATTGGCAAATATTTAATGGTTTGGTATTCGGCGGTTACGAGTTCTCTTCATGTAAACCCTAACACCACGCCCATTTTCTTCACAAAACCCATAAACTAGGAGCATGTCAACCCTCTCGGACCGCATGTAATTGTCCATGTTTAATATTAAAATAAGGTTAGAAATTTAGAATACTGATTTTACTTTAGTAGACTTCTTAGACAGTGATGGCAACTTGTCCGTAGTCACATTGTTATATGCCATAGCCACAAAGTCACTCGAAAAATTATTGTAACAGGTATTTTTTATTATTATAGTTAATTGGTGTATGCATGTAATTGAAAATATTTTTGTCCTGGAGAAACCGCTCATCCAACGAAATATCTAAGTTGTCATAACGTTGATAATACAAGTGACATCACTTACACATAAATTTATAACTGGTCGTTATACCGCTAGGAAACGTCATATAATACTATTAAATCACACACCAAAATATTAATTTCAGTAACCACACTTTCCAGAAATCAATATTTTCTTAAAACGAGAGCTTTCATGGCTTTGGTTAAGTTGAAAATTACCTCCCCAGAATGCATGACACGATTCAATACGAAGCAGCAAAGATCATAAAATACTCAAAGCCACCTAAATCAAATATTACATCAGCGGAAAGGAAGGCTATTAGAAAATTGAACGAAAACAACACCATCTTACTTCTCTCAGCTGAAAGAAATGCAACTGTTGTTATGGATAAGGACAAATATACCGAAAAAATAAAGCAGCTCTTGGACGATAATACTTTCAAGATTACTCGGACGGATCCAACAAGTAAAATCGAAACGAAGCTCACATCTCTAATTAACACCTCCAGCCTCACACCTTTACGTCCAATCGTCAGCGTAATAGACTCACCAACCTACAAAGTAGGTAAATATCTGCCCAAACTTTTACATCCCTTTACAGAAAAGAACCAAATCCTTTATTAAAAACTCAGAACACTTGGTCCAAAGATTAAAAACCATCCAATTAGAGCTCGGAGACATATTAGTAAGTTTTGATGTAGAATTCCTGTATACAAATGTTCCTATCGATGATTCAGTTTCTGTAATATAAGATATATTACGAAACAATAACATGGACTCTACCCTACTAGAAATAATTAAAGGATGTCTGATTTCCACTTATTTTACTTTTCTAGGAACTTTGTACGAGCAGACTTCGGGAGCGGCCATCGGATCTCCGCTATCACCTGTGGTAGCTAACGTCTTCATAAAAGCTTTCGAAGAAAACGCCTTGTCTTCTGCTCCTCTAAAACCTAAATTTTGATGCAGATATGTAGACGATACGTTCATAGTTTGGCCCCATAGCGCAGATAACCTTTATAATTTCCTGGATCATCTAAATCAATAACACCCTAGCATAAAAGTCATTATGGAAACCGAATCAAATGGTACCCTTCCCTTTCTTGATGTATTAGTACAAGGGAAAGCGAATGACAAATTAGGACATGCTGTGTATAGAAAACCAACACATACAAATCGATATCTCAATGCAAAAACACCCCATCATCCTTCTCAAAAACAATCCATAATAAACTCTTTGGTACATAGAGCACTTTCAATATGTGAAGAACAATCACTCAAATAAGAAACAGAAAAACTGACCAATGCTCTGAGAGGCAATGTATATTACGCTGAAGATATAGGACTATTAATAAATATAAAAACCCAACTCTTCAACAAAATGTCATAAATGTACCTCCTATGGACAGTGTTGTCTTACTTTACATACACGGAACCTCCGACAAGATTGCCAGATTGTTCCAAAAATCAAACATTCAAACAATTTTCCACACATGTAAGAAAGTTGGACAATGTTTGAAGTCTCCAAAGGACGCAATTTCATTTCAAACAGAAGGCGTTTACAAGATACCTTGCTCTTGTGGTAGAGTGTATGTATGTGAAACAGGACGGCCTATATCCACTAGGCTTAAGGAACATGAAAGATGTATAAAAAAGAAACAAATTGTACAATCTGCAGTAGATGAACACCCGGATTGCTCAGGTCACACTTTTAATCTGAAAGAAACTAAAGTGCTGTGTCTGGTTTCCTTAAACGCAAAAATTAGGGAATCAACTGAAATTTGGACATATCCAAACAGCATTAATAGAGATGCGGGTTGCAGTCTGCATCACACGTGAAAATCGATTGTAACGCGGAGCACCAGTCGGGTAAAAATACCGAGCTGTTGCTCCTCGATAGTCATTCAGTGTTCTAATCTTATAGAGTAAGGATCCCCCAATTTGTCACCACCAACCCTGATTTTCTTAAAATTTTGACGTGACGTCTTGTACGACCTTAACGCAATAGTATCGGATATAACTAAGTTGGCTTAAATCGACCTATCTTGACGTCTAGAGTCATATATATATATATATATATATATATATATATATATATATATATATATATATATATCATATATTAGCTGAATTAAAACACACTCTTTTGTGGTTAGCTTATACTACGTAGTTAAAATCACATTCATCAAGAAACTATAAACCGTTTTATTGCCCAATGAAGGTAAAGTTATCTTTAGCAAACTTAAAAATATTCATGTGAATTCAACCACCGGTTAGTATCACACAACCTCATAATTTGTCTAAATTTATGTTTCCTAACAAAAAATGAGACGGCCCAAAAATAATAATACTGACCTTATATTCTGAAGATTAATAATTGATTTATATTTTTCTGCATGGAAAACAATTTTTAGAAGATACTAGAAAATTAAATTTTTTAACTCATGAACGAATCATTTCCTTTAGTGATTTATACTTTATAAAAGGAATGATAATCAATATTTATTTCCTTACAAGTATTTTGGTAGTGATTCCTATGATGTGAATACCTTGAATGGAATTTAAATGAGTTACATGTTAACAAGAATAAAAGTGTAATAAAGACAAGGCAATTTACGGTCGCTTATACTGCTTTTTGGTAGACCGCAAAAATGTTCTGAACTAGGAAATGGAGTTTTTGCTCCATGAGACTGTCCAATATATAATTTTCTTCAATCCTTTTGTACTCTGGTATCCATACCATGGATGCCAGTGTTTTCAGAGATTATTTGCAGTCCCAAGTTGACTTAGACTTATAAATATTTGATTCCAGAGCTTTTACCACTGCATATCTATCCGAAAGTATATATATTTCAATGTCGCTGGAATTCCAGGGAAGTCCTTTTTGAATGCAAATGGGTATGGTGTGAATTTCTAGGTTCTACATAAAAATTTTAAAAAAGTTGAAACTTACTATTACCTGTACTTCCGTAGAATTGGGAACTACGGCTACGGTATGGCTTATGTTTCTGAAATCAGCCATTAGTTCAGCTTCGCCTCGGGGTCGACTCATTTCGGGAAAGTTCGGATTTGGCATGGCTACTTTAATTAGAAACAGAACTCCTAGTGTATATATTGGCAACAGCACTTCCTGCGAAAAAAAAAGAAATTTTTACTATGTTTAACATATACGGATTTGAAGAATATTAGTGATATTTATAAATTAGTTGGCTGGGGAGACCGAGTCAAAATTGTATAGCTAAGATCAATGTCCTCTAGCTCAATTATAAATATTGATAGAGAAATATTTCTTACTATGTTTATTATAGAATGTTTTAAGATACAATTTTCATCAGAAACAAATAATTTAATCTAATAAAAACATAAAAATCATAGAAAAACAAAATATTTATATTTCCCTGTTTAACCCCGGGGTTGACTGTATATGTCAATGGTTAGCAATGCAAGACAGACATTAAAAAAATAGCTTATCTGGGTCCAAACCAGTGCAGATTTATGAACAAAAGATTTTTTTCATTTTTCTTTACGTTCTTTGCCTGCTTATTTCGCTTTGACAGTTTTTACGCTTCTGAGAATGAGATAATAACTTATGTATATAGGGGGAAGAAGTGATAACAGCTGATTTGCCTCTTCGGTGAAAAGTTTGTGGTTTTTTCACAATGTATTTTAGGGAGTGGCAAGAGAACTGCTGGTGATACAGGTAATTTTGAACCTCTACTGTTACCTACGTCACTCGAAGTAGGCGGTTTTGAGTCTAGTTAGGTTACGGCATTATCACTCGAAATAGCGTTAACTTGTAGGTTAATAGCAAGATTAGGATGAGTTGAACAATCTTGCAGGAGTCTTGAGATTAAGGGGACTGAGTTATTTTGAGGCACAGTCGGTGCTAAGTTTAACTCTGTATGTGCTGCTTAAGCTGCAACAAAATCTTCATCAGTATAAACGTATCGATTTGTCGGATATATGCCTATTTTCGAAAATCCAGATTGAATTGTTTGCAATGTTGTCGCCTTGCAATATGCTAACGCTAAAAGTTTAGATATTCGAAATGCAGAAAACACTCTGCCTGGATTATTACGAAGCCACACATTTATTTGCTGTGCATAATATATATTTAGTGGATCCATGAAACTAATATCTAAAGATTATAACTTATGCGGTGATAAACTCAGAACTCCGTTTTCTCTAGCCTGATCAATCAAAGGTATATTTTGTCTGTAACTTTTGTATCCGTCTTACAAAAGTAAGATTGGGTCCTCTTTGTTGGGCTTGACATTTATGATAAAATGATTGAACCACTCGACGAAAATTTCGTTTTGTATCCAACCATTTAGATGGCAAACTGATACAGTTCCTGGTGGTTCGGCCTTTATTCTAACTAGTGGAAAAATCATCAAAGGTTGCAGGTAATGTCCAGAAACGGATGCAGAGATTACAGCAGTAGTGAGCTGCCCTCTTTCTACACTACTCGCGAGACAAACCTGTTTCCTTCATTTCAAGGCAATTATTTTTGACTGCATTTTCGGGTCAACGTTTTATCGACATTGAAGATTTTTGTGGATGGAAATTTATACTTATCCAACAAGTTCCCTAATAAATCACAGAACTTATTAACACGGATCCTGTTAAATCCCATAGCTCTCGCTGCTGATTTTGGCTCTGCTTACTGAAGAAAAAACTGTGGATGCCGTTTCATGAAACCAGCCAACCAATCTTCACTCGCTAATTTAACTGTTGTGTTGAAGTTATGCGTCACATTATCAGCCTCTGTGAACTCAAACGCTAAACGTCGAAGATCTTTGCATGTGAAACCAAATAAACGTCTTTCCATTTTCATGATCAATTAGCTCTTGTTCAGCAGATGGTGTTAACACCAGCTTGAATCGTCCTAATCCTTTACTAGTTGCCACAAATAAATCACATGTTGATCTGCAATTATTAACCCGGTTTTGTAATGTTGATTTGAGTACACCGTAAGTTTTTGCAGTCTTTAAATACCCAAAGTCACCATTAATCACAATTTTGGTGATTTTTTCATATTTTTCTTATCCCAGTTTTGCCTGTTGGCATAATTTCGCGACATGTTGAACACATCTATAAATAGAAATACGCATAAGTTGATTTAATTTAATTACTGGAACAGACAGACAAAACCGAATATCAATCAACCATGTCAGTTTTATCCCATACGGTTTTGCCCAGAAGCACAGTACACATACATTCACAGGTTTGATTCACCGGTAACAACCTCCTCATTATATAATAAATACACACAATTTATTGTATAGCAATTAGGACTGACCAAGAAATCTTAAAACCTCAAGAATTATACTTTTTGGTACAAAAATAGAACTAAAAAAACCCAAAAATTAATATTTTTTGACAACTTTATAACGTTGGTGCATGCTCTGATAAGTGTTTGGGTAGAATAGCTTCTATTGATCGTCATCTATTGACAGCGCTTGAGCGATAAATTTAAATTAGTATAGAACATATCAGTGCCATATTCTTTTACCTAGAAGGATGGTTTTGTACAGGTCTCCCCTAATATACAACAATGTTGCCGGTTAATTGATGTTGAAACTTGGATTTCATTTTTAATTTTTTCTTCTTAAAAAAATTTTTTTGTAATATTGACATGAAAATGGTTGTATAGGAATTTTATAGATAATCAAATACATAGATCTACAAAAATAAAGTCATGATTGTTGTTGAGCAGCTCGGAATCATTTCTGAAGTAATATGGTACGTAAAATCCAAATCTGAGGTCTGAATTGGCCTATCATATCAGGATTTTAAGATATTCGGTACTATGTACGTGAAAAATCTTTTTATTTTGGCTACATTTGAGGTTATGTGAAGGATGCACAAAATTTTTTTGATCTCTTCTTCTAGTTACATTATTTATTACTACTCTTACTCTTCAAAATAAGCTATTTAGCGGTCACCTATTATTTTTTCTTGTAAAGTTACGGTCGTTTTAATTATAGGTTAGTAGGTTTTTAGAGACCAAATTGTTTTTTGCAAATGCGATTCCCCATTTTGAATCAACTATCCTAAAAATAAAAATTTCTATTTTCTGAAAATCGTTAAATGAAGATAGCAGTATCATATTTTGTAAATTTTACTGCGCCATTTTTAATCCGCCGTTTTGGGAATGAAGATATCAATTTTCTGACGTCATATTCGGAATGAGTGGCCACAAAAACTCGCTAGTCCAAATTTTTAACAGAAATGTATACAATTGAAAAATTTATGCCTCAAAGGATTAATGTGAATGATCATGACATTTTTAAACAATCAAAATTTCAGTAAGAAATAAAGAAATCTTTCTGCCGTATTTAAATAGTTTGTTATATATGTAATTCTTCTTTCAGGCAGAGAATATGAAAAATATATGTACAAACAGTTTATTTCCTGCAAATATCGCTCTGGTCCTCTCTCCATACGCGTTTCGATCACCTCATGATCTTGTCAGTGGAGCTATATCGGACCGAGAGCAACATTAGAAGAAAATAACTGATATATGAACCATAAATTTCAAGGTATGTCGGCAGGATATTACACCTGCCGTCTACCAACTTCGATGTCAGACTGAAAAATATCGCCAGTCGAACGACATTTATGAATCAACGGAGTAAAGTGAAATTTTTAAACAATCAAAATTTCAGTAAGAAATAAAGAAATCTTTCTCCCGTATTTAAATAGTTTGTTATATATGTAATTCTCCTTTCAGGCAAAGAATATGAAAAATATATGTACAAACAGTTTATTTCCTGCAAATATAGCTCTGGTCCTCTCTCCATACGCGTTTCGATCACCTCATGATCTCGTCAGTGGAGGACCATAGCGATATTTGCAGGAAATAAACTGTTTGTACATATATTTTTCATATTATCTGCCTGAAAGGAGAATTACATATATAACAAACTATTTAAATACGGCAGAAAGATTTCTTTATTTCTTACTGAAATTTTGATTGTTTAAAAATTTCACTTTACTCCGTTGATTCATAGATGTCGTTCGACTGGCGATATTTTTCAGTCTGACATCGAAGTTGGTAGACGGCAGGTGTAATATCCTGCCGACATACCTTGAAATTTATTGTTCATATATCAGTTATTTCCTGCTAATGTTGCTCTCGGTCCGATATAGCTCCACTGACGAGATCATGAGGTGATCGAAACGCGTATGGAGGGAGGACCAGAGCGATATTTGCAGGAAATAAACTGTTTGTACCTATATTTTTCATATTCTCTGTCTGAAAGAGAATTACATATATAACAAACTGATCATGACATTGTACGAATATATTTCATAATTTAAAATGGACGTTACTTTACAAAAAAAATCGTAGATGATCACTCAATAGCTTATTTTAAAGGATAAAAGTAATGTGCAACTAGAAAAAAGACCAAAAAAAAAATTGTCACTCCTATACATTACTTCAAAAGTAGCAAAAAAATGATTTTTCGAGAACATAATCTCATAAATATTTCAAAATCCTGATGCGGTGGGCCAATTTTCATCGGATTCGGATTCTACCCAACAAATTACTTTGGAAATGACCTCCAGCTGCCCAACAGTGGAGCCTTGTAGACCTGAGTAATAATTTATAAATTTTGGTATATTTCGACAATATTTCGAAAACGTGGAGCTAAGTAAAAGAATTTATTTTCTTTATAAGTAGCCATAAAATTATTTTAAGAACTACACTAAAATTTATAACATTCTTCAAATCTCCATAAATGCTTGATTTTTCAAGAAACAAATATTTTAACACGTTTAATTACATTATTTCATATTCTCTAAAGGAAAATTTGCAGCAACGTAAACATTACTAAAGCATATTTGGTAATATGCAGCATTTTTTATCAAGATTTTTTTGTTGAGAAATCAATATCAAAGTTCCCCTTGCACGCATACTTTTTTCCACATTATACGGAAACTGCTCTGCTTGATAATTTATTTAGAATGCTTTGGAGAGGCTTATCGTAGTAATGTCCAGTCATGGACGAGTCTGGGGTAAATAGAAGTATATAAAATAGGAATCCATCGATTGCAAAGCGCAAACTAGCACTGCGGCAGGCAACCGCTAGAGCTTGTCAGAAAGCAAACAGTATTATATTTCAAATATCATATAAAATATTTAAAAAATGTGACAATTGATAATTGTATCTAGTACATTTTTTTAAAAAGGAAATTAAGCATATGTTACATTAAATAAATCGATAAAATAAATATTTTAAAACCATTTCGAATTTTCATAAACGTTAGTAATGAAAATATATGTTTACTAAATTTTAATAACATGGAAACTCTGTCTTTCACGTAATTTGTCACCAGCGCTAATTTATGTATTTTGAATATTAAAAGGTATCATTAAGTTTACTTTAAAAGTGAATAATTTAGGCGCAAAGTTCATTTTATATATTTAGAAATATAATTTTATATCATCAAAACAAATAAGAATATTTAGCTTTTATGAAAAGTGTTCGGAAAATGTATAACGATACTTGTAGGGATGGTTCTACCTGGTAAAACAAAGATAGTAAGGCTCAAATACTCAATACTTCTCGAGTTACAGCCTGTCAATATTTTTCTCATTTTCAAGATCTTGTAGTTAGCTTTTACCACGTTTTTATTAACTCGTTATCTGTCTGTTCGGTACAGTTTTTGTAATCGATTTTAAACTATCTGGTGAGCTAGAGGCTTAAAATTTAAACAGCTCAGAACTGGATAATAATGCATTATTATGACCTTAGAATTGACCTTGAACGTAGAATTCAGTCATTTCAAGGTCAAACTGAAATTTAGTTTACATATATAAACCCAATGACAATGGTGTCAGCGTAATCAGTTAATACTTAACCCAACAAAGACAGTATATATAAATTTCAATATTAAAAAACCATTGCTGGTAGAGGATAAAGTAACATATTATATTGAAACCTCAGCTTACGCTAAATTTTTAGGCACGTGGCTTGATGAATCGCTGCATTTCTTTTTCCATATTGAACATGTTTGTAAAAAATTAAATTCTGCCTTCTTTGCTATTTTGCAGATGAGGTCATCTCTTGACCGGGCTGGATTGCTGACTGTGTATTATTCTCTGACATACAGTCATCTGTCAAGCAATGTCATGTCTTGGGGAAGAGGGTGTGGGGTGAATAGAGTGTTTCTGGCTCAGAAAAGAATACTGAGGTTGATATTTGGTCTTAAGCCGACGGATTCGTGTAGACCCATATTTAAGGAAAACAGCATTTTAACTTTTTACTCTATTTATATTCTAAAATGCGTTTTATATGTAAAACAAAATTACTCAAAGCTTAAAACTCTTGGCCAGGGTCACAGATATGATACATGAAATAGTGACATTCTTAGTATACCTAAACATAGAACGACATTCTTTGAGAAATCCCCAATTTATAATTTCATTATTCTGTTTAACAAATTGTCTGCAAAATTAAAAAACATATCAAACAGTAATAAATTCAACACATAAAAAAAATTCTTGTTCAGGGATCATTTTATTCTTTTAACGAATACTTAAGCCTATAGGATGTACTGATTCTTTTACTGTGTACTGAGTGATTATTTCGTTACGTCCTTCGCTGACCAGTGCTATGGATTGTGTTCTTATCGTTTTATTTTTTTCTTTCCTGTTAGTTGTTTTAGGATTTTAATCTGTGGTTTTTATTATTAAATATTAGATTAAGGTATTTTACATTTTTTATATTATAACAAGTATCTTATGATACTAACTAATATAACTGTTTCTTGTTTTTTCTAGCTTTAGGGTATGTTATGTATATATTTTTTTATTTAATTGTATACTGTTGACGAAACTAATGCTGAAGTATCAGTCTTATGGCTAACATATTATTTCATTTCATTTAATTTCAATACAATATTGTGGCCTTGAAAGTGACCTTAAACGTATATTTTTGGGTCATTTCAAGATTATCGGATTAACCTGAAATTTAGTACTCATCAAACCCGATGATAATGTAATATAATGACTTTGAGACTAACCTTAAACGTATGTTTCAAGGTTATATCATTATTATCAGATCAAGCTAAAATATGGTATAAATGCAATGCACCCTATAACTATGCAATATTATGACCTAAACATAGATTTCAAGATCAACTTCATTTTCAATCAAGCTAAAATTTCGTACCTATATATAAACCCGGACGCAAGTTCATGCGTATCACGCTATGTTCTGAAGCATTTTTAGCATATTTCAATAGATAAATACGAAATTCTGAACTAGATCAATTGTATGGACTATCCTTCGAGTCATGGTGCAGTCAGTTTTCTGTTAAATTTTGTTTCAAAATTAGCATTTCCTTTGTTCTGTTGATTGAGTTATATTTCATGGCACACTAAGTGCCATTGTAGCCCCCTTCACACTTTATCTCGGATTCTGACTGGTCCAAGAAATTCGGATCGTATTAAAGGGTGAACAATAAAAATTTACATAGCAACGAGCTAACAATGATAAGTATCATAAAGAACGAAAGCTTTCACGGCTTTGGTCAAGTTGAAAATCATGGTTCTTGGGTTTAGACCGTGTCAAATTGGAATTATTATCAGACGTTTTGCCTACGATTGCACGAGGAATATTCAGAGATATTTACTTCACTGAATGACTATCGAGGAGCAGCAGCCCGGAATTTATATCCGACTGGTGCTCAGCGAACCATGACCCAGCGTTACAGTCGATTTTCACGTGTGGTGTAGAATGTATTTTTTTCATATTATTTGAATATTTACAAATTTCGATTGATTCTCTAATATTCTCTAATTTTACGTTTAAAAAACCAGGAACTCATTCTAGCACCTTAGTTTCTTTTACATTAAAAATGTGACCTGAGCAATGCTGGTGTTCAGCTACTGCAGATTATATAATTTGTTTCTTTGCTACATATCTTTCATGTTCCTTAAACCTAGTGGATATAGAGCATTCTGTTTCACCTACATACACTTTATCACAAGAGCAAGGTATCTTGTAACAGCCTTCTGTTTGAAATGGAATTGCGTCCTATGAAGACTTCAAATATTGTCCAACTTTCTTATATGTTTGTTTGAAGGTTGTAGAAAATATGGTCGGACATACAACCTTTAGAAGATGAGGCAAACACATATGTTTAAAATTCTACACATTTCGTGAATATTATTAGTAGCATCAATTTAGAACCAGACGACAGACTAATAAGCTTTGATGTGGAAAATCTGTACCATTAAGGAAATCACTAGACTTAATCAAAACTAGACTTTCAAATGATACTACTTTATCAGATTGAACCACGTTACCACTGGACAGTGTGATGGACCTTTTAGAGTGTTGCCTGCGTAGTGCTTACTTTCAAGTAAAGGACGACGGGCTTCCGATGGGTTCTTCACTCTCTCCAGTCGTCGCCAATATATATATATATATATATATATATATATATATATATATATATATATATATATATATATATATATATATATATATATATATGAAATGGTTCGAAACTCATGCTATAGAAACAACAACAGTAAAACCGAAAGTCTGGTTGAGATATGTCGATGATACTTTCATCGTATGGAAGGGCAATGATCAAGAACTTAATGATTTTCTGAAACATCTGAATACCATTAAGTTTACCATGGAAAAAAGGTAAATGATCAATTGCCCTTCCTAGATGTATGGTGAACCGTTCAAACGAAACTATTAAGACTTCAGTTTACAGAAAGCCAACACATACTGGACAATATCTTAATCATAGTTCTAATCATTCTGTTCTAACAAAACGGGGAATTATACGCAACAATGTATGGTGAACCATTCAAACGAAACTATTAAGACTTCAGTTTACAGAAAGCCAACACATACTGGACAATATCTTAATCATAGTTCTAATCATTCTGCAACTTCTATTATCGCTGTATTTATATATAATAATGCTGATTCATTGAAAAAAGAGGTCGCAAATATTAAATTCAATTTAAAATAGAATGGTTATCCATTAAAACTAGTTGACGATGTTATAAATAACGTTTAAACAATGAACACTGGACAGCAAGAAACACATTCCTTTTTCACAATTCCGTACATTAAGGGAACTTCGGAGAAAATAAGATGAATTGCCAGTAGTTATAATATAAAGATAGCCTTTAAGTTCCATATGATTGTGGTGAAATGTATATTGGAGAAACCAAACGACCACTAAAAGTTAGAATTAAGGAACATAAAACTCATACACAAAAAGGGGAAACGTCGAGATCAGGTATTGCAGAACACGCCTGGGATAAACAACACCATATAAAATGGTCTGAGGCTGCGGCAATATATATATATATATGGAACCCAACATGAAAAAAAAAGAAAATTTATAGAAGCAGCTTACATTAAAAAAATAATGGAATCTTCACTAAACCGAATGTTGAGATACCTAATCTTTAGCAACCACTACTTTGTAACGTCAAATCATCGAGGTGTGTACAGTGAAGCGAAACGTTGCGCTTCAATGAACACAGTCTCTATATAAGCTCGTAGTCTTAAGACAAAACATTCAGTTTATCTTTGATAACGATTAGAGATACAACCTAATCGAAACGTCGTAAAAATAAAAATTAAGACAATGCAAGTCCGACGACATTTTAGTAATTTTTCAATATTGTCTATATCCTTCAAACAAATGTTGGAAACCTGGTATCAGTGATAAAACCAAAGCCTACGAGAAAATTAGGATCAAACTTGCCAAGGAGGAAGCCCACTCATCATTTTTACTACAAGCATGAGACAGCAACGTCATTCCTATTGGTTTTAGATTGAAATCACCAATACCAGGTAATAGAACACGCCGTATTCTGGACAACGCTAGTAAAGCACTACTAAAAACACAAATAAATTAACACCGATTGCGAAAAGCCATTCTTCTAGATGAAGCTACACAACGCTACGAAGAAATCAAAGCTGAAACTTTGTCAGGTGATCATGAGCCAATTTTCAATAAAATGGATAATATATGCAACAAATTGAAAGAAAATATGGCGAGGAAACACCGAAATAAACCAGAAAAACTAAAATCACATCAACATCCAACTCCACCTGAAACAACTTCAAGAAAAACTATCATAAAATTATATAAAAATAAAGACAATGCAAGTTCGACCACATTTTAGTCTTTCTTACATGTGTTGAAAATAGTCCGAATGTTTGATTTTTGGAGCAATCTGGCAATCTTGTCGGTGGTTCTATGTATGTAACGTGAGACAACACTGTCCATAGGAGATTCATTTATAACATTTTGTTGAGGAGTTGGGCTTTTTTTATTTATTACTAGAACGTCTTATATCTTCAGCGCAATATCCGTTGACTCTCAGAGCATTAGTCAGTTTTTCTGTTTCTGATTTCAGTGATTGTTCGTCACATATTGAAAGTGCTCTATGTACCAAAGGGGAGCTATGACTTTGTATCAGTATGCTATAAAACATTTAAATTTGATACTTTCAGAGACGGCTACTAGAAGCAACAACAACTTTTTTGAAAAAAGGATAAAGAAATAGAAATTTTTAAATAGGAACTTAACATACTTAGGCACAAAAAAGTTATGAAGCAAAGTGTTGCTGGTGGCCCCTCTGTAATGTACATTAAAATTATAATGAAATCTTGATTTCTCATCATAAAAAACCCCGTTGCATCAAAATTTAGTGCAAATAAAGCTATTGTCAAGATATATATTTACAAGAAAGTATACAAAATTAGAACTTTGACATCTTGTATTTCAGAAACTATTAACTCTTGGATTTTAATTTCTGCTATGCCTCACTTTAGTTAATAAACACTATATCCATTAATGGAAATATATCAAATTGACTCTATAATATTCTGATATCACATATTAGTATTGTATTTTATCGATAATGTCCTAAATTTCAATTATTCATCTTATTGATTTCAAATTACTATACCTAGCGAGATATTTTTTGGCTAGGTATATAGTAGAATTATTTACGTACATAGTGACTGAACATTCTTTAGGTTGTACTATGAATTCTACATAGACAAAAATGTCTCTGTTGATAAAAAGTGTTTTTTAGAGGTTTAATTTTTAAACTGGCAACACTATTTCTGATGACTATAAATTTGACAGTTGACAGTTGATTTGTAGCCAGTACGTTTTGCCATTTCACCATGAATAAACTTACGTCAGAACAACGCTTGCAAATTGTGCAAATTTTGCAAATTTATTTCGAGGATCATGATTCAGATCGCCAAACCTACCGTGCGCTATCTATGTTCATATTATATATACCTTTATGTGGCTTTCATGAATTCCTCCGTGAGAGATGCAATAGCAGTGGATATATCCACATTATGCCGTTATAGTGCTGAAATCACATTCAGCAACCGTACAACCATATGCAACTCCATGTATAGATGAAGTGGTTTCAGCACTACAACGGCATAATGTGGATATATCCACTGCTATTGAATCTCACATGGAGGAATCTGTGAAAGCCACATAAACATATATACGCCGTTCGGCGGAAGGTCGGTGAAGCTGCGTTCAGTGTTGCATACTTCCTTCCGATCTGTCCTTTGCACAAATAGGTGAATGTCGGTATCCTGATGAGTCTAGTAGAGACGAAACATGTACTTCTACTGTATCACTGTAGCGGGGAGAGTAAGTTTTGACTTTGTTTTCGATATGGTGGTGCAGGTATGCCATCATCTCCATGGTGGTGGAATAGGATAAATTGTGTTCTGTAGCAGTTTATTCAAACTGGACAATCTCTAAGATGGAAAGGATATGATGGAACGAAGTTTGCATTTCGTGTTCATGTTTTACTTCATCTATACACCGAGTTGCATATAGTTGTAAATTTGCTGAATATGATTTCAGCACTACAACGTCATAATGTGGATATATCCACTGCTATTGCATCTCACACGGAGGAATTCGTGAAAGCCGCATAAACATATATACGCCATCCGGCGGAAGGTCGGCAAAGCCACGTTTCCTTCCAATCTGTCCTTTGCACAGCCAGGTGCACGTCGGTACCCTGATGAGTCTAGTAGAGACGAAACATGTACCTTTGCCGTATCACTATAGCGGGGAGGGTAAGTTTTGACTTTCTTCTCGGTATGGTGGTACAGGTAGGCCATCATCTCGATGGTGGTGCAATAGGATAAATTGTGTTCTGTAGCAATTTATTTAAACTGTGCAACCTCTAACACGGAAAGGATATGATGGAACGGAGTTTGCATTTACTGCTCGCAATTTACTTTACATATATATATATATATATATATATATATATATATATATATATATATATATATATATATATGTACATGGTTCTTTCACGTTATTGTAATAACTCTTCTTTCGATCCTTGAAGCATCGAACACTTTTAGCATCTTTTCCGATACTGATTCACTCATATTTTTATTGTCGAATGCCTTCTTAAATAGCTCAAACCGCCCAAAGTTAACATCATTACTTTTTACGTGAAATATTGATATTTTCAATAATGTTTTAAACACAAGTTATGTGTTTTTTCATTGAAATAAAGTGTAATTTAGTTACCTTTATGATCTACCTTGCATGATGGACATAATTTCCATATCAATATCAAAACGTAGGGTGATATGCAACCAATGAATATTGAATTTTCAAGAGATCGATAACTTCTACGTGTCAGACTAGAAAGTCGGTAAATATTTTTCGTCGGTCAACTCAATAATCAAATTTTATTTATTTTTACTGAGCGACCCAGCAGTGCATTCAAAAGTACCAGTGCATACCAAACATCCCTAAATAATAAAATAGGAAAAATATTTCTTTTTGTTACGGGCTTAGGGTCATCTTTTTCTGTCGGACAAATAATTTTTGACTTTCTGTATTTCATTTATAAACAAAAAAATCAGAAATGATCATATTAATAAATTTTGGGTCCTCATGGGATCGACGATTTCCATGCGTCGGACTGGAAAATCGGAAAATTGTTTTTTATCGGACGATGTTACAGTGTGATTTTACATATTTTTCTTGAGGTACCTGAAAAAATTGAGTGTATATCCTTAAATTTTTTCAAGTCAATTTATTTCTCACGATTAAGTTGGTAGACAGCCTTAACGTTCCAAAATTTTTGCCCTAAAATTTTTTACTCGCGCTTTTCATTGATTTCTTTTTCGATTAAATTTTGTTAAAAAACTGTGTCCATAAATAAATAAATAAATATATATATATATATATATATATATATATATATATATATATATATTTATTTATGGACACAGTTTTTTAACTAAATTTAATCGAAAAAGAAATCAATGAAAAGCGCGAGTAAAAAATTTTAGGGCAAAAATTTTGGAACGTTAAGGCTGTCTACCAACTTAATCGTGAGAAATAAATATATATATATATATATATATATATATATATATATAAGGGTCTAGCCGATTAAGAGGGTCGAAACTTCCTCTCGCTAATAAAAAAATAAAAAACACCCGGTTGTTCTAAATGAAAAGGTACCCAGAAATAAAAATTTTTAGCCACTTTTATAGTCACATAACCTCAAAAAAAATAAAACATCTTTTTTCGTTTTTTGACAATATCTTCGTCGAAACTTCTTTTTTTTTCATTTTGTAGGTTTTTTATTGCCTACAACAATATATTTTTTATCAAAATTTTTGGCGCGAAATTCATATTTTTATGGGTGTTCGAAAATTTTTAAATTCAATAAAGTAAAAACTAGGACAATAGCAGGGCCGAAAAAAAATACGTTATTTTTTAGACACCAAACTTTGTCCACGAATTTTTCAAATTTTTAAAAATGAAGGAACATAGTCAAAATCGAAAAAAACGACATTTAATACCATTTTTTCGCATTTTTATCGAGATTTAAAACATGAAATTATCTTATAAATCCTCAATTGTCTTAAAACCATATATATATATATATATATATATATATATATATATATATATATATATACCGAAGCTATTTTTAACCATTTTATATTACTTAATGATGAAGGCATGATTACTTAAGACAAGATTAAGAATATTTTAAGTTATTTTTTTTAGTTCAAATACTTGGTCACACCTTGTATTTTTTTTTAATTACAAAGTACCATAGAAATAAATCATTTCAGTTCCTGAAAAATTTTTTTCGTTAAATATATACGTAAGTATTAAGACAAATGAGGATTTATAAGAAAATTTCATGCTTCAAAACTCGATAAAAATGCGAAAAAATGCTAATAAATGCCGCTTTTTGTAATTTTGATTATGTTTCACCACTTTTAAAAATCTGAAAAATTCACGGACATAGTTTGGCATCTAAAACACAACGAATTTTTTTCAGGCCCTGCTATTGTTTCAGTTTTTATTTTATTGAATTTAAAAATTTTCGAACACCGATAAAAATTTGAATTGCGCGCCAAAAACTTTTGTAAAAAATATCTTATTGTAGGCAATAAAAAAACCTGCAAAACGAAAAACAAAGTTTCTACGATGATTAGAACCGAAGATATCGTCAAAAAACGAAAAAAGACGTTTTATTTTTTTTTTTTTTGAGGTTATGTCATGATAAAAATGGCTAAAAATTTTTTTCTGTGGGTACTTTTTGATGTAGAACAATCGGGTATTTTTTTTATTTTTTTATTGACGAGGGGGCAATTTCGACCCTCTTAATCGGCTAGACCCTTTGACACAAATTTTTTATACATGTTCAATTAAGCTAAATTTATCAATAAACCATACTCTAAAATCCTAGACCCTTTAAAATAAAATGTTTTACAGCAATAGTCTCGTCATTTTATAGCCACACTTCGTATACAACTTTCAATTCAGATCTGTTCTTCCATTGATGTTCCTGGTATTTTATACTTTGTAGTAACCGTCGAATGATTTCGTAAGTAAGGAACAGGAGGCTTAAGACTGCGCTATGGAGAGGTTGATCACGAACATCCCCTACCATGTCCTCTAGAAATTTCTTTATATAGGAAAAAGTAAATAGTCTCACATGATGTTATTGACTCCTTGTCTTAAAACTAGCATGTAAAACAATCATTGCAAGATAAGTTTTCGAATAACTAAAGTCAAAATTATACAAAATATCCATTAATAACATTGTTATCGTATTTATTTAAAAATGCAACCCCAACGAGAACAATAATTTCAACATTTTCAACACAAGATCCACTCAGTATTTGAATGAATTGTAGAGTTTTCCTATTAATTGAGACCTCTAATCCTATTCTATATTTCTCAGATATTGAAGGTAACAATTTGTGTAACTAAATATATATAGACAAAATTACTTCATATATTCTATTTACCTCTTGATTGTCATTAACAGTGGTGATAGATCATGCATAACAAAAACGCCTCTTTTGTCTTTTTTTATATTAAAATTTAACAAAGAGTTATATGAACTTGTCACGCACAGAACATTAAACACACATTCGTGTGATGATGTTTCGTATGTTATACAATGCGATTATATGATTTTTATTGAGATTTAAGTTCGTATTCCCAATATGCAATAAATTTGGCACTACGTAAAGTTGGCCTATTAAGATTAAAGAAACGAAAGGGTAATTTTGTACAAAATTGCTGACAACCCTTAAAACTTCTGTTAAATAAATAATTATAACTCGGATTTCAATAACTGATTTCAGTGATGGATTTTGTCAGAAAATTGATATTCGCAACAAAATATTAAAAGTACATCGAGAAAGGGAAGGGCACCATAGTAAATTTTAGACTAGGGTGTCGTTGATTGAAATGATCCAGGGAATTATTGAGGTTATCTGCGCTATGCGGTCAAACTATGAACGTACATATCTGTACCAAAATTTAGATTTTAGAGGAGCAGAAAACAAGGCGTTTTCTTCTTCATTTCCTGGATCATCTAAAGCAAAACCACTCTAGCATAAAATTCACTATGGAAACCGAATCGAGGGGTGCTCTTCCCTTCCTCGATGTACTGATACAAAGGTAGGATAATGGCAATTTAGGACGTTCTATATACAGAAAACCAACTCATACAAATCGATATCTCAATGCAACGTCACACCATCATCCTTTTCAAAAACAATCTGTAATAAACTCTTTGGTACATAGAGCTCTTTCAATATGTGACGAACAGTCACCGATATTAGAAACATAAAAACTGGCTAATGCTCTGAGAGGCAACGGACACTGCGCTGAAGATATTAGACGTTTTATTAATAAATATAATAACACAACTCGTGAACAAAACGTCATAAATGTACCAAGTATGGATAGTGTTGTCTTGCCTTATGTACATGGAACCACCGACAAGATTGCCAGATTGCTCCGAACATCAAAAATTCGGACACCACAACTAAGAAAGTTACACAATGTTTGAAGTCACCAAATGACGCAATACCATTACAAATAGAAGGCATTTAAAAGATACCTTGCTCTTGTAAAGTATTTGTTGGTAAAACAGGATCGTCTATATCCACTAGGCCTAAGGAACATGAAACAGGTATAAAAAAAACAAATTATTTAATCTGCAGTAGCTGAACACCAGCATTGCTCAGGTCATTCCTTTAATGTAAAAGGCACTAAGGTGTTAGTTAGCATCAGTATCTGGTCTCTTTAAACATTACATTAGAGAATCAATCGAAATTTGTAAGTATCCAAATATTATTAATAGAGATACAGATTATAGTCTTCGTCACACGTTGAAATTGATTGTAACGCTGAATCACGGTTCGTTGAACACTAGTCGGGTGTAAATACCGGAGTGTTGCTCCTCGATGGTTATTCAGTGTTCTAGTCTCGTAAAAATCCCTAAAGATGCCCCCTGCAATCGTAGGAGAAACGTCGGATAATAAATCCAATTTAACACAACCTAAACTTAAGAACAATGACGTTCAAAATTAATACTTTATTTTTTGAATAATTCAAAGTACTAAAAGTCTCGTTTTAGATTAATTTTCACTTTATAGTTGTAAATTTTTTCTTCACTTTCCTCACTACTGTTATAAATACACGCTTATTTTACGAAAAAACATTAAATTTCAAGTTTAATATTGCCTAAAACTGCATAAATAAATTAAATAATCTAAATAATATGGCATACAGTGCTAAGAGTACCATTCTTCGATTGTCGACAGGGGAAACCCAGACATTAAACAGCGCGATGGCGGTACTTCGACTCCGTGCTTCCCCGAATTCAGAGCGCCATGTCACCACTGCTATAAAAGCGAAAAGTCAGCTGTAAAATTAAGAACATTACGGGTTGCTATTTTTGAGAGAAGTAGTGCTTTTTCCGCTTGAGCTGTCGGTGGCCAAGTTGACTATTCTATTTTTTAGGTAGCTCGTGGTTGTTAAAGTAGGTTGTATTTGACAACATAACATTCTACACACAATACAGATCGTACACGTGTCTTAATTCCTAAAATTGTTACCGGCGATAAAAAGGTGAGGTTAGCAACGCGTACAAGTACCGATGCACCCCGACTTAAAAATAACGTGACGAAGTGGAAATAACCTGATATTAACATTGCGACTAATAGTCACCTCAGGGGCGGATCCAGCCTCTCTCCTTGGGGGGGGCGGTGATATCACAAAAGTGCAGTATGGCAAGCGAAAGCAAGTTGTCGACGGGGGGGGGGGGGGGTGGACATCAGTAACATTCCCATTTCTAGTGTAAAAGGCAGGGTCGGGTCTATTTTTCAGGAATTTGAAGCTGTTGGAGGGGGGGGGGGCGATAACAAGAAAAAACAAGTTGCCGGCAGCGAGGGAGAATGCGAGCAGCATACACATTCCTAGTATAAGAGGCAGAATCGGGTCTATTTTCTTGAATTCAAAGCTCTTGGGGGGGGGGGCTATCGCAAGAAAAACAAGTTGTCAACGGGACTGCCAGCAGCATACACATTCCTTATATAAAATGCAGAATCGGTTGTATTGTCCTAAACTAATAGCTTTTGGGAAGGGGAGGGGCGATCGCAAGCATACACATTCCTATACTCTATTCAAGAACTAGAGAGAGTAATAAAACTATTATCGAAACCTCCAACGTACCTGCTCCAGTGCCGCAGGTATCTGAGGACTGCCGTAAATCTAATTATATTTAAACATTTTAAACTTTTATAAATTTACTGCTACAATAAAATTTCTGGTAGTTCAATTTAATTTCTGTCAGTGAGCAAAGTACATCTTACAGTATGTCCTTAGTAATTTATCTTGTCTGTGCGTGTTTTTACATATTATTTGAGATTAGTGAGATACCCAAAAGATATGGCTTCCAAAATCGTTAAATCAGGGTATTTTTTCCTTAATGAAAAACTTATTACGACGAATGTTTATGATACCTTAAGATATCAATATCTAGATAATAATGTTAAAAACTCTGTTGAGTTGTGTTCCAACATAACAGGAGTTGGAAAATCTGCTATGTGCCCAATACTGAAGGAAAAAAACGACTGGAATTGTTAATACTCCCAAGCTACATTCGATCAGGGGCAGACGAAAAACCTCGTTGGAAGAAGAGATGTAAACTGCAATAAAAGAAGTTGTACACACATTTTATTATGAGACGCAGATCCCAACCGTCGACAAAATTCTAAGTAAAATCAATGAAGATCGGGATTTACCTGAAATTAAAAGAACTGAGCTCTGGAAATTGCTAAGAGAACTTAATTTTTTATGGAAAAAAGCAGATAGGAAATCTGTTCTTATAGATCGTCTGGAATATGTCCGTTGGAGAAGGAAATATCTCTCTCAAGTAAAAGGTAGAGTTGCTAGAAATATTACAACTTACAAAATTAGTAATTTAACTGAACTTTTGAAAGATTTTTTGAATAAAGTTAGTGCAAAAAATTGGGAACAATCCATATAATAAAAGCATAAAAGAAAATGTAAAAACTCGATCTCATGATCGGTGAGATAGAAGATCCAATTATAATTAATTTGAGTGAAGATAGGTTCACTGACTTTGATTACGAATTAGATACGTAGTGTTTACCAGTGTAAACACAATTTATTATTTACATTTTCTGTAACTTATAAAAATAAATTACATTTCAATCCCTTTTTAGTGTTTAATTTTAGTTCTGCAGATGGTTTCAGAAATAAATAAACTGAACCGTCAAATATCCTAAAAATGTTTTTAATTAATAATAAAATGACCGATAGTCCCAAAAAAAATTTAATATTATATGGACGAATTTATTTTTTTTTTATATATTATATATTAACTTCTTGTATTTTTCACAACGGATATTTTGTAAGTATTTAAATTATAACTTAAAATTTTTTGAGACAAAAAGGCTACATTTTAGTCGGAATGTGCATAAAACGATTTCTATGCCACAATTAAAAATAATAAAAATACAGTTGTGATTTGTATGAAATATGTAAAAATTTTCTATATTTTCTAATGTATGTGAATTATTAAGTAATCATAAGAAATTAAATAAAATTATAAAAACTTTTTATTTCAGGTTTATTACCGAAATAATATTCTATGCCATAAATATTTAGTGATAAAACAAACCTCCTTCCGACGCCTATGACAAGGATTAAAATCTTTTTTAACACTTCACACATCCAAATATCTATTGTTATCCAACCAAATAGTCCATTATTATAGACCGGTATTTTTGATTCTAAAATTTCTAACCCATTTCTATGAATAATATATGTGTCTAACAGATTTTGCCAAAAAAAATCGGACTAAAGAACAAAAGTAGTTTGCGAAGAAAAAAAAAGGGTAAAAAATGATTTATTACTCTCTCTAGTTCTTGAATAAACTATAGCATAAGTGGCAAAATCGGGTCTATTTTCATGAACTGAAAGCTCTTGGGGGGGGGGGGCGATCGCCCCCCCCCCCGCCCCCCCCCCCCTTGGATCCGCGCCTGAGTCACCTTCATGTTGGCTATAAAGTTATACAAATCCCGATCTTGACAAATATACCCGAATGTGACAATGGAGAGTAAAATAATCCCGAACTTGACTTGCGAAAAAGAGTACTGACTTAAAAGTAAAGTGAATAAAAAGTTAACTAAGAGTCAAGGATGAATGTTACTTGATAACCTTTTCCTAAATAACTCATCCCTTAGAAGTGTTCCCTTGATAAATTAAAACCTAAATAAATCTTCGTTAACTCTGAGCTTCGCTCATTCCCCTTCCATCCCGGTGAGCGAGAAGAAAGGTCAGGCGGCTAAAGTTTTCAATCTAGTCGGCAGGTTTGGCGGGAGTCCACCAACAACCCCTGATTTGTGGTAAAACTTAGGTTTTATACAAATAATTGATTCTTACAATAAATTTATCCCGACGGAAAGGAACTTCCACGTTTCCTGAAGGATAAAATTTCTCTAATAGATCCAGTAAATGCTTAAACAGGTCCATATTATCGAAGATAAAAGCCGTTAATACAACATGGAATCCGAAAAGGGACGATTGTTATTGACTTTTCGAAAAAAAAACTTATATTCCGTTAGGGTAGAGTGGGGGAATTCCGGACGGCGGGTAATGACGGACACGTCAGTATAGCAATGTTAGAAAAAGATAGCAGATATTTTAACCGCCACAATCGCGAGTCGCGCCCGAATGCAGTGCCGAACAGTGAATGGTGAGGTGAGGTCGTGTTCGCCGTACAAAGTAAGTTAAGTCGATTATTTTTCAACATTTTTATCTTAGTTGTTAGTAAAATTGAATACGTGTATATTATTTTAAGCTAAACATAGGATTCACGTTTTTTTTAAGTGAACTGACGTCTAATTAAGCAACGTTTGTAAGTAATCGCCAAGTGCATTACGATATTCTAACCTCAAATAAATATATAGTTTTTCATTTTTTTGTGAGTCGGGTAATGGCGGACGATTTGTGTGGGGTAATCACAGACATCCGTAATTACCCCTATATGGGTTATCCTAGGCCGAATACCCAGTTATATAAACTTTTTATAAACCTACTCAAATAATTTTTTATAGACCTACCTAAACCTTTTTATATTTCAGATGCCTCGAAATTACCAAAGAAAGACGGAGACCAAATACAAATAAGAAGATTTACAAAAAGCTATTCAGGACGTCAAGAACAAAAAATTTTCATCAGGAAAAGCAGCTATCGTTTACTCTATACCAAAAAGCACTATACACGACAATCTTAGTAAAGACCTCAAAAATGGAAAAAAGGCTATATTTTCTGAACACCAAGAAAAAGAATTAGAAGAACACATTTTAAAATGTAGTAAATTATTTTATGGCTTAACTATAGAGATGGTGAGGAAAATAGCTTTCAAATTTGCTGAAGTAAATCAGTTAAAGCATAATTTTGACCAAACATCACAAATGGTGGGAAAGGACTGGTTTTATGGATTTCGAAAAAGGCATCCCAACATTTCTCTCCGCAAATCCACTTCTATTAATAGAATTACAGCGTTTAATGAAACAGGAGTGAGAATCTTTTACGAAAACTTGGAAGCCTTACAAAGGAAATATCAGTTTGATGGCAATCGCATTTACAATGTTGACGAGACCGGCATTTTTAATGTCCAGAAAAATTCTAGAATTCTAGCTCTGAAAGGCCAGAAACAAGTCGGCATGGCTACAAGTGGTGAAAGAGGCACAACAACAACAACAATTGTTTGTGCATTCAGTGCTTCAGGAAAGTATGTCCATCCATTTTTTATTTTCAGGAGGAAGCGAATGAATGCTCATCTATTGTATGGAGGCAATGCTGATATGGTTGCAGCCGTGAGCGATTCGGGTTGGGTTAATGAGAACCTATTCATAGATTGGTTACATCATTTTATCTCTTACGCTAAACCAACTGTTGAAGAACCTACTCTTCTTATTTTAGACAACCATGAAAGTCATATTAGCCTGCTGGCTACCTGCTTTGTCGCCGGAATGGAATAATACTGTTATCTCTTCCACCACATACGTCACATCGTATGCATATTTTGGACGGCTCAAAACTGCATACAACAGAGAATGTGAGTTATACATGGCTTCAAATATAGACCGAAAAATTACACCGTATGAAGTTGTCGAGCTTTTTACTAAAACTTTCAATCGAATCAGTAATATAGAAAAAGCTGCAAATGGTTTTCGGGCAGCTGGTATTTGGCCATTAGATACAACAAAATTTGACGAACATTTCTTTGATTCGACATCACCTGATGTGCAGACAGCATCGACATCAAATATGCAAAGAGCAGTAACACCTGATGCCCAGATAGCACCGACGCCATCTGTACAACGAGCAGTAACACCTAATACCCAGATTGCACCGACACTATCTATGCAGAGAGCAGTGTCACCTAATGCACAAATAGTTCCATTATCAGTTGTGCAGTAGCGATTAGTAACACCTTTACCTGTGTTGGGCAAATCAATTCCACTTCAAGATGTTGTTAATGATGCCCAACTGCCACAACAGAAAAGTAGGCAATGTTCCAAAAGGAAACATTCAATTATAATCACTAGTACCCCTTTGAAAGGCGCTTTAGAAGAAAAGGAACAAAGGAAGAAAAATAAAGAAGAGGCAAAAGAAAATGATAAGTCTGTACGAACCACTGAACGAAAGAAAGGTATGAAGAATCTTAAAGCATTTGAATATGATATGAAGGCTAAAGATAGGAACGTACAGCGCAAGAAAAAGAAAGTCAACAAAGTGCTACAAAGGTTGATGAAGGGTATTATTGTCTTATTTGTAATGAAAAGTATGAAGAACCAATCACAGAAGATTAGATAATGTGCATCAAATGTAAATTGTGGCCCACGAAAATTGCACGAGTGGTGCAAGCACATCAAGGGGATTTATATTTTTGTGCCAATTAGACTATGTCCGTTATTACCCCATACACCATCCGTAATTACCCCCCAAGCTGTGGGGTAATCCCGGACACCAGAGGTTTTGTTTTTTGTTGAAATTTGATTGAAAATTTATCTAAGTTGATTAGGAGAACATAAGAATTAATGTTTAAGTAAATATTTTAAGTAAATATTAAGCAATAAATAAGCCTTGTAACTTCATTTGGTTTTATTATATTTCAGTTCTCCCTTAAGTGTTCGCAATTACCCCACCTTCCCCTAATACGATACTACTTAAATATTATAATGTGAGGAAAAAGATCTAGAGCATACTATTGTGATAATTGTGTTTTTTTTTGTTTTGATATACCCAATGTAAACTTAAAACGGCTGACAAAAAAATATATGAGCCCAAATAATGTTTAAATATTGTTTTGAACTCGTCTGATATTAGGGAGTAACTAGTTAAAAAATTAGGAATATCAAAAATGTTGAACAACAAATTTTATTCTGTCTCGGCGATTTCAAATGGATTGACTCACAATGATTTTTCAAATTTCCTTAACGCCTCATGCAACAACATTATTTCGAGAAAAACCAATGCCTTCTGCCTCTTTGTCCTAGAAGCTTCAAAGCTGTAGCCGTTCATAAACGATCATTCAATAACGCTCTCAAATATATAGGAGAACTGTTTAGTTCTTTATGAAATGTTCTGAGAAAGATCTTGAATGTTTGTACTTTTGGAAAAATATAGTTGAAAAAGATCTATTTTTTGAAGTTGATAAAGTGGAATGCTCCTTAAGGCTTCCCGGTGCCCAGAGTTACAGACTTAAATGGAACCATTTTATTAGCAAACGAATACATCCCCAAACAACATATCCGAGAAACAAGGAGCTCATATGGGGCCCCCTTGAACCTGGAGCCTACGGACATTGATCCCTTACCCCTACCTTAATCTGGCAATGATGAAAAAGTAGTTTGATGATATTTTTTATTTTTTACTCTTTGCAAGAAAATACATTCCACTAACATTATATCACTGCATCAATTACTCTTAAGCTTGCAACTATGACACGTAAAGTGTTCAAAATGAAATAAAATAATCTCGTTTTATGTTTTCCCGTTGTATGTGAAAAATATTTTTCATCGCAGAAAATCGTAAAAGATGAAAATAAATTATTTTAACAGTTCTGGGTAGTTTAAATTATGTACACTTCCTTTATAAAGACTCCTATGGCGTAAGATATTAAGGTCGAACCAGCTCTTTCTGTAAAAAGGTTATTATTTTTAGCTATAAATTTAACATATGCTTCCTTTCGTTATGAAATATTAACAAAGTTGATATTTTATAGAAGAGAATGGGAAACAAAGATAATTTTATACAACCTGTTCATTCTTTTGTGAATCCGTTTAACTGTCAATTAAAGCGTAAAAACTATTATCCTTTAAATGTCACTATCAGAAGAAGTCGTTCATTTAAATACTAGTGTAGGTTTGCATTTCAACTGATGAATGTAATCGATTGTACAGTTTGACATTTTACATGCTACACCTATTTAAAACATACATGAAAACATCATTTTAAACACCCAGGCAAAATCATTAGCATATGGTACATCATCTGTTGCAGTTGTCCACATTAAACGTATCAACACATTAAATTAAAATATCTTAACAAAAAAGTCTAAAAGCCCAATAAATTTTGTAATACCGGCGCTGAATACAAAAATTACAATGAAATCAAAAACTTAGTTGCATTTTTCAAGAGCAATTTATTTTTATTTTGTTTTTCATATAATAATAAAAAATACATACTTTCACACTTGTAGAGACATTAAGTATCTTGTCTTTTTACTTTTTTTTTGTGAATTGTTTCTGGAGCATCTCTAACAAGAGTCCAACAGTAGTCGTCAAGCATGTAAGCATTCAACTATCCCTGGTACGTTTTCTCCATTGTTAATACGGTGATAGCATACTCTTAACGGAGGAGTAATGTAATATCAGCTTTTTTATTTCCGAAGAAATTAGTAACCACGAGGCGGAAGTGATTCCAAGTATTTTTTTTCAATATCTGATGGAGTGATGTCAAAATGTTTGTCTTTCAGAATATTTAGAATCTGTGGCCCAACAAAAATCCCTTTTTTAATTTTTGCTTCACTTGGCCTTGGAAATTTCTGACGCACGTACTGAAAAGCTAGCCCATCTGTATTTAGTGTCTTAACAAAGTTTTTCATTAGGCCCCATTCGATATCGATATGCAGTGGTGGCAACAAAATCTTTTTGGAGTCTACCAATGGCATATGATGTACATTCTTTTCAACTGGTACTAAAGATTGTCGAAGGAACCAGTCTTTTCTCTTGCAATGAAGTGTCTTTTCCCGACTGTCCCATTCACACAAAAGTAGCAAAACTTGGTGTAGCCTACCTGCAACCCAAGTAAAAGTGCAATCACCTTCAAGTGCCCACAGGTGGGTTTAAATGGCGTTCTAACTTATTTTAAACCCTGGGGGGTTGGGATTTCGTATATGGGGGTTATCCCTGGAGATCCCTATGCGGTGTTACCAAGTTGTACAAAATGTCATTAACTTGGAGAAGCGTAGATTTGGCAATGTTGTACCCATCCAATATTATACCAATACAAATATACCATGTGCATTCTTGGGGTTACATTGTTAATATATTGTGAGACATGACATCACGTATCTCTAAAACTTGAATTAATATTAAAAAAGATAAGTTTAGCTTCGGTTTTAGCACACGAAAAATAGCATGATTTGGTCGATTTTATTTTAAACACATTTTGACTGTTGTCCAGTGTTATTGCATACTCCTGTTAAGGTATTTTTGTCAATAATCAGCTAACAAATGGGATTACCTGCGTTTGAGTTAACCTCGAAACATACTGTCTAAATTATTTTCAGAAAAAATATGCTTAAAGTCATTTTTTTTTTTTAAATTTAGGAAGTCCATGTTTTTATATAACATAAATAAATCGTTATTTGGCAAAAAACATCTTTTATGAGTACATACCTACCAAGTACTGGAAACCAAATGCCAAATTGACTTTATTTATTTCCCTGATAATTGCTTATTTCTGTTAAGATACTTTTTTTTCATGAACCAGCTGACAAATGAGATTACCTTCATTCGGGTTAACCTCGAAAGACACTATCCCAATTATCCTCAGGAAAAAAATGCTTAAAGTCAATTCTTCATCAAAAATCTATGAAGTCCATATTTTAATATAACATAAATAAATTGTGATTTAACATAAAACAACTTGTATGACCACATTTCTACCAAATGCTAAATTGACCTTATTTCTTTCCCTGGTAACTGCTTACTCTGTTAAGATAGTTTTTTTCAAGAACCAGCTGACAAATGAGATATGTATATATGTGCGTAGATTAGAGGGTCTGTACACTGCAAGCTGGTAGATCTATTGTGCCCCCCTACTGCTGCCCAGTCGTGGGAGTAACCTTATAGGCTAGAGCAGGTCCTCCAGTCTTATTTCTCTCAGGAATCCTAGAGTGTTGGACGGCTTCAAGATGTTAGCTCCCCTTCTTCGATTTGGTGTGTTCCCAAGAATTGCATCCTACAGTTTTCTAGAGCACTGCACTCTAAAAGGATATGAATAAAGGTTTCGTCCTCCTACTCTCAGAATCTACACTCTTCCCTTTATATCAGTCTGAGTGTCTTGAGGTGTCCCTTTAGGTGATAATGACCCGTCAGAACCTCTGTCAAAACTTTAAATTGGTTCTTACTTAAGCTTATGCATTATTTGAATCTCTTCTGGTTGTAGTTCCCCAGAAATATATTCGCTTGTCTCAATCCTTGCAGCTCCGTACAATAATTGGATCTCCGGTTTTCTTCTTCTGTCTTTAGTTCTTCCAGCATTACACTGCTACTGATTCCACAGAAAGGCTCTGGCCCCAGAAATGGTATCTCAGCCACTTTCCTCGCGACCTTGTCCACTATTTCACTCCCCTCTATCCCAGTATGTCGCGGTACCCATATGAGGGTGAGTTTATTTTTCTTATTCAAATCATTTAGTTCCTCTGGGCATTCCCAGACCATCTTGAAACTGATAACTTAAGAGCTCAGCGCACTGATGGCTGCTTGACTACCCGACATGATGATAATCTCTTCGTCGTTATAGTTTTTCTCCCTGTTAAATTGAATACATATCCTAAGTGATGTATTTTTGCCTGGAAAATGCTTGGCGACTTACCCAAGCTTTCGTAGTATCTGGTGCCAGGTCCATACACTTCTACTCCAGTATCCTCCGTTATTTTGGAGCCATCTGTATATTATGTAGTGGATTTCTTCCTGAGTGTCTCAATGGTATTTTTGTCCCATTCGCTTTTGCGACTCAACTTTGTGCTGAAGTTTTTCACAAAGTTGAATTTCTCTTCCATTTGATCTTGGGGGTATGCCCCAGATTTGTTGATTTCTGGATAAGAGATTGGGTCTTCGTTTTATGACCTCATCTCTCATCATCCTATAAATCGCCCTCTTCGCCATGTTCTCTAGAAATATATGCAGAGGTGTGAGGTTTGGGATTACTTCCATGGCGGCCGTTATACATGCACAGGCCAGTTTATGGTCCTCACAACCCGGCCAATTACAGGCAAATATCTATACTGAGTGTATTTTCTAAAGGTTTTGAAAAAATAATATACGAAAATCTGATAAATTTTTTTAACCAGAATTCAATTATTACTCCTTGCCAACATGGTTTCAGACAGAACAAATCCATCGAGACAGCATTCTGTGATTTACTTAATTTTGTATATACAGAGCTAGACAGGGGCAAGTATGTGATGTGTCTAATGTTTGACTTAACAAGTGCGTTTGATACTGTGAGTAGAGAGTTCTTATTGAGAAAGCTCTTTGCTTCGGGTATAAGAGGAAATATCCTAAAACTCATCGACTCGTGTATGTCTGATAGGAGTATGTTTGTTCGATACCAAAAAAGTAAATCAGATTGCAAAAAAGTCGCCTTGGGTGTGCCGCAGGGGTCGATTCTGGGGCTGCTCTTGTTTATGATTTATGTTAATGACCTACCTAGATTCATCAATAGGGGAAAGTTGGTTATGTTTGCTGATGATACCACGATAGCTGTCTTCAGATGCCCCAGAGGAGCTTTTGCGTACAGCGGGAGGGGTATGTGAGGAGTTGGAGATTTGGTGTCAGCATAATCAGTTAATACTTAACCCGACAAAGACTGTATATATAAATTTCAATATTAAAAAACCATTGCTGGTAGAGGATAAGGAAACATATAATATTGAAACCTCAGCTTATGCTAAATTTTTAGGCACGTGATTTGATGAATAGCTGCATTTCTTTTCCCATATTGAACATGTCTGTAAAAAATTAAATTTTGCCTTCTTTGCTATTTTGCAGATGAGGTCATCTCTAGACCGGGCTGGATTACTGACTGTGTATTATTCTCTCACAAACAGTCATCTGTCAAGCAATGTCATGTCTTGGGGAGGAGGGTGTGAGGTGAATAGAATGTTTTTGGCTCAGAAAAGAATACTGAGGTTGATATTTGGTCTTAAGCCGACAGATTCGTGTAGCCCCTTTTTTAAAGAAAACAGCATTTTGACTTTTTACTCTATTTATATTCTAAAATGCGTTTTATATGTAAAACAAAATTACTCAGAGTTTAAAACTCTTGGCCAGGGTCACAGATATGATACACGAAATAGTGACATTCTTAGTATACCTAAGCATAGAACGGTATTCTTTGAGAAATCCCCAATTTATAATTTCATTATTCTGTTTAACAACTTGCCTGCAAAATTAAAAAACATATCAAACAGTAATAAATTCAAAACAGAAATAAAAAAATTTCTTGTTCAGGGATCATTTTATTCTTTTAACGAATACTTAAGCATGTAGGATGTATTGACTCTTTTACTGTGTACTAAGTTATTATTTCGTTGCGTCCTTCGCTGACCAGTGCTATGGATTGTGTTCTTATCATTTTATTTTTTTCTTTCCTGTTAGTTGTTCTAGGATTTTAATCTGTGATTTTTATTATTAAATATTAGATTAAGTTATTTTACATTTTTTATATTATAACAAGTATCTTATGATACTAATTAATATAACTGTTTCTTGTTTTTTTTAGCTTTAAGGTATGTTATGTATATATTTTTTATTTAATTGTATACTGTTGAAGAAACCAATGCTGAAGTATCAGTCTTATGGCTAATAAATTATTTCATTTGATTTAATTTAAACTTTCGAGAAATTACCTCTCGTATTAAACAGACTGGTTCTTTTACTCCAGATCACCGCCCCATATGTGATGATTGGTCTCGCTATTGCAGTGTACATCAACTGCAAGATTTTTGGGTTTATACCCTATCTTTTTTCCACAAAGTTTTTACAGACCATCAAGGCGTTTTATAGCCTTGTTGTTTACTTCTTTTTCATGTTTATTCCAAAGGAGTTTGTAATCTAGGGTCACTCCCAGATATTTGACCTCTAACTTCCACTCAATAACATTCCCATCCATTTTGATGGTCTTCAAATTGAGGTTTTTTTTCTTTGTGAAGGCTACTAGGGTGGTTTTGGTAGGGTTGATGTATAGTCCCATCATCTGGCACCATTCTCTAGTGTATTCAAGCCCGCTTTGAACTATGTCACAGAAGGTATTCTCGAATTTGCCTCTTGCGATCACGACCATGTCATCGGCATAGCTCTGAAAGGATATGCCGAAGTTAGTCAAATCACTGAAATAATTTCTATTTTAATTAACCCCAAAATTCTGTCTAAATTGTCTTTAGGAATCATCATCATCATCACACAGCCTGTAGCATCCACTGCTGAATATAAGCATCCCTCAATCGTTTCCAATGTTTCCGATCTTGTGCTGATTGAATCCAGTTTGTTGCGATTCTCTTGATATCATCAGTCCACCGTGTTGGAGGTCTGCCCCTACTTGTAATTGCTTGGAACTAAGGACGTCACTCTATAATGCGTTTAGTCCACCTAGCGTCTTCCATTCTCACCACATGTTCGGCCCAGTTCCATTTCATATGTGTTGTACTTTTTACAGCATCCTCGATCCTTGTTCTAGTTCTAATAATTATATTTGGAACTTTATCTCTCAGTGTTATTCCCAACATCGACCTCTCCATGGCTCGCTGAGTCACTCTACTTTTTTCGCAACTTTTCTTAGTGAGTGTTAAAGTTTCTGCACCGTACGTGAGTACAGGGAGCACACACTGTTCATAAACCTTTCTTTTCAAGCAAATCGGTATATTGCTTTTAAATACGTCCTTTCTCAGCTTGCCGAATGCCGCCTATGCTAGTGTTATGCGTCTTTGAATTTCGCAGGTCTGGTTATCTCGGTTAATTCTCAATTTATGACCCAAATATTTATAACATGTTACACACTCGATTTCAGATTCGTTTAAGGATATGTTGCTACTTGGAACTAAGTTTGTCATACATTGAGTTTTTGTACGGTTAATTTTTAGACCTACCACATCTGACGCTGCACTTAGTGTTCGTTGTAACTCTTGAGCTTCTTCAAGGTTGTCAGCAATCAACACGATATCGTCAGCAAAGCGTAGGTGATTTAATCGTTCACCATCTATATTGACTCCCATGTTCCCCCAACCTATTTTTTTTAAATATGTATTCTAGCAGCATTGTAAATAGTTTTGATGAGATGTTATCACCTTGTCGTACGCCACGTTCCATTCTAAATATAGATGTTATTTTGGAATGGACTTTCACACTTGCTGTTGCGCTATTATATATGTGCTTAATTAAAGCTGCATACCTGTGGTCGACTCTACAATCAGCTAGTGCAGCAAATATTTTGTTTTGGTCCGCTGAATCGAACGCTTTCTTGTAGTCCACAAATATTAAGACCAGTGGTTTGTTGTACTCCACTGTTTTTTCTATGAGCGTTTTAATAACTAGCAAGTGGTCGTTTGTACCATAACCGGATCTGAAACCTGCTTGTTCTCTAGGTTGGTAGAAATCTAATTTGGGAGTCAATCGTCTTGTTATTATTTTTATAAATTGTTTGTACACGTGGGAGAGGAGACTGATTGGAAGGTAGTTTTTTAGGTCGGTGGGATCGCCTCTCTTATGCATGATTATCATTATGGCATTGTTATATGAAGTTGGGATTTGTCCGGTCTCTAAACATCTATTAAATATGACTTTGAGAGTATTTATTAATTTTTCCCCTCCTGCTTTAATTCTTTCAATAACAATGCCATCTTCTCCTGGGGTTCTGTTGTTTTTCATTTCTTGTAAGGCCACTTCAATTTCTGATGATGAAATTTCCGGTATTCTTCTGAGCCTTGATTGCAGACATTTGGAATGTTTGTTAGGTCATTATCGATGGTGTACTTTTTGTATAACGCGCTGTAGAAATCTTCCACTATTTGGAGTATTTTTTCTCTGTCTGTTGTAATTGTACCTGCTGCATCGCGGAGTTTATCAATTTCTTTTGTTCCTTCTGCCAGCTTTCTTTTAAGTATTTTTAAGCTTTTATTCTGCTCAATTACATCGGATATGGCTTCTAATTTGTATTTTCGTATATCTCTTCTTATAAGCCTTGATATTTCTCTGCTAATTTGCCTATATTCTCCTGAGTTCTTCTGTTCCATTTTTCTTCGTCTTTCAATAAGCTCTTTTGTGTGTTGACATAATTTGTCAGATGTTTTATTTTGTTTATTACAATAGTTTTCTACGGCGTTTTTTAGGATGTTTACTATTTGGTTATTTGTTTCCTCCAGGTCTATGGTTTCCAAAGTTTGGAGTCCGCTTTCAACATATTCTGTGTATTCAGAGAGATTTTCTGGGGTTGTCCATCTTCTTAGGTTCTTTCCTGTTACTAGTTTGGCTCTTTCCTTCTTAATATTTATTTATGTCTTTAGGAATAAATATGCTTAAAGAGACATCCTCAAATATCTATGAAGTCTATATTTTAATAAATATCTAGTATTTAGCTTAAAACATCTTTTATGAGCACATACATGTCTACCAAATACTGGAGAAATATATTATTTCTGTGTAAAGGAAGGATAAAAACTTTTTTACCGGTGAAATGTACGGCATTTTATAAACATAAAAAAAATAGGTCTCGCTCAATGTTCACCCAAATGGACCATTTAAAAGCATAGTAAACATAAATTGTGCTCGGAGGAAAAGTTATATTTTCTTCTCTTCAGCTTTTCCTTTCAAATAGGAAGTCATTTGTGTTAAAGTAAATGAAACGGAAAGAATATTTTTTCTAGATGTTTAGCGTATATACTAATGCAGTCATTTTAAAGTTTAACAGCGCTTGCTTGGTTTTATTATGACATAATTAGCTATCCATATAATTAATTTAGCGATTAGCTAGTCATAAAAACGACTATAGTAAATATAACAAAATATTCTATTTAATTTAAAAAAAAAATATATGGACTAATACAGTAACGAAAAGTTATTCATGTTCTGCTCTATAAATAATTTCATGAGGCCGGCGATGTATTTTTCTAGTTTTTTAGTGAGAGAGGAGAAAACGCTGACAATGGGTCTTAGATGGGCATTTTGCGCTCGAAGCCTGTAGAGTTTTGGGCACTTGTTGGACTTTTCCTATGCTATCAGTTTTTTTTTTCTTACATCAAGTTCTATGAGTGTGTCCGTGATTTTGGTCTTAGTTGCTTTGTCAAGATTTGTGGTGGGGTGCCTTGACACAGGTTTGCAAGCTGGTTTTTTCGAATCTCTCATTTTTGTTGGATAGTCTTCGGTATCCATAATGATGGTTTCATTGCCTTTATCTGCAGGTAATATTGTGATGCTATTATTTTTGTTCAGGTCTTTTAAGGTTATAAATTCTGCTATGTTCAGGTTCTGTTTCAGAGGATTTGCTGCTCTGTGTCAAGAATACTCTTTTTAGGACATTTATGTGTTAAATTTTTGACAAATACTAAAACGATCATGGCTAACTAACTTTAATATTCTTGCAGTGATTAATTCTAAATAAGAGCTTTTCTTCACTAAATACAGTAAAACATAATGTTTAAGTTAGAGACATGTCCTTAAAATTCAACTGGAAAATTTCGGAACAAATTTTAACCATTGAATGAATGAATAAAAAGTGGTGATACTTCGATATTTAACCATCTCACCATACCTGCAAATTATTCGAAGCCGATCGAATCCAAGTGGCCTCGTTGACAAAACTGGCCTAAAGGCTTCAGACGACAATATTATTTCTTGGAAATATCTCTGCCTTAGTCCATTGAGTATTGGGCACTCTCTGAGGATATAATCAATAGTTTTATTCTTCTCTATAAACCATTTGTACATCAGGTCATTCATGATGCTAATCTTATGAAGATGGAATAACGTCCTTGCAGTAGTTCCACCCCGACTTGCAGTTCTTTCCTCTCTAAGGAAGAAAGGTCCCTAAAAGTCATGCGTTAATTCCAGTTATATGTTCCTTAGCACACTTTATTCCAGGAGCTTCTCCAGGCTATAAATTTATTTTTTAGCCTCATTACTTTGACAAAATCTTGTCATATTGTTAATAAACAAAGAACCGTTTAATCTCACATCTCTTCACTATAACAGTAAAAAGATATATATCGTTTTTAATAAAACAATCTTTTCACTGTATTAATTTAGTAAAAACTTTTCGACCTTCCACTAATAAAACACAACAAAAAGACGCACTAAATTTATAACCGGAAAATAAACAACTTTTTTCATAAAAAAACTAGGTCATGCCAAATGTATCATATCAATGGAAGCGACTGACTTGAAAACAAAGTAAACATAAGTTATGCCCTCGGAAAATGTTACATTTTCTCCATTTTAGGTTTTCTTCGGAGATGACAAATTGTTTTACAGATAGGGAAACGAAAAAAGCAAAGTAAAAGCAATCATGTTAGGTTGTATGAGCTCTACACGCGTTTTTGAAGACTTGTTGATATCTGAAAGAAAATCTGAACAAAGATGGGAATTAAGATTACAGCAATAAATCGTGAGAAGGTAGTCGGTTATATTTCGAGAAGTGGCAACAATGCTAGGAGCTATTTGATATATCCATTGTAGAGTTTGAAATTTTAGGAGGTATACGTACTCAAGATGTTTTGATATATGGACGCTATTTGCGTTGTTTCCAGTAACATCAAAATCTCATTTCTGTTAGATTAACTCGCGAATATTTTCGTGGGATTATTTTCCACAACTTTTGACGTGGTTTATTTCAACAAAAGTGCATCGATGCACTTAATTTTTTAAATGGATACGAAGCACTTACAAAAATCGATGGTTTTGTACATTAAATCATGACCGCCGTTCGCTCACGGACGAGTTTCGTGAAGATCGTCCAAAATTGGTTGGAGCGCAAAAAAATATCGATGCTGTGCGTGAACTGATAATGCCTGATCCCCTTGATTTTTTTGTGCCCGTATATGAAAAACAAACTGTGTGGTTTACAATTTTATACACCGGAAGAGGCGGTTGATGTGTTTAAAAACCACATGTTGAAGACACCGTCTTTACAGTGGCAAAAAGGCTTTCCAGATTTCTTCACATGAACGCGATCCTTGTAAAGAATATTCCGAAAAACAATAAAATCGTTTTCGATTAGAAATATTTCTTTTCGTTTGTTATTCCCGAAATATAAATGCCTACGCTCCTAAAATTTTTTAAACCTTATTATGAGTAAATACATTGAGTAACCTTATTAAATACTAAAACCACTTAGATACGAAAAATACTTTATTTTAATACCGATGAAAACAAAATAAATTATACTGAACGTTTATGTATTTCTCTTGATATTTTTTACACTTTTACTTATTGGCCTAGAAGAATAACAATATTTCAATACCCCAAAATCATGTCCGCAGTCTAATAGTATCCCAGTTATATAAAAAAGTACTTAGGTACTACGAAAAGGTACTAAAATAAGTACCGCAAGAAGGTTGTTAAGCACTAAAACCACATATTTGCGAGCAGTCCTGTATTTTTTTAAGCTATTCTATCACAGTGTAGCGTTTTCATATTCCTACACATTAAAAGGCTCGCCCTCCTGTGCGGTTTTGGAAAATCGATTTGTTTTTGAATATTTCGAATCTAGATGTAATCAGGAACACATCATATGAAGGATTTCGTGAAATACACTTTCCTTCGTAGGTATATGGAACCTATAACATGGCCATCTCTGTCCCTTTCGAGCGATCTAGCTGCGCATTTCCGCTCCGTCTTTCTTTCAGATATAAATTCTTTTTCGGAAGGGTATAGCGTTGACGTTTGGTTAATGCATGTGAATGCATGCGTGTCGGTGTGTCTCGGAAGTTATGTTATGATATTTCGTATAATCATTTCATTTTACATGGAGTAAATGCCACTGGTTGGTCGTCTTTCATCCAATCAGTTCGGTCGAAAAATGTAAACGTTACTTTATTGTGGATACACCCTCTTTAGTTCTCCGAACGACAGTCAATCGAATTTCGGAGGAATATGAAAGATGACCACATTATTCATAAATATCAAAAGTGCGGGGTTGCTAGTTCTCCATCGGGCGCCTCCCCAGGTGGCGGATAGGGGAATGCCTCCCAGATATAGATGGTACCGGGGAAATGAAATACCCGGGGTGAACCAAAACTAGCATTTAGCAGTGGCAACTGGCTGCCTCAAAATTGATCACGAGCAAGGGTTCAGAGAATTTCACTGGTCATGATTCAGACAGCAAACGGCGGAGTGGTACCCACAAAAAGGTGTCCGCACAGCGATGAGGAAGGCAAGGGGAAACTACCTCATCATATTTCCCTAGTAATCGTAATGGCTGAAGAAAATGACGATTTACAACGTACTAATCATGGTTCTCGGAGACCAAGATTCAGCAGGGGAAGTGAGGCAGGGCTTCCCAGGTCGTAATCCAGCGAAATCCCTGTCTACTGGAAATATACAAAATAAATCTTAAAATTGCAACATGGAACGTAAGAGGCATGTATGAACCTGGAAAATTGAGAAACATTCAACGACAAATATCGAGACTTAAGATCGACATACTGGATATAAGCGACACAAGATGGGTCAATTCTGGAGAACTTAAGTCGGAGAACGGAAGAATCTATTACTCTAACAGCAGCGATACTCAACACAGATGTGGAGTCGCTATTATTCTTAGTGGTAGCAAAATCTGTAATAGGATTCATTCCGGTATCCGAAAGAATTTTAATGCTACGGCTGATGACAACCCACGGCAAATTAAATCTATTACAGATTAATGCACCGACTGCTAATAAAATGGAAGACGAAATAGAAAACTTTTATAATGAGCTCCAACAGACACTACGCCTCACAAAATCTAGAGACATTACTGTTGTAATGGGGGATTTTAACGCAAAAATCGGCCAGGGTAAATGTGATTCCATTGTCGGGCCATACGGCCTTGGAGTGAGCAATGATAGAGGAGATAGTCTTATAGAATTCTGTCAAGAGCATAATCTAGTAGTAACAAATACCTTTTTTAAGCTACCTAAACGTCGTCTCTATACATGGAAATCACCAGCTGATAAGGACAACAACATAGTTAGAAACCAGATTGATTACGTCTTGATAAAAAACAGATATCGAAACGCAGTACATTCAGTAAAGGCGTACCCAGGTGCGGATGTATTTTCGGACCACAATCCCCTTATCGCTAAATTCCAACTTAAATTAAAAAGGATACAAACAAATCATAACATCAAAAAACTAAATAAACAAAAATTAAAATCAGAAGAAACGAAAGAAAAGCTGAGACAAGACATCAACACAAACTTAGAAAGAAGACCAGGCAAGCCTGGGTTAAACGATGACAACGTTGAACAACAGTGGCAGTTTTTCAAAACGTCAATTACGGAACCAAGCAAAAAAGTACTTACAGCATCAAGATACAAGAAAGAAGATTGGATGACAGATGATATTTAGGAGTTGATGAATGAAAGAAGGAAACACAAGACCAACAAGACCCGATATAAACAGTTGCAAATTCAAATAAGAAGAAAAATAAGAGCAGCAAAAGAAGAGTACCTTTCTGGAAAATGCAAGCAAATAGAGGAGTTGCAAAACAAGTACGACAACTTCAACTTGCATAAAAAAGTCAAAGAACTAGTTGGAAGCATTATTTGCTTTTAATGTGCTTACTCAAACATGCCTAGATATCAATCAGGACCTCTATGTCTGCTTCATAGATTACAACTAAGCTTTTGATAGGGTCAAACATGACAAACTGATAGAGATTCTCAGAAGCAGAAATTTGGATGATAGGGATTTAAGGTTGATGTCACATCTGTATTACAATCAGCGAGCGGCAGTAAGATTTGGACAGGAAATATCCGGAGATCTGGAAAGTCTTGAATCTGAAACAGCAGGGATAAAAGTAAACGGAGTTTTAATCAACAATATTAGGTATGCAGATGACACCGTAATAATAGCTGATAGTTTGAAAGACCTAGAAAAGATAATGAATAAAATATTAAAAGTTAGAGGAGAATATGGACTCTCTCTTAACACAAAAAAGACCAAGTTCATGATAATTAGTAAAAACAACACCAATAATAATGAAACCCTAATGGTAGGAGGCCAGCACATAGAAAGAGTTAAGAAGTACACTTACTTGGGAACCCTAATAACAGAAAATAATGACTATACCGTCGAAATAAAAACCAGAATCGAGAAAGCACATGCCAACTTTATTAGAATGAAAAAGGTTATTTGCAGCAAAGATCTAACGTTAGCCCTGAAAATAAGACTGACTCAATGTTACGTATATAGTGTTCTATATTATGGAATGGAAGCATGGACACTGAATCGAGAGGCAATGAGAAGACTTAACTCTTTTGAAATGTGGACCTATAGAAGAATTCAGAGGATTTCGTGGGTGGATCGAGTTACGAACGCCAAAGTGTTGAGAAGAATGGGGAAAGAAAGGGAAGTCGAGATAACAGTAAAACAGAGAAAACTGCAATATTTCGGACACATTATGCGAGGAGAAAAGTACAGCATCTTACGGCTCGTAATCCAAGGCAAAATAAGTAGCAGAAGAGGTGTGGGACGACGACGAATTTCATGGCTAAAAAACCTAAGGGAATGATTTGGATGCAGTTCAAAACAACTATTTAGAGCAACTGCCTCAAAAATGAAAATAACTATTATGATTGCCAACCTCCGCAATGGAGAAGGCACTTGAAGAAGAAGATCAAAAGTGTAGCGGGAAAAGTGGTATATAATAATTAATAATTTGGCTTTTGATATGTCTTTAAAGCTATTTAAAAGGTAGCGCATTTTTCTTATACCATTTTTTAATTCGTTTTAAAGTTATCTTGCCTTGTCTTGTCCTGTTGGTGACATCCTTGTTGTGTTGTTTTACCTTTTCATTTTTTGTCATGTTTTGTTTTTATTCTTTCCACTATTCAGTTGAATTTAGTTGGTAAATCTGGAAGAAACTTTAATGGTCTTATATTGGCATGACCTCCCAGTTCAGTTCATGTTTTATGAGGGCTATATTTTTTTACCTCTTTTGAATATTCATAACGTCACTTAACCTTTATTCATATATATAAGGGCATATCGACATGATATTTCATCAAGCTATAATACTATTTCAATCTAATTTTTTCATACCATAACATCACAACGTTTCCAGCATATGACTATTCGCTAAGTTTTTCTCAATTTTTAATCTTGCAAAACTAAGTAGTGCTCTCTATTAACAACAAACAGATAGTTTGAATTATTTTTACTAGAATTACAACTTATGAGCCCACGCAAAAATGAGCTGACGTACGCACTGTGGCGTTTGATGATCAACAACAACGGTCTTAACTATTACACCTAAAAGAGGACCAAACAGAATGAATTGGAATGAGAATAATGGATATGTAGCTTCTCTAACAAATTTATTTTCTATAATAACATTGGATCCATAAGAAACAAAAATATACATAAAATACAAATGAGAATTTTCTTGTTGCAACCATTCTTCCAGGGAATACAGAGCAACTCTCATTTTTCGCGTCTGGAATTTTGTTTGGCAAATATATTTTTATTACCAATTAACAGCAAAAAATCTGTTCTCTTCATTTAATTCGAAAACTACTACGTCTACGTAAAAACGTATCAATACAAAATTATTGGCAATAAGAAAACTTTTAAAATAATTTTGTGTTTGTCACTCTCCGTTCGGTGATTGCCGAGAAAGATAATGTGTTATTATTATTATTATTATTAACTCTGCAAAATATTGTTGAGAAATCGTTAACTAAACTAGGGATAATATCTACTTAGTGATACAAAAAAGTTAGCAAAAGAGAGACTTTGAGACTTTAATAGTAAGGCCCACACTGACGCACACTGGGACCCCAAAAATGCAGTATTTGAAAATCGCTACAGACGACTATATTGATCTATTTGATATAATTGTCGATTATATAAGAGAAACTTAGTTCTCAACTAACCGAAAAACCCTTATACTAAATGGACAAACGTACTCTGTTCTAACACAGTTAGAGACAAAGCACTATCTCAGATTGCAAGAATGCCAGGAAAGGGTGGCCATGGTGGCCAGCGCTGGCCTATTCTGTACTGAGAACCAACAAGTTTGAAACCGATCTACAGAAGGCAGTGCATCACCATGGGAAAGGCTTCCACTCTTTCTTAGTATTCTTGCAATCTGAGATAGTGCTTTGTCTCTAACTGTGTTAAAACAGAGTACGTTTGTCCTCATAGTATCAGCTTTTTTCAGTTGGTTAAGAACAAAGTTTCTCTTATATAACTGTATTTTATACACCCCATTGCAAGTATATTATACACTTTTGAAATAATTTTTTTAAATGGCCTTTAATGAATATAGAAAAGGACTGTCTACCCGGATTTTTTATAAATGTTATAACAGATATTAACAATAAACAAAAAACATTTCTTCTATGAATTCTAGAAAATACAAAACGATAATTTTCGCAGCTACTGTATGTTTAAAAAATTATTTAAATAAGTGTAATGATGATTATTTAAATAATTTATTCTTACCATTTAAATTTAAAACTAATGGAGAAATGTCGGGAATACAACCAAACATTGCACCAGCTATTTATAGATTTTAAACAAGCATACGATAGCATCATAAGAGTGGATTTGTAGAATGCCATGGCAAAACTGGGCATACCGAAGAAGCTAATTAACCTCACCAAAACATATGTAGAGGGATCTACAAGTGCAGTAAGACTTGAAGGAAGATTGTCAACCTTCTTTACAATCAACAGGTGTCTTAAACAGGGCGATGTGCTGTCTCCACTCCTCTTTAACGTCGCCTTGGAGAGCATCGTGCGAAAAATCAACACAAAAACGCTCCTCTTTAGAAATCAAGGTCCGCGCATCATATTGGCGTTCGCTGATGATATCGATATTGTAGGTAATACAACTACCAGTAGCAAGGAAGAGTTCTTTAAACTGAAAAATGCCGCAAAGGAAGTTGGCTTAGGAATCAACGAAGAAAAAACAAAATATATGGCGACAACAAGAACGGAACGGCGAGACAGAATAGGACAGAACGTGACTATGGATCACTACAATTTTGAAAGGGTCCATCAGTTTAAATATTTGGGAGCTACGATCACCTCTGACAACAACATTACACAAGAGATTAACAACAGAATACAAGGAGGCAACCGCTGCTGATATGGGCTGCAAAAGATAATGAAATCGAAAAATATATCCCGCCGCACGAAAATAAAAATATATCAAGTAGTTATAAAACCGGTAATGACATATGCATGTGAAACAAAATGAGAATAGACTGAAAATCGCAGAAAGAAGAATGCTTAGAGGGATATACGGACCGGTCAGGGACAACCCCACACAGCAATATAGATCGAGAACAAACAAGGAATTGGAGGAACTATACAACCAGCTAGATATAGTGAAAATAATAAAAGCAGAAAGATTAAGATGGGCCGGCCATGTTATGAGACAAGATCAACGTATCGTCAAGTTGGTATGGGAAGAAAACCCAGAAGGAAAGCAGCCGCTAGGAAGACCAAGGATGAGGTGGAGAGATAACGTTGCAGCAGACTTACAAACCCTAAACGTCGAACGCGCGGAAGAATTGATGATGGATCGCAGCAAGTGGAGGCAGATTGTGAAGTCAGCAAAGACCCACCCCGGGTTGTAATGCTAGTGAGAGTGAGAAAGAGAGAGAGAAATACAAAATGATAATTTTTGCAGTTACTGTGGGTCTTGAATTGTTTTACGCATCTCTAGAATAAAACCGAAATTGCCAGAAGATCCATCAAATGGTGAAAACAAATTTTTAAATTTCAACTCCAATAACTTCTAGTATCATTCATTCATTATTCATTAAAAATCAAGACTATTTAACCGACTTCTAAAAGAAGAAGTTTCTCAATTCGTCGCCTATGTATTTTTTTTTATATTTTATACATTCACTTTAGGGAATTTTTTCACCCCTTAGAAATATTTTTCCAAGGAAAAAATATATATCTCCTAGATTTTGACAAAGAATACCATATATAAATCTTTTAAAATCGAAGGGGGCATCGAAGACGGTCTCTTTGTGAGTTCGAGCAAAGCTCATTTTGTAAATACTATCTAAGCGCACTTGTACCGATAATGATCTTTATTTATTTATTATTCACTCTATCAACCGAAATGCCTTTAAAAACTTTAAATAAATAATTTAAATATCGACAAGTATTTTGTCACAAAATCTAATTTTTTTTTGCTCTAAAAAATGCAATCTCTAGAATTACAACTTGGGTTAGCCAGAAATTAATTTCACATTTTCGCATGTGTCCTTAACCCAACTCACCCAAACTTCTAATACTGTAGGGTAAACTATAAGTTAAAATTTAATTTGACATTTACTAACCACATCGTTTTGTTCCGAACTGATCCTTTGTTGTTAAGTTTTAGCTTTAATTTATGCTTAAAGTATTAATAAAGTAAAATAAACTTTAACCACGTCCTACAGTTAAATTTTCTGAAATCATTACATATATATTTATATAAATAGATTACAAGTAAGTTAAAGTTATGGGAACAACAAAAATAATCTGAATATTTTTTGTAACAAAATTTTATTGAAATCTTTAAAAAGGTTTTTAAAGCTAACTAATATCAACATATTTTTAATCGTTAAAAGTTCTATGTCATATCTATTTAGCTAAAAATTGTATCAGAAAACAAAGCTATACAGGGTATCCTCATGGAGATATAGGCTCCCAAAGAGCTGCAATGAAATCAAGTTTTTTCACGCAATTATTGAACCAACAGGTATATTTTAATCATTTTTAATATGATTTATACCAAATAAGACCTTTAAAATTACTATCCAAAAAAGTTTTGCGAATTACTCATAGCTGTGACTGTTATGACCCCATTTTTACGCTCTGTATGCTAAGGGCTTGGGACAACGTTTTTTACATACCTTGAACTAGTGACTAGAAATTAAGGACTCTTCATTCATGTCGCTAATCTTAACCGTTTTCCAAAAAACGTGATTTTTATTTACGCTGTTATTCCGCCACATTAACTTAGCATTGTTCCTCATTTGATCACAATGAAACGTCATTCTCCGTAGAAATTTCTCCCTACTATCAACCGAAGTGTAATCCATCAAGGTTTTGAGGTGTCCCCACAGGTAAATATTCAATGGCGTTAGGTCGGAAGATCCAGGAGGCCATGCAATAGGGCCTCCTCTACCTATCCAATGGATTGGATAAACGTTTTTAGGTGCTCCCGCACACCAATCAATCCTGCCCAGACATTGATTGACTGGAACTGATGTTGATCATGCGAAAGAATTGGTAAACCCTGCTTCATCCGTGAAGAGAATAGTGCTAATGAAGTTTTCATTATTTCGTTTTTCTAATGACATAGATATAACAGCTGTTCTTGAAGAACTTCATATACCATTGTTTTCGACGTATTAAATTACGCTGATAATTTTCGAGTGTTCGTTAAAGGAGCGTCATCTACAGAATTTAAAATATTTTCCTCTAATTGTAGTGTACGTACTATTCTAAATATAAAAATATTACCTTATTAAGTGGAATCACGTACCATTCTCCCTTAAACGTTGGTGAATTCGTTAAATGTTTCCTGATCTGGAACAATACGATTAGCATATCTGTCCTGATATAACCTCCTGGCTTCCAAAGCATTGCAATATGCAAGGCCGTATATTAGATGCATATTTGCGTACTCAATAAACGTGTATTCCATATTACGTATTATTTCACAATTAATTTCACCACGAAATCCAAAAATCAGTAAATTAATATCCAAGTAAAGAATCAGTGTGTCAGCGATGTGAAAATTGACATGTTCTAAAATGCATGATATTTATTTCTTTCATAACTAGCAACGTTAGTAACAACAATGCTTAGTTTTTGTTGCCACATTTTTGCTAACCTAGGTCGAACTGCAATCCACAGAATTAGATGTTTCGAAATATGCCAAATACATGATGTAAATTAAATGACGTTTTTTCGAAAACTGTTAGGATTAGCGACATGAATGAAGAGTACTTAATTTTTGTTCAATGGTTAATGGTATGTAAAAGACGTTATCCAAAGTTCTTTTCATACAGGACGTAAAGAAATTGGGGTATAAAAATTAAAATATACCTGGTGGTTCAATAATTATATATAAAAAACTTGATTCCATTGCGAGAGCTTATACGAACAAAGTTTATATGAACATGTAGTATCCCTTTGATATGTTTTTTTCATATCGGGAAGATTTCCCACATTTTCCCGGACACTCACTGCTTTCACCAGTCATAGCCAACCTTTTTATGATATATTTCGAACAAGAGGCACTGCAAAAGGCACCGTTAAAACAGAAATTTTGGAAACTCTATGTTGATAATATTTTTTTAATATGGCTACATGATAAGAACACCTGGACGATTTCCTCATATACCTGAACAATATCCACCACAGAATCCAATTCACGCTAGAAATCGAACAAGAAAAGAAACTTCCTTTTTTGGAACTTCTATTAACTAGGAAACTCAACAACACCCTGGACTTTAGCGTATATCGGAAACCCACATATACTGACCGATATCTCAATGCAGCGTCACATCATCATCCCTCTCAAAAGCAGGCAGTAGTCAACACACTAGTATCAAGATCTCTCCGCCTAATGATACAAAACAAGACGAAATAAGTCACATTTCCACAGCTCTAGAACGGAATGATTTCTCACAATCAGATATAAAGAAAGCCATAAAAAGACAAGAGAAGAATACAACAAAGACCAAAGACCAAGATCAAACAAGGAACAAAGCCATAATACCATACATAAAAGGAATAACAGACAGAATCGGAAGAATCTTAAGAAAACACAACCTACAGCCCATATTTAAACCACAAAAAACAATAGCCAACATCCTGGGAAATCCCAAAGGCAAGACCAACCTTGAAAATCATGGCGTTTATAGCATTCCATGTGCAGATTGCCATCAAACTTATATAGGACAAACAAACAGGCGCATATCAGCAAGAATCTAAGAACATAAAAATAGCCTCAAAAACAAACAGACAACCTCAGTCCTATTTCAACATCACCAAACAATCGGACATAACATTGACTTCGAAAAAACAAAAGAAATAGCATCAGTACAGAACTACAAGGTGCGCGTCATAAGAGAGGCCCTAGAAATCGAAAAAACGGGACAGCTAAATAAACGAGACGATGCTATAAATTTTTCAACTACATGGAAAACATTAATAAAAAATCAAGAAAGAAAACAACAAAAATCAACTAGTACATGAGAGACCTGCATACAAGAACAAAATATATCGCACTCGGCAGAGGGGAGGAGCCTGCGAAGCCGCCCATCCAATCAGGCAGCGAGCCAGCTAAGCAAAACTCGAAATTCTTCAGAAGCCACCATCAGTTCTCAGCGAGTAACGAGACGAACCGCATTTGAACTGTTGAGATTTTGGCGAAACGTCGTGAAAACGATTTTTTGAACGAACGGATTGAAACCCGGAATAACCAAACTATTCATTCTACCATCCGTGAAAATCTACGATATAATATATATATATATATATATATATATATATATATATATATATATATATATATATATATATATATATCGACTATCTTGAAAAGGGAATAACTATCAATAACGAATAATATTTGACATTATTGGTGCGTTTAAAGGAAGAAATTGCCAAAAAAAGGCCCCAAATAATGAAGAAAAAGTGCTCATCGCAACAATGCCAAAACAGTATGAATTGCACTTCAAATTGCTTCCGCATCCACCGTAGTCTCCAGATTTAGCCCCCAGCGACTATTACCTGTTCACAAACTTCTACAGATGCTCGCAGGAGAGAGATATGGCTCCAGTGAAGAGGAAATCGCCGAAACTGAAGAGTATTTTGAAGAATTGGACAAATCGTTATCTAAACAAGACATAGAAATGTTAGAACAGCGCTAAAATGAATGTATTACTCTAGAAAGGGATCATCATACTGATGAGCAAAATCGAATTTTGCCAAAAAATTGTTTTTTATATTTTATATTGTTATCGACACGGAACTTTTCGATTAAGATTCCGCCATTACCAATAGAAATCTATAATTTTCAAACACATAGTACTTTTATTTGTACCAAAGAAGCATGTAATTCTATTGATTAATTATCTTTATTGTTCTAAATTACTAATGATGTCAGTGTACTTAAAGCAGCAGCACAAATAATTACGATGTTGTCTTTCAAATGATAAGCATCACCTCATGGTTACAGGAAAATATTTTATTTTCCATGAATGACAAATTCAAATAAAAAAAATTTAAATTTTTTTGTTAAAAGTTGTAAAGGAATAACATAATAAGGTAAACAAATTTGTATCTGCAAATTTCCTGAAAAGCGAAAACGTGCCGAGAATTTTCCCATTCCCTTTTTCACGTTTTCATTTACTTCGACATGTGTATACAAACTTTTTATCCCAATGGAAATCCTAACAACGAGAAAATATAAAAATTCTTAACGAGGATTTTTATTTATTTTGTTCACAAACAGTTTATTTTTTTGAGGAGAACCTGCACAATAATGCTTATGTTTAAGAAAGGTGACAAACAAGAACCAGGGAACTACAGGGGTATTAATCTACTGGACACAACTCTGAAACTCGTTACGAAAGTAATGAAAAATAAAATTAATTCGGTTACAACCCTGGAAGACGAACAGCAGGGATTTAGATCAGGAAAGTCTTGCGTGGATGCAGTATTTATTCTACGACAGATAGTCGAAAAATCTCTAGAATACAATAAACCAACATTTTTATGCTTTATAAATCTAACAAAAGCATTCGATCACATAAAGCTAGATGACGTAATCCACCTGTTATATAAGAGAAATATTCCTATCAATATAATTCAGACCATCGAAAACATATACGCAAACAATAAAGTTCAGATTCGCACTAACGGTAAATTATCAACACCCATACCAGTCAACAGCGGTATTAGACAGGGAGACTCACTTACTCCTTTATTGTTTAACATGATAATGGACGAAATAATAAAGGAGGTGCAACTTGGTAGAGGATATAAAATGGGTGATACAGAAATAAAAATTGTCTGTTACGCTGATGACGCTGTGACATGTGCCGAAAATGAAGACGACCTCCAGAGATTGTTAAATACCTTTAATCTTACGGGAAGAAAATATAATATGATTATCTCAGCCGAAAAAACTAAATGTATGACAACCTCAAAAGAACCCCTCCGATGCAAACTAGAACTAGACGGTCGAATAATACAACAAGAAATGAGTTTCAAATATCTAGGAATCGACATAACTAGTTATGGTAACATCGAAGATGAAGTAAGAGGACAGGTGGCCAAAGCAAACAAAGTGGCGGGTTGCCTCAACGACGTGATCTGGCGAAACAAACACTTAAAACAAGAAACAAAGGTTCGGATCTACAAAACCACAATTAGATCTATTATGACATACACCTCAGAAACACGGCCAGAGACGACAAAAACCAAACAACTATTGGAGACTACAGAAATGAGAATACTTCGACGAATAACAGGAAAAATGCTACTAGACAGAGAAAGAAGCGATAACATCAGGCAATCATGCAACACAGACTGCATTAATGAGTGGGTCCTACAACGTAAGACACAATGGAACAAACACATAAGCCGAATGACAGAGGATAGACTGGTAAGGATCGCACGAGATAAATCGCCTAGTGGTACACGCAGTAGAGGTCGACCACGGAAAAGGTGGAGCGATAATTTAAGTCCAGAATGAGGAAAATCGAAGAAGGAAGAGGTCAGGGACCTACTATAGAAGGTAGAAGAAGAAGAAGATATTCAGGGATCTTTACTCCACGAAATTAAAACACTGAATGACCATCGAGGAGCAACAGTCCAGTATTTATACCCGACTGGTGCTCAGCGAACCGTGATCCAGCATTACGTTTTGAGCCGACTTGTAATTTATTGAAATTTAATATTTTATAGAGACTTCAAAGACTCATCAAACCATACTACAGTAGACGCTTTAGATCATCAGATAAGTCAGGACAGGTGTCATTTTACAGCTAAAAACTAAAAACTAATTTTTTAAATTTTTTGGTCATTCCTTTTCAAAAAAGGTACATTTAATTTATTTTGAATGCTGGTAAACTGGCTGTTTTCAAAATAAATCGGTTTTTACGCGAAAAACTTAAAAGTTACTAATGCTCAACACAAACAGGTAAAAATAAAATACGCAGGGTGTGCTGATGTGCTTTAATTAATAGGGAAGCTCTGTCGAAATCTTCGAAGGCAAGTATGTTATGCTGAAAGATTTCCAGCTCAGACATTGTCAAATCCAAAAACCTGTCAAAGGGTTGACCGAGGCACAATTAATTTACAATGTTATTAAAATGCAAAAATAGTAAAAATATTTCAATGTTATTTTGACAAATGTTCAATATGGGCTTCACAAACTTGAATCCATTTTCTTATTATCGCTAGTAGTTCTTCTCTAGTATTTACTCGTGTTGAATAAACTAGTTCTGTTAGAAATCCCCAGAAGTAAAAGTCTAAGGGGTTTAGGTCTGGAGACCTTGGTGGCCATAAAGCAGGTCCTTCTCGACCAATCCATCGAGGGCCAAAAACATTTGTTAAATATTGATGTACTATATGGTTAAAATAAAGTGGAGCACCACACCCATGTAACATATTCTTGTATCAAGAGGTACGCCTTCCAATATATTATTCAAATTTTGCTGCAAAAATTGTAAATAAATCCCACCATCGAGTCTTCCTTCCAAAACAAATGGAAGTGAAATTAAGATGTACTTACCGGACATCCTGTAAATTAGAAAATTCCATCGTAATGTTCATTTCTATAAAAAGTTTATAACTTCTAGAAATAAAATAGGTAAACCAAGTGAAAATTTGCTCTTATACAAAATAAGGAATCATATCTTCGGAAATGAAACCATCATATTATTCTTCTTCTTCTTTAGGTGCCATGTCTGTATTCAGACGTTGGTGGTCATCATGTTTACAATTTCCTGAAATCTTTCTCTATCGGCTGCTGCGCGAAATAGTTCTTCTACCGTGCAATCACACCACTGCCTGATGTTACGAAGCCATGAAAGCTTCTTTCGGCCTATCCATCTTTTTCCTTCCACTTTTCCTTGTATTATAAGGCGAAGTAGTTGGTATTTAGGTCCTCTAATTATGTGACCGAAGTATTCTGTTTTCCGCCTCTTTATAATGTTCAAGAGCAGTCGATCTGTATCCATCATTCTGAGAACATCCTCGTTGGAAGTGTGCGAAACCCATGATATCTTTAGGATTCGACGGTAGCACCACAATTCGAACGCTTCCAGTTTGTTTAGCGTTGTGGTTTTTAGTGTCCATGACTCGCAACCGTATAATAGAATAGACCATACAAAGCATTTCAGGACCCTTTTACGAATATGCATTGATGGGTTCCTGTTGCATAGAGCTGGTTTCCATGTCATAAAGGCCTTCCGCGATATTTCTATCCTAGCTATTATCTCTTCATCTGAGTCCCCATTTACATTCAACCAACTGCCAAGGTATTTGAAATGATTTACACGCTCTACCCTCTTCCCATCGAGCCAAAGTTGACATTCATCTACAGTAACCTTTCCAACTGTCATCCACTTTGTTTTTGAGATGTTGATTTTAAGGCCTCTTCGACAGCTCGCTTCATTGACTAGGTTTACTAATGTTTGGAGATCCTCGATGCTTTTTGCAAGAATGGCCGTATCATCAGCAAATCTAATATTGTTGATTACTTCTCCGCCTAGTCTTATTCCTTCTTGTCTGTCATCCATTAGTTCGTTTTAAATAACAAATAATTTCCGTTTTGTTTTGTGAAGATATCTCGATAAGAACTTTAGATATAAAAAATATTTGAGATATGAGTTTTTTTTCAAAAACTCTAAAATACGTCAATGTGATTTAAAGAAAATAACAACGAATTCCGTTTAATTATAGCAATTTTAGATTTAAAATACGTGAATGAAATACAGATTGACCCTTATAAAAAATAGGGGATGATATGCGATGGGGTGAAACTATTGTGGTTTTGCTACATTTCAAATATCAACTTATTTCCACTTTGTTTTGTAAAGAAATCTTAATTTGAACTTGACGTATTGAAAAAAAAACTCTTGATGATGAGATTTATGGGCAGTTTTCACCCCTTAACGTGGATTTCTTTCAATAAAAAGAATCGTGTCTCTTATTTTCGTGTCCCCTACAACATACTAAATTATCAACAAAATTGGAGGCGAACTCTTCGGGACCTTCCTCTTAAGCACTGTTGCTTTATATGTATTTGAGATAGCTGGGGCAAAAGGGTTATCCTTAAAAAAAGTCACTCCTTCGAAGGAAAATTTTACACCAGAAACGAGGAATATACTTCATTTACCATTAGTCAAAGGCCATTAAATGAGTAACTAGTCATGACATGTCATAGTCGCTATGTTTTCGTTTTCTGTTTTGAACCTAAATTTGCTATTCTCTTTATTAACACAGCGTACAGAATTTTACAAAATTTATTACAAAAATAATCAACCCGATCGTTCTACGTTTCGTGGTTTACGTGAAATTTATGGTCAACATAATTTACCGCCAGAGCGTGCTATTTGTAATTTAATTAACAAATTCGAGTCAACTGGTAATGTTGAATATTGAATAATAAATTAACTTCAAAAATATTGTAAAATGCCTATAGCAAAAATTCTGGCCTATTATGTTACCTAGCATCTTCCGTGGTGTCTTTACCTTCGTACCTGCATTTAACATTTAAATAACTTCTGCTGGCGAAAATGATTGACCGATATTTAAGATTAGTAAGAGACAACTTAATTGTAAAAATAGACTGTCACAAAGTTGCCAGAAAGAGAATTCGAACTTTATCCAATTGAATTTTATTTTTTCTCAAAATCCTCTTAAACTTTGTCCCAATCGTAAATTAAAAATAAATATTGTACAAGAAATTTTAGCTTCGAAATAAACTATCGAAGTGGCGACCAACCGGATTTATTTGCTCATTTACTCAATAGATGGGACTTTCCAAGGTTTTCCCATAATTATATTATTCTCCAACAATTTTCTTTCACTTTTATATTCCTCAAAAATATATTTTTTCCAAAATTATGACAATATTTCAAAGTCTGAGGATCTCGGTTTGCCATAAAGAAGGACTATGAGAACTTAGCGGTTCGTCATCTAGCGGCCGGAATGAAAAATGCCTAGCTGGAGCTTGTTATTATCTACTTATTTACACGTTTCGATAAATAGTTTTTTATCTTTATATACCCTGTGATATGTCGGAAAACATATTAAAGTTCCAGTTAATTTGATTTAGTAGTGCATGAGATTTTGTGAAACAAATATATATTTTTCTTTATATAATAATGAAATATCAGTTTATTCCTCCAAATGTGACAGAATCTTTTCACAAAAAAGCGTTCAAAAATTTATTGACTATCCAGGATAGGATTTAAAGAGTATGGAGCTTGAAGAACTCAAAATTTTTCGAAGAAGCTTAAAAAATCTAATAACAAATAAGTATTCTTCAGAAAATAAGATTAGAAATAAAAAATTAAAAAATTAAATAGAACGTTTTCTTGTTTTTAACCTTTGATTCTAACTTTTGAGGCCCTCAAAACGTAGGGACCGTGCCCGAGCACCCACTCGTAAATTCGGCCCTGCACTATCTACTCTATAAGCTTTAGCAACTTTTGACAAATAAATACATTTACAACGAAAATACATTTGTAACTAAAGTAACTAATACTATTGTAATTTGACAATATGCATCAATTTTATAATAATACGAGTGTTTGAGGTTATTGTTCTAGGGAGCTTTTTTAAAATACTTAATGGAAAGAAGTTAGGCGAAGTTAAATCTGGACGATGATAGAACTCAAAGACGTTACATTGACAGAGTATCAATTGAACTATAGCTCTCTTGTGGAGTGGCGCATTGTCATAAAGAAGAAGGATATTTTTGTGATAAAAATCTGGACATTCTAGATCAATAGCCATAATTTTACTAAGATATTACCTAACTGCTGCTACTATAATGCCTTTCGGTAGGTATACCACATCAACAACTACTGCTTGGTTACCATCAGTGGATATAGTATACTTGCAGTTGGGTGTAAAAATAAATTTATATTAGAAGCTATTTTAGTCCTTAACCAACAGAAAAGCCTTATACTATAAGGGCAGAAGCACCCTGTTCAACAAAGCAATATCTCAGATGACAAGGATACCAAGAAAGGGGAGAAGCTATTTCTATGGCAGTGCACCGCCATCTGGTTCTCGTTAGTACAGAGTAGGTAAAACCACCTCAGCAAACAAAAACCGAATCCTTCAAACAACTTTTATTAGACAAAATATGGAGTCTAATACTAGCAGCACCATCTCCCAGCATGTAACGCAATCTAAACATTTAATCTCTAGTAGTGGTCATAAACTTCCTAGCTGAACATTTTGTGTGAATCTTTTGTAAAGGCAAGAAGCTATAATGGACTATAATTTTGCTTTTGGATCCCAGTAAAGTTACATTCAAATCTCATTACTTATCACTGCATATATCAAATAAAATTTCGAAATTTGCTGCATAAATTCACAATCTTATTAAAATTTTCGTCATGCCTAGTTTATAATGTAGATTTATCAAAACTCGGTTCAGGTACATTAAATAATTTGACAACAATCAACACTTTTAACGGACGATCATCAAGAACCATTATTTCCATTTTCTCAAAAAGATCAGGATTGGTGGCGAGTTTTTGGCTCATCTTCAATTAATTTACGACCACCTCGAAAATATTTGGACCAATATTTTGGTTTAAAATATGATGTATCTCAACCAGCGATGTTTCAATTTTACTGAGTTCATTTTTTATTATAAAACATTTTATAAAACACAAGAAATTAATAAACTGAAATCAATTCCACATAACCAAGGGCAGATCCAGAAAATTTTTTGTAAGGGTCCATAAAAACTTCTCGGAAAACAACTACACTTACCCCCTATTTTGAGTTTGTAGAACACGACTCACAGAAAATGCAAAAAATTCCACGTTTCACTTTACAAGGATACTTATTTCTAAATAAAATACCGTTTTTCGTATTTATTTTCAATGCCACTAGTTTAAATTTCCACTATTTTTGCATACATTTCAGCAAACAAATTTTAAAAAATTTGTATTTTCAATGAAAAATCAAAAATAATTTTTGTAAAAGTATTTTAAAAAAAACTATAAAATTTGTCCATCACAATTAACAACATGGTTTAATTTTTGTAATGTAAAAAAGGACAGAATTAATTTTAAAAAATGATATGGTTAGTAAAATTACAAGACAAAGATGTATAAACATGAATTAGGATTATAAATTCCATAAAAGAAGAAGAATTTTTGGTACCAGAACAATAGAAGAAATAGACGTTATCAAGAAATATCCAATAAAATCAAATTATTAATGTTCCTCTTCATTCTCTTGGTGGTCATAAATTTTTTCCCAAATAAATATTCCGCTGAATAGCCGTGGAAGTGTTTTTCACGCTGACCAAATCACAGAATATTGTCACGTGAATCCCTCCAGGCCCTTACAATGTTTTAAGTGTGGGCTCCACTATAAAAATTTACCAAGTTTTGTAAATGATTCACGATCAGGTTTGGGAAGCCTTTGCCTGCTGAGCAGTCGTAAGCCTTCTAATAATTCAATGTAATCATACGTAGTTTCCGGCAGTAAATGACGTCTAAATGAGCCTTCTTCAACAGTTCCCCAACAACAAGAAAAAACCTCTTCGTCTCCTGCTCTATCTCTCCGAAAATTCACTGCCTGTAATAATTCTACCTCTATGGTATTTTCTCTTGCCCGTCTTGTATTCATCTATTTCAACAATTTTCTCTTCCCCACTCAATTTTCCAGAATTTTCCACCACTGTAACTAGGCAAACTTCTCTGCAAAAATATGCCCAATTAACAACCGTCACTGTACCTAATCCTAATTCAATCACTAACCACTGCTGTTTAGGCTTTAAACCAATCCATTAAAAAGCAAACTTAACACGATAATTATACATTCCTAAAAAATTTTCCCTTTTTTCCACGATCTTAAAAGGACATTTTTCCTTTTGGAATTGTTCTAGCTAACTGGAACAGTTCTGGTGTAGCGATATCGAAAACCTTAAAGATTGCAATGTTCGTTACAATTAGGACAAATAGGAAGGGGTTAGGGAAAACCCCCATATACCTAAAGAAAATTCTCAAGATTGTCCAAGAGCCTGTGGATTTTTCTGAAAGATAAGGAGCAACCGGGAGACAATTCCTGGCTTTCTTCTTGCATTTCAATTTCAATAACTTGCACTTAACACTTTTTCTTAACACTGACAAAAGCAATATGAATCCCTTAAAACCGTTAATATTTGGAGAAAAAACCATGTCCAACATAAAATTAAAGGAGTGGAACAGACGAGAGCAAATATGATTCTTAAAACCTTTAATATTTGGAAGGAAAATTATGCATAATATGAAAATTAAAGGAGGGAAAAATATGTTTTCGGATCCAGCTTTAATAGAAGGAAAAAATGTATGTACATTACTTCACAGGAATCGTATTTATGCTCTGCCAACAGCTCATATTATTCTCCTTTCCTAACAAGTCACGTCGCTGATATATATATATATATATATATATATATATATATATATATATATATATATATATATATATATATATATATATATGCAATTGGGAATTTTGTTTTGGTTTGTTTTATGGCCATTTTTCTTGATTTTTTCATTATAAAATGTGCAAATTCATGAAACTTTATAAATTGCAGATGCTTCTATTGACGTGGAATATGTGGATGTAACAAAATTTTACCGATTAGTGCACGAAATTAAACTAAAGATGAAAAATTGTGGAAAGCCAAAGCCAAAACCGTGTTCTACGACCTCGAAATAGAGGGTAACTGTAGATTTTTTAAAATGTCATTTTTCCTATATGTATTTCCGGTATTTCTTTTAGCACACGTACATATTTATGGGATGGGGCATTGCCCCAATAAATCCGCACTTGATAATAGATATTTTTTCCATTACCCCTCGTATCTTACTCCATTTAATATTTCCATCATTTTAACGTATAACCTATTAAAATGTTAATTGGCTGTTCCCCACTTTAATAAAATAAACCCTAAAATTCAACCGAACCCGTTGCAGATTATCATAAATTAGACAATAAAGTAGACCAGCTTCTTGTTTTCGTAATTTACGTTTATTAGATTTTATTTTGCATTATTTATTCATTTGTTACCAACTCTGGTATAACAAATTAGTTTTAAATATTTAGATGGAGCATTTTACTTTATAACGTATTATACAGTAGTGTTTTCTTCCAGAATAAGCTTTTCGAATAATGTTAATATTAGAGAGTCGTTCTGAAGGTTTTTTTTACAAGCGACGTATTTTTAATTTCAAATGAAATAAAGGCTATAATCAAACGTTAAATGCTAGCTGTTAAGTCATCTAATGTTTCTGTAATATTGCTGAAAAGCGACGAATTAACATAGCCTCATATATCAATTAGATCAAATAAGAGAGTGGGCTATTTCAATGTCATTTCCTTTGAATAATCAGCTAACCTATTTTTTTGTCAATAAATTAATTGTTTCATGTATATTGTGAGTAGTAGCATCATCCTGCTGAAACCACATATCCTCCAAGTCACAAGTACCCCTTAGAAGTCAACGAGCGATAATAATTTCCATTAACGGTAAACTAGGTTTCAGGATAACCAAAGAAGAAACAAAGTCCAGTGATGCATTCAGTATGAAATACGCACTAAACAATCAACTTAAAAGGATGTAATGGTTGAAATTACAGACGTAAAAATTTTACCTATTTATGAAATCATTGCGCCAGAAGTGAGCCTCGTCGCAGAAAATGATTTTCTTACGAAATTCAGGATTATTTTCAAGTGTGATAAAGCCCAGTTACTGAACCTTCGATGCAACAAATGATCATTTAGTTTTAGTTCTTAAGCCAAAGCAATATTGAAGGCATCTAGACCAAGATCTTTCCACGAACTTCGTCACAGAGGCATTTGAGAAGGTCTCCATAGCTGGGATCGACGTGGAACCAATAAATTTTAATCTCAAGGACACTCGCTCATACAGCAGTAATACTGACTTAGCTACTTACAGTTCTCCATATCTATAGGACGAAAACATAACGCAGTGCAAACGTTGCCTAAACTTTTTTCAATTGTTTTTAGAGTAGTGCGATTATAACGAACATTGATGTAAGTGTTCGTAAAGTTACTGCTACTAATTGAAAATTTTGACAAAATATATAAACAATTTGTAGATATGGTAGAAGCCTTGATAGCTCTTTAGATCACTAAATGATAATCATTGATACATACAAATGACAAAGAAATCACAACAAATTGTTACGTATATGCACCTCAATTTTAAAATGTCATCATTTTTATTGGAAAATCCGTTATAAAGTCAACAAAAAATAGTTCGAAGTTTAATGATACTAGTTTAGTTTGATGAAAAATAGCAACTATTGTACCTATATTTTGTAAATTATTTAAGTTTACTGGTGATACTAATAATAAATAAAATACTCTGAATAGTATAAGGTATGTTGAAGTTATAGGCTTTTGCACATCAGACCTTGTTGTCTCAGTCTGTATACCTTTAGTCTCTCCTGAGCCTTGATTATTCTATCAAGGGTAGATGATTTCGTAGGATTTTCATCGGTACTATCTAGGTGTTTTTCATATATCCCGTGATGCACAATACACAAGCCGGCCTAACCGTAGTTTCAGAGTGGCCTATCTCTGAATGGTTTTTGTCTACCATACATCCAAGTGATAGACTATCATGAGTCTTACCACGGCATTGTAAATCCAGTGTACAATGGGTGGCCTTAATCTCTCTATAAGGTTCGGGTATGCTTTGCATCCAGAATTAATCTTAGACATTTAAGCTCTCCTGGCTCATAGGCACTTGTGTATTAAAGAGAATTTGGTAATTTCAGACATCAGACCTTGTTGTCTCAGTCTGTATACCCTTAGTCTCTCCTGAGCCTTGATTATTCTATCAAGGGCAGAGGATTTCCTAGGATTTTCATGGGTACTGTCTAGGTGCTTTTCATATATCCCGTGATACACGATACACAGGCCGGCCTAACTGTAGTTTTAAAGTGGCCTATTGTAACATTTAAATTTACCAGTTAGCATCAATGCTACATGTTTTTAGTAATATGATATAATTTGTATATTTTTACCTGAGTAAATTTAATTATTTATCCCGTAATTTAAAATAGTAAACATGGAATTTTTTTTTTTTTGGTTCACAACTCTCATTTGGTTTGAATTTAAAAGTCGTAAAATATTTTATTTTTAATAAACTCTCATTTATTTACATTCCATTTCAGTATTAAAAGTATAAGGTTATAGTCGGTAATGTGAGGATGTATTCCCGATTCGTTGACACGAGCACGGCATGTCGAGACCGATCATTTAAGGTTGAGTATGCAGTATGGAATTTGTGGCAATTTTTTTTGAACTTTGTTTTAATCATGATTAGTAACTTTGGACTGTGTGAGTATAATTTTCTCTTTGATAATTTTCCATGGCTTGCCAATATTTGATGGATTACCTGGTGGTCAGTGTAAGTTCGGAACTAGGTTAGAGTGGTCCAGGTTGAGAATAAGGTTGGCAAAACTAAATACAAATATCCCTAAGAATTGTCACGTCTGGTTGCAAGAGAGATTTTTATTTTCGTTCCCTTTACTGTTAAACCGTCAAAGGCAGCAGACCAATCCTGCCACTAGCTTTGAAAGGGCGGACGGTCAAGTGTTTTTTTTTTTAAAAGTCCACTAATCAATGAGGTAAGATTTTGCCCCTTATCTTTACGAACATGTGGTAAAAACAACATTTTATTTCAGGGCTATTTGAAGCCAGTTCTTTTTTTATCTTTGGGCTTCATCTCACTCTTTTCATCTTGATATTGCTGTCAAGGCTTTCTGATGGTTCCGGCCCTAGTTTTCCTGTCCGTGTGACCACGACTATTTTAACCTTATCCTGCGTTTAGTTGGTGAGTTGGAAGTGGCCCTGTGAAGCCTCCATTCATCCACAACACAACAGGAATCCTAGCAATAGCGCTAGAAGTGAGAGGTACCATAGTATAGACCAGGTAGGAGAAAACTTTAAGTTAAAGAATTGGAGCTATAAATCAATTTTTTTTAAATACAAACAAAACAACATAAATATATTTAATGTGATATAATAACACGTAAGAACTTTTTGATAACTCTATAAAACTTATGTTATTGGCAATAAAGGTTCTAGAACATTTGCGGCCAAATTTTATATAACCTTTTAAAAACGAGGTAACAACCATAGTTATCAAGAGAGTACAAAAACATTGTAAGCACCATTCTAATGTACGTACATAATAATTTTTTTTGGGAATAAAATGAAATTGTTATTTTGTTTTAATTAAGTCGTTTCATTGTGGAGCTATACACCAACCGTCAATAATTTAAAATCATTCCTCATACCTAAGTGTTTTCCTGTCTAATCACTAGGTAAGTAACACAGATAATGTAAAACAGGTGGCGCCTATTGGGTAATCAAAGCAGAGCACAACTATCTCTAAAAGATATACGAACCTAGCCTCCGACATATTGAGCTGCCGTACGCATCCGTTGCCGTACCCTGTAAAAAGGGAGACGCCGCACTATCTCTGAATGGTTTTTGTCTACCATACATCCAAGCGATAGACTATCATGAATCTAACCACGGCATTGTAAATCCAGTGTACAATGGGTGCCCTTAATCTCTCTATAAGGTTCGGGTGTGCTTTGCATCCAGAATTAATCTTAGACATTTAAGCTCTCATAGGCACTTGTGTATTAAAGAGAATTTGGTAGTTTTAACTAAGACACCCCCAAATTTTCAAAATTAAGAAAATGGCGGCCATTTTTCGAAAAAAAAAACAAACAAACGCGGTTTTCTCAAAAACTGCATTTTTTATTTTGATCAATTCTTTTTCGAGGGTTCCTTGTTATATGCTTCTTCAATTATAATTGTTTTCATGGGTGCTAAAATGCATGAGGAGAAACATGCTGAGATTGATGAGATTTACAATTTAATTGTACAAAAAAGGCCTGCGATAATTTATATTTCAGAAACACATTTAACCAGTGAAATTTATGATGGCGAGATTTCCATTGGGAACTACTCCATTTTTAGAACTGCCAGTGAGAGTAGACATACTGGAGGGGAGGATAATGGTGTATTTTGAGGGTAATGTTACGGTGATGGAGTGCCAGAGACTGTGCAAGGACGGGACATACTGGTTCTCGTCGACCAATATTCGTTTAAACAATATGGTATTTATCATTATATGTTTATATAGATCTCCAAAGGGTAGCTGTCTGGCTTTTTTGGATTTCTTTGAGAGGTGGTGTGAGGAAAATATTCATGATAACAACTGTCAAGTAATTATAACTGGGGATTTTAATATTGATTGGAAAGCTGATAACTCTATAAGGTTAAGACAATTTATGGTTAATGCTGGGTTGGAGAATGTGGTTACAGAGTGTATTCGGCCTTGTGAAAATGGTGCGACTTTAATAGATCCAATGTTTACGAATAATTTTCAACAAAGCGTGGCTCAAGTCATAAAAACACCAAGAATCACACACTATTTTATAGTTTTCCTTTATTTAACGGCTGCAATCTTGCAAAAACCTATAGAAATAAGAAGTAGAAGTAGACAGATTAATTATAGTACTATAAATGATAAATTATTCCTGATGAACCGGAACTATAAAATATTTGATATTAACTTCAAATGCCAATACCTATACTCAATTTTGATAAACATTTTTAATGATGTTGCACCAAAAAGAACTATTAAAATATATCTAAAATTTAAGGAGTAGTGGAATGATAGAGTTAAGGCTGCTATAAATGCCAAAGATGTGAGGTACAGAAGGCATGTCAGTTCTGGAACATATGAAGATTTGGAGATCTATAAACAAAAAAGAAATATTGCGATGAAAGTTATGCGTCATATTATAAAAACAGAATAATCGAAAATAAAAGTAATTCCCATGCATTGTGGAATATATTAAAAAGTTTGCTTCCTATTGAGGGTAGAACTAACAGTTATTTGCAAGTGGAAATTGATGACGAAATAATTTCAGATCCAAATAATATGGCCAGTTCATTGAACTTCTTTTATGTTATTAGTATTGGAGCAATAGTCAGGGAAATAGATAAATCTGAATCAGATTTACCAATTTTATCTAGACATGGGGGCGTGTTTTTGGAGAACTTTAAGCTTGTTACTGTTGAGGAACTTCAGGAGATTGTTTTTCATCTACCAAATAAAAGTGGATCAGATGATATAAGTGTGGTGTTTTTGAAGAGCTGTTTTGTTAATATAGTTTTAACACTTCTTAATTTGATAAATTAGTCATGTCTAGCATGTACAGTTCCTGATGAATTTAAAATATCGACTGTTGTTCCGGTTCCTAAAATAAATAATTCGCACAGTAGTGATGAAACAACTGTTAGAATTTATGGAAGCCAAAAAATTTATAAATAGTATGCAATCTGGTTTTCGGGGTAAGCATACCTGTGAAACGGCAGTGTAGTATGTCCTTAATGACTCTAAACATAGTTTCGATTAAAATCTTATTACGAGGCCTTTGAGATTTTGGATAGAGACAGGCTACTTAAAAAATTAGAAAGTGTCGCTATAAGAGATGAATTGTTGAAATTTATAATTAAATATTATTAAAATAGGCAATGAAATAATTGAATCGGTAGAAAAGTTTAAATATTTAGGAGTAATCATAAATAGACAATCTAAATTTAAGGAAAATGCGAATAACTTGGTGAAAATAATCTCTCATAAAATTATCTATATTTACAGATGTTCTAATTTTATGACATGGTAGACTAAAACAATCCTGTTTACCACTCTGGTGTTGTCGCACTTTGTTTATTACTCCACAATTTTGTTCCTGCCTAATCACAATGAAAGGAAACTATATCAAAAATTGCAGAATAGAGCCATAAGAGTTATACTCTCATGTACAAGATCATCAATTAAATGCATGTTGAGGGAAATGCAATGGTTCTCAGTGGAGGATTTCTTTTACTATCAAACATTGGTCTTTATTTTTAAAATAAAAGCAGGTAGTTCTCCTACATATTTACAAGATCATATTAATTATAATAGAAATATACATGCATATGATACCAGGCGCGGATCCAAGGGGGGGGGGGGGGCGGTGGGGGCGATCGCCCCCCCCCCCCCCCCCCCAAGAGCCCTAAGTTGACGAAAATTTTCTCGATTTTGCCTCTTATACTATAGTTTATTCCAGAACTAGAGTGAATAATAAATCATTTTTTACACTTTTTTTTATGTTACAGAAAATTTAAATAATAAATTGTGTTTACGCCGGTAAACATTACGTATATAATTTGCAGTCAGTCAAGGAATCTATCTTCGCTCAAATTAATCATAATTGGTTCCTCTACCTCACCGATCATGAGATCGAGTTTCCACATTTTCTTTTATTCTTTTATTATATGGATTTTTCCCAGTTTTCAACAGTAACTTTATTCAAAAAAATCTTTCAACATTTCAGTTAAATTACTAATTTTGTAAGTTGTGTTATTTCTATCAACTCTGCCTTTTACTTGAGAGATATTTCCTTCTTCAACGGACATTTTCCGGACGATCTATAAGAACAGATTTCCTATCTGGTTTTCCCCAACAAAAATTATATTCTTTGAGCAATTTTCAGAGTTCATTTCTTTTAATTTCAGGTAAATCTCGATCTTCATTGATTTTAGTGAGAATTTTGTCGATGGTTGGGATCTGCTTCTCATAATAAAATGTATGTACAACTCCTTTTATTGCAGTTTCTTCTTCCAACGAGGTTTTTCGTCTGCCTGTGATCGAATGTGGCTTGGGAGTACTAACAATTCCAGTCGTTTTTTTCTCCTTCAGTATTCGGTACATAGTAGATTTTCCAACTCCTGTCATGTTGGAACACATCTCAACAGAGATTTCAATATTATTATCTAGATATTGATATCTTAATGCATCATAAACATTCATCGTAATAAGTTTTTCGTTGAGGAAATAATGCCCTGGTTTAACGATTTTGGAATAAATATAGATGTGGAATCCATATCTTTTGGGTATTTCACTAATCTCAAATAATATATAAAAACAAGCACAAACAAGATAAATCACTAAGGACACACTGTAAGGTCTACTTTGCTCACTGAAATTAAATTGAACTATAGGAAATTTTATTGTTGCAGTAAATTTATAAAAACTTATAATATTTAAATATGATTAAATATAATTAAATTTACGGCAGTCCTCAGTTACCTGCGACACTGGAGCAGGTACGTTGGAGGTTTCGGTGACCGTTTTATTACTCTGTCTAGTTCTTGAATAGAGTATAGGAATGGGTATGCTTGCGATCGCCCCTCCCTTTCCTATCAGCTTTGAGTTCATGAAAATAGAACCGATTCTGCCTTTTATATTAGGAATGTGTATGCTGCTGACATTTCCCCCCCCCCCTCCCCGTTGTCAACTTGTTTTTCTTGCGATAGCCATCTCCGAAGAGCTTTGAATTCAGGAAAATAGACCCGATTCTGCCTTTTATACTAAAATTGTGTATGCTGCTCGCATCCGCCAACCCTGTTGACAACTTGTTTTTTCTTGTGATCTCCCCGCTCCCCTCTCCAAGAGCTCCAAATCCAGAAAGATATACCCGACCCTGCCTTTTACACTAGAAATGAGAATGTTGCTGGTGTCTTATCAACCCCCCCCCCCCCCCGTCGACAACTTGCTTTCGCTTACCATATTGTACTTTTGGGATATCACCGCCCCCCCCCAAAGAGTGAGGCTGGATCCGCCCCTGTATGATACTAGATCGAGGGATGACTTTTATATTTCTCCAGTATTGAAGAGACACACACAAACCTCTATATTATTTAAAGATCTAAACAGTTTTAATCAATTACCCATAAATATTAAATTATTAAAATCTCTAAATAAGTTTAAACAGTGTCTGAAGCAGTATTTTTTTAATAGGGTTTATCCTTGAGGACATGTAATTTCTTCGTTTTTTCTTTTGGATTTGTGTCAGTTTAGTTTGGTATGTCATTGTTTTGCAAAAAAGGTTTCGTACGATTATTGTACAATTTCAATATGCTTTCGAGAGATGAGAGTTTACGCTCATGATGATTTCTGTATTATGAATATCTGCATGGACTTGATTCAATACCCATAATAAGTTTATTCCACAACACAAGTCCAATATGCTACCATGTTATAGTGCTTAGATTGTCCTCCAGGACATTTTTTTCACCACGAATGGAATGCAATTTTCCGTGAGTCACTAATAGCTGTATCGTAATCAACACAAATTTATAAACTATCCTATATAAAATACAGTATTGAATACTGTAACATAGTAGCGTATTCGACAAGTCGACTTTTAGAATAAACTTAGTATGTGTTCAAGTCCGTGCAAGTATTCGTAATACAGGAATCATCCCGATCGTAATGTCTCATATCTTGAATGAGGGTTGAAATTGTACAATAAATCGACTTTGTGAACAAGTTGCTACTTGCAAATATTTGCTCATATTATTCTTTTTTGATAATCGTACGAAACCTATTTGGTAAATAAAATATATAAAGAAATTACAAAAATTATAAATATATAATGAAGCTGAGAGAAGGCCGCCATTTTGTTAATATTAAAAATGTTTCGGCTTTCAATTATTTTTCTTGAAGTTTATGAGTTATGCGACGTAAATCTTCCTTCTTATATATAAGCAATTTGCTTGTTATTCTTCGTCTCTTTGCCTGGTTTCAGTCTACTGCGAGGTTATCACTCCATCGTTTTCGGGATCTTCCGGTACTCCTACGTCCTATTGGTGATTTGTCCCTCGTGATCTTTACTATTCTGTCGTCGGTCATGCGGTTGATGTATTCGTTCCATTGCCTTTTTCTTTGTAATACCTAGTCATTGATGTTATCGACTTTACACACTCTTTTTATATCCTCGCTCCTATTCCGATCCATAAGTGTCCTGCCAGCTATCCGGTGCACCACTCTCATCTCTGTTGTTTCCAGTATTTGTTTTGTTTTCGAGGTTTCTGATCTGATTTCTGCAGTGTATGTTAGTATGGGTCTTATTGCTGTTTTATAAATTCTGGATTTAACTTCGATTCCTATATGTTTATTGCTCCATATGGTACTGTTAAGACATGCCGCTGTTCTTTCTGCTTTCATGGCTTCTTTCCTCACCTCCGTTTCAACATCCCCGTATCCGGATATTTCTATTCCGAGATACTTGAACTTCATTTCCTGCTGTATAATTTTGTTGTCTATTTCTAGTTTCCATCTGAGTGGTGTTCTAGATGTTGTCATGGCTTTGGTTTTTGAGGTTGATATATTCATGTTAAACTTTTTCGCTATGTTAAATTGGTGCAGTAGTATTTGCAAATCGTCTTCGCTTTCAGCTATTAACACTGCATCATCGGCGTAGCACAGTATTTTGACTTCCCTGTCTCCCATTTTATACCCTTTAAATCTACGCACCTGCTCTATCAACTCGTCTATGATGATGATAAATAGTAGGGGGCTAAAAGAGTCACACAATATAATATGTTTAATAAAACAATAATTGTATTTTTCTTCACTGTAATCTAATCTTTAAAATCTCGATAACTTCGTTGGATATTATTTTTGCACAAAACCGCAAAATACGGGTATATTTTTTGGGTTAGCGTAATGATATATTTTACGGAGAAAGTATTTTGTTTTGCATGGTTTGAAAAAAAAAGAAAAAAAAAATATTGTGTCTTTTCTGCACTTTAGCACCCATAACAATAATTGTAATTGCAGGAGCATTTAACAAGGCATCCTAAAAAAGAATCAAAAACGTCCACTATTTTAATAATTTGGAAATTTTTCATATCAAAGCTTTTTTCTGAAAGTTTATGACTCATGTGACCTTGATCGAAAGAAAAATCCGAAATGCACCGATTAATCATAAAAATATACAATTTTGAATAAAAAATTACTTTCATTTTTCTCCACTGCAAGAGCTCACAGCTCAGTTTTAAAATCTCGATAATTTCTTTAAAAATAATTTTTTCAGCAAAATTTTACTGCAGCACTTTTTTGATTTCTAAAATAATATATTTCATGGAAAAAGCATTTTATATTTTTGGGTATTTTTACTGCATGATTTTGAATGAAATCGGTCTAATATGTCTCTAATTAATTCGGAATCACGTTGGAATGATCCGATTTTCATGATTCAAGATACATTGTTGTCACCAATTAATGACCTTTGAAATATTCACACTGTAATGGATTATTTTGATTTAATTGCATTATTCGAGGTTTAAAATAATTAATTATATCTGATCTATTTGCGCTGAAGCTATTAAAGTAAGAGTATTTCACTAGAACGCAGGCGCGGATCCAATGGGGGGGGGCGGTGGGACGATCCCCCCTCCCCCTAAGAGCTTTGAGTTCAGGAAAATATACCCGATTTTGCCTCTTATACTATAGTTTATTCAAGAACTAGAGAGAGTAATAAATCATTTTTTACCCTTTTTCTTCGCCAACTACCTGTGTTCTTTAGTCCAATGTCCTTAGCAGAATCTGTTAGGACACATATATTTTTCATAGGAATGGGTTGGAAATTTTATAATCAAAAATACCGGTCTATAATAATGGACTATTTGGGTTGGATAACAATAGATATTTGGATGTGTGAAGTGTTAAAAAGGATTTTAATCCTTGTCATAGGCGTCGGAAGGAGGTTTATTTAATCACTAAGTATTTATGACACAGAATATTATCTCGGTAATAAACTTAAAATAAGAAGTTTTTGTAATTTTATTTTATTTCTTATGATTTCTTAATAATTTACATACACTAGAAAATATGGATCATTTTGACATATTTAACACAAATCACAACTGTATTTTTATTATTTTTAATTTTGGCATAGAAACCGTTTTAGGCACATTCAGACTAAAAAGTTATAATAAAATACTCATCGTCAAATATACAAGAAGTTAAACATATATAAAAAAATAAATTTGTCCATATAATATTAAAATTTTTTGGGGCTATCGGTTATATTATTATTATTTAAAAACATTTTTAGGATATTTGATGTTTCAGTTTATTTATTTCTTAAACCATCTGCAGAATTAAAATTATACACTAAAAAGGGATTCAAATGTAATCAATTTTTATATATTACAGAAAATTTAAGTAATAAATTGTGTTTACGCTGGTAAACATTATATACGTAATTCATAATCAAAGTCAGTGAAGCTATCTTCGCTCAATTTAATTATAATTGGTTCTTCTATCTCACCGATCATGAGATCGAGTTTCCACATTTTCTTATATTTTTTTATTATATGGATTTTTCCAAATTTTCTGCACTAACTTTATTCAAAAAAATCTTTCAAAAGTTCAGTTAAATTACTAATTTTTTAAGTTGTTATTTTTAGCAACTCTACTTTTTTACTTGAGAGAGATATTTCTTTTTCCAACGGACATTTTCCGGACGATCTATAAGAACAGATTTCCTATCTGGTTTTTCCCAGTAAAAATTAAGTTCTCTGAGCAATTTCCAGAGCTCAGTTCTTTTAATTTCAGGTAAATGCCGATCTTCATTGATTTTAGTTAGAATTTTGTCGACTGTTGGGATCTGCTTCTCATAATAAAATGTATATACAAATCCTTTTATTGCAGTTTACATCTCTTCTTCCAACGAGGTTTTTCGTCTGCCTGTTATCGAATGTAGCTGGTGAGTAGATTTTTCAACTCCTGTCATGTTGGAACACAGCTTTTGACATTATTATCTAGATACTTATATCTGAAGGCATCATAAACATTCATCGTAATAAGTTTTTCGTTGAGGAAAAAAATGCCCTGGTTTAGCGATTTTGGAATAAATATAGATGTGGAAGCCATATCTTTTGGATATCTCACTAATCTCAAATAATAAATAAAAACAAGCACAAACAAGATAAATCACTAAGGACACACTGTAAGGTGTACTTTGCTCACTGAAAGAAATTAAATTGAACTATCAGAAATTTTATTGTTGCAGTAAATTTATAAAACCTTATAATATTTAAATATAATTAAATATAATTAGATTTACGGTAGTCTTCAGTGAGCGGCGGCACTGGAGCAGGTAGGTTGGAGATTTCGGTAACAGTTTCATTACTCTCTCTAGTTCCTGAATATAGTATAGAAATGCGGTCGCCCCTCCCCTTCCCAAGAGCTTTGAGTTCATGAAAATAGAACCGATTCTGCATTTTATATTAGGAATGTGTAAGCTGGTGGCAGCCCCCCCCCCCCCAATGGCAACTTATTCTTATACGAGGAATGTGTATGCTGCTTGCATCGTCCCCCTGTAGGTAACTTGTTTTTTCTTGTGATTGCCCCCCCCCTCTCCAAGAGCTTCAAATTCAGAAACATAGACCCGACCCAGCCTTTTACACCAGAAATGGGAATGTTGCTAGTGCCCCCCCCCCTTCGACAACTTGCTTTCGCTTGCCATACGGTACTTTTGTGATATCACCGCCTCCTCCCGCAAAGATGGAGGCTGGATTCGCCCCTGCTCAAAAGTGTGCACCAAAAGGCAGGTCAGAATCGTATTCATTAAAATTGTATTAGCCTCCGTGGGTCTTAAGTGCAGGCAAAACCGCGATGGGTAACAGTAAATAAATAGAAATTAAACTTCGAAAATTTCGGGCACAGTTATTTTACATTATTACATATTTTGTGCGTACAAGAACGTTATTACTACATAACTCTCATTTATAATTCCATTAGTACTCAGACGACACAAGTGAGAGTCGCTAATATATAACCAAATTTAAAACAATATCACTTCATCCACGAAGCTTTAGCAATATACAATATTTACCTAATTAGAGTTTGTTTTTATATACAAAACAAATGGGATTCATTATTGAAAGCAATACGCACTAGTTTTCCAAAGTATAATAAATTATTTCAGGAAATCATTAATATAATATATTATTTTATGTTTCCAGACTTTCTTTAATGAGACAAAAAGTATAAATGAACAATATTTTCTAATAATAGAAATGTACTTCACACGAAATGAATTTCATTAGAAATACTGCGATCGACTTTCTTTAAAAATTGTCTTGTTTTACGTCATTATCTATTTTTGGTTTTGGTAAGTTAATGGACTAAGAAAAGAAATTCAAAGATAATTTAAAACAAAACCTTTCTGTAATTTAATGATTTCAATAGAAAAAGTACAGAGACAGCATGAAACATTCAGCAGATATAAGGCAATATAACACCAAAATTGCTCGCCATAGAACCATTACAAACGTCAACTCTGAAGATATGCTACTTATTACAATAAAAAATTAAAGACAGCAATGAAAACAATTAAATAGCACCAGCGAGAAGCGATCCAGGAAGAGAGTTAACTACTTAGTACAATAAAAGCAAAGATTATTATAGCTAACGCTAAGCTATAATAATCTTTGATAAAAGTCCTACTGAAAAGGATGTACCTCTTGATTAAACTGATGTCGTAGTTACATTAATCTACAAGAAAGGTGATCCAGAGGTCTTGGTGACCACAAGCCAATGAGTTTTCTCTTCAAGGTTTACAGACTTTTTTCTAAAGAACGGGCCGGATTTAAGAAAGACTACAGTAATGAATTTAGAACATTTGCACACAGTATGAACGATAGTCGAAAGAGCCCAGAGTATAATATCGAACCGTGGGTGGCATTCATCGATTATAAGAGAGTTATCGACACCGTTAAAGGTAAGAAAATCCGTCACAATTTTCAATACCGGAGTAATGAAAACTTTCACTGGTTGCTTGTTCCAACCTCTCTCTTTGGGGGGGGGGGGGGCGGTGATATCACAAAAGTATAGTTTGGCAAGAAAAAAAAGTTGTCGACGGGGGGGGGGGGTGCAAGCAGCATACTCATTCCTAATATAAACGGCAGAATGGGTTATATTTTCCTGAACTCAAAGCTCTTAGGAGGGGGGGGGGGCGATCGCAAGCATACACATTCCTATACTCTATTCAAGAACTAGAGAGAGTAATAAAACTGTTACCGAATGCTCCAATGTACCTGCTCCAGTGCCGCAGGTAACTGAGAACTGCCGTAAATCTAATTATATTTCATTAGATTTAAATATGCAGGGTGTCCAAGATAAGGATCCTAAGCATGGGGATCTCGGAAACAGTTGGAGATACGAGGTCGGTTAAATTAGAGAAAAGTTGCGCAATTTAGTGCTAAATTAAACGCAATTTAAAAATTTTAAAAATTCAAAATACTTCCGGAGATTTCCGGAAAAAACCGAATTTTGGCAAAATCGTTTTTAATTTTTGTAGGCTTTATTTAAAGAGATATCAAAAAATAAAAGGTAGATTCTTCTTGCAACTTTTTATTTTTTATAATTTGGTCTAAACAAAATTTAAATCCGACGTTTCGTTTCTGAGATACCATCATGAACTTTCATTTTTTATATGGAACAAAAAAAAGTATCCCATGTATTTGATAGCATTTTTTATTACAAATTCAACGGTGTATCACACTTGCATATCAAGTGTGTAGTTTATTGGCTTTTATAAAACTGATATACCTTTCTCTCTCGCTCTCATGGAGCTCTTATGGAAAGTACTTGAACTACGTATTCGATATGCAAGGGTGATACATCGTTGAATTTGTAATAAAAAATGCTATCAAATACATGGGATCCTTTTTTTTGTTCCATATAAAAAATGAAAGTTCATGATGGTATCTCAGAAACGAAACGTCGGATTTAAATTTTGTTTAGACCATATTATAAAAAATAAAAAGTGGCAATGAGAATCTACCTTTTATTTTCTGATATCTCTTTAAATAAAGCCTGCAAAAATTAAAAACGATTTTGCCAAATTTCGTTTTTTTCCGGAAATCTCCGGAACTGTTTGAAATTTTTAAATTTTTTTAACTGCGTTTAATTTAGCACTAAATTGCGCAACTTTTCTCTAATTTAACCGACCTCGTATCTCCAACTGTTTCCGAGATCCCCATGCTTAGGATCCTTATCTTGGACACCCTGTATTTTATAAATTTACTGCAACTTAAAATTTCTGATAGTTTACTTTAATTTCTGTGAGTGAGCAAAGTACACCTTACAGTTTGTTCTTAGTGATTTATCTTGTTTGTCCTTGTTTTTATATATTATTTGAGATTGATACCCAAAAGATATGGCTTTCACCTCTATAATTTATTAAAAAATCGTTAAACCAGGGCATTTTTCCTCAACGAAAAACTTATTACGATAAATGTTTATGATGCCTTAAGATATCAGTATCGAGATAATAATGTTGAGATGTGTTCCAACATGACAGGAGTTGGAAAATCTACTATGTACCGAATACTGAAGGAGAAAAAACGACTGGAATTGCTAGTACTCCCAAGCAACATTCGATCACAGGCAGAGAACCTCGTTGGAAGAAGAAATGAAAACAGCAATTAAAGGGGTTGTATATACATTTTATTATGAGCAGCAGATCTCAACCGTCTACAAAATTCTAACTCAAATCAATGAAGATCGCGATTTACCTGAAACTAAAAGAACTGATCTCTGGAAATTGCTCAGAAAACTTAATTTTTGCTGGGAAAAACCAGATAGAAAATCTGTTCCTATAAATCGTCCGGAAACTGTCCGCTGGAGAAGTAAATATCTCTTTCAAGTAAAAGGTAGAGTTGCTAGAAATAACACAATTAGTAATTTAACTAAACTTTTGAAAGATTTTTTTGAATAAAGTTACTGCGGAAAATTGGTAAAAATCCATATAATAAAAGAATAAAATAAATGTGAGAACTCGATCTCATGATCGGTGAGATAGATGAACCAATTATAATTAATTTGAGCGAAGATAGTTTCACTGACTTTGATTAGGAATAAGATACGTAATGTTTACTAGTGTAAACACAATTTATTATTTGAATTTTTGTTTTTGTTGTATTTTAATGTTTTATGTTGTTTACATGTTTTTTATATATTTTTATTTTAGTGTGTCCCACTCTTTAATTTTATATATATTTAATTCCAATTAGCCGTAAGTTTTTAATTATTTTATTATTGTATTATTTATGTATTATTGTTGTGTCTTTTTCTTAAGCGTGTAGAATTAACATGTTTATCTTATTTTTTTTGGGGCTATCGTATTTCCATATAAAAAGTAAATTAAATTAAGATATCAGTACAATAGAAATAAAAATAAGTAGTTCTAATTTTAATTACAACATATAAAAAGTAATTACATTTGAATCCCTTTTTAGTGTTTACTTGTAATTCTACAGATGGTTTAAGAAATAAATAAACTGAAACGTCCAATACCCTAAAAATATTTTTAATTAATAATAAAATGACCGATAGCCCCAAAAATATTTTAATATTATATGGACGAATTTATTTTTTCATATATGTTTAACTTTTTGTATTTTTGATAATGGATATTTTGTAAGTATTTAAATAATAACTTCGAATTTTTTGAGAGAATAAGGCTACGTTTTAGTCCATTATTATAGACCGGTATTTTTGGGTATAAAATTTCTAACCCATTCTTATGAAAAATATATATGTGTAACAGATTTTGCTAAAGACACCGGACTAAAGAACACAGGTAGTTTGCGAAGAGAAAAAAGGTAAAAAATGATTTATTACTCTCTCTAGTTCTTAAATAAACTGTAGTATAAGAGGAAAAATCGGGTCCATTTTCCTAAACTCAAAGCTCTTGGGGGGGGGGGGGGATCGCCCCCACCGCCCCCCCCCCTTGGATCCGCGCCTGCTTGAACTACATACAAAGACTCCTCAGAAATAAAATGCGTAGACCGTATCGATTTTTGTTGTGTACAACTTTTGTTCCGGACATTTTCCAGTAAAACTTAATATTTAAGTTTTGTCTCTGTTTTAATCTTTGGCTTTAATATGACCTTGAAAAGTAAAAGATCTCAAGATCGTTTCTGAAGTTGACCTCGAAAGGCCATTTAAATACGGCAGATAGATTTCTTTATTTCATATTCATAGATATCGTTCGACAGGCGATATTTTTCGGTCTGACATTGAAGTTGCCAGGTGGCCGGTTTTTAACATCCTACCGATATACCTTGGAATTTATATTTGATATAGTATTTGTTTCCTGAGAATGTTGCTCTCGGTTCTATACAGCTCCACTGACGAGATCAAGAGGTGCACGAAACGCGTATGGAAAGAAGATCAGAGTGATATTTGCAGGAAATAAACTATTTGTATATATTCTTTCCTTTTCTCAGCCTGAAAGGATGATATATATATATATATATATATATATATATATATATATATATATATATATATATATATATATATATAAAATAGAATCAAATATTGGCGAAGCGGACGTGAAAATTTGTCAATCTTCATGATTCTCGTGTTAAAAAGTGCGGAGCACTCCAAAATATGGAAAAACTCCGGGTCCGGCAGATGGCGACAGCGCTGTTTCGTCCTAATATGGGACTCGTCAGGCCACCGCATTCGGTACAAACCATCATCTCGCCTTTGCATCCTATAAAGCTGAGTTTAAAATTAAAAAACAGCAAAGAAGACGACAAAGGCGACATCTCGATGGTCCACTTGATAACACAAGAACCACACAGATTAACAAAGTTTGTCAAAAACCGCCATATGGTGGCGCGACGGTGAATTAAAACAGAAATATGTAAAATTGAGTACACGAAACGCGCTGCCCAGAGGATAGGGGTCTCATTTTTCGGTACTGGCAACCAAGCCTACTGCTCATTTCAGCAGCCAAAGCCACGCGTCGCACCAAACGATCCCACCATGAGAGCACCGTTTAGCATGTTTCAAAGCCAAACAAGTAAATAAATAAATAGATAAGTTTTTTGTCCGTGTAATTTAAAATAAAATAGAATCAAATATTGGCGAAGCGGACGTGAAAATTTGTCAATTTGGCTTTGAAATACGCTAAACGGTGCTCTCATGGTGGGATCGTTTGGTGTGACACGTGGCTTTGGCTGCTGAAATGAGCAGTAGGCTTGGTTGCCAGTACCGAAAAATGCGACCCCTATCTTTTGGGCAGCGGGTTTCGTGTACTCGATTTTACATATTTCTGTTTTAATTCACCGTCGCGCCACCATACGGCGGTTTTTTACAAACTTTGTTAATCTGTGTGGTTCTTGTGTTATCAAGTGGACCATCGAGATGTCGCCTTTGTCGTCTTGTTTGCTGTTTTTTGATTTTAAACTCAGATTTATAGGATACAAAGGCGAGATGATGGTTTGTACCGAATGCGGTGGCCTGACGAGTCCCATATTAGGACGAAACAGCGCTGTCGCCATCTGTCGGACCAGGAGTTTTTCCATATTTTGGAGTGCTTCGCACTTTTTAACACGAGAATCATGTAGATTGACAAATTTTCACATCCGCTTCGCTGATATTTGATTATATTTTATTTTAAATTACACGGACAAAAAACTTATCTATTTATTGATATATATATATATATATATATATATATATATATATATATATATATATATATATATAAACAACCAATAATAGTGTTATATATTTTTGAAAATTTTTGCGATAAGTTGTAAGATAATCGAGGTACATAGTATGCCCCAAAATGCATTACTTTTTAAAATTGCTCTGTATCTCCAAAATGAAGAGGTTTCTGTTAGTGGCATCATTAATCCTTCTGTTTTTATTAATAACGGATATAACTAATAAAACCATCAAAAATTGGACACCCTGTACATTAGGGGCTATTATTATTATTATTATGATGATGCAGAGAAAATTATGAAATAGTGAAAAAAAATTATTATGGAATAATACATAAATACGAAAATAAATTCCTTAATAACAGAATTAGATATATTTAAGTTAATTTTCTTCTTTAACTGAGTTATTTTTTCTAAAAACTTATTTTCCCACCATTTAGGACCCCATGCAATTATTATAAAATAAATGTATTGAAACTATTATAAACAAGTTATAAATCTATTATATGAGATATAAAAAATTGTTATAATTTTAAGGTTAGGAAAATTTGTTAGGCTTTTTTATTCCCGCAGTTAGAAACAGAAGACTAATATTTTCTAAGAATAGAAAGAAAATATTTTATATTAAGTTGATTTTATTAAAATTATAACGAAATATTATTTGGATAAATTGTTGTTTCAATGTTATTTATTATGCGCTTAGAAAAATATAGATGTTAAAAAATAATCAAAGACAGGAAGATGATAAAAGCATCGTAAAGATTTAACTGTTAAGACTAACATAAACAATGATCTATCAATTTGGGAAAGAACCAGTGTCACTCTCTCGGTGTCCAATTTTTTAATTTCTTTTGGATTAATTACTTATTTATAAACTAAATTCCATAATAATAGAAAATGACCTTAAATTTAACGCAAATTTAATGTCTATTATACATTAAATTTAATGATTGTGTACTTAAAATCGTGAATAATTTACATTTATTTTAAATCTAAAACAATCCATTCAAATATCAGTTCGTTGTACCTTAAATTTAACATTAAAGGAATTTACGTTACTATTCATGGTACATTGCATGAGATTCCGAGAGATGGCGCAACTTGTATTGAACTTTCTGTTTATTATGATATAAGTTGCTTAAAAGACTCAATTTTTTTATCATGAATTGTACATGTCTGCCGGTACTGATGGAAACCAATGAGTTCAAAATCGGTCTACAGATGACGATACACTACCTAAATCGGTCTACAGATGACGGTACACTACCTATAGGAAAAATTTCCACCTTTTCTTGGTAGCAGAATGTTTTTACCTCACAATAATGTTGATGCATTAAATATGTGATAAAATATCTTAAATTCATGGATTACTGGTTGTATATTTAGTGTGTTAAATCACCCTAAAAAGAAATGATCAAAACTCTAAATTTAATCTATGACTAAATTAGATTTGATAGGGTGACACTGGATGATATTCTGCAAATAATGTAAATTAAAGGCATCCCAAACAATTTAATTAACATAGTTGAACAGCTAAACTCCAACACCATAACACAAATCTCAGTAAGCGGCAACCTAACTAAGGATGTACCGATAGCGTCGGGCATACGACAGGGGGACTCTCTGAGTCCATTACTGTTTAACATAGTAATGGACCAAATAATTGAGAACGTCAAAAGAGCGGCACTAGAGTACAGAATGAATACCGGGGAAATAACAATAATATGTTACGCTGATGACGCCGTCATAGTCTCGGAAAATGAAGACGATCTCCAAAGACTTCTATTTGCATTCCACACCATAAGCAAGCAATTCAACATGAAAATATCCATCGATAAAACTAAGTCAATTGTAATAAGCAAAGTGCCCTTAAGATGCAAACTAGTAGTGGATGACAAACCAATAGAACAACTCATGAACTTTAATTACTTAGGAGTTGAGATATCCGCAAACCAAGACAGAACAAGAGAAGTAAGAAACCAAGTAAACAAGGCAAATAGAATCTCAGGAAGCCTGGCGGATATAATATGGCACAACACATACATGAGCAAGGACGCAAAAACAAAAATCTACAAGACCTGTATTCGACGGATAATGACGTACGCAATAGAGACGAGAGCTGACAACACAAAAACAAAATCAATTCTAAGAACTGCCGAAATGAAAGTACTAAGAAGAATATCGGGATACACATTAAGAGATCACATACGCAATTCAATAATACGCGAGGAACATGGAATACAGGATATAGTAAGATGGGGACGGAAGCGCAGAAGAGCCTGGAATGAGCACGTAGGAAGAATGGCGCAAAATAGGATAGCGAGAATCGCCCGAGATGGAACACCGGAAACCAGAAGACCAATAGGTAGACCACCTAAAAGATGGAGAGAGTCCTGGATTTCAACATCAAATGAGATGAATGATTGAGTTGGAAAAAACAGGCTGTAAGCCTATAACAAGAGGAAGAAGAAGAAGATTAAATTAGATTTAATGGAATCAATTAATTTAGATTAATGTAAATTATTAAATTTAATGCCTTACATAAAATGCATTTATTAAACATTTATAAAATTTGCTTCCAGCATATTTAACTTAAATTTAATGCATTTCTTTTTTATAGTGCAGTAGTACTAGGAGAAAATACAAGTGAAGAGATAAACTGAAGAAACTTCAAACAACATACTTGTTATAAAGAAGCTACTAGAAGAATTATTTATTTTATGAGTCAAAACAATTAAGCAATGCAGTTAGGAGTTAAATTAAAAGAGAATGAATGTAAAGTGCTAACTGAGTATTCATAAAATCAAGTAATTATTTTCAACTAGAAGGAGAAAACGGATTCTTATGTTAAGCACTCAAGGATTTAAAAGTACAATATAATTAAAAAATAAATTCTCGTTTTAGTGAGTTTTCAAACATTCGATAATCGCCTACATTTATCTATATTTATTTAATTTATATCTGACCTTTTATTTTGTGTGGGATGAGATTTATTCTGTCGGATCATTTCTAAGTATAGAATCCTCGATCGATCCTCTTGCTCGTTTCTAAATATTTTTGATAATTAAAAACGAAAGCTCAAACTGGACCAATAAAAGCATTATATTAAACGCTTGACAGCAGATTTATAGGGTCCTTCTTACTGTTTGAAATTAACTAATCAACTATAGTTGCTCAACTAAACCTAGTTAAGAATTTTGCTCACACGCTTCAGGTTAAATGAAGCCCCATATCTATTAGAGGTCAATCAGTGGAAAAAAAAACTAAGTGATTCTGTGACTAAAGTACCATTAGAATACCGATTGTGCAGTCATACTAAAAACAATCCGTAGTGATATTTAATGTTTTTCATTCTCTATTATGATTCATTAATTTGTTATAAATAATTAAAATAAAAAAAAAATGCGTTTTTTCTTCGTTTCTTGCTTATAAGATATTGATGGGGTATTTCCGTTTTGATTGTTGAACAACACATTGCCAGGTGGCGCTTGTAGCAAGCAAGAAAAAACGAGGTTGGATAGTTTAGAGACGAAACCACGAGTCCGGGTTGATAGTGCAGTTATATGGGAAGCGCTTGGTTTACGGTGAGTCCTATCCTGCAAGGGCTGAAGTTTGTGTATGGTTGCGTACTCTATGGTGACCGGGGTACTTTTTGCTGTACGAAACGGATCTCTGCGTATTGACAGAGAAGGATATACTTGTGACGATCGTCTCTGCGCTCGGCAGTTTATGCATTGAACATTGTGTCACACATGTGACATCTTTTTGTATAAGTAGGGGGTACATACCCGACTATTCGAGAATCTCGATGGTTAGTGCCCACAAACTGGGGTCTGTGTAACCTATCCAGAAAGGTGGCTCTGGCTCTATTTCAGCACCGAGCCGTAGGATGAACTGGCGAATTACTTCAGCAGTAAAGCCATATCCCCTTCGAAAGAAGGGGTGCAATCAATACAAAAGAAGACAATATCGATGGTGTAAACAGAAGAATGGTAGAGAATAAAAATATCAACAAAATGAGCTCTGAACTGACTCAATCGGACTATTTGTCACGGAGAAAAACGGGAAAATCGGAAAAATTATTCGTTTTTTCAAAAATTCATAACTTCGTCATTTTTTGAGTTGTAGGGTAAGCGGTGGTATTATTCCGGGTACCCCAAATATTATATCGATGAGTCATATTTGTATAGAAATTCTATTCGTATAAAAGTAGGGATAGTATAAGGGATTTAACAGGGTTGTATAGTTATATTTGAACAGTGACGATATTAAGAAGTAGTAATAAGATAGTCGGAAAAGGGAGATGTGACAAGTACGTGGGTGAATATGGCTTGGGGACAAGAAATGAAAGAGGTGATAGATTGTTGCAATTTTGCCAAGAGGAAGAGATGACAATAACGAATACCTTCTACAAACTTCCAAAACGACGGCTATACACATGGAAGTCCCCACAGGACCGTGACAAAAACCCAATAAGAAATCAAATAGACTACATCTTAATAAACGCAAGATATAGAAACAACATAAAGTCAGTTAAGACCTACCCAGGCGCTGATGTCTCCTCAGACCACAATCCCTTAGTGGCCCGGATTCACATCAAACTCAAAAGAATTCCAAAGCAAAAAGAAACTCGAATAAATAGAGAGCACTTAAAGAACCAAGACGTAAGAAATGAGCTACAAGCTGCAAGAACATAAACGAAAAATGGTGCGGAGTCAAAGAAGCCTTAATGGAACCGTCAATAGATATTCTGCAGAAAGAAAAACCCACAGGAAAGAAAGAATGGATAACTAGCGAAATTCTTAATTTGATGGATAAGAGAAGAAGCTGTAAAGGAAAAAATGAACAGCAATATAAAGAAACACAACAAATAATCCGCACAAAAATCAGAAAAGCAAAAGAAGACTATTACAAACAAAAATGTGAGGAAATCGAGGAGTTACAGGCAAAGCATGACTATTTCAATACACACAAAAAAGTCAGAGAACTCGCCGGCACCACCAAACAAAAGCAGCTCAATATACTATACGACGACAGCGGAAAAATGGTCCTGGAAATAGAACAAAAACTGGAAATATGGAAGAATTACATTACACAACTCTTCAAAGATGAGAGACAACAAACTAATCTTGTAAATATTGAAGCAGAAATAGGCCCGGACATAATTAAAGACGAAGTGATATACGCAATAAACATGCTAAAGAACGGAAAAGCTACAGGTCCGGACCAACTGTCAGCAGAAATTCTTAAACTGATAGAAGATGACCAGATTCATATTCTGGTAGAGTTAATCAACACCGTATATAAAACAGGAATAATACCAAATAAATGGTTGTTATCAACTTTTATACCCCTCCCAAAAAAGAAAAATGCCAAGCATTGCTCCGACTATCGTACAATAAGCCTGATGGTTCACACATTGAAGGTCCTGTTGAAGGTGATCCATAACAGAATATTCAGGAAACTAGATGTGGACATCAGCGATACACAATTTGGATTCCGTAAAGGCCTAGGAACAAGAGAGGCACTGGTCGCACTTAATGTCTTGTCACAAAGATGCCTAGACATGAATCAAGATCTACACGTGTACTTTATAGACTACAATAAAGCCTTTGACAAAGTTAAACATGATCAACTCATCGAATCATTGGTAAGGAGAAGGATCGACCTCAGAGACATAAGAATAATCTCAAACTTATACTATGGCCAGAAAGCAACAATGCGAATAGAAGACATAACATCAGAGGAAATAGAAATACAGAGAGGGGTTCGTCAAGGGTGTGTACTTTCACCAATTCTTTTTAATCTGTATTCGGAAGATATAGTAAATAAGGCACTTGCTGATCAGGACATAGGCATTAAAATTAACGGCATGACAATAAATAATCTGAGATACGCCGACGATACAGTTCTTTTAGCTGGAACACATGAAGACCTACAGATGCTAATTAATAGAATGGTCACAGTAAGCGAAGAATATGGACTCTCACTGAATATAAACAAAACAAAATATATGCTAGTAACAAAAACAACTCGGGACATTCGTACGGTGTGTGTAAAGAATCAACCTATTGAAAAAGTAAGAGAATACAAGTACCTTGGCACAACCATTAATGAAGACAATGACAGCTCCCAAGAAATACGATTCAGAATCGAACAGGCCAGAAACACATTTATAAGAATGAAGAGGCTTTTTTGCTGCCGAGATCTAAACCTTGAGTTAAAAGTACGACTACTGAGATGCTATGTGCTGTCTGTACTGTACTATGGGATGGAGGCTTGGACACTGAAAATGTCTGACATGAGAAGACTGGAGGCATTTGAGATGTGGATATACCGGAGAGTGCTGAGGATTTCATGGGTAGAGAGAATAACCAACGAGGAAGTAATGAGACGTATGCATAAGGAAAAAGAAGTGATTCTAACAATTAAAAGAAGAAAACTATTATATATGGGACATGTCATGAGAGGAGAAAAATACCAAATATTGCAGATTATTATGCAGGGAAAAATCCAAGGAAGGAGATCCATAGGAAGAAGAAGAAACTCATGGCTGAAGAACCTTAGAGAGTGGTTTGCATGCAGTAACAACGAGTTATTTAGAGCAGCGGTCTCAAAAATCAGGATTGCCTTGATGATTGCCAACCTTCGAAGCGGAGACGGCACGTAAAGAAGAAGAAGAATAAGATAGTTATCTTTAAGCTGTGTTAGGAAGTAGTTAATGTAAGCATTGGACGCATTAGTTTATTGGTATTAGAGGTGTTGTGTTTTATTCTGCTAACTCAGTGAGTGATTTTTAAAGAGACAAAATCGTAACAACTGGTATCAGAATTGAAGATCATCACCGGGTTTCCAGAAAATTCCATTAGAAATTAGGTGAGATAGCCGAAAACGGATTTAACCATCGGATTTGTGATTTTAAAAAAGCCTAAAATTTAATTTTTGACAAAATTCTAGAACATTCGATTTGAAAACTAAAACAAATAGCGGAAAACGGACTTCATCATCGGATTTATCATTAAGAAAGAAGCCCAGAACTGAATTTTCGACAAAATTCTAGAATATTCTAGTTGAAAACTAGAAGAGATAGCGGAAAATGAACTTCACCATCGGATTTGTCATTAAGAAAAAAGTCTAGAACTGAATTTTTCGCAAAATTCTAGAACATTCTATTTTAAAACTAAAAGAGATAGAGGAAAACGAACTTCACCGTAGGATTTGTTATTAAGAAAGAAGCCCAGAACAGGAGTTTTGACAAAGTTCTAGAACATTCTATTTGAAAACTAAAAAAGATAGCGAAAAACGGATTTCACTATCGAATTTGTCATCAATAAAGAAGGTTACAACCGAATTTTCGACATAGTTCCAGAACTTTCTATTTGGAAACTAAATGGAATAGCGAAAAACCGACATCATCATCGGATTTGTCATTAAAATAGAAGCCTAGAACCAAATTTTCGATAAAGTTCTAGAACATTCTATATGAAAACTAGAGGAGATAGCGAAAAACGGATCGAGAAAGAAGTTTAGGAACGAGTTTTCAAGTATATTCTAGAAATTTCTATGGGAAATACTAGACAGCAAATAGCCAAAATGAAGCAAATAAATAAAGGATTGGTTGATTTTATGAAATAACTTCGCCTTAAAGAAAAATAGGAAGAAGAAGCTTGTCGCCAAAAAGACAAACAGGAAGAAGAATCACGTTCACAAAAAGAAGAATAATGTCGTCTAAAAGAGAAATAGAAAGAAGAAGCACACCAGCCAAGATCTTATTTGGAAACGAATTTAGATTGCCTTGCGACATCATGTTCTGTTCCTCAACTAATGAAAGCATGGAGATTGAAGACTGGGTGGATGCTTTATAAGAAAAGTTGCAAGAAGTTCATGACCTAGTTAGAAAACACATGGATCTGATCACAGATAGAATGAAGACAAGATATGACATCAAGGCAAACTCGGCAGAATTCGAGCAATGTGATAGAATTTGGTTATGGAATTCGCAGAGAAAGAATGGCAAATCGCCTAAGTTGATGCCATCATGAGAAGAACCATATACCGTTTTGAAAAAAATCAATGATGTTGTTTATAGAATTCAACGAAGTCCCAAGGCAAAAATAAAAGTAGTATTTCTACACATGATTAAAGCCATACCACAGAAATATCGAAGCTAATCGGGACGATCAGAATTAGGAGCGGGACTGTGTTACGAAGGACTAGGAGAAACTTATCGGTACGCATCATTATTATATTATGCCGAAAGAAATATTTTATCGATAAGTCATATTTCTAGATAGATCTCAACTTTTATATTTTAGATTTGTATAAGAAATACTATAGGTATATAAACAGAGACAGGATAAGGGATTTAACAGAGTTGTATAGTTGTATTTGAATAGTGAAGATATTAAGAAGTAGTAATTAGATAGTTGTGAATTAGCAGTGTTAAGAAGTATTTAACATAGTATAGGAAGTAATTTAGTAAAAAATGTTGTGTTTTTTTAATTCTGCGAATCCAGTGAGCGATTATTACAAGACAAAATCGTAACAATATTAATTATTGGATAAGTATTTTACATACGCAGTATTAAGAACAAACTCTCATGAAAATCATGTACATTGTTCATAATCTACGTGCAAAAAATATACTAATTATATATTAATAAGCGTGTCACCAATCATCTGTTCATTTAAATATTTAATTAATATTTATATATTTATAAAAAAACGAATGCAAATTAAATAGTTTATATGACATCCTATATAAGTATACGCTGATAAGGTTTCCTTGCATGTAAAATGCATATGAATTCCTCACAATTAATCGCATACCTACATATTTATCTATCCAAAGCTCGAACAATCTTAACCTGAAATGAACAGGTAATTCCGAGGTAATGGGCGCATTAAATTAGATATTTCCGCAGTTTTTGGAGCGTAATAATACATTTATTTTCGCAGTAAAACCAGCAAAATTTAAGTTTTATTTTTCAAATTCAATTTTTTACTCTGATCCAAATTTTTTTACGCAATTAAACTAGAGTATTCAAACGTTCAGTAAAAAAAGTTACTATCAAAGGATTGAATAAAAATAAGATTTCTACTAGCGCTTGTTCGTGAAATAATAATAATTTATATGTACTCTATATGTGCCAGAAACAGGTACTGCGGGTATATTAGTATTTGCACAATTGTCATTTGAAATTTTTAGTGCGCGTTTTCCAAAGTTTTGCATTCACCTTAAAAGGATCTGTCATTTAATATATTGAAATTTCAAGACATACACTTCACTTTGGTTTTTTTAACAACTTTAACCGGTATAAAACACCCCTTGAACAAATTGTTCACCAGCTCCTATACGATAAATCAACTATAAAATTTGCAACGTTTTAATTCTGGCTGTTACATACTCGTAGCAGTTATCACTGCATGCAAGCGAACTGTACAATGTAGCAATTATATTACAATTATTTTTAATTTACAAAGGACGTAAAGTGTTACGTTCTTACTTTTAACTTAATGTGTGAAGAATGGATCATTAAATATTTTAAAAGACAGAAGTTGCAAACATTCAGAAGACTAAAAGCATTTTTAAGCTATTAAAATTGATCTCTGAAGGCTCTGGCTGATTCTCAAGGGAACATAGCTCAGACAACAATAGCAATGATCATATATTTTAGTTCTACAAGCATTACATATATATATATATATATATATATATGCAGATGAGTTCAGGTGGAAAATAAGAGAAACTGTACAAAAATCTAGAAAAACCGAACCAAACATCAGCAAACACGAGAAAACTGCCCTAGCCAACCTACAGAAGGACTCCAGTATTAGAATTCTACCAGCGGATAAAGCAAACGCTACAGTCGTAATGATTGCTGAAACATAGAATCAAAAAATTGACGCAAAGGAAATTATACATCTCTTTCTAAAGATCCCACATCTGCAATTGAAGGAAGAATCTATCGCGTTCTTAAGAAACATGAACGGTATATTCCTGAGAGGATCCGGACTCAGTTGACGCCACACCATAGCAAAACTCCACACCTTTATGAACTCCCAAAAATACATAAGCAAGACATGCCCTTACGACCTATCACGAGTTCCCGGAACTCTCCGACTTATGAACTTGCCAAATTTCTTCTTCCAATCCTGAGACCATTACAAGGAAATACATCGTCCTGGGTTAAGAACTGGCAACATTTCGTAGAAATTACACGTGAAATAGAATTACAACCAGAAGACTATTTTATTAGCTTTGACATGGAAAGCCTATACACCAACGTTCCAGTTAAAGACTCACTAAAATCATAAGAAAGAAACATGAAGAAGACCAGACCTTAGCAGAAAGAACACCTTTACCACCGCACGCCATTATGGACTTGTTGGAAAGTTATTTGACTAGTTCCTATTTTCAAGAAAAGGAAAAATTCTACATCCAGGATGATGGACTACCGATGGGATCTTCACTCTCACCGGTGGTCGCAAATATTTTCATGGAATGATTCGAGACGTTTGCAATTGAATCCACATCTAAGAAACCAAAGTTATGGCTCAGATACGTAGACGATACATTTATTATTTGGAGTGGAAACGACAAAGAACTTCGAAACTTCCTATTTCATCTCAACAATATCAGTCCAACCATAAAACTCACCATGGAGAAAGAAGTAGAAAATAAATTAACATTCTTAGATGTCTTGGTTAAAAGAAATGGCAGACAAATTCGAACTTCGGTTTATAGAAAAGCCACGCACACAGGACAATACCTTAATTATTCATCGAATCACTCCAACAACACCAAACAAGGAATTATAAAAAACTCTACAACTCCAACGAGAACTAGATGAAAGAGATAGATTACATTAAAAATGATCTGACAGCCAACGGATACCCAATATATCTAATGGATAAATTTCTTGAACAACGCAGAAATAGGACAATATCGACAACGAATGAAGAACGAAAACCAGTATTGAACATCCCCTATGTTAAAGGCATTTCAGAAAAAGTTACAAGGATAGGAAAAAGATATAAAATTAACGTTGTTTTCAATTCAAATAACTCTCTGAGAAGTCGGCTCACTAGGGTCAAACCAACAACTCAAAGAGACATGAAGAACTGTATATATCAGATACCATGTGAATGTGGCAATTCCTACATTGGCGAAACAAAGAGACCTCTTGACGTAAGGATCAAAGAACACCAAAAATGCACATCTCGAGGAAAAACAGAAAGATATGGTGCCGCCAATCATGCCTGGACTCATGGACACCACATAAAATGGTCTGAAGCTAAAATACTACACCGAGAACAACATTGGAGAAAACGGAAATTCAAAGAAGCCGAGGTTATACATCAGAACCCGAGTTGTTTTAGTAAACCATCTTTAGATATAAGAGAAGTATGGAAACCACTTCTTAGTAATTGTAAACTAAAACTAAATGCAGCATAAAAAAAAATATGATTTTGCCATAGCAGGCATGACCGCACCCACCTCAGTCATACTCTACTGCATTTACTTTTAGTATAAATAGTCATGTAGCTAAGGGATTTATTAAGTTTCACTTGAAAACGGCTAGAGATAACTACTAGCCGAAACGTCGTAATATTCAACAAAAATAAAGACAATGAAATTCCAACAGGTATATATTATATATACTACTATTTCGCAAGAAACATCATTGTCTATGACCTTCAAACAAACATGGTCAGGTAATTTGTTAAAAACAAATTGTTAGTAATAATTTTCTTTATTATATATATATATATATATATATATATATATATATATATATATATATATATATATATATATATATATAGTCACTGTTTAATTTTACTCTTATGACGCTTTATTTATTAGGTAAAACTTGTACCATTTCATTACGTATACAATTTACTGAATAATGATGTCACTGGTGTTAAAGGATTTGAATCAGTTAATATTTAAAGTTGTTATTGTTGAAGATTATATATCGTAGTAAAGATTTACCAACTTACCGCCAACGTTCGCCTCTTATCACGCTTCTTTAATAGTAAATTTCTTTTTAACATAGCCTTGAGCTGTGCCAGATATATCCTCGATCGGCGCTGGTCCCCCATGTCGATACAGTTTCTTATCCTTTATTAATTTCCGCAGTTTACTCTGTCAGGATAAGAAATGATAATGTTGAGGGCTCGCTAAATTGGAAAGTTGTTGATGGATAGGTCGGTTTGAATCATGTCTGAAAAAAAAATGAAAAATAAATCTACAATAGAGAGTTCAACGATATAACAAGTAATGGTTATTTATGTAACCAGTCAGGAAATGCTTTATTTTGGGTACATAATTTGCGAAAGAAGTCAGGCGAGTTTCGACAAAATCACACAAGTTACATAAAATTGTTTTTTGCAGGGTTTTTTCTAATTTTGTTAAAAATATCTACTTGGAATAAATAAAATTATTAAACCTATAATTTGTATTAAAAAATTTAGTATGTTGAGTCAAAGTCTCGGTCAATTTGACGGTTTATTTAAAGAGAAGCATCGTAAAGGTGACACGTTGAGTTTTATGGTAGAGCTTGTCCAGATAAGATGAAACCCACGCGTAAGTCCTCGCGGGTATACACGCAAACGTTCAGACTACAGGGTTTGTCCAGATGAGGCGAAATAGGCGCATAAGTCCACGCTCGTCTGAATTCGGGCCTTAACGAAGTTTAGGGTTCAATAAATTCCATCTACATGCAACGCATGAATTAAATATTTGTGTGTAATTTGCGTACATTTCGTCAGACTCTTGAATCGTTCTAACCTGGCGCGTATTACGTGCGAGTCCAGATGCCTTGTTGCGTTCATTAATAATTGAAGAGGGACGATTTAGATACGAAACTATTTATTAACGAAGTAGAAAAACGAACGGCAATATGAAGTTTCGTGAATAATCAAATAGAAATTTGAAAAGAAAATCTTGGGAAGAGTTGATATTAATATTTTAAATATTAATGAATCTAAAGCAAAGAAAAATAATCTTGGTAACTTGTTTTACAGATATACGAAAATTTATCTTTTGTTGGGATTCAAACGGAGACAGAATGACACATATTATTCTGTCTGTGACAAATCGATGCGCCCTGTACATTCTGTTTTCTTTTTCTTTGCGTCTTTTCCATTCATTCAACTCCATGTTGAATACTGACACCTTCCCAAATGTTCGTGCATTTAACCCACAATATGAACTGAATGTTCGCGGGTATAGCCGCGAGAAATTACGTGCGGGCTTCGCCTCATCTGAACAAACTCGTATTGTGCTTTAAACGTACGATTATTTAGGAAAGAATCAGTTCAGCATTTAACATAAAGTTGAACGAATGTAAAAGGTGAAAACATAAAGAAAATAGAATCTACAAAGTTCATCGATTTCTCAGAGACATAATAGCAAATAATATTTTTGTAACATAAAATAGAACAATGTGAGAAAAATTTTTGTTCTGCTTCCGTATACCTTTAAAATGACTTAACAAGATTACTTTTCTTTTCTTCAGAGTCATCAAGATCTGAAAACATTAAAACCAATTCTTCTTACCCTGTTTGTTTTAAATTCCTATTTCAATATTCAGGAAATCTCATATCTCTGTACTTTTTACGTTTTTTGTACTTAGTTAATAAATAACTTCATAATTAAATTGTCCCTCGCCAATTTTTTATAATATATACATACGCCAAGGTGTACTGATCGCAATAAAGTATCTCTAATACAATGACGCGCACATAATACGCATGTAGTTAGCGCGAGTAGAGGGTCTGACCAAATACACGCGAATTACGCACGAATATTTAATTTGTGCCTCGATAACGCGAGGATAGAAAATTCTAAGCTTGGTGTCCGACAGTGCCTCCCTGCCAGCCAATGGTGGTCTAGAGGGGCGGGAAGGAAGATGAAGCGGAGTTGGAATCGGTTATCTTGATTATGGTTTTGCTAGATAGCAGGGTCTTTGCTACCCGGTTATGATGTAAATCAGTAGCCACATGCGCGTCTATAGGGCTATTCTTTTGAGTCATTATCACTTTCACTTCTATCACTTGAAGTAATCATGATCACTTCAGCCCAATGACAAGTAAATGCATATTCAAAAGAACATGAAGTTATCAGTTTCACTTTGTTCACTTTGATCAATTGAAAATTACTCAAAAGAATATAGCCTATATCTGTACCTCGTTATTAAGCAGCGCGCCCACTGGTTCGGCTCGGTTCAGACCGCTCAGCTCCGCGCAATTGGCCCGTTTTGGTTTACACGTAAATAAATGAGACCCGGTCACTAGTTCCGACCGGCCAGAACGCTTCCGCGCTTTCAGCATCGGCGTCTTCGACTATTCTCAAGAGGACAAAAATTGCCGAAAAGTCTGAAAGCGTTCGACTATTTTAAAAATAGAAAGAGGTAGTACATCTGTGGTATAGACGTAGTGTTTGTATTGTTACTATGTCGGACGAAGAATTGATAGAAAATGTGAGAGCATACAGAATATATAATAATATTCTCTATACATAGTTGTTATCTAATAAACTTGAGGTAAATTGTCTAGGCGTTCACGTCACAGTCAAAAAACTTTAGTTATGTCACAAAAATCTGTGATGTAAACGTCAAATTCAATTAATTCGACTATATAATACACTAACTTTAAAATAACCGCTAAATATTCCTCTGGTGGAATCGATTTTCGAAGGTTAGTGTTTTGTTTCCTGAGCGGCAGCATATTTAAAATTTCATAAAATTTTATACTAGACATTCTCAAATATTTGAAAAACTTTTCATTGTCGGGTCATCAACTCTGGAAATAAATGATAAAATTCGCCGTGAACTTTTCTTTTAAGGTAAATTTCATGAACCTAATATCTTCTTCTCCGCTTTTCCTCCACTTCCGCTTCAACACAAGCTAGAGCAGCCACAACAATATCCTCCTCAGAGTCGGAAGTACTACTCATTTTATTCACTTTTCATCAAAAATAACAGCTCTAGAGACTCTAATGGTTAAAGCAGTTTTAATCACTGTTTAGTCTGAATTGTGCGGAACCAGTGAGCGGGGGCCATCGGCGTTCTGACTGAAGTGGATGGAACGGACGGAGCCGAGCCGATTCAGTGGGTGCGCTGCTTTAACGCGCGAATTCATACACGCAAAAATTTACGCGTGTATTTAGTTTCATCTGGACAAGCTCTTAGAGTTTAAACTAAACACATCTAAAAACATTATATTCAAAAGAACCAAGTGAAATCGAAGTGGACGCCCAAAATTAATAATACCGGAAAAGTTTAAAGCAAAATATGATGAATTACGAATATTTTTCAAAGGTGGTGTAAGAACAAATGTAAAGCATAACAATTATTCAGTCCTTCTCGATTATTTCGAAAGCAAAAAGACTATGAAAGCTTCTACGCTGTGGACACGTTATTCCATGGTACAAACTAATCTACTATTGAACAGGAATTTGACATTAAAAGATATTTGCTGAAATTTTTGATAGTAGGGTATCAGGTATGTTCAGATTAAATAAAGTCAAGAAAAATAAAGTCTTTTATTTAGAAATTATCTTTACATATACCCTACTTTGAACATTTAGGCCCGGTTTTCACATTATTTCCTTAATTTTTTAGAAAACACAGAATAATACTTTTCAATTTTGAATTAATTTCTTCTACTAAATGGTTAAAATATTATTACATCCAATTGAATTTCACATTTATAAAGGGTGTTTTTTATAGAGGTATAGAATTTTAAGTTGGCAACACTTTTTTAACTGGCGGCAATTTTGTCAGCTGTCAAGTGATTTATGTTTAGTTTGGTTTGGCATTTCAACATGAATAGACTGACGCCTGAACAACGCTTCCAAATTGTGCAAATTTATTTTGAAAATCATGGTTCTGTTCGAAATACGTATCGCGCACTACATCCATTTTATGATCAACATAATCGTCCATCAGAGCAATTAATTCGATTAACTATGGAACGTTTTTGCGCCACGTTTACTCTAAATGATAATACGCATCCACAAAGGCGTCGTACAGTGCGTACAGAAGAAGTCATTGCTGCTGAAGTCGCTAGTCTACGCCGATAAGCCCCAAACGATTGATCAGTTGGAGGACAACATTCGCCGCGTTATTGCCGATATACGGCCACAAATGTTAGAAAAAATCATCGAAAATTGGACCGCCAGATTAGACTACGTCCGAGCCAGCCGTGGCGGTCATATGCCAGAAGTCATATTTAAATTATAATGCCAGAAGGTTATCTTTCGAATAAAGTAAATTTCATGTCAATTTAAAAAATTCATCTTTGTTTTATTCCATTTAAAAGTTCTATACCTCTATAAAAAACACCATTTACAAGCTTCTATATCATAAAAAGTTTCATAAATTTACACTTTTTTAAGAAAAATCAAGTAAAACAACTGAAAAGCTTTAAAAACGAAAGCGCGTGTTTCATTTGTCAGAAATGTAACTTGTTTCAAATTGCGCCTTTACCCAAGCATAATCATGATTTCTATATAATTCACATATATATTTTTTTCCTTTAATTAATATTTTAAAGAAAACAGCCCTGAAAATATATCATTTTCTTCTTCTTTAGCGCAATAATAACTTTTACAAGGATAATGTTTGGTCTCGTCTTTTCCCTTCTTTTATTTTACATTGGACATGATGTTCCTTCCAAATATTAAATATTTTAAGGGAATCATATTGCTCTTGTAAAGGGAAATTGGCAAGAGGTACGGGTAGAATTACTGATTGTCAATAGATTTTTGGAGAGATAGAGAGGAATATGAAGAGGAAAACTTCCCTATCATTAAGAATTAATTTAATCAACTGTAAAAATTGTGTTTTAAATTTCGTATTTATTACTTTCAATTTAATTTAAAGCTGATTATTATAAATATATTTTTTTATTACCGCTTAAAAGTAATTAATTGTTTTATATTCGTCATTTTTATTTTTTTTAATGTAACTAGCGACGAAAAAAATTTTTCATAACCAGTTGGGAAGAATTTCTATTTCTCGATTAGATAGGCGTTTCAAAAGTTCCATCAGTTTTAAAAAGTGTTCCATTATATGACAAAATTATAAAAATGTTTTTTTTTCCTAACAGAATATGACCTATTAATATGATATCCACTTCAAAAACCATTTAGATAATGGATATGAATTTGTATTTTTTGGTAAACAACCAATTTTATCCTTAAGATGATGCTCTTTTAACTCAAAAATATTTCTTGTAAAGGAAACTAACACTGAAAAATTGTTACATTATATCCACCAGCCATTATTAGTCTAATTAAAATTGAATCATCAAATAACTTCGTATAAAATTACAAGCTATAATTCGATAAAATAAATGTACATTGTTAAATGATCTAAATTAGGCAGATACAGTGGCAATAAATGTACGTTAATTATCTACTCATCGTACCTCAACTACTCCAACCGTCCTATGTCCTTGTCTCTCCCCTTCCTTTACTTCCCCATAATCCTCATTATTTCTTCCCTCACATACTTCTTAAACTTATTTAACCTTACGTCCCTTTTTTTATCTATTTTACGGTTACAAATTTCGTACAAGCTCGTATGCTGGAAACTTTTATCAATCAAACACGTGCTAAAGCCCCTAAAGATTTTGAAAATTTATAACGAAATTTAAATGAAAATTTCCCACCTCTAAATTTGTAGCTCTGTCACGAAAACACGCAGGCGAAACCATAAAAACTGTCATTTAATTTATTCAACTTTCAATTTACGAGCTCATCAAAGCACACACATTTTACCCACGTACTTTAAATTAGTTTTTCCAGGGTTATTACACGCTTGAAATGTCGAGCGTTTGAGCTGATTTTCTGAAAGGAAATAGAGGCTCACAGTGTTGTATATATCAAAAATTTCAATTGAGCCTTGATGTACCGGAAAAACAATTTATTCTCAAATTATAAAAATATTTTTAATGGTAAAATAATAGTAAAAACTAGGTAAAAAATATATTGACGTCAATATATTTTTACCAGTAAAAAATTCTATTAACACCAATATATTTATGTATATATATATATATATATATATATATATATATATATATATATATATATATATATATATATATATATATATATATATCCGGTTTCATAGCGTTCTACGCCTTCTGGTTCCCAATGTCCATTGTTTTCGGTCTTCCCAATCCAATGGAAGTAAGTTTCTTTCGGACACGGCTCGGTTAATGCCCTTAATCCAGGTAACTTTTGGTCTTCCTCTTTTTATTTTTTCATTTGGTGTCCATTTTAGGATTTGCTTTGGTAGACATACCAGCTGACGTTGTTCGATTTCATCGAGAATAGTTTTCTTTACGCCCATAATCTCTCTAATTCTCTCGTTGGTTATCCGTTCGATCCTTGACTTTCCGGCATATCTTCGCCAAAAGTCCATTTCAAGAGCCAGCAGTTTACGTTCTAAAGTTTTATTTATCTGCCATGTTTCACATCCATACAATACAACGCTTTTAAATATTGCATTTTATAAAAGATGTTTTCTTTCCTTGGAGATGTTTGTTGACCATAATAGTGAGTTTAGGCATCCGATAGCTTTTTTCCCTTTAGTTATTCGCTCCAATATTTCTTCTTCAGTTCGTCCACTTTAATTGATCTTTATTCCAAGGTAGGTATAATCAGAACAAGATTTTACTATGATATTGTCATCTACTTCCAAATCTTTTTCTTCTCCAACGATACACATATATTTAGTTTTACTGAAGTTGACGATTAATCCCCATTCTGCGTATTCTTTAAATAGTTTCGTCGTCATAAATTCGAGGTCTTCTTTATCTTGGGTCACTACCACTTGGTCATTTGCAAAATGAAGCGTATATAAATGGGTATCATTATTTAATTCTATTCCCATTCTACTGCATGATCTTCTCCAATTCTTTAAAGCTTCATTGAGGTAGATTTTAAAGAGAGTTGGTGATAGACAACATCCCTGGCGACGGCCTTTGGTCACATAAAAGCTTTCTGATAAGTTATTGCCGATCTTAACTCTGGAGAATGCTTGGTCGTATAGCTGTTTGATGGCTTGGATCGCTGTATTGTTAATTGGAGACTTCATCACGTACCTTAATTTTTGGATTGGCACCGTATCATATGCTTTTGTGAGGTAAACAAAAAGCAGATGAACCTCTCTATTTCTTGCCACCTTCTTTTCATTAAGTTGGGTTAAACTAAATATATGATCTACGCACGATCGGCCAGCTCTAAAACCTGCTTGTTCTTCAATTTCTTGGGGGCCATATTCTGTTTCTACGATGTTTCTAAGCAGTTTTCTATATACTCTACCAATATATTTTTACCACATGAAAAAAGTATTAAAGAGGTCTTAATCTCAAATTATATTTTTCGTAAATGATATTCTAAACTACTCTATCTTCATTTTTCTATCTCAGCTTTTCTTCGACAAAATAAAACAAATATAACTTTCTAGCTTTAAGGACCAAAGAAAATTGATTATCTCAAATCTGCAAGGTGTATAAAAAATAGAAGATATTTCTGAAGTATTTTTAGGATAAAATCCAAATCTGGCCACAGATTTGGACCTCATCAGGTCAGGATCTTGAGTTTTTTGTTAAAGTTAAATTACAAAAAATATTTTTTTTTGTTATATTTGAGGTTGTATATAGGAAATAAAAATATTCTTTAGTTCATTTCTCATGATTTCGTTGCCTAATACTACCTTTTCCCTTTAAAACAGAAGCTACAATCTCTCTTCTGGAAACTACAACTTTTTGAATAAGTATTGATTGAGAGACTTTAAAATCCCTTTCAATTTGAGCCTTAAATTCAATGTCATTATACATATAAGTCCTTAAGGTACAAATCCAAAAATCCTGCAGTGGATGTACACTGCAATAGTGAAACCAATCATTACATATGGGGCAGTAATCTGGAGCAAAAGAACCACCCTGTGCGTGTATAATGGAGGCAATGAAAATCTGCCCAACGGCTGCTACGGAAGTAGTCCTAAATCTCACACCTTTACATATACTTGAAGAAAGTATAGCGAAGAGGACAATTTATAGGATGACGAGAGATGAGATCATAAAACAAAGGCTCAATCTCTTATCCAGAAATCAACAAATCTGGGACATGCCCCAAGATTAAATGAAGTTCAACTTGGTGAAAAGCTTCAGCACAAAGTTGAGTTGCAAAAGTGAATGGAACCGAAACACCATTGAAAAACACAACAAGAAATCCATTATATGGTATACAGATGGCTCCAAAATAACGGAGGAAACTGGAATAGGATTGTATGGACCCGGTACCAGACACTACGAAAGGTTGGGTAAGTCACCAATAATTTTCCAGACATGCCTGGAAAATGTATTCAATTCAACAAAGAAAAAACTATCACAGCCAGGAGATTATCATCATGTTGGATAGTCAAGCAGCCATCAGTGCGCTGAGCTCTCAAGTTATCAGCTCCAAGATGGTCTGGGATGCCTAAAGAAATTAAATGATGTGAGTAGGAATAATAAAGTCACCCTCATGTGGGTACCCGGACACACCGGGGTAGAGGGGAGTAAAATAGTAGACAAGCTCACGAGGAAAGAAGCTGAGACACCATTTCTGGTGCCTGAGCCTTTCTATGGAATCAGTAGCATCGTAATACTGGAAGAATTAAAAATAGAAGAAGAAAGCAGGCGATCAAATTACTGAACGAAGCTGCAAGGATTGAGACAAGCGAAGATACTTCTTGGGAACTACGACCAGAAGAGATTCGAAGAATGCATAAGTCTAAGTAAAAGCAACTCAGAGTTCTGACAGGAGTCCTGTCGGAACATTACCACCTGAAGAGACACCTAAAGAAACTCGAACTGGTAGAAGGAGAAAAGGGCAGGTTCTACGAGGAGGAGGACGAAACCTCTATTCATATTCTTTCAGAGTGCACGGCTCTAGAAAACCCTAGGAAGCGCCCTAGGATGCGGTTCTTGGGAACACACCAAATCGAAGAAGGGGAGCTACCCACTTGAAGCCGTCCAACATCCTGAGGTTCCCGATAGAAATAGATTTGGAGGACCTGCTCAAGCCGATAAGGTAACTCTTACGACTTGGTAGCAGTAATTGGACACAATAGATCTACCAAGTCGTAGTGTACAAACACCAATTCTACGCACATAATTACATACCAATAAGCAATTAAATCGTAAACCATGAACCCGTTAACTTTATGAACGAAATTTAATAACCCAATAGCCCAAATCATGTAAAACCTAAATCTTTAAAAACCCGTAACTCATAAAAAAATTGTAGATGGGTAATCCAAAACCCTTTTTGAAGGAGAAAGGTTATACTCGACGATGCAACCAAAAAAAGCTACAAAAGTTTTCTTATTTACTTAAAAAAAAATCTTATATTTACTATACATAACCTGAAATATGGCCAAAAAAGTCATTTTTGGCGATTTAACTTCAAATATTTCAAAATCTTGAAGTCATGGGTAAATTATGGGACCAAATTCGGATCCAATGACTTGAAATTGTAGTTATATCCGATAGTGCTTCGTTTAGGCGGTAGAAGACGTCAAAGTTTTAAGAAAATTTTAATTTTTCCCAAATTTCTTGAAAATGTTTCTTGTGGTATGGCGATCGGCTAGTAAGTAGTATAAATGTTATAAAAGTGACGTTACTTGTAAATATCGCTTCTGATGTTGTATGTCATCAATGTTAGAACAACCTAGATATATATACATATATATATATATATATATATATATATATATATATATATATATATATATATATATATATATATATATATATATATATACATATATATATATATATATATATATATATATATATATATATATATATATATCGGATAATTGCATGTATTTGGAACCTTTTTACTTCTTGCAACATTTCCTTTGGATTAGAGGTTTTGCCAGGAAAAAAATATTTTGAATTACGTGCATACACCAGTAAAAAAAATACCTGTTACAATAATTTTTCGAGTAACTTTGTTGCTATGTCATTTAATAATTTAACAATTGACAAATTGCCGTCACTACCTAAGAAGTCGACTAAAGTAAGACCAATACTCTAAATTTCTAAAACAATCTTACTATTAAACATAGACACCTACATGCATTCTGATATGATTTACATGCTCCTTGTGTATAGGTTTCGTGATGGAAATGAACGTGGAAGTGTTAGGGTTAACATGAAGAGATTTCTTAATATATCTACCTGTCAAACATTTGCCAATATTAAGCGTCAACTACGAGAAACAGGCAGCTTTAAGAAAAAATTTGTAGGTGGGGGTCGTATTCAAACAACTCAAATACTTGAAAAAGAAGAGGAAATTTTGGAAAGAGTTAAAGAAGAACCAAGTGTTAGTGGCTGTCGGATATCCCTAAAACTATGTCAAATGATATTGTAGAAGAACAATTGTCTTGTCTGGTACACGCACGGGTTCAAAATTGGCCATGGTACAGGCGCCGGAATATAAAGATACACCCAGACCTAATATAAGTGTAGTATTGGGTCAGCATACCACAGTATTTCAGACAGAAATTCATGCTATTGATGTCTGTCTCCGAGAGAACTTACGAAGGGGTAACAGAGACAAGACCATTCTCATCTTCTCTGACAGCCAGACAGCGCTAAAGGCAGAGTATGGCATCAAGTAACATCAAAATAGCTCTGGGACTATCATAAAAGCCTTATCGCTCTGACAAAATACAACAAAGTAACCCTTGCGTGGATACCAGAGCACAAGGGTGTATCAGGCAGTGAAAAAGCAGACCAACTTGCAAGACAAGGATTTGCCACTACATTTGTTGGACTATCGCTAGGATTTGGAATTACTGAGGCTTCTATTCGTGGGCGGCTGTCCTGGTGGACAAGTCAACAACACCTGAATCAGCAGAACCATTTTGCGGGCGACAGACATAGCAAGCTATTGCTGAGCAGGCAATTCGGCAAACTAAGCCGTGAAGTTCTGCGTCTAAGCAGACAACAAATCAAGCTGATGACAGGACTTATCATTGGCCACTGCAGCTTGAGAAAACATCTATATACAGTGGGCATCTTCAACGAAGAACCACTATCACGAGGACGAGACGTCTTTGCACATCATCTTCGAGTGCGAAGCTTTGGCCTACTGGAGACATCTTCAGGGATTAATCTATCCGGAAAGTTTATACCCAGAGGATAAACTAGTGACCAGGCTGTTAAACCTGATCAAGACAACCAATCTGTTCCCCTATAATGGATATGGCAGGCAATACAATAAGTCTGAAGCCTGCAGTATAAAGGCTTGCTAATCAATAAAGTTTTCTGAGGTTCCAAGAATACCATTCCCAAAATATAATAATTTTTTCAAAGCAAATAAAACCAAATATTAATTTCCTAACAATTAAAATTTACAATCAATTGTGCCAACTAATTAAGGGATGATATTTTCATCTATAAATAATGTTATCCTTAGAATAATCTTCACGTTTACAATTCTGTTACCAATCGTTGTCATGGTAATTACTTTAAGGATAGTTTTTGAACTGTATGTAAGATTATGAGGCCCAAAGTAATCAAGTAAATAAATTAAGCTGTTCTTTTATTTAAAAAAAAAATCACTTGTTTTGATATTGTTATTATCGATAAAAAGAATTCAAGGTATATTTTTATCCCTGCCCTTTACACGTTGCCTTGTTTCACCTTCGTAAACGATTTACGAGAGCGATAAAGGCAATTTGGCAAAGGTCGGGAATTGTTTTCCCCCGCGTATGGCGTGCTTTAACTGGGCACTGGTGTAATGTTAACCTTGAATATTTCATAGCTTGCTGGAATAGCAATTCAAGTATTCTTAATGCTGTCAAGGGTATTATTTAAAAGTTGTAGTGACCCCTTCATGATATTCCTCTGAAGCAAAGATATGAAAGATTAATGCAAAATAAACCTCAGATTAGCATACATGCTAAAATTCCATATAAAATATAAGACAAAATTAAACACTTTCAAAAGATATACAAATTCCGATATTATACTATACAGGTGTGGAAAATCCAAACGGGAACGTAGATGTTTCTTAAGTACAATAAAGAAAATACTATTATATTAACTAAATCAGAGTGAGATAGAATATAAGCATTGACATTCGTACTTAAATTTAATAAATTATCAGCTTGACCCTAGGGTGAGGGGTAATAAAATGCTGGCGCGGTGAGAGCGAGCGGCAGCATACGCTACGCCCTAACAAAACAAGATGGATCCAAGTTATTTGCTTTCTTTTTATCCAAGTCGTTCAAGCGTAAGTACCGAGTATTAGTATTTCCGTGTTTCGCGCCAAATTTTTATATTTAAAATGGTAGTTTATTCTACGGAACAAAAACTACAGATTATTAAGTGGTACTATTGTAGTCAAGGTATGGATGAGATAATCGGCGGATTTGCATTTACGTACGAAAATCGTTCTGTTCCTTAAAAATCTAGAATTGGAAAAAATACACTGGTAATAATGAGGAGCAACCGGTTTATTGAATTACTGAAGAACGAGCAAATCGGGAGACTGACGTTTGTAGTTTAGCGGAACTTAATTTTCCTTGCAATGGTACCGCAATTGCCGAAGAACTGAACGTTGGGAATATTTTATTGATTGATTTAGTGGTTAAAGGCGCGTCTGTACCTTAGACCATTTGTTGCCTTCTGCAGTGAGGTTAAAGTGTATTAAATTTTGTTTTAAAGACTGTCGGTAATTCCCCGTTATTTGTTGTTGCCTAATAATAATTAGTTCCCAAAATTTAGTACCTCCCCTTTGTAATAATGTAATTTCTCAGGTAGTTTTTATTTATTGTTAAATTTTCTCATATTTCTGTATTGAATACTTAGTCTACCTTTGTAATTCAGTTTGATAATGACTCTGTGAGTTGAAACTGCAGTCACTGTTTTCTAAATAAATTTAATATTATAAAACATAGTAGTTCCTTTGTAAACATTTCCCGAACATTTTGTTTTCTGATGAATCTTCATTCTCCTTGCACAATACCCTCAAAATGTTAATGTATGAACTGTCAACAAATAGTTGGACCTTTTACGAAATCACTTCATTCCAGCTGTTCGAGCACTGAATATTAATTTTAAGGAAATTTGGTTTCAGCAGGATGGTTGCCCTGCTCATAATGCGAGGAAAGTGCAACAGTTGTTGCAAACTATATTTCAAGAACTCCTCAAAAGCACAAGGGGAACCATTCAAATGCCACCCAGATCTCCCGATTTGGCTTCAAACGACTTTTTCTTTTTGGTCGTTTCCCAAAAAAATTATAGGCGCAGATATGAACGTGCTAATAATTTGGATAAACTGAGGCAAAGAATTAATGAAGTTCTCATAAATATAACTCCTGAAGTTTCGGCAAATACGCGAACCGCATTTTACAATAGACTGGGTTGGTTATTGTCTCGCTCAAATTGAAGGCCTGTTTGAACACCTCTTGTAGAATTTTAGGTGTTTTTGTTAATTTGAATAGAATTTAATTATTTGTTTATTTATTGACAATTAATGAATGTGTTACTTAAATACTCCAAATTCTGTCGACTACGTTATAATTTAAAACGAAAAGTAATATGTTTCAAGATACTGTTCGTTCCTCGTGTTGCACGGGAGGGATAATATGCCGTGTAGGCGTTCCCCGACAATCGTCTGTCCCGAACTTACCCGAAACGCTTAGTGGGTCAAAGCTGAGAAAAAGTGGCCAAAAGAAAAAAGAAAAAATTTTTAGTTAAGAAATTTAAACCAGGTGGTTGGCTATAGTAACGTTTCTATTAAATCTCGGTAATGTGAACGGCCAGTCTTTTCTTTCCAAGTTTTCGTTTCAGGTCAAAGGCAGCAGTCTTGTGAGATCGTCGCGCTCAGTTAGTAGGTCAAGAACATTTGTGCGTCGTTCAAGTCAATTATTTCTAGTTTGTGTACTTCGATTTCCATATTTTAAAATGGAGGCTCCTTCAGGAGGTATCGCTATTTAATTCTTTTTATTAACTTTTATATGAAAAATGAAACAAATTATCTCAAAATCCAATGTCAATTGAAGTATAAGTTACGACTTCCACGCAATTCCGCTGAATCTCCAGTTTTTTCCGAACTTGCTTAATGCCTCTGAAGGTGCCGCTCGTCTATTGAATTGTTGAGAGACAAATATCAAGGATTATGAAATTAGGCTAAAAAAAAGCTGTAATATATTTCCGCCGTACCCTGGTGCGTAAATACAAAATAAGCATGTTATCCACATGACGATTATCTAACCTCTAAAAAATCAATAGCTGAGGTTAAATTATAAGGCTTACTGGATCACACAGTGAATCGAATTATATTGCTTCAATTAGACGCCCAAATCAATAAATTAGATTTGCAAATATGAGTTTCATTTGCAAATGGGGCTTCGATGGAACATCAGGTCAGAGCCAGTACAAAATTAAATTCAATGAACCGTATTGGAGAATGAGAAAAGAGCTGTTAACAAAGAAGGCAATGATTGAAAAGTTCTTTTTATTATTTTGTTGTATTATTTATTCATTTTTGTTAATCAATAAATATTATATTAGTTCTAAATTATTTTCATTGGTATTTATTGAAGAAGTCCTAAGCAAGTACTTTTGTCTTTTTAACGATTATCGATATCCATGTATTTATTTTTAAAATGTACCTTCAACTCAAGCGCAATATTTTATTCATAAAAATACAATTATTATTTTTATTTTGTTTTTAAATTGCATATTTAAGAGCTATTGAACCACACTAAATGTTTTTCGAATTTATTTTTTTGATTTTAAAGATTCAGTCTGCTATGTTGAATCCGATATCTATATTTTTAATATCCATGCTTTCGACCCACTGCGTTTGACGCTCCAAACGATCTTTGCTGGATATAAGCTATGATACTATTCTTTATATCGCTTCTTCAACAAAGTTAAATGAGTTGTCCGTTTCTGTTTGTTACATTGCCGTTAATTACATGTTCTGTTTTAGATTTTCCACACCTGTATGTTTAATATCACATTTAGATACACTGTATTATAAAATGTCTAATTGAGCTACTGTGATGACAATATAAGCAGCTATAAGAAACAACCAAAATGGAAAAGCACTAGGTCCAAATCAAATCCCAGTAGAAATCTTAAAATGCATGAATGATGAAACCATGGATATATTGTTAGATCTGTTCAACACAGTATATAAAACGGGGAATATACCCAGAGAATGGTTACTCTCCACCTTTTGCGCTATTCCAAAAAGCAAAAATGCCATAGACTGCAGCGAATATAGAACAATATATTTGATAAGCCATGTACTCAAGGTGTTTTTAAAAGTAATACACGGACGCATTTATAAAGAACTTGAAAAGGGGATAGATGATAGTCAGTTTGGATTCAGAAATGGTATAGGCACCAGAGACGCGTTATTTGCACTTAATGTGCTTTCACAGAGGTGTATGGATATGAACACCGATATACACATTTTTTATGTTGACTTCGAGAAGGCTTTTGATAAAATTAGACATGAAAAACTAGTCGAGATTCTAAGAAGAAAAAACATAGACAACAAAGATTTAAGAATAATAACTAACCTATATTGGAATCAACGCGCACAAATAATAGTAGATAACGAAACAAGTCCAGAAATTGAAATAGGAAGAGGAGTGAGACAAGGATGCATTTTGTCGCCCCTACTATTCAATGTGTACAGTGAATCGATTTTCGAAGAAGCACTGTTAACAAAAAGTATGGGAATAATAATAAACGGAAGATCTGTAAACAACATAAGATTTGCAGACAACACTGCTATCATAGCTAGCTCCGCTGAAGAACTCCAAGAACTAGTGAACGAAACAAATAATATTTACGAGCAACACGGATTAAAAATGAACACCAAAAAAACTAAATATATGGTAATATTTAAAAGGAACTACTATGTTTTATACCACTAAATTTATGGTAATAACTAAAAAACAAAACATACAAACAAGCATAAAGTTGCGAGGTGTGAATTTAGAAAAAGTGCAAAAATACAAATACTTGAGCACATGGATAACAGCAAATAATGAACAAACAACAGAAATAATAACGAGAATAGAAATGGCAAGAAGTGCGTTTGTAAAACTAAAAACCATTCTGTGCAGCAGAGACATCACTCTAGAACTAAGAATGAGAATTTTAAGATGTTATGTATTTTCAGTGCTACAGTATGGATTGGAAGGCTGGACACTAAAACAAGAACACATAAATAAACTGCAAGCGTTTGAAATGTGGTGTTACAGAAAAATGTTGAGAATATCTTGGGCGAAGAGAAAAACAAACGTAGAAGTATTGCTAGCGTTGGACAAAAACTATGAAATAATTAACAATGTAAAAATAAGGAAACTGCAATATCTAGGACATATAATGAGAGGCCAGCGGTACGAGTTGCTTAGATTGATCATGCAGGGTAAAATAAAAGGAAGAAGAAACATCGGAAGAAGAAGAATTTCATAGTTGAGAAATTTGAGAGAGTGGTTCAATTGTAGCTCAGTAGAACTGTTTCGAGTAGCGGCAAATAGAATGAGAGTGGCAATGATGATATCCAACCTCCGATAGGAGATGGCACCTGAAAAAGATGACAATTCAAATGAAATAGAACTGATATTAATGTGTAAGTTTCAAATAAAGAAAAATAATGGATCCAAAGTAAAATATTTAATATTTTTCTAAAATAAAAAGGTTTAATGAAAGTAAAGGCTAAGATAGTTTTGTGGAGTTTATTTTATGTATAAGAAACATTTCTGTGCTGAATTAATAATGCGAGGAGATATTCCAATATCGAAAGAATTAAAGCCGAGCCTAGTGAGTGCTTTTTGGGAGCTAAAAACAAGCAGCAATTTCAAGATAGTTTATTTTACCCAGATATGGCGTATCTAAAATAATATCATGTTACAATAAAAGGGAATATTTAAATAACCGGAAAAATCAACAAAAATAACAATATGGAACGTCAGGCGCATTAAAAGAATTTCCCAAAACGGTCTTTGAAAATCATCTGGAATTAATTTCTACTGAAATTCCAGAAATTATATTTGTTTCAGAGACTGTTGGTTAACGCGAAGCAGTTACTAGACCCTCGGTTGAAAAGCCCCTTATTTCAGGAAAAAATAGAGTCTCAAGCCAACATTTAAACACGGAAGTAGACGCCTGAAAGAAAATATATTTAGCATGAAATGCGTTGCGTTGGAATGAAACATGTAAGAGTTAATTCCATATATGTTACACCCATAGTTAAACATGGTAAAGATAAGGTTTTTTTTAATAACGTTTCTCATCAAATGAGATGGACTCTTTAAACTCCTTTTAATGGCACCGTGAATCCATTTGTCTCTAGGGATTTAATGCATAATGTAATGGTACTTTATGCAGAGTTGGAAAAGCTTTTGCGTTTTATTATTATTCAAGAGTGGTTTCAGTAAAATTACGCTCGGTTTTTGCAGTGGCCGGCACAACTCTCAGACCTCAACCCCTTGGAAAATGTGGGGGAAGAAGTAGAAAGTCACATTCGTACAAAAAAGTTTTTAAATCAAAATCCCAGGCAAATAAAATCAGTAAAATTAGAAAAATCTTCCCGAAAACATAATTCAAAATTTGATTGCTTTAGTGCTTCAACGTTGTAGTCAAGTAATAACTAATTACGCATATTTTATTAACTTTTTTCATAACCCTAAATAATTTGCATATAATACATTTTAAAATATTGACAGTAACTTTTCGTAAAACAATTAATTCAATAATTACAACTTTTACGAGTCATCGTACAAAGCCATGGGTCACTGAAACCACACTAGTTAAAAAAATTACACGAAAGCTAGAAAAAACATTTTAGTAAATATACAGGGTGTCCCTAAAAAGTGTTCCTAAAAGTGAATAGTTTCAGAGTGTCAAAGTGGTAATTTTAAAATCGATTAATCGGCAGAGGAAATGATTCTCCTGCAAATTGGACAAACTGCCCACCGGATTTAAAGCCTATAAATTACTGAAATTCATGGGTTTAGATCGTGTTAAATTGGAATTATTATCCGACGCTTCGCCTACGATTACACTAGGCATCTTCAGGGATCTCTATTTCACGAGATTAGAACACTGAATGTCTATCAAGGAGCAACAGCCCGATATTTATACCCGACTGGTGCACAGCGAACCGTGATCCAGCGTTACAATCGATTTCCACGTGTGATCTCTATTAATGTTATTTTGATATTTCCAAACTTGAGTTCATTCCCTAATTTTTGCGTTTAAGGAAACCAGATACAGCACTTTAGTTTATTTAGATTAAAAGTGTGACTTGAGCAATGCTGGTGTTCAGCTACTGCAGATTGTACAATTTGTTTCTTTTTTATAATATCGGACATATTACGCAACCATCCACCCTACTCGAATTAATTAACACATGTCTGATTTCTACTTATTTTACTTTTCAAAGAACTTCCTACGAGCAGACTTCCAGAGCGGCCATGGCATTTCCGCCCTCACCTGTGGTAGCTAACATCATGGAAGCTTTCGAAGAAAATACCTTGTCTTCTGCTCCTCTAAAACCTAAATTTTGGTGCAGAGAAGTAGATGATACGTTTGTAGTTTGGCGGCATGGCGGAAATAACCTCCATAATTTTCTGGATCATCTAAATCAACAACACCCTAGCATAAAATTCATTATGGAAATTGATTCAAACGGTGTCCTTCCCTTTCTTGATGTACTAAAATAAAGAAAAGAGAATGGAAAATTAGGACATTCTGTGTACAAAAAACGAATACATACAAATCGATATCTCAATGCAACGTCACACCATCATCCTTCTCAAAAACAATCCATCACAGACTCTTTTATACATAGAGCACTTTCAATATGTGACGAATAATCGCTAAAATTAGAAAGACAAAAGCTGACAAATGCTTTGAGATGCAGCGGATATTGCGCTGAAGATATAAGACATTCTATTACGAATGAATGAATGAATGAAAAAGGGGTGGTGATACTAGATCATCGATGCTTAGGCCTCTATTGGACCCTTTACATCCCACCATATCTGCCGGTTATTCGAGGCCGATCGCCTTTGCGAATCCAAGAAGCCTCGTTAGTTGAACTTGCCTAATTGCTTCCGGTAACAAAATTGTATCTCCGAAATTTCTTTGTTGAGTGCTGGGCACTCTCTGAGAACATGTCCAACAGTTTCATCCTCCTCCAAACACCATCTGCATGTCGGGTCGTCTTCGATACCGATTCTATGAAGATGGCCCCTGAGGTGACAATGTCCTGTCAACAATCCCACCACAATTCGCAGCTCTTTTCTTCCCAAGGAGAGAAGCTCCTTAGTACGCCGGGCACCAGGCCCCTCCACGATTCAATAAATTTGCTTTCCAGATTTTAATTTCATTTTGCCAATAGCAATTAGGACAGGTAATATTGATTGGGGTCCATAGGGTTCAGTTGCCGAACCCAACTTTGTCAGACGGTCTGCTTCCTCATTTCCGCGTATGCCCGAGTATCCCGGGATCCATACGAGTCTGACTGTGCAGCCTTTCCTTGTCATCTATTTAGTATATCCTTGCAATCAGACAAAAGTCACGAAGTCACAACACTGGACTTGCTAATGCTAATATCGCAGCGTTACTGTCTGAGCATATATTTATTACTCTATTCCTGTCTATGTCCCTCTCACAAAGATGGGCACACTGTAGAATAGCATAAATTTTCGCTGTAAAAATTGTCGCACATTGTCCGAGAGGGTAGTACTCTCTGACCCCCGTGCTCCTGCCGAACACTCCGGATCCAGCTCTTCCATCTTGTTAAGATCCATCAGTATACCACCAGGATCCATTTTTCGGAAGATTTTGTTCTCTCTGCCAATCCTCTTTACTTGGCAGAAATATCTCCAGGGAGAGGTAGGGTTTTAAAAGCGGAGTCATATAATCTGTCCGCATGGGGAGTGATGGACACCTCTCCACCGCGCTTTCCTAGACATCTGAGTAGCCTCCCGTTCCAATTCCATGATGTCCCAGGTAAATGAGATGATAAACAGTCTTCAGGGTCTCGTTCTCTATGTATAAGTGAAGAGAAGGCAGATTCGCTAGGACTTCCAGAGCCCTGGTGGGAGCAGTCCTCACCGCACTCAATATTCCCACACAAGCCATTCTCTGAAGTTTGTCAAGTTGAAGAACGTGTTTGCGCTTTGTTATAATACGCCACCATACAATAGCGCCGTACGTTATTATGGGGCGGATCACCAGAGTGTAAATTCAAAATAGCACTTTAGGTGTCAGTCCCCATGTACACCGAAAGGCTCGTTTACAAGCCGAGAAAGCACATATGGTTTTCTTGTATTGAGCCTCAATATGATCATTCCAGCTCAGTCGTGAGTTACTCCCAGGTACTTAACTGTCCTCTTAAGTTGAAGAGTTCATTCTATTAATTAATATAAAAACTCAACTCCTCAACAAAATGTCATATATGTACCTCCTAAGGACAGTGTTACCTTACATACATAGAACCACCGACAAGATTGCCAGATTGCTTCGAAAATCAAACATTCGGACAATTTTCAACACATGTAAGAAAGTTGGATAATATTTGAAGTCTCCAAAGGATGCAATTCCATTTCAAACAGAAGGCGTTTACAAGATATCTTGCTCTTGTGATAAAGTTTATGTAGCTGAAATAGGACGGTCTATATCTGCTAGGCTTAGGGAACATGAAAGATGTGTAAAAAGAAACAAATTGTACAATCTGCAGTAGCTGAACACTAGCATTGCTCAGGTCACACTTTCAATGTAAAAAAAAAAAACTAAGGTGCTAGCATCAGTGTCTGATTTCTTTAAACATAAAATTAGAGAATCAATCGAAATTATACATATCCAAATAATATTAATAGAGATGTAGGTTACAGTCTAGATCACGAGTGGAAATCGATTGTAACGCTGGATCACGGTTCGCTGAGCACCAGTCGGGTATAAATATCGGGCTGTTGCTCCTCGATAATCATTAAGTATTTTAATCTCCTGGAGTAAAGATGTCTGAAAATATCTCGTGCAATACTAGACGAAACTTTGGATAATAGTTCCAAACCCAAGCACCATGACTTTCGACTTGACCAAATCCGTGAAAGTTTTCGTTCCTATGAATTACTTTTGATGAGAAACTCTTAAAAAGATGTTATACTGAAGACCCTGTAGACACCGAAGAAGAATTGTGGGCACAAATCCAAAATTTAGTAAACACTTTCCGCCATATTCATTATAAAGGTTTAAAATTTAAACCCGGTCTAATTGTCAAGAAAAGAAAATCATCTAGTCAGCCAGTTATTTTTTGCAAACACTTATATGGGGATATTAAGGGTAAGAATAGGTGGCGATAAAGTCTTGAAATATGTAAGGGAACTAGTTGTATCCCGAAAACAAATTCTCCAATGTTGTCAGTTCAGTAATAAATGAAGATGACTTTTCTATGCTTATATTATTAGGGCTTAAACATTGCTACGTATTGTTGCTGTCAGTTTAGAACGGTTTTAAAATTAGCCTATGTTAGTGAATTTGGGGATTCATGCTTAGATGAAGAAATGATTGTTACTGAGCTTGCGTGCTATTCTTATTGTTGTTTGCCAGTTCATTTTTATATTTTTAGCTTACCGCTATGTAAATTTCTATTGTTGATATCTTGTTGGCTCTTAAACATGCTCCAAATTTCTTAAACCTGACCTAAGCTTGGATAGAGTGTAAAGTACGAGTCTCAGTACGCAATAATAAATTTAAATTTCATTATTTCAGAAACGGCTGCTAGAAGCGACACCCATAATTTTTTTGGATAAAAGAGGCCAAAAAATAAGAATTTTTAATTAGGAATTTAATGTACCGAGACACAAAAAAGTTAAGAAGCGTTAGATGTAGTCGAAGTGCGGTTGGCGGAGCCCTCTTTTATGTACATTGAAACTGTATTCAAATTTTTATTTCCATCCCTTTACAATAGATTTGACTACAGAGCTTTATGCGACGAACAGCTTTCAAGACATTATATTGTATTTCCCTACATAGATAGGCTATTGATTATGTCGCATAGAAAGGAATTAAGGCTGTCACGGTTCAATTTTTCACTTAAGTTCACTAAGGATAATCCAATTGATTTAATCTTATATTTTTTGCAAATACTGTCGTTATGGGCAACACAGTATCATTTTTCTTAAGTATTTTCCAGAGATTCTTTGAATAAAAGCATATCATAAAGTACAGTTTCAATTAATTTTATTTTTCAAATTGATCATTATTTTGTGGTGTTTTAGTATTTCACTACACTGTGCTGAGATATTTTCTTATCGATGTTGAACTTGCTACCTTTTTTTTATTCAGATAGATCTTGTTTTTCGTCCTGCCATTTATATTTACATTTGAATGAAATTGTATTTATATTGGGTTGCAGGAAATTTATATTAATATATTAATATGTATTTCTTTAATTTAAAAATAACTACTTTTCTTTTATGTGACAATTAAGCGCGCCTAACGGAAATCGATTAGTGTGCAAGCTCAGCCATGGTTATAAATGGAAGGCATTTTACCTTGATTTTTCACTTTTTACTGGTTTGATTCGGCCGAAGCAGCTGCAGAATTCCATATTAAATTTTATTTCTCAAATTTTTTGGGATTCTAAGATGAAAAGTCGTCTATTATCCTGGTAATTCTGTTGAGTTTTTGAAGTACCATATCTTTTGCCCGGTTAGCAGTTATGTTTTTTTATCGGGATAAATCTGAAGACAAGGATTTTGGGTAGTTTGCAATAATTACAGTTTATTAAAATAATCTTTCATAGATTTTTATGATTCAGTAGATTTAAACTCAAAATTGATCCTTACCGCCGAGTAAATTTAATGTCTAATTTGAATCTGGCCATAGTATGCCGTTTTAAATTCCGTTAAGACTTAAGTTGACTGCATTAGACTATTATTAAGTTGTATGTTGGGTTTTTGGGTCCGATTATTACTATTTGATAGCTATTATCTTTTAAACGCCTTATATATTATTGTTATAATGGTGAGACTTAATTTTGAGCATAACTTTTCTATTTATTGTAAAATTTAATATATTTTGTTATGTATTTGCTTCTTGGGGGTATCACGGTGTTTCTAATTTTTAGTTAAATTAATTTATTAGTAGTAATACTGAAATATTTTGTATTGTATGCAATCTCGGACCCCACGTTGGGCGCCAATTTATTACACTGATATTTTAAAAGACGCTAGACTTCGCAAACGGGTGTAGGATAAAAGATAACTTAACTGTAGCAGAGTTGAAGGCTAGTGGCAGCACCAGGATGCAAAGTGACAAGGTAACCTCTAGTCCAGAGAGTAGGGGTGGATAGCTAAGGGCGCCACTGCATTTAAGCCAGTTAGAATGCAGAAATCCTCCACGACGTTGTTTGGACCTAGCTTTAAGCTTACTCTAAAAATATAAAAGAAAAAAAAACAAATTCAAATAGCTCGGGGAAATACTTAAGAAAAATGATATTGTGTTGCCTAGCGACAGTATTTGCAAAAAAAAATAAGGTTAAATCAATTGAATTTGCCATAGTGAACTTAAGCGAAAAATTGAACCAGGACAAGACGTTCAAAGGCTTTTATTATATCTCCTTCTTCTTCTTCTAGGTAGAACCAAGTTCTGTTATCTACACAATGCCTCATCGATTCTCGTTTGACGTCGAAATCCAGCTGTCTCTCCATCTTTTGGGGGCCGTCCAGACGGCCGTTTGGTGTTTGGTTTCTCTCTCATCACGGTTTTTGCTAGTCTGTCATCGTCCATTCGTTCCACGTGATCTCTCCACTGCCTACGACGGTTTCGAACCCACTTCACAACATCCCCCACTCCGCTGTCCTCGCGTATTTTTGCGTTTCTTATTCTATCTCTTAAACTTGTTCCCGTGATCATTCTCAGCGTTTTCATTTCTGTGGTTCTCATAATTTGTTTTGTCTTTGTTGTTTCATTTCTTGTTTCTGCGCCGTAGATCAGTATCGGTCTTACACAGATCTTGTAGATTCTTGCTTTACTCTCAACCGTCATATGTTTATTGTTCCAAATTATGTCCCTTAGTTGGCCTGATATCATGGCCGATTTGTTGGCTTGTGTGCGTACTTCTTCCGTTACTGCCCTGTTACTTGTTATATGTGCTCCCAGGTATTTAAACTTCCCAACCTGCTCGATACGTTTTTCATCAACCATTAGTTTGCATCTTACCGGTTCTTTTGCTATTACCATTGCTTTGGTTTTCTCCACAGATATTTTCATATTATACTGTTTGGCTGCTCGATTGAGATGGAAAAGCATTCTTTGTAAGTTGTCCTCGCTATCTGCTGTCAAGGCAATATCGTCTGCAAAGCATATAATCTGAACGGTGTTGTATCCCATTGGGTACCCAATATTTGTGCTTTTTACCTCATCAATGATTTCGTCCATGATTATATTGAAAAGTGTTGGACTTAGGCTATCACCCTGTCTTATTCCTATATATAGTGGGATTTCCTCTCTTAGAGTGTTATTTGTTTTAATTACCATGGTGTTTTTGGAATTCAGTTCGTATATTGTGCGTATGATTGCTTCGTCTACTTGTTTTCTGCGCTTTTATTATATAAATCGTTCAATTGGTCATTTAAGATGAGAAAGCCGAGGAATGCTATTAAATTAGAGGGTGCAATTTAGAGATAGGAATGCAACCCTTTCAGTTTTTTAAATATAACTCGAAAAAGAAGCAAAATTCATATAGTTGATGGGAAACGTTTTGTGGAGAATCAAATTTTCTATTGAAATAACCTATTAAGAAAAATTATTCTTTACCAGATAAATATTGAAAAAAAAAACAATAAATAAAAAAAATCCAATTTTTTGTTTGTTTTTTTTTTACTTTATTCCCTGTAACTTTTTTTTTGAGCAGAGATAGGTATAGGCATTTTTCCCAGAAAAAAAGTAAAAGAAGTTTTCTTTAAAATAATATAAAGGAAAAATATGCCATTTTTTTTTCGATTTTTATCGTGATTGTCTTGATATTGTTTTCATTCTTATTTCTTACAATAAAATTGATTTTTACTTAATAGAAAAATGTATTTCAAGTTAATTTGTTAATAATGAATGAATATTTCAACAAATCAATTAAACTGTGATGGGTTTTTAAATAATGGGATAGTTAATTGTACTAAAATATTACTTTTTTGCAGTAAAATACTATGATATTAAATTATTCAATGTTCGTTAATTACTTAAATTAACAACGTTTTAGAACATTTCTTCGATAACATTTTCAAATTGAATTTCAATATCTTCATCCATTTCTTCAAGGACATCCTCTTCTAAAATATCAGGCTTCTTGTACATTGTCGCAATTGATACCCATACATTCTTTGCAAAACCTAGAGCATGTCAATCCTAATGTTCAGCAATCACAGTTTCCGTAGCAGCCTATAGTACATTCCCAAGCCATTTTTTAAAGCAGAATCTTGGGAGAAGGAGATTCATTAGTGCCATTATCAAACCATATTTAGATTTTTTCGAACCCCAGTCAACAAAATTAAACTTTTTTCAGTTCCATTACTGCATTAAAAAATATGTTCTCAAGCCAAGCTGTTTTACGGCATCATGCGTTAGCGGTAACTGAGCCAGAGAAAACTTTAAGACAATTTGAAAAAAAGTTGAAAACAACAGCTACTGACAGTATTATTCGACTTTGCTCCATATAAAGACGATGAATTCTGATGCAGAAGCTATGTCTTCTTGAGCTGCATTGTCGCATAAAAACGTGTCCATATATGATTTTCGTTGAATAATGTTCTTATTTATGAATTTCATACATTTTTTAATGTTGAAAAATGCATGTATAAAACTGAATTATTCTTGTTGTTGCGAAAAATTAAAATTGTTCCGATTATATAATTTTGCCGTTATTTTTCTTATACTCGGTTTCAAAAAATACATCTAGCATGCAATGCGTGCGTGCCGAGAGAGGGAGAAAGAGAGAGAAAATAAATATTGGAAGGCAGATCAGCAAAAAGTTGAAATACACTTTTTCGAGTCTAACTCGGCAGCTCGGCTTTTATGACAGGGATTTAGAAGATTAAGGGATTATCGCAGCTAGAAGTAAACCATTTGTTCGATCCGAACAGTTTTTCGACTTCGACTCGTTCAAAATTTATTTTCACGGCTTACATGCACGTCGCGCATCTCTCTAGTCATGTCTGGTAACGGTAAAAGGCGACCTTGTTGACATACGAAATAATGAATTACGTTCGTTTGAAATATATTTAAACAAATCTTCATATTTCAGATAGAAAAAAAAACAATATTTTAGTATAATTAACTGTCCCATTATTTAAAAACCCATCATAATTTAATAGATGTGTTAAAATTTTTATTCATTATTAACAAATACACTTTGGTCTACATTTTTTTATTAAGCAACAATCAAGTTTATTCTAAAAAATAAGAATGAAAACAATTTAAGGTAAATGCGATAAAAATCGAAAAAAATGCCTTATTTTGAACAACTAAATCTCAGTCAATTTTAATCAAGATTACTTTTCCAACACGCCATTTTAAAGGAATTTTCGTCTACTTTCTCTTTTCTGTGAAGCAATGCCAATAGCTCTCTCTCTGCTCAAAAAAAAATTGCAGGCAAAAGAGTAAAAAAAGAAAAAAATTGAATTTTTTGTTTTTTTGTTCATTGTTTTTTTCAATATTTATCTGGCAAAATATCGTTTTTTATTTTCTTAATAGGTAATTTCGCAAATTTAATTCTCTACAAAAAGTTTTTTGTTAACTATATCCAATTTTTGCTTCGTTTTCGAGTTATATTTAAAAAACTGAAAGAGTTGCATTTTTACTCCTATCTTCAAATTGCACCCTCTAATTTAGTAACGCGGTTTTCTCAACTTAAACGACCAACTGAATGATTTATGCAATAAAAACCATTGAACGCCTTAATTCCTTATTGCCCTGTTTTTGATGACCTAGTCAATAGCCTAAGAGATGATAATTTTCTTTTAATGCAAGATGCACTGTGTATTGTCAAGCAAAATCCATAATATAAGAATGCAAAATTAGGCATTTCAATGCATAGATTGTATTTACCGGTAGTAAATGCAGCAAAATCCACAACAAATCGATTGAGGAGCACCTGTTAAGTAATCGCAAGTGACACAACCGCTCTTGAAACAGTGGCATAATCCGTGCGAATTGCCGATTTCCAGTTTTAGAATAATTAATAGAGATATTTTCATCACAACAATATTATCAGGATACCAACAGTGCCATTACACTAAAAACAATCTCTAGTGACATTGTGTTATGTTTTCCATTCTCATCTATGATTTATTAATTCATTTTTAACAAATAAATCCAAAAAATTGCGTTTGTATCCCTTGTTTGCTTATAAAATCAAATCTAATGAAGCAATTTCGATGATATACCGAGATGAATACTAAAAAAATAGAAATATCAACAAAATTCGGTCTGGATTGACTCAATAGAATCATTAGTAGCGGAGAAAAATCTAAAAAAAAAGGAAAATTCTGTGTTTTTTCAAAAATCCATATTTCTGTCAGTTTTTAAGTTGTAGTTCTGGCCCCTTGCGAGAGAATAGTAGTTTATATGTACTTTAGACGTACCAAAATCAGACGCTATCGGTTTATGAGTTTTTGTACAATTGCCTTTTGAAATTTTTAATGCAGTCTTTCAACGAGCCTCAATAGGTCCTGGATAATCCGATTTTAATTTTGTATAAAGATTTTGATAGTAAAAATAACGTTCTACAAGTATATGTATTCGTTTTGCCCCAAAAAGTCGATGAAATACGTAAAATACGCTAGTAAACATGATCGAAAACGGCCCAGTGCGTGAAAGTAGAAGAGTAGTGGGGGCAACGGGGCTACCAAGGGGAGTCGTATGCATATAGAACGCGGTTATTAACTAATTAATTTTAGTAAATAAGTTCGAAAAACTGATTATAAAAAGATATTGTGTTTACTTTAAATACCGTAGATTTGTTCAACAACTAATTATCTCATTTTATTTGTCTTAATTGAGAACACAATTTTAAAACCTCTCTCTTAATTTATTGAAGAAACTAAAATCATTAGTAGCGACAAAAAAGTTCAATAGAAAACAAGGACCTTATCTTTCAACAAACCACTAAATGCCACTTCTTAAAGCTACATTTTAAATATAGATTTTTATTCACAGCTTGACATTGGCTCTCCCAAAATTACAACCCTTTTATCTTTATTTAAATCAACCTACTCAATATCTTGAAAAACAGGCAAGAAAAGAACAGTAAAATATTATCTGATGTGACCTAAAAAAGCTAATACATTACTGCTAAAATATCAATTTATATATTTAACACGTTCTTGGTGGAGTAAAAATAAAAATGATCTGTTTAATTTTTTAATTTTAGTCAAATACGGTATGTGAAATAGAAACTTAGGAGAATAAGACAAAATTATAAATTCAAAGTGTTTTCTTCAAATAACTTTACGAGGTCCAAAAACAAATGAGCGAGGTAAAGAAATTTGGAAAATTTATATCTTCGAAATATGATGTGAATTTGGCAATTTCAATGGATACAAGACAAAAAGATCACTAGACAAATAGATAAATTTAATGCCGCCAAGTACACCTACTCTAGAGTCGTCATATGAGATGGTCAAACGCTAACACCACATATCGTAATTAACAGTGGAAGAAATTTGTGATAAACAATTCAAATTATTAAAAAAGGATTGAATAAAATATTTCTCTATGAAGGAAAACAAGCCAATACTGTCTGCTGTATTACAAAAAGTAAGTGCATTATAAACGAGAATTATTGGCCAAGATGTACAAAAGTTATGGAGGAAGACATGTACGGAAGTCAGAGAAAATTATGAGATATGCTGAGGAATAATAAACTAAAAGTAAAAGCTGGCTACAGAAGCCACTTCATGGACGGCATCCAAATGAGGTCAACCAGGACAATGTCGACAACTTAGCGTCGAACTACTGGTTGATATCAGGACAGATGTTTTCGGAAACGGAGGGCTTCTTGTTAGTGATCCAAGACCAGGTTATTCCGACGAAGAACTATCGGAAATTCATTATCAGAGATCACTCAATAGAAAATGACCAATGTAGATATGGCTGTCGAACATCGGAAACGATCCAGCATATAACTGGAGGATGCCAAGCGTTTGTCGTAACCGAGTATAAGGAAAGACACGATTCAGACGATAAGATACTCCACCAAAAGTTAGCAGATAAGTTAAAACTATTGCACGTAGGAAAAGTGCCTTACTACAAATATAGTCCAGAGCCTATTCTTGAAAACAACGAGTTCAAGTTCTACGGGGATCGAATGATTCTAACAGATCAAACAGTTACTCATAACAGGCCAGACATTATAGTAACAGATAAAATTTCCAGGCGAACTACACTAATCGACATCGCTGTACCGAACAACAACAACCTAAGGTCAAAATACAACGAGAAGATCGCCAAATACAGAGATCTGGAGGTGCATATCCGCAGACAGTGGGCAATGAACAGCGTCCACATGATTCCTATAATACTATCAACAACTGGAGTGATACCAAAGAACCTCCTGCAGAACATCAAGGGACTGGGCCTTAGTGAGCATCTGTATAAACCGATTCAGAAAGCGGTTCTCCTTGCAACCGCGCGAACCGTCCGAAAGTTTGTAGGAAGTGCAGAAGACCACGCCATCTAGGACCCGATAACATGGAAATGGTTCCCACAGAGCTTCATACTTTTGATGCCTTTGTATACCTGGTATGAGTGAATAATCCCTGGAGGGAGTGCGAAGCCGTTTGGCTTGTAAATCAAAAGTTTATTTAATTGTGGTGTAGTGTAGTGTGTTGCACAGCGTAAGGAGGTGGAATGTTGCAAAGATACCACACATAGCACCAAAATTACAATCAAAGAGTAGAAGACATACTTTGAAAACCTATATGTTAAAGAGGAAAAACTAGACCAGCAATCTTCCGAGAGCGAAGATCAACACTATATCAAATGAAGCGATAGAAAGCCTACTGTAATCACGAAAAAATTGTAAAAGTCCTGTGCCTGATAAGATAAAAAATAATTTGACGAAATATGGTGGAAGAGAATTAAAATCAGAAATAACAATCCCCTTCAAAAATAATATTTAACAGCACAAAATACTGAACGATGAGACAAAAGCATAATGATCCCTATATTCAAAATAGATTAAAAAACAACACTAGAAAACTACATGAAAACCTCTCTATTAAATAGCATACTCGAAGTTTTCATTAAACTTTAACTTGAAGAGATCTGCAAAACCGTTAAGCTGCTGAACGAGTCCAGGTCACAAATATTACCAAAGTAACGAGAGAAAATTAAGGAAGTAAGCCTCCAAACGACGAAAGACACGATAGCCAAATTAAAAACGAGAAAAGCCCCAGGATCCGACAATATTCCCAACGAACTAATTAAATATGGTGGAAATGCATTACACGAAGAACTAACAAAACTCTAACAAAATAATTAAAGACCAAGAGATACCCCGAGATTGGAAGAAAAGTATAACAGTACCTAATTTCAAGAAGGGTGATAAGAAAATCACGGAAAACTATAGAGGAATAACTTTATTAAATTCAATAATGAAATTATTCACCAAAATCCTTGAAGGTATAATAACTGACTATTGCAGAATATCAGAAGAACAGCAAGGTCTTCGCAAAAACAGATCTACAGTAGATGCCATATTCATCGTAAGACAGATAGCAGAGAAATTTATTGAATTTACTAAGCCAGCTTTTATGTGCTTTATAGATCTCATTAAAGCCTTTGATAGGGTGAGACTGGGTGATATTCTGTAAATAATGCGAATTAAAGGCATCCCAAACAATTTAATTAACATAGTTGAACAGCTAAACTCCAACACCACAACACAAATCTCACTAAGCGGCGACCTATCTAAGGATGTACCGATAGCGTCGGGCATACGACAGGGGGACTCTCTGAGTCCATTACTGTTTACCATTGTAATGGACCAAATAATTGAGAAGGTCAAAAGAGCGGCACCAGGGTGCAGAATGAATACCGGGGAAATAACAATAATATGTTACGCTGATGACGCCGTCATAGTCTCGGAAAATGAAGACGATCTCCAAAGACTCCTATTTGCATTCCACACCATAAGCAAGCAATTCAACATGAAAATATCCATCGATAAAACTAAGTCAATTGTAATAAGCAAAGTGCCCTTAAGATGCAAACTAGTAGTAGATGACAAGAGAACAACTCCTGATCTTTAATTACTTAGGAATTGAAATATCCGCAAACCAAGGCAGAACAATAGAAGTAAGAAACCAAGTAAACAAGGCAAATAGAATCTCAGGAAGCCTGGCAGATATAATACGGCACAACACATACATGAGGAAGGACGCAAAAACAAAAATCTACAAGACCTGTATTCGACCGATAATGACGTACGCAATAGAGACGAGAGCTGACAACACAAAAACAAAATCAATTCTAAGAACTGCCGATATGAAAGTACTAAGAAGAATATCGGGATGCACATTAAGAGATCACATACGCAATTCAACAATACGCGAAGAACATGGAATGCAGGATATAGTAAGATGGGGACGGAAGCGCAGAAGAGCCTGGAATGAGCACGTAGGAAGAATGGCGCAAAATAAGATAGCGAGAATCGCCCGAGATGGAACACCGGAAACCAGAAGACCAATAGGTAGACCACCTAAAAGATGGAGAGCGTCCTGGATTTCAACATCAAATGAGATGAATGATTGAGTTGGAAAAAACAAGCTGTAAGCCTATAACAAGAGGAAGAAGAAGAAGAAGAAGATGAGAGAAAAACAAGTAAAACAGCTAAGGTAGAAGGTAACCAACAATGCAGATCCAATACAAGAGTAGGACAGATACTAACTGAAGATAGAGAAATATATAGACAAACAAGACAGGGGAAACCCCTCAGTCCACTTATCTTTAACCTACCTATAGATAAGATCGTATAAAAATTACTCAGGACATGGAGACACAGAATGGAAGAAACCTACTTTCATGTGTATTACACTGATACAAAGACTTCTTTACACTTTCAGCCAATAAATTTGTCAACTAAATATGAATATTAACATCAACAAGATTATATATACAATGGCAGCTAAAGAGTCCACAAGATTTAAATTAGAAAAATAACACTACGCAACGAATTTTTGTTTCTTTGTTGTATCTTGTATGAAAAGTAAATTTTTTTATTAATTTTAGGTCGTTGGATACAGAAATGAAAATGTTGTAATTTTCAAGAACAAGTTTATTTTATTTTATTTTTTGTCAAAATGATATAAAATACTTACTTTTACACTTGTAGAGACATTAAATATTCTGTCTCTTTGCTTTTCTTTTTTGAATTGTTTCTGGAGCATCTCTAACAAGAGTCCAACAGTAGTCGGCAAGCATAGAAGCATTCCACTTTCCTTGATACCTTTTCTCCATTGTTAATATATCTTGATGGAAGCGTTCGCTGTGCTCATCACTTACAGATCCTCACTTTTCAGGAAAAAATCCAAATTTGAGTGTAGGAAATGGATCTTTAGAAACATATTGCAACTCATTTTTTGACACAATGACAGCGTATTTTCAACAATAGTATCGTAATTATTAGCTTTTTTATTTCCGAAGTAATTAGTGATCACTAGACGAAAGTCATTTCAAGCATTTTCTTCATTATCTGATAGAGTGCTGTCAAATTGTTTACCTTTCCGAGTATTTCGAATCTGTGGCCCAACAAAAATACCTTCTTTAAATTTTGCTACATTTAGCCTTGTGAATTTCTGGCGCAGGTACTGAAAAGCTAGCCCATTTGTATTCAGTGCCTTAACAAAGTTTTTCATTGCACCCTATTTGATATGCAGTGGTGGCAACAAAATCTTTTTGGGTCTACCAATGGCATATGTTGTACATTCTTTTTAACCGGCTTTGATAATTGTCGAACAAACCAGGCGTTTCTCTTGTAATAAAGTGCCTTTGACCAACTGTCCCACTCGCACAAAAAACAGCAAAACTTGATATAGCCTAGCTGCAACTCCAAGTCAAAGTGCAATTACTTTTTGGAAGTTCTAAGCCTCTCATAAAATATTTCAATTCTCATTGGGTTCTTTTGTGAGGTTGTCGGTATAACGTGCTGGATGTAAAATCAGTATTTCTTGATGTTGATGGCATATCTTCTGAGAAATCGTTGTATCATTATTATTTGATTCGTAGGTGAATATTTCTGGGTGTTCTAGAATAGGAAGTTCGTCACTATAAGCAAAGATCTTATGGCAGATGTTATTTTTAAATAGTTGATAACCGACTTTTTCTTCATGGATATACCTGTGTCTTGCCTAATACGAGGTATGATGCAGAAATAGCAATCATTAACATGATTTGAAAGTTCTCTTTAGATTATTGGGTCAGCAAATCGCATAGATCGTTTTTTACTATTTAACTAGTTTCTCAGACTTGGAGCGCGTGCATTACAGCAGATATGTGGCGCTCAATCTCCAATATTGCAACCAAAATAGAACTGATATGCCTTTTTTATCATTGGAGAAATCGACCACTGAGACGTAAAACTCACCTCATCACAAACATAACAGAAGTGGTCTGGATTGTTTACACACTTTCGAGACTTCTTACAATCTCAACTATTCGATTCAACTCACTAACTTCGACTTACTAACCCCTTTGTTTTGTAGCTACTTATATACTCAAGTATGGCTTCTCCATTTATAGAGAAAATTCGAGAATTTTCAATTCAATTCCATAATATTCGCAATAGTGGCGTTTGTCATTTGTTTTGTACCGTTCAGTACAAAGCAGTTATAAAAGTCGATTTACATGGGTTTAAGTGGCTCTGGGGGGTTGGGACTTTGTATATGAGAAGTCATCCCTGGAGATCCCCCATGCAGTATTGCCAAGTTGGGGAAAACGTTCATGACATCACGTATCTCTGAAATTTGTACTAAAATTAAAAACATAAATTTACTATCGGTTTAAGCACACCAAAAATGGTAAGATTTAGTCAGGTCAATCAGTTTACATATCTGGGAGTATAATTAATTAGGAATTACAACCCACAGAGAGAGGTGTAAGAAGGCACAGATAATGAAGGCGACCCATATCTAACACTGTCTAAAAAATATGATATGAGTATTTAAATACTGAGTGTAAAACAAGAATTTACAGAATTTCGGTGAGACCTATGTGGCTAAAGCAAGACCCGAAATCACGAAAATCATGCAAATGATATATATAGTATACATAAAAACTCTAAGAGTCATTTAAGGGAAAATACTACATGATTAAGTCAGGAACGAAGATCTTAGAAAACAGATATATCCTATTAGCAAAAAGTACAAAAAACATACCAGAAGGAATGAAAACACAGGAAAAATACCAATGCACTAAGAACCGTGCTTGATATCATCGTCGGGAGAGGTTCCTTTGGAATACCTACCTATATGTGAAGTTATATAGAGAGGAAGAAGAAATGCTATATATTACGGTCCTCTGGCATGTATTTGACAAGAATAACTCTTAGCCCAGTCATTTGGTCAAAAAAAAGAGGGTTACCTGGAAAGTTTTCCGGGAGTTTTGGAAATTGGTAATTTTATAGACTTCGATGTGCTCTTTCCGAATTTCGACTTTGCCACCTCGTATCTTCGCCGCTCGCGCCGCCTTGTTGGAAAAATGGCGCCTAATAACAGTTTTTTTACAATATCTTCTTTCCGGCGCATTTTATGACAAAAACATTTATATATAAAATTAAACTAGAGAAAATTTTCTACAATTTATGTATTAACAATTTTTTTTTGTAAAATCAATATTTTTGGCGTACGAGCGCCGCAAATTATTATTCATCTACACCACCACGTTTTTTTCGTATATTTCTCCAAGATATTCTACTATTGTCGCAGGTATTAAAAAAACAGGTATAAGGGTAATGCGTCGCCATTGTGTCGGGTCCCTCTCTCGGCCTTAAACGAAACATCTGTCGGTAGAACTCAAGAGAATTATTTAGTTTAGTCTGAATCATCAGTATACGTCTATCGTCTTACAATGTTGTTTGTGTTTATAGAGCCATGGCTTCTGATAAAGTAAATTATTTTATTTGTAATAATCCATTATTAGAAAATGAAACAATTGAAGTGAAGGAAAAAGGATTGGAGACTTTACGTAAGTCAAGTGTTAAAAGAAAAGACAATAAAGTTGAAATTTTGGCGGGACTAAAATCGATAGTGGTTCATGATGTATGTCGAAAACGATATAATAATGAAAAGTTAATAGCTGCATCATTGCGTAGAGGAAGCGATGTCACGACACCTCAACCACTACTGCGATCCTCGCACCCAACATTCTCATTCAAAGACCATTCTTTTTTATGCGCTGATGAGATAACAGCATGGTTTTTAGCAAAACAAAAACAGACGCGGTTGTGTAAGCTTAATGTTGTGTATAGTGTGCGGAAATTATCAATGAAAAATAGTATTTCAGAACTTGCTAGAGCTCGTAATGATGATTGGGGTCGAGCAATTGTTGAGCTTCTTGAGCATGTGAATGAGCCGATGCACAGTACCACAATTCTAAATGAAAAAATTGTATCAAGCACCACCAGCTGAAGACATAAAAAAGGTCCGTATGCAAATGAGATCGATACCGCGATGCAGTTCATTTATTCTTATCTTGAGCAGAATTCCGATGAGTGTCAGTTTTCTCTGGACGAATTGATAGCCAAAATTGAAAGTGATTACCGTCCACACATAAAAATAATGAAAACATAACTCCTCAAAAAATACGGTGATGATATTTTAATTGCCGTCACCGTCAATAAGGCTCCGGTGGTTTGTTTCCGAAATACAGGGTTTAAGCTATTAACGGAAGCCTGGTACAATCAAAGGTAATGAAAATGCAGAAGAACGTCGGCATATTGTAAAAACAGCAGCAGAAATTGTTATAGAGGATATTAGCTCTACAATCTATGAGACAAAACATTATCCTCCATCAGATAATTTTTTTCAAGACTGTGAGTCAGATATACCTGAAACTTTACGCGTTTTCCTAGATGGAGTGATTTTAAGAAACAAACGAGCGTCTTTTGAAAAATGGAAGAAAAAAAGCATTGCTCTCGTCCATTCTATAATTGCAGCAGTAAGGCCGAAATCTTTTATATCATCATTACAGATCGGATTAGCTGCATTTTTATTTCATAACTATGGATCTCGGCGATTAATAGATGTATTATCATCTCTTGGATTTTGCTCTTCATACACCGAAGCAATATTGTTAGAAGTTTCATCTATTATGCGCGTATCGTTGAATATCGATGATAACGCATTTTCTCAATTTGTTTTTAACAACGCTGATTTCAATACGCAGACATTAGATGGTAATAATACTTTCCATGCCTTGGGCGGTATCCATTGTGTAACACCTACAACTGCTATCGCTGATCAAATTATTCCACGATTAAAGCAAATGCCGTTTGCAACAGTCGTTGGTAGTTTAGGTACAATTGCATTAAAAACATTTGTGAAAAAAAAAACGATACGGGCTTAAAAACAATAAAGATTCAAAACCATGGTAGCATTCGTGCGGCTTTGGAAGTAGTTATGCCATCCATTTCAGATTTATTGTGGCTAGATCCATCGCAGATGATGCGGATAAAATATCGGTCTGCGACATCTCGATCGGTGCCCAAGACGAACTCGCAAAGCCTGGTCCATCAGGAACAGCAAAGCGAAGGAAATTGCGCTAAATTTCGAAAGTGTGCATCACATGTGGATTAGGCCTATAGAGGACACCACGAAAAAAAAAAACGCGCCGCTTACTCTACATCAAGGTGGTGTGGAAATGAGTTGTTTTCCAAAACGCATAATCAAATGTACTTTGCGGCACTCGTACGCCAAAAACTATTGATATTACAAAAAAAATTGTAAATACATAAAGTGTACGAAATTTTTTCTAGTTTAATTTTGTATATGAATATTTTTGTCGCAAAATGCGTCGGAAAGGAGATATTGTAAAAAGAACTATCATTAGGCGCCATTTCTCCAATATGGCGGCGCAAGCGGTGGAGATACGAGGTAGTAAAGTCGAAATTCGAAAAGAGCACATCAAAATCTATAATATTACCAATTTTCAAAACTCCCGGAAAACTTCCCAGGTAAAACTACCAAATGACTGGAGTATCTTGCTCGATCTCAAAAGACGGTGGCTATAAACTTCCTAGCTGCAGATTACCGGTTGAAAAAGTCTTATGATTCCCTTGCATGGACTTTCGAAATTCAATGATGTAACCAGATTTTATGGCATATCACTATGTTAAAGAAAAAGTCAGGGTTGTGCGTTCAAAGATTCTAAATGATCCAAGTCCAAGCAGTTTTTAATTGAGGGTGATTTAATCTTGGAACTTAGCATGCTGAAATTTTGCTCCGGTCTAGTTCATCATGTGGAATTGTGAACACACTTTTAAGGCTTCAGCAATGATAAACATTTTTAAAACACGAGTTTCGAGAACTATTAGTTCCATTTTCTCGCAAATACTCGGAATTGTTGCGTCTGAAAGTCTTTCCCTTCTCGGTTCTTCTTCAATATATTCATAATCTCAATATTTTACTTAAAATATGATATAATATTATCTCCATACTCTAAAACTATTCATTATTGAATATTTTTAGGACACTCAAGTTTGTTAAAAAATTAATGACACTGTGATGTTTTATTCTCGCTACTACAAAACGCTTCATAGAACATAAAATACTGAATGAATTATAATCAAATTTGACACATAAATAGAAAATATTTATTACTATTGGACGTTTCGAGGCAACGCACATTCAGTTGTTTTTATCACGGCTTCACAGATATTTTTTCTACTATCGCTCGTATTTACTTTTTGCTCCATATCTCTTAATTTCCGATGTCGCAATGCAATGCAACATTGTAGCATCAAAAATTCAATTCTTATTTATCTACAATTTTGTGTTTAATACTACTATTAAATTATAGAGAAAAATATCAAGTAAAAACATATATTTTGCCTCAATTATTTCCATATAATCATAAATGGCTTAAATGGAAAATTGATATCTTAAAAATAATAAATTACTATTAATTGCAAGTAATGCACAAGAGAAAAATAAAACCTAGTTGCATGAACTTTGACCCTAAAACTGTCACATAAATACATTTTGACCCAAAAATATTCATGTCGCAACTTAAAACGATTTTATTACATAAAAACCTGTAAATATGAAAAGTGTATAAGATCTAATTTTATTTACAACGTATTTAGAAACCTTTTTGTGTCAATACTTTAATACATTTTTAATAAAGTAGTAAAATGAGGCCATAGAAATCAGGTTATACTTTTAAATCCTGGAAATCCACTTACCCAATTTAATTTTCTTATGCAACACCAAAAAAGTCATTATTTTAACACTATTCGAAGTTTTTTAAGTAACTTTTTTAAAATTGACAAATTCTCGATCAATTTACACGACATTTAAATGTTCTAGATCTTTGCGATCCTGTCCTACCCCATTGTCTTTAATTCCAATCCATCCTTTCCAGTCAGCCATCTTGAATTTCCGTAATCACTGATTTTCCCTTTGCCGGCAAAATTATAAAGCCAAAATATTTCCGCTTTTCACTGTTTGACACATTCAGAAATAAACAAAAGATCGGTAAAACAAAAGAATAACCCTGCACACTTGATCTTATGAAAACAATCAGTTAGTCATTGTATCTGGGGTGAATTTCACCCCTGAACAAAGAGAAACGAAATAGAAATATTGCCTGACAAATGTGCGTCTTCTAGAGCGGACGCCGGGGGAGAGGAAAAGGGGAGCGGCGCCACAGCTTCGACGCTTTAGCGGGACGAATATACGGGGTGAAATGGAAAGTTAGTCACATACAGTGAGTAACGAAATTAATCGGACACCATGATATATTTGAATAGATCGGTGTGTGTCGTAATAATACATAGAAAAAAAAATTGTCCCAATTGATGAATAACTGGATGAAGTCAACGATAGTATGTTTTTTATGCAATCCACCAGTGGCGGCTTTTCCTTAGGTTTGCAGGTTTGCGCAACCCCCAAAAAAATTATAAATTACAATAAAACATGGTAATAAATATAAGTACTAATATTTTCTTAAGTTCTACTGATAATTTAATGATTAAATTTAAATCAAATTTTTACTTAGATTATACGAGAACAGCAGTCAATTATTGAAATGATTTGACTTACTTCGCCCAAATGTCAAGAATAATTTGTCTGTTTTACAATATTACGTCTGGAAACGTTATCGCTTTACTGGTGTGCAGTTTTAAAGAAATCCAAGCTAATACATTGAAGCGCATATGGAGTTGTCTATCTAAGAGGTGGAGATTAATTTCGTCTCATAAGCTTAATGAATGCTGTTATTCGTCTTGCATAGCAGGAAATAACTGATATATGAACCATAAATTTCAAGGTATGCCGGCAGGATATTGGATTTATGGTTCATATATCGGTTATTTCCTGCTAATGTTGCTCTCGGTCCGATACAGCTCCACTGACGAGATCATGAGATGATCGAAACGCGTATGGAGAGAGGACCAGAGCAATATTTGCAGGAAATAAACTGTTTTTATACATATTTTTCATATTCTCTGCCTGAAAGGAGATTTACATATATAACAAACTATTTAAATACGGCAGAAAGATCTCTTTATTTCTTACTGAAATTTTGATTTTTAAACAGGTTTAAAGTTTCTAGCGATGAAATAGTGATGTCACATTAAAATTGTTTACACGTGTTTTGAAACAATTATAGATATGCTTTCAAATAAGTGAATATCTGCATTTCTCCATTATTGTATCCGGGCGATCGGAAATAATAACGTCATTTCAAATGTGTTTCAAAACAGATCTAAACATATGTTAAACCGGGTTACCCCGCGAGAATACACATTTAGTTTGCCCGTCAATTTTGTAGTTGTTGTTTCTTTGTTGTGCGGTAGGCCATTGTATTTTTTTTTACATTTTGCGTTTTGGTTTTGGTAAAAACAAAAATGAATTCTATTCAGAGTTTAATTGCAGAGCCATTCTGTAGTTGGTCATTAAGTGAAAAGGCTTAAATATAAAGGTTTGGAAGGCCTACCTCGAATTTAAAGATAGAACAATTCGTGTCTAGCAAAAAAAGAACCTTAACTAGGACTTTTAATTCGGATCTTTATAATAAACACAAGTGGTTTTGTGGTTGTGAAATTAAAAATGCTCTATTTTGTTTTCTTTGTTTATTATTTGGAGGAGAAACTTCTTGGACAAAAGGAAGATTTACCGACTTAAATCATTCGGGGAACCGCACTAAAAAGCATACGTTGTGGGCAAAACATATTAAAAGTGTTTTGAAGTATTCACTTTTTGGGACTGTTAACGTGGCTGCTCAATTAAGCAGCGCTTATCGAAGAGATGTTGAATTGCACAATGAAAAAGTGAGACATAATCGACACATTTTTTGCGTTTCTGTGAAGCTTTCGACCTCGCGTAACGAGGACTTGATAAGTCTACGTCTTCCTCCAATCGCAGGATCTTTCAAGGTTTAATTGATTTTAGTGCTAAGTTAAACGCTGCTCTAAAACAACATTTGGAAAAAATATCGGTATTTAAAGGTACGTCAAAAATCATTAAAAATGAAATTTTACAAGCAATGTTTATTACATGTCATGAGGAAATTTCGGGACTTCTTGTACTTTATGATATCTTTGCAAAACATCGAGCTAAGAGAAACATTTAGAGACGTTCTAAAACTTTAAAAAACTTTAATTATCGTTCCGATGACATCGGCTGAAGCAAAACGGTGCCTTTCTACCCTCAAATGATAAAAAAGTTTTTACGAAATACTGTGAGCCAAAAAAGACCTTCTGCATTGGCAATGCTTTCTAAAGAAATGGATCTGATCGAAAGCATACCTGATTTTAGTCAGCGGGTTATTGATAAGGTTTCTAATGCCACAGATAGGCGTATGGATTTTCTTTATAAAAAATTCACACAGTAAGTTATACGTGCATTTTGTTTTGACTGCTATATTTTTAAAATTTCTTCTTCTTCTTCATCCAGCCCTTTGCGTCCACTGCTGGACATAGGCCTCCCTAATTCTTGTCAATTGTGCTCTATCTTGAGCGATTTGCATCCAATTTGTGGCAATTCTCTTGAGATCTTCAGTCCAACGAGTAGGGGTCTTCCTCTACTTCTTTTGTCTAATCTCGGCATCCACTCGAGTAATCTCTTCGTCCACCTTCCATCACTGATTCGGGCGACATGTCCGGCCCAGTTCCATTTAAGTGTGGCAATTCGGAAAATTACGTCGGTAACTCCTGTCTTTCGTCTCAGGTCTTCATTTCTAACTCGGTCACGCAACGATATACCTAGCATTGACCTTTCCATCTTTCTCTGAGCTATTGGCAACGTTTTAGAAATTGCTGTTGTCAATGTCAAAGTTTCGGCACAGTAGGTCATAACTGGTAACACACATTGGTCAAATGCTTTACGTTTTAAAGAAATTTTTATATCGCTTTTAAAGATATCTTTAAGTTTTCCATAGGCTGCACATGCGAGATTTACTCTTCTCCGTAGCTCGCATGTTTGATTATCTCTTGTAATCTTTACTTCGTATTCAAGGTATATGTATTTTTCCACAAGCTCCACTTCGTTGTCTCCAATATTGATATTTCCACTAGGTACCAGATTGGTCATAAATTTTTTTTGATATATTTATTTTAAGACCCACATTGGCTCACACTAGCTGAAGTTCATGTAACATTGTACATATCTCCTTGAGATTATCGGAAAACAAAACTATGTCGTCCGCGAACCTCAAATTCGTTAATCTTTGGCCGTCTACATTCAGGCCTCTTTTTCCTAGTTAAGTAAGGCGTATTCTAGTACTGCAGTAAACAGTTTAGGCGATAAGGTATCACCCTGTCGGACTCCTCTGCCAATTGGAATATGATCCGTTTTTCTATGTAGTTTCACCCACATAGTTGTATTCCTGCATATATTGTAAATTAACTTTGTGTATCGATAGTTAATGCAGCATGCTTGTAATGCTTCCATAATTTTGTCAAGCTCTACCGTATCAAAGGCCTTATGGAAATCCACAAAAGCCAAAACAAGTAGTCGATTGTATTCGATAGTTTTAAAATTTACTACCTTCTTTATATTTATTTATTTAAAATACACTGCTTCCTGCTTTGTTTCATGCTAACTCGATTTTTTAAGACTTTTATTTTTTTCATCCACAGATTCCTATGTTTTTAATGTACCATTGGAATTGCAATCCCTACTTTTTTAATGCACCGGCCTCCACTGCAATCTACATATCTGTTTTTAAGCACTAAATGAAATAATGTTTAATTTTCACGTTACAAAAATATTCGGACACTTATGAGAAACGATAGGGTTTGGAACGATTAACGAACATTTAGTATTTACTGGTATAGCCTTTCTGATTTTCAACTTGTTTCAGACATCTCGGCATATTTGAAATAATTTTTTTCAAATACTCTGAACTTATTTGTCCCATTCTTCCTGTAATTTCCTCTTCAAATAATTTTTCATACGAATGAGTGTTAATCGAATTCTCTGGTCCAATTCTTCCCATACATTTTCAATGGGGTTTAAATTTGGAGATTGAGGTGGAGGGTGCAGCATTTTTGGACAAGTTTATAATTCATATTCTAGTACGACGCAAGCTTTGTGCTTCGGATCATTATTTTGATAGAATTTGAATGTTATCTCAATCTCCCTTTGTGTAGCACTTTATACTAAAATGTCCTTGAATAACTTCAAGTATTTATTTTTGTCCATGATATCTTCAATAAAAACCAATTTGCCATCACCAGCATTCGAAATACACCCCCAGACAAGCGCACTTCCCTTGCTATGCTTGAATGTAGCATTGAAATTTTTCGGATTCAACTCCGTATTAGATTTACGCCACACCATAACTCGTCCACTGGACCCAAAAACGCAGAATTTGCTCTCATCGCAAAAGTTTACATTGTTCCACCAGGCTTCATCTTTATTGCTAAATTATTTTGCGAATTGTATACGTTTTTGTATATTGGTCTCATTAATAAATGCCTTTTTCCTGGCTACTCGAACATTGGTATCGACTTTCTTTTAGTGTTCATCGAATTTTTTAAGGATGTATATTTTTCTCAATTTCTCGAGAAACTTTAGATGCTAATTTTGAAGCACTTAATTGTGGATTTTTTTTTTTGATTTTTCGCAGAATTTACCTACGATCTCTAACTTTTAATATTCTTGGTCGGCCACTTTGTTTTAAGGATTCAATGTAATTTTTATGTTGATATATTTTTATGATATCCGCAACAGTACTTTTAATCAAATTTAACAAGACACCAACTTCGCGATAAGATTTTCCCCGTGCACGATGAAAAATAACGAGTTGTCTCATATCGAAAGAGGTAATTTTACTTTTGCGATCCATCTTAACTCACGATGGGCATTAAACTGGTTAAAAATGAAGCAAAAAGGCATTTCAATGTGATGTGGTACATGTACTGTTTCTATAAACATTCATTTTAACCCAAATCCTGATTCCCTAGAAAGCATCGCTTAGAATGTATATCAAGTGTTCGAATAATTTTGTAACATGAAAATCAAACATTATTTCATTTAAAGTTTAAAAAAGTATATGAAGATCCTATAAAAAAATACAAAGGAATATTATCGTTCACTACATTGGGTTATTTATCTACTGAGATAAAAAAAAATTCCCTATTACAAGTTATTGCGACACAGACCGATTTATTCAAATATATTGTGGTGTCCGATTATTTTTACTACTCACTGTATTTGAAAGAATAAAGTTAATACTTGTTTTTCATACTAGATATATTTTAAAGTAAATATTACAAAAATTGAAACAAATATCGCGGAAACATTTAGTTGAGATCAGTGACGGCTTTTCCGTAGGTTTGCAGATGTGCGCAACCCCAAAAAAATTGCAAACTAAAATAAAACATACTACAAGTACAAATATTTTTTTAGATTTCTACTGATAATTTAATGACTAAATTTAAATCAATTTTTTTACTTAGATTATACGCGTACAGCAGTCAATTATTGAAATAATTTAACTTACTTCGCCTAAATGTCAAGAATAATTTGCCTGTATTACAGTATTACGCCTGGAAACGTTATCGCTTTGTTGGTGTATAATTTTAATGCACTCCAAGCTAATATATTAGAGCGTATATGGAGTTGTCTATCTAAGACATGGATATTAATTGCGTGTCATAAGCTTTATGAATGTTACAAGTCGACTTGCACCCCTGTGGTTAAGCGGTATTTTCACTGTCAATTTATTTCAATCAAGTTCAAAGAGTTTCTGGTGTTGAAATAGTGACGTCACATAAAAATTGTTTGTACATGTTTTGAAACCATTATAGATATGTTTTTTTGAAGGTTGTAGACAATGTTGAAGATTGACTAAAATGTGGTCGGATTTGTATTGTCTTTATTTTTATTTACTTATACTTTTACGACGTTTCGATTAGGTTGTATCTCTAATTGTTATCAAGTATAAACTGAATGTTTTGTCTTAAGACTACGAGCTTATATCGGAACTGTGTCCATTGAAGCGCAAAGTTTCGCTTCACTGTACACACCTTAAAGATTTGATGTTACAAAGTAGTGGTTGCCAAAGATTAGGGATCTCGACACTCGGTTTACTGAAGATTCCATTATTGTTTTTAATGTATGCTGCTTCTATAAATTTTCTTTTTTTCATGTTCGTTCCCAAATACATTGCCTCAGCTTCAGGCCATTTTTTATGGTGTTGTTTATCCTAGGAGTGTTTTGTAATACCTGATCTCGACGTTTCCCTTTTTTGTGTATGAGCTTTATGTTCCTTAATTCTAACTTCTAGTGGTCGTTGGGTTTCTCCAATATACATTTCACCACACTCATATGGAACTTTGTAAACACATTCTTTGTTATCGGTAGTTTTAGGTTTTGTTTTTGTTAAATGAGCTCTAAGTGTATTTCCTGATTTAAAGGTTGTTTTTACATTATAACTGCTTGCAATCCGTCTTATTTTCTCCGACGTTCCCTTAATGTACGGAATTGTGAAGAAGGAATGTGTTTCTTGTCGTCTAGTGTTCGTTGTTCTAACATTATTTATAACATCGTCAATTATTTTTAAAGGATAACCATTCTGTTGTAAATCGGATTTAATATTTGCTACCTCTTTTTCCAATGATTCGGCATTATTGCATATAGATATAGCGTGATTATAGAGGCTGCGTATAATTCCCCGTTTTGTTACAACAGAATGATTAGTACTATGATTAAGATATTGTCCAGTATGTGTTGGCTTTCTATATACTGACGTTTTAATAGTTTCATTTGAACGGTTTACCATGACATCTAGGAAGGGCAATTGATCATTTACCTCTTTTTCCATGGTAAACTTAATTGTAGGTCGAATGGTATTTAGATGTTTCAGGAAATCATTAAGTTCTTGATCATTGCCCTTCCATACGATGAAAGTATCATCGACATATCTCAACCAGATATATATATATATATATATATATATATATATATATATATATATATATATATATATATATGTATATATATATATATATATATATATATATCTGGTTGAGATATGTCGATGATACTTTCATCGTATGGAACGGCAATGATCAAAAACTTAATGATTTCCTGAAACATCTAAATACCATTCGACTTACAATTAAGTTTACCATGGAAAAAGAGGTAAATGATCAATTGCCCTTTCTAGATGTCATGGTGAACCGTTCAAACGAAACTACTAAAACTTCAGTATACAGAAAGCCAACACATACTGGACAATATCTTAATCATAGTTCCAATCATTCTGTTGTAACAAAACAAGGAATTATACGCAACCTCCATAATCGCGCTATATTTATATGCAATAATGCCGAATTATTGGAAAAAGAGGTAGCAAATATTAAATCCAATTTACAACCGAATGGTTATCCTTTAAAACTAATTGATGATGTTATAAATAACTGTAGAACAACGAAAACTGGACAGCAAGAAACACATTCCTTCTTCACAATTCCGTACATTAAGGGAACGTCGGAGAAAATAAGACGAATTGCCAGCAGTTATAATATAAAAACAGCCTTTAAATCAGGAAATACACATAGAGCTCATTTAACAAAAACAAAACCTAAAACTACCGATAAGAAAGAATATGTTTACAAAGTTCCATGCGAGTGTGGTGAAATGTATATTAGAGAAACCAAACGACCTCTAGAAGTTAGAATTAAGGAACATAAAACTAATACACAAATAGGGGAAACGTCGAGATCAGGTATTGCAGAACACTCCTGGGATAAATAACACCATATAAAATGGTCTAAAGCTGCGGCAATATATATGGAACCCAATATGAAAAAAAGAAAATTTATAGAAGCAGCATACATTAAAAACAATAATGGAATCTTCAGTAAACCGAGTGTTGAGATACCTAATCTTTGGCAACCACTACTTTGTAACATCAAATCTTTGAGGTATGTACAGTGAAGCGAAACTTTGCGCTTCAATGGACACAGTCCCTATATAGGCTCTTAGCCTTAAGACAAAACATTCTATTTATACTTGATAACGATTAGAGATACAACCTAATCGAAACGTCGTAAAAGTAAAAATAAATAAAAATAAAGACAATGCAAGTCCGACCACATTTTAGTCAATTATAGATGTGCTTTCAGATAAGCTAACATACGCACTTCGTCATTATCGTATTCGGGCGATCGGAAATAGTAGCGTCATTTCAAATGTGCATTCAAAATAGACCTAAACGTATATTACACCGGGTTACCCCGCGAAAAAAACACATTTAGTTTGCCCGTCAGGTGTTTTTGTGCGGTAGTCTAATGTAGTTTTTTTACGTTTTGCATTTTGGTTTTAGTAAAAACAAAAATGAATTCCGTTCAGAGTTTAATTGCAGAGCCATTCTGTGGTAATTCATTAAGTCATAAGGCTGTAATAAAAAGGCTTGGAAGGCCTACTACGAATTTAAAAATAGAACAATTAATGCCTAGCAAAAGAAGGACTTTTATTAGGACGTTCAATCCGGACTTTAATAACAAACATAAGTGGCTTTGTAGTTGTGAAATTAAAAAGGCTCTATTTTGTTTTCCTTGATTATTATTTGGAGGAAAACTTCTTGGACAAAGGGAGTTTTTATCGACTTACATCAGTCAGGGGACCGCATTAAAAAGCATACCAGCACTTATCGAAAAGATATTGAACTGCACAATGAAAAGTGGGACATAAACGATACTTTTTAAACATTAGAATTAATAACAGTGTGCCTTTCTGTGGCGCTTTCGAACTTGCGCTACGAGGACATGATGAATATACGTCTTCCTCTAATCCCGGGGTTTTTCCAGGTTCAATTGATTTCAGTGCTAAGTGCTTTGAAATAACATTTGGAAAAATATCGGTATTTAAAGGTACGTCAAAAACCACTCAAAATAAAAGTTTACAATGATTTACAGCATTTCAGGATTTCTAGTACTTTATGACTATTTTTCGTAAAACATCAAGCTAAGTGAAACATTTAGTAAAGTTCTAAAACTTTTAAAAATTTTCATTACTATTCTAATTTTTTTTATTACTCATGAAGTAAGAATTTAGAAGTGTAACCTAGTAAATTAACAAACCATCCCATTTCTCTTTAGAAATTGTGATATTTATATTTGTAACTACGCACAAATCCTAACAACATTTTTCCAATAATGTGCCAACATTTTGCCGCTCACTGTATTAAATTACATATTTTTAAACTGTTTGGTCATATACTCCACACCTGATTTCCTGTCACATTATAAACTAAAAGGGGTAAATTTGCTTTTACTTCGTCTTTCTATATCACGCTACTACTAACTTCCAAATATACTTATTAAAATTACCCCACCTGTTATTGTACATGAAATGGGGGAGAACTTCTTTGTTTGCATTGTGTTCTATGTCGAAATAGGTTGTAACCGTATAGTCACGTGACGTTGGAGTAGCGCCACGTTGGCTACGCTAATTTCCAACTTCATATGATATAATTTATTTAAATAATGTTATACTTAAAATTGGGCCTTATCAGTGACAGTTATAAACAAAAGCTACACCCCAGCGTATCTATTAAAATGCCCCCGTTTTTATTAGATCTATTTTGATCTGCAAAATTCTTTGAATTCCTGTTTAAAATAAAATATAAGGCGTTTTTTGAAAGTTTATGCGACCTTGCATTAGAAATAAATGCAAAAAAAATATCGTAATTATATTATAGAGGGGAAATAACTTTCGTAAAGAATGACCGTAAAATTAGCAAATTTCGTAGACCTGTTATTTGCAACTAAAATATAACTAGTTTGTTATATATGTACTTCTCCTTTCAGGCAGAGAATATGAAAAATATATGCACAAACAGTTTATTTCCTGCAAATATCGCTCTGGTCCTCTCTCCATACGCCTTTTGATCATCTCATGATCTCGTCAGTGGAGCTGTATCGGACCGAGAGCAACATTAGCAGGAAATAACTGATATATGAACCATAAATTTCAAGGTATGTCGGCAGGATATTACACCTGCCGTCTACCAACTTCGATGTCAGACTGAAAAATATCGCCAGTCGAACGACATCTATGAATCAACGGAGTAATGTGAAATTTTAAAAAATCAAAATTTCAGTAAGAAATAAAGAAATCTTTCTGCCGTATTTAAATAGTTTGTTATATATGTAATTCTCTTTTCTTCTTTATTTCTTACTGAAATTTTGATTTTTTAAAATTTCACGTTACTCCGTTAATTCATAGATGTCGTTCGACTGGCGATATTTTTCAGTCTGACATCGAAGTTGGTAGACGACAGGTGTAACATCCTGCCGACATACGTTGAAATTTATGGTTCATATATCAGTTATTTCCTGCTAATGTTGCTCTCGGTCCGATACAGCTCCACTGACGAAATCATGAGGTGATCGAAACGTGTATGGAGAGAGGACCAGAACGATATTTGCAGGAAATAAACTGCTTGTGCATATATTTTTTATATTCTCTGCCTGAAAGGAGAATTACATATATAACAAACTATTTAAATACGGCAGAAAGATTTCTTTATTTCTTACTGAAATTTTGATTTTTTAAAATTTCACGTTACTCCGTTGATTCATAGATGTCGTTCGACTGGCGATATTTTTCAGTCTGACATCGAAGTTGGTAGACGGCAGGTGTAATATCCTGCCGACATACCTTGAAATTTATGGTTCTTATATCAGTTATTTCCTGCTAATATTGCTCTCGGTCCGATACAGCTCCACTGACGAGATCATGAGGTGATCAAAACGCGTATAGAGAGAGGACCAGAGCGATATTTGCAGGAAATAAACTGTTTGTGCATATATTTTTCATATTCTCTGCCTGAAAGGAGAATTACATATATAACAAACTATTTAAATACGGCAGAAAGATTTCTTTATTTCTTACGGAAATTTTTATTTTTTAAAATATAACTAATTGAGAGTTTACGATAAGAAAAGCTAAAGATGCACATCTGTTTCAATTTTGAGAAAATAATTATCAAAGTTGAGGAAATTGAGTTGGATAATGTGTTTTCGTTGAAAAAAAGTTTTGGCATTGAAAATCTAATATCTCAAGAATGAAAGAAGATAAAGAAGTTTATTTTATATGATTAGGTCACGTAGAATTCCAAAAAATATTTCTCTCTCTCACACCCTCTCTCTCTCTGGTAGCCTAATTTGATCCACTTCTGAACATAGGCCTCCTCTAGTCTCTTCCATTTCGACCTATTTTCTGCAATCCGGTACCAACTTCTATCTGTTTTCCTCTTTATATCGTTTATTCATCTTTTTGGGGTCTTCCGATACTTCTTTTAGAAGACCTAGGTCTCCATTGCAATATATGTTTTATCCATCCTGTAAAGTCTTTCCTAGCGACGCGTCCTACCCAGGTCCGTTTCAAAGTAGTAATGCGTTTTATCACATCTTCCATCTTCTTACTTCTTCGTTCCTTGTTCGGTCACGTAGTAATATTACCAGCATGATTCTTTTTATTGCTCACTGAGTAGTACGCAGTTAATTGGCTACTTTAACTATTAGTGTGGATGTTTCCATTCCATAGATCATTACTGGGAGAATGCAGGAGTCAAATACTCTTCTTTTCAAATTAATGGGAACATCTGGTTTTTAAGAACGAATCCCAATCTTCCAACTGCTGCCCATGACATTCAAATTCTTCTATTTATTTCCGCTTGTTGGTTTTCTTTCCTAAGTCTAATTAAATGACCTAAATACACATATTCCTCGACTCTTTGTATTTCGTTGTTTCTTACATAAAGTGGCGTATTTTCTGAAGACATTATTTTGTTTTTTGCTTGATTCATGCTTAATCCAACATTCTCTGAAGCATTTTTCAACTCAGAGAGCATTTCCTATAACTTGTCCAGGTCTTCATAAATAAATAATAAATAAATATTTTATTAACGGTTAAACCAGTTTAAAATTTACAACACTTTATAACTTACAAACGAGACAGATAAAAAAAATACCAAACGATAAACAAACAAATCCAAAGTATCCACTAAACTACAGTATGTTCACATTCAAGACCACACGTAGAACAGTGAGAAGTAAAAATTTGCACTATATATGTCGCTTTAAAAAATTTTTGAAAGAATGTTAAAAATGTCCATATCAACGTGATCATGAGATAACTTATTAGCTAAAATGCACACTCTATTTAGTGGTGCATAGGTGGAGTAGTTGGTTCTATGAGTATCCACCGAGAACACTTTAACCTATCGACTATTTCTCTGGGGCACATTGAAACCAATATGCATTAGTAATTCTGGAAAATTTATCATGCTATTAACGATTTTTAATAGATAAAGTAAGTCAATATATTCTTTACGATGTTCAAGAGGCTTCAAATTTAATTGGAGTAGTAAATAAGGAGAGTTTATATTTTCTTTAGGAACACCCAACCTATATGCCACGTCATCTGCGTAACATAAATGGCTGAGATATCTACCATCAATGCTCATGCTCTTATGTTAACAGTTTAGTTGTTTAAAGATATTTTTCAGTGTTAAAGTAGAGTTTAAGGGCAATCGTATCTCCTTGTCGAACCCCTCTGTGTGTTTATTGTAAATATAATTCAAAAGGTTTCTGTACCTGGAGTCAATCCTTGCGTTGTCAATTGCTTGAAATATGGCTCATAGCTCTACAGAGTCAAAAGCCTTGTCATAATCAACAAATGCTAGGTGGATTTGAATATTATATTCTGTGCATTTTTCGATTAGTAATTTGATTTTGTGTATCTGCTCTGTTGTACTAAAGCCGTTTCAAAACTCAGTTTGTTCTGGAGATTGATAGGAGTCAAATTTGTTAGTGTATTAGTTATAATCTTTGTGCGCAATTTGTACGGATATGGCAGGATACTTATGAAGTGATCATTTTCGATGTCTAATTTGTCGCCCTTTTTGTATAGGAGAATAACTCGGACGTTTTGCCAGTTATCAGAGATTTTGCAGTTTTGAAGATATTTAGTCAAAAGAATATTCACTAAATGTAGCGCTGCAGACCCTCCAAGCTCCAACATTTCTTTTGATATACTATCTTCACCTGGAGCACGATCAAATTTAATTTGTGACAAAGCATGTTTAAATTCTTCGATTGTGATGTCAGGTACTTCTTCTGAACCAATATTTGTAATATTGGGGAGCTTGATGTCTGGTTTTGGGTTAACTGAAGTGTACAAATTTAAATAGAACTTTTCTACAATGTTAGCCAGTTCGCTTCGTCCATTTTTGGTTTTCCCTTCTTTATCTTTAAGTGGGTTTGTATGGCGTTTACCAATTGAGTATAAGGATTTGAATACCTATATATTTTTGTTGTTTTTTGTGATTGTTTTAACACTTTCCGTGTTATGCTTCCCGATATCGCATCTAATTATTTTTTTCTGATTTGTTTGTTTAGTTGTGTGTAGTCTGCTGTGCCTTTTTCCGTGTTTCTTCGTTTGTTTATCAGGTTTCTGGACTGTCGTGATAATTTACTGTTTGCCTGTCTTCTAACAGAGTAAATTTTCTTTACTGCAGTTTGGATCTCTGTTTGAATTTTATTTTCCAGTTCATTTATTGTTAATGTATTAAGTTTATAAAATGGTGCAAATTTTTTCTTGATCTATTCTTCATGTGTGTCTTTATTTTGTTTTAATCCCTCTGATGTCGGAAAACGTTAGAGTTTAATAGGTCTTCTCCTTTCTTTTTAAAGGTTGATGTTTATTTTTGCTCGAACGAATCTGTGATCATTACCCGTGTTGAATTTGTTTAAAGCTATCACATCAGACCCAATATAATTTTGTTGGTAATAATATAATCAATTTCGTTCTTTGTTCGGTTGTCCGGACTCCTCCACGTTCGTCTACGACTTTCTGGTTTTTTTGTAAAATGTATTCACGCAATAAAGGCTATATCAGTAATATAAAAAAAAAATGTTAAATTTACCCCTTAGATAAGATAACACTACCCCTATGTAAGAAAAATAGAAATAAATTATAAAATATCTGATAAAGTTGTGTTCATGAGCCATAATTTAAGCTGATCATTAAGTAACAATTGGCATATATTTATGGTTTGTTTTTATTGACATTCACCCTTTCATGAGGGTGAAATAACCCCAACGTAAGAAAATTTGAAAAAAATTATTTCTGCGTCATATAAATTACAAGAAATATGAAAAAGATATTTGCATCAGATTCAATACAAATACCCCATAAAGAGGGTATAGCTCTGCGATGAACCTGAAATATTTTTTGAACGTTCAGGGTACTTCTAATTTTTTACGCTAACAATAGGTTCCTGTTCGTAAATCGCGGCCAAACTTTCTTTGCGTTCATCGGGATAAATAATTAGAGAAAAAAAATCATTCAATCTAACATACATGGTCGAAAATAAAAAATAAAATTCTAATCTCACCCCTATTCTTTTGTGCCAAGGGTGGGTTCCCGCTAGTAAATTGCGGTCAAACTCTTTTGCTGCCAAGTGTCATCGAAATAAATAATTGGAAAAAAACGTTCTATCTAAACCACAAAGTTAAGAAAAAAATATCATTATAATCTGAAATAATAAAAATAAATTACTCCATGCCGCCCCTTTTAATTCACTGAAAAAATATTTTTGAACCATTTTTTTACAAACTTTACAAAACAAAATTAATCACTTCAAAGATATTAATCAATTATAAATTAAATTTATAGATGCAGCTTGCATTAAAACTAATAATGGTATATTCAGTAAACCCAGTGTTGAGATACCTAATCATTGGCAACTTGTAACATTAAAACCTCGTATTTCAATAGGCACAGTCCTTATACAAGCTCGTAGCCTTAAGAAAAAATATTCAGTTTATATTTGGTAAGGGTTAGAGAAACAGTTAAATCGAAACGTCGTACAAACAAAAACACAGACAGTACAAGTCCAATAACCACATTATACCCAATCTTTCATATTGTATACAACCTTATAATAACAAAAGACGTATAAAAAATATTACAAATTTTATACAGGGTATCCGGTATCTCCTAATTTCTATGGAGAATACAGGGGAGGTCAAAATAACCCTCTTTTGTCAAAAAATCCGCTTAACGGAGATACAGAGCCCCAAAGGGGTACCCAGCGATTTATCTTATCGGCTCTAAGTTTAAACCCACTTGTATAATTTAGTGAAATTTTTATATTTTATAGAGGCCATCAAGACGCACTTCAGGGGAGTATCACGTGTCAAGGCAGGATACCAGTCCAGGACAGGAAACTTCTTAGAACGAGAGAACGAAGACGTTATCGCCAATGAGAAGGAAATACTAGAAACCTGGAAAAAATACTTTAGCCAACTGTTGAACGAAAAATCTGACAGCACTCTGCCAAACACAGAGATCCATACAGCCGAAATAGAAGACAGATGCCTTTCATACGAAGAGGTGATGCGCGCTATCAAGAAACTCAGAAACAATAAAGCCGCAGGCAGTGATAATATACCAGCGGAATGTCTAAAGCACGGAGGGGATGCACTCCACAGATCCATCCATAAACTAATACAAAGAGTCTGGCAGGAAGAAATTCTTCCAGATGAATGGAAGGAGGGATTTATTGTGCCAATCCACAAGAAAGGCGACAAGAAACAATGCAGCAATTACCGGGGAATAACCCTACTGAACACAACCTATAAAGTCATTTCGAACATTCAGCTGGAAAGAACCAAAACATATACAGAAGAAATCGTAGGAGATTACCAATGCGGATTTAGACCTAATCGCTCAACTGTTGACCAGACATTTGCCATAAAAGAGATAATGGAGAAAAGCTGGGAATTCGATCGTGAACTACATCAGATATTTATCGATTTTAAACAGGCATTTGATAGAGTTTGCAGAACGAGACTATGGACCGCAATGCAGGAGCTTGGCTTTCCCAAAAAACTGGTCAGCCTAATAAGGATGTGTATGGAGGGGTTGAAGTGCAAAGTGAAAGTGGGACGGTACTACTCTGAAATGTTTGAAATAAACAACGGTCTTACTCAGGGAGATGCGCTCTCACCATAAATTTTTAACATAGCGCTGGAATATAGAATCAGAAATTCGAAAATTGAAGCACCGACATCTATATTCCATCAAGATGGACCAAATCTACTGTTGGCATTTTCAGATGCTGTCGATATGATTGGTAGTAGTAGAATAAAAATGAAAGAAACTCTAATACGGTTCGAAAGGCAAGCAAAGAAGATGGGACTTCAAGTCAACGAAGACAAAACTAAATACATGTTCATGAGTCGGAATGGCCGAAACAAAGACAGAATAGGTCAAAACATCACCATCGATGAATATAACTTTGAACGAGTCAAAGAATTTAAATACCTAGGAACAACAAAATGCGAAGATAACAACGGATCACAGGAAATAAACAATAGAATACAAGCAGGAAATAGATGCCTTTACGCACTGCAAGATCTGATGAAATCGAAACACCTCACAAGACGAACAAAGATAGTTATATATGGTTGCGAAACATGGACGCTAACGGTAGCGAACGAAGAGAGACTACGAGTCTTTGAAAGAAAAATCTTGAGGAAAATCTCAGGACCATCGATAGATGAAACGACAGGCCAATACAGAACAAGAACTAACAAGGAACCAGAAGAACTATTCCCAGATACAGATGTAGTAAGAGAAATAAAGGCCAGAAGACTCCAGTGGGCAGGACATATCAGAAGGCTTCCTGGCGACAGAATAATAAGACTCGCTTGGGAGGAAGCGCCAACTGGGAGAAGGCCACTGGGACGATCCCGACTCCGGTGGAAAGATAATATAACAAAAGATCTCAAAACTATGGGCATCAAACACTGGATGGAGGTTGCGAGAGATTGAAATGAATGGAGGCATGTCGTAAAGTCGGCTAAAACCCACCCAGGGTTGTAACGCCACGGAGTAAGTAAGTAAGTAAGTAAATACTAAAAAAGAACTACCAGCGAGAATAGGACAACATTCTAACGAAGTCCGTAATGATGCCAGAATATAATTTACAGAGCAGCGCGAAAATATTCAAATAATGAGAAAATGTATTAAAGTACATGAAGCCCAATTTGAACATTTGCCAAAATAAAATTTAAATGTTTTCACTATTTTTGCATTTTAATTAATTAACATTGTAAATTAATTGAGTCCCGATCATCCCATTGAAAGGTCTCTGGACTTGACACTGTCTGAGCTGGGAATCTTTCAGCAAAACATCTTCTTGCCTTCGAAGAGTTAGACAGTGCGTTCCCATAAATTTAAGCACATCAACGGATTTTATTTTTACTTGTTTGTGTTTAGCATTAGCATCTTTTAAGTTTTTCGCATAAAAACCGATTTATCTCGAAAACCGCCAGTTTTATCAAAATAAATTAAGAGTACCTTTTTTCTAAAGCAACGACCAAAGTATTTAAAAAATCAATCAGCTCTGTAAAATGACACCTGTCATAAATTAGGTCCAACGAGTGTGACTATAAAGCCATTCCTGACTTCTCTGAGGATCTAAAACATCTACTTAGTATGGCTTAATGAGTCATTATGGCCTCTATAAAATATTAAAATTTTATTAAATTATACAAGTCAATTCAAAACTTAGAGCCGATAAGGTAAATCGCTGGGTACCCTTTTAGGGCTCTGTATCTGCGTTATTTTTTTCTCTATGACAAAATAAGGTTATTTTGATCTTCCCTGTGTGCTCCCGAGAAATTAGGAGGTACTTACCGGACACCCTGATTTTTAATATGAATTCCATGGGAACGAGGATACTTGCAACAACCAATCTTATGGATATATAAATTTTATTTCGGAAGTTTTGACCTGCTTAAATATTTTAATATATCGATCGTAGAGGGCAAATCCCAAAAGACATTTTTTCCTACTCTTCTGCCTTGCGGAACTGAATAAGCGGGAATTTTGTATAGAAAGGCATAATAAATATATTCCCAAAACTATAACTCCTCTGCCCATATATCACGCCCAATATTAAATTACATAGAGTATATCATTCACCTGTCTTCCCGGTATAAATGTCATTAGGTATACTTCCAGTCATCTTGTCTCCCCTAGTAATATTTTCACAAATAAATATAAAATGAGGTGGAGCAAAAAGCATTAAAAATAAAACTCTCACTGATTTTTTAGAAACTCTTCAAATATAACGTTAAAATTAAATATAGTTGAAATTTCAACTAGTCAATATTAAATGTGGAATTCTTAACCCCTAATCTTATTGAATCACATTTTCGTTCGTGTAAGGTATTAAATAAGGAATTATAAAATACGTGACCTATATACATAATCTAAACTAATCTAAATTAATGTAATAAAGAGGCAAAATTCATTAATTTGCTTGAGAAAATCCCCGACACCACCTAATTTGAGATTGTTTTACTATTACAAAGAAAACATTTTCTTTTTAAAAATTGGCTTATTTGAATCTGTTTTAAAAAGAGAGATTGTCGCAACTGGAGAACGGCGGAAAACCGTTCACTTTTCTGAGGAGTAAAAAAACTGTGGATGAAACATTAAAAAACACCAAATCACCCGGACCTGAGATATCCCAGGAGAGCTCTTCAAATATGAAGTGGACAAGTGATACGAATTTCTTAGGAGAGTATTCCAGAAAAGCAGTCTCTCAGGAATGAAAAGTGATATACCCAAGTATTAAAACAAAAAAATTAATAACAAACATTGCGATAATTATCGACAAATTACTGTCGTGGTAAGAACATCCCACCGTTGTTCTCTGAGAGATTTGGCTAAAGTAGGAATTCCAAGTTGTGGAAAGCATGACAAGAATGTCTGGGAACGACATCGGTGGATCCCACTGATGAGTCCACCACCGAACATACTAACATTTTGACGGTGGTCGAAATAATTCGTTAGTTATATGCCCTTAACATCAGGGGCATTACTACGACATGGCACCCGAGCAGAAAAGGGTCTAACCCGTCGTTGGCTTTGATTAAGCGTGATCCAATACTTGGAAGACCACCTAGGATGTCCGTGCCCCATTTCTCTTATCAGGCCTGGGCTTCTACAGCTTGGACTTTCTACAATAGTCAAAGTCGGACAAGCAAAAGCCTTAGGGAGGTCATGTTGTAGTAAGAACATCCCATCGTTGTTCTCCGACAAATTTGGCTTAAGTAGGAGTTCCAAATTATGGAAAGTATGACAAGGATATCTGAAAAAGGAATCGGTGGATTCCATTGATGAGTCCACCACCAATGCTGGGACAAAACATTCTAACATTTTGACGGTGGTCGAAATAGTTCGTTAGTTATATGCCCTTGACATCAGGGACATTACTATGACATTACATTTACTGGATTATGAGTAAAATCTACGTAAAAGTTTTTAAAAATAAAATAAAAAAAATATCACGATTTCGAAGCAGAAGTGTAGGTATCCTTGGGCACCGAACGATTCATGTTACTGACCATACCTTAACTTTACCTCAAATGATGGAAAAGAAGAAGACGCGAGACCAAAAAGTTCATTTGTGGCGTACTTTTAAATACCGATGCTTTTTACAAATGTTGTTTTAGAGCAGAGTCTAACTCAGCAGTAAAATAAATTAAACCTCGAAAAAACCCTGGGATTAGAGAAAGGCGTAGGCTCATCATATCCTCGTAACGCAGTTCGAAAGCTCCATAGAAACGCACACAATTAGTTAAAATATTTAAAATGTATCCATTATGTTTCACTTTTTCATTGTACAGTTCAATATCTCTTCGATAAGCACTGCTTAATTGAGCAGCTACGTTAAGAGTTCCAAAAATTGAATATTTCAAAACATTTTTCATATGTTTTGCCAACAAAGTAAGCTTTTTAATAAGGTTTCCCGAATATTTTAAGTCGGCAAAACTACTTTTCTCCAAGAAGTTTCTCCTCTAAAATAATAAAGAAGGAAAACACAATAGAGCACTTTTAATTTCACAACCACAAAAGCACGTATGTTTATTATAAGGGTCCAGATTGAACGTCCCTGTAAAAGATCTTTTTTTGCTAGACACGGATTGTTCTATTTTAAATTAGTAGCAGGCCTTCCAGGCCTTCTTATTTTAGCCTTATCACTTAATGACCAACCACAGAATGGCTCTGTAATTAAACTCTGAACGGAATTCATTTTTATTTTTATCAAAACCAAAACGAAAAACGTAAAAAAAATAAAATAGCGTACCGCTCAACAAACAAACGACAACTACAAAACAACGAGGAAATTGGCAGGCAAACTAAAGGTGTTTTTTAGTACATAGTTGAGTCGCAAGTAAGGCTGGGACAGAAACACCATTGAAAAATTCAGCAAGAAATCCGCTATATGGTATAAAGATGGCTCCAAAACAACGGAGGGAATTGGAGTAGGAGTGTATGGACCCACACCAGACACTACGAAATGTTGGGTAAGTCACCAATCACCAGGAAGAAATACATGCCATTAGGATGTGTATTCAATTGAACAAGGAGAAAAACTATCACGGCCAAGAGATTATCATCATGACGGATAGTTAAGCAATCATCAGTGTGCTGAGCTCTCAAGTTATCAGTTCCAAGATGGTCTGGGAATACTTAGAGGAACTGAATGATTTTAGTGAGAATAATAAAGTCACCCTCATGTAGGTACCGGGACATACCGGGATAGAGGGGAATGAAATAGTAGACAAGCTCGCGAGAAAATGGACTGAGATACCTTTTCTGGGGCCAGAGCCTTTCTGTTGAATCAGTAGCAGTGTAATGCTGGAAGAACTAACGATATAGAAGAAAGCAGGATATCCAATTATTGCACGGAGCTGCTAGGATTGAGACAAGCGAAGATACTTCTTGTGAACTACGGCCAGAAGAGATTCAAAGAATGAATAAGCTTGAGTAAAAACCAGCTCAGAGTTCTGACAGGAATATCTCAAGAAACTCGGACTGGTAGACAGAGAAGAGTGCAAATTCTGTGAGGATGAGGAGGACGATACCTCTATTCATATCCCTGCAGAATGCCGTACTCTCGAAAACCCTAGAATGCGGTTCGTGGGAGCACACCAAATTGAAGAAGTGGAGCTACCCACCTCGAAGCCGTCCAACAACCTGAGATTCCTGTGGGAAATAGGACTGGAGGACTTGCTCTAGCTGATAAGGTAACTCTTACGACTGGACAGCAGTAGGGGGACATAAAAGATCTATAAGGTCGCAGTGTACAGACCCCCAACTTTACGCACATACATACAAGGGTGTTTTTTTGCGGAGTAACCCGGTTTAATATATGTTTAAATCTGTTTTGAAATGGCATTACTATTTCCGATGGCCCGAATACGATAATGACGAAGTGCGTATATTCTCCTTATTTGAAAGCATATCTATAATTGTTTCAAAACACGTGCAATCAATTTTAATGTGACGTCACTATTTCATCGCCAGAAACTCTTTAAACCTGGTTAAAATAAATTGACAGCGAAAATACAGCTTAAACACAGGTGTGCAAGTCGACTTGCAACATTCATTAAGCTTATGAGACGAAATTAATCTCTACGTCTTAGATATACATATATGCTGCAGTGTATTAACTTGGATTGCACTAAAATTGCACACCAGCAAAGCGATACTGTTTCTGAGCGTAATACTGTAATGCAGACAAATTATTCTTGACATTTTGGAGAAGTATGTTTAATTATTTCAATAATTGACTACTGTTGACTTGTAATCTAGGTAAAAAGTTAATATATATTTATTCATTAAATTATCAGAAGAAATTAAAAAATATATATTTTTACTTATATTTACTAGTATGTTTTATTTTAATTTACAATTTTTTGGGGGGTCGCGCAAACCTGCAAACTTAAGGAAAAGCCGTCACTGCTGTTTGGAGATTTAAAAATAAGAACAGGTGGCCTAAACCGAACACGAGCCAACCTCTAACTCTTATAGTAAGCAGAAGCATACTAAACTTACGGGTCAAGAAATGAAGAGGTTAAGGAATCTATCAAACGATTGACTAATGGCAAAGCGCCAAGTGATCCGTAGTCATGGCGAAGGGAACCATTTTGGTTTCAGGAGGCAAATGGATCATAGAAAACTTGTGTATCTTATTATATTTATATAAGATATAAATAGTTAAAAAACATACAAGAAATGCAGATTTGTATGTTATTTATATTTAGTGCAATTTGAAGATTATTTAAATAGAAAAGAAAAATATTATCATATAGAAAATATATTGTTAAATATTTCTTGTTCTGACTTATTTCACAACAGCTCCCTATGGAATCTAAATGAGATTTTGGCGAAATGTCTGATTAATATCTCTAAGAAATAATATTGCATAACGTATTGGAGATAAATATTATAGACTTAGTTCAAGTTATCATTGTGATGTCTTTCAAATTAACTAGTACCAGTACCTATTATATGACTCAAATAAATGAAAGTACCAGGCTTAATAATAAAAACGCTCTAGACTTTGCTCCACGTGAGATCTCACTTAATTTTTATTACAAGAGTCCCGCAAGTTGACTCCATTTTTACAGGTATAGTTTTTAATGGAAGTAATTTTAATTCAATCCAACGTACTTTATTTATGAAAGCTATATATTGAAAGTAAGATATTTTTTCAGAATTTATTGAAATGACTATGACCTTTTTAGAAAATAAACTTCAAAGAAACAAATCCCTTTTCAACATCGAATCACGCAAAAGACACACCTTCACTTAAATGGTTCATTAGTCTTCCCTGACAACAGTATTAAACCTTGGGGAATTTTTTTGCTATACAGGAAAATCCGTGAAAGAGGAAATGTTAAAATGGAGTTTGTCGGCGAAATCTATTTTTTTCCAACTCACATCAATTTCACTTTAATTTTCAGAGCTCCTTGTCTATCTGCATATCACGGTTATTTTTCTAAGAAACTGCATAACTTAGACATATAATTTGTTACAAAACTTACGTACCCGGATCTAATGCAAGGGTAAGGATTAATAAAATATTGTTTTTCTCATTAGGAAGAATGACATAATTGAGGGTCGAACATCCAGTTAGAAAATATTTTATTTTGTGTAACTCGTGGATATATCACGCAAATTACCCAATATCTAATTCCTTAACGTGTTTCTTCAATTTTATTCTCTAATTTTGGCAAACATACCTATTTTAAATAAATAAAATTATAAATACTATAAATTGTATTTAAAAATTTAATAGGCATAGTCGGATTTTCCTCAAGTTGCCGTTTTATTATAGAAAAGCATTGCAAGTATGACATGTTGAGTTTTATCTTAAAGTGTAATACAAAAATAGCGAAAAATGTCGGATTCGCAGACATAAAGTGAAATCAAAGAGACTGCCCAAAACGGACTCATAATACCGAAAAAGTCGTTAAATAAACTATGATTTATTACTCCACTTTACAGCAAATTTGCGACTGTAACGTAAAATGCCGTCATCGGTTAATTTTTGTTCTCTAAATACTAAAATGATGGTAAAAACTTCCTAATACGTAAGATTTTTGATTTATGATTTTTTCAGAAAAAATGCATCAGTATTTTAATTACATTATTTTTAAATATAATTTGTAATATACTGGAGCGTGACATTGCCAAATTTAGGTTTTTCATAAGTTAGAGAAATTTTTACACAATCTAGCAACAACACGTTAGGGTTCCTAGGGATGACAAGTCAACCATGAACTCTTAACTCCCTAGGGCTTAAAATAACGGAAGTACCCATTTCAACCCATATAATTCCAAATTTGACTCCATAGCCAAATCTATTGATAGATGGCCCCTGTATACGAGAAGTACGCCGTTGCTTTTCGAACTTCCGATACTTAAAAATACCAGATGTACGAAACGGCTATAAAAGCACCTGGCCGGCAATCGAATTATATTAGATAGAGAAACGAAGTGCTAGAACAAGCCTATAGTAAGAGTCTTTTATTAATGTTATCTTTGTATTGAATAAAGTTAGTTGACGTCTGTAAAAGTAGAATCACATCTCTGAATCGCCGTACGCGATAGTAAAAAAATGTCTAAGGTGGCTGTGTGTGGCGATCAAGATCGGGACTGGGCTCCTCTCATATTTTGCCAAACCTGTGCAGCAAATCTAAGTAACTGGTTAAATGACAAACTCTCTTCTACCCCATTTGCAGTTCCAATGATTTGGCGAGAACCAACAAATCATTTTAACGACTGTTATTTTTGCATAATGAAAGCGTTTGGAAAAAAATAGACATTTTACGCTGTGCCACCTGGAATATAAGATCCTTTAACAGTAAAGCACAAGAACTAATAATAGAATTGGGCGACCACAACATTGACATATGCGCACTTCAGGAAACAAAAAAGAAAGGAAAAGGTCAGAAACTGTACGGTGAATACATCTTGGTATATAGCAGGGTGGATAAAGATGAACGCGCCAAAGAAGGAGTAGCAGTAGCCGTGCATAAAAAATACAAGGATTGCATAGAAGGATGCCAATACATATCTTCAAGAATACTGGTCATCAAACTACACACAGAAACCCAAGAACTGTATATAATATCCGCGTACGCACCCGAAGACAATAAAACAAGACAAGAACGGGAACAGTTCTATGATCAAATTCAAAACGTCATCGAGTCGATTCCACAATGCAAACCAATGATAATGCTAGGAGATTTCAATGCTCCTATTAGCAACGAAACTTTACCCGGAGTTAAACAACGGTTCAACGAAGATGTATTGAAGTACAATGGAGAACTCCTAATCAACACATGTGCAATTAATGAACTCCGAATTAATAACACATTTTTCGACCACAAACCACAATACAAATATACTTTCAGTAACACTCGAGGACAACAATCAATGATCGACTACATAATAACAAACCGATGCTTACAACCACCTGAGATATTGGACATACGAGCCCTTAACTCTCCTAACATCGGTAGCGATCACAAACTACTCCTTAGAAAAATGAAAATGAAATTACAACCCAACAAAAACACAAGATCTGGCACACCGGATAAGAAAATAAACGTAGAATCATTGTGGGATGAATCCACTAAGGAATTATACCAAAAACGACTCAGAGAAAAATACAAAACAAGCCAGTAGACGAAAGGGATGACATTAACAACAGCTGGGAGAAACTTAAGAAAAATATCAACGAAGCAGCCACTGAAGCACTCGGAACACGATAAACAAACCAAGGAAAAGGAGGACCCAACAAGACCCCCTGGTTCTATAAGGAAGTTAAGGAGCAATGTAAAGAGAAAAAGAGAGCCTACTTAAAATACAGGACAACGCAGTCTCCGCAAGATTATCAAGAGTACAAAAGAATTAGAAATAGCACCAATACATTAGTAAGACAAGTTAAAAGCAAGCACTGGGAAACCTTTTCAAAAAGGGTGGAAAGCGACTTCTATGGACTTCAGAAACAGATAGAAACACATGAGTTAATTAGTAGTAACCGCATACCGAAGGGAACTTGAAGAAATTATACAAGAAACAACAGACAGAAATCAAAACTAACACACCCGAAATTATAATTAACGACGATATACTTGTAAAGAAGGAAGACGTAGAACTAGCCTTAAAAAAACTAAAAAAAAGGAAAAGTGCGGGACCTGACGGAATTACCAATGAACTACTGAAATACGGAGGAGAGAGCCTGACAGAACAACTGAAAATTCACATCAATAAAATCATATATCATCACAGAATCCCCGATGAATGGAGGACTAGCACAACAATACTCCTATTCAAAAAAGGCGATAAAAAAAGTGCCGGCTAATTACAGAGGAATCAATCTTCTCTCCACCTCGTTAAAACTAACCACAAAAATTTTTACAAGCAAAATTAATGAACACACTTCCTTAGCAGACGAACAGCAGGGATTCCGGTCGGGAAGGTCATGCACGGATGCCATATTTGTTATAAGACAAATAACTGAAAAGTCAATTGAATATAATCGTCCAGTCTTTATGTGTTTCATCGATCTAGAGAAGGCGTTCGATCGTATACAGCTGGAGGATGTAACACAGCTATCCGACAAAGTGACTCTCTTTGCCCCCTACTATTTAACATCATCATGGACGAGTTGATAAAGCAGGTGCGTAGATTGAAAGCGTATAAAATGGGAGACAGGGAAATCAAAATACTATGCTACGCCGACGATGCAGTGTTAATAGCTGAAAGCGAAGACGATTTACAAAGACTACTGCACCAATTTAACAAAACAGCGAAAAAGTTTAACATGAATATATCAGCGTCAAAAACTAAAGCCATGACTAGATCTAGAACACCACTCAGATGTAAACTAGAAATAGGCAACAAAATTATACAGCAGGAAATGAAGTTCAAGTATCTCGGAATAGAAATATCCGGATACGGGGATGTTGAAACGGAGGTGAGGGGACAAGCCATGAAAGCAGCAAGAACAACCGCATGTCTTAACAGTACCATATGGAGCAATAAACATATAGGAATAGAAGTTAAATTCAGAATTTATAAAACATACACGGCAGAAACCAGACCAGAAACCTCGAAAACACAACTAATACGGGAAACAACATAGAGGAGAGTGGTGCGCAGGATGGCTGGCAGGATACTTATGGATCGGAGTAGGAGCGAGGATATAAGAAGAGTGTGTAAAGTCGATAACATCAATGACTGGGTATTGCAAAGAAAAAGGAAATGGAATGAACACATAAACCGCATGACCGACGACAGAAAAGTAAAGATCACGAGGGACAAAGCACTAATAGGACGTAGGAGCACCGGAAAACCCCGTAAACGATGGAGTGATAACCTCGCAACAGACTGAAACCAGGCAAAGAGACGAAGAATAACAAGCAAATTGCTTATATATAAGAAGGAAGAAGAAGATTTTTCAAGAAAGCAAACATAATATTGAATATACGGATATTCCCTCAGCAATGAAACCGGTTCTTCATGAAGAAGACTTACCAGTTCCAGCACCCCAGGCCAAATGGAAATAAGATTTAGAAATGTATGATAATAAGACAGAACCAGATAATGTATCAGAAAAGGATAATTCTTATTTTCCCGAAAGTGGAGGAAAAGCACCAGACTTAATTTGTTTTCTTAAAAACCTTAATTATTTAAAATCCGAACTTACCCCTAAGAAGAAAAGATTGATATGATTTTAGTAATTGTGGAGTGTGAAGAAAATTGCTTGCTAGGGTCAAGAATTTATGCTCAAAAATATCCTAATAAACATTATCCCGACAAGTACTCATTAAAAAATTTGCTGCATGTTTTTTGAAGAAGAGAAAGTGTGGCTTATAACGAATTACCAAAAATGCAAAAAATGCATTTTTAGTTAGGGTATCTCTGATCGAAAATGAGCATACAAGTCGACGAAAAATGTATGACACTACTAAATAAGAAGCCTTTACATTAAAAAAAAAATAATAAATAAAACAAATTTCCATAATAACGGATTAGTCAACAATCATGATTTCCGTTATTAGAGTGATGAAAATCCCAATCTATTGAGAACCGTGAATCGTCACCACAGATGGTCGTAAATGTATGGGGTGGAGTAATTGGTAAGTTCATACTTTTCGATGGCCATTTAAACAGTGTCGTGTTCCTTAGATTTATTAGGCACAATTTACCTGTACTTTCGGAGAATGTTCCACTGGACATTCTAAAAAGAACATGACTGCAACTAGACGGTGCTCCTCAATATTCCAATAGGTAGAGGTACACAATACTGCCCGTCTCCAAATCTAACAAGTCCTGATTTTTTCTTATGGAGATATATTAAAAATATTGTTTATGGCTTCGAACATACCCCTCTAGAATTAACATAATGTCAAAACTAGGGCCCGGTTATTTGAACGCTGAATAACGTAATAATATTCTAATTTATATTTGAAAAAGTTTTGACAAACAGTAGATATTTCATTTCTTGGTACACACGTACAGATTTTATGCTATCCTTTACTAATTGCATTATTTAAACCAGTATCATATGATAATCGGTACGTCAATTCTAGAATACATAAAAGTATGAATTTATGGTTGCCTAAATTATTACTATTTTTATTTTCAATATGTAAGCAATATCTAACTATATTTACCAATAAAATTAAATTTTTAAATCCTCTTTTTGTTAATATTAATTATAAACTTCGCATTTCTAGTAATTTCTAACACTGAAAAGAGTCACGACAGGCAATTAAACTGAAAGAAAAGATAAGTAAACATGTTTATATCTGTCAAACATCAAAAAACCTCTCCCCCACCGACCATAGTCTTCGAACAAATCTATTGTTTAAATCTATAGGGTATGATGAAAGGTTTATGCATTGTCCCTTAAGGACACCCGAAAATATGAAAGAACAGCGTTTCGCTCTCTTACATTAAATTTGATGATTAAAGTTAAACAGTCATTTCAGAAAAGACTTCGCTTAAGAATTGAAAGAGATGGACATCAGTTTGAGCATTTGTTAAAACATTAGATTTTTAAATTAAGTTTGTTTCCTTTTTAATAAAATAAGTATTTGCTATTAACCTAGTTATAACTACAATTAAAGACTGTTAAAATTAGAATATAAATTCGATATTAAATACAGCGTGTTCTATTTAAAAAGAAAAAGTTTGGCTTTCACGATAATAAAAATGTAATGTACATAAGTTTTTATTAAATCAATATAATTTTTTGGGATCATTTTTATTTTACAATAAATTGTAATGATTTTACGAAAGAATCAAGACAATTTAAAAACACCTAGCTTGCAAGGCAGACACGCCTTTTAAATTTTGGTCTACTATTTCAAGAATTATTAAATATCTCAAAAACGACTTGTCTTGGGTTTATGAAATATAACCGTAACACTCTTATTTGGCCCGCACTATCAAAATATGTAATAATATGCAGATAATTTCATTTAAATTTTGACAACTTTGTTGTGAAGCTTTTTTTCTGAGTCATTCTGTATACTTCGCCATAATTGGTTACTTATATAGTTTGATGGTTCCTTTAATTTTTTCGGTTTTGTTCTTTTTTTTTTTTGACTTTTCCTTTCAGCTCTTTTAGCATTCTTTCCAGTTCGATTGAATCTTCCGTTGTAAACACTACAGTGTCTGCATATCTGAGGTTATTTAGTCTTTGTCCCTCTATATTAATTCCATGACTGTATCTTTGTTCTTTTTTGTCTTATACCATTTTTCAGTTTAATCTGTTTTGATGTTGCTCGTTGCTTTGTTACGGTTCCAATTTCCATTTAAGTTCACTATGGTTAATTCAGTTAACATATTTTCCTGAAATATTTCTCTGGGTTTCTTTAAAGAAAAGCATTTCATAAAGTACAATTTTAATTAATTTTATTTTTCAAGCTTAACCATTATTTGGGATTTCACTACATACAACGCAGAACTTACTGCTACCATTTTTTTTATTCATATTAATCTTATTTTTTTCTATCTACTGCCAGTTGAGTGGAATTATACGTATTTTGGGTTGCAGGAAATGTATTCCTTTATTTAGAATGAATTTCTTTAATTTAAAAATAAGTATTGGAATACTAACTTAATTTTCTTTTTTTTTGAGCGGAAAATGCTAATGATTGACGAATTGTCTTATGTTACACATTTATTTCAGCCTATGGTCATTCTTTCTGAGCTGTAATTTTTTTCAAACGTGGCAATTGACCGCTCTTAATGGGAGCATACTAGTGCACAAGCAGGGCCATGGTTATATATGGAGATAATTTTGAATTGATTTACACTTTTTCCTGGTCTGATTAAGCCGAAGCAGTTGCAGACTTACATATCAATTTTTATTTGCCATTTTTTAGGATTCTGAGATGGAAAGTCGTTTATTATCCCGGTTATTTGTTGAGTTTTAGTATTACCGTATCTTTTGTCTGGTCGGCAGTTATTGTTTTTTTAACAGGATAAACCTGGGTACAGGGATTCTGGACAGTTTGCACGTATCAACAAAGGAATTCTGTTAGACACCTCCGACATTGGGGTCTACGCTACTGGTTATCTCTTACTGTAATCCCCCCTCAAAGTTTGTTGTTATTGCTGTGTCTTGCGTCTTCCTGTAGTTGGTACAGCAGAGCCCACTCCGTTAGGCTGAGAAACTAAAGAACTGACGTACTCAGGAAAACATTTATACTAACTTATTTTTATTAATAATCTAATAACAACTTTCTTAACCAGAATTATAATCTATTACTTTAAAGCGTTGCGCAATAATTCGAAATCTATGATCATAAGGAAAAAGAACGGCTTTGTTTTATGATTTTAAAGCTAGAAGGCTATGTAGTGTGAGGTTAATTGTTAACCAATTGGATTTATTTCCTCATTTTTTTTTTTTGTAAATTTATTCATGTTTGATTTTCTTTCAATTTTATGTTACTCTAGTTTACACTACAATAATTAAAGATTTTATTATAATGCTCTACTACGAGTTTCATTTGACCCACATGTTGTTTGCATTTGTATTTCTTTGGTTTTATTGTGTTTGCTGCGGAGTACAGTTCCTGACAACATCGTGGAAGGTTTCTGCATTCAGCCTAGCTTTCGATGCAGTGGCGCCCTGAATAATTCACCCTTACTCTCCGGCATAGAGGGTTATCTCAGCATTTTTACTTGCTGATGCTGCTACTAGCCTTCAACTGTACTCTAGTTTTTTTTTTAATTTAATTATCTTTGCCTCTCGCCTCATTGTAAGGTATCATGCCTCTCTTTAAAAACCAGTGTAGCAGCTTTTTTGTAAATATTTTCATTAAGTCCTATACATCTGGAATCGATCTTATAATTCTTCATTGCATTTACTATTACCCATATTTCAACTGACTCGAACTTTGTGGTATAGTAGATAAAAGCCATATATATTGTTATTTTCCAGTATCTTCTCTATAATGGTACGAAATATCTGGATGTGATCGAATATGCAATAATATTTTCTGAAACCTAATATTCTGTAACATGATATAGATCGCACTTGTTTGTCAACCGTTCTTTTCATGAACAGTTTGTATACTTGACATGAAAGACTTGTTAGTCCGTAGTTTTTTAGTTCTGATTTGTCCCATTGTGTAGTAATGTTATTATGGCGTTTTCCCACGCTTGTAGTATTTCCCATTCTTCGGGCATTTATTAAGCAATTAAAATAAATACAGGTTTTTTAAAATTTAAATCTAGGTGTACACATACACAAATTCATATCCACCATGGGTTAAGATAGACGGTGAGAATAATTAGTAAAAGCGTCATCTGGTAAAACGGAAAATTCCCCTTGTATACATAAATAATTAAATGTCTAACCAAAGTATAATCAAAATAACGAGTAAACTAATTAATATTACACTGTGGCTATGTATATTTATTTTGAAAACAATATGTTTAGTAATTTCGTTAATTATTTAATTATACTACACCAATCCATATTTAACCATTTTTAAAAATAGATGTTTTCTGGGAAATAGTATGCAAAAATTAAGACGAAGTTACTCGGAAAAGTTTACTTCTGATATTTTCTTGCTTAACATGTATCTATTTTGGACATTAAATTGTCAGACAATGTTATATTTACATTTATTGCATAATATCTAAAAGTTGTCTGTATTCCAGTTCTTTCCAGTATTTGATCATTTGACAAAAATTCCATCTAAGAAACATGCATACGTCTACACAAGGTGTACATTTCACATGCTTCAGTGCGATTCAGTGTTTTTATCTGCACTGTATAACAATACTGGCAACATATGTCATTTGATAGCTGTCATGCCTAGTTCGAGTGGTAATTGTTTTCTAAATAGGGTATGTCTTAAATTTAAAAAGGTGCTTTTGCAATGGTTATTCTTTTTTTAATTATTCGACACAGTCTAGTTTATCAATAATCATGACATATATTTAAACTATTATCATATTGAAAATTAAAACTTCAATAAGAAATAAAGAAATGTATCTGCCATGTTTTAAATAGTTGTCTATATGTTATTCTCCTTTAGAAAGAGGAAATAAATAATATATACAAACAGTTTGTTTCCTGCAAATATAACTCTGGTCCTCCCTCCATACGAGTTTTGACGACCTTATGATCTCGTCAGTGGAGCTGTATGGAACCGAGAGCAACATTCGCAGGAAACAAGTGCTATATAAAATATAAATTCAAAAGTATGTCGGTAGGATATTAAAGACTTGCCGACTTCGATGCAAGACTGAAAAATATCACCAGTCAAACGACATCTATATAATTACCGGAGTAGTGCGAAATTTTTAAAAATCAAAATTTCAGTAAGAAGTAATAAATTTAAATTAACTCAACTGACGAGACCATGTAGTCGAAACGCGTATGGAGAGAGTTCCAGAGTTGTATTTGCAGGAAATAAACTGTTTGTATATATTCTTTTCTTTTCTCTGCTTGAACGGATAATACATATAAACAACTATTACAATTTTGGTTCTCTGTATCTTATTTTGTAAGCCATATTACACACCAACTTAATTTCACATACATTTGCTACACTACAAAGAGAAGACGCGCAAAACCTCACAAGGAGGTGAAAAATAGAGTTAATTTAATTCAATGAAAAAGCCGGTAAAGAAAATCACTAAAGTACCGTTGAAGGCTAGTAGCAATACCAGTGAGCAAAAATGCGCAACTGACCCCTAAGCCGGAAAGTAGAGGTAGGGCGCCACTACATCTAACGCTAGGCTGAATACAAAAGCCTTCCACGCTGTCGTTAGGAACTAGCTTTCAACTGTACTCTGCAGCAAGCACAACAAAACAAGGAAGGATACAAAAGCAAGCAGCAGGTTGTTCAAATTAAACTCGGTAGTATTTTGTTACAATGAGAAAAATTTTTAATTAACATTAAACTGTTATAATATAATCTTCATTTAAAATTCAAATTGTACTGTAAGTTAGAAGTATTATAAAATATTAAAGGAATATCTAAATCATTTGAAACGGTTGACTACAATCTCAAACAATATAACCTACTAGTATAAAAAAAATCCTAAAACAAACCGATTTTTTCCCCTCTATGATCATAGATTATATCGCAACGCCTTACAATAAAAATATATATTAAATGTTAATAAAATTATTGATAACAATATGGCAATACAAAGGTTTGCCTGTGTTTGCAGGTTGTTTATACACAACTTATTTTACCCATCATCGAGTTTAAGTCTCCCTCAAATCTTATCATCTTCCTCTGTTTGTTCTTCACTGCACATTATCTGACTATCGTGTTTGTGGTCTTCTTCTGCTTCTTCGATTTGTGACCTCCATTCTATGATCCTTTGAGTCTGTCTATTAACTGTCCTTATTCCAACATGCCTCACCTAATTTCATTTTAACATGCCTTTCTATAACATCTTAAAATTTAGTTATTTTTCTTATTTCTATATTGGACGATTTCTTAGTTTAATGTTTAGTATTCTTCTTTCCATGGCCCTTTATATTACTTTTATTTGATTTAAAATATTTTTGTCTAGTCCCCATGTTTTGGTTCTGTAAGTGAGGACTGAAAGAACATATTGGTGAAAACTCTTTATTCCAAATCTATTAAGTTGTGTCCGAACAGGTCGAATTTTTATCAAAGGTTTACATATGACTGGATCTCCTCAATTTCCTGGTTGCCTTATAACAGTCCAGGAATTGGCGGTGCACTTACAAGTTTTGAATTTTGTCACGGTGTCCTAGTCGAAATACGTATACAGTTGTGTTCAACAAGATGTTGTACAAGGGTTGTGCTGTGGAATAGCTACAAACAAGATCTGGAGTTTGAGACCAAAAATCATCTTATGAATGATCATTAGTACTTCGTACCCATATGCCTCCTTAGTGTGATGGTCAAAGACACATAAAGCAATAGATCAAAGAAAGACGCAAAAAATACAGAGGTCTCATTGCTGTGATGAGAACAGCAGCAACAAATGCCCTTAAGCTGTTTCAAACAGAAAACCTCAAACCTTGGAACTTTATTGGGTGTATGGAGATTCTGGATACAACTCCAACACAATCCATATCAAAAACGACAGAGCGCATATAAGGTATGACTTTGACGTGAATTATAAAATAGTAACTTACTGCTATTAAGCGGACGGAGAAGGATTACCTTGACTGGAGAATGATTCCGTGGGAGTATTAGGCCTAGGCTTCGAGTTTACATAATCCTTCGAAAACACCCCACCATCTTCCAAGCAGAAATGCATGCGATTCAAATCTGTACGGACGAATGCATGAATAGGAACATTAAAAAGGCCAAAACATACATATTATCAGGTACCCAAGCAGCACTTAAAGCTCTCAAGTCAAACACCTATTAGTCTGAGTTGACTTCGGACTATCGGCAAGTCCTAAAAAAATTGGCAAAGAATAATAAAATAGCCCTGGTATGTATGCCAGGACACAAGGGAATCAAAGGAAATGAGAAACCAGACATTTTCGCAAAAAGGGGCAAGAACTTTTCTAGGTCCGGAACCCTCCTATGGATTACCAGAAAACCTCATAAAAGAGGAATTCTGGCGAAAAATTAAATAAAATTTAAGTGAAATAATACGCCTGGGCCCGTATTCTCAAAAGTGTGATGTGAAAAGTGATGTGAATGGCGATGTGAACTTTCACTTCATAATTTTGACAGTAAACGCAGTATTCTTGAATAAGCAATGTTGCCAGAGATGAACGTAATAAAAGCCGAAGATTTCAAATAATTAAATGAAGGACAGATTGAATTGCGCTGTCAAACCGAAAATGTCCGTAGTATGTTTTGTCGCCATTTTAGGTAAAAAGAAGTTTTGGTACAACAAATTAATTGTCAAAAGTAAAAAAAAAATAGTGTCGTTGTGGTTATTGTTGTTAAGTTGTTGACTGTCATTAAAAATTTGTACTTTCCCTGGATTAAATTTATTTTTTATCATTTAACAACCAAGAAATTTAGACCAAGCCATCATTCAAATAATTAGGTGTAAAAATAGCCCTCAAGAACTGTTAAACAAAAATGCATTCAAAGAGCCAAATACTTTAGGAGTCTAATATATAAAAAAAGAGGGATATCAAGAAAAAGAGCAACTCATATATACAAAGCAATATACTGACGTCATTTGGAATACATGCCCCCTATATACAGTAATTACAGAAAGCCAGCACTGATAAAACTTGAGACGGTGGAAATTAGTATGACTAAAAGCCATCATCCCAATCCACTACGTAAACCATGCAATCAGTTTTTTATTGTATGAAATCACAAAATATCTAGCGGCCAACTGCAAGACGTCCTGTCCTGATAACTAAGTTTGAAATAAAACCTGAAACGTGAACAATGATAGAGAAACTGTATTGTAAGACCAAAGACCAAAACCAAAGACCAAACAAACGGCCATTAAAGATACTGGCAGATGTCACATTAAACTTTTAACATAGTTTTTTTTTATTTTGTAAAGATTTGTAGAGGCTTGAAGATGAAATGTACCATAAATAAGATTTTTATGCTGAAGGACCTCATTTGTTGGTTTATAGGGTTCATATTTATGTCCCGATAAATATTAATCATAATATTATTTATTTAATTGTAGTGTAGTACAATGTTTAACACAGTCTAATTAAGTGAAATGAAGTATATTATTTAAATATAAAATTTGTTACTTATTTAAATAAAAGTTTCAGATATCTTACAAATTGTTATTTCTCAAATTTATTATAAGTTGTGTCGTGAAAAGAATTATATTAGACTTAACTGTTTAAACTAAGGTACTCGGCTGTTATGGACACAAGTAAAATCCATAAACAGAATTAGCCATAGAAAAACATTTTTAAATAGCAGGTTCACACTATTGAGTTATGAACAGAATCTCCTGTAATAATTTTGAATGTCTGTAATCTCAAATTTACTTGAAATTTGCGAGACATATTCAACTTTCTAAGAATATTCTAATTAAAAATTAGAAAATATTAAGAATATCGAGGTACCACCTAATTAACACTTCAACTATTTGTCCAAAAAATAAAACGTCCTAAAGAAACGGCTTGTTAATATATTGCTTTTTTTAATGAGTTAATGAGTTATTTTGAAAAACCAAAAATAAAATAAAATTTTTAAATTCTAATCGTCAAATTTGTCATTTAGCGGCTGACATTTCATTTACACATTTTTCACCGTTCGCTTGCTTTCCACCAGGCGAACAGGGATGTGAATGATGAACGCGTCAAGAGTACACATTCGCCACTTTTCACTTCACGTTCCCCGTTCACTTCATGTTCCCCGTTTAATTCACGTTCCCCAGTTCGAGAATCGGGCCCCTGATTTTAGAAATGCCAAAAAAAATATATAAACCCATCGCCAAAGAAAACAAGAATGCTTCTTATTTTCCCTGAAAAGGAATCTCTCCACAGGACACTGCCGCCGAGATACCATCCCAAAAAGATGGGTGAAGTTGAAGATAAGATTTTCTGTTTGTGAGACCGTAAAACACAGACGGTGGAACACTTGCTATGGGAATGAATGGTACTGTCCTGCAAGAAATTTCAATTTCTGGAAAGTGTAATCTTAATATCAGGAGGAATAAAGTATTGACCTCCCAGAAAAATAATAGAATTCGTGAAAAATCAAAATATCAGGTAATGTACAAGAAATCTAATAGGTCAAGGTGCTGTTGATGGGTAAGAAATACCTTATCGATCCAATTACAAACTACAATCTACCAGGAAAGAAAATCTTTAGAGTTTTTTGTACTAATTTTGAGTAATTAATACAGATAAAACTTTACGAAATTAAGATAAATATTAAACGAGCAAAAGAAATATAAAAAAATTGTTCCGAACAAGAGATAATTTATTATTAAGGATTTTCCTCCGGTTCCTTATAAATATCGCTGAAAAATATATATATCATTGTTTCCTTTTTCTCCACTTACTATTATTAGAACTGAGCACTTCAAGGAGTGGAGAAGTCAGGTAAAATTAAAATAGATTTATATTAGTCTGTCTTTTTCCACTATTCATGCCCTTGCCCTTATTTTATCGATTATCAGTTATTCTATTTAACCAGTGACTTCTTTTAGTATTTTTTTCACACTATAATTGCTTCTTTTTTCCTTTGGGATAACTGACAATATTTTGTAACACAATGAGTTTATATTTTACATACGTACTTTAAACATTACAAGGTAATCCGTAATAATAGAGCATGTATGACGACCAAATTCAATAAGGTAAGGTTTTCATATTTACGTGACGCGAGTGTATTTTTACTTTTAGGTGATTTGAATTGAAAACTTGTTAAAAAATTCTACTCCAAGATTTTGACCCATCAATCTGTTACTTATTTTATTTTTCTCCTAGTCCCTCATCGACTCAAATTACACTCGACAACAACAAAAATATATCTAGAATAAAATCGACTAAATCTTACCATTTTTGGTGTACTAAAACAGAAACTAAACTTATCTTTTTCATATTATTTTAAGTTTTAGAGATAAGTGATGTCATGTCTTCCTACATATTAACAATGTAACTTCAAGAATTTACGTGGTATGTTTGTATTGGTATAACAATAAAGGGGTGCGACGTTGCCAAATGTGTATTTCCCCAAGTTAGGGAATTTTGCACAGCTTGGCAACAACCCATGGGGGCTATCCAGGGATGACCCCCCAAGGCTTAAAACAAGGGAGATAGCCATTTAAACTAATACAAATCCACTTTTTTGTCTGGTTTGTGCTGAACAACCTCTGTATACAAACAAATGACAAACGCTATTTTTGCAAATATTATGAAATTAAATGGGAAATTCTCTCTAGTGAATCGAATCAAATAGTTGAGATTGTAGGATGTCTCGAAAGTATGTATACAATTCAGATCACTTCTGTTATATTTGTGGTAAGGTAGCTTTTGCATCTCAGATGTGGTCTATTTCCCCATTGATAAAAAGGACATATCAGCTTTATTTCGGTTGTAATATTGGGGATCAAAACAAACAGTGGGCGCCACATATCTGTTGTAATGCATGCGCTTCAAGTCTTAGAAACTGGTTATATAGTAAAAAATGATCTATGCGGTTTACTGTCCCAATGATCTGGAGAGAGTCTTCAAATCATGTTAGAGATTGCTCTTTCTGCACCATACCTCGTGTTGGGCAAGGCACAGGTATATTCCAGATGAAAAAGTCGGTTATCAAATATACAAATATACCATCTGCCATGATATCTGTGCCTCATAGTGATGGACTTCTTATTCCAGAACCACCAAAAATATTCACCTACGAATCAGATAATAACGATACAACGATTTCTGAAGAAGAGGATATGCCATCAACATCAAGAGATCCTGATTTCACACCCAGCACTTTATACCGCTAACCGCACAAAATAATCCAATCAGAGTTAAACGATCTTCTAGGAGACTTAGAACCCCTAAAAGGTAACGCAGAGTTCCTAGGATCAAGATTTCAGCAGTGGAACTTATAAGAAGACCATGTTTCAATAAGTGTTTTTCGTAAACGCCATAAAGGCCAAGAACAATTTTTTAACATGGAAAAGAACTTGGTTTCTGCAATAACATTAATGGCTTATTGGTAGCTTTAAATATAAACACCAAGCCAGAGGAATGAAGATTGTTTATAGACAATTCAACATTGATTTTTAAAGCAGTACTATTGCAGATGGGAAATATTTTACCGTCTATTCCTCTGAGATATGCAGTTCACATAAAAGAATCATATGACAATATGAAGTAGGTACCTATTGACAAGTATAAAATACGATGAGCACCAATGGTAGATCTGTTACGACTTAAAGATGATTGCACTTTTACTTGGGCTGCAGCTAGGCTACACCAAATTTTGCTATTTTTTGTGTGAATGGGACAGTTGGGCAAAGGCACTTCATTACGAGAGAAAAGACTGATCCGTTCGACAATCATTACAGCCAGGTGAAAAGAATGTACAACATATGCCATTGGTAGACCCCAAAAAGATTTTGTTGTCATCACTGCATATCAAATTGGGCCTAATGAAAAACTTTGTTAAGACATCGAATACAGATAGGCCAGCTTTTCAGTACCTGCGTCAGAAATTTCCGAGGCAAATTGAAACAAAAATTAAAGGAGGTATTTTTATGAGTCATAGATTCGAAATATTCTAAAAGACAAACATTTTGGTAGCAACCTATTAGATATTGAAAAAAAAATGCTTGGTATGACTTTCGCCTCATAGTTGGAAATTACGTTACTTTTGTTGAAAATATGCTTTCTAAAAATGAGTTGCAATATGTCTCTAAAGATCCATTTCCTACATCTGAGAACTGCGGAGCAGCAGGTGGAATGGAAAAAAGGTACCAGTAACAGTGGAATGCTTCCATACTTGCCGACTGCTATTGGACCATTGTTAGAGATGCTGTAGAAACAATTCACAAAAAAAGCAAAAAGACAGGATATTTATTGGCTCTATAAATGTTAAAGTATGTATTTTTTATTAATTTGTTAAAAATAAAATAAAAAAAACTTGTTCTTGAAAATTGCAATTAAGTTTTTAATTTCATTATCATTTTTATGTTCAGCACACCAAAATTAACAAAAAAATACACTTTTCATACAAAATACAACAAATAACTTAAAATGTGTTGCGAAGTGTTATTAAGAGTTACAAAAACGCAAACATTCTAAGTCACTATATGTGTAAACATAATTAAATATGAAAATATCTTTTGACTTACGCAGTGTTTTCTAATGACTTGTTACTAGAATGCAGCCAAAATTAATTTATAAACGAAACGTACTTACCACTCTATTAAAAATATATTTCTAATTTAAGAAAAAATAAGTCCGAAACTACACTAAAACTCACTAAAAACTAACCTCTAAAATTAACATAATGTCAATTTCACAACAAAAACAAACGCTGTGTCTTTTAGATAAGATAAAATACTCGGTTTAATTGGTGTTAGTGCTTTGGCTAATACAAAGAATCTGGCATAATAAATATTAAATTATCGATATATTATTAAAATATTTTGTTTTAAAATTACTTGCAGTTATGCGGTTTAATTCTATAAAAATGATATTGTGTATGAGTGACGCTAAACATTAGCTGGCTTCGAATAATTGGCATTAAGCCACTGTTTTTTGTACAGGGTGAATGAAAAAAATGCACTGAAGTAAATTTTATCGACAATTAATAAACTGATTATTTTCCTGATGGTTTTCGACCCTATGTTTCAATGTTTAATATTTTAAAACTTGCCTTTGTAGTGGAAATTAGACAAAAAACTTTTTAGGAAAAATGTAACCTGCTATATTATTATTGAAAAGTGTATATTTTGGCATCCTAAAAACATATTTCGATGTTAACATTGTCATCTCTGTGCTAACAAAATGGCGGACCAAGAATTGTCACTTTTTTCGATTTTTCCAGTTTATCTCGAAAAACTATAAATTGTATGAAAAAAAGTTTCAAATAAAAGTTGTAGATCATTAAATTATCTAATGACTCGTATATGTGGCGTTATAGGTGGCATCACTAGTTAGTATTTTTTTCGCACAGAATTACATTTTTTTATTTAAAATAAAACCATATTTTTTTACAAAATATTGTTTCAAAATTCACAAAATACAGTGTGACCAGTAAAGTCCGCATCATATGGGATTTTTTATGAAGAGTTTTATTCGAAATTTGACTTTGGAATAAATTTCTGCTTCGATCGAAATGAAAATGAACCGAAAAAATAGTGGTCACGTGATTATCATTATCTGTCAAATTTTAACTTTTTTCCAAAAAATAATCAAAAGTGAGATTATATCTCAAAATATCGAAAAAAGAATTTATTAAGACAAGTTTTTCTAAATGCAATTTTTGGTCCATATGCAGAATTTCAGCTGTATAAAATAATTTAGATTTTTTGCCCGTTTTTTGTAAATTGCACTACTGTTGCAAAATAAGACTCAATGCAACCTACATAAAACTTTTTAGTTTTGACAGTGCTTCATCCCAGACATATTTTGTTTAAAATATCGCCATATTTCTCTACAAAATCCAAATAGGGCTATTAAAATTGGGTCACATTTGTTTTTGACCCTGTATAAGGTAACTTCATAAAATAACTATTTTTGAAAACATAGTTTTTGTCTAAAAGTAATGCACATTATAATTAAGATAAACAAGTATACAGTGTCATCAGTAAGGTCTGCATTAGGTGGAAAATAATTTTTTATTTCACTTTACGAAAAGTTTATCTAGTTTGAAACTAATTTAGAACTCTATTATTAAAATTTGTTATGAAGCTTCACAGGAAAAAGTTGAAATTGTATTAATATGTGGTGAAAACAGAAGTCATCTATAAGCAACCAACATTTTTAATGAAATGCATTCAGACAAGAATGTGCAATCTACTGTGAGTAGGATTATGGCGAAATTTAAATCAACTGAATCGATGGAAAATTCATTTAAAAAACCTCACAATTCTATAAAATATAGTGAAGAAGTTCAATTAAATGTGTGTCTAGATGTTGTGGAACATAGTCAAACTAGTATAAGATATATTTCTTACACAAATGATATTCGAAGAGAGTGTAAGGAAGATTTTGCATAAAAATAAATTTAAATCTTACAAACCGAAATTTAAATACTTTCAAGAAACAAGATTTTGACATACCTTCGGGATTCTCTTTTTGGTGCCAGGAGAAAAAAGAAGATGTGTCCTTTCCCTTTCACGTTTTATGAACCGAAGAGGTCACTTTCACTTCAAACGGCGTTGTTAGCTCTCAAAATTGTAAATGGTGGACTCAAGAAAATACAAATTTTATAATAGAATGCAGAATGCAGAGATCTGTATTCCTTTAAAACAAATGTGTGGTGCGATGTTTTAAACGATCAAGTTGTTGGTGCTTATTTTTTTTAGAGGCAATTTAAATTCTGAAGAATATCTACGCTTTCTTAACACCGAGATCATTGAAGTTTTGGACAATATGCCTATTGAAATGAGGCATAATCTGTGGTACTAGTGTGACCGTGCTCCCGTCCATAGTACAAGACAGATTCAAGAACGCCTCTTGGAACTATTTAGGGACAAATTAATTGGGCGTAATATGGAGCAATACTGAACTGCTAGGATTTAACCCTACTTCATTTTTTCTTGTGGGGTTAAAAAGTTTACAAAGACCTCTCCGTAATGTTGATCATTTGGAAACGGTGATTCGAAACTGTATTTTAGAAATAAGGTCCCTTAGTATCAGAAACACAATTAAAGATATGTCAAGAAGAACTTTATATTGAACGCAATGGGAGGCACACAGAAATGTAATTTTATATTTTAAGTTTTTAATTTGTTTTTAATTTAATATTCAAATATCAAAAATAGTTTATTATCAATTAAAAAGGCAAAATTTTAAATGCGTTTAATATTTATATTATGATTAGAAAATTTGGGTCTTTTCAATTAAACTCTTTTCTTAATATTAATGTGCATTTCTTTTAGACACAAACTACGTTTTCAAAAATAGTTATTCTATGAAGTTACTTTTTACAGGGTAAAAAATAAATAAACTCTGCATCACATGTGACCAGATTTTAATAGCCCTATGTAGATTTTGTAGAAAAAAACACACATTTAATATGGCGCTACTTTAAACAAGATATGTCTGAAATGAAACATTGTCAAAACTAAAAAGTTTTATGTAGGTTGCGTTAAGTCTTATTTTGCAACAGTGGAAATTTACAAAAAAATAAGTAAGAAATCTAAATTATCTTATACAGCTGAAATTTTGCATCTGGACTAAAAATGGAATTTAGGAAAGCTCTTTTAGTAACTTTTTCCAATATTCCAGATATAACCCCACTTTGGATTTTTTTTTTGGAAAATAATTTAGATTTGATAGATAATGTTAATCACGTGACTACTATTTTTTTGGTTAATTTTCATTTCGATCGAAGCAGAAATTGTTGCCAAATTCAAATTTAGAATAAAGATAGAAATAAAAAAATATCCCATATGATGCGGACTTTACAGGTCACACTGTATATAGCTATTTATTTTTAAAAAAGTATGCTAAACCCCGAATCTGTGTGGTTAATATTTTCTGGAAAAATTGACTTGAAAGTTGAAAGTTCGACATTGATTTTTCGGTCTCCTAATTAAGATACAACAACCATTCTTACAGAAAATTCTTTAAAATGATGTATATTTTTTAGATCCGTTAAAAAAAGTATTTTTAATTTTGGGCTGGGAAATTTTGAAAACAAAAACAACTTTTGGACCAGAAAAATGACAAGAACTTTTCCCCTAGTAAACTTAAAATCTTTTTAATGTTCTAATTTTTAGATAAAGCAAACATTTAGATGGATCTTTTCCGACCACTGGAAAAACATATTTGTCCTTCGATGAAAACCATTTTTCTTTTAATTGGAAACACTGGGGCTAACGAATATTAAGGGATTAAACTTAGGGATATAGTTATTGAATACTCGTGCATCACATGAGAATTTTTTCGTTGCATGAGATTTGTAGACCCTCGAAAAGCTCCCAGAATCTCTTTGAAATGATGATGATCTCGGATATTATAGTCAGATAGATTCTGGGCACCTTTCGATGGTCCACAGATTTTAGTGAGATGTCTCTCATACAACAATACCTTCCCTAAGTTTCATCCCTTAATATTCGTCAACCGCAACGTGTTGAATTATAAAAAAATATTGTTTTTCATTGCACGATAATTTTTTTTGATGCATTTAAATCGAATGAAAACATTAAAAGAATTTAAGTTCACTAGAAAATAAGTTATTGCAATTTTTGTGGTTTTTGAATATTTTTTTCAAAACTGATTTTTTTCCTGATTTTTCTCATATTTTTATAAGCCTAATTTGAATAAAAATGAACATAAAAGTAGTCAAACCAATACAAAATTTTTCGAGGAATTCGATGACATGGGTTTCGACGCTTAGCGTTCTCACTCATGGCGGTAAAATTCGAAAATGTTAAAACAGCCTTAAAAATCACAAGAACTATTTTGGAGTTCATGCTGAGTGGCACTTTTCCGCCAAAGTGCATGGCAAATGCGCATGTGATAGGCTTGGTGCATGCTCTAAAAGAAATATGTCATGCCAGCCCAGATCCAGGGGGGGGGCGGTGGGGGCGATCCCCCCCCCCCAAGGGCCCTGAGTTCAGGAAAATAGATCCGATTTTGCCTCATTTACTATAGTTTATTCAAGAACTAGAGAGAGTAATAAATCATTTTTTATCCTTTTTTTTTCTTCGCAAACTACCTGTGTTCTTTAGTCCTGTATATTTGGCAAAATCTGTTAGACACATATTTTTCGTAGGAATGGGTTAGAAATTTTATAATCAAAAATATCGATCTATAATAATGGCCTTTTTGGGTTGAATAACAATAGATATTTGGATGTGTGAAGTGTTAAAAAGGATTTTAATCCTTGTCCTAGGCGTCGAAAGGAGGTTTATTTTATCACTAAGTATTTATAGTATAGAATATTATTTCGGTAAAAAACTTAAAATAAAAAGTTTTTATAATATTATTCTATTTCTTATGATTTCTTAATAATTCACATACATTAGAAAATATAGATAATTTTGACATATTTTACACAAATCAAAATTGTATTTTGATTATTTTTAATTATGGCATAGAAACCTTTTTAGTCACATTCAGATTAAAACGTGGCTTTTTCTCTCAAAAAATTCTAAGTTATAATTTATAAAAACTTACAAAATACCTATAGTCAAAAATACAAGAAGTTAAATATATAGAAAAAAATAAATTCGTCCATATAATATTAAAATTTTTTTGGGCTCTCGGTCATAATTAATTAAAAACGTTTTTAGGACATTTGACGTTTCAGTTCATTTATTTCTTAAATTATCTGCAGAATTACAATTAAACACTAAAAAGGGATTCAGATATGATTAATTTTTATATGTTACAGAAATTTAAATAATAAATTGTGTTTACGCAGGTAAACATTAAGTATCTAATTCGTAATCAAAGTCAGTGAAGCTATCTTCACTCAAATTAATTATAAATGGTTCCTTTATCTCACCGATCGAGTTTCCACATTTTCTTTTATTCTTTTCTTATAGGGATTTTTCCCAATTTTCTGCAGTAACTTTATTCAAAAAAATCTTTCAAAAGTTCAGTTAAATTACTAATTTTGTAAGTACCTTTTACTTGAGGGAGATATGTTCTTCTCCAACGGACATTTTCCGGACGATCTATAAGAACAAATTTCCTATCTGGTTTTCCCAGCAAAAATTAAGTTCTCTGAACAATTTCCAGAGCTCAATTCTTTTAATTTCAGGAAAATCCTGATCTTCATTAATTTTAGTTAGAATTTTGTCGACGGTTGGGATCTGCTTGACATAATAAAATGTATATACAACTCCTTTTATTGCAGTTTATATCTCTTCTTCCAAAGAGGTTTTCCGTCCGCCTGTGATCGAATGTGGCGTGGGAATACTAACAATTCCAGTCATTTTTTTCTCCTTCAGTATTCGGTACATAGTAGATTTTCCAACTACTATCATGTTGGAACAAATGTCAAGAGAGCTTTTAACATTATTATCTAGATATTGATGTCTGAAGGTATCATAAACATTCATCCAAATAAATTTTTTGTTGAGGAAAAAATGTCCTGGTTTAACGATTTTGGAATAAATATAGATATGGAAGCCATATCTTTTGGGTATCTCACTAAGGCCACATTGAAAGGTGTACTTTGCTCACTGACGGAAATTAAATTGAACTATCAGAAATTTTATTGTTGCAGTAAATTTATAAAAGCTTATATTATTTAAATATAATTAAATATAACTAGACTTACGGCAGTCCTCAGTTACCTGCGGTACTGGAGCAGGTACATTGGAGGTTTCGGTAACAGTTTTATTACTCCCTCTAGTTCTTGAATAGAGTATAGGAATGTGTATGCTTGCGATCGCCCCTCCCCTCCCAAGAGCCTTGAGTTCAGGAAAATAGAACCGGCTCTGCCTTTTATACTAGGAATGTGTATGTTGCTCGCATCCTCCCCCCTGCCGGAAACTTGTTTTTTCTTGTGATCGCCCCCCCCCCTCTTTAAGAGCTTCAAATTTAGAAAAATAGACCCAACCCTGCCTTTTCCACTAGAAATGGGAATATTGCTGGTGTCTACCCCCCCGTCGACAACTTGCTTTCGCTTGCCATACTTTTGTGACATCACCGCCCCCCCCCAAAGAGAGAGGCTGGATCCGCCCCTGTGCCAGCCTAGCCTGAAAGATAAGACTGCAGAAGCAATTCTTAATATTAACTCACTTCTGTTTTGGTCCAGAAAATATTCAGATGAAACAAAAACTGTTCGTTTTTCGAAAACAGATCATGACCGATGTCAAAGGCACCTTAATCAGGTATTAAACAGTGTTGGACAGATGGCAGGTATAATGATCAGCATTTTTTGGAGTGTCGAGGAATGATTCAATTGAGACGGAATAATTTTCATCCTATTTCAAAAAAATTTAATTGATATAAATTGTATTCGATCATGTTCATTTTCTGTCAGACTAGTTTTTATCAATTATTTGACGTTTATATCAAGATTCAATTTTTATATTTACTATTGTTGTATTTTAACATTTTAATTTATCATCAAATCTTAACTTCATTCATTATTTTTAACATCAAAAATTTAATGATGAATTCTGTATCTAGTTGTGGAAAATTTCTTATTCCAGACTAGTTTTTTAGAATTATTCATTGTTCATATTAACGACTTGATCATGAGTTGTATCTTTAGCTCTTTGAATTCTTATATTTTACTATTAGTATAATTCAACATTACAGTTTATTAACCGACTTCTAAAAGAAGGGGGTTCTCAATTCGTCGATTATGTTATTTTTTATGTATGTACACCGATTACTCCGAAACGGCGGCACCGATTTGAATGAAATTTTTTACGTTATGTTCAAGAAGTTGCTGTGATGGTTCCATATTTTTTTTTTGATACAGAACTGGTGCAGTAACATCCAAGATAGCGCTGAGAATATGGCGGCCAAAAAAATTAATTTTGTCCGATTTTCTCCAAAATTGGTATTTTGGAGTCCCTCATAATGATATTTTTAAAAAATTCAATATGGCGGATCCAATATGGTCGACAAAATAATCAATTTTATCCGATTTTCTCCAAAATTGGTATGGGGGAGTTTTCGAGGTCGCACATAACAAATCTAAAATTATTTTTAAAAAATTCAATATGGCGGACGAAAAAAATCATTTTTGACCGATTTTCTCCTAAATTGATATGGGGGAATTTCCGAGATTGCACATAACAAATCTGACTTTATTTTTAAAAAATTCAATATGGCTTATCCAATATGGCGGATAAAAAATGAATTTTGTTCAATTTTTTTTTAATTGAGATTGGAAAGTTTTTGGGATCGCACATTACGAATCTGAAATTATTTAAAAAAATTAAATATGGCGTATTCAATATGGCGGATAAAATATCGAAGATGGCTGATTAAAGATTCTACATCTCTCGATTTTGTCTAAAATCAGTATTTTCAGTCAGATTTTTGTCAGTGTTAATTACGAATTAAATTTTTTTTTGAAAAACTGAATCGGACGGATTCAATATGGCGTCCTGAAAATTTTACATTCTTCGATTCTCTCCAAAACTGATATAGGGTGTCCTTGAGGGTGTAAATTATGAATTTAAACGTATTTTTTCAAGATTCAATATGGCGAATCCAATATAACGGACTTAAAATTTTACATTTTTCGATTTTGTCCAAAGGTGAGACTGAACGGTTTTTAAGGATGTAAATAGCGAATATAAAATTATTTAAATCTAATATGTTAGAAGCAATATGACGGGCTAGAAATTTTAAATTTCTGGATTCCATCCAAAATTGGTATTAGGGAGCTTTGAAAGGTTTAGATTAGATTAAGACGTTAATATTATGTTTTTGAAATTCAATATGGCGGATCCAATACGGTGTGTTGAAAATTTTACCTTATTTACATTTTTTCCGATTTGGTATTAGGGAGTTTTCGGGGTCGTGTATTACAAACATGAAGTTAATTACAACTATTAAGTTCATAAGATACAATATGAGGAACTGAAAATTTTACATTTTCCGATTTTGTCTAAAATTGATATTAAGGGTTCTTGAGGCGTATACAAACTCAATATGCAGTATAAAATATTGAAATTTACATTTCAAGTTATTTAGATATCGATATTGGAAGGTTTCAGGGCCTACATTACCAGTCTAAAATTAATTTGAAATTTAAGATAGTAAATTTACTACGACAGACTAAATATTTGTTTAACATAATTTCACTGGTATTTGGAGAACTCTAAAAATCAAAGAATTTTTAGTGGTTCATTTTAGAGTGATTTAAAACTTTGGATAAAATCGGAACATTTTTGCCACCTTGAAGTTATTGCGAGGTATACTAGTCTCGATTAGTACTTAGTCCAAATAATTTATGGATATCATAATGAATTCAAAACTAAAAATCGAAAAATGAAATATTTATAAAAAAAATTGAACCGACTTCCAAAACTGGGGTAAAAAGTGAAAAATAACTATAAATTTTTATATGAAATTGAAATTTTTGAAGTCGGCGCCAAATTATTTGTAAATAAAATAAATAACTACTAATATATATATATATATATATATATATATATATATATATATATATATATATATATAATTTTTCTTAATTTTGTATTTTCTTGGGTTTAGGTTCTATAATTAATAAAACACAAAACGATTGACGTTTCGCCCTTTATTCAAGGCATTTTCAAAATTTTTTCCTATAAAAAATATATAATTAAAATACATCAATATAAAAAACATATTTTACCATTTTGGAAAACAAACAAGACACTTAAAAACAATAGTCAAAAACTTTAAAACATTTTAAAAATATTTAATTTTACCAGTACACACCTTGACATTTTGCTGTTCTGTTTCTAAATAAACTTTAAATTTTCATCGTTTACTGAGGATACGTGGAATACGAATGTGTTTTATTTTTTTAAATATTTTTTATATTTTACAATGTATATAAAAAAAAATAAGGTATATGTTTGGTTTTATGTTTAAGAGGATATTCTATTTTTGATTCTTATTTGACCGGATCGAATACTTAATAGTTTTGTTTAAATTAGGTTTGCGTAAATGTGGCTCAAATTTCCTATATCTGTTCTGTCGTTAACAGTGTTTTTATCTTTTTTAATTTCAATCATTTCCTTTGTCTGTAATTTTTGGTAATTCATATCTTTGTTTTTTATAATGGTACTGTTATAATCAAAAGTGTGTTTTTCGTCCTGTGTGTGTTTGTTTAACGCTGTTGAGGCGTTTTTTGTATATTTATGGCCATTTAATCTGTTCTTCAGTAATTTGCTCGTCATGCCTATATATTTTTTGGGACAATTTGTGCAAGGGATCGAATATATTATATTTGATTTACTCATTAGAGGAGTTTTACTTTTTAAATTTGTGAATAATGTATTTAATTTATTATGTGACCTGTGGCATACGATAATATCATGCTTTTTTAAAATGTATTTTATTTTTTCTGACAGCTCACTAGTGTAAGGTAATGCCACATATTTCTGCTGTTTATGTTCTATGTTTTTTGTTTTTACGTTGTTATAAAACTTATATGTTCGTTTATCAATTATTTTGGTGATAGTCTTTTCGTTGAAATTATTATTTATTAGTGTCTCTTTTACTTTTTGAAGTATTTTTGGTCGGAATTCTGGAGATGTTAGGGAGATAGCACGATCAGATAGACCGATTATAACGCTATTTTTTTGAGTTTTTGAATGATTAGAGAAATAGTTTAGATATCTACCTGACCAAGTTGGTTTGGTGTACCATTCAGTTAAAATTTTGTTTTTTCTGCGTATACGTGTCATATCTAGAAAATTTATTTTATTATTATTCTCTGTTTCGGATGTGAACTGTAATTTTTCATTGAAACTGTTAAACTCTTGGAGAATTTCATTTATTTTATTTTGTGGTACGGCTGTTATGCAATCATCGACAAAACGTTTGAAAAATATTATATTAAAATTTAATTTTTCTAAGACTTTTTCCTCTAAATATTCCATTACTAGCTGAGCAATGGTGGATGAAATTGGTGATCCCATAGCACATCCATCGAGTTGTTTATAAAAGGTATTTTCATACTGAAAATAATTTGTATTAAGAACGAGGTCAACAGCATCCATAAAATTATTTTTTGATAGCGTTGTATGTTTTTTTAAAATTTCCCATTTTTCTGCTAAAATAGTGTGGACATATATATATATATATATATATATATATATATATATATATATATATATATATATATATATATATATAAATTATAGTAAGAAAGCAATTACAAATAAGGTATTTTTAATCTGTTTAAGCGAATCACATTTTGTCAGGTATTATTTTGGTTCCGACTTTAAAAATTTCAATTTCAATATTTGGTTGTCCATATTAAAAATCAAATTTAATGAATTTTTCCGATTAAAGATTTAATCAAAGACAAAAATTTATTCGACATCAAAGATTTAGTGATGGCTTAATCTTTAATTTTAAAATAATTTTTATTTCAACTGAGAGAATACCATACTGATTAATCATTATATAATATTTCTCTGATAATTCTTATGATTAGTACGTAATTATTTTTGTCATAACTCATTAATTATTCAAATATTTATCAAACATTTTTACAAAAAATATTAATTATTCATCAAGGAATTAACTGGAATAATTTGACTAAATAGTTTCCACGATGTATTATTGAGAACACCATTGTTGTATTCAATCAAACACTGTTTATTATTTCAATAAATTATAATTCTCCTTTCTTTATTCCGGTTTTCTATTTCCACCCCTAAATAACAACAAATGCGAGTAGTTTTTGCGAAATCGTTTTTTAATGTCAAAAAAACACATTTTTTTAGTCTATTTTAGTCCATTTCAAATTAGAGCAGTTTTAACATTTTTGAATTTTACCGTCATGAGTGCCACCACCAAGCCTCAAAGCTCATATTATCAGAATCCTCAAAAAATTTCCTATCAATCTGATCACTTCTACGTGTCCATTTTTAAGTAAAGCAAACATGTAAAAATAAGATGAAAATCCGAAAAATCGGTAAAAAAATTACCTTTCTTGATTTAAATTTGAAAATTTTCAATCAAATCGAATTTTTAACGACTCCTAATTACTCAGATCATGTAGAATACCCTCAAATCATAATTATTATTGTATGGAATCAAAAACAGAACAAAGTGTATGTCTTTTTTGAAAAGGAATCAAATGGCGTTATTTTTAAATTAAAAAAAAACAAATTGAAACTTATTATGAGCACTTTTATGTTTTTTTCATATCAACTCTCGATGTTTACCCTTTTTTTTAAATTGAAAACACTGAAAATCAAAAATCATCAGGGGTAATTGAGTTGAAAAAGAATAAACCGCTTTGAGTTTTGGGATTTTAAATAATTAACAATTTTTGAACAAAAATGTTTTCTCCTCGATTCGAATAGGGATTATATATTTGAAGTTATCGTTCGGAGTGTTAGCTTGTTCCAACGCAACTTTTTTAAGGGGTCTTTTAGATTACAATTTTTCAAAAATAACATTTTTTTATTAATGTTTTTTTAATAGAAAGAAAAGAGATATCATTTTATAATTTTGCATGTATATTTATTTGTACTTCAAGTATACAAAAAAATTTTTTTTAAAATTTTTTTATAGGTTTTTTTACCCATAACAATTTTTTTAATAAAACATCAAAAAATGACGGCGCACGTGATTCCAGGTAACTGAATCGTCTGGAAAAAAAAGAAAATATCAAATTATTCCTTGTTCAAGTGCCCATGGTCGGTACCGAAATCACTTTGATCGGTAACAAATTTTCCGATTTTTACCCGATTATTCACCCTCAAAAATGGATTTTTTTTTCAAATGGCCGCCATTTTGTTATTTTTTTATGAAAAAAAATCATTCCGGTACCAATCATGGGCACTTAAACAAGGATGAATTTGGTATTTTTTTCTTGAAACGATTCAGTCACCTGGAATCACGTCCGCCGTCAATTTTTGATGTTTTTTTTTTAAATTATTATGGATAAAAAAATCCATAAAAAAATCCAAAAAAATAGTTTTGTATACTTAAAGCACAAATAAATATATGTGCAAAATTATAAAATGATATCTCTTTTCTTTTTCTTAAAAAAAAATTTTTTTCTTGAAAAATTGTAACCTAAAAGACCCGTTAAGGGTGAACAGAGCAAAAAAATCTCTTCGATTGTAATAATATTATTCGTGGAATTTTATCGACACACACATATATATATATATATATATATATATATATATATATATATATATATATATATATATTAAAACATATATATATATATATATATATATATATATATTAAAAATAAACAATTTCTCGGTCTATGTATTTGGAGAAGTTATTTTATTCTCCTTACGACCGTTAAGAACGGGAACAGAAGGTATATTCTTTGCGAATTCCACTCTGGTTTTCTCTCCACACTAGTTTCGACCACCTAATGGTCTCATCAGTAGAGCTGTGACGAGCCGAGACTAAAATACACAGAAAACAACTGTCTACTTAAAATCCCCATATCGCAAAATATCGGCAGGATATTACCCGCAGAACTTCATGAAGGACTGTTATCTTAAACAGTACAAATGGACATCTGAATATACCCCGAAGCGGTAGAAAATTTATTTAAAATAAACAATTTCACGGTATATATATTTGGAAAAGATATTTTAGTCTCTTTACGACCGTTAAGAAATAATACAGTGTCATACGATGATTTTTTGTATAAAAAGCAGTTAGATTACCCTCTGGGACGCCACTGGAATTAATGATTTTATTCTAATTATATTGAAAAAGCTCTTTATTACCGCAAATAAGCATGCCGAGTTTTATCAAAACATTTTGACAGTCTGTATCTCGAAAACAAATCAAATTAGGACGCACACTTACAGGAAAAAAACTTATTCTTGCCTAAAAAATAGATCCTAAACATTTGGGACCTTTTCGTGTTAGAGGTTTCAGAGTTTGAATAAATTGCGTTAAAACACAATCCATCCCATTCCACCACCATCGAGGTGATGGCCCACCTGTACCACCATACCAGGAAGAAACTCAAAACTTACCCTCCCCGTCACAGTGAGACGATCTCGATCGTGGTGGAATGGGATGTGTTTTATCGCAATTTATTCAAACTGTGCAACCTCTAACACGAAAAGGATATGATTGGAACAAGTATGCATTTACTGATCGCAATTTAGTTCATTTATATATGGAGTTGCATGTAGTTGTACGGTTGCTGAATGTGATTTCAGCACTACAACTGCATAATGTGGATTTATCTCCACTGCTATTGCATCTCACACGGAGGGATCCGTGAAAGCCGCATAAACACACACACACACACATATATATATATATATATATATATATATATATATATATATATATATATATATATATATATATATATATATATATTACTTAATATTTATTAATTACTATAAAACCGCAATGGTATTATATCCAATTCAATCGTTGAATCATAAGATTATAAGATTGAACGTTTTTACGTGTCTGCCTCCTAAGAATGACGCGGCGGTGATTATATTTGCGGTAACTCCAGATCTAATGAATAATACAATCTTTTGATATTACTATTATTAGAGGTATCTTTATGTCACTCTCCCCTATTTTCTCATAAACAAGTAGGATGGCACAAAAATGTTCTTTTTGAAAGGGCAAGCCAACCTTCATTAATACATACACAAACAATTCAATCACTACCAGTTGAAGACAACAACTTCCATACATGTCACTTCCCTTTATGGAAAGTTTAACTCCTCGACTTAAAAAAGTTTTCCAAAATCGAATTTCCATTAAAATGGCTACCAAACAAATTAAAACAATCGCACTACTTTATTCTTGAACTAAGACACCTGTCTCATTGAAAGAAAACTGTAACATTGTTTATAAGATTTCATGCCTTAATCGTGACCAAACTTTCAGGTAGAATAAGTTCCCATAAAAGCGATTGTAATAGAGCAGCGTTTTCTTGCGCTCTTGCTGAGCATGTTTTAAATAAGGGTCATATGATGAACTTTAAGAGACCAAAAATTTTAGCAAAAAAAAATGTTTCATAAAAGAGTCTTCCAAGAAATGGTTCACATGAACAACGAGCCACTTTCCATGAACAAAAGAGGATAATATATAACTACTTGCTACAACTAGAAAGCAATAGAAATCGGTCCCCTACTGTTCATTCTCTTCAATCGGATACCATTTAGTCACTGTTCTGATTGTTATTATCACATTTGTCCAACCTGGTGTAGAGTTTGCCTTTCTTGATTTCTAAATTACATTACGCTGTGACAGTTATGACTAATTTAAGTCATAATCTTCATCTTTTATCTGCTTTTCATGTAATAACATAATACTTTTCAAGAACCGTTACCTCCGCACCCAGAACCATTACCAGTTCATAGGTAGTGTATACTTTATCTATTAAAACGGGCTGTTGACACCAACTGTCAGTTGTTAGTTTCATTCATCAATTTAAAATTGCGGTGCAACGACGTCCACGTGCTAAAAATTAGGTTCTTAAATAAATTAAAGATCTTTTGCATTTTAGAATATTTATTTGTATATTAAGTGATCTTGGAATTAAATGCATAATGACTGTCCCTATTGAACAAAACCTGGCTTTTCATACATACTCACTTTAGTAGATCTGTTTCTTCACTTTTATTTTATAAAAATAGAATCAAGGAAGGTTATTTTCCCTTTTGCAGAAGTTCTGATGAAGAGAATAAAATGTCTCGAAAACTAGACGAACAAAAAAGTTTTCTTTTTTGGCCAACAATCCTTCTGACTGCAGCCCCACAAAAGTACCTTACATCTTTCGGTTTAGTTGACGGTTTTTAATCCGTTCGTTCAAAAAATCGTTTTCACGACGTTTCGCCAAAATCTCATTTGGCATTTTCAAGTGCGGTTCGTCTCGTTACTTTCTCAGAACTGATGGTGGCCTCTGATGAATTTCAAGTTTTATTTAGCTAGCTCGCTTTCTGATTGGACGAGCGGCTTTGCAGGCTCCTCTCCTCTGCCAAGTGCGATATATTTGGTTCTTGTATGCTGGTTGTTGGTGTATTGGTTAATCTTTGTTGTTTTGTTTCTTGATTTTTTATTAATGTTTTCCATGTTGTTGGAATATGTATAGCATCGTCTCGTTTATTCAGCTGTCCCACTTTTTTCGATTTCTAGGGCCTGTCTTATGACGCGTATCTTGTAGTTGTGTACTGGTGCTATTTCTTTTGCTTTTTTAAAATCGATGGTATGACCGGTGGTTTGGTGATGTTGAAATAGAGCTGAGGTTATTTGTTTGTTTTTGATGCTATTTTTGTATTCTTGAATTCTTGCTGATATGCGCCTGTTTGTTTATCCTGTATATGTTTGCTGGCAATCTGCACATGGAATGCTGTAAACGCCATGATTTTCAAGGTTGGTCTTATCTTGGATTTCCTAGGATGTTGGCTATTGTTCTTTGTGGTTTAATTATTGGCTGTATGTCGTGTTTTCTTAAGACTCTTCTGATTCTGTCCGTTATTCCTTTTATGTATGGGATTATGGCTCTGTCTCTTGTTTGATCTTGGTCTTTGGTTTTTTTTGTGGTTTTCTCTTGTCTTTTTATGGCTCTCTTTATGTCTGATTGTGAGAAACCATTCCGTTCTAGAGCTGTTGAAATGTGTCTTATTTCGTCTTGTTTTGTGTCTGGTTCTGTTAGTCGGAGGGATCTTGATACAAGTGTGTGGACTACTGCCTGCTTTTGAGAGGGATGATAATGATGTGACTCTGCATTGAGATATCGGTCAGTATGTGTGGGTTTCCGATAAACCCTAGGGTGTTGTTGGGTTTTCTAGTTAATAACAGGTCCAAAAAGGGAAGTTTCTTTTCTTGCTCGATTTCTAGCGTGAATTTTATTCAATGGTGGATATTGTTGAGGTATATGAGAAAATCGTCCAGGTCTTCTTTCCCATGTGGCCATATTATAAAAGTATCACCCACATAGCGTTTCCAAAATTTCGGTTTTAAGAACACCTTTTGCAGTGCCTCTTGTTCGAAATATATCATAAAAAGGTTGGCTATAACGGATGAAAGTGAGAGCCCCATAGGTGCGCCATTTGTTTGTTGGTATATTTGATTATTGAACATGAGATATGTTTTTAGGCAGTCTTCTGCAAGTTCAATTGTGTAGGCTCGAAAATCTTCGTTCATGGCGATTTTGTCCAAAGTTTCTTCCAGTGGTATGCTTGGATATAGCGATTTTATATCGAGGCTTGCTAAGATGTCATTTTCTTCTAGGTGAATGTTTTTGATCATTTTGGGCAGATGTTCGGAGTTTTTCACGAAGGAATCTCAGCGAGTAACGAGACGAACCGCACTTGAAAATGCCAAATGAGTCGTGAAAACGATTTTTTAAACGAACGGATTGAAACCCGGAATAACCAAACCATTCATTCCACCACCCGTGAAAACCTACGATATAATATATATATATATATATATATATATATATATATATATATATATATATATATATATATATATAAAATTTAACAAGTCGAAATATAAAAAAACCAACCATCTGGATATGGAATTAAGACATCATTTACGCATTATTAAACCCATTTGCGTACGGGAGTATTTAAGAATCAACCCTAAACTCTATGGATCTCGATCAACCACACAAATCCTTAGGCGCCCATACTAACATAAAACACTTTTAATTGAGGCAAAAAAAAACATCCTCTTCAACTACTGTGGCGCCGACTTCAAATAGGTTCTAGATAAATCTACAATTATAAAATTAATTGCAATAAAACACAATTGGTAACATAATTTTACTTTTTTGAGAAATTTATTGAAGTCGATTAAATTCTTTCGAAAAGTTATTTAATAATTTAGCCGCAGTCTAACGGTGAAAAACGCAACACTCTGTAGAAAAAATAAATATATTTTATTACCTTATAAGAGTTTTTTTTTCCACAAATCACCCAAGCACTATACACAATAGCAATAAAACTCAAAATTATTACCAATTTACTACCGCAGCCAAACCGAACACATTGTGGACACCGTTTTATTTTCTAAATATTTAGAACGAATTTTATCGTAATCGCAAATCACTTTAAAAGTTATGTAGGTAAATGCATGTATTAAAACCCCGATAACTCATGTTGAAACTTCCGGTTAGGCCATTATATTTTTAAATTCGGGCTTGTATCTATTCTATTCATCTCTCGTAGAATTAAAAACGTGTTATCGTTTAAATTATTTTAATTATGTCGTGTCTCGCATCTAAAATTAAAGCAAATTACAATAAATTATAGACAATAATAACATTAATAATTAAATATTAACATACATTATGTAAGAAATGTTATTTTACACGTTATACATTATCTGATTTGAGGAGTCTTACCAACAAAAGGTATAATCGAATGAGAAGAGAAATCATTTCCATCAATTGCTCTAGAGGGCACAAATTTTCTAGTAAAATCTTTATCATCTCTTTATATTGCTCAGATTTAAAAATTATTAAGTTACTTCACAGAGATTTCTTTAAAATTTAAATAGTTCAATTTATTCACATCCCTACAGCTATATTGCATAAAAGAATATTTCCCAGCTACATTTGTCTGCATGTCCTGGTTAATCTTGACTGATCTTGATCCGGTTTTTACTATTACCTAACCCACTTCCCGAAAAGCGTTTCAATATGAGAGATACTGGAAAAAATATTTTCCTATCCATGATAGAAACAACTGAATATACGTTGTCTAGGTAACTTTCAATAGTGACATCCGTTTTGTGAAATTGGAACCTAACAGCATTTAACCAAGGGACATAAATATTTTAAAATTTTTCGCAAACGAATATTCCCGGATATAAGCATGGGGCTCCATTATATTTTTAGTAAAAGTGAATTCAATAAAGATAAACCAAGAAATGGAAAGCCTTAAAACGCAACCAATCCTGATAGTGGTCAGAAGGTAGAAATAATGGTTCTCGAAAATTGTGGTTTATAAGTGACTATTACTGCTAAAGCCATTATATATCAGGCAAGTTTTTTGACACTTCTACATAAAAAATTTGTCATGAGAAAAGTTTCAGCAAGGAGCATGTAGGGATGGCAGATTTCCGTATCGTATGGGATTTTTTTTGTTCACAGCTTCATGCGAAATTTAATTTTTGACATCAATTTATTCTTCGATCGACATGAAAATTAGCCAAAAAAGTAGTAGTAACGTGAGTAGTGAACATAACCCGATTCGCTCGATCCCCCCACTCCTCGACCTTGACCTTGACCTTGCTTCACCCCTCTTTGGCCCCGCCCACATGTCCTTGTCACTGACCTTGAAAGTGCACGTGTGCTTTGGCCTTGGCCTTGTGTTCAAGGTTGTGTGTGACCTTGACCTTGACCTTGGTCGAGACGACCTTGACTTTGTTGAAGGTCATCTTGGGTGTGTGACCTTGAAGATATGTTACGTGGTTGGGGGTGACCTTGAATGGTTTTATATAAGGTATGGGGCAGTTTCATTCATCAGTTGGCTCTGACTTGTATAGGTAGTACATGTGTTAATATTTGACAAATCATGGCATATGTTTGTGAAAATTGCGGTTCTAAGTTTACTAATATTTATAATATGAGACGTCATCAAAGAGAATCGTGTGCGGCGAGATTTAATGAAGTGCCTGGAGGAAAACGGCTCCGAATTGAAGAGTATACATCGACGATTCCGCTAATTAATTGCGCTACATGTAATGTAGATGTTCCAATAAATCATATGTCGGTGCATAAACGAACACAACAACATAAAAATAATTCATGTTTGCCGGTATGTCATGGTGTGCAACTCGTTGAATGTGCCTTCAAAAGGAGAATTGCAACCTATCGGGTTAGCAGTGATATGGAGCATTCCGATTACGTAATGTTCTTTGCAGACATTAAATCCAAGGTGGTGGAACTTGTTAATAATTTATTGCGTGTGCATCATGCTTTAAAAGTTAACATGACAGCTGTTGGCGAGTACATGCTTCCATCACAAGAAATATTCAGTGAAAAATCCTTCAACACTGCTAATCAAATAATTAGTGTAGAAAGTGATTTGGATGCCGTTTACCATTCTTTCACCGAATTAATAAAAACGCAGGCGACAGAGTTCCAGGAGAAAGATTCAGGTATGGAAAAATCAAAACCCGATATATTAAACTGATTTTTATATATTATTTTTCTTGTTATAGGATGGGCTCTTGTGCGAATTTTATACTTGGAAGTTGGTATCAACAAGTATATGCCTATGGGTGGCTCATCATACATCAAGTTGCCGTGTTCTATTGAAAAGAAAGGAGCTGTCGTCAATGTGATTAACCAGGACGAATTTTGCTTTGCGTGGGCTGTAACATCAGCATTGTTTCCTCCAACAGCAGAGACTTCACAGAAGACATCCTACCCCCATTTTTCTAGAGTGCTAAATGTAACAGGTATGGATTTTCCAGTAAAATTACGTGACATTAAAAAATTTGAGGAAATGAACAACATATCAATTAACGTATACGGTCTGGAATCTAAATATGAAAATAATGAAGTAATACATGAAGTTATTGGTCCACTGAGGTATGCGTCAAAAAAGTTGGATAGGCATGTAAATTTATTGTTAATTACAAAAGACTGTAGTAGTAAAGATGGCGGTGAACATTTTTGTGATACGACTTGTTCAAAGAGTCATTATTGTTGGATTCGGGATTTATCACGTTTAGTTTCAAGTCAAATTAGTTGTCAACAACATAAAATATATTTCTGTGATGGTTGCCTCATTTATTTTAGTACACCGTCAGCTTTAACTTTACATCAAAGCTACGATTGTAACCACATTTTCACGCAAACACCCTCAGTGGATTTAAAAATCGATAAATTTGGAAAGAGTGTGCCGGAAAATATTTTAAAATTCGAGGGTATAGAAAAGCAAATGCGCGTTCCATTCGTGGTTTATGCAGATTTCGAATCTGTTTTAAAACCCATTGAAACGGTACAACCAAACCCACAAAATTCTTACACTGTAAAAAGTTTTAAACATGAACCATATTCTTTTGCTTATTTAATTAAATGCTCTTTTGACGACTCACTTTCGAAATTTGAGCTATTTCGGGGGAATAATGCAGCTCAAGTCTTTGTGAATCGTATCGAGTGTGATTTAAGGGCTCTATACAACACATATTTAAAAGACATTAAGCCTATGAAACCGTTAACGCCTGAAGAAAAAAGGGAGTTTAATGATGCTAAAATATGTGGTATATGTGAAGGCCCTTTTGAAGAGGGTGAGATTAAAGTACGAGACCACTGTCACATAACTGGTGCAAAAAGATTTGGTGCTGCACATTCCGTTTGTAATTTAAATTATAAATTACCCTCTTTTATCCCTATCATATTTCATAACTTAAGCGGCTACGACAGCCATTTATTTATAAAAGAGTTATGTAAATATGGGGATAAAATTGGTGTTTTGGCTCAAAGTAAGGAAAAGTACATATCATTTACCAAAAGCATTTATGTGCACGATTATTTTGATAGTAAATGTGGAAAAGTCAAGAGGAAATATTTAAAGTTGCGATTTATTGATAGTTTTAAATTTCTGTCAACGTCTTTGGAAAATTTAGGCAGCGGTTTAAACGACGACGATTTTATTGAAACGCGGAAACATTTTTCAAATATCAACCAATTTAATTTGATGCGTCAAAAGGGTGTTTTTCCCTATAGCTTTATTGACTCTATAGAAAAAATGGAAAATACATGTCTTCCAAGTAAAGATGAATTTTATGATAATTTACGGGAAGAACATATTAGCGATGAAAGCTATAGAAGAGCAAAAGAAGTATGGCGCTTGTTTGGGTGTAAAACTTTGGGGGACTATTCGGACGTGTATTTAAAATCAGATGTGTTGCTATTGTGTGATGTTTTTGAGCAATTTCGGAATAATTGTTTAAAATTCGATAAACTTGATCCAGCACATTACTATACCCTTCCAAGTTTATCATTTGATTGTATGCTACGTATGACTAAGGTAGAGTTAGAGCTCTTAACTGATATAGACATGATACATTTTTTTAAGAAAGGTATACGCGGCGGCATAAGCCAGTGTACAGAAAGGAAGCACATCGCTAATAATATTTTTTTACCAGACTATGACCCAACAAAACCTTCTTCATTTATAACATACCTTGATGCTACAAATCTATATGGTCATAGTATGTCACAAGCATTACCATATGGTGGTTTTCGATGGTTAAGCGAGCGCGAAATTCTGGATTTAAATATTATGGCTGTTGGTGATGATAGTTTACATGGCTACGTTTTGGAAGTGGATGTGCATTATCCGACTGAGTTGCATGATGCACATTCTGATCTTCCATTTCTAGTAGAAAATATCATACCGCCAACAGAAAACGCTAAATTACCGAAATTAATTCCTAATTTACAAGATAAAAAAAAATACATTGTACACTATAGAACTTTAAAACAAGCCATCGCCAACGGCTTAGTGGTAATGCAAACCCATCGAGTATTACAGTTTAAGCAATCAAAATGGCTAAAATCGTATATTGATTTTAATACCAATTTACGTAACAAGGCCACCACAAAATTTGCGAAGGACACTTTTAAATTAAAAAATAACGCGATATTTGGTAAAACTATGGAAAATGTGGAAAATCGAAAGGATATAAAATTAGTAACACATTGGGAGAACAGTGTAGGCAGAAATGGAGCTAGAGCACTAATATCCCGCCCCAATTTCAATAGTAGCTCGATATTTACCGAGAACTTTGTTGCTATACATATGAATAAAGTTAAAATATTGTACAATAAACCAATTTATATCGGTTTTTCCATATTAGATATATCAAAGACTGTAATATACGATTTTTATTATAATTTTATTAAATCCAAGTTTGGCGATGATGCTTCGTTACTTTACACCGATACTGACTCGCTTATATTAAAAGTGTATACGGAAAACTTTTATCAAACTATATCAGAAAACCCCGAAAAATTCGATACATCAAATTACCCCGAAATTAATAATTTCAACATAATTAAAAGTAATTCTGTAGTTGGTAGAATGAAAGATGAGTTTCCTGGTGATCCGATAATAAGTTTTTATGGTACCGGCGCGAAGGCTTATTATGTAAAGTCCATTAATAATGAATTAAAAAAAGCCAAAGGTATCAAAAAATGTGTTATCGAGAAAGACCTTCATCAGGAAGACTACCAAAGAATTGTTGAACGGGGTGGTTTGATATTAAGAAAGATGAAGACATTTAGAAGTGAATTACATAACATTTATACCAACATAATAAATAAAGTAGCATTGTCACATAGCGATGATAAACGTTATGTAATTCCCAGTTCAACCAAAACTCTACCTTGGGGGCATGCAGACATAGATTTTTACAAAACAGACCCGGAAGAAAACTTAGCAAATTTAGTCACCGTGTTGGAATCATTTCTAAGTCAGGACAGCACGTAATCTGGAAAATCCATATTTCATTATTTGTATTGTTTTTATTATTTCTATTAAACATACAACATTAATATGTAACGATAGTATTGTAATTTTTTTTTTTTTTTTTTTTTTTTTTTAAATAAAAAACATGTATTCATTACTTGATTGCTTTTTTATTGAACCTTTATTTTAAAATTATAAATATAATGAAGTGTCGACAAATAACAAACTGTAAAAGTTATTGTTGAAAAATTTGTCTAATAGTAAATTAAACGCACAGGTCTACGAGTAAATGTTTAATGTGAAACAGGTTTGTTGACAAGATCCTCCATAGTCTTTTCAATTTTCAACATTCTAGAGTTAAGTTCATCACGCAGTTCGTCTTGCCTAAGTTCATATATTGCAATAACAGTATCATCAATGTATCCTCTAAGTTCTTGACCGGTTTCAATTAATTTCTTGCGTACGTAACCTTCAAGTTGGTTTCTGAATATATCTTTAATAACAATTGTTGAGTCATGTAAAGCTTTCTGCGTATCTTGCACACACTGAGCAAGGTTATTATCAACATAATTTCGTGTGGTCGCATCGTCTCCTTCAAGAGGTTCTGCTAAATAGCACAATCTTTTGCTTCCCATGTCGTAATCTCCATTAGGTGTAAGTTTAAAACCTATTCCTGAAGGACCTCGCATAAAGTTAAAATCCTTAAATTTTCTTTTGCGACCGAACTTATCAATAGTGTTTACTTCTGACATTGTTATGTGAGACTGATTTGAAACCATTAGATTTCACCCTAATATATGGTTCTATTTCATTAATAAACGGACTCTGCAGAAAAATATGGATTGCAAAACGTATTTTAGGTGATGTTTAATAAATACACATACAGATTCATTTTACTATTGTTTTATTGAAAAAAAAATTAAAATATAACAACAGATTGAGTTTACTTTTTATTATTAAAAAAAATAAAAAAAATAACAAACAAAAAAATTAAAAATTAAGAAATAAAATACATGTTAATTTCTTCTGTACAGGTAAGCTTCTTCTATGACCCAATTTCTTCTCTGGATGGCACGTTCATTAATGTCCTTGAACTGGTAGTAAACTAGTCCACAAAAGCCGCATTGTACAAATTTAACCCTGAAAAGGTCAATGTAGTTGAAGTCGTACGTAAGATCATTTCGCCAGCAGATACCTAGTCTTTTACAATGATGACAAGTTAAATAAAAAGCTTTTGGTATATGACTGTATGTTTTGGCTGCTTCACTAGGTTGTTCATCAGTTGGCAACATGATGTTTGAATATGTTGTACTTTTCAATCGCGGTACTCTAATTATGTATTACTTTTTAAAATAACCTTGACAGGACCAAAAAAAATCCTTGAAAATTACAACCTCGAAAACGACCCTGACATTGACGGGTACTTTGACCTTGGCCTTGGCCTCGCATCTAACAAGTTTAGTACTATATTTATATGCTTCTTTAAAATAACCTTGACAGGGGCAAAAAAAAAATCCATGAAAATTACAACCTTGAAAACGACCCTGGTATTGCCGGTTACGTCGGCCTTGGCCTTGGCCTTGCATCTGACAAGTTTAAATATTATACTTAATGCATCGAACAAAAGGAATAAAGGTGGTGTAGTGGGGGAAATGGGCATAAAAGCAGACTTGCTGGCTCGAGCTCTTCACAGTTCGTCAGAACAGCAAACAGTACAGTGCTAAGAAAAAGTTAATTGTGTGAGTTTGAATATCGAAAATGTCTAGTGTACGGTCTCTTTTAGATGCTCTTGACGTGAGCTGCGGTTCACAGCAAGGCATGCTGGATAACATGAGTGGTTTAGAAGTGTTAAGTCCGGGGGTGTTCGAGAACTGGAATGGCGTGGAGCATGAAGATGCCGAAGACCGAGCCCTCAACGATGGTCGCGACGAGGAGTTAGTTCAGTCGGCAGCGCAATTCCTGGAATGCTGGACGGAGGAGAAGGAGCCAAAGATAAATGTGATTAGTGATGTGGTTGTGCGAAAAGCATCGCGGCCTAGGGAATCTTCTCCGAAAGCTTCGAAACTGAAAAAGCTCTTGACTATGCGGAAGTCGGAAATCGCCGATAAAAAAACATTTTATTCGGCGATTAAAGGTGTGGGACAAGGGAAGAAGAAAAAGTTTAACTTTAAGCGTCCCTCCACCCCTGTTCCATTACCCGACTTCCTAAAAACAGCACCGCAAGAGCCATTGTCAGTAGAAGTGGAAGTCATAGAAGGCCCCGATGGACCAACACCACCAACGCCACCAACACCGGCCAGCGTCGAGAATGAAATAGTGTCGGAGGTGAAGTCTTCCCCAGCGCCAGCGCCCCTGTCGCCGATATTGGGGTGCCGGAAACCCATGAAGAAGCGGTTTAAGCGTTGTTTTGAAGGCGATGAAGTTTCCGCTGCTTCGTCGTCGTCATCGTCTTCACCAAATAAAACCGCGTCTTCTTCCGAGCCATCACAACCGGAGTGGGTCGAAGACTTCACCAACTCTCAGAAGACCAAATTGACAGACATTTACGCCATGAAAAAACGCTTAGTGAATGAAGTGAACGAGTGTGCCAGTGACATTATAGAACTTGAAAAACAATTAGAGATAAAAAAGGTGAAATCTGCGCGGTTAAAAAGACAATTAGAGGACTTTAATAAATTATGTAGTAGGTGTTAGGTAGTTGTAGATATTAGCTTTTAATTTATAGTATTAAGTTTGTAAATATATATATATATATATATATATATATATATATATATATATATATAATGTAGTTAATAAAAAAGTGTTTGATCAAATTTTTATATTTTATAATGAGAATAAAAATGACTTGAAAATTTATTTTTGTGTGTTATTTCATATAGGCCCTGTCCCACATAATATTAGGTAATAAAAAAAAAAGAGTGAATAATCCACTAAAACTACGCAATAGCAATAGTTGTAAATATTTTCTGATAATATTTACAAGTATGCTAAAACATGGTTCGGTTTATGAAGTTAAGGTTCTGTCGCCAGAACTTCTAATACTTTGTATCTCAATATTGTATGTTTTTATGAAAAAAAACATAAAATATTGGTTACAAAGTATTATAACCAACTAAAACTACGATCAAATTATTTTGTGGTCCTGAAAAGGACCGTTTGGTTGTAAAACATGCGACTCTTTTATTAAGTTGTGGAGTCGCACGGCCCGTCATCATCAGCGGGGGTGGCGGTGCTGTCCTCTGTGTATTCGATGATGAACCGCCAAAGTTCATCCCATCTAGGATCGTTCGGCTCCCACTCCAAACAATTCTCTGTGGTAGAATCTACCACAGGGCATTGGATGGGTTGTTGTTGTTGTTGTTGTTGAGTCGCTGACATGTTGAACTAAAATGATTGTAATAAGTATTGGTGGTCGTATATATAGAGACAAATTAATGGTGGGGGGTGAAAACAAATGTCGTATTACGTATTGAGACCAAAAGTTGTTTGTGGTCTCAAATACGAACGAACGATTTAGCTGGGTTCCACCAGCACTTAAAGTTTTAATACTTTGTATCTAATATTGTATATTCTATACATACAATATTAGTAACAAAGTACTAATATGTACTAAAACTACGATCAAAGTATTTTGTGGTCCTGAAAAGGACCGTTGTTGTGTGCCCTTAAAAAGGGCCAGGGAGAGTGTGGGGCTTATGGTGCCCCATCCTCGCTGGTCGACCACCAGCTTGACGAATCGCAGGGGCCTTGTGGGTCGTTGGGTGTTGGTGATGCTGGAATTTCCAGCACCGCATCTTCCGTCGAGTCCGGCTCTGGCTGCGGCGACGGAGTTTCGAGTCTTTGTAAGACCCAATCACCCGCGTCGTCTAATTCCACTAGACCCGGATCATGGTCATATACTAGCGGAATCGGCTCATCCAAGTCGTCCCAACGTAGGACGTCAATTTCAAAATCCACCTCGTCGTCGTCGTCGAAGACTTGCAGGTCTCCAACGTTGTCGGCTACGGTGTCATCACTAAAGATGGATGAGCCTCGGCTGGCGGGTCTTTCTTCCTCCATGTTCATCGTATGAGGGTTGATGAATATATGACTGTGTAACTGACCCAGTCTCATATATATAGAACTACCCCCACCCCACCAACGGATTCTAAATGTTATGTATTGGTGAGAGCTTATAGAATTATTGATTTTTTCAAAAACTTTAAATAAGGAATTAGATTTGTTTAGACAATAAGACTTATTCTTAATATTTTGTGAAGAATACATTACAAAAAAAAAAATAATAATAGAAACCTTGTTTGAACTGTTAACATTTTCATAGGTTCTCAAGCATATAACTTGGCACTTAAGCTACGAGACAAATCGTCGTTAAACGAATATCTCGCCCCATAAGTGACGATTACTAAACTACGATCAAAATATAATGTGGTCCTGAAAAGGACCGTTTTTGTGGCCCTAAAAGGGCCTGGGGGGAGGGTGGGGTGCCTACCGTGGAGTAATACCCAACGATATTAACACCGACCTAGGTGCAGCCCTTGGTCTTCTCATTGGCGGCACCGTCGTCGTCGCTGGTGGTGTCGGCGTTGCAGGCGGTGCCGAAGGTGCCGCTCCTGGTGCGGTACCCCCGCACTCCTCACACTTGCATATTTTGCCGGGCACGAATGGCCTGACAATGCCAATGATCCTTTTTGGTATATCTTCCATCTTGCCGATCGAATGTGTAATGATGAAATAATTCTAATACCGGCCTCTATATACATTCAAAAAGTTGGAGGGGGTAAGGTGGAGTGCATATATGCATTATATAAGTTTGAGAATAATATGATTTTATAACTCACCGTATCTCTGTTATGGACACAAACTACCCCCCTCCACTTTTCTAGCATATAGTACTAGACTTTCTCTACATTTTTTTCAAATAAATTTTTTTGATATTTCTAACCATTACTTTGCTACATATTTACAAAAAATGCAAATTATGCATATATTTTAATTATTTTCAGGCAAGGTAAGGAAAATTTTGAAAATGTTTTGACGGAATCGTAATAAGGAAGAGTTGAAGTATATCACACTATTTTTCCCGATTCGCTAATATAAAAAAAAATTTTTCATCGCATTTTGGATGGGCTCTGGCGTCGTAACGGTTGACGATAAAAAATTGGAAAAATACATATATTGTGGGAAATTTTCTCTAGAATCCAAAAAAAAATTTCCGAACTTCTGTCACCGCAAATAAAAAAATCGATACCTCAAAAATTGCGAAAAAATGGTGAAGGAGCCGCGCAATCGCTCTGAAACCATCAAAAATCGATTTTTTTTCCCTCCGCGGGTGGGACGGTAGGGGAGGTGGTGTTGGACTTAGAAAAAAAAAAAAAAAAAAAACCCTCCCCTACAACTTCCACATACTCCCGTTCGGCGGCCCTAGCCTCCTAACTCGAGAATTTCAATTTTTTCGTCTAAATTTTTTGTCATTTTTAAGATTTTCCAAATTTTTTTTTCTCCATTGTATTCTACTCAAAATTCTAGGTAATTAAAGTGCTTTTATTTTTTCTCTATCTTGAACGGTTCCCGAGCTACAGCGCTTTAAAGAATTCAAATTACTAACTTTCTATAACCCTTTTTTTCAAATTTCATTTTTTCGAATTTTCAAAAATACTACAATATGTAGAAAAAAATTCTCCCTTTAATTTCCCAATACCGTTTTTCTCTAAATCTTCAACTTTAGCGCGTATTCAGCATTTTCAAAAAAAAAAAAAAATTATAATTTTTTTTACACCATCGCATTCTCCTCAAAATTTTGGGCTATCAAAGTGCTTTTATTTTTTTCTATCTTGAACGGTTCCCGAGCTACAGCGCTTTAAAAAATCCAAATTACTAACTTATTGTAACCCTTTTCTTAAAATTTCATCTTTCCGAATTTTGAAAAGTACTACCATATGTAGAAAAAAATTCTCTTTCTAATTTCCTAATATCATTTTGCTCCAAAACTTCAACTTTGGCGCGCATTCACCATTTTTCAATTTTTTTTTGAAAAAAATTTTTTTTACGTTTTTACTATCGAGAAAAATGCTTGCTTATAGTACTCGATTTCCTCTATAATTTTTTCTTATAACTTTTTTCCCTATTCCTAACCGTTACTTTCCTACAAATTTTCTAAATCGTTGTTTTCATATTTTGCCTTAAAAATTTTTTCTTGTGTTATTTAAGCTCTTTTTTCCACTTAATAAACCACCATTTTCTAAATTCCCGTACTCTTTTCTTAAAGAGCGGGCTTTTCCGCCAGCTTTTTTTTTTTGGTTGGGTTTCAAATAAATATAAAACTACTACTTCACTCATTACAAATTTATTGATTCAAGAACATTATTTTGTGTTACATATAATAGATACATTAAAATATAGATTTATTGGTCACCGAACCGTTTAATACATTATAACTAAAAAATGAGTCGTGAATAACTAATGCGTACACTTTAGTGTCTTTGGGGAATTTATTCTTTCTCGTTTGGAACTCCAATTTTACATCCACTGTCGATGAGTTAATCGCCTCTGGTTGATGACTGCAATTGATAATAAAAACGGGGTTTTTCATATATTCCGCGAACGTTATCATCGGATCGTTTATTTCGCGCCCGTAGTAGCTGCTTTGGGAGTTTTCGTAATTGTAATAGGCTGCTGCGTACAGTTTCTTGGCGAAATCTAAATTCCATCTTTCATATGGATAAACGGTTGAATTCAGATACAGTCTAATGTCGCATACGTCGGCGTGGGTAAACTGGGTTGCGTTTTTTTCTTTCTTGTCGCAATTATTGCTGTCTTGAAACCCGACGATTATATAGCGCGGTCTTTCCAGACTTGTACTCGTTCTCAAGGCCCACACGTCGGAAGATGTTTGCCTTAAAGCTGGTAATTCGTACAGATCCCATTTACGATATGCCATTTGAATATTGGCATTGTTTCCTCCTTTATTAATGCGAGACAGTATTTTCAATTTTTGCTTATCGTCTGGAATGATGTGACGAATTTTCCATTCGATTTTGTCGATACTAATTTCTGCCTCTACTTCGCCGACGTAACAATTGGTAAAAGTGCGAGCTATAATCATAATAAGCTCTTGTTTTACGTTGAAAACACCTTTTGCGTAATCTTCGGCGAATCCCGTAAGATATTTTAAGGGTAATTTCCCGGAGAATACGTTACTTGCCGTGTCTACGATATCTTGGTTTGCTTCGTCGAGACCCCATCCGCACGTCATGAGAGATCTTTGTTGCAAACTTCCGAATGAAACCATGGTTTTTAATGTCGTCGTAACTCCAGGTTTACGAACCACGGCGACCTGTTCACCTCCCATCTCGTAGCGAATTTCATCGAACAAAAATGCGAGGGCATTATTTGATAAAAAACATCTTTTCGTTGCGTCTATGGGTTTAAATTTTCCTTCGATATATATGTAACTTTCGGCGATATCCAGTATAATATCTTGAAAATTAATGGGGATACGGACTTCATCCGAATTGTTGAATGATGGAGATCCGTATGGTTTATACGTATGCTCTTCTAGACTAATAATGGAATTGTCCAAGATGGGCTCGGAGAAAACCTCTATTTTATCGCTGGTGGTGGAAATCATTTTCGCACTTTAAGACCGATTGATTTTAAAAATTTATAGTCTTCGGCAGATAACTGTTGAGATGTTTGTGATCTAACGTCTGGACGACGACTAACCTTGACGTTAACTCTTCTTTTACTTTTATTATGTTTCGGCGGTTCCCCCATCTTAGTCGACAGCACACACAATTGACGATTGAAGCAAAAACCCATTTCTATGAAAGTTTCTTCAGTTCCAATTTCACGATTATTTTCTCGCCTTGAAAATTGATTAGATCACCGCTATCGTCCAAGATGCGAAGAGTAATGTTGTCGATAAACTGACGTCCTGCCGGCATTAACGGCATATAAATATTATTTTGTGGTTCTTTACTGATTTTGTAACCGGGCTCCACGTCGATATCGAATTCGAACAAGGTATGACCTTCCACCGAATTCATATATGCTCCGGAAATTATATTACAATCTACGCGTATGATGCGTACTTTCATTATTTCCACCATCTCGGTTGATTCGTGCTTTTTGTCTCTTTTTAACACTGTATGATTAAATCCTAACATTTTACCGATACTCGCCTCTCCCCGGAAATCTATAGTATATTGGGATTTCAGTTCACATTTCAGCGTATTATTATTAGCAACCAAGTAAAAGATTCCATCGTTCTTTTCTTCAGTTGAAATCCTCAAAGCCTCCAACATAGCTTTACCTATCTCATCTATTTCATAGGCCCCAGGTGGAATCTGCAATTGTATCGGCTCGGTGGTGTAACCCTCCTTCATGTAGGCAAACTTATTGTTGCTTTCGTCCACATTAAAAATTGAATTGTATGTGTAAAATCCCAGCAATGCCAGACCATATTTGTTTTCTCTATTTAATTCGACTGGTGGATAAAAATCGGCGCTTAAGACGCTCGAGTGTCCTGTTAGTGTGAACGTATAAGACATGACTAACCATTAAAACATCACACATCTCGGTTTTATTCTTAGCGGCAACATTTAAAAAGATTCATCGTCACACCTTTTCTCACTGCATTAGATAGTGATGTTTTTATGCTATTTTCTGCTTTTATGCGCACATCGCTGATTTTGCAATAACAACAAAATATTTTTCTAGCCGTAAGATCCTCATCAGTCATAACCTCGTTTAAATTGCTGCTGCTGCTGCTGAAATAATGTTTGCAACCGCACTGATATTTTAATATATCGATATCGCTTTTAAGGTGCTCCGGCAACTTTTCCCAAACGAATGGAATTTCATTTGGGGCTAATGCAATCATTACTTCCTTGGGCATGTTTTCTAACTGTTTCACGGTCATTTTCCTTAATCCACCGGCTAGATGAAATGCTTTCAGTGATTGCAACATTTTAGTATAGTTATTGCGATCCATTTGCGGTGTTAATGGTGACGATGATGATGATGACATCTTTTACGCTGATGATTCGACAAGAAACTTTAAGCACAAATGTCCACACCAGACTGTTCCAAAATCCTGCTGACGATCGTATGTATAGTAAATAATTTTTGATGGTTCCGATCCCGTTTGTAGATATCGTACCAATTCGATCGGTGGGGGTAAATCGCCGAAGCTGTCATAATATGTTACTTTAGAATTATTTTTTCTATAAGCTACCCAATGAGTCCCTGCACCACGCGTACTATCCAAATTCACTATTGCTGCTTCGTAACGTCGAGGACCTTGTCTAGGTAATAAATCCCTCATATAAACGCCTCGAAAGTGTCCTATTCTTTTCTTTTTGGCATATTTTTCTATATCGATGTTAGATAGTGGTCTTCGAGGTAGGGATTCAATTAGTTTTTTGATCTACGATTTAAAAATAATCCCATACCTTTACGATATGGCTTTAGAAACAAACCATTTCCTTTCGATTTTAAATACAGGCCGGCACCGGTTTTATCTTCGCTGCTTTTTTTTACTGCTTTTATGGCGCGCACAATTCCCGCTGCCCCACCGGCTAATGAACCCAAAGCTGATAACCCGGCAAAAATTGGTATTAATGGTAATATTCCACCAGTTTTAGGAATCAGTATTATTCTCGGTGTACGAACCTTCCTTTTGCCACCTGCCGCTTTTACCGATCTACGTGCTGCCGACAGAGCTATTTTAGATGCATTCATGACATTTTTTTCCAACACATTTTTACTTCCGGCTTTTAATAATTCCCTTCGAACTGCTTGTCGAATAGCTGTTCCGAAACTGGCTTTCCGAACATGTCGATTTTTATTAACACCTTTCCTTTTTGTATGACGCGTGCCTTTACTAGATGTTTTTTTTGTTGATAATGATGATGGTACACCCATACCAAAACGTTGTTTTCCTTTCATAATGTTTGTAACTAACCAAGCTGCTGTTTTTTCACCTAAACTGGAATCTTTCGATTTTACTCTATTCCAAGCACTTTGTTCGAGCTCGTAATCCGCTCGATGTCTCGCACTTATGTTGTCTTTATTATGTAAATAGGCTAAATCGTGTTTTTTGCATGCGGCATCCAAAGGATTAATGCCTGGATCACCTCTTGTTACACGTTTTATTACTTTTGTTCCGGGTCCGCAATATTGATAACCAGGAATGTGTCCCTCGAATGGTAATTTATTTATTAACGAATTCACAATACCGTATCCAGTTTTGTTGGAAACGTGAGACCGTCCACTTCGTTTGACGCTCGGCATCTGAATGACAGTTTTTGTGAAAAATTGCCTATAAAATATCAAATTTTCCTAAGATGCGCGTTATCGATCTTAAACAAAAACTTCCTATTGACAATCTCGATGAAAAAGTCGGACTTGGATTTGAAAAGAAGATAATGAAGAGACACGGTCCTCTACTTCCTTCCTCTATTCGCGGCCTGTTAATTGGTCCATCCAATTGTGGAAAAACTAATGTCATGATTTCGCTGCTTACACACCCCCTTGGGCTACGTTTCGAAAATGTCTATATTTACTCGAAATCTCTGTATCAACCGAAATATGAGTATTTAAGGAAAATTTTAGCGCCCATCAAAGGTTTAGGCTACTATGCCTTTAGTGATTCCAGTAATATTGTGGAACCGTCCGATGCAAAACCAAACTCTATATTTATCTTTGATGATGTTATATGTGAAAAACAAGATGTTATAAGATCGTACTTTAGCATGGGACGTCATAAAAATATCGACTCCTTTTACCTAGCGCAAACATATTCGCGAGTGCCTAAACAGCTTGTGCGAGACAACGCCAATTTTATTATTATGTTTAAACAAGATGAGTTGAATATGAAACACATATTTTCCGACCACGTTTCACCGGATCTAACTTTTACTCAATTTCAAGAAATGTGCTCAAAATGTTGGGATAATAAGTATGGATTTTTAGTAATTGATAAAGACAGTGATGTGAAATCGGGAAGATACCGCAAAGGATTTGATAGCTATATATTACTGTAATAATAAGAGAAAATGCTCATTTGATTGTTGAAACGTCCTTTGTTAACATCATGAATAACGCGATCGACTTAAAACGTAAACTAGTGGAAGCTACCAATGCCGTCAGAAAAAAATTTAAACAAATTAAAGCGGCTAAAGAGTTTAATGTTGTGGAATTGGAAAAGTTTTACGAACCCATTTCTAAGCCGTTGACAACTATATCTGATGTGGTTAAGCAACGTCAGCAGCAGCAGCAGCAGCAACAACAACAGCAACAACATTATCCAGCTACAAAGTCACATAGTCTCAGTACATCAGTGCAGTCGACTCAAATATCAGGTTTTCCCCAACCTACACATTCCTTTCAAACCTCCACACCTATTCAGCAGCAGCAGCAGCATCGCATTTCAAAAGAAGATATTAGCCAATCGGTGTTTGATACACCCTCGACATCAACTAATACATCTCTCGCATCCGCTGACACCACAACTTCCGATACTTTAAACGCACACCTGAAAGGATTACGTTCGAAACCATCTCTATACGATACTGTATATGGTGTACGTTTTGGTTCAAAAACAGATCATAACAAAAATTTTATTGGTAATTTAGAGGTGCGTTTTCGAAATGGAAATATTGTCTTATACAAAAAAGGGAAAAATATTGCAGAATATGGTGGATCACCGGCACTTTATGATTTGTTATTTCTTAAAACACCCCCAAGTGTAGGCAAGGAACAACAACAATTAAGTGATAATGTACTTTCAACGTACAAGGAAATTTTGGAATCAACGAATGCTGTCTACAACAATTTTAAAAAAAGTGATGGTTTACGGGAGACCAGATGGAACAAATATTTACGAATTATTAAACCTCTGATAATGGGCACAAAATTAGGTGGTACTATTACAAGAAAAAATCTCTCGGAAAAACTACAGTTACCCACAAAAAAGAAATTATCTTCGAAAAAATTTCAATATGTCTACTGGAACAAAGCTAAAGAGTTGGTGGATCGTTTACGTTTGTTGTGGAGTTCCAAAATGGCCGGTCACACTGGACACGAAAATGAAATTATGTCAATCATAGAGGAATTACGAGAAGAAGATATAATATATTAAGCTCAATATTTAATGATATTATTCAGTTCTTCCTTCGATCTGAAACCTTTAGTATTACTAATAATATGGAGCCCAGTCTAGAAAAAATCAAGATTGTTAATGAACTACATAGAACGGCTAGAAAAAATTTTGTAAGACGGCGCACGATAATAAAAGGATACAGAGATTTGTGGCAAATTGATTTGGCTGAAATGCAACAGTATGCTGATGAAAACGATGGTTATCGTTATATTTTGGTCTGTATAAATTGTTACTCGAAATTTGTCTATACCAAAGCCATAAAAAACAAGACTGGTATAGAAGTTACTAATGCGATGAAAAGCATCATTGAAGAGGCATCATATACACCAACAAATCTGCAAAGTGATCAAGGAAAGGAGTTCTATAATACAAACTTTCAAGCCCTGATGAAAAAATATAATATAAATCATTATTCCACTTACAGCACAAAGAAAGCTGCAATTGTTGAGCGAGTCATAAGGACTTTAAAAAATAATTTATATAAACAATTCTCGCCAAGAGGATCTTACAAATGGATACATATATTATCGGCAGTAACAAAAACCTATAACCATTCGAAACATCGCACCATTGGAATGAAGCCTGCAGACGTGCAAGAAAAAACACATATTAAAGCATATGATTATTTAAAAATTGTACCTAAAAAATTTAAGTTTTCCATGGGTGACATTGTGCGTATTAGCAAGTACAAAAGCTTATTCGAGAAAGGATATACGCCCTCTTGGTCAACCGAATTGTTTAAAGTTGTAAAAGGTAACGTTACAAAGCCACCTACTTACTTGTTGGAATCGTTAGAAGGTCAGCCTATAAGAGGGTGTTTTTACGAATCAGAACTACAAAAAACAAGCAGTCCTGACGTTTATCTAGTAGAAAAGGTCCTTAGACAACGCAAGAAAAATCACATCGAACAATTATTTGTCAAATGGCTAGGATTTCCCAACCACTTCAACTCTTGGATAGATAAAGCTAATATTGTTTAAATAACATATTGTATGACTATATTTTTTATTTAAAATGTAAAATAAATAAACAATATATTGTAAAATAAAGTTTTTTATTTCAATCTTCATTATTAAAAACAATGACAATAAAACATCATACACATAAATAACATTTCAATATTCTTGGAGGAAAGGTCCAATTCACCGACGACTACGACGTTATCTTCAAGGCTATGCCACTCGGAGTGCGTTCTCCTATTCTTTAACCTGCTTTTTTTAGATTTTTTTTGAAGTCGAGTCGTACGACAGTGCGCTTAATGAGTCATTTAAAGGCTGATGATAGAGTATTTTCTGCATAACTTCAATTTTTGTTTTAAGCTCACTATTATTTTTGTATATCATGGGGAGGACATCCTTGTTAAATATGTCACATATTACAACTGCAAAATTGTAAAACTTTCTACTAACAAAGTGTTTTGTCACAGCATCGTCATCATCTTTAGGTTCGCCTAAGTTGGTTATGATTTTTCCACCCATATCATACTGCCCATCCGCTGTAAGTTTAAAACCAATCCCTTGTGGCCCAGATAATATATGATATTTTTCATTATATTTCTGACGACCAAATTTATCAATTGTGTTGTTTCCTCGACTCATTTTCAATCTTTACTAAACTATTTTATTTTTATTTGCCCTACTTATATTAAATATTTCAGCTGAGAAAAAGAAACACTGACTATGATCTACTGGGTTGGTATGTTTATAAAAGAAATAAAATAAAACTGTGATTGTAACAGATATTTATTTACAGTTATTTAATTGCACAAATACAAAAATTATAAAAAATTAGTTTTCCATGTCTTCGTTTTCGTTGCTCAAAATTCTATCCCATCCGACACTATTTCGATCGTCAACGTCTTGGGCTGTTGCTGTTGCAGAAACCAATTCATATTTTGCAGCAAGCTCACCTGGTAAATGTGGAATATTGACGAGGTATTCTTTTAATTCTTCTTCAACCATTTCAGCACAAAATGTATCCATGTCTATGGAACCATATAAAAATTTGTCGCACAAGTGTGCCCCAGCCATAAAATTGATTGTATCCCTGATCTCGTTCTTATATTGATCTTTGGTTACATCAATATGCGACAAATCATTTACGCTATCTAACATATCGTGAGCCCTATTTCTTAATTCTCTCCCCAACCAAAATATGTATCTATCTACACATTCGTTGGCGGTCGTCGTCGTCGTCGTCGCATCAGCAGACATCTTTAACAGAAATAATGAACACGCGTAAGTATTCTGACATGTGCAACTATATTTTAGATTTAATTACATCCTTTTTTTCAAACAATTTACATACAATTTACTCCAATGAGCCAAAACGTAATAATGTTCGAGTATTGTTTCCAAAAACTCTAGTGCCCTGCTCCAAATAAGTTAGAGTGTATTTATCTTTAGTTTTACTCATAATATCTACAATATCGTCAGATAGTGTTTCGGCCACACGTTTTGGTAAAAAAGTCTCAAATGTGCTATTATCACCGTCATCGTGTAAAGCCACTAAAAGAGTTTTACCAAATCGTGTAGTCATTGAAACCATCTTTACAATTTTATACACTTTGCCTACAATCATTTCGGTAACCTTTTTTCTCTCTAAAACCTCGAAATCTTTGCTAAACATTTCATTAATTTCATCTAGAGTTTCTTTTGCAATACTCATTATTGAAAAAAATGGTATATAAATCCAAAAATTACCGTGAATATAAAAGCACTTTCAGAACACTACACGAACACAATATTTGATGTTTATGCCACTGATATCTGCGACTGTTTGAAGTCACTTCTTCTCCCACGAACCTTTATAGCGGGGTTTCAAGGTCGAATTGTAACAATGGTGGGGGTAGCTTAACGATAGAAATAGTGGGAGGAGTATTGAAGGTCAAATGACGTCACACATTTAAATTGGTATAAGGATAACTTCAAGGACAAAATATAATGAAACAAATAACTACATTTTATGTACTTTATTCATTGATTTTTTTCTGCCATTCTTCTATGCGTTTAACATTATCACCTAAACCTAATTTCCTTAATTTGTTCAATAATAATTGTTTGTTTTTATATCTAAGAAAATTCTTACAAACTATACTAGCTAAAAGACACACTTCGGCATGGTCCATATACTTAAAAAATACACTAAAGTCCTGAGCCTCCGAATCTTGCATTTCATATGCGTAAAATTCCGAACAGGCTGCAGAAATTAGAAATTCCTCGTACATTTCTCGCACTAAACTTTCCATATTAACTACTACTACGTTAAACTTAAGTCCTACACTCTAATTTCATCTAACACAACCGGATCTGCAATGAACCTAATCAGTTTTTCCAAACAGTCACTAAACCCCAACTTTTTTATCTCACGAACAAAGTCTTGTAAATTTATTGTTTTGCTGCAATATTTACGACATGCATTCGCAGCCTTTTCATATTCATAAGCCAAATCACAATAGCGCGACGCCCATTCTGCTCGACTTTTCATTGCATCATTGAAATAACTACTAGCCGTTTCAGTGAACTCATCGCCCAATTTTTTTACTGTCTCTTGCAAAGCACTATTCATATTATTCACTCATTTTTACATTCACGACACTTTTTTATTGCTGGTGGTGGCCCATCTATATGATGACGATATATTTGTTCATAGTGAATGTAACAGGGTAAGCTTAACTGTAGTTCCTTGTCACACCGATATGACGCTGGCAGCTTATCCCAAATTTGCCGTAAACTCAGCGTATCAACGCAAGTTTTTAAATATTCGAGAGGAAAAAATGCTAGATCCTTCTCTTCAAAATCACACAAACTTTTTAAATTACTCTGATATAAACAAATTACTCTGCCGACTTGCTCTATAATTTTTTCTTTAGATAGTTCCGTATCTGACATTTCACACTGAATGAATGCAAGTAGACTCACACAATTTATAGAACAATTTGCAAGGTCAAAATCATTTCAAGATCATCCCACACTATTACAATGCACAAATAACTACTTCAAGGTCACACACCCAAGATGACCTTCAACAAAGTCAAGGTCGTCTCGACCAAGGTCAAGGTCAAGGTTACACACCCAACCTTGAACACAAGGCCAAGGCCAAAGCACACGTGCACTTTCAAGGTCAATGACAAGGACATGTGGGCGGGGCCAAAGAGGGGTGAAGCAAGGTCAAGGTCAAGGTCGAGGAGTGGGGGGATCGAGCGAATCGGGTTATGTTCACTACTAACGTGGTTATCATTATCTGTCAAATTTTAATTTTTTCCCAAAAAGAAAATCAAATGAGTTTTTCTAAATCCAATTTTTAATCCATATGCAAAATTTCAGCTGCATAAGATAAATTAGATTGCTCGCCCATTTTTTTGTAAATTGCACCATCGTTGCAACATAAGACTCAACGCAACCTACATAACACTTCTTAGCTTTGACAATGCTTCATTCCAGATTTATTTGTTTAAAGTAGGGCCATAATAAATAAGTTTATTTGTTTTTGACGCTGTATAAGGTAACTTCATAAAATGGCTATTTTTGAAAACGTAGTTTGTATCTAAAAGTACTACACATTAATAAAGGGTGTTTTTTATAGAGGTATAGAACTTTAAGTTGGCAACACTTTTTAACTGGCGGCCATTTTGTCAGCTGTCAAGTGATTTATGTTTAGTTTGGTTTGGCATTTCAACATGAATAGACTGACGCCTGAACAACGCTTCCAAATTGTGCAAATTTATTTTGAAAATCATAGTTCTGTTCGAAATACGTATCGCGCCCTACGTCCATTTTACGGTCAACATAATCGTCCATCAGAGCAATTAATTCGATTAGCTATGGAACGTTTTCGCACCACGTTTACTCTAAATGATAATACGCACCCACAGAGACGTCGTACAGTACGTACAGAAAAAGTCATTGCTGCTGTAAAGCGTAGCGTAGAGGAAGACCAGAATCAGTCTATCCGCCATCGTGCACAGGAATTGGATATGTGTCCATTCACTTTGTGGAAGATTTTACGGAAAGATCTTGGTTTGCGTGCTTACAAAATCCCATTCGTGCAAGAATTGAAGCCACACGATCACCTAGCAAGGCGTAGATTCGGTGAATGGGCCCAAAACACGATTACCGTTGATCCCGATTTTCATAAGCGAATTTTGTTTAGCGATGAAGCTCACTTTTGTTTGAATGGATACGTCAATAAACAAAACTGCCATATTTGCAGTAATGATAATCCTCAAGTGTATGTTGAGATACCGTTACATCCAGAAAAACTGACTGGTGTGCTTTATGGGCTAGTGGAATCATTGGTCCGTACTTCTTTAAAAAAGATGCTGGTCAGAACGTTACAGTCAATGGTGACCGCTATAGAGCCATGATTACTAACTTTTTTGTTCATCAATTGAACAACCATGATGTGCAGGAACTGTGGTTTCAACAAGACGACGCAACATGTCACACAGCTCGTGCCACAATTGATTTATTGAAGGAAACGTTTGGTAACCGCATAGTTTCACGTTTCGGACCCGTAAATTGGCCTCCAAGATCGTGCGACTTAACGCCGCTAGACTAATTTCTGTGGGGATATGTGAAGTCGCTAGTCTACGCCGATAAGCCAGAAACAATTGATCACTTGGAGGACAAGATTGGCCGCGTTATTGCCGATATACTGCCACAAATGTTGGAAAAAGTCATCGAAAATTGGACCTCCAGATTAGACTACGTCCGAGCCAGCCGTGGCGGTCATATGCCAGAAGTCATATTTAAATTATAATGCCAGAAGGTTATCTTTCGAATAAAGTAAATATCATGTCAATTTAAAAAATTCATCTTTGTTTTATTCCATTTAAAAGTTCTATACCTCTATAAAAAAAACACTCTTTATTAAGAAAATAATTTAATTGACAAGACTCAAATTTTCTAATAAAAAAATCATATTTTAAAAATTAAACGCATTTAAAATTCAACATTTTTAATTGATAACAAACTATTTTTGGTATTTGAATATTAAATTAAAAACAATTCAAAACCTTAAAATTTAAAATTACATTTCTATGTGCCTTCCATTGCATTCAATACAAACAATTGTTCTTCTTGACTTCTGATACTAAGGGACCTTATTTCCAAAATACAGTTTCGAATCACCGTTTCCAAATGATCAACATTACGGAAAGGGATTTATTTTGAAACGTTTTGTTTTGGATAACCCCACAAGAAAAAATCAAGTGGGATTAAAACCGGAGACCTAGCCGGCCAATATTACTCCATATTACGCCCAATTACTTTGCCCCTAAATATTTCCAAGAGGCGTTCTTGAACCTGTCTTGTGTTATGGAGGGGACACCGTCACCCTTGTACCATAGATTATGCCTTATTTCAATAAGCATAGTGTCCAAAACTTCAAGGATCTCGGTGTTAAGGAAGCGTAGGTATTTTTCAGAATTTAAATTATCCTGCATCTAAATAAATAGCAAAAAATGGAATAAATATTTAGAATTTGTCAGAGTTAAGATAGTGTCAGATAACTTTAAAAATATTAGCATATTTTGATCATTTCGGGTATAATTTTTAATTTCATGTTTATCAATTATTCCTGATTCTAAAACATCTACATTACTAAGATTATTAGTATATTCATAAGAATTATCGAGGTTTTACAAATAAGATAATGAGTAAAACCACAAGTTGACGTTATAAATACATCCCATTAGCGAAGATAAACTAAATATGAGTAATTAGATTAATTTAATTTAGGTAATTTTATGTTTAATTTTTTAAAACTTACCTATCCAGAAAAGCTTATGTTTTGAAATGTTACGTCTCTAAACTTCTATTCCTCAAAAATATTTGGTAACTACCATTTAATTTTTTATTCCTTTTCATTAAGATGGATATTTATTATTAAGTTTGGATTATTCCTCTTAAAATTCCTAAATGAAAGAACACTTTGGATTGTTAGTAAGAAAGTTTACGTTTTTTTCTTTTCCACACACTTTACACAAGCTGCAAAAAGCAAAAAGTATTTCATTGGTTTTGATAATGTCTCTCCGTACTTTGAAAGTTAAAAAAAGGCCTGAGTTGATAAAAAGGTGGAGTAGCATTTTAAAAATTAATTTTATAATTCACGTTTTTCTTTTACTTAATAGCAAAAAATATCACTAGGTTTTAAAATCTTTATCCTATATATCGTTTTCATGACGTTTCGCCAAAATCTCATTTGGCATTTTCAAGTGCGGTTCGTCTCGTTACTCGCTGAGAACTGATGGTGGTCTCTATCGGGCACGGGACGGCCCTCTTATTTCGGTCTCGACTAATTCGTCCTGGTTTAGCACATTTGCAATACTGCCATGGCTATTAACGAATTGTTCTGGGCCAAAATAACCTGTCTCGCTTAGTGTTCTGTAATGGAACTCAGAAGGCGTGGTAGGCTGAGAGTCATCCGAACTCGGTGTGGAATGCAGGTACAATGGAATATTTTCGGGGTTAAAACGTCCTGTAGGCGCATCGCGTCGAATCTCTTGGTCCAAAGGTCGTGAACCAGGGATTGTCGCTAAGGGGATGTTGGGCATTGAAGAAAACACGGGAAGAATCGTGGTCGAAACGTCGTAACGTGTCGCGTTTTCGATTTCGACGAAGTCTACGTTTGGTCTGCTGCTGGACCGAACGTCATGTGTCGCAGGGTAACTGAAGAAGATGCGATTTGGATCATCTAGATTCATCAAATCGTTTTCATTCATCTGTGAAGAAGCAAATGGGGCACCAGCAGGTGGTGCCGGAGAGGACCCACCATAACCACCCGACCCGGCTGAAGGCCAAGCCGCCTCACCTTTCTTGCTGTTTAATAAGGGCACTTTGTTTTGAGACATGCTCTTAAATTTTGAAAAAAGATGAAATTGTTTTGTTTTGCCAAAATTAAAAATGGGACAATTTAAAACAAAGGACGCGTTTGGAGGTGAGCTGAGATGCTCAACGTGTCTTTGTATCAAAAAGAAATGGGGGTTGCTAATTATCAATGGAAATTTAATTAGCTTTTTTGTTGCAACTTTTCGAAAATTTTTTGAGATTTTTTTGTCGGGCAGTGTATCCGAAAGTCAATCAAAAATTGTCGATTTGTCGGTAACTTGTGGTTCGGAAAAGAGACGCAAATTTGGTAATCGTTTTCGATACGTTTCCGAAATTTTTGTCTTTTCCGTTTCGCGGATTTTTGTTGCCGTGAGAGAGGGACGGGGAAATGTCTTTTGGGGGGAAATGTTTATTTTTCTCACGTTTTTGAAAGCCAAAAAACGATGTTTTCTGTTTCTTTAATTTGGAAGAAAAATCGAGCGTGACCCGTCCTAGAAAAAGAATTTTTTATATAGGACTGTGGTCGATTTTTCTTTTTTCAAGGCTTTCCAAAAGCCTCTAGATTAATACCTGGGAGTAATAGGAAAACTCCAATCAAATTAGAAACGATTTCGCGGAATTTATGTCGGTGATCCGTAATTGCAACCCCAGTTCGTGTATACAATTACGAATAACACCCGACTTTCGAACTGTAGTGTCTGAGGGCCTGGTAGTTTTGAAACTTACCTCAGGTGTTCGTAAGCAGATACTACCTGTCCTTATTTCACTCTAGTTTATACCTAGGGAAACCTCAGACACCGCATTTACTCCGGAAATTTGCTTTCGCTTTAAGGCTTCTTGAATTTTTGGCTTTTCACTATCTTTGTGCACGTGATAGCTACTAAACGCCCAAAAATTCCGTATATAATGTTTTAAGTTTATTGATTCTTCTACGAAGGTCTGGAAGTTCTAATGCTGCCTTCGAAAAGATCGTCGCGGTTGCGGGGATGGTCTGGTCTTGAAAATTCTGTGCAGAATCTGCGAGGAATTGTCCTAAATCCAGCAGAATTTTCGGAAATCTTGATAGGAAATCGCAGAAAAAGTGTTCTGCCGTAAAAACAGCAGCTTTTAATGCGAATTTCCACGTTTCTTTCTTCTTTCTTCACAACTGATGTCTTCAGTCTTCTTTTTCTTCTTCCTAATTGTCTTCTTCCTAGCCAAGTCGAATACTGAACTCTGACTCGATTTTGTCCTCCTTTTATAGATTTGCTAACTTCGTTAGTAAGCGCCTCCTCTTTTTTCCTAGTGTTCAGAATAACCAATCAGCGTTTAGCCGAAATTGCTGTGAAATTTCTCAATGCTTTTCTTATGGGAAATTTTGTTTTTCGAATTCCAGAGGTTTTACTCGCTCGATTGGCGAGATTTTTTCTGGAATCGGTAGGGACGAGTTTGCAGAATCATCCTGTAGCATTGGGAATATAAAACTCTTTGTTATATTCACAATACCCCCCCACCTAGAACGGGCTCCATTCCTAAATTGGTCTTTCCAGATTTAGAAACTGAGGGTATTTGGCGTTTGCTGTCATTGGCTATTGTCTGGTACGATTGTTGTCGAGCTCTTCTAACTCGTCTAACAATCTTCGTTGTTCGGCTGGGATCTGATCCATCACCGTAACATGGAGTTGTGGCAATGCAACTTGTTGAGGTGTTTCAACAGGTGGTGGTTCGTCGTTCTCCGAATCTGAATCTGTATCGAGAGCTTCTCTCTGTGGAAATTCATATTCCGAGATATCAGATTCCGAAGTGACTTCGTCATCATCTGACTCAAACGTCACTCTATTGCCACTTGGTGCAGGTCGTATGTCATCTACGTGTAGATTGACCTGTTTTCCATCTACGAGTACATCGTAGGTCGTATCTCCATTGATTTTTACTACTTCATGAGGGCCAGACCAGTAAGGGCTCAAATGATGAGCTGCTCTCTGACGAACTCTAGTATTCACTAAGTCGCCGATTTTGAAGCTTACTTTCGGTTCTGACTCATCATGAATGTCGCGGAGTAGGTACTGGTTGAGACGTCTCCTAACGTCTTTCAGTTTCCTATCTCGCTCTTGTTTTGTCTGATTGCGTCGTTCTGTTGGCCATTTCCGTAGGAATTCTCCTGGTGCTGAAAGCTCATGACCAAGAACTATGGATGCTGGTGTTACTCCTGTAGCTCGACAAGATCTACTTCGGAGTACCTGAAGTGTTTTCGGAAGCATTTCTTCCCAAGAATTCGCGGCTCTATGTATCATCAAGATTTTTAGAACCTTTTTGAACTCTTGTATTTTTCGTTCAACAGGATTCGCTTGTTGATGGGCTAAACTGGAATAGATAGTTTCGATGTGATGTTTTTCGCACATGCTTCTGTATCTATCAGCTGTAAAAACCGATCCCATATCTGAGATGATTGTTTCGGGGTATCCATATCTACTGAATACCTCGTCTTCTAGAAAATTGATTACCTCTTGAGAGGTAGCTCTGTCGATTGCCTTTGCTTCGACCCATTTCGAAAATAAGTCCTCGCAAATGACAATGTACTTTCTCCCAGTGCCTCGTGCAGGAACGTCTAACGGTCCTAGTATGTCAATTGAGAGCATCTGGAATGCAAATTTAGGAAAGTGAGCCCGTAAAGGAGCCTTTTCCTGCCTTTGCTGAGTTTTACAGAGGCTACAGGTAATGCAATTACGTACATACTTGTTTATGTATTCCTGCTGTCTTCCCCAGAAATACTGTTTACTTATGGCTCTGTACGTTTCTAGTGCGCCGGGATGAGCCGCTTCGTTGGTATCGTGATACACGTAGCACACTCGTTCTACCAACTTACGTGGCACTACTAGTCTGTCGCCTTCTTGACGTTTTCTGTACAAGAGTCCATTTTTGACTGTGAAGTCTCGTTTCATTTTTCGTTGTCCTACCGTCTCTGGTAGAATAGTTTCCAGTGCACGTACTACTCCCATAGTACGTTGTATGTACGGTACTGTACGATGAGAAGCGACAATTTTGTCGTGTAGGGTAGCTTTCGTTAGCTCCGTTATTTGATTGATCCGAAGTACAGCTGTATCACTTGTTGTAGGAACAACCAGTCTGTTGATATCCGGCTGATCTTCGTGAGCAATTTGGTCAGCAGGTTCTCTGCTCATGTAATCACACAAGGCGTTTTCTCTGCCTGAAACATGCTGAACCTCGAAGTTAAACTCTTGCAGTAACATCGCCCAACGAGTAAGTTTGGCTTTTGAGTCCTTGAACTTGTTCAGCCAAGTTAGAGCCTTACTGTCGGTGCGAAGAATGAAGTTTCTTCCTTCCAAGTAACCGTTAAAGAGCTTAATTGCCCACATAACGGCTAAACATTCTTGCTCGTTGATGTGATAATTTCTCGCTGCACTATTGAATTTAGCGCTCGCATGAGAAATTATCAGTTTTCGTTCTCCATCTTCTTGATACAGAACGGCTGCCATGCCAATGCCGCTTGCGTCAGTTTGAAGTATGAACGGAAGTTCATAGTTCGGCCTGTGCAACGGTTGGCAATTTACTAATGCTGCTTTAGTATCGTCGAACGCTGTCTGTTCTCGGATTGTCCATTTAAACTTCTTATCTTGACAGAGTAGATCTGATAGGGGTGCTGTCAAGAAAGCTAAATTTGGCACGTACTCACGTAGCCAATTGCATAGGCCTAAGAATGACTGAATGTCTCTTCTATTTTTCGGCACAGTATGCTTATCGATTTTGATTTTGTGCATCTCTAGAGGGTGTACTTCTCCTCCTCGGATACGATGACCTAAATAGTCTAACTCAGTCCTGAGTATTTGACATTTCTTGCCACTGACTTTTAGGTTGTGCTGTGCTAGCCTTTCAAAAACTAGTCTTAGATGATGAAGGTGTTCATCTACAGTCTTGCTGTATATAATAATGTCGTCGAGGTAAACTATGACGAACTTTTGAATGTATCCTATCAATACTTCAGTCGTCATAAGTTTTTGGAACGTACTTGGTGCGTTCTTCAGCCCAAACGGCATAACGTTAAACTGGTACATGGCACCGTCAGGAGTATTGAAAGCGGTATATTGCTTACTCATATGGTCCATCGGTATTTGCCAGTACCCTTTTTTCAAGTCTAAGACTGAAAAGAACTGAGACGTCGAGATGTCTTTGAGTGCATCTGTTACCCTCGGTAAACTCGATGACTCATCTGTGCTGATTTCGTTGATCAAACGATAATCAACACAGAATCTCGGCTCTTTGTCTGCTCTTTCTATAATCACTGGGGGTGATGAATATGCGGATGTCGTGGGTTCTATGACTCCTTTGGCAAGCATTTCATCCAGCTGATTATAAAAAATTTCCTTTTTTCTAGGATTCATGGGATAACAGCGTTTGTTAATCACCTTATTCTCTCTAAGAGTGATTTTATGCATCGTCGTTCTTGTTGTCGGTTGTACCAGTCCTACTTGAAAGACATCTTGGTACTCGTGTACAAGATCTCGTAACTCTGCATTATCTGCTGTTATTTCAGGAAGTTCTACGTCATGATTCAAGACGTTTTGGATCGTATTCCAGTATAAAGTCTGCCTTTTTTCCTGTCCTACTGATATGCTCTTTCGAGCGTAGTCCAGGACAACTCGTTCGTTCTCCAGGAATGGACTTCCAAGGATCATGTCGGAGTCGAGGCCTTCTATTATGAGAAAGTCTACCTCATACTCGAATTGACCTAACGCTATCTTCATTGTAGTCGTTCCTATGACTTGTGCAATGCTGTCATTGCAGGCTAATTGCACTTGTAACACCGATGCCGTGTTTATGTTGTCGATGGGTATTCGATCCGAGACTAAATTAAATTCAGCTCCGGAATCGAATAAGGCACGCATAGTATGACCTTTCGTCGTGATCGTAACCACAGGATTATTCGCTGAACCCGTAGAATTCAGTTTTATCACTGTTGGTTGTTTTATATCTTTCTCGTTGATGCTTGGTGTAGATTCTTGAGGCTGTTGCTCATTTGTAGAATCTTGAATTGGTGCAGGTGATCCATGAGTCTCTTGCTCATTTGTGGTATCAGCTGCAGTAATTAAGTCTTGGCTTAATTTTTGTTCTTCACTCTCAATCACGCTCGTGATCGGTCTTAGTAAAGTAGAAGGAGACAGGCATTGTTGTGTGATATCTTTGGGTACTTCGTCGTCAAGCAGAGATTCGAAGCTGCTGGTTACATCATTTGTTCCAAATAACGCGTTTTGCTCAGGCCGGAGATGCATTGACCAGGTTTCTGCTCCATCTTTGTCGTTATCAGCACGTGCGGTTCGGGTATTCTGGTCCATGGCGCCATGGCCGTACCCATCTTGTGAACTATCATGCGTAACGTGATGCGAGTCAGAGGTTGATCGGTAGTTACCGGGTAAGTCGTCGCAATTTATAAGGTCCATAACGTAACGAGGGTCGATTTCTTCTGGCTTCAACGGTTCCTCCAAGTCTATCAACACGCCGTCGTCTAATGGTGCATCAATAAGTGATATAAGATCACAGGACACTGCGTGTTGCAGTTCTGGCATCGTTGTTATTTGCGACGTTGTATCTGTACAAACGTCTTCAATATCAGAATCGATGGATATTAGATCGAAACTGATTGTTTGCGTAGCGGCTGTGTTTGATTTTGCTTGAAAAGACCGCTCCAGTAAGGTGTCGGGGCCGACACTTACTTCGGCGTCTTGTCGTTGCTGGTGCCGGCCCCTCGAAAGTTTTCCGAGTCCGGTCTTGCAGGTTTCTTGCGCTTATGGCGCGGTGGTCTCGTCGGTGGCTCCAGTTCGGAGATCGTTGACGATGATGATTTGGGCGCATTCGGAGTCGCGTTTGTCTGGTGTTGACATACTACGTTTATTTTCGCAGGTTGCTTCTCGTTCGGATGCTCTCTTTGTTGATTTCGCTGTTGCGTTGGACAATCTTTATCCCAGTGTCTGCCGCTGCATAATCGACACGGCGGGAGATCGTCGTTTCTTCTTCTGTTGTAGTTTACAGGTTTCTGATTGTTATTCAAAGGAAATCTGCTGTTCAAAGTAACATTCGATTGCCTTTGATTAGTGTTGAATGGCTGGTTTAATGGTCGCTGATCATTACCAGTACGGAATCCTGACCTGGAATCGGCCATTGGATTGTTTCTTGTGGGTTGGTTCAGGGATGCCATGTTGTAGTTTTTGTTCGGTGGTACCGAATCTACAACAATTTTATTTGTTGAATATCGCTCCTGTCTTGATCTATCCTCGTCAATGATATCCCTTTCTACTGTTCTAGCTAACGTAGTTAACCGTTCTAAGCTAGTCAAAGGGATACCTCGTAGTCTCGACCTGATCTCAGGTCTCAACTGAGTTATCAACACAGGGACAAATTGTTGAATCATGCCTGCTGGATTAATCCTGGTAAACAGTGCATGTTTTCTCAAAATAAAAGTTTCCACAGATTCCGTCACTTTTTGCGACGTTCCGTATAAATCTGCTTGTAGTGTTGCTAGATTTTCAACATTTTGAAATCTTTCAAGAAACTTGGATGTAAAGTCATCGTAATGCTTTACATAAGGTTTATACGGCTCAAACCATTTCTTGGCGATGCCGTTTAATCGCTCTATTACGTAGAAAATTCGGTCTCGTTCTGAGACGTTATTCTCTGCAAACCAACAATTCATTTCGTGAAGAAATTCCTCTGGATCTTCATAATCCAATCCAGAAAAGTTGGCTCTGAGTATCGACTTTGAAGAGCTTTGGGATTGCCTCGCTAATTGTTGCGTTAAAGCAGTTAAGGCTTTGGCGGTCTCAAGCTGTGCAAGGTATGCCAAATCTTGAGACGGCAAATTATTTGAGATTTGAGGCACTCTCATGCCTCTAGGTGTCGTTCCATGTGCTGCGCTCCGCTCCGGGCTCCCGCATTGAAGATGGTTTTTTGTTTCAAAAATCGAAACGTTGTGGGTGCGATAAGGTTCATGGAAGTTATCGCTATCCATATGTTTGAAAGTCAAATTGCGCTCTGCATATTTGTCACTTTCCATATTGCCACATTTTTCGAATGTCGATGAAAATGCTGGGTCGAGGTTCGAATCCTCGGCAGGGATGCCATATCGGGCACGGGACGGCCCTCTTATTTCGGTCTCGACTAATTCGTCCTGGTTTAGCACATTTGCAATACTGCCATGGCTATTAACGAATTGTTCTGGGCCAAAATAACCTGTCTCGCTTAGTGTTCTGTAATGGAACTCAGAAGGCGTGGTAGGCTGAGAGTCATCCGAACTCGGTGTGGAATGCAGGTACAATGGAATATTTTCGGGGTTAAAACGTCCTGTAGGCGCATCGCGTCGAATCTCTTGGTCCAAAGGTCGTGAACCAGGGATTGTCGCTAAGGGGATGTTGGGCATTGAAGAAAACACGGGAAGAATCGTGGTCGAAACGTCGTAACGTGTCGCGTTTTCGATTTCGACGAAGTCTACGTTTGGTCTGCTGCTGGACCGAACGTCATGTGTCGCAGGGTAACTGAAGAAGATGCGATTTGGATCATCTAGATTCATCAAATCGTTTTCATTCATCTGTGAAGAAGCAAATGGGGCACCAGCAGGTGGTGCCGGAGAGGACCCACCATAACCACCCGACCCGGCTGAAGGCCAAGCCGCCTCACCTTTCTTGCTGTTTAATAAGGGCACTTTGTTTTGAGACATGCTCTTAAATTTTGAAAAAAGATGAAATTGTTTTGTTTTGCCAAAATTAAAAATGGGACAATTTAAAACAAAGGACGCGTTTGGAGGTGAGCTGAGATGCTCAACGTGTCTTTGTATCAAAAAGAAATGGGGGTTGCTAATTATCAATGGAAATTTAATTAGCTTTTTTGTTGCAACTTTTCGAAAATTTTTTGAGATTTTTTTGTCGGGCAGTGTATCCGAAAGTCAATCAAAAATTGTCGATTTGTCGGTAACTTGTGGTTCGGAAAAGAGACGCAAATTTGGTAATCGTTTTCGATACGTTTCCGAAATTTTTGTCTTTTCCGTTTCGCGGATTTTTGTTGCCGTGAGAGAGGGACGGGGAAATGTCTTTTGGGGGGAAATGTTTATTTTTCTCACGTTTTTGAAAGCCAAAAAACGATGTTTTCTGTTTCTTTAATTTGGAAGAAAAATCGAGCGTGACCCGTCCTAGAAAAAGAATTTTTTATATAGGACTGTGGTCGATTTTTCTTTTTTCAAGGCTTTCCAAAAGCCTCTAGATTAATACCTGGGAGTAATAGGAAAACTCCAATCAAATTAGAAACGATTTCGCGGAATTTATGTCGGTGATCCGTAATTGCAACCCCAGTTCGTGTATACAATTACGAATAACACCCGACTTTCGAACTGTAGTGTCTGAGGGCCTGGTAGTTTTGAAACTTACCTCAGGTGTTCGTAAGCAGATACTACCTGTCCTTATTTCACTCTAGTTTATACCTAGGGAAACCTCAGACACCGCATTTACTCCGGAAATTTGCTTTCGCTTTAAGGCTTCTTGAATTTTTGGCTTTTCACTATCTTTGTGCACGTGATAGCTACTAAACGCCCAAAAATTCCGTATATAATGTTTTAAGTTTATTGATTCTTCTACGAAGGTCTGGAAGTTCTAATGCTGCCTTCGAAAAGATCGTCGCGGTTGCGGGGATGGTCTGGTCTTGAAAATTCTGTGCAGAATCTGCGAGGAATTGTCCTAAATCCAGCAGAATTTTCGGAAATCTTGATAGGAAATCGCAGAAAAAGTGTTCTGCCGTAAAAACAGCAGCTTTTAATGCGAATTTCCACGTTTCTTTCTTCTTTCTTCACAACTGATGTCTTCAGTCTTCTTTTTCTTCTTCCTAATTGTCTTCTTCCTAGCCAAGTCGAATACTGAACTCTGACTCGATTTTGTCCTCCTTTTATAGATTTGCTAACTTCGTTAGTAAGCGCCTCCTCTTTTTTCCTAGTGTTCAGAATAACCAATCAGCGTTTAGCCGAAATTGCTGTGAAATTTCTCAATGCTTTTCTTATGGGAAATTTTGTTTTTCGAATTCCAGAGGTTTTACTCGCTCGATTGGCGAGATTTTTTCTGGAATCGGTAGGGACGAGTTTGCAGAATCATCCTGTAGCATTGGGAATATAAAACTCTTTGTTATATTCACAATATCTCTGATGAATTTCGAGTTTTGTTTAGCTGGCTCACTTTCTGATTGGACGAGCGGCTTCGCAGGCTCCTCCCCTCTGCCGAGTGCAATATATTTTGTCCTTGTATGCTGGTCTCTCGTGTACTAGTTGATTTTTGTTGTTTTCTTTCTTGATTCTTTATTAATCTTATCCATGTGGTTGGAACATTTATAGCATGGTCTCGCTTATTAAGCTGTCCCGCTTTTTCAATTTCTAGGGCCTGTCTTATGACGCGTACCTTGTAGTTCTGTACTGGTTCTATTTCTTTTGTTTTTTCGAAGTCGATGGTATGTCCGGTTGTTTGGTGATGTTGAAATAGGGCTGAGGTTGTCTGTTTGTTTTTGAGGCTATTTTTATGTTCTTGGATTCTTGCTGATATGCGCCTGTTTGTTTGTCCTATATAGGTTTGATGGCAATCTGCACATGGAATGCTGTAAACGCCGTGATTTTCAAGGTTGGTCTTGTCTTTGAGATTTCCCAGGATATTGGCTATTGTTTTTTGTGGTTTAAATATGGGCTGTATGTTGTGTTTTCTTAAGATTCTTTCGATTCTGTCTGTTATTCCTTTTATGTATGGTATTATGGCTTTGGTCCTTGTTTGATCTTGGTCCTTGGTCTTTATAGTAGTCTTCTCTTGTCTTTTTATGGCTTTCTTTATATCTGATTGTGAGTGATCCGTGAAAACCTACGATATAACATTTTACACCTTTACGGGGAGGAGACCTTTTTAAATGTTAAACGTTTCGAGAAACTGAGATCCAAGAAATCAGCCCTCCTCTGCGAGATAACTTTCTTAATAAGATGCCGCAACAACACTCTAGAACCAACTTACACCAAACTTTCGTACCACCCACAGACAAGAAGAATTATTTCATTCCTTAAGACCGCTGGAAAAGCTCTCCTTCGAGAACAAATTCGAGAAAAACGAAGAATTCTATCAAGGACTGAAATAGGCTGTATGTAGTACAATCTGCCGAGTGCGATATATTTGGTTCTTGTATACTGATTGTTGATGTATTGGTTGATCTTTGTTGTGTTTCTTGATTTTTTTACAAATGTTTTCCATGTTGTTGGAATATGTATAGCATCGTTTCGTTTATTCAGCTGTCCCGCTTTTTCGATTTCTTGGGCCTCTCTTATGACGCGTATCTTCTAGTTCTGTACTGGTGCTATTTCTTTTGCATTTTCAAAATCGATGGTATGTCCGGTGGTTTGGTGATGTTGAAATAGAGCTGAGGTTGTTTGTTTGCTTCTGATGCTATTTTTGGGTTCCTAAATTCATCATCATTCAACATCTGATCAAAATGATCAAAAACATTCACCTCGAAAAAAATGACATCTTAGCAAGCCTGGATATAAAATCGCTATATTCAAGCATACCACTGGATGAGACTTTGGACAAAATCGCCATGAACGAAGATTTTTCAGCCTACACAGTTGAACTTTTTATGCTATATTTCGAACAAGAGGCACTGCAAAAGGCATTCTTAAAACCGAAATATGGCCACATGAAAAAGAACACCTGGACGATTTCCTCATATACCTGAACAATATCCGCCACAGAATAAAATTCACACTAGAAATTGAGCAAGAAAAGAAACTTCTCTTTTTGGACCTGTTATTAACTAGAAAACCCAACACCCTAGGTTTTAGCATATATCAGAAACTCACACATACTGACCGATATCTCGATGCAGAGTGACATCATCATTCCTCTCAAAAGCAGGCAGTAGCTAACACACTAGTATCAAGATCCCTCCGTCTAACAGAACTAGATACAAAACAATAGGAAATAAGACACATTTCGACAGCTCTAGAATGGAATGGTTTCTCACAATCAGACATAAAGAAAGCCATAAAAAGACAAGAAAAAACACAATAAAAACCAAAGCCCGAGATCAAACAAGAAACAAAGCCATAATCCCATATATAAAAGGAATAACGGACAAAATCGGAAGAGTCTTAAGAAAGCATGACAAACATCCCATATTTGAACCACAAAAAACATTAGCCAACATCCTAGGAAATCCCCAAGATAAGACCAACCTTGAAAATCATGGCGTTTACAGCATTCCATGTGCAGATTGCCAGCAAACATATACAGGATAAAGAAACAGGCGCATATCAGCAAGAATTCAAGAATACAAAAATAGCATCAAAAACAAACAAACAACCTCAGCTCTATTTCAACATCACCAAACCACCGGACATACCATCGATTTTGAAAAAGCTAAAGAAATAGCACCAGTACAGAACTACAAGGTACGAGTCATAAAAGAGGCTCTAGAAATCGAAAAAGCGGGACAGCTCAATAAACGAGACGATGCAATACGTATTGCAACAACATGGAAAACATTAATAAAAAATCAAGAAATAAAACAACAAAGATCAACCAATACACCAAAAACCAGCATACAAGAACCAAATATATAACACTCGGCAGAGGGGAGGAGCCTGCAAAGCCGCTCGTTCAATCAGAAAGGGAGCCAGCTAAATAAAACTCGAAATTCATCAGAGGCCACCATCAGTTCTGAGCCAGTAACGAGACGAACTGCACTTGAAAATGCCAAATGAGATTTTGGCGAAACGTCGTGAAAACGATTTTTTGAACGAACGGATTAAAACCCGGAATAACCAAACCCATTCATTCCACCATCCGTGAAAACCTAAGATATAACATATATATATATATATATATATATATATATATATATATATATATATATATATATATATATATATATATATCCGATTTTTGTAGACGCGATCTCCCGATTTTTATATTAGATTAATTGGCCCACACTGGCATCAGCGAAAACACTTCAATCATTGTAAGTGAGTTTTAGACTCAAACCATCACATTTGCCTGATGACATTGTGACTTTTTTTGTTCTTGAAGCTCATGTCGCCACTGCGATGACTATTTTAAACTTCGATCATACTCTAGATATAAACAACAATAGATTTGTCTGAAGGCTATTTATGGTCGGTGTGGGAGACGCTTTTTTGATGACAGACATAAACATATTTACTTATCTTGTATTTCAGTTTAATTGCTTGTCGTGAGTTTTTTCGGTGTTTTTAAGTGTTAGAAATTACTATAAATGCGAAGTTTACAATTAATATTAACAAAAAGAGGATTTAAAAACTTATTTTTATCGATAAATATTGTTAGATTGTTTACATATTGATTCATACTTTGTTTTCAGAATTGACGTACCCAGGGGTATGTTCGAAGGACGTACCGATGATACTCGTTTAAATAATGCAATTAGAAAAGGATAACATAAAATCGGCATGTCTGTACCAAGAAATTAAATATCTACTGTTTATCAACACTTTTTGAAATATAAATAAAAATATTATTACGTTATTCAGCGTTCAAACAACCGGGCCCTAGTTCTGACGTTATGCTACTTCTACAGGGGTATGTTCGAAGATTTTAAAACTAAGATATAAAAATAATAGGGGATATTATTTCAGTAGATTAATATGTGCTCAAAAAAAAAATAAAAACAACACTATGCATTAGCAATCACCTAACAAATGTTTAAATGCATTGTATATTAAAAACGAAGCTTTTTTGCGAATTTGAAAAATTTTTACTTAAATTTTGTCTCTATTTAGTTAAGATAAATCGACTATAATAAACGCTTTCGATAACGTCCTTGATGTAGTAGTTATTTATCTATAAAAGCACCTAAAAAATCTAGAGCGACACCTAGATAGTGTTAAAAAACATCGAGGTCAGATAAATAAATGTTAGTCATTAAAATTATTAAATATATTATAATACATTTAAACAAAAAACATATGTTTTTGTTATTACGAAACTGCTTAGGTAACTGACTATATACAGGGTAATTTTTTTTTGAAATAAATTTGGAAACAAAATGGCTAACTATTTTACAAAAAAATTCTCAAACTTATCAGATTATTATTTTTATATCAAACCCACATTTTAGTTTTAAGATAACTGAATCTTATGGGATTTGCTAGTAAGATTTGAAAAATAAAATAATCTTTTTAGAAGTTTAATTAAAATAAATTACTTAAACCATTGTATCGTTATTTTTTCGAATTGTTTACTTATTTCGTTCATAATCGCATACAATCATAGAATATTTGGAAAAAATAGTCATTTAAACTCTAAATTTGAACTTGATCTTATTTAAACGTTTTGTGGACCATTATTTAATGGCAATCCCTAATGACAAAATAAATTACAATATAATGATTTCCATAGCAGATTAAAATTTACATTCGAATCTGAGATAAACGTGAAAATAAACTTTCTAAAGTTTTGTAATACGCAAAAATGATAAAATTCCAATGCAATGTTATACCACACCAACCTGTTCGTGAAGATACCTTAACAATTTTTCAACTATTCCAAAAACAAAAGAATAAGTGTAAAAATTAGTTTAATTGACAGAGCCATTTAATTAATGTCCCACACCTTAAGACACTTGACTCTAAGGAAAGTTAAAGAAACCCTTACACAAAACTATTGCAATAATAACTAGGCGAGAGTCCTTCAGGATAGGTCGACATCCAGTACCGACAATGGCAAGTTCTATTATCCTACATTAATGTAATACGCTCTTTCAAGCATATGCCCCGCGTGGTGGCAACTTGTTGCGACCAGTTTACTGCCAGTATAAAGATTTGTGTTGCGCGTAGTTGATGTACCCTACAAAATTAAAATTTTGTGGATGATTTCTGGAATTCAGGAAAACAATTGAAAACCAGTCAATCCTGGTATGTATAGGCGCCTCAAATGGCTATTGAAAAATATATTTGGAATCAACCTTTGTATATTCGCTTTTGTCTATAATCGAACATAGGGGAATGTGGGGTAATTGCGAACACTTAAGGGAGAACTGAAATACAATAAAACCAAATGAAGTTACAAGATTTATTTATTGCTTAATATTTACTTAAACCATTGACGAATTATACTAAGACGGCTCATTCTTATGGGAGGATTAGAAGCGCTAAGTATTAAAACTCGGTCATTGATAAATCCGAAAATTTAAATCTTTTATACTTGTTTCTAACAAAAGTATGTATAACACATTAAAATACTGATATAGATATCAGTTATTGACAATATTGTAAATTGCCTTTTATGAATGAGACGGCGTACCAGTTTGGCGTACCATTTAGGAGCGTCAAAATTATAGCACAGGATAGGAATTGTTGATATATTTCTTCTATGCTTAAACTAATCATTCTTATGTTCTCATAATCAACTTAGATAAATTTTCAAAAATAAAATCAAATTTCAACAAAAAAAAACCTCTGGTGTCCGGGATTACCCCACAACTTGGGGGGTAATTACGGATGGTGTATGGGGTAATCACGGACATAGTCTAATTGGCACAGAAATCACAGATAAATCCCCTTGATGTGCTTGCACCACTCGTACAATTTTCGTGTTCCCACAATTTACATTTGATGCACATTATCCAATCTTCTGTGATTGGTTCTTCATACTTTTCATTACAAATAAGACAATAATACCCTTCATCAACCTTTGTAGCTCTTTTGTTGACTTTCTTTTTCTTGTGCTGTACGTTCCTATCTTTAGCCTTCATATCATCTTCAAATGCTTTTAGATTCTTCATACCTTTCTTTCTTTCAGTGGTTCGTACAGACTTATCATTTTCTTTTGCCTCTTCTTTATTTTTCTTCCTTTGTTCCTTTTCTTTTAAAGCGTCTTTCATAGGGGTACTAGTAATTATAATTGAATGTTTCTTTCTGGAACATTGCCTACCTTTCTGTTGTGGCAGTTGGGGAACATTAACAACATCTTGAAGTGGAATTGATTTGTCCAACACAAGTAAAGGTGTTACTGATCGCTGCTGCACAACTGATTATGGAACTACTTGTGCATTAGGTGACACTACTCTCTACATGGATAGTGTCGGTGCAATCTGGGTATCAGGTGTTACTGCTCGTTGCACAGATGGTGTCGGTGCTATCTGGGCATCAGATGTTACTGCTCTTTGCATATTTGATGTCGATGCTGTCTGCACATCAGGTTATGTCGAATCAAAGAAATGTTCGTCAAATTTTGTTGTAACTAATGGCCAAATACCAGATGCCCGAAAATCATTTGCAGCTTTTTCTATATTGCTGATTCGATTAAAAGCTTTAGTAAAAAGCTCGACAACTTCATACTGTGTAATTTTTCGGCCTATATTTGAAGCCATATATAAGTCACATTCTCTGTTGTATGCAGTTTTGAGCGGTCCAAAATATGTCCAGCGGTTGCAAACGATGTGACTTATGTGGTGGAAGAGATAACAGTATTATTCCATTCTGGCGACAAAGCAGGTAGCAAGCCAGGCTAATATGACTTCCATGGTTGTCTAAAATAAGAAGAATAGGTTCTTCAACAGTTAGTTTAGCGTAAGAGATAAAATGATGTAACCAATTTATGAATATGTTTTCATTTATCCAACCCGAATCGCTCACGGCTGCAACCATATCAGCATTGTCTCCATGCAATAGACGAATATTCATTCGCTTCCTCTTGAAAATAAAAAATGGAGGGACATATTTTCCTGAAGCACTGAATGCGCAAACAATTGTTGTTGTGCCTCTTTCACCACTTGTAGCCATGCCGACTTGTTTCTGGCCTTTCGGAGCTAGAATTCTAGAATTTTTCTGGACGTTAGAAATGCCGGTCTCGTTAACATTGTAAATGCGATTGGCATCAAACTGATATTTCATTTGTAAGGCTTCCAAGTTATCGAAAAAGATTCTCACTTCTGTTTCATTAAACGCTGTAATTCTATTAATAGAAGGGGATTCAGGTTTGCGGAGAGAAATGTTGGGATGCCTTTTCGAAATCCGTAAAACCAGTCCTTTCCCACCATTTGTGATGTTTGGTCAAAATTATGCTTTAACTGATTTACTTCAGCAAATTTGAAACCTATTTTCCTCACCATCTCTATAGTTAAGCCATAAAATAGTTTACTGCATTTTAAAATGTGTTCTTCTAAAAATATAGCCTTTCTTCCACTTTTTGGGGTCTTTATAATTTGCGTATTAAGATGGTCATGTATAGTGCTTTTTAGTATAGAGTAAACGATAGCTGCTTTTCCTAATGAAAGTTTTTTGTTCTTGACGTCCTGAATAGCTTTTCGTAAATGTTCTAATTTGTCTCCGTTTTTCTTTGGTAATTTCGAGGCATCTGAAATAAAAAAAGTTTTAGGTAGGTTTATAAAAAATTATTTGAGTAGGTTTATAAAAAGTCTATATAACTCGGTATTCGGCCTATAATAACCCATATAGGGGTAATTACGGATGTCTGTGATTACCCCACACAAATCGTCCGCCATTACCCGACTCACAAAGAAACGAAAAACTATATATTTATTTGAGGTTAGAATATCGTAATGCACTTGGCGATTACTTACAAACGTTGCTTAATTAGACGTGAGTTCACTTAAAAAAAAACGTGAATCCTATGTTTAGCTTGAAATAATTTACACGTATTCAATTTTACTACAAAATAAGATGAAAATGTTGAAAAATAATCGACTTAACTTACCTTGTACGGCGAACGCGACCTCACCTCACCATTCACTGTTCGGCACTGCATTCGGGCGCGACTCGCGATTGTGGTGGTTAAAATATCTGCTATCTTTTTCTAACATAGCTATACTGGTGTGTCCGCCATTACCCGCCGTGCGGGATTCCCCCACTCTTCCCTACTTTTTGTTCCGTTTCCTACAATACCAACCACAACATTTTCCTCCAGTACCGGCCATTCTTTAAATTCATTTTTAATGGGTTTAATTTGCTTACAGATACACAAAAATGTCAGGTGATATAAATGATGGTGAGACAAAGCAAAAGATGGGCACCTGAGATCCTGCAGATGTAATGAAATGAGTGCACGTCAAGCTCTATATGGCTGTCAGATACCATAAACTACATTAAATAACAGAGTTAGTGCTATTTAAAATAATAAAGAGATGTCTATTGAGCAAGTTATGGCTCGTTTTCATAATACTTTTTCACCTAAACACGACGAAATATTGGCAGCACATGTTAAAAAATTGACAAACAGGCTAATGCCTTTAAACAGACAGGAATTTCTACGTCTAGCTTTCCAATTGGCCGAGAAGTTAAAATTACCTCCACAGTTCAATAAAGAGTAAAGATCTACAGGAAAAAACTACTATTATTCTTGTGACTTATCATTGCGGACTGCTGAATCAACGAGTTTAATGATAGCAGTAGGATTTAACATACCCTAGGTTGAGCGATTCTTTGAAGGTCTTAAGACTTTGATACAGAGGTTTAATTTCACTGGCGTCAGCATTGTCCCGAAACATGCTGGAACAAGTTGGAAAACTTACTTCCGCAGAACATGAAAAGAATGTGACTGTGCTTTTGCAATGAGCCCTGGAGATTAGATCGTATCACTTTATTTCATATTTCCACGATCCTGAATAAACGAAAGACTTACGATTAATGGTCCAAGTGAGAGTGTAGGTGAAGCTCAGCCAAACGGCAAGATGCATACTGAATTATTTTTGAAATGGATGCATCAATTTGAAAAATTCTAATTGTAAACCCAAAATCCAATTATCTTGATTCTTGACAGACACGCCAGTTATAAAGACTTATATGTCATTGAATTTGCCAGGAAAATTAATATTTACATGCTGAACACCCCACCTCACACGACTCACAAGCTACTACTACTACGTACGTTCATAAAGCCTTTTAAAAGTGCTCACAATGATGCACGTGACTTGTGTATGAGATCAAATCCTGCAGTAAGAATACGAGATTCAAAAGTTTGTTGCTTCTGCTTTTAATCGAATTTGTCAAATGGATATTGCAGTTAATGGCTTTCGCTGCACAGGCATACATCTCTTTGATAGAAATATCTTTAGTGATTTAGATTTCATTGGTTCAGACATGACCAACGTTTCAAAAAGTCAATCAACATCAGAATCATCGCTTTTATCTTTTCCACCCACACCTTCAACTTCTGCACAATCAATTCTACCAAATTCTAGCTCTCAGCAGCTAGAAGTGACATCTTTATCTTCTTGATAATTTAGATCTCCAACTGCTGCCTCCGATTCTGTATCCCAAAGTACATCTTCTAAGCAATCCGAGATTCAAACTGCTGCTGCTGATGCCAAACCTCAAATTGCCTCTTCTCAGCAATCCGAATCTCAAACTGTCGCTACTGACGCCGAACCTCAAATTGCCCCTTTTTAGCAATCCGAATCTCAAACAGAAGCTGTCATTGATCAATCCACTCATAACTTTAAAGCTGCAGTTACTGAACTCTCACCGGTTCCTGATGCTTCGAAAATAAGAGCTAGCGTTGGAAGAGAAAAGAGCAGATACAAGAAGTGTTGAATCAGCTAAGCGAGAAAATAGTTTCCTTTCAGGAAAAGTTGTCAATAAGAAAAGTAAGAGTTTGGTTTCAGGAAAAGATGTCAATAAAAAAGGTAAGAGTTTGTTGTCAATAGGAGATATCTGCAAGAAAGCTAAGAAAAATAAAAACAAAAACCTTACTCCTCCTCGCAGACTGATCGAAGAAGAGACAATTTGTCCTTTGTGCCTTAAATCACATGAAGAGGATTGGATACAATGTCGGAACTGCATGATTTGGGTCATGTGCAAATTAATCAGAGCTATCAAATTAGTATATTGGATGATATAAATTGTTACACATTTACCGACTGATATTGGAGGCCAATTTTTTAATGTCTAATTTTTTCTAGTCTTCAAATTGAAAAAATAAACTTGATTATTTCTAAACATGCCGGTAGTTTATTATTTTTACTGATAGCACAAGAGTTCCCTTACACATACCAGAATATATTGATCATATAACCTTAGGTATTTCGATTTTTTCGTTGATAAACCTTAGGGTGACGGTGCTGGGGGACTCTCCTATATCAAAGAAATGATTTTAAAAAAAGGACATATAAACATTTCAACAAACTAATAATCAAAAATAAAGATAATTCGCAACAGGAAAAACAAAAACGATACACAGCATTATCTTTTACAACAGAACTTCCAGAAAAATTAAAATATATTCTTAAAAAACACAATATTATTACATGCCACAAAACTAAACTCAATCTCTACCAAATTAAAAAGCACATCTCCAACTATGAAAATTGCAATATTGTGTATTCTGTTTCGTGTGCAAACTGCCCTACTTTAGCATTGACACGGCAAGAAAAGAATGAAAAGCACTCTTTTCAAAGATCCCAAAATAGTTGATAGGAACAGAAATTAATAATAAAGGAAATGATAGCTATTAAAAAATAAAATCTATAATAATATAATTTAGGCGCAGTATATCCCCTTAATAACATCAGAAAGTATATACCCCTTAAAAGTAAAAACAAATTTCTTTCATTTTTGTTCATCATGTCCCCAGATACAAAAAGCAAGTCCTTGATAGTTTGATGATATTAGTAATGGTGTTGACGAGATATCAAGGTGCGTAAAATTTGCTAAATATCTTTTTAATAATTAATTTTCTAGTGTATAGGTTATTGTTTTATACATGTATAATAATAATTATAATAAGATTTAATTTTAAGACAATTATTTTTTGAAAATGTTCTAAATAAAAAACGAAACGTCAAAATAAGGAAAAACATATGTTAATGTGGAGCTAATCGGAGGAAAATAAAAAAAATATTTCGGATTTTTCTGGAAAATATTCTTTTAGAATTTATTCCATATAAAGTTTCTACCCTATATATTATCAGTTTAAAAAGTTTAACATATTTGAGTGAGTTATTGTTTTCAAAGGATTTTAAAAAATTAAAAAAGAAAGTAAGATAATACTAGTTACATTTTTTAGTTAAGGTATGGAAGTTTTTTTGGGACTATTTTCTGGAAATCGCGAATAAGCGAACTTAAAATAATAAAAAAATGCATAGTAGTTGTTTATGTACAATATCACTGACTATGAACGGATGAGTTACCAGTAGGTTTAGCTCGAGACAAAATTCTCCAATTTTCTTTTTGGAATTTTCGGCAAGGATTGAAAAATAGAGTTCATTTTCAGTAGCTTATAATTCTGCAACCAGTAATCACAATCTTGAAATGGGTTGGCGTTAAATCAGAAAATTACATTCTTTCCAATTTAATTATTATCGTCAAAAAACTTTTCTCATACTAATAAATTAATTATTCGATTTTGTATTGGATTGGAAATATTTCTAGATTTAAGAAGTTACAATGAAACAATTCCAAGGATTGCATAAAATTTCACTCAGTTTAAATGAGTTTGGAAATTCTTGCTATCATAATTTATCTCAAAACGTCGCACTAACCAGCATTTGGTCTCAAAAACCGGACAAAATTAATAACGTCGTTGTTTTGGACTCTAGACGTGTCAAAATTAATATCCGGGGATTTCTGAGGGCGCTTAGTTGATTTCTGGTATTATTTTACTAATCGCGGGTAAAGGGGGGCTGACTTAGGGTGGAGAGGGGGAGAGGAGTAATATCGAAAAAAGCGTAATAGGTATCGTTTTATATGTTTTTAGGTGATATCATTTCATATTTGGCATTATTTACAAATCGGGTGAAGAGGCGTTGACTTAGGGTGGGGAGGGGGAGGGGAGTAATATTAAAAAAACGTAATAGGTATCGTTTTATATGTTGACTTAGGGTAATTGTACGTTTTCTCATAAAAAAGTCTATCTTTTACAAAGTTTGACATTCTAAAGTTTTCTACCGACTTTATTAATGGTTGTCAAATAAAAAATTTGAACATATTTTGACAAAAACCGCTTGCGATCAAAATTGGGTTAAATGGATAACATTTCATGGTAGATGAAGTACCAGTTGCCCCATTGCACACCTTGGCATCTACCATGGTTGGGAGCAAAACATGACGCACGATGATAATTTCATTTGACTTTTCTCTTTTGGTCTTCAGCAGATGATTTGCTTGGTCTTCGACATACTTTATTTCTTCCTTCGTAATATCCACAGCTTCTTGGAGAAATCGAATGCGGATTGACCGGCAAAATCGAGTGGATGATGGTGTCGGATTTCGCAATAACATTTTTATGCTATCCCCAATATGTGACTTGCAGTCTTAACGCCACCAATGAGGTTTGGAATATGTTCGAGTCATCGTTCGAGCTATCTGAAAACTTTTGTTAATAAGGAATTTGATGAGAACCATCACAGCCCCATTTTGTTATAAGTTCTAGGTTCTCTAATTTTTCTGCATCGCAGATTTGAAGAACATCCTCAAGATAAAGACAAGTCTCTTTACTGTGTTATCAAGTGGGTCCTGAAGCACAACTTCAACACTCGTCTCAGTAACTCGGATTGACACTGGTTTTGGATAGCAGAGTTTCTTTGCTTCTCTAATTAGAGTAATAATATTGGAATCGTCTAACAACTCCCACTGCCTCCTTGTAAAGTCACATTTAACAAAGATTTGCAAAGGTTGCTCAGGTGTGCAATTTTTTACTTCCGGTTTCTGTGCAGTATTTATTATTTTTCCAGTAACGTTTGGCTTTTGTTGGTGTTGAAGTTGCATCTATTATAAGTTTATAGGCCGCGGCATTTCCAGATATTCGTTGACTTACGCTGGCTGCAAAGGTAAGCTCATCAACAGGTACCTGTTCGTGGAATTTTTTTGTATTTCGTCGATCGTATTACTACGATCATGTTATTCTTGGAAATGCTTCCTTGGGCATCCCGTAGAATTCGTGGCCCAGTTATGTACTGGTATTGATGTATTAAGCCATTTCTCGTTTTTCTTTTCAAATTTTCTTTCTTCAATATAGTTAGATGATATCCATCTCTTCTTCAAATCACTATTAAAATGTTTTAAATCGTGATATGAGATATGGTACTCGTTTTGGGGACATTTCATCATTTCGCGGAGCTTATGTTCCATAAATGATAGCTTATCGTCAAGTGTTCTGGATGTGCATTTTGATGTCAAATCTGTATCTATAAGAACAAAAAATATGTAAGTAAAAAATAACCCAAATTATTGCAAAAAAGAACAGTGGAACTCAAAGCGGTTTTTTTAAGAAGTGGAAACATGTGGAAAATGTTTTGACTGTTATGATATGGCTAAGGTCTATAGTTTATTATAAAAAAAGAATTGTAGCCCGACTTAGCTCGGAACATTTTCAAAAACACTAATTAGTTAAAAAAAAATAGAAAATTTTCTTGCATATTGTTTTCGGTCCATAAAAATACTAAACAGGCATTATATTTTTAAATAATATATATTAAAATTAAACACATACCTTGTTTTTCAGATTCCATCACAAATTTTTTTTTTTTTTTAATAATTACTCTACAAAATACCAAACATCAAACACAAGTCTAAAAAAAATCTATCAAGAACGAATGCATGCGTATTTAACGAAGCTTAGATTGCAATTAACTGTGCGGAGCATAGCGGCGGGGAGGGGTCACTTTATCATAATTTTATGATAGAGCGGTTACTCAGGTATACAAAAAAAATAATTTCGATGATTACTTGTATTTCTCCTTTTTGTCCGGTTTTTGAGGTCAAATGCTCGTTAGTGCGTCGTCTACTTTTTATCTTCTCTAACCATTGCATCACTGATTTTTTGATTTTTAATTTGAAAAATTTCCATAAAAAATACCAACATTTTTGACAATGATATGACCCATCAAAAATAATTATTAATAACAAAAAAGTTACTCGACCGTGACAGGACTCGAACCTGCAATCTTCGGATCCGAAGTCCGACGCCTTATCCATTAGGCCACACGGTCTGTATAGAATTTGTTTTCGACAACATACTTTAGTTTAGTGATAGTTATGCTTATTAAACATAGATGGCAGACATTCATACAACCAGAAATACACGATTGCTACGTACAAAGGTTCAAATAATTATAATCAATACTTAGTCAATAATATAATTAATAAACAATATAGGATTTTGTTTTTCATATTATACATCTTGATAGGTAATATTTTAAAGAATTGCCAATTTCTTAAAATCTCTTATTTTATCACAAGATTACTTACGTATATTTTGTTAAAAAAACAGGATTAAATATTGTGTTGTGTTTGGGTATTTTACTGGAAGTTGCAAAATAACAAGGTGGAGATCAGAAAACGAGACTTTAAGTGTGCAAAAAATATTTTTTAGGAAAATTATGCAAGACCGTAAAAAAAAATTTTGAATTCAGATTACAGGATTCAAAAATAGAGATATGGAGAAATTCAGAGGAAAATTTAACGTTTGTACTCTTTCGAATAGTTACCTAAAAAAGTTTTAATAATTTTAAGCTACTAAAAGAAATTATTTTTAAATAAAAGACAATAATAAATGTATTAATTATAGTACTGAAAATAAAACAATGAAAATATATAGGTATTTATTGAGAGGTTCAAAAGTAAATTACAACAATAATCAAAATTCCCTTGTGCGACCATCAGGGCCGGATTAAGCTTTTGCGAAGCCATAGGTAGGCTTGGTAGGACATGAGCATCTTATGAGATTTACTTGGAGTTCATGTGACGAAAAATTTAATGTAAGATCGCATAATCTACTACTGTAATTAAACATAACAATAACAGTATGAAATGCTTGTTATATTTTTATAATGTGTGGTACATATTGTCGTATAACGAAAATCTTACCGGCATGTTCCAACCGACCCGAGTTAACTTCAAATATGAGACTTATAGTAAGTACGTAGACGTGTATCTAGAGAAAATGCCGGCGGACCCACTGACAAATCCACCGTCCACATATTTTGGGGAGAAAGAAAGTCGGAAAATTAACACAACTATCACACGGACTTCCGTGACTTTTTTAACTCGAACTGATATCTTAAAACATTATATTGTTTTATTTAATTTTTATTACGGTCTTCTTTCTATTCTAATAAACTAGCGTGATCTTAATGATAGGTTCAATGGAAAAAGAACGAGGTTCCATTTTTGTCGGAATTGAGATTGCAGCGCCTTCTGTTGGATAATAACATGAACTAGCAACACACTAAACAGCATTTTAAGGTTCTTTCCTGTTCCCTGTTATCAAACTGTCTTCTGTTATTAACACAATATATCCTTGGTCACTATAAGTTATCGCTTATTTATTTCATAAAATGTATCAAACTTACTGTCCACATCATCGTTGTTAGTGGCAATGAAGAGGATGCCAAGTGATTGTGGTGAGGGATATGAATCAATCAAAAAAAGGAAAATGCACTGAGTGATAAAGCATGTTATGAAGAAGCTCCAACAGGTATGTCTTAAAACAGGTAGACTTTTTAAATGCTTTGATATTCACGATGTTATCGAAGACCAAAGAATACGTAGTAATTCCGAGTAACACTAGTACAAAAGATTTTCAGAACTTATTTCTGTGTTTCTCGTAAAAAGGCGTCGACCTTCAACCGATGATGCAAGTGAATACAATGTGACTTACGCGAATTGAGATGAAGATACCTTCCAAGGCTGCTTCTGTATTTTTAGCCATTCACGGAATCACAGCTAAGAGAGTTCCAAATATACAAAGTTATTGGTTTCAAAGGGTGTAAGCCACAAAGACAGAAGGAGCAAACATTCAAATAGGTCCAGAAAGACGCTAACCATTTATAGTTGGATGAAGCTCTCAACATATTTAAATAGACTTCTATTGAGAATGAAACTCCCCCAGTCAAAGCGGGTATTGTACGAAACTTTCAGGTCACATTTCAACAACAATTTTAATATTTCGTTTGGCTTCCCCAGAAAAGATACCTGATTCGTTTAAATCTGAAAATGCTTCTTTAGCCAATACTTTGTGGAATGCAACAATCAACGAAATTAAACTAGAAACACAAAGCGAGCTAGAGAAACTGCAGGTAGAGCGAAAACATCGTTTCAAGAAAGCAAACAAATTTTGCGAGATCAAGAGAAATTTCAGGAAAAAATCCATGAAGTCGAATATATCCACAGATTTCCAGAAGAATTTAGCCGTGTCTAATGTAACCACCTACGATGTCTATTGAGAGACGCAGCTGAACTTCTATTGTTTCAACATTCGTGTCCTCGCCACAAAGGAACTGATTTTTTATACTTACGACTATAGTGCAGCGCGCAAGGGGTCTGATGAGATTTGCTTCTTCCTTGACCACTTTATCACAGAAATTCTCCCACAAACAATCAGAACACATAAATTTTTGGGACTCATGTCAGCCAGAATAAAAATTATACTGTTCTTCCATTTTTTGTTACGCTGTAGTGAAGGAATTAGATGTTGTGAGGGTTTTCTTTCCCATTAGAGGGTTTTCCTATCGGGAATACAATAAGGACATAAGTATAATTTATCAAAAATTCTATGAAAAAGTGCCTCAAGGATGGCTGTAATTTGTTAGAGTAAATATCCTCATCGCTCACGGTTATATATTGTAAAATGGAATTTTTCAAATTGTGGACGAAATACTTGGCACCTATGTATAAACCGAAATGCCCATTCCCACAAAACCGATTTGGTGTTTAAAGATATCTTCCGATTCATCACAGTATATCCACAATCGCACTTCATTTTTGGAACATTATAAGCATAACGTGTTGTGGATGTCACCAAAGAGGGACAAAAATAATGGAAAGAATCCCACACCAATATAGCAACTTTGTAAATCTTACGAAGGACCCCTGTCTATTCATTTATCAAAATATAGTGACTGGCAAGACCTGAAAAAATTTCTCACTAACAAAAATGTCTAGAGATTTTATACTAATTTGGTCACAGTTAGAGCTGGCGTGGAAACTCGCGATGATGTTTATTTTGATTACGAGGAGGACCATGAATAATGTGGGAATTTTTTCTACATAAATAATAGTTTCCAATTTTTAATAATAATGTAACACCTACTTTCAAACGGTTATTTTAATGTGATAATGTTTTATTCTTTTACTATTAATCTGAATTTTTGGAGTATATATAATTCTAGAATTTTCTGGTAATTTTTATTTTAAACTTTACATCTTTGAAATGAATAAAAAAATTTTTATTGTTACTAAGTTTAAAATAGATTTTTTCATGAAAAATACTCAGAAATAACTCTATAATTGTAAAAATTTAGATTTAGTTCTTCTCAGAATTTCGTAAAAATGGGTCCCCATGGTTTTTCCATTGGACCCTTCAAATAATTATTGTGGCAACATAACAACATGTAATTAATATTGTGCTGACCAAATATAAGGTGATTAAATTGAAACCATTATTGAGAAGTTGGTTTAAATTTTTAATTTTATTGCAGTGTAATTAAATAAGATTTTTTTTTTAATAAAAAAAAATATTTAAAATTTAGAAGTTAAAAGCTAGGCCATCTAATTGTCTAATTTTGTATTAGAAAATTAAGCATACCAATCTAAAAGTCGATGAAAGGAATAATTGCTCTAGAAAATAAACAAATTGTTTCTTTATTGCCCATTTGGTAATATAGCAAATGATTTTTTTTATTTTCGTATTTTTACGATTCACAATTTGGTTGACCATTGTTACACATATCAAGTTAAACCATTTATTTCTTAGACCATTTTTAATATGAGGCCATGTTAATGAACTGAAGGATAAATGGAAAATCAAAAAGGCTCCGAAAGTCACTTTGTTTCTTGTTCTTTGAAGTTAAAAAGACAAAAACGACCTGATAAATTCGAAATAAACAACAAGTAGACTAGTTAGCTGGATTAAATAAAATAAAAATAAACATTTTTAAAATCTAGATACCTCAAAACCAAAGATTATATTAACTAACGCTCTAGTTATAATATGCTTTGCTAAAAGCCTTTCTTTGTGATCATAACAAACGTTTCTGTACAATATGGTGAATGCGCGCTAAATTATATCCAACATTAATGCTCAGAGTGCACTCTAAAATATGTTTGTAAAGTATGTATAATTGTATAAGGCTATATTATTTTGCCATTTTACTTGAAATTGAAAAATAAAATCTAGTTAGTTTCTTTACAAGTCAATTCTTGTTTCATATCAATTTGATTTGTCTTTAATTCCTGTTTCATATCGTCTTGATTTGTATTCAGTGCCATCAATTTATGTTTCATATCATCTCGATTTTTCGGCATATCTTCTTTCAATTATTGTTTCATATCTTCTTGGCTTGTTTTCATGTCTTGTATGATCATCAATATCTGATTTAAACTAGTTTGAAGTTGCTCCTCCATTTTTGCTTTCTGTTTTCTAGTTCCTACTGGCATACAGTTTCAATTAACTTTTTATCTTTTTTTAACGTCTTCTGGATTTTATCCACTTCCAACACCAATTTGTTCCGGATGGCCGGTCTTTAAACACACAGTATTACTTAATAACGTTTTACTATAACTTCAATTTTGATAACTTGTCAAATAATTCAACTTCGACTTCTCAAACCAAAACTGTCCACCCAAGCCGATTTGGACCCTTTATATATCTTTTTCCGGATCTCAGAAGATTCCGCATCTTTCTAGAAGGATTTTCATACTACATGGTATAGTAAAAATAAGAAAAAGGATTAATCTGGCGATTTCTAGACATTCTGTCATAGGCATTCCATGTTAAAAATACGGAAATAGAATTTTTTAAATTATCCAGACCTTCTTTCATAGACGTCTTCTGAGAAAATTAACAAAGGTGAAACTAATTAAATAAATTATGAACTCGTAGGAAATAAACCTGAAACTACAAATTACAAACACAAACTAATACTATCAAATGTGTAACTCTATAAAGTTTGTTGCAATATATATTCAATCGTTTAGCTTGTAGATACTTGAGTGAAAATTAATATTTTCAAAGGAAAGGAACCTTTTATCTGTTAACTGTTTAAACACTGGTGTAATTCTTTAATAAATAAAAGTGTAGATGAAAATTAAATTTAATTAGCCAAAACCAGCGAACTCTGATTAGCGGAAAGCAAGAAAAACGCTATATTTACAAAATCGACTAAATACCTATGTTGAATTAAATATACATCAAAACCTAAGATCCTAATTATACACTTAGAGAGTAAGATACTTATATTCAAGATTATATAACAATTCAGTACCTCAGTTTGCCATAAAAAACACGTAATACTTCTCTGAAAGCAATAAAATAAGAAACTAAATTATTTAAATAGTCTGGGTTAAATCTATCAGATTTCTATAAATTTAATGGCTACCCAAGGAGAAATCCTGAATTTGATTTTCCGAAAAGAAATCAAAATTTCTGTTAAAAAAGATCCGGCCAATAGTAAACCTGGACTAACTGTGCGGATAATGCTAGTCTAGTTTACAATACAACCTTATATCACTGCACCTGGCTCATTTAACGCTGTAAAAAAATAGAAAAAAAATATTCCCGCGTTTTGTAAAAACCGGTATTTTGTCGTCAGCATTTACAAACCGCTTTACATTGTATTTAATTTATCACTTTTTTTAATTATAAAAAAGAATGTTATATTTCTGGCGTTTCATATATTTTAATTTTTTTCAAATTAAAAGAAAAACTTCTTGCTCATTTATCAATGCTTTATTCCCTTTTTATATTAATTAATATTTAAGAGACTACTTAAACTTATTTCTTAATGAAAAAAAAAATATTTAAAAAGAACTGCTATGTTTTATACCACTAAATTTATTAAGAAAACAGTGACTGCAATTTCAACTCACAGAGTCATTTTCAAACTGAATTACAAAGGTAGACTAAGTATTCAATACAGAAACATGAGAAAATTTAACAATAAATAAAAACTACCTGAAAAATTACATTACATACATATTTATGTATGAAACGACTCGTTTCATACATAAATAGCCCCACGAGAGAACTCAGTATGAAACTAAATTCATTCTTCAAACAAATAAGCAACTTTAAACCAAGTCACAGTTTAAATAATTCAGTAGATCTCGTCCAAAAACTAAAAAACATAAAAACCCTAGATAACTCCATACTAGTTTCTTTTGACATAAAAAGCATGTTTTCTAATATTCCAACAGATGAATGTTTTATACTTATCCAAGAAATCTTACAGGAACGAAATATAAATCCAATAGTTACTACTGAAATCTTGTCCTCTTTTGAACTATGTCGATCACAAACCTTTAATAACAAATTTTATTTGCAAAATTCAGGCCTACCAATGGGTTCTCCTCTTAGTCCTCTCCTAGCAGACATTTTCATGTCAAACATAGAAAACAAAATTCCCAATTCCCCTTTAAGCAAAAACCATGTTTAATTTTGGTACAGATATGTGGATGATGTTCTAGCATGTTTTAAAGGCACTATTAGACAGCTTCAAAAATTCTTACAATACATTAATAATTGCCATCCAAAAATTCAATTTACTCTTAAAACTGAAAATAACCATAAAATAAATTTTCTAGATCTCACCATATCTCACCTCAATAATCAGTGTAACTTTAAAATTTTTAGAAAACCAACGTTCACAGGTAATACTATATCTAATGACTCTTTTCATCCCTTACAACACAAAATGGCTGCATACAATTCAATGATACATAGAGCATTCTCTTTGCCTCTCTCTGAAGAAGATCTTCAAGAGGAACTAAATATCATTGAAAGGATTGCAATATCAAACAATTTCTCTCAACAAACCATAAAGAAATTAATAACTAAAAAACAAAAACAACTAGCTTTTAATTCAATATATCCCAAAATAAAAAATGATAAAGATAGTTCATCTTATATATCTTTGTCATACTGTGGTACCCTATCAGAAAACATAGCTAATACTCTTTCCAAACAACATAAAAATAGCCTTTAAATCTCAACACAATCTGTCCACTATCCTTTACAATGCTAAAGATAAAATTAATAAATTTGATAAATCAGGAGTTTATAAGTTAAAATGTTCAGAATGTGATAGCCTGTATATTGAACAAAGTGGTAGAAGCTTTAAAACTCTCTTTTCAAAACACCACCGATAATATAGACTACAAAAAACAGACTCGAGCTTTGCCAACCATTGCTTACAACACAGTCACAACTTTCCTGATTTAAGCAACACTGACATTACATTATTCAACGAAGGGCCAAAAGTTAAATATTCTTGAATCTTTAGAAATATATAAACATAGTAAAAATAAAAATGTAAATTTACTTGATGACCAGACAGAACTTGGGTTTTCCCCGTTATTTGTTGTCGCCAAATAATAATTAGTTCCCAAAATTTAGTACCCCCCCCCTTTTGTAATGATGTAATGTCTCAGGTAGTTTTTATTTATTGTTAAATTTTCTCATGTTTCTGTATTGAATACATAGTCTACCTTTGTAATTCAGTTTGAAAATGACTCTGTGAGTTGAAACTGCAGTCACTGTTTTCTTGATAAATTTAGTGGTATAAAACATAGTAGTTTCTTTTAAACATTTCCCGAAGATGATTAACTACCACATAGTAACGGCTACCAGCATCAACTTTTTGAAAAAAAAATCTTTATATTACAAGGAACACCGTCTCGATTTTTCTCGCTTCGCCAATATTTTCCAGAACTGTAATCAATACTTTACTATTTCTGGTAAACCTACCGACAGATGGCAACATTGATAGGTATAAATGTATTTTGAACCGAATTTAATTAATATAAAAAACACAATTGCCCATTATTCTAATCTACATCTAATATATATAAATTTATCTTATATAGAGATATTTTACCATGTAAAAACCAGATAATGAAATTGTTACACCTACAAATGATTCCATTTAGAGAATATTGCGGAGTAAGGTTCTTATAATAGCACTCCATTTTGCGTTCCCGCTTGTAAAACGAGTTTTCCCATTGATTTTCTGTCTAAAAACTTAAAATATATTACGTCTGTGTTTGGTCCGGGTATTGGGGCGAAACACCTACAATTCGTAATTGAGTTTGAACAAAATTTGTATAGCAAAAATAATTAGAAAGAGTAAAGAGAAAAATTGTCTTATTCAAATTGTTCCTTTCCTTTAGTTATTAAAAAAAAATACATCATTATTTTTCAACGGTTTTTCACCGAACATCACTCACTTTTTATTATATTTTGATAAACCAAACAAAAATAAACTCTACTTAATTATTATATACAGGGTGTCCGGTAAGTACCTCCTAATTTCTCGGAGCATACAGGGGAAGTCAAAATAATACTACTTTGTGAGAGAACAAAAATTCCCCAAGTACCCCTTAACGGAGATACAGAGCCCTAGAGATTTACCTTATCGTCTCAAAGTTTTGAACCGACTTGTATAATTTAATGAAATTTTAATATTTAGTAAAGGCGATAAGAATTCATTAAACAATACTACAGTAGATGTTTTAGATCATCAAAGAGGTCAGGAACGGTCTTCCAGCCACACTCGCTGGGCCTAATTTTTGACAGGTGTCGTTGTACAGAGCTGAAAACTGAGTAAAAATAAAATACGAATGGGGGTGCCGATGTGCTTTAATTTATGGAGAAGGCTGTCTAACTCTTCGAAAGCAAGAATATGTTATGCTGAAAGATTTCCAGCTCAGACATTGTCAAGTCCAGAAGCTTTTCAACGGGTAGTATAAATGTTGATTTTTTATATTTTCAACGTTATGACAACATAGATATTTCTATCGGACAATCGAATGTGTTTGGACCCTTTTTCCAAGAGGTAAAAAAGCTTCCAAATACATGCGGTTATCCAATAGAAATATCTGAGTTGCCATAACGTTGATGATAAAAAATTAGAAGCGATGTTTACCAGTGATGTCACTTTTATAACACGCTATTTTATAGCTGATAGCTATAACACTAGGAAACGTCATATTTTAGAAAAACACTGAATTTAGTTACCAGGTTTTCAAGAAATTTGGGAAAAAAATCATTATTTCCTAAAAACTTTAACGTCACCTACCGTCTAAACGAAGCAGTATCGGATATGAGTGAGTTGGCTTAAGCCGACCTATTGTGACGTCAAGAGTCTGCCATCAAACGTTGTATACGTATCTTCCGGATACGCTGTATAATATCAAGAATAATATAATATATAATATATTTAGAATCTTTAGGGTCGATAGTCATTTTGTTTTCTTTTTAGAACGCATCATGTCTACTTGGAGAACTAGGATCCAATTGCAAGTGCCATCCAGCAATACTATCGAAACTAACACAATTCCATTACGACGGGGAATATTTCAGGGAGATTCACTTAGCCCATTGTGGTTCTGCCTTGTAATGAACCCACTATCACGCCGCTTGAACTCCACCAGACACTACTTTAGTATTAGAAATAACAACGAAGAAGTAGTAAGAATGAATCATCTTCTATATATAGATGATCTTAAACTGATGGCTGCTACCAGAAACCAGCTGGAACAAATGCTTAAAATTATAAAGGAGTTCTCCAGGAAGATCGGAATGCAATTTGGACTTGACAAGTGCCGTATTTTGAACATCGTTAAAGGTAAGATACAACCACGAGCATCTGAGATGCAAAACGGCGAAACTATAGATGCAATGGAAGCAGACCAAACATACAAATACCTAGATATGAAACAGGCTAAAAGAATTGACCATCGTACTATGAAAGTCGAATTGAAAACCGAATTTCTCAGGAGGGTAAGACGGGTATTACGAGCTAACTTAAATATTAGAATTTTGTTTAGGGCGCTCAATACGTACCTTTGCTCTGCACTTAGCTACTCCTTTGGAATTGTAAAATGAAGCAGGACGGACATCCAAAATCTGCAAAGAAAAATAAGAATAATTCTAACAAAAGCACAAAAACATTACCCTCCGAGTGCAATTAAACGTACAATGCTTCCAAGGAATGGAGGAAGAGGATTAATGGATATTGGTAAGCAGCGAGGTCAACAAATAATAAAGTTCATATTTCCACAGGTTAGAGGACTTTTCGACACTACATCGAGCAATATGCAAGGCAGACGATTCAACGCCGCTACAGCTGAAGGAACAAGATATTACTTCTTACCACCAAACAGACCAAGAGAAGTTGCAAATCTGGCTACAGAAGCAACTTTATGGACCACATCCAAATGAGGTCAATCTGGAAAATGTCGACAACTCAGCGTCGTCAATAGAAAATGGTCAATGTAGATATGGCTGTCGAATATCAGAGACAATGCAGCACATAATTGAAAGATGTCAAGCGTTTTTCGCAACCGAGTATAAGAAAAGTCACGATTCAGCCACTAAGATACATCAAGAGTTAGCACACAAGTTAAACCTATTGCAGGTAGGAAAAGTGCCTTATTACAAATAGAATCCGGAGCCTATTCTTGAGAACAACCAGGTCAAGTTGTATTGGGACCGAACGGTTCTGACGGATCAGACAGTTGCTCATAATAGACGAGACATACTAACAGATAAAATTTCTAGACAAACTACATTAATCGACATTGCTGTACCTAACAACAATCACCTAAGACCAAAATACAACAAGAAGATCGCCAAATACACAGATCTGGAGGTGCAAATCCGAAAACAATGAGCAATGAACAGCGTCCAAAGATTCCCATAATACTGTCAGCAACTGGAGCGATACCAAAGAACCTCCTGCAGAGCATCAAAGGACTTGGCCATAGTGAACATTTGTATAAACCGATGTAGAAGCAGTTCTTCTGACAACCGCGCGAACCGTCCGAAAGTTCATAGAAAATACAGTGCCCATGTCACCTAGCTCCGGATAATATGGAAAGGATTCCCACAGAGCTTCATACTTCGGGTATCTTTGTGTCCCTGGTATGAGTCAATTTTCCCTGGAGAAAGTGCAAAGCGGTTTGGCTTTTAAGTCAAAATAATAGTATAAACATCTACGTATCTTAACTAAAATTTAGGTTTTAGAAGAACAGAAGACAAAGCGTTTACTTCGAAAGCTTCCATGAAGATGTTCATTACCACGGGTGACAGCAGAGATCCCATGACTGCTCCTGAGGTCTGCTCGTAGAAAGTTCCTTGAAAAATGAAATAAGTGGAAATCAGTCATGCTTTAGTTAATTCTAGTAAGCTGGAGTCTATGTTGTTATTTCGGAGTTCCTTGAAAAATGAAATAAGTGGAAATCAGTCATGCTTTAGTTAATTCTAGTAAGCTGGAGTCTATGTTGTTATTTCGGAACTTTCTACAAGCAGACTTTGGGAGCGGCATAGGATCTCTGCTGTTACCCGTGGTAGCGAACATCTAAGCGTGGAAGCTTTCGAAGACAACGCCTTGTCTTCTGCTCTTCTAAAATCTAAATTTTGGTGCAGATACGTAGATGATACGTTATCAGTTTGACCGCATGGCGCAAATAACCTCTATAATTTCCTGGATCATCTAAACCATCAACACCGCAACATAAAATCACTATGGAAACTGAATCAAGGGGTGCCCTTCCCTTTCTCGTTATACTAATACAAAGGAAAGTTAATGGCAAATTAGGACATTCTGTGTGCGGAAAACCAACACTTACAAATCGATATCTCAATGCAACGTCACACCATCATCCTTTTCAAAAACAATCATTATTAACTCTTTGGTACATAGAGCTCTTTAAATATATGACGAACAATCACTGAAATCAGAAACAGGAAAGCTGACTAATGCTCTGAGAGACAACAGATATTGCGCTGAAGACATTAGATGTTCTGTTAATAAATATATAAATCCAACTACTCAACAAAACTTCATAAATGTACTACCTATGGACAGTGCTGGCTTGCCATACATACACGGAACCACTTACAAGATTGCCAAATTGCTCCAAAAATCAAACATTCGGACAATTTTCAACACATGTAAGAAAACTGAACAATGTTTAAAGTCACCAAAGAACGCAATACCATTACAGAAGGCGTTTATAAGATACCTTGCTCTTGTGGTAAAGTGTATGTGAGTGAAAAAGGACGGTCTTATCCACTAGACTTAAGGAAGATGAAAGATGTATTAAAAATAAACCAGTTATAAGTAGTGAACATAACCCGATTCTCTCAATCCCCCCACTCCTCGACCTTGACCTTGACCTTGCTTCACCCCTCTTTGGCCCCGCCCACATGTCCTTGTCATTGACCTTGAAAGTGCACGTGTGCTTTGGCCTTGGCCTTGTGTTCAAGGTTGTGTGTGTGACCTTGACCTTGACCTTGGTCGAGACGACCTTGACTTTGTTGAAGGTCATCTTGGGTGTGTGACCTTGAAGTAGTTATTTGTGCATTGTAATAGTGTGGGATGATCTTGAAATGATTTTGACCTTGCAAATTGTTCTATAAATTGTGTGAGTCTACTTGCATTCATTCAGTGTGAAATGTCAGATACGGAACTATCTAAAGAAAAAATTATAGAGCAAGTCGGCAGAGTAATTTGTTTATATCAGAGTAATTTAAAAAGTTTGTGTGATTTTGAAGAGAAGGATCTAGCATTTTTTCCTCTCGAATATTTAAAAACTTGCGTTGATACGCTGAGTTTACGGCAAATTTGGGATAAGCTGCCAGCGTCATATCGGTGTAACAAGGAACTACAGTTAAGCTTACCCTGTTACATTCACTATGAACAAATATATCGTCATCATATAGATGGGCCACCACCAGCAATAAAAAAGTGTCGTGAATGTAAAAATGAGTGAATAATATGAATAGTGCTTTGCAAGAGACAGTAAAAAAATTGGGCGATGAGTTCACTGAAACGGCTAATAATTATTTCAATGATGCAATGAAAAGTCGAGCAGAATGGGCGTCGCACTATTGTGATTTGGCTTATGAATATGAAAAGGCTGCGAATGCATGTCGTAAATATTGCAGCAAAACAATAAATTTACAAGACTTTGTTCGTGAGATAAAAAAGTTGGGGTTTAGTGACTGTTTGGAAAAACTGATTAGGTTCATTGCAGATCCGGTTGTGTTAGATGAAATTAGAGTGTAGGACTTAAGTTTAACGTAGTAGTAGTTAATATGGAAAGTTTAGTGCGAGAAATGTACGAGGAATTTCTAATTTCTGCAGCCGGTTCGGAATTTTACGCATATGAAATGCAAGATTCGGAGGCTCAGGACTTTAGTGTATTTTTTAAGTATATGGACCATGCCGAAGTGTGTCTTTTAGCTAGTATAGTTTGTAAGAATTTTCTTAGAAATAAAAACAAACACTTATTATTGAACAAATTAAGGAAATTAGGTTTAGGTGATAATGTTAAACGCATAGAAGAATTGCAGAAAAAAATCAATGAATAAAGTACATAAAATGTAGTTATTTGTTTCATTATATTTTGTCCTTGAAGTTATCCTTATACCAATTTAAATGTGTGACGTCATTTGACCTTGAATACTCCTCCCACTATTTCTATCGTTAAGCTACCCCCACCATTGTTACAATTCGACCTTGAAACCTCGCTATAAAGGTTCGTGGGAGAAGAAGTGACTTCAAACAGTCGCAGATATCAGTGGCATAAACATCAAATATTGTGTTCGTGTAGTGTTCTGAAAGTGCTTTTATATTCACGGTAATTTTTGGATTTATATACCATTTTTTCAATAATGAGTATTGCAAAAGAAACTCTAGATGAAATTAATGAAATGTTTAGCAAAGATTTCGAGGTTTTAGAGAAAAAAAAGGTTACCGAAATGATTGTAGGCAAAGTGTATAAAATTGTAAAGATGGTTTCAATGACTACACGATTTGGTAAAACTCTTTTAGTGGCTTTACACGATGACGGTGATAATAGCACATTTGAGACTTTTTTACCAAAACGTGTGGCCGAAACACTACCTGACGATATTGTAGATATTATGAGTAAAACTAAAGATAAATACACTCTAACTTATTTGGGACAGGGCACTAGAGTTTTTGGAAACAATACTCGAACATTATTACGTTTTGGCTCATTGGAGTAAATTGTATGTAAATTGTTTGAAAAAAAGGATGTAATTAAATTTAAAATATAGTTGCACATGTCAGAATACTTACGCGTGTTCATTATTTCTGTTAAAGATGTCTGCTGATGCGACGACGACGACGACGACCGCCAACGAATGTGTAGATAGATACATATTTTGGTTGGGGAGAGAATTAAGAAATAGGGCTCACGATATGTTAGATAGCGTAAATGATTGGTCGCATATTGATGTAACCAAAGATCAATATAAGAACGAGATCAGGGATACAATCAATTTTATGGCTGGGGCACACTTGTGCGACAAATTTTTATATGGTTCCATAGACATGGATACATTTTGTGCTGAAATGGTTGAAGAAGAATTAAAAGAATACCTCGTCAATATTCCACATTTACCAGGTGAGCTTGCTGCAAAATATGAATTGGTTTCTGCAACAGCAACAGCCCAAGACGTTGACGATCGAAATAGTGTCGGATGGGATAGAATTTTGAGCAACGAAAACGAAGACATGGAAAACTAATTTTTTATAATTTTTGTATTTGTGCAATTAAATAACTGTAAATAAATATCTATTACAATCACAGTTTTATTTTATTTCTTTTATAAACATACCAACCCAGTAGATCATAGTCAGTGTTTCTTTTTCTCAGCTGAAATATTTAATATAAGTAGGGCAAATAAAAATAAAATAGTTTAGTAAAGATTGAAAATGAGTCGAGGAAACAACACAATTGATAAATTTGGTCGTCAGAAATATAATGAAAAATATCATATATTATCTGGGCCACAAGGGATTGGTTTTAAACTTACAGCGGATGGGCAGTATGATATGGGTGGAAAAATCATAACCAACTTAGGCGAACCTAAAGATGATGACGATGCTGTGACAAAACACTTTGTTAATAGAAAGTTTTACAATTTTGCAGTTGTAATATGTGACATATTTAACAAGGATGTCCTCCCCATGATATACAAAAATAATAGTGAGCTTAAAACAAAAATTGAAGTTATGCAGAAAATACTCTATCATCAGCCTTTAAATGACTCATTAAGCGCACTGTCGTACGACTCGACTTCAAAAAAAATCTAAAAAAAGCAGGTTAAAGAATAGGAGAACGCACTCCGAGTGGCATAGCCTTGAAGATAACGTCGTAGTCGTCGGTGAATTGGACCTCCCCTCCAAGAATATTGAAATGTTATTTATGTGTATGATGTTTTATTGTCATTGTTTTTAATAATGAAGATTGAAATAAAAAACTTTATTTTACAATATATTGTTTATTTATTTTACATTTTAAATAAAAAATATAGTCATACAATATGTTATTTAAACAATATTAGCTTTATCTATCCAAGAGTTGAAGTGGTTGGGAAATCCTAGCCATTTGACAAATAATTGTTCGATGTGATTTTTCTTGCGTTGTCTAAGGACCTTTTCTACTAGATAAACGTCAGGACTGCTTGTTTTTTGTAGTTCTGATTCGTAAAAACACCCTCTTATAGGCTGACCTTCTAACGATTCCAACAAGTAAGTAGGTGGATTTGTAACGTTAACTTTTACAACTTTAAACAATTCGGTTGACCAAGAGGGCGTATATCCTTTCTCGAATAAGCTTTTGTACTTGCTAATACGCACAATGTCACCCATGGAAAACTTAAATTTTTTAGGTACAATTTTTAAATAATCATATGCTTTAATATGTGTTTTTTCTTGCACGTCTGCAGGCTTCATTCCAATGGTGCGATGTTTCGAATGGTTATAGGTTTTTGTTACTGCCGATAATATATGTATCCATTTGTAAGATCCTCTTGTCGAGAATTGTTTATATAAATTATTTTTTAAAGTCCTTATGACTCGCTCAACAATTGCAGCTTTCTTTGTGCTGTAAGTGGAATAATGATTTATATTATATTTTTTCATCAGGGCTTGAAAGTTTGTATTATAGAACTCCTTTCCTTGATCACTTTGCAGATTTGTTGGTGTATATGATGCCTCTTCAATGATGCTTTTCATCGCATTAGTAACTTCTATACCAGTCTTGTTTTTTATGGCTTTGGTATAGACAAATTTCGAGTAACAATTTATACAGACCAAAATATAACGATAACCATCGTTTTCATCAGCATACTGTTGCATTTCAGCCAAATCAATTTGCCACAAATCTCTGTATCCTTTTATTATCGTGCGCCGTCTTACAAAATTTTTTCTAGCCGTTCTATGTAGTTCATTAACAATCTTGATTTTTTCTAGACTGGGCTCCATATTATTAATAATACTAAAGGTTTCAGATCGAAGGAAGAACTGAATAATATCATTAAATATTGAGCTTAATATATTATATCTTCTTCTCGTAATTCCTCTATGATTGACATAATTTCATTTTCGTGTCCAGTGTGACCGGCCATTTTGGAACTCCACAACAAGCGTAAACGATCCACCAACTCTTTAGCTTTGTTCCAGTAGACATATTGAAATTTTTTCGAAGATAATTTCTTTTTTGTGGGTAACTGTAGTTTTTCCGAGAGATTTTTTCTTGTAATAGTACCACCTAATTTTGTGCCCATTATCAGAGGTTTAATAATTCGTAAATATTTGTTCCATCTGGTCTCCCGTAAACCATCACTTTTTTTAAAATTGTTGTAGACAGCATTCGTTGATTCCAAAATTTCCTTGTACGTTGAAAGTACATTATCACTTAATTGTTGTTGTTCCTTGCCTACACTTGGGGGTGTTTTAAGAAATAACAAATCATAAAGTGCCGGTGATCCACCATATTCTGCAATATTTTTCCCTTTTTTGTATAAGACAATATTTCCATTTCGAAAACGCACCTCTAAATTACCAATAAAATTTTTGTTATGATCTGTTTTTGAACCAAAACGTACACCATATACAGTATCGTATAGAGATGGTTTCAAACGTAATCCTTTCAGGTGTGCGTTTAAAGTATCGGAAGTTGTGGTGTCAGCGGATGCGAGAGATGTATTAGTTGATGTCGAGGGTGTATCAAACACCGATTGGCTAATATCTTCTTTTGAAATGCGATGCTGCTGCTGCTGCTGCTGAATAGGTGTGGAGGTTTGAAAGGAATGTGTAGGTTGGGGAAAACCTGATATTTGAGTCGACTGCACTGATGTACTGAGACTATGTGGCTTTGTAGCTGGATAATGTTGTTGCTGTTGTTGTTGCTGCTGCTGCTGCTGCTGACGTTACTTAACCACATCAGATATAGTTGTCAACGGCTTAGAAATGGGTTCGTAAAACTTTTCCAATTCCACAACATTAAATTCTTTAGCCGCTTTAATTTGTTTAAATTTTTTTCTGACGGCATTGGTAGCTTCCACTAGTTTACGTTTTAAGTCGATCGCGTTATTCATGATGTTAACAAAGGACGTTTCAACAATCAAATGAGCGTTTTCTCTTATTATTACAGTAATATATAGCTATCAAATCCTTTGCGGTATCTTCCCGATTTCACATCACTGTCTTTATCAATTACTAAAAATCCATACTTATTATCCCAACATTTTGAGCACATTTCTTGAAATTGAGTAAAAGTTAGATCCGGTGAAACGTGGTCGGAAAATATGTGTTTCATATTCAACTCATCTTGTTTAAACATAATAATAAAATTGGCGTTGTCTCGCACAAGCTGTTTAGGCACTCGCGAATATGTTTGCGCTAGGTAAAAGGAGTCGATATTTTTATGACGTCCCATGCTAAAGTACGATCTTATAACATCTTGTTTTTCACATATAACATCATCAAAGATAAATATAGAGTTTGGTTTTGCATCGGACGGTTCCACAATATTACTGGAATCACTAAAGGCATAGTAGCCTAAACCTTTGATGGGCGCTAAAATTTTCCTTAAATACTCATATTTCGGTTGATACAGAGATTTCGAGTAAATATAGACATTTTCGAAACGTAGCCCAAGGGGGTGTGTAAGCAGCGAAATCATGACATTAGTTTTTCCACAATTGGATGGACCAATTAACAGGCCTCGAATAGAGGAAGGAAGTAAAGGACCGTGTCTCTTCATTATCTTCTTTTCAAATCCAAGTCCGACTTTTTCATCGAGATTGTCAATAGGAAGTTTTTGTTTAAGATCGATAACGCGCATCTTAGGAAAATTTGATATTTTATAGGCAATTTTTCACAAAAACTGTCATTCAGATGCCGAGCGTCAAACGAAGTGGACGGTCTCACGTTTCCAACAAAACTGGATACGGTATTGTGAATTCGTTAATAAATAAATTACCATTCGAGGTACACATTCCTGGTTATCAATATTGCGGACCCGGAACAAAAGTAATAAAACGTGTAACAAGAGGTGATCCAGGCATTAATCCTTTGGATGCCGCATGCAAAAAACACGATTTAGCCTATTTACATAATAAAGACAACATAAGTGCGAGACATCGAGCGGATTACGAGCTCGAACAAAGTGCTTGGAATAGAGTAAAATCGAAAGATTCCAGTTTAGGTGAAAAAACAGCAGCTTGGTTAGTTACAAACATCATGAAAGGAAAACAACGTTTTGGTATGGGTGTACCATCATCATTATCAACAAAAAAAACATCTAGTAAAGGCACGCGTCATACAAAAAGGAAAGGTGTTAATAAAAATCGACATGTTCGGAAAGCCAGTTTCGGAACAGCTATTCGACAAGCAGTTCGAAGGGAATTATTAAAAGCCGGAAGTAAAAATGTGTTGGAAAAAAATGTCATGAATGCATCTAAAATAGCTCTGTCGGCAGCACGTAGATCGGTAAAAGCGGCAGGTGGCAAAAGGAAGGTTCGTACACCGAGAATAATACCGATTCCTAAAACTGGTGGAATATTACCATTAATACCAATTTTTGCCGGGTTATCAGCTTTGGGTTCATTAGCCGGTGGGGCAGCGGGAATTGTGCGCGCCATAAAAGCAGTAAAAAAAAGCAGCGAAGATAAAACCGGTGCCGGCCTGTATTTAAAATCGAAAGGAAATGGTTTGTTTCTAAAGCCATATCGTAAAGGTATGGGATTATTTTTAAATCGTAGATCAAAAAACTAATTGAATCCCTACCTCGAAGACCACTATCTAACATCGATATAGAAAAATATGCCAAAAAGAAAAGAATAGGACACTTTCGAGGCGTTTATATGAGGGATTTATTACCTAGACAAGGTCCTCGACGTTACGAAGCAGCAATAGTGAATTTGGATAGTACGCGTGGTGCAGGGACTCATTGGGTAGCTTATAGAAAAAATAATTCTAAAGTAACATATTATGACAGCTTCGGCGATTTACCCCCACCGATCGAATTGGTACGATATCTACAAACGGGATCGGAACCATCAAAAATTATTTACTATACATACGATCGTCAGCAGGATTTTGGAACAGTCTGGTGTGGACATTTGTGCTTAAAGTTTCTTGTCGAATCATCAGCGTAAAAGATGTCATCATCATCATCGTCACCATTAACACCGCAAATGGATCGCAATAACTATACTAAAATGTTGCAATCACTGAAAGCATTTCATCTAGCCGGTGGATTAAGGAAAATGACCGTGAAACAGTTAGAAAACATGCCCAAGGAAGTAATGATTGCATTAGCCCCAAATGAAATTCCATTCGTTTGGGAAAAGTTGCCGGAGCACCTTAAAAGCGATATCGATATATTAAAATATCAGTGCGGTTGCAAACATTATTTCAGCAGCAGCAGCAGCAATTTAAACGAGGTTATGACTGATGAGGATCTTACGGCTAGAAAAATATTTTGTTGTTATTGCAAAATCAGCGATGTGCGCATAAAAGCAGAAAATAGCATAAAAACATCACTATCTAATGCAGTGAGAAAAGGTGTGACGATGAATCTTTTTAAATGTTGCCGCTAAGAATAAAACCGAGATGTGTGATGTTTTAATGGTTAGTCATGTCTTATACGTTCACACTAACAGGACACTCGAGCGTCTTAAGCGCCGATTTTTATCCACCAGTCGAATTAAATAGAGAAAACAAATATGGTCTGGCATTGCTGGGATTTTACACATACAATTCAATTTTTAATGTGGACGAAAGCAACAATAAGTTTGCCTACATGAAGGAGGGTTACACCACCGAGCCGATACAATTGCAGATTCCACCTGGGGCCTATGAAATAGATGAGATAGGTAAAGCTATGTTGGAGGCTTTGAGGATTTCAACTGAAGAAAAGAACGATGGAATCTTTTACTTGGTCGCTAATAATAATACGCTGAAATGTGAACTGAAATCCCAATATACTATAGATTTCCGGGGAGAGGCGAGTATCGGTAAAATGTTAGGATTTAATCATACAGTGTTAAAAAGAGACAAAAAGCACGAATCAACCGAGATGGTGGAAATAATGAAAGTACGCATCATACGCGTAGATTGTAATATAATTTCCGGAGCATATATGAATTCGGTGGAAGGTCATACCTTGTTCGAATTCGATATCGACGTGGAGCCCGGTTACAAAATCAGTAAAGAACCACAAAATAATATTTATATGCCGTTAATGCCGGCAGGACGTCAGTTTATCGACAACATTACTCTTCGCATCTTGGACGATAGCGGTGATCTAATCAATTTTCAAGGCGAGAAAATAATCGTGAAATTGGAACTGAAGAAACTTTCATAGAAATGGGTTTTTGCTTCAATCGTCAATTGTGTGTGCTGTCGACTAAGATGGGGGAACCGCCGAAACATAATAAAAGTAAAAGAAGAGTTAACGTCAAGGTTAGTCGTCGTCCAGACGTTAGATCACAAACATCTCAACAGTTATCTGCCGAAGACTATAAATTTTTAAAATCAATCGGTCTTAAAGTGCGAAAATGATTTCCACCACCAGCGATAAAATAGAGGTTTTCTCCGAGCCCATCTTGGACAATTCCATTATTAGTCTAGAAGAGCATACGTATAAACCATACGGATCTCCATCATTCAACAATTCGGATGAAGTCCGTATCCCCATTAATTTTCAAGATATTATACTGGATATCGCCGAAAGTTACATATATATCGAAGGAAAATTTAAACCCATAGACGCAACGAAAAGATGTTTTTTATCAAATAATGCCCTCGCATTTTTGTTCGATGAAATTCGCTACGAGATGGGAGGTGAACAGGTCGCCGTGGTTCGTAAACCTGGAGTTACGACGACATTAAAAACCATGGTTTCATTCGGAAGTTTGCAACAAAGATCTCTCATGACGTGCGGATGGGGTCTCGACGAAGCAAACCAAGATATCGTAGACACGGCAAGTAACGTATTCTCCGGGAAATTACCCTTAAAATATCTTACGGGATTCGCCGAAGATTACGCAAAAGGTGTTTTCAACGTAAAACAAGAGCTTATTATGATTATAGCTCGCACTTTTACCAATTGTTACGTCGGCGAAGTAGAGGCAGAAATTAGTATCGACAAAATCGAATGGAAAATTCGTCACATCATTCCAGACGATAAGCAAAAATTGAAAATACTGTCTCGCATTAATAAAGGAGGAAACAATGCCAATATTCAAATGGCATATCGTAAATGGGATCTGTACGAATTACCAGCTTTAAGGCAAACATCTTCCGACGTGTGGGCCTTGAGAACGAGTACAAGTCTGGAAAGACCGCGCTATATAATCGTCGGGTTTCAAGACAGCAATAATTGCGACAAGAAAGAAAAAAACGCAACCCAGTTTACCCACGCCGACGTATGCGACATTAGACTGTATCTGAATTCAACCGTTTATCCATATGAAAGATGGAATTTAGATTTCGCCAAGAAACTGTACGCAGCAGCCTATTACAATTACGAAAACTCCCAAAGCAGCTACTACGGGCGCGAAATAAACGATCCGATGATAACGTTCGCGGAATATATGAAAAACCCCGTTTTTATTATCAATTGCAGTCATCAACCAGAGGCGATTAACTCATCGACAGTGGATGTAAAATTGGAGTTCCAAACGAGAAAGAATAAATTCCCCAAAGACACTAAAGTGTACGCATTAGTTATTCACGACTCATTTTTTAGTTATAATGTATTAAACGGTTCGGTGACCAATAAATCTATATTTTAATGTATCTATTATATGTAACACAAAATAATGTTCTTGAATCAATAAATTTGTAATGAGTGAAGTAGTAGTTTTATATTTATTTGAAACCCAACCAAAAAAAAAAAGCTGGCGGAAAAGCCCGCTCTTTAAGAAAAGAGTACGGGAATTTAGAAAATGGTGGTTTATTAAGTGGAAAAAAGAGCTTAAATAACACAAGAAAAAATTTTTAAGGCAAAATATGAAAACAACGATTTAGAAAATTTGTAGGAAAGTAACGGTTAGGAATAGGGAAAAAAGTTATAAGAAAAAATTATAGAGGAAATCGAGTACTATAAGCAAGCATTTTTCTCGATAGTAAAAACGTAAAAAAAAATTTTTTCAAAAAAAAATTGAAAAATGGTGAATGCGCGCCAAAGTTGAAGTTTTGGAGCAAAATGATATTAGGAAATTAGAAAGAGAATTTTTTTCTACATATGGTAGTACTTTTCAAAATTCGGAAAGATGAAATTTTAAGAAAAGGGTTATAGTAAGTTAGTAATTTGGATTTTTTAAAGCGCTGTAGCTCGGGAACCGTTCAAGATAGAAAAAAAATAAAAGCACTTTGATAGCCCAAAATTTTGAGGAGAATGCGATGGTGTAAAAAAAATTATAATTTTTTTTTTTTTTGAAAATGCTGAATACGCGCTAAAGTTGAAGATTTAGAGAAAAACGGTATTGGGAAATTAAAGAGAGAACTTTTTTCTACATATTGTAGTATTTTTGAAAATTCGAAAAAATGAAATTTGAAAAAAAGGGTTATAGAAAGTTAGTAATTTGAATTCTTTAAAGCGCTGTAGCTCGGGAACCGTTCAAGATAGAGAAAAAATAAAAGCACTTTAATTACCTAGAATTTTGAGTAGAATACAATGGTGAAAAAAAAATTTGGAAAATCTTAAAAATGACAAAAAATTTAGACGAAAAAATTGAAATTCTCGAGTTATGAGGCTAGGGCCGCCGAACGGGAGTATGTGGAAGTTGTAGGGGGAGGTTTTTTTTTTTTTTTTTTTTTTTTTTTTTTTTTTTTCTAAGTCCAAAGTAATGGTTAGAAATATCAAAAAAATTTATTTGAAAAAAATGTAGAGAAAGTCTAGTACTATATGCTAGAAAAGTGGAGGGGGGTAGTTTGTGTCCATACCAGAGATACGGTGAGTTATAAAATCATATTATTCTCAAACTTATATAATGCATATATGCACTCCACCTTACCCCCTCCAACTTTTTGAATGTATATAGAGGCCGGTATTAGAATTATTTCATCATTACACATTCGATCGGCAAGATGGAAGATATACCAAAAAGGATCATTGGCATTGTCAGGCCATTCGTGCCCGGCAAGATATGCAAGTGTGAGGAGTGCGGGGGTACCGCACCAGGAGCGGCACCTTCGGCACCGCCTGCAACGCCGACACCACCAGCGACGACGACGGTGCCGCCAATGAGAAGACCAAGGGATGCACCTAGGTCGGTGTTAATATCGTTGGGTATTACTCCACGGTAGGCACCCCACCCTCCCCCCAGGCCCTTTTAGGGCCACAAAAACGGTCCTTTTCAGGACCACATTATATTTTGATCGTAGTTTAGTAATCGTCACTTATGGGGCGAGATATTCGTTTAACGACGATTTGTCTCGTAGCTTAAGTGCCAAGTTATATGCTTGAGAACCTATGAAAATGTTAACAGTTCAAACAAGGTTTCTATTATTTTTTTTTTGTAATGTATTCTTCACAAAATATTAAGAATAAGTCTTATTGTCTAAACAAATCTAATTCCTTATTTAAAGTTTTTGAAAAAAATCAATAATTCTATAAGCTCTCACCAATACATAACATTTAGAATCCGTTGGTGGGGTGGGGGTAGTTCTATATATATGAGACTGGGTCAGTTACACAGTCATATATTCATCAACCCTCATACGATAAACATGGAGGAAGAAAGACCCGCCAGCCGAGGCTCATCCATCTTTAGTGATGACACCGTAGCCGACAACGTTGGAGACCTGCAAGTCTTCGACGACGACGACGAGGTGGATTTTGAAATTGACGTCCTACGTTGGGACGACTTGGATGAGCCGATTCCGCTAGTATATGACCATGATCCGGGTCTAGTGGAATTAGACGACGCGGGTGATTGGGTCTTACAAAGACTCGAAACTCCGTCGCCGCAGCCACAGCCGGACTCGACGGAAGATGCGGTGCTAGAAATTCCAGCATCACCAACACCCGACGACCCACAAGGCCCCTGCGATTCGTCAAGCTGGTGGTCGACCAGCGAGGATGGGGCACCATAAGCCCCACACTCTCCCTGGCCCTTTTTAAGGGCACACAACAACGGTCCTTTTCAGGACCACAAAATACTTTGATCGTAGTTTTAGTACATATTAGTACTTTGTTACTAATATTGTATGTATAGAATATACAATATTAGATACAAAGTATTAAAACTTTAAGTGCTGGTGGAACCCAGCTAAATCGTTCGTTCGTATTTGAGACCACAAACAACTTTTGGTCTCAATACGTAATATGACATTTGTTTTCACCCCCCACCATTAATTTGTCTCTATATATACGACCATCAATACTTATTACAATCATTTTAGTTCAACATGTCAGGGACTCAACAACAACAACAACAACAACAACAACAACAACCCATCCAATGCCCTGTGGTAGATTCTACCACAGAGAATTGTTTGGAGTGGGAGCCGAACGATCCTAGATGGGATGAACTTTGGCGGTTCATCATCGAATACACAGAGGACAGCACCGCCACCCCCGCTGATGATGATGACGGGCCGTGCGACTCCACAACTCAATAAAAGAGTCGCATGTTTTAAAACCAAACGGTCCTTTTCAGGACCACAAAATAATTTGATCGTAGTTTTAGTTGGTTATAATACTTTGTAACCAATATTTTATGTTTTTTTCATAAAAACATACAATATTGAGATACAAAGTATTAGAAGTTCTGGCGACAGAACCTTAACTTCATAAACCGAACCATGTTTTAGCATACTTGTAAATATTATCAGAAAATATTTACAACTATTGCTATTGCGTAGTTTTAGTGGATTATTCAATTTTTTTTTTTTTTTTTTTTTATTACCTAATATTATGTGGGACAGGGCCTATATGAAATAACACACAAAAATAAATTTTCAAGTCATTTTTATTCTCATTATAAAATATAAAAAATTTGATCAAACACTTTTTTATTAACTACAATATATATATATATATATATTTACAAACTTAATACTATAAATTAAAAGCTAATATCTACAACTACCTAACACCTACTACATAATTTATTAAAGTCCTCTAATTGTCTTTTTAACCGCGCAGATTTCACCTTTTTTATCTCTAATTGTTTTTCAAGTTCTATAATGTCACTGGCACACTCGTTCACTTCATTCACTAACCGTTTTTTCATGGCATAAATGTCAGTCAATTTGGTCTTCTGAGAGTTGGTGAAGTCTTCGACCCACTCCGGTTGTGATGGCTCGGAAGAAGACGCGGTTTTATTTGGTGAAGACGATGACGACGACGACGACGACGAAGCAGCGGAAACTTCATCGCCTTCAAAACACCGCTTAAACCGCTTCTTCATGGGTTTCCGGCACCCCAATATCGGCGACAGTGGTGCTGGCGCTGGGGAAGACTTCACCTCCGACACTATTACATTCTCGACGCTGGCCGGTGTTGGTGGCGTTGGTGGTGTTGGTCCATCGGGGCCTTCTATGACTTCCACTTCTACTGACAGTGGCTCTTGCGGTGCTGTTTTTAGGAAGTCGGGTAATGGAACAGGGGTGGAGGGACGCTTAAAGTTAAACTTTTTCTTCTTCCCTTGTCCCACACCTTTAATCGCCGAATAAAATGTTTTTTTATCGGCGATTTCCGACTTCCGCATAGTCAAGAGCTTTTGCAGTTTCGACGCTTTCGGAGAAGATTCCCTAGGCCGCGATGCTTTTCGCACAACCACATCACTAATCACATTAATTTTTGGCTCTTTCTCCTCCGTCCAGCATTCCAGGAATTGCGCTGCCGACTGAACTAACTCCTCGTCGCGACCATCGTTGAGGGCTCGGTCTTCGGCATCTTCATGCTCCACGCCATTCCAGTTCTCGAACACCCCCGGACTTAGCACCTCTAAACCACTCATGTTATCGAGCATGCCTTGCTGTGAACCGCAGCTCACGTCAAGAGCATCTAAAAGAGACCGTACACTAGACATTTTCGATATTCCAACTCACACAATTAACTTTTTCTTAGCACTGTACTGTTTGCTGTTCTGACGAACTGTGAAGAGCTCGAGCCAGCAAGTCTGCTTTTATGCCCATTTCCCCCACTACACCGCCTTTATTCCTTTTGTTCGATGCATTAAGTATAATATTTAAACTTGTCAGATGCAAGGCCAAGGCCAAGGCCGACGTAACCGGCAATACCAGGGTCGTTTTCAGGGCTGTAATTTTCATGGATTTTTTTTTTGTCCCTGTCAAGGTTATTTTAAAGAAGCATATAAATATAGTACTAAACTTGTTAGATGCGAGGCCAAGGCCAAGGTCAAAGTACCCGTCAATGTCAGGGTCGTTTTCGAGGTTGTAATTTTCAAGGATTTTTTTTTGGTCCTGTCAAGGTTATTTTAAAAACAAGGACATTAATGAACGTGCCATCCAGAGAAGAAATTGGGTCATAGAAGAAGCTTACCTGTACAGAAGAAATTAACATGTATTTTATTTCTTAATTTTTAATTTTTTGTTTGTTATTTTTTTTATTTTTTTTTAATAATAAAAAGTAAACTCAATCTTTTGTTATATTTTAATTTTTTTTCAATAAAACAATAGTAAAATGAATCTGTATGTGTATTTATTAAACATCACCTAAAATACGTTTTGCAATCCATATTTTTCTGCAGAGTCCGTTTATTAATGAAATAGAACCATATATTAGGGTGAAATCTAATGGTTTCAAATCAGTCTCACATAACAATGTCAGAAGTAAACACTATTGATAAGTTCGGTCGCAAAAGAAAATTTAAGGATTTTAACTTTATGCGAGGTCCTTCAGGAATAGGTTTTAAACTTACACCTAATGGAGATTACGACATGGGAAGCAAAAGATTGTGCTATTTAGCAGAACCTCTTGAAGGAGACGATGCGACCACACGAAATTATGTTGATAATAACCTTGCTCAGTGTGTGCAAGATACGCAGAAAGCTTTACATGACTCAACAATTGTTATTAAAGATATATTCAGAAACCAACTTGAAGGTTACGTACGCAAGAAATTAATTGAAACCGGTCAAGAACTTAGAGGATACATTGATGATACTGTTATTGCAATATATGAACTTAGGCAAGACGAACTGCGTGATGAACTTAACTCTAGAATGTTGAAAATTGAAAAGACTATGGAGGATCTTGTCAGCAAACCTGTTTCACATTAAACATTTACTCGTAGACCTGTGCGTTTAATTTACTATTAGACAAATTTTTCAACAATAACTTTTACAGTTTGTTATTTGTCGACACTTCATTATATTTATAATTTTAAAATAAAGGTTCAATAAAAAAGCAATCAATCAATGAATACATGTTTTTTATTTAAAAAAAAAAAAAAAAAAAAAAAAAAAAATTACAATACTATCGTTACATATTAATGTTGTATGTTTAATAGAAATAATAAAAACAATACAAATAATGAAATATGGATTTTCCAGATTACGTGCTGTCCTGACTTAGAAATGATTCCAACACGGTGACTAAATTTGCTAAGTTTTCTTCCGGGTCTGTTTTGTAAAAATCTATGTCTGCATGCCCCCAAGGTAGAGTTTTGGTTGAACTGGGAATTACATAACGTTTATCATCGCTATGTGACAATGCTACTTTATTTATTATGTTGGTATAAATGTTATGTAATTCACTTCTAAATGTCTTCATCTTTCTTAATATCAAACCACCCCGTTCAACAATTCTTTGGTAGTCTTCCTGATGAAGGTCTTTCTCGATAACACATTTTTTGATACCTTTGGCTTTTTTTAATTCATTATTAATGGACTTTACATAATAAGCCTTCGCGCCGGTACCATAAAAACTTATTATCGGATCACCAGGAAACTCATCTTTCATTCTACCAACTACAGAATTACTTTTAATTATGTTGAAATTATTAATTTCGGGGTAATTTGATGTATCGAATTTTTCGGGGTTTTCTGATATAGTTTGATAAAAGTTTTCCGTATACACTTTTAATATAAGCGAGTCAGTATCGGTGTAAAGTAACGAAGCATCATCGCCAAACTTGGATTTAATAAAATTATAATAAAAATCGTATATTACAGTCTTTGATATATCTAATATGGAAAAACCGATATAAATTGGTTTATTGTACAATATTTTAACTTTATTCATATGTATAGCAACAAAGTTCTCGGTAAATATCGAGCTACTATTGAAATTGGGGCGGGATATTAGTGCTCTAGCTCCATTTCTGCCTACACTGTTCTCCCAATGTGTTACTAATTTTATATCCTTTCGATTTTCCACATTTTCCATAGTTTTACCAAATATCGCGTTATTTTTTAATTTAAAAGTGTCCTTCGCAAATTTTGTGGTGGCCTTGTTACGTAAATTGGTATTAAAATCAATATACGATTTTAGCCATTTTGATTGCTCAAACTGTAATACTCGATGGGTTTGCATTACCACTAAGCCGTTGGCGATGGCTTGTTTTAAAGTTCTATAGTGTACAATGTATTTTTTTTTATCTTGTAAATTGGGAATTAATTTCGGTAATTTAGCGTTTTCTGTTGGCGGTATGATATTTTCTACTAGAAATGGAAGATCAGAATGTGCATCATGCAACTCAGTCGGATAATGCACATCCACTTCCAAAACGTAGCCATGTAAACTATCATCACCAACAGCCATAATATTTAAATCCAGAATTTCGCGCTCGCTTAACCATCGAAAACCACCATATGGTAATGCTTGTGACATACTATGACCATATAGATTTGTAGCATCAAGGTATGTTATAAATGAAGAAGGTTTTGTTGGGTCATAGTCTGGTAAAAAAATATTATTAGCGATGTGCTTCCTTTCTGTACACTGGCTTATGCCGCCGCGTATACCTTTCTTAAAAAAATGTATCATGTCTATATCAGTTAAGAGCTCTAACTCTACCTTAGTCATACGTAGCATACAATCAAATGATAAACTTGGAAGGGTATAGTAATGTGCTGGATCAAGTTTATCGAATTTTAAGCAATTATTCCGAAATTGCTCAAAAACATCACACAATAGCAACACATCTGATTTTAAATACACGTCCGAATAGTCCCCCAAAGTTTTACACCCAAACAAGCGCCATACTTCTTTTGCTCTTCTATAGCTTTCATCGCTAATATGTTCTTCCCGTAAATTATCATAAAATTCATCTTTACTTGGAAGACATGTATTTTCCATTTTTTCTATAGAGTCAATAAAGCTATAGGGAAAAACACCCTTTTGACGCATCAAATTAAATTGGTTGATATTTGAAAAATGTTTCCGCGTTTCAATAAAATCGTCGTCGTTTAAACCGCTGCCTAAATTTTCCAAAGACGTTGACAGAAATTTAAAACTATCAATAAATCGCAACTTTAAATATTTCCTCTTGACTTTTCCACATTTACTATCAAAATAATCGTGCACATAAATGCTTTTGGTAAATGATATGTACTTTTCCTTACTTTGAGCCAAAACACCAATTTTATCCCCATATTTACATAACTCTTTTATAAATAAATGGCTGTCGTAGCCGCTTAAGTTATGAAATATGATAGGGATAAAAGAGGGTAATTTATAATTTAAATTACAAACGGAATGTGCAGCACCAAATCTTTTTGCACCAGTTATGTGACAGTGGTCTCGTACTTTAATCTCACCCTCTTCAAAAGGGCCTTCACATATACCACATATTTTAGCATCATTAAACTCCCTTTTTTCTTCAGGCGTTAACGGTTTCATAGGCTTAATGTCTTTTAAATATGTGTTGTATAGAGCCCTTAAATCACACTCGATACGATCCACAAAGACTTGAGCTGCATTATTCCCCCGAAATAGCTCAAATTTCGAAAGTGAGTCGTCAAAAGAGCATTTAATTAAATAAGCAAAAGAATATGGTTCATGTTTAAAACTTTTTACAGTGTAAGAATTTTGTGGGTTTGGTTGTACCGTTTCAATGGGTTTTAAAACAGATTCGAAATCTGCATAAACCACGAATGGAACGCGCATTTGCTTTTCTATACCCTCGAATTTTAAAATATTTTCCGGCACACTCTTTCCAAATTTATCGATTTTTAAATCCACTGAGGGTGTTTGCGTGAAAATGTGGTTACAATCGTAGCTTTGATGTAAAGTTAAAGCTGACGGTGTACTAAAATAAATGAGGCAACCATCACAGAAATATATTTTATGTTGTTGACAACTAATTTGACTTGAAACTAAACGTGATAAATCCCGAATCCAACAATAATGACTCTTTGAACAAGTCGTATCGCAAAAATGTTCACCGCCATCTTTACTACTACAGTCTTTTGTAATTAACAATAAATTTACATGCCTATCCAACTTTTTTGACGCATACCTCAGTGGACCAATAACTTCATGTATTATTTCATTATTTTCATATTTAGATTCCAGACCGTATACGTTAATTGATATGTTGTTCATTTCCTCAAATTTTTTAATGTCACGTAATTTTACTGGAAAATCCATACCTGTTACATTTAGCACTCTAGAAAAATGGGGGTAGGATGTCTTCTGTGAAGGCTCTGCTGTTGGAGGAAACAATGCTGATGTTACAGCCCACGCAAAGCAAAATTCGTCCTGGTTAATCACATTGACGACAGCTCCTTTCTTTTCAATAGAACACGGCAACTTGATGTACGATGAGCCACCCATAGGCATATACTTGTTGATACCAACTTCCAAGTATAAAATTCGCACAAGAGCCCATCCTATAACAAGAAAAATAATATATAAAAATCAGTTTAATATATCGGGTTTTGATTTTTCCATACCTGAATCTTTCTCCTGGAACTCTGTCGCCTGCGTTTTTATTGATTCGGTGAAAGAATGGTAAACGGCATCCAAATCACTTTCTACACTAATTATTTGATTAGCAGTGTTGAAGGATTTTTCACTGAATATTTCTTGTGACGGAAGCATGTACTCGCCAACAGCTGTCATGTTAACTTTTAAAGCATGATGCACACGCAATAAATTATTAACAAGTTCCACCACCTTGGATTTAATGTCTGCAAAGAACATTACGTAATCAGAATGCTCCATATCACTGCTAACCCGATAGGTTGCAATTCTTCTTTTGAAGGCACATTGAACGAGTTGCACACCATGACATACCGGCAAACATGAATTATTTTTATGTTGTTGTGTTCGTTTATGCGCTGACATATGATTTATTGGAACATCTACATTACATGTAGCGCAATTAATTACCGGAATCGTCGATGTATACTCTTCAATTCGGAGCCGTTTTCCTCCAGGCACTTCATTAAATCTCGCCGCACACGATTCTCTTTTATGACGTCTCATATTATAACTCTTAGTAAACTTAGAACCGCAATTTTCACAAACATATGCCATGATTTGTCAAATATTAACACATGTACTACCTATACAAGTCAGAGCCAACTGATGAATGAAACTGCCCCATACTCTATATAAAACCATTCAAGGTCACCCCCAACCACGTAACATATCTTCAAGGTCACACACCCAAGATGACCTTCAACAAAGTCAAGGTCGTCTCGACCAAGGTCAAGGTCAAGGTCACACACACAACCTTGAACACAAGGCCAAGGCCAAAGCACACGTGCACTTTCAAGGTCAATGACAAGGACATGTGGGCGGGGCCAAAGAGGGGTGAAGCAAGGTCAAGGTCAAGGTCGAGGAGTGGGGGGATTGAGAGAATCGGGTTATGTTCACTACTGTTATACAATCTGCAGTAGCTGAACATCCGCATTGCACACATAACTTTAACCACAAAGAAACTAAGGTACTAGCATCAGTGTCTGGTTTTTTTAAACGTAACATTAGAGAATCAATCGAAATTATAAATATTCAAATAATATTAATAGAGATACAAGTTACAGTCTACATCACACCCCACACAACCCTAGACGTCTTATAGACATCATTTTTATATCCAGATTATGTCTGAACGTCTTAAGACATAAATAAGGCGTCTTATAGACGTTGTTTTAAAGACGTCCATAAGACGTCTATATACAACGTCTTTAAGATATCTTTTAAAAGTCTACATACTACATTTTATATGAAAATAAATACAGTTGTGAATAATTTAGTTGATAAAAACTAAAAAGCTTATCCTTCCCTATGTATTTTGTCGCAGTTGGGTAATAAATAAGTTTGCAACGCCGCACAGAGCTCAGCTGAATACAAGTTGAGGTTAAAATTTTTGATTGAACGACAAATTTTTAGTAGTTTCACTACGACCTTGGTTAATAGAACTTTTGCATGATCTTTTTTATCAATACTTTAGTGCTTTTTGTCACAGACTGTTTGATGTACCGATAACAATAACACACATAAATATGATGCTAGCGAAACTATAACTTAAAAAAAACCGCCTTTTGTTTCTGTCAACTGTCATTTTTCAGTTTTGTATTTGTGTTTCGTCATGTCGTTATTCATTTTTAAAGTTGTTGGGGTGCCGACTGTGAAAATTTAGCTTTTGAAAGAATTTTATTAAAATAGTTGATTTATCTATGTGCCTCCGAAAATCTTTTTTATTCATGTTTATGTAATACTTAAGGTAAGATCGAGAATCATATGTACTTAGGAAAAACAGTAAAGTTATTTATAGGTTGTATTACAAGAAATTCCCGAATGCTTTACCGCTTATATTTTTGTAGTAACTCTATGTTATTAGAAATATGAAATGAAATTTTCAAAAATATTATCTGTGCAAAAAAGGCTTGCACAGCTCATCCAGACCCGGTCCTAAATATTACAAGAAATATTACTAATGAAGTGGAAGGCGAAATGTTTCTTTATGGAGTGCTCCACTAATGAAACCTGCAAGATTTATTTTGTTCCTGATGATTGGTTTATATTTAAAGAACATAGAAAATAGAGTTTTGTTAATTACAAGAAGTAATTTTGTTTAAGGTTTTAGAAATATCAAAACTGGGAGTAGGGAGCATTGATGACTTTTTAAAGCGAGCTTGTAAAATTAGCATGTACAGTTGATTAGTACGAAAAGAAAAGAGAAAGTTCTACGATTCCAACTTGGTGAGACTTATTATGAGTAAGTTCTGTCTTTCATTATATATATATATATATATATATATATATATATATATATATATATATATATATATTAACCTTGAAATAGCATAAGTCAGGATTCTATAGTAGAGGACAATTATCAAAATTCGCAAAAATATCAAAAAATTTACTCCCACAAATGATAAACTTTATTCTATAAAATTAAAATCAGTTTGTTATTAGGATCTACAGAGACAACAGGACTGGCAAAAAGTTAGAAGAATGAGGAAATTTGAATCCAAACATGGCTGAAAAAGGCATCAGACCAGATTTGTTATTCGACTAAATAAAAATTCTTGTTTTTAAAACTATTTAAAGATTTGTGTACCTTTTATTTCCATAAACTTTTATTTTGTTGATAGTCTACCTTTTAGAGTTATTATATCGAAGGGATAAACTAAGACTTAAATTTGATAGGTTCAATTATAGTTCGAACAGTAATAGTTCTGAAAATATTTCCTCTTCTACCTCACTTCTTAAATTTCAAATTAGAAAAAGTTTACATTATGCTTAAGTTATGTATTTTTTTGTATAAAGAGATTATGTTGAACATATTTTTTAAAGCAAATTATTCTAGCGGAACTTGTAGTTATTTAAAATGGTAGTGTATATTTTGCTCTTGATTTTAATTTTAATTAAAGTTATTTCTTGGACTTTTGAATAATCACGGTTTGACTTTGTAAACAAGACAAACAAAAAAATTAAAGGGACCCTTTTTAATGTACATAATTTTAATGGTGGAATATGTTGGGAAAGGACGTCCATAAGACGTTGTAAGCAAATGTCTTAAAGACGTTACCTTTTCTAACATAAGTCGTCTATACAACGTCTTATGGACGTCATTCGACTTTAATGGATATCTATAAGACGTACTGAATGTTGAGATCAAACGTTTTATGGACGTCTTTAAGACGTATTTGTGCTGTTTGGGACGTGGAAATTGATTATAACGCAGGATCACAGTTCGCTGAGCGCCAGTCGAGCTGTTGCTCCTTGATAGTCATTCACTGTCCTAATCTCGTAGAGTAATGATCCCTCAAGATGCCTCATGCAATCATAGGCGAAACGTTTGATAATAATTCCAATTTGACACGATCTAAACCCAAGATTACTGAATATTCTGTTACATTTTAAATATCGAATGACACCTTTAAATACACCGAATCAATCGTTTTTAGCACAGTGTCTCAAATAATGTAATTTGTGAAAACTATAAACACATGGTTTCTGCAACAATTTTATCTCTACGAAAATTTTGGATGCATTTCAGAATTTTACGCCATAATTATGCCAGTCCCTTTACTTTTGAAGTAGTAGACGAAATAAAATTTTATACCATTTTTTCTTATTCAAAATTTGTTACTTTCCAAGAAAACATTTTCTGTGACCATAATGGGGAAAAATAATTAAATTAAATAAGGATTTAGGTTACCCTTCGAAGGGAACCTTTTTGAATTTCAGATCAGGTAGGAAAAGCTAGGGTTAGAATTTATAGATAGAGGGGTAAAGTTGAAGTCGTGTGCGTCCTATTCAGCAAAAAGGGCATTTTATACAATCTTGTATCTTTCACAGGGTGTTATAAATATAGTTTTTTATATAAAGATATTTTTTAAATAAGTTTAAAAAGCATGCTATAAAAATCAGAAAATTAAAATAAGCAGAAACACGGTATTTGCATGATTCAGGGCCCCTATTGTTATGAAACATAACATCTCACCACCGCTTTCCGGCGAACCTGGACTTAAATAGAAGTCCAAGTTTGTGGAAAGTACAAGGATGCCTGAGAAAGATACCGGTGGATCCCATTGATGAGTCCACCACCGGTATCGGGAAGAAACATCCATACATTTACTATGGTGGTCAAAAATAGATTGCTAGCTACATGCCCTTACCACCAGGGGCATTGCTAATTGCGACATGGCGCTCGAGCAGGGACAGCGGTTATATGACGAGTCCAAAACCGCAAATGATGTGGTTAAAATCATAGATGTGGATATAGGACAGAATGTCAGAAACGGCTGAGGGCTTTCATCAAGCCCGGTCCGACCATTGGAAGACCACCGAGGATGTCCGTTCCACTTCCTTTTCAGGTCTGTGCTTTCTAACGGCTTGGACTGTCCGACAGTTTAAGCCGGAAAGCAAATGCCTTAGGGGGACATTTTGTGGAGCATAACATCTCACCACCGCTTTCAGGCGAAACTGGACTTAAATAGAGGTCCAAGTTTGTGGAAAGTACAAGAATGTCTGGGAAAGATACCGGTGGATCCCACTGATGAGTTCACCACCGGTATCGGGACGAAACATCCATACATTTACTACGGTGGTCAAAAATAGATCGCTAGCTACATGCCCTTACCACCAGGGGCATTGCTAATTGCGACACTATCCTCGAAAATGTGATGTGAAAGGTGATGGGAATGGCGATGTGAACTTTTTGACAGTAAAAGCCGTATTCTTGAAAAGCCAATGCTACCAGATATGAACGTGCTAAAACCCTAGAATTTCAAAAATAAAATGGATACTAGATTGAATTGACCTGTCAGACCGAAAATGTCCGTAATATATTTTGTTGCCATTTTAGGCAAAAAGTAGTACTTTAAATTAATCGTCAAAAGTAAAAAAAAAATAGTGCTGTTGTTGTTATTTTTGTGAAGTTATTGATTGCCATTACAATATTTGTACTTTACCTGGATTAAAGTTATGTTAAATTGACACTCTAGAACTGTTTAACAAAAATGCATACAAAGAGCCAAGTACTTTAAGATTCTAATATATAAAGAAAAAGGGATATCAAGAAAAACAGTAACTCATATATACAAAGTAATATACTGACAGTAGTTGCAGAAAGCCAGCACTGGTAAACCTTGAAACGGCGGAAATTACAATTTTACGTAGTATGACTAAAAGCCATCATCCCAATCCACTACGGAAACCATCCAATCAGTTATTTATTGTATGAATTCACAAAGTGTCCAGCCTCTTACTGCAAGATGTTCTGTCCTAACAAGTAAATTTGAAAGAAAACCTGTAACTTGAACAATGATAGTGAAACTGTTTATGATCAGGGACCGAAACCAAAGGCCAGACAGAAGACGTCCATTAAAGAGACTGGCGGATCTCACATTCAACTTTAAATATATATATATATATATATATATATATATATATATATATATATATATATATATTATTTTATGTACGATAAATAAGGTTTTTATGCTGAAGGACCTCTTTCGTCGGTCTGTAGGGTTCATATTTATATGTCTCAATAAATTATAATCATAATATTTATTAAATTGTAGTGTCATATAGTGTTTAACACAGTCTAATTAAGTTAAGTGTTGTATTTAACATAATTTAAATATAAAATTTGTTACTTATTTAAATAAAAGTTTCAAATAGCTTACAAATTGTTATTTTTGAAATCACTACATAGTATAAAACAAAGTCGCTTTCTCTGTCCCTATGTCCCTTTGTATGCTTAAATCTTTAAAACTACGCACCGGATTTTGATGGGGTTTTTTTCAATAGATAGAGTGATTCAAGAGGAAGGTTTATATATATAATAACATCCATTAAATAGTGGAGAAATACTGTTATTTTTGAGGTTTCTAATATGATGTCGTTAATTATCATATTTTTTTCCGCTTACATTGCAAACGCAGGCTGAACCCTACGAGATTTATCAAAATACTGTACTAATTATTTATATACATTGAAAAGGTCTACAGAAAACTCCGCGATGGTATATGTCTATCTCTCATGGATATCCCACAATAACATTTTTTTGTCATTTACTTTTTACGACAAATAATGGCAAATTTTGAAGCGATTTTAACCAATACAGCATTAATCCTTATCCAATTAAATAGCTTAAATACATTGTTGATTTAATATAGATCTATATGGTCCTTTACAGCACAAGATTTAAATGAATATTTTCGAAGATATTACAGATTTAAAATTGCGGGAAGTAGCGTTTGCGGCGGTACTGGCCGACCGGGGCGGCGGCAGCGTGCCTATAAATAGCGCGTCGGAGGCCGATGTAATAATTGCTGTAAAAATAAAATAAATAGTCACAGTTTTTCTGTAGTGTATTTAGTATCAGCATTGCACCCGTGCGAAGCCGGGGCGGGTCGCTAGTTTATTATAAGTTGTGTCGTGAAAAGAATTATGTTAGACTTAACTGTGTAAAACTAGATATTCGGCTGTTATGGACACAAGTATTTATGGTAAATCCATAAGCAGAACTGGCCCTAGAAAAACATTTTTAAATAGCACGCTCATACAATTAAGTTATGAACAGAATCTCCTGTAATAATTTTATATGTCTGTAATCTCAAATTTGCTTAATATTTGCGAGACATATTCAACTTTCTAAGGATATTTTATTAAAAAAATTGAAATATCGGGGTACCACCTAATTATAATTAACGTTTCAACTGTTTATTCAGAAAATAAAACATCTTAAAGAAACGGTTCGTCAACATATTTTTTTAATGCGAGTTATCTGAAGAACCAAAAATAAAATAAAAATTTTTATTCTATTTTATTTTTTAAAATCCGTGCGTTAAATATGTCATTTAGCGGCTGACATTTCATTTGCGCATGTTTCATCGTTCGCTTACCTTCCACCGGGCGAACGAGGATATGAGTGATGAACATTTCAAGAATACGCGTTCGCCACCTTTTCACCGTTCACTTCACGTTCCCCAGTTCGAGGATTGGGCCCCAGACTTTCTCAAAAATTGTTGATTTTTTCAAAATTAATATAAAAACGCTTTCCATCAGATTATTATCTAGAGTAGCTTTTCCCAAACATTGGTTCGCGGACACCAGGGTTCTATAAAGGGGGTTAGAGAAAAAAATTTTGTATTGGTGGAATTTAAATTAAAAATAGCAACAATGCTTAACGCGACGTGTCGTTATGCCGCTGGCGCTGTAAGTACATTCTCGAATGAGCCAGCAACTTCTACTTTGACAAACCAAGACTTTTTCTCAAATGCGCACGAAAGAACGAGAATAACGTCTGCCGATATAAAAATGCCGCAATCGCATATAAGGAGGAGAAGAGTCAAACGATGAGCTTAAGAGCGTCGAGTGGGCACGCATGTAAGGAGGAGAAGAGTCAAACGATGAGCTTAAGAGCGTCGAGTGGGCACGTCGAGAGTAACAAAAAAAAAGAAACTGGACGCCTACTTGATCAGACTATTTTATTCTTATGTAATTAGATGTCCTGAATCAAATCTGAGGTCAGCTAACCTCTATCACGTCAGGTTCAAGACAAACTCAAGGTCGAATGGAGTAAAATTGAGTAAATAAATCTGAAGAAGAAAATACGTACGTTTTTGAGTTCGCTGAATCCGAATTCGTGGTTTGTTTAATCCCCCAAGGTCGACTAGAGGTCATTTAGGGCCATTACAAAGTCAAATTGAGAAAAATTCACTAAATAAATCTGAAAAAGAAGATTTGTAGGTTTCTGGAGTCACTAAATCCAAATTCGTGTTTTTTTAATCCCCCAAGGTCAGCCAGAGGTCATTTCAACATAATTTTTTAGGTCAAATTAAGAAAAATCTACTAAATAGGTCTGTAAATAAAGATATGTAGAATTTTGAGGGCGCTAAGGTCAGAATTCGTGATTTGTTAAGTACCTCAATGTTAACCAGAGGTCATTACAAGACCATTACAAGGTTTAATTGAAAAAAGTTTCCTAAATAAATCTGTAGAAGAAGATAACCCAAGCGCAGCTATATCAGTATCCGTTACATAGCAGACAGACAAGCGGATAAAGTTTTTTAGCGGAAACTTAAGCTCCCCAAACCTCGTACCCCACGCAGAGCTAGATTGATTCGTTATAAAGCAGATATACAAGGGGGTTAGTTATTATGAATAGTAATCCAAAACCCAAGTTTCTAAACTCACATAACCCACGCAGAGCTAGATTAATATCCATTACACAGTAGACAGAGGCGAAAAGTAAGGATTTATGAGTGTATGAAATAAAACCCAAACCCTACTAAAACCATATACCCTAGGCATAACATGTATGAGAGTTTTGGGGTTTATGGTATACAAGCTTGATTTTCGCCTTGAAAACTCGCTTCGTTCACGTACCTGCGTGGGGTACGTGGTTTGGAGAGCTTGAGTTTCGGCTCAAAAATTCAATCCGCTTGTCTGTCTGCTGTGTAAACGGATATCGATCTAGCTGCGCGTGTGTTCACGTACCTGCGTGGGGTACGTACGTTAAAAAAGTTTCTTCAACCACATTTTACACTGTCATTTATCTTTAAATTCGATTTTCCAAATATTGCATTTTCCAAATTTTTGATAAGACTTCTACTAGGAATATTTATCGAATTTTATCAATATTTATTTAAGTTATTCAGGAAACATGTAGCTGTGTTTCTTCGAGTATGATTTTTGAAATTTTGTTCTGTTTCATTTTTACAGGCTCTGATTGGTCAAAAGAATAAGTCGAAATTCGAACTTTTTATAAACAATTGCGTAATTTTAACAAAATAAAATATAAAGAAAATCGTTTTCGGAGAAAATAGCCAACTTAACTCAAAATAAAGAAGTATTTTATTTTTTTGGTTTAAGACAACTCAGATAGCCAAAGACTTACCAGAATTTTGTATATGGCTTTTTTTGCGAGGACAAAGTCAAGGACGCGAATGTGATTATTATTATTTTCTAAAAATACATTTTAAAAGATGAAATTTATGCCAATAAAGAGAAAAAAAAATGTATCAATGATCTTCAGTAGTTCCTATGCAATTGATTCTTAAAATAGACTTATATTCAACTACTCAAAGGTGAACGACCCCCTTAAGGAAAATAAGTATTTTGTTTCATGATCAGGAAGAAAACTTTTTTAATGTCCTTCGTATTAATCACATGAAAATTAAGGGGGTATATTTTAAATAAATGAACATATTTTAATATCTTTGCAAACTGTACAAAAATATTAGATTTATATAAATATTTAATGTTATCCAGGGACGAATCCAAGAGGGCGGTGGAGGCAATTGCCCGCCTCCCAAGAGCTTTAAATGTCTGCTACATTAGAGACTTGGATATTGTTATAAAACTTCGTTGTGAAATAACTTCCGGCGAAACACGATCCTGCATCAATATATATTTAGAAAATGATTGGCCACCGTAATTAAAAAAGACGTTAGATAAGACTTAGATAAAATTAATTATTATGCGTAGTGCATGGGACCGTTTATTTACGGTTTATATGAAAGCTTAAAAGACTAAAAACAAATAATGATTAGATATAAGTTGTTAATATTGGCCAGATATATTTTCCGCATGCTAAAGAATGTATGTGAATAATTAATCTAACATCTGCCAATAATTATAGGCAATAATTTGACTTTATGTTATACAATATCTTAAATATAAGGGGTGTTTTTATAGAGGTATAGAACTTTTAAATGGAATAAAACAAAGATGAATTTTTTTAAATTGACATGAAATTTACTTTATTCGAAAGATAACCTTCTGGCATTATAAATTAAATATGACTTCTGGCATATGACCGCCACGGATGGCTCGGACGTAGTCTAATCTGGAGGTCCAATTTTCGATGACTTTTCCAACATTTGTGGCCGTATATCGGCAATAAGCCGGCGAATGTTGTCCCCCAAGTGATCAATCGTTTCGGGCTTATCGACGTAGACTGGCGACTTCACATATCCCCACAGAAAATAGTCTAGCGGCGTTAAGTCGCACGATCTTGGAGGCCAATCACGGGTCCGAAACGTGAAACTATGCGGTTACCAAACGTTTTCTTCAATAAATCAATTGTGGCACGAGCTGTGTGACATGTTGCGCCGTCTTGTTGAAACCACAGCTCCTGCACATCATGGTTGTTTAATTGATGAACGAAAAAGTCAGTAATCATGGCTCTATAGCGGTCACTATTGACTGTAACGTTCTGACCAGCATCGTTTTTAAAGAAGTACGGACCAATGATTCCACCAGTCCATAAAGCACACCAAACAGTCAGTTTTTCTGGATGTAACGGTGTCTCAACATACACTTGAGGATTATCATCACTCCAAATACGACAGTTCTGTTTATTGACGTATCTATTCAAACAAAAGTGAGCTTCATCGCTAAACAAAATTCGCTTATGAAAATCGAGATCAACGGCAATCTTGTTTTGGGCCCATTCACCGAATCTACGCCTTGCTAGGTGATCGTGTGGTTTCAATTCTTGCACAAGTTGGATTTTGTAAGCACGCAAACCAAGATCTTTCCGCAAAATCTTCCATAAAATGAATGGACACATATCCAATTCCTGTGCACGATGGCGGATAGACTAATTCGGGTCTTTCTCTACGCTACGCTCTACAGCAGCAATGAATTCTTCTGTACGCACTGAACGACGTCTCTGTGGATGCGTATTATCATTTAGAGTAAACGTGGTGCGAAAACATTCCATAGTTAATCGAATTAATTGCTCTGATGGACGATTATGTTGACCGTAAAATGGACGTAGTGCGCGATACGTATTTCGAACAGAACCATGATTTTCAAAATAAATTTGCACAATTTGGAAGCGTTGTTCAGGCGTCAGTCCATTCATGTTGAAATGCCAAACCAAACTAAACATAAATCACTTGACAGCTGACAAAATGGCCGCCAGTTAAAAAAGTGTTGCCAACTTAAAGTTCTATACCTCTATAAAAAACACCCTTTATTATCATTTATACACCTGCCTTCATAAGCGCTGTAGTAGTTTATTTTTGGTGCTTTTAAAGAATTGGTGTAAACCTCTTTGATCAATAGAATAAGTATTCTACAGAATAGAGCTTGAAACAATTGATAATACTAATGAGAAAAGGAAAACAAAACATAAACAAAAAAATGGTAATGCACAGAAAGTCACACAAATAAGATATTATAAAACCTTCTATGAATCAAGAAAAATACCTTCCCCAGACAAAGAAGGAGCGAATAAAATAATAGTTGAAATAGAGGCCCTGAGAATATTCCTGAAATCACAGCAAATAAAAAATTACCATGTCTAAGAAGAAAGCTCCAAGAGAGATCAAGATTATTGTAGAAATAGTAAAGTACAGATGTGAACCTATTATTGCGCAACTTCATAAGTCGAAAATTCCAACTGTCATAATAGTTCTAATTTTTAAAAACGAAATAAATTAATGAATGAATGAATGAATGAAACAAAGGTGACGATAATCGATGATCGATGCCTAGGCCTCGTTAGATCCTACCATAGCTGCAAGTTATTTGAGGCTGATCGCCTTTGCGAATCCAAGCAGCCTCGTTAATTGAACTTGCCTAACTGCTTCCGATAACAAAATTGTATCTCCGAAATACCTCTGTCTAACTCCGTTGAGTGCCGGACACTCTCTGAGGATATGGTCAATAGTTTTATCCTCCTCTAAACACCATCTGCATGTCAGATCCTCGGCGAGCAATCTTACCAAGATGGCTCCTCAGACGACAATGAACTGCCAACATTTCCACCACAATTCACAGCTCTTTTCTTCTTAAAGAGAGAAGCTCTCTAGTGCCGGAGAATGTAACAAAATTGTATCTAGAATATGTGTGACATTTGCTGATAGATATCCAGATAAACTGAAACCGTTCACAACAATGTTAAACGAGTAATAGAAAATTTCAAAAATGTTCAACCCTTAAAGCAAAAATGCATAAAAGAAAACCTATTCTCAATGACGAAAATGTCGAAATTGCAATTCTGGGATATTTTGCAACATACCTTATGACATCGTTACGACAAGCGGCTCTACCAACAGGAATCTCGAAGAACTCAAAGAATTCACAACTTCCACTCTTATTTCATACCTTTGGTTCAACTGCCAAGAGACACTGATTTGTCGATAAGAGTGACATTTTGCAAATTTATATTGACGATGATGCAAGACGACTCACGATTTCTGGACAACATAATTTGGACACAACACAAAGATAAATATAAATATACTTTTGAAAATACAAGAGGACACAAATTTATGATTGACTTTATAGTTAGTAACCGAGTTATACATCCCACCCAGATATTGGATATTAGAACATTGAACTCTGTTAATGCAGGAAACGATCATAAATTAGTTCTATCAAAAATTCGAATAAAGATTACACAAAAGAAAAAGCAGCTGGAAAAGGTTAGGATACAAAAAAAGAACATAGACTGTGGCATACGTCAACGAAAGAATTATATCAAAAAAGATTGATGGAAAAAATTGAAAGAAAACCAATAAATGAAGAGGAAGATAAAAATCATAGCTGGGAAAAAATTAAGGGAAACATAGAAGATGCTTCAAATGAGTCATTGGGCACACATACAATCACAATCAACAACAAAAATCCTAATAAAACTCCATGGTTCCGTAAGGAAGTTAAAGATAAGTGTAATGAAAAAAGAAAAGCATATTTAGCATATAGAACGACAAAAACGCCGGAAGCATACAATAGGTACAAACTAATTCGTAACGAAACTAATCTACTAGTCAGGCAACTAAAAAGTGAGCAGTTCTCTAAAAGAATGGAAGGGAGACTTCTATAGTGTACAAAAGCAAATGTGGCGACTGATAAGACAACATCGCAAAGAAATATCTGAACTCTCCGAAACAAACAAAATATCAGAGGAGAAATGGATAGACTACCTAACAAAATTATTTGAGGGAGATGCTAACATTGGAAAAAACAACATACCAGCAATAAGGAATAATGTGGAAGTCACCATTCAAGAAGTAGAGAAAGCTATAAAAATCCTTAAAAAATAGAAAGTCTCCCGGACAAGACGGAATTCATAACGAATTGTTGAAATACGGAGGACAGCGACTAACACAGGAACTCACAAGCTTCATTCGAAAAATCCTGACACAATGCAAAGTACCAGATAGGTGGAGAACCAGCACAATAATGCTTATGTTTAAGAAAGGTGACAAACAAGAACCAGGGAACTACAGGGGTATTAATCTACTGGACACAACTCTGAAACTCGTTACGAAAGTAATCAAAAATAAAATTAATTCGGTTACAACACTGAAAGACGAACAGCAGGGATTTAGATCAGGAAGGTCCTGCGTGGATGCAGTATTTATTCTACGACAGATAGTCGAGAAATTTCTAGAATACAATAAACCAACATTTTTGTGCTTTATAGATCTAACAAAAGCATTCGATCGCATAAAGCTAGATGACGTAATCCATCTGTTATATAAGAGAAATATTCCTATCAATATAATTCAGACCATCGAAAACATATACGCAAACAATAAAGTTCAGATTCGCACTAACGGTAAATTATCTACACCCATACCAGTCAACAGCGGTATTAGACAGGGAGACTCGCTTAGTCCTTTATTGTTTAACATGATAATGGACGAAATAATAAAGGAGGTGCGACTTGGTAGAGGATATAAAATGGGTGATACAGAAATAAAAATTCTCTGTTACGCTGATGACGCTGTGATATGTGCCGACAATGAAGACGACCTCCAGAGATTGTTAAATACCTTTAATCTTACTGGAAGAAAATATAATATGATTATCTCAGCCGAAAAAACTAAATGTATGACAACCTCAAAAGAACCCCTCCGATGCAAACTAGACGGTCGAATAATACAACAAGAAATGAGTTTCAAATATCTAGGAATCGACATAACTAGTTATGGCAACATCGAAGATGAAGTAAGAGGGCAGGTGGCCAAAGCAAACAAAGTGGCGGGCTGCCTCAACGACGTGATCTGGCGAAACAAACACTTACAACAAGAAAAAAGGTTCGGATCTACAAAACCACAATTAGACCTATTATGACATACACTTCAGAAACACGGCCAGAGACGACAAAAACGAAGCAACTATTGGAGACTACAGAAATGAGAATACTTCGACGAATAACAGGAAAAACGCTACTAGACAGAGAAAGAAGCGATAACATCAGGCAATCATGCAACACAGACTGCATTAATGAGTGGGTCCTACAACGTAAGACACAATGGAACAAACATAAGCCGAATGACAGAGGATAGACTGGTAAGGATCGCACAAGATAAATCGCCTAGTGGTACACGCAGTAGAGGTCGACCGCGGAAAAGGTGGAGCGATAATTTAAGTCCAGAATGAGGAAAATCGAAGAAAGAACAGGTCAGGGACCTATTATAGAAGGTAGAAGAAGAAGAAGATAATTTGGACTGATGAAGCAGAAGTATTTTGTGCTGTAAGAAATGATGGAATAGTGAAACTACATTTGTATGAAAAAAACTTAAATGCTATAAGGCAAATTATGTTCCCGTTTTAAATTATGTAATAACTTTTGTAGAAGAAAGATATTTAAATATTCTTGAACAGTGGGTCAATCTATAGTTAAGCAATTTACCTCTGGCGGAAAACAGGTTAATTTTTTGCTAACACGATGGCACCAGACCACCACATAGAACCGCTCCAGTTACCAACTTCTTACAAGCAACATTTTATGATAAGTGGATTGTCAACAATAGATTTTTTTCTGTGACTTCTTTATTCTCCTAATTTGACTATCTTAGATTATTTTATATGTAACGACAAAAAACATCGTTTATTGTAATTCAGTGACAACGATGGAAGACTGTATGGCAAGAGTAAGAGACGCGTTCGAAAGTTTATCTCCAGATAATTGTAACCCATGACGAACTAACTCGGAGATGCAAAAAATCTTTGGAAACTCAAGGTGAAAATTTTGAACATTTATTAAAATAAGTTGTTTCTCTGTGTAGGTAAGTCATTTAGTGTTTTTACAATACAAAAATGTTAAATTGTCCATATCTCAAAAACTGCAAATTTTTGCAACAAACAACCTTATACAAAGTCACACTTATTTTTAATGCTAAATAACATAACAATATAAAATTGACATTTTACGTTAAAAAATTGACTTTTAACGATTTTGTAAGTTAATATTTAATGTTAGTTGTGATCACACTGTATTTTATTATTATCAAAATACCAACACAGTCCACTATAGTCTATTCAAGAACTAGAGAGAGTAACAAATCATTTTTGACCCTTTTTTTCTTCGCAAACTACCTGCGTTCTTTAGTCCGGTATCTTCGGCAAAATGTGTTAGACATAGTTGTGATCACACTGTATTTATTTATTATCAAAATACCAACACAGTCCACTATAGTCTATTCAAGAACTAGAGAGAGTAATAAATCATTTTTGACCCTTTTTTTCTTAGCAAACTACCTGCGTTCTTTAGTCCGGTATCTTCGGCAATATATATTAGACATATATATTTTTTATAGGAATGGGTTAGAAATTTTAAAATCAAAAATACCGGTCTATAATAATGGACTATTTGGGATGGATAACACTAGAAATTTGGAAGGGTGAAATGTTAAAAAGGATTCTAATCATTGTCATAGGCGTCGCAAAGAGCTTTATTTTATCACTAAGTATTTATGGCACAGAATAATATTTCGGTCATAGGCTCAAAATAGAACTAAGTTGTTAAAATAATATTACTTTACTTCTAATGATTTCCTAATAATTCACATACATTACAAAATAGACATAATTTTGCCATACTTGATACAAATCACAACTGTATATTTGTTATTTTAGTTTTGGCATAGAAACCGTTTTAGACACATTCAGACTAAAACATAGCCTTATTGCCTCAATAAGTTTTAAGTTATAATTTAAATTCTTATAAAATACCCATTATTATAAGTATAAGAAATTAAATATATGTAAAAAAAAAATAAATTCGTCCATATAATATTAAAATTTTTTTGAGGCTATCGATCATTTTATTATTAACTAAAAACACTTTTAAGGCATTTGACGTTTCAGTTTATTTATTTCTTAAACCATCTGCAGAATAATAATTAAAGACTAAAACGGGATTCAAATGTAATTAATTTTTATGTGTTATAGTTAAAATTAGACTTAATCATTTTTATTTCTATTGCACTGACATCTTAATTTAATTTACTTTATTATATGGAAATCCGATAGCCCCAAAAAAAATAAAACAAACTTGTTAATTCTACACACTTAGCTAAAGACATAAATACAAAAATAAAATAATAAAAAAATGACGGCTAATTGGAAATATATATATAAATATATATAATTAAAAAGTAAGACACACTAAAATAAAGATATATAAAAAATATATAAACAACATTAAACAATAAAATACAACAAACACAAAAATTTAAATAATAAATTGTGTTTACACTGGTAAACAATACTTATCTAATAGTAGGGGAGCCCAAACGGGGATTTTGGAATTTATGCAAGGTCGCCAGAATACTATAAAGGAAGAAAGTTTGTACCCTATTATGAACTACCAACCTATTATGAACCTTAGATATATGGGGGTGCGTCTAGGGCAGCCGATCAGATTAGTAAAAAAAAAATCGATCCTTAAAGTAACTCGAGCTCGTCAGATTAAGACAAGGTAAGTTAATTACATGCAGAAAAGTGTACATTTCAATATTCCGACGGTTTTAGCGTGACATAAGAAAATGAGCGAGTGACAAAGTTGCAAAAAAAACGTCACCTGGACATATTCGAGAGCGGTTGAATTTTTTTTTTTTATTTTAATGGAAATCATGTAAGGATCACGGAAATAATATAATCTGACGATTTTCGCAAGCCGAAAAAGCTAATTTCATCAATCAAGTGTAGTTCGTGCAGGTGCTGAGAATAATGTATTTCCCACTCCGCGCCTCTCTCCCCTTCTCACTCTTTCTCTATTTCTCACTCTCTCGCACCGTCCCCACACTACTTCTGTTATTGATAATCAAGTAACGCGTAATATCGATCATGAACTGTCGTGTCCTGATCATGAAGAAGCGGATACAAAAATTGTATTTTTGACTTGTCAAATAAAAGAAGAATCTACAGTTACCATCAGAACTTCTGAGACTGATATTGTTGTCATCATTTTGGCCAATATGGAACATCTTCAAGCATCGGTGAAGACCTAGATTGATCTTGGAGTCGATAATACACTCCGATATATTGACATTTCTGTTCTTTTTATGAAGTTAGGTCCACTAGTTTCACAAGTACTACCGGCTCTGCATGCACTCACAGGACGTGATTACAACCTGCTTTGTACAGACGAGGTCAAAAAAAGCCTTTCGATATTTTAATGGAATCTGTAGCTTTTCAGAAAGCATCTGCAAACTTAGGATGTGAAGCTTCTAATATTGAAGAATTACTAAACAGTATGGAATCTTTTATCTGTCATTTGTATGGTCTAAAAAAATTGGCTGATGTCAACCGAGCTAGGATACAAATATTCAATAAGACCTACAAAGTGTCAAACACATCACAGCCCTTCTCATTAAACATGCGCAATTATGACGCTTGTAACTTGCCCCCATGCCAATCAGAGCTACGGCAACAATTATTGCGAACGCAATACATCGCATGCTTATGGAGGAATGCCCACTTTCGAATCGTCACTGAGATGTCACCAACAGATTTCGAGTGGAAAAATGTGGATGGAAAGTTGGAGATGACTTGGTTCGTTGGAAATCAACTCCTAGAAGCATATGAAGATATTGTCATAACACCTGATATTTTAGGGAATACTCCATATTCAGGTAAGTTTTCTTTTTAAAATACTAATAAAATCATGAAATAAATTAAATATTGTTAAATATCATAACCATTTCTGATTACAGATACGCAAGATGTAGATGAAAATGACCAAAGTGATTCGAACTCCCAATCTGAAGACGATTCCACTGATGATGATAAAGATTAAACGTCTTTTTGAATTTTTTTTTTTCATTAAACATTATTCTCATAAATACATGATAAAATTGTACATGTATATATTTTTCTATGACATTATATATTATTTGCTGTTCATTGAAATTATTCCGTTCAGTAATAAAAAAAAATTTTAACTGTCAGATTTAAAAAATTCCTCCACACAATTGTCAGATTATAGGTCTACACGACCCTAGGACATCATGCTGAACCGACTGTATATAAATCTCACGCGCTCGAGTATTTCAAGGTCAGGTTTTTTTTTACACTTTCAAAAATCGGCTATGAGTCCTAGTTGCGTTAAAATCGTCAGTCTTTCTAATATAACATCTTTAAGGATTCCCTTAACATTCTCCCTGAATATCTGATGCGCTCGAATAACTTTTTTTTTTCCACCCCTTCGTGTGGCCACCCCCATCTAGCAAGCCATCAGATTAACATCCCTCCATTACCAGAAACAGATTGCGCGTATACATTGTTAATGTCTGACGCGCTTGAGTATGTCTTTGTGACTGATTTTTTTTACATTTTTGAAAATTTATACTGGCTTCCCCCACCAGTATTGGGGCATACATCATATAAACTTTTTTTCTATTTTGCATCTAATATTCACTATCCAATAGGTCCCGACAACGCTCGAGTAACGACTCATTTAGCCTCTTGGGCTCCCCAACTATAATTCGTAATCAAAGCCAGTGGAGCTATCTTCGCTCAAGTTAATTATAATTGGTTCCTCTAACTCATCGATCATGTGATCGAGTTTCCACATTTTGTTTTATTTTTTTATTTATGGTCCACACATTTTTTCCAATTTTCCGCAGTAACTTTATTCAAAAAAATATTTCAACTTTACCTTTCACTTTAGCCCATATCGCGATGTTGCTTAATTGTTCGAATATATTTCCTCCTCCAACGGACAGTTTCCGGACGATCTATAAGAACAAATTTCTCATTTGGTTTTTCCCGGCAAAAATTAAGTTCTCTGAGCAATTTCCAGAATTCATTTCTTTTGATTTCAGGTAAGTCCCAATTTTCATTGATTTTAGTTAGAATTTTGTCGACGATTGGGATCTGCTTCTCATAGTAAAATGAGTGTATAACTCTTCTTATTGCAGTTTTCATCTCTTCTTCCAACGACGTTTTTCGTTTTCTTGTGATCGAATGTGGCTTGGGAGCACTAGCAATTCCAGTCGTCTTTTTCTCCTTCAGCATTCTGTAAGAGTAGATTTTCCAACTCCTGCCATTTTGGAATACATCTTAACAGAGCTTTTAACATTATTATCCGGATATTGATGCCTTAAGGTATTATAAACATTCATCGTAATAAGTTTTTTGTTCAGAAAAAAATACCCTGGTATAACGATTTTGGAATAAATATAGAGGGGGGAGCGATATCTTTCGGGTATCTCACTAATCTCAAATAATATATAAAAACAAGCGCAAACAAGATAAATCACTAAGGACACACTGTAAGGTGTATTTTTCTCACTGACAGAAATTAAACTGAACTAAGAGAAATTTTATTGTTGCAGTAAAATTATAAAAGCTTATGATATTTGAATATAATTATATATAATTAGATTTATGGCAGTCCTCAGCTAGCTGCGTCCTAGATCAAGTACGTCGGAGGTTTCGGTAGCAGTTTTATTACTCTCTCACTCTAGTTCTTGAATGGAGGATACAGTAGATCATCTTCTAGAAGGAAACAACACCAATTTCATATAGGGGAAATTGATAGTTATGTTTACACCTGCAAACGCCATTTTGGACATAAAATTTAAATATGTCAAAAACAGTTAGACTTAGGTACAGAACATTATACATGAAATATGTCTATAATTTTGCATAGAATCCAAAAAGGAAATAACATACAAAAAAGTCTATTAAAAATAAGCAAGAAATTATTCCAACCGAATTGCCCCCATCAATTTTACTAAACTCCCAAACTTTAAAAGTCTATTTTCTGAGAAATCGATCCCTGTGGTTCGTCGTGGGACACACTGTATATATAATTAAATGTTTGATAAAACGGCTTTAAAAAAAATTCAAACCTAGCTTCAAAAATATTTTGTACTTTAAATAAATCTTATTACTTTTTGCATATGGGGTCTTTTAGGTGAGCACCACGAGAAAATTATATAAATATAGGACGACGAGTACGTCGAATAGAAATGTAACGTCCCGAACTTAAAAGTTGACTCCGCCCCTGAGTACCTCTTTAGTTTTATGCTAATTTAATTCAAAAATTTCAATATCCCTGAATATTAATACATACCATAAATAAACCAGTATGATTATTTTACTAGCAGAAATTGTTCTGGACAATTATTCCTCATATATCTTTAAAAAAAAAACCCTTTCAACACCAAAAACAGTTTGCTAACCTACACAAGCCGTGAAATATGTTTGTTAGTAAAAGAGTTTTGTAGTCGTTGCACGTTTAATTAAGTTGATGGGCAGAGTCGGTCTGGCGGTAAACAAAAACCAAAGAAAACGCATGTGAGAAAGAAACAGAACAACAACATTCTCTATATTACAGGATGTTAAACTTATGGCGCAGAGTGTTTCCGCCACTGATGTAAACTTGCAAATAATACACGTGTCTTAAATATGTAATCTTTTATAAATGATATATTTTCGTCCATTTATCGATGATATAATTCAAAAGAGGGCTAAAAAAGTCACACTTCTTCATATAGAGTATGTATTTTAATGCCCGTGGACTGTGAGTTTATTAATGAAATAAAATGTACTACAAAAACCATAAATTGTCCAAGTATAAAGGGTTTCTCAAAATGTATTTCGTTTTTGTTTGGACTGTTACGTACCAAATACTGATAGTGGGGGGAGGGGAGTGGTGTCAAAAGCTTGATTGGCTTTTCAAGTTTAGTAGGGATGGAAAGTTTCACGGGACCATAGCGGAGCTTTTTCGTGTGAGCGTTCTATAAAAACAGCGACTCCTACACTATTATTCGACGTCTGTACGGAGTGTCCTATTTTCAACACTTTTAGGGGTATTGGAGTTATTATCAAAAATAGAGTGTTCCGGTTTTCACTTTAGTATCCTACTTTTTAACGAAACGAAAGATTCCGGTGTCAAATTTGTCGTGGTTCTTTTAGTTTTTAAAATACAGGGTGATTTTGCAAATCTTCGTTTTTAAAGCCCATCTCGTATTGCCGTTATGCGTTAATTAATCAAAAAGCTAATAACTGATTTTTGTAGAGTTTTTTACGTAGAGTTCAGTGGAGTAGTCATTTGTTTCTAAAAAGTTTAGTTTTTAAGATATTAATCAAATTTATGATTTTTTAAATAGGACACCCTGTATGTAATTTTAGATATTGATTAAGTATAATTTAGGTTTTTCAAAAATATGTAATGTGTTAATTTTATTTTGAAAAACAAGGTCAGAAATCGATATTTTCAATAATTTACTTTATTTGTAACAGTAGGCCATGGCCAATTTATAAGCTTAACAGTTGCAAAAACAGGGCAAATTTCAATTTGAAGTACAGTTATCTTGTGATACAAAGTTTCTCTGAAATCAGGTCTGCTAGTTGGCCAATTTTTTTTTGCATGTGATATTGTGTCAATTTGTGTCAACAAATAAACTTGTGTGGGTGTATATAAAACATTAGCACAATTTCGTGAGTCTAAAATAAAAAGATTAAGTTCAATTTATCTTAGTCAAGAAATTGATAGTTTCCAATATACACAGTGTTAAAGTTATAATTTAAAAAAAGCTTTTTCGTAAATATTTGTCTTAATAATTGCTTGATTTGCACTTTTTTTAGAACGGACACCCTATATTTTTTACATAATATTTTGCATTTTGCATTTTTTTAAGAGTATATTATTTTATCAATATAAATTGACAACAAATAGATTAAAATATATTTTTTATTTTTTTATTAAGCTCACTGACTAGCTCATAAGAGCTGACGGCTCAGAGGAGCCAAGTTATGCATGTCTATGTTAACACATTATTAAAAAGCCAATAAGTTGTTAAAATAAAAATACACAAATGAAAAATACGTATATCAGTAAAAAACTAAATTTACTACATTAAATGTTCAGCTGTCAACGTCTTTGTACAGGGTGAGTCAACGATTGGATGAAGTAGGTTTGTGCCTTTTCGGTGAAATTAACAAAGAAACTATATCTATTGTTTGATACAGTTTATTTTTACGCAGATTTTAAAAATATTTAGGACTCTACAGGGTGAGCCAAAAAACTAGGACAGCATAAAGTTGTATTTTTTTAAATAGAACACCCTATATGCGAATCATATTTTCGATTTAGCTTATAATTTTAAATCTTTTTTATTAAAGGTTTACTATAACAAAACTTTATAGTTTCTGAGATAATTAAGTTTAAAGAAAAAAAGTCACATCTTCAAGCATCAATTCAATCCTAAATAACGTTTTCAATTTTGTGGCAAATATATTCAAATTTGGAATTTAGCAAGACCAAGGACAAGTTAACATAATTTTTACCTAATATTTGCAATAAAAGCTACAGGGTGTTGAACACATTGGCTCAAATTTGAACAAGTTTAAATGAATAAATATCTTTTTTTTTAAATGGTACACCCTGTATATTTTCATGTTATTTAATAGAGTAATAAAAACCCTAAAAGTTTTATTCAATATATCCTATACCTATTTATAATAGTTTTTGAGATATTTCAGTTTTTCTTATTTTCCATACTTTTTTACAGAAATAGTCATCATTATCATAGTAGCCATGGCAAAAACCATATAAAAGAACATTTTTTTGTGTGTCAAATTTATAACCGCAATCGCTTCTTTTGGTTTTTATGTAGTGTAGTTTGGTTTTTTTGTGCATTCATCTTATATTGTAAAATGAATTTTCCAAAGAATGAGTTAATAGATATGATTTATACAATAGGAGAGGCTCAAAAAAATTGCCTTCTTGCTCAAAGAATTTACAAAATGAAGTATCCTGATCGACGCCAGCCTAATACCCATACTTTTCAAAACTTAATGCAAAGATTTGATTCTTCTGGTACTGTTCATTATCCAAAACGTAAAGTGGTCAACAAACCAGTAACTAATGAAGAAAAAGAACTACAAGTATTGTTAAATGTTCAGGAAAATCCTTATATTGGTAGCCGTCAGTTAGCAGCATTATGTGAAACATCACAATCCACCGCTAATCGTACCACCAAGAAATATAGGTATCATCCATATCACATGGAATTACACCAAGAATTGCATGGACAGGATTTTGAAAGTCGTGTAAACTTTTGTCGTGCATTAAATGCGGAGATTCAATTAAATCCAAATTTATTATGCAAGGTAATGTTTAATGGTGAAGCTACTTTTAGAAGTAACGGTGCCGTAAATAGACGCAACATGCATTATTATGCCACAGAAAACCCATTTTGGATTAGAGAGGTGCAACATCAAAACCACTGGTCATTAAATGTTTGGTGTGGTATTCATCATAATCGAATTATTGGACCACACTTTTTTAATGAACCACTAAATGGCCATAGTTACCTGAACTTTCTACAAGAAGAACTACCCCAACTGCTTCAAGGTCTCGATAGGGATGAGCTCGACAGTATGTGGTTCCAGCACGATGGTGCGCCTCCGCATTACCATCGTGAAGTTCGTGCGTTTTTGGACCAACGATATCCGCAAAAATGGATTGGACGTGAGGGTTTCATTGAGTGGCCACCAAGGTCTTGCGACATCACCCCATTAGATTTCTTCCTATGGGGTTATATTAAAAATAAGGTGTATGTTAATCCACCAACAGTGGAAGATATGCGAAAGAGGATTAGGGATACCTGTAGAACAATAACGCCGCTAATTTTGTCCAGGGTCCGAGAAAATCTGCAAAAAAGACTAAATTTGTGCATTGCACAAGAGGGTCGTTTATTCGAACACTTATTAAAAAGAAATAATTAATCTCAGTATTTAATAGGTAATTTTTTTGTTTCAATTTAGTATAAAAGTAAATATGTATTTGCCTTGCCGTTATTGTTGTGTTAATTTTTTCACATTATGTTTAATTAAACTATTGCCGTTGTAATATAACGAATAATGTATTTCATCATATTTAACCACATTCTGTTTGTTTCTGTAGTTTCTTTTTATTATTTTACATGGCTACTATGATAATGAAGACTATTTCTGTAAAAAAGTATGGAAATAAGAAAAACTGAAATATCCCAAAAACTATTATAAATAGGTATAGGATATATTGAACAAAACTTTTAGGGTTTTTATTACTCTATTAAATAACATGAAAATATACAGGGTGTACCGTTTAAAAAAAAAAGATATTTATTCATTTAAACTTGTTCAAATTTGAGCCGATGTGTTCAACACCCTGTAGCTTTTATTGCAAATATTAGGTAAAAATTATGTTAACTTGTCTTTGGCCTTGCTAAATTCCAAATTTGAATATATTTGTCACAAAATTGAAAACGTTATTTAGGATTGAATTGATGCTTGAAAATGTGACTTTTTTTCTTTAAACTTAATTATCTCAGAAACTATAAAGTTTTGTTATAGTAAACCCTTAATAAAAAACATTTAAAATTATAAGCTAAATCGAAAATACGATTCGTATATAGGGTGTTCTATTTAAAAAAATACAACTTTATGCTGTCCTAGTTTTTTGGCTCACCCTGTAGAGTCCTAAATATTTTTAAAATCTGCTTAAAAATAAACTGTATCAAACAATAAATATAGTTTCTTTGTAAATTTCACCGAAAAGGCACAAACTTACTTCATCCAATCGTTGACTCACCCTGTACTGCTCTGCTCACAGCATTATGAATATGAATATTAGCAATACTTCGCATAGCCGTTCTATTTCTATTTAGACAGATTTTGTTTTTCATAAATCCCCAAAAAAATAAATCTAAGGAGAAAAGATCAGGTGATCTAGGTGGTCCAGTTTTTGCTATCCATCTCTATGTAAAATTAGCGTTAAGACATTGGACAACAATTCTCACGTTATGAGCCGGGGCTCCATCGTGTTGAAAATACAGTTTGTTACTTTCCGCTTTAGGAAAATTATCCATAAATGGGACGATGTGTCTTGCGAAAATGTCTAGGTAGGCTTGAGCATTTAAATTCCCTTCATATATCTCGTAGGCCATTATTCTATTATTCAACAAAGCAACCCAGATATTAAACCCAAATCGTCCTCATGTTACTCTATTTATTTGTTAGTGAGAGTTTTGATCTGCCCATAATTATGGTGATAAAATATACCGTCACTTGACTCCATCCGTCCTATAATATTAATAAGGAAAAAAATCATTATTTCGTAACATACCGATGTACCATTTACAGAAGTTAACTCTTCGTTCAGGGTCACCAGGGGGAAGAAGCTGACTTTTCTTGCCTTGTAATATTTAAACTTATTTTCCTAAAATTTTTAATGTTTTCTTTATGAAAATCCCCAACATCCATTTGAAAAGTTATGCTCGACGTTGAAGGATCTGCCGCGACACATGCATATAAATTTATAATTTCATTCTCTATACCGTCTTTCCCATACGTCTTTGGCCATGACTTTTTAAAAGATCCTAAATTGATTGTTTTTCTCTAGTCTCATAAAGATTTCCGGGTTGGGTTGTTCCTGTCTGGATACCGTTCAAAATATAAATGAAAGGCTCTCTGCTTTTATTTGTTACACTGAATATAACATTCTACAATATTATACTTTTCGAAATTTTCAAATTTTTCTATTTTGAATTTTTGGACAGATTGCAAATTGACAAACTAATAAACCTCAACCTGACTTAGGCTTTAGTCGAATAAGTGATTTTTTTATTGATCCATAGTCACAGCCTACTATTTTAAAACCTAACATACAGGGTGGGCCTTAACTGTGTGAGTGGTTTCAATATGCAATAAAAAAAACTATAAATCTTATTATTTTTTTATTTATATATTTAAAAAGTACAAGAAATTGAAATTTAAGTAACATCTAATATTTGAAAATAATGTTATTTAAGTGACCGCCTCCACCTTCTTGATATTCTTGAAGTCGCACTCGCAGGTTTTGAAAAACACGTTGACAAGTTGCTCGGGAAATAGTGTTCATTTCTCGCACAATGTTTTGCTTTAACTCTTCAACTGTTGTTGGATTATTTTCATACACTCTTGATTTTAGGTATCCCCACAAAAAATAATCATTCGGAGACAGATCTGGACTCCTTGGGGGCCACTCAATGTCACCTCTTCGTGAGATGAGTTTTCTAGGAAACATTTCTTTCAGTAGGTCTATGGAGACTGTAGCAATGTGGGAAGTGGCTCCATCCTGCTGAAACCATGTCCTAGAATTGTAACCTTGAAATTCTCGAAGAGCTGGGACCAAGAATTCTTGCAACATCTGACAATAATTCTCAGCTCTCACTGTCACAGCCACTCCTCGTTGATTTTCAAAAAAGTATGGCCCAATTATTCCACTGGCCGATATTGCAGCCCACACAACGACCTTAGGGCTATGAAGAGGTCTTTGATGCATCTTGCGAGGATTAGTCTCAGACCAAAACCGGCAATTTTGCTTATTAACATGATCGTTGACATGAAAGTTAGCCTCATGACTGAAGATTATGTTAGAAAAATTGTTAAAGCGATTAAGCATAACATTAGCGAAATTAAGTCGAAGATTAACATTATTAGGTTTCAACTCTTGTGTCAACTGAATTTTATAAGCTTTTAAATGTAAATCACGGTGCAAAATCCTGCGCAAAGTGGTCCTCTTGATGTTCAAGACTTGGCTTCTTTTACGAGTCGATTGCCGAGGATTTTCTCTGATTGATTCATGAACACGTTGAATAATCTCCGGCGTCCGTATTGACTTCGGGCGGCCCGCATTATTAATTCTTATTGTACACCCGGTTTCTTCAAATATTTTAACCCATTTGCGAATAGAATTTGCGCATGGTGTTTCTCTGATGCCACGTAAACCGAAGTGAGCGCGGTACATTCGCCTAGCAACAGTCACAGAATTATTGTTGGCATAATATGCGCGAACACAGAACGCACGCTGTGCTCCCGAGAACGCGTCCATGGTGACTAAAAATACCACGAAATGGCGCGTCTAACGACACCCCCTGTGCCCCCGTACCCCTAACGGTTTTTGAATTATAGACAAAACAAAACGCTCATGCAGTTAAGGCCCACCCTGTACATGTTATATTCATCGAACTTAAAAAGTGTTCTTAACAGTGGCCTATAGAAATAATTTAAGAATTTAGATACTCTTTTTAATCGAAATCAGTTAGAATATTTATTATATTATATACTATAGATTAAGAAACTGTGATAAAAAAATGAAATAAATGATTTTATATTATTTGCATATAGCTTCGTTAATAAACGTTTCCTATTTTGAAAGTTCACATATTTAATAGAAACTGTTTTTAGCCTATTTCTTGTCAATTTGTATTGACCATATAATAAATTCATAAAGAAAATACAAAATGCAAAAAAATCATTTAAAAAAAATACAGAGCGTTCCACTTAAAAAATTAAAACATGGTATTATATCTCCGTAATTAAAAATAAAATTAGTTTTATTGTAGTTGCTTTGATAAATAAAATATAGAACATTTTAGAAAATTATAAACTCCGAAAACCACCCTGTAAATCCAAAACCGATTGCGGTAGCCTTAATTTGTTTTCGCCATTATAACTTTCTAAAAAAAAGAGCGCGGGACTATTTTATCAGATTTTTAAAAGCTTTTACCGTTTGCCAGATAGCCTATAAAAACATCTAAAACGATCCACCCTGTAGATTGTGGACGGCGTCATCAGCAGCCTTTCGCTTACATCTGATGCTTCATAATTTTCTTATGCATCGGTATAAAAATTTTTGATTAAAAATTCTTATTTTCTGATATCTTTTTTCCAAATAAGTTATACCTAGTTGGTGTCGCTTCGAGAAACGAATTTAAACTGTGACTCGTTGTAGCCTTCCTTTAAACTTTATCTAGGCTTAGAACTCATCTAAGAAATTTAGAACTTGTTTAAAGGCCAACAGATCAACAACAATAAGAATTTGCATAGGAACGTGCTAACAATGATAATAATGTAAGAATGAAATAGCAAAGAACAATAAAAATAACAGAGTCAATTACACCCAACGAAATTTCGGGAGATGTCGCAGTTTGTGTCAAACTTTTCATTTAGTTCTATATAACTTGCATAAAGGATTCACTTTTCTTATGATGAGGTGTACTTGCCTGCACTCTACCAATGAAAAATCAATGAGTTCAAAACCCGTCTGCAGGTAGCGGTACACTACCAATGGAACAAGTTTTCACCTTTCTCTGGTAGTTTCATGCAATATCAAGTAGTGCTTGTGATTCCTAATTAGAACAAAGCACACCTGTCCTTATAGACTGCAAACCAGCGACAGGTTTCCTGGACCAAATTCCATACGGGCGATAATTAGTGAAATGCTTACGAAGGTTGTGTCATGAAGCCGCGTAAACATCAACTGCGGCTCCGCCAGTGAATTGAGAAGCGGTAGCCCCCCCACATGTAGAAAATAAAATTATTTCTAATCATTTCCTCCCGATTGAAAACTTGTCAAATGATAGTTGACACGATACTTTGAAAGAAAAAAGTCAGCTTGCTGTAAGGTGGTGGATTATACATCAGCTGATCACAAAAATATGAAAAAAACTATAGGTTCAGTTAAATTTTGTCAGATGGTAGTTTACATGTAACTTTTAATAAATAAAAACGTCAGCTGGCTGTATTTCAGTGGAAAGATTATCAGCCGATGCAGTGTGCAGTGATCTGGGTTCAAATCTAGGTCGATGAACAATGTTAATTGTCAATTTATACTAGGGTTAAATTTAGTTCACTCTAGTGGATCAGAGAGTTACTTTTTTTTGATATTGCACTTTATTTTTTTTACAGATATTTATACTATGAATATAATTTGAATGCTTTTTAGTTCAAATGCTTATTTAGATTTAGCATTAATTTATTATATGTAATTATTTTTGTTATTATCTACATAATATTAAATAAATAAATTTTATTACTTTACGAGTTTAATATTTTTCCATATATGTAGAAAATAATATTTATTATAAATTCCCTAAACTGTACTATTATTTGTTAAAAAGATGGAATATTTCCCATTTACAAAAATTATATAGTTGCAGTTATAAAAGTACTAAATTATCTTATTATTTTAGGAATAATTTCTGTTTGAAATCTTCCCAAGAATTAGGTATTTTTAGTTAGTCTTTAATAGTAAATTAAGACATTTGTAAGTTTAAATATTCTTAGCACCTTCAGCGAAAACCCCTGTTTAATAGAATATTTTTTTTTAAACTTCTTTAAAAAATTAAAACAAAATGTAGACCACTTTTTAAAAAGAGTTATAGTTTTTATGTATTGGATTTTTTAGTTTAATGTTTTTTGATAACATATCCTTTTTAAATGTTTTTTTTTTGGAAGCTGCTGAAAATATTTAAATTTATTACGGAACTTTAAATGATTAGTTATCCTAGTTGGTAAGAGAGGGCGCTACTATCTGAGCCATTAAAACAGGACTTTTTATTAGGTGTTTCAAAATATGGTTCTGCGAGTGAGATTGCCCACTTTACCAATGGATGGTCTTGTGTGTCGATTCAAATACATTGTCTCAACATTTCTCTAGCATTTCTTGTTCTGGGAGGAGACGTTTCCATCTTTTTCTGGTAGTTTCTTGCAATCTCAAGTAGTGCTTTTAATTCCTAACTAGAACAAAGTTTTTTTTTGGTTTCTCCTAAATATGCATTCATTTATCTATATATACCAGATACAAGTATATCATTTCATCATCAACTGACATATTAAAATAATAAATCATTATTAACTCAATCTATATTAGAAAACGATGATTTATCGACAAAATGTATTAATTTTACCATTGGCGAAAAAATAGTTCCTTCACACAAACTGCAGGAGCCCCAACCGTTCGCTCCTGCCGCCCAAGTTTCGGCGCCTTCGCCAGTCGACAGCAGTCGATGCCGTGACGCCGCGACGCTTACACCACGCGACCTTGACGTTTATGACGTGCCGTCGAAACTGAAATCGCAGGAAGCGACGCAATGTTTTGATTCTTTTATTTATTAGAAATAGGTTTGATTTAAATTCAGATTCTGAAAAAGTATGATAAGTAGAAATAAAATGTAAGGAAAAGAAGCGCATGAAGAATTTAAAATTTGTTTAGGTAAGTTTGTTTTTAGTAAAGTTTTAAGAAATTTAAACCATTAGAAGATAAAAAGTAGATTTTTGTATTTCGCCTGAATGAATTAAGTTTCAGAAAAATGACTTTTCCGTTGAAGTAAAAAACTTTAATAAAGTTATTATATATAATTTAAGATGACGATAAAATCAAATTTAAAAGAAGATGTATCGAAGATCAATCGGTTAATATACCAGCTGCATCGAAATAAGTAATATTTCCAACATCGTTTTGGAATCGTAAAATTTGGACTGAAAAGCTAAACTATTAAAAATAACTATTTTATGGTGGTAGTTTTTTACTAAGGATAACTTTACAGTTTTATTGTTCTTAATTACTTATAATGCTAAACGTTAGAACTTTAAAACTACAAAAAGTTCATTCACTAATATATGAAAATTTCTTTTCAGGACATGGATATATTATGAAATATTTGAAATATAAAATAATGTTATATAGTTTTCTGGTTTACAAACGTGAAAAGTATTGCTATTAACTTGTTAAACAAGTCGTATAATCATAAGCGTAGACACAATATTTTTTTTTATAAATTTAAATGAGTAAACAGATGCTGCACCTCGTTTAGATGGGTAATGTTAATACGTGGGACAAAAGATAAATCATTAGAAAATATGTAAAACGACAATTTTCTACTGGTAGTCACAGTAAGAAGAATTTAAATTTTCATATTTATCTTATCAAGCATAGAAAAGCTAAAAGCATTTTTCAAGAGACTATATATATATATATATATATATATATATATATATATATATATATATATATATATTTATGTGGCTTTCACAGATTCCTCCGTGTAAGATACAATAGCAGTGGTTATATCCACATTATGCTGTTGTAGTTCTGAAATCACATTCAGCAAACGTACAACTATATGAAACTCCGTATGTGAATGAAGTAAAATGCGTACAGTGAATGCAAACTTCGCTCCATCATATCCCTTCCATGTTAGAGGTTGCACAGTTTGAATAAATTGCTAAAAAACACAATTCATCCTGTTCCACCACCACCGAGATGGTGGCCTACCTGTACCACCACACCAAGAAGAAAGTTAAAAAACTTACCTGCTCCGCTACAGTGATGGAAGTGATGGAACATGGAAGGGATATGATGGAGCGAAGTTTGCATTCACTGTACGCATTTTACTTCATTCACATACGGAGTTACATATAGTTGTACCTTTCCTGAATGTGATTTCAGCACTGGCTGACTAACTGACTCCGTAGCACTACAACCCAGGGTGGGTCTTGGCTGCCTCGACTATCTGCCTCCACCTAGAACGGTCTTGTGCCAGCTCCCTCCATTCTCGCTGGTCAACTTCAAGGATAGATAGATCCTTGTGGATGTTATCTCTCCATCTAAGCCTAGGTCTTCCCAGTGGTCTTTTTCCTTGTGGTGCTTCCTCCCATACCCATTTTATTAGTCGATCGTTTTGACTCCTTTGTATATGACCTGCCCATCGTAGTCTTCTAGACTTTATTTCTTGAATGATGTCAGGTCTTTGATATATTTGCGCAAGCTCTATGTTGCTTCTCATTCTGTGACATTCAGCACTACAACAGCATAATGTGGATATAACCACCTCTATTGCATCTTACATGGAGGAATCTGTGAAAGCCACATAAATATATATATATATATATATATATATATATATATATCTGTGAAAGCCACATAAACATATATACGCCATCCGGCGGGAGGTCGGCGAAGCCGCATTCAGTGATGCATACTTCCTTCCGATCTGTCCTTTGCACAGACAGGTACATGTCGGTACCCTGATGAGTCTAGTGAGAGACGAAACATGTACCTCTGCCGTATCACTGTAGCGGAGGGGGTAAGTTTTTTAACTTTCTTCTCGGTGTGGTGGTACAGGTAGGCCACCATCTCGGTGTATTTTTTAGCAATTCATTCAAACTGTGCAACCTCTAACTGTTTGCATTCACTGTACGCATTTTACCTCATAGATATATATATATATATATATATATATATATATATATATATATATATATATATATATATATATATATATATATATGACCAAAAAAGTACCTGCTTTATTTAACTCATGTATTGAAAAAAAGAAAAGTATCTTTCCAAACTTATGGAATACTTGGGGTCCTCTTATACAACAAGTGTAATAATTGTGAGGTTGCGAGCTATAGGCCCATATGTGTTTTAAACGCTTTATCGAAAATATTTGAAACAATACTGTGTAAATTTACTTATAACAACAAGCATGGCTTTGTGGAAGGCAGATGTTCCGTAAAGAACCGTTAAGTTCTCATAAATTCCATACTGCTATCTTATGACAGCGGGGTGCAAACAGATGTTATTGTCACGGATGTAGAAAAAGCTTTCGATAACGTTAACCTTAATCTTTTACTACAGAAACTTGTCACCTTTGGCTTCTCTCAACCTTCCTACAAATTAATGAGAACTTACCTTTTTTCGAGGCTATGTGCTGTTGGTATTGGAGGAGAACTTTCAGAGAGACATTTGGCTACTTTTTAAGTTCCACAAGGGAGTAATATTTCACCATTACTTTTCTCAATGATCTGCCTTGAGTAAAGGCTTCGAATGTTTATTGTTTGCGGATGACTATAAAATCTTTAGAGTGATTTCTTCTATCTTAGACTGTGCAATACTACAGAAGTATCTTAACAATGTAGTCTCATGGTTTTATAGGAATTAAATGTTCTTAAATATTAATGAGCAATCGAATTTGAATAAATAGTAAAAAATTTGACAGCAGAAAAAACTGCTAGGATTTGGGAGCTAAGCTACAGTCTAATCTTAGTTTTAATCTGCATTATAATCATAATGCAAAGAAAGCTTACAGGATGTTAGATATTTTAATTAGAAATACCATGGAATTTATAAATATTACTGTATTAATAACACTATATAATACTCTAGTAAGACTGTATCTACAGCATGCTTCACTGGTCACCCACAGCGCAAAACAGCACTGATTTCATAGAGTCCAAAAACGATTCTTGAGATAGCTTTATTTCAAAAAAGTTAATGTTTTTCCGAACTGTTCTTTGTTAATATCATATAAAAGAATGCTGGAGACTTTCAGTATGCAAAATTTGCATACAGAGAGATCAATACAGTCTGTATTATTTATATAGTTTATTTTGCATACATAAAGTATAAAGATTCCGTTTTAATAAACTTTATCAAATTTAATGTCCCTAAAATCAACTTAACGCCGAGCCAACACAATTTAGTTACAACTGGTCCTTGAAGTTGCTCTCCTCTAAACAGGATGTTATTAGATTGTAATTAGTTATTACTGACGGGGAAGACATTGATATTGTAACGAACTTTATAGCAGTATACCTTTCATAGTATTTGTTTGTGTTTTTAGTTTGTAGGGTTTTAAGTTTATTTTCTGCGAGTTCATAATGTATTCAATTAATTTTACCTTTTGTTAATTTCCTCATGAGAAGTTGATGAAAGAAGGTCTGAAACTTTTTGGAGAATTCTATTTCCTTATTTTCGACATGGAACGCCTATGACAGAAGGTCGAGAGATCTCCAGATTATTCTTTTTTCTTATTTTTATTAAACCATGTTGTATGGAAATATTTGTAGAAAGATTCAGAATCTTCTGGTATCAGCAAAAAGGGTATATAAAAGGTCCTGATCGACTTTCGTGTGGACAGTTTTATTTGAGACGTCGTGAATGTAACTTGAAATGTTTTACGAGTTGTCAGAATTGTGGTAAAAAAAAGGTTTAAAGCAAAACAGTATAAAGACAGGCCATCTGGAACAAATTGATGTCGGAAGTGAATAAAACCCAGAAGAGGTTAAAGAAAAAAAAGTGATTTGAAATTCTATGCCAGTAGAAACTAGAAAACAGAAAGCGAAAATGGAAGAGTAGCTTAAAACTATTTTAAATCAGATACTGAAGATGATGCAAGACAGGGAAACAAGCCAAGAAGATATGAATAAAAGCCAAAAAGATATGAAGAAAAGCCAAGACGAGATGAAAGAAAATATGACGAAAAATCAAGACGTAATGAAACAAGAATTAATAACAAGCCAAAATTATATGAGACAAGAATTGATGATACTGAAAACAAGCTAAGACGATATGAAGCAAGAATTAAAGACAAGTAAAGATGATATGAAACAAGAATTGATGACACTGAAAGCAAACCAAAAAAACATGAACCAAGAATTTAAAGAAGGCATTAAGAAAAATCAAGAAAGTATAATACAAGAACTAAAAACAAGCCTGGAGGACATGAGACAGCGCATAGAACAAGAAATGCAAAAAAGAGATTAGCAAAATTAGAGAAGACGTCCATGGTGAAGTACAACATGAGGTGACTGAAATCCAAAAACAGATGGAACAATTACATTTGCAAATCGAGAAGGTAGCTAATAAACGTATAATAAAGGTAGATGGTGTTCCTGCAATTAGTGTGATGACACTACCTACCTTCGACGGCAAAGTACCTTGGCTTACCTAAATCCGTCAGTTTGAAGCCACTGCCACCGGCAATAATTGGAGTTCATCGGAGAAGGAACATGCTCTTGTTCTAGCACTACGAGGGGAAGCTGTAGAAGTTCTACGTAACATTCCAGAAGAAAAACAGAATCATTACGAGTTTATTGTTAATTTTCTAGAGAGCGCTATGGGGAAGCTCACCTCCAAGGCCCAATTCCAAGGAAGAAGACAACGAGAGTCTTCAAGAATACAAGGCGGACATAACGAGATTAGTAAATCTGACTTATTCAACACAACAACAAAAGAAATAAAGCAAGAGTTAGCAGTAAATAGTTTTATCGAAGGTTTGCGCGACCCATAAACAAGTAAAACTCTGGCTCGACTGAAGAAAATTTCCAAAACTCTTACTTATGGCCTTCAGTTGGAAACAGCCAACCGGGCCTTAAGAAACCAAAGAAAAATCATAAGAAGAGTCAACGTTTCCCAAGATAATCGCAAGACCAACGAGGAAATATTCATAAGGCTAATGAGGGTGTTGCAAAAATTTTTAAACGAACGAAAAACACTTGACAACAAAAACACAATCTTCCATAGCAAAAATATAATTCATTGTTGAAAGTATGGACAAGAGCCGCTGTTCTAGCAGTACTGCTCCCGACAGTGGTCCTGATGGTTATCGACTTTATATCGCTGTTATAGGTGATAAAGTTCGAAAGAGCGACGTAGGAAAAGTATTTGTTCCTTATGGTTAACTTAAAGAAGTCTGGTTAAATAATAGTATCCTCTGTTTTGGATTTGCTGTTTAAAAAGATTTAAAAAATGAAGTATGCGGTTGTCCTATTAGAATGACTGACTTATGCCAAACCAAGAAGAAGGGGCCAGGCTCGCCGATACTATTAGAATAACATGCGTTGTTACCAGTGTGGATACAAAGGTCACTTTTACCGAAATTACCCGGAAATTACTGCTGTTGGAATTGAACCGTTACGGAAGAGATAAAAGAAGTACTCGCGGCGATCATGGAGAACGAGACGAGAGGGACCGTGACCACGAAAGGGGCTACGGAAGAAGACCGTTCTACACATCATTCTCGAGGAGGTACGTCGAGAGGGACTGCGACGGCGAAAGGAACCACGGAAGAAGAACATCCTACAGGTCATCCTCTAAAAGGTACAGCGACGACTACAAATAGCAAGTCACAGAATGAAGACCTACGATGACTTCAAAGCCAATACTGGTGGATTCATGGTTGGTGAAAAAGTGTGGTTGTACAATCTAAAATTCACCAAAGCTTCGGATGTCATACGAAGGGCCGTACAATGTAGTGACCCGACTAAACGAGCTGGTATACCGAATTCAGAAAAACCCTTATGAGAAGATGAAAGGCGTGCATCTTGACATATTAACTCATTATCAAGATCAAGAAGGTTGACCGGGACGATCAATACCTAGAAGGGGGCAATGTAACGGATTTTATAGCAATATACACTTCATAGTCTTAGTTTTTGGCTCTAGTTTCTAGGGTTTTAGGTTTATTTTCTACGAGTTCATAAATTATTTAATTAATTTTACTTTTTGTTAATTGTCATAAGACATCGATGAAAGAAGGTCCGGAACTTTTTGGAAAATTTTTCTTCCTTATTTCCTACATGGAACGTATATGATAAAAGGTCTAAAAATTGCCAGATCATTCCTTTTCCTTATTTTTATTACGCCATGTAGTATAGAAATCTTTCTAGAAAGATGCTGAATCTTCTAGTATCGGCATAAAGGGTATATAAAAGGTCCAGATTGACTTTCGTGGCCAGTTTTATTTGAAACCTCGTGGAAGTAACTTGAATTGTTTGACAAGTTGTCAGAATTGTGACAAAAAAGGTTTTAAAGCATAACAGTTGTGTATAAAGACAGGCCGTCCGGACCAATATGTTTAATACATCATTCAACAAATTAAGCAAATATGTATTTAGTCTTAATTTTAATATATGTGAGACTCTATTTAAGTAATAAGCAAGTGATAAAATTATCTCAAAGAAATATTTTATTTTAATTTGTTTGAAATATTAAAAAAAAACTTGTTTTGGTTACAATCCTTGTCTAGACAGATAATTTGAATTTTGTTTAAAAAATTTAATACTAGTTTTCCCTTGAGCTATGCGAATCTCTATATTTTATTACATCCTCGAGACGTGAGTCGTTTTAGTAGCGACTTATCTACTAAATTTTGCAAGATAGTCTCGTATCATGCTCTACCTGGCCAGTGGCGGGGAAAAATGTAAAATATCCGTTTAGGCTATCTAAAAAATAAAGCTTCTTGGTTCATAAATATCTGATATTAACTTATTTTTATATGGTCTCCTCTAAAATGTATTCAAAATACCGATCATTTCAATGAACCCTAATTTTTATACGAGGTTTCGGTAAGTATAAGTCAAATACGGATATATGTGGCCCAAAAGTGGTACCCTGTGATTTACTTTTTGGGCTGTAGCTGTTGAGCACACTTGTATATTTTAAAAAAGTTTTAACGTGTTATATAACTGATAGACTCACAAATTCAGGCTATAAACAACTTTTCGAAATTACCAAGGAAGTCCAGAACGGACTCACTATTAATCTCGTAGACCCGAAATTTTGATAGATCAATTTTCAGAGCCAAAATTCAATATTTTTAAAATACTTTAGACTAGAAATATACAAACTTTTGAGTCTAAGGACTACACCGACTCCTCCATTAAGTTCCAAGGACCAAGATCTTGCTAGCTCGTCATACTAACATACTGTAATCTTGAATTACGCGAAAATTTACATGTTGAGACTAGCCGGCGAGTGAGATTTCTATGGTGCAGGGCGCGGGGGTGGACTCCGTTTCGTTCACAATTTCGATTGTTACTTACAGGCAAGTGTCAAGGACATTTTATTACGATGGAGATTGCTAATGCAAGTGATGTGCGTTACGTATTGTTACTACTATTTAGGACCATACCAAATTATAGTAGTAACATCTTGGGGGGAGTAGAAAAGTTACTGTGGTGAAAATAAATTATGCTGGCCGGATTGCTGGTACTCGTGAGCCAGTTTTGGTCCGCTGGACAAACCCCTGCTTTAGACCATTATTTAAAAATAAGCTATTCTACATTTATTTTGAAAATTTTTTGAGATAGATTAATTTGTTGACGTCCAAGAGAGCAAGAAATCGTGAGTTAATAGAACACATTCATGATGAGATTGTTGATAATTTACACCAGTCAAAATAAGATTTGGAAAAAAAATAATTCATTACAGCAAACTGAATATTGTAGATATTATCATAACTAAAGAAAGAAAAATAAAATTGTTATAAAAAAATTAAACCGACTTCTAAAAGTGCGCTAAAAAGTGAAAAATAACCATAAATTTTTATAGAAATTAAACTTTTTGAAGTCGGCGCCAAACTAATACCTGACAAATTGTGATTTCCATACACAGATTAAAAATACTTTATTTGTAATTGCTTTCTTACCATAATTTGTATATATTAGTAGTTATTTATTTCGTGTACAAATAATTTGGCGCCGACTTCAAAAAGTTCAATTTCATATAAAAATTTATTGTTACTTTTCACTTTTTAGCGCACTTTTAGAAGTCGGTTCAATTTTTTTATAAACATTTTATTTTTCTATTTTTAGTTTTAGAATTCATTATGATATTCATAAATAATTTGAACTCAGTACTAATCGAGATTAGTGTACCTCGCAATGACACCAAACTGGCAAAAAAGTACCCATTTTATTCAAAGTTGTAAATCACCCTAAAATGAACCACTAAAAATTCTTTAGTTCTTAGAGTTTTCCAAATACCAATCAAATTGGGTCAAACGAATATTTAGTCTGTCATAGAAAATCAACTATCTTAAATTTCAAATTAATATTTAAAGAAAATAAATTAATTTTTTATCCACGATATTGGATACGCCATATTGAATTTTTTAAAAATAATTTTAGATTCGTCATGTGTGACCCCGAAAACTCTCCCGTACCAATTTTTGTGAAAATCGTACAAAATTGTTTTTTTTGTCCGCCATATTGAATCCGCCATATTGAGTTTTTTAAAAATAATTTCAGATTCTTTATGTGAGGCCCTGAAAACTTCCCCATACCAATTTTGGAGAAAATAGGACAAAATTGATTTTTTCGTCCGCCATATTGGATCCGCCATATTGAATTTTTAAAAATAATATCAGATTCGTTATGTCCAACCTCGAATACTCCACCATACCAATTTCGGAGAAAATCGGACTAAATTAAATTTTTTGTCCGCCATATTGGATCCGCCATTTTGAATTTTTTAAAAATAATTTCAGATTCGTTGGGTACAACCCCGAAAATTCCTCCGTACCAATTTTGGAGAAAATCGGACAAAATAAATTTTTTTGGCCGCCATATTGTAAGCGCCATCTTGGATTTTACTGCACCAATTTCATCTAAAAAAAATATGGGACCACCGCAGCAACTTCCTTTACATAACGTAAAAAATTTCATTCCAATCGGTGCAGCCGTTCCGGAGTAATCGGTGTACATACATAAAAAAATACATAGTCGACGAATTGAGAACCTCCTTCTTTTAGAAGTCGGTTAATAATCCGAACCACCGGCGATCTACTGGGGTGAAATTGGAGTGATTTTTAGAGGTAAAAACGATTTTCGGCTAAACTACACATCTTATCGAAAAAAGTTAAATACAGAAGTTGTAGGTAATAAAAAGATTTACAACTTTTGTAGAAATTATTTTTACTCTAATCTCGAAATTTTCCGAGAAAAACGAAAAAATCCATTTTTTTGTTTTATTCTTCCACAAAAATCATCGATTAAGCTCAAACTTGGAAAGAGTGTACCGTTGATGATCTGTATATTTTTTGTGCAAAAATATTCAATCGTTGCGGTTCTATTTAACTCTTTAATAAAAAAGGTGAAATTTTTAACTCTGCTGGACAATTAATTTTAAGAGGAAATGAAATTGAAAATTTCACATTTTTTCATTAAAGTTAAATAAAATCACAACGGTGAATATTTTGCATAAAACAAATGTAGCTTATTTGTGGCATCAAAAGATACACTCTCTCCAAATTTGAGCTTAATCGAATCATTTTTGTGGAAGAAAAAAACATACAACCTAAAAAACGGTTTTTTCATCTTTCTCGAAAAATTTTGAAGTTAGGGTAAAAATAGTTTTCACAAAGGTTGTAGAACTTTTTATTACCTATAACTTTTGCGTTTAACTTTTTTCGATAAGATGCGCAGTTTAGCCGAAAAAACTGTTTTTCACCTCTAAAAATCACCCCCATTTCACTCCAGTGTGTTGCCGGTGGTTCCGATTATTTTTTCTTCATCAGTTATGATATTATCTACAATATTCCGTTATCAGTTTGCTGTAACGAATTATTTTTTTTCTCACCCCCTGCTTTACAGCCACGCAGCCTGGCCTAATCTTTCTTACACAGAAAGAAAGTTCGCAGTTCAAGTAGGCACAACAAAATGGACTGTCCATGAAATTTTCTATGTCCAAAAGATACGCGCAATGCTCCAGATGATTATCCTGCAAGATTTAATTGATCAAACTGGTTCTTACAAAAATTTAGAGAAAATCCACATTTACATTACGGACGAAGCTTTCTTTACAACGGCCGGTGGTATAAATTTTCATAATTTACACGTTGAGTATGAAGAAAATCTCCATGCAAAATAAAGACTAGGTATGTATGTATGTGTACAGAGTTGGGGGTCTGTACACTGCCACCTGGTAGATCTATTGTGCCCCCCTAATTCTGCCTAGTCGTAAGAGTTACCTTATCGACTAGAGCAGGTTCTGCATTTCTATTTCCCTTATATCTCAGGATATTGGATGGCCTCAAAGTGGGTAGCTCCCCTTCTTCGATTTGGTGTGCTCTCAAGAACCGCATCCTAGGGTTTCCTAGAGCGCTGCACTCTGCAAGGATATGAATAGAGGTTTCGTCCTCCTCCTCACAGAATCTGCACTCTTCTCTTTCTACCAGTCCGAGATTCTTGAGGAGTCCCTTCAGGTGACAGTGCCCCTCCAGGACCCCTGTCAGAACTCTAAGTTGGTTTTTACTCAAGCTTATGCATTCTTTGAATCTCTTCCGGTTATAATTCTCCAGAAGAACTAGAAAGACTAGGTAACAACAAGGATTTATGGTTAACGTTTAGGCGAGAACCAATGGAAATTATTCGAATGGATCTTTCATTTTAGAAGAAAGATTAACTGGTACACTCTACTTACAAGTCTTGCACCACTCCGATGAGATGTACCCTTGCAAATTAAAGCTCAGATGTGGTGTATGTACGATAGTACTCTATAACATTTTGACAATTCAGTCCGTCGCCATTTAACAGATACTTTTAGTAATCGTTGGATGGTGGGAAACGAATCTGTTTTATGGCCACCAAGATCTCCTGTTCTAAATCCGTTAGATTTTTTTTCGGAGGAATGATAAAGGACTTGTTTATTCAACTCCAGTAAATACCAGGGAATAATTGATTGAAAGGATAATCTAATCTTATTCGAAATGGTTCTGAAATGTTAATTCGAGTACAGTGAGAAAAATCCGCAGGATTGGAAAGTGTTAAAATTAAAATTCCAGTAAGAAATAAAGAAATATTTTCTGCCGTAGAATTATTTTAACAAGGCATCTATATTCTTCTCTAGGTAGTTATAGGAAAAATATAAAAATATCTTATATCCTACAATTATAACTCTGGTCCTCTCTTCATATACATTTTGATCATCTAATGGTTTCATCAATTTAAAAACTCGCTGTATATTTTTCCTTTATCTATATGAGGGGGAATATAGGCAACTTGTTAAACTACAGCAGTAAAGATTTCTTACTGAAATTTTAATTTTTAAGTTTGACGCTGCTCCGGTGGATATATATCTCATAATAAGATTGTAGAATCAGCTGTTTTACAAAACCGCTCTATTATGTAAAATATCTTAACAACGTTCAGCAAATTTACATATTCTCGGAACTTTAACACGCGGGATTGTATAAACGTTTTGAGTTCTTCAATGCAGTGGGTCAACGTTTTGAAATTTTGTAAAACGGCGTGAAATGGAATATTGGATTGTAAATTTTAGTTCCATATTTGGCCGCTCTAGGCTCTGCAGGGCCATAACAATAACAATGGCGTTCGAGGTAGAAAGTGTTTGGTTGAAATTAATAAATAAAATCCGGAACATCAGTACAAATGACCCTAATGTACGTGAAAACATCTGAGCTTTACGCTAGTCAGTGCAGGAGTTTGAAAAAACCGTAATTCAAGCAACGAGTTTTAGAAATTATAACACAAATCAAAAGCGGTAGGGTGGCTATAAGTTCTGGTGTACGCCGAACACCTGATGAATAATACTGGATTTTCAAACACGATACTAAGCAATGTTGCGGTGAAGATTATTTTATATTGAAAAAAGGCCATCTGAGATCCTACAATTCGGGTAATTCCAATGGAGAATTAGTTTGATTTGCTAATGGAAATACATAGAGTGCGGATATGAAGGCCGTGATAAAATGCGATACACTATTAAAGAAAAACTTTACATACAAATAAAAGCTATTGAAATATTTGAGTTGTTATGTCCTACCTGTGACATTAAATGCAATTTGTCAAAACAAGATATCCTCACCAAACCGATTGTCTCCAAAAATTTCAACGTTCGCGGACAAGTTGATTTCATCGATTTATAGTCAATACCGAATAAGGAATATAAATGGCTATTAAATTATCAAGACCACGTGACGAAGTTCCTATATCTTAGATCACTTCGCTCAAAGCAAGCGTCTGACGTTGCTTTAGAAATATTATTCATATTTTTAGAATTTTGAGCATTTCATAGCTTGCAAAGCAATAATGGTGGAGAGTTAAAAAAGTTCTGGAAAAATTGGCCAAAATGTGGCCAGCTTGTAAAATAATATACGGAACTCCTCTACATCTACAAATTCCAGGAAGCTTAGAAAGTATTAATCAGGACGTCAAAAATTTGTTTCAAATTTGGATGCGTGATACCAATAAAAAAACAAGTTGGTCGATTAGATGTCGATTTGTACGGGGTGTCCCATTTTCGACACTTTTAGGGAGTATTAGAGTTATTTTTAAATATATAATGTTGCAGTTTTCACTCTACTATCGTACTTTTTAACGAAACGAAAAATTCCGGCATCAAATTTGTCAAGTTTTTAATTTACAGGATGATTTTGAAAATCTTCGTTTTTTAGGCACATCTCCAATTGCCTCACGAAGTGCCGCTATAGATTCATGTCGTGTCCTATACACTTTATTTTGCATAAAACCCCACGAAAAAAAAAATCCAAAACAGAGAGATCATGAGATCGTGGGGGCTATCTCACTGGCCCATCATTCATCTTTGAGGAAAGTTATTTTCCAGAAATGGTCTTAACAGATCAGAATTGTGACTCGGAGTACCGTCTTGTTGAAGATAAATGGAATTGAAATGGGCCAATAGAATATTTTCAAGCAATTCTTGAATAATTTCCTCAAGAATTTCTAGGTATCTACATGCTGTATGACCTCCTTCATACATCCTGTAGGCTATGCGTTGGTCCAAAATAAAACATGAGACACACTAACCCCGAAGTGCCCTTGTTGCGCCCTTTCGAAAATTAGATGGAGATTTTCTACAGACCATTGCTTCGTGTTGTGACGATTAAAAATTCGTGCACTTGAAAAATAATATTCGTCAGACTTTGCCAAAAGATTCATTGGTGCGAATTTGTTCTAAATACCATTGACAAAACGTTACTCGGCGCTCATCATATCCGAGATATAAATATTGCACTATTCTAAATTTATATCGACGATATTTATACTTTTTCCAAATTCTTTGAGCATCAGATTTTGCTACACCAACTTCTTCCTCTATTTTTCTACAAGACAATGAAGTTGTTGCTGCCGCGTAAAATAGCACATTTATTTTTTTCCCTCCCTGTCTTTTTTGACGTATGTTTTGGGACCCGGATGAATAAAAGATCCGTGTTCAACTAGATTTCTTTTCAAACGAGTAAATATGTCTGGAAAGAGTTGCCTTCTTTTTGGATACCTAACATGAACAAAAACGATCGCCAGATACGAGAAGTTTTCCTAATGATAACGCTTTTAAATACATTACCTATTGAAATATAATTCAGAAGCTTCTTGGGGAGTTTCATTACTTTGTATAAAACATGTGGTGGTCTCATTTCTTATATGATCAAGTAAAGTTAAACCGAAATATATTCTCCAGTACATCATTTCGGTTGAAAGAAGTTTCTGTGACATATTTTTATCTGTGACCCACACTTCTGACCCATACGTCAGTACTGGTTGAATCATAGGCAGATATATTCTTCTTTTTGTTTTCTTTGTTAGGTTCTTACTCCACAAGATTAGATGCATTGCTTTAATTAAATTTTTTTCTTTTCCTATTTTCTTCAGTATATATTTATTATCTTTTCTTTCTTCATCTATTGTCACTCCTAGGTATTCGTATTGTCTAACGTGTTTAATTATTTCGCTTTCTATTTCGATGTCTTGTCCTAGGTCTCCTATAGTAATGTATTGTGTCTTTTGCATGTCTATCTCTCTCATTTAGTGAATAATTCTATGAGTTTTTTTATCATCTAAGTCATGTCTTGTTGGTCTTCAGCAAAAACTACCTGATCATCTGCAAAGAGAATTGTATACAAGTGAGTGTCCTCTATCCATATCCCCATGGGGCTACATTTTCTTATCCAATGTTTTAAAGCGCTGCAGAGATAAATTTTAAACAGGGTTGAAGAGAGGCAGGAGCCCTGTTTAACCCCTTTTGTTTGTGAAGAAGCCTCAGAAATTTGATTTCCGACCTTAACAACCGCTCGGTTTTCTCTATACAGTGCTTTTACGGCGTTTATATATAAATGCCATCATAATTTCTGCAAATGGACGAAGTAGTCAAATGCCTTACGAAGATCTATAAAAGTAGCATGAAGCTCCATTCCTCTTGCTAGTCTCTTTTCTACCAGTTGTTTTATTATAAATATATTGTCCACGCAGGATCGCCCAGGTCGAAATCCACTTTGTTCCTCCATTTCCGTGGCTTCCTCTTCTATTCGGGCTGTTAGGACTCTTTCGTAAAGCTTTCCAATGGACGATGTAATACTAATACCCCGATAATTACTGTTGTCGCTCCTATTTCCCTTTTTATAAATGAATTTTATGTAAGAACTCCTCCAATCTCTCGGAATCGTTTCCCCTTCCCCTTGTTAAAAATTACACAAAGCAGCCTCCTACGTTCTTATGGTGGCCTGCTTAATTAACTCGATAGGTAAATCCCCTGTTCCTGGTGCTTTATTATTCTTAATTTTTTGTAATGCTGTTTTTATTTCTTTTAATTTAATGGTATCTACTCCGTTAACTTCTGTTTCGTCTATATCTAGTTTCGCGTCTAAATATTTTCCACGTTGTTTTTCCAGTAGATTATTATGTTAGGATTTCTATCTTTAGGGTATTTATTTTTCTTCTTTCATTTGTGTTTTATTTTTAGATTGTTTATAGTTCGCCAAACTTCTTTAGACCTAGATCCTCCCACCATAATTTCAACACAATTGGTTTTTCATGTTTTTTTTTTTTAATTTCTTCTTTCACTATATATTTATATGATTATAGTTTTTTCTATCGTCTTTTGTGTTGAACCACTTAAGATATAGGTTTTTCTTTTCTTCTACCAGCTGGGTTAAATCGTCTGTCCACCAAGATTTCTTGTGTTTCGTTGTATCTTTAACAACAAGGGTTTCTAGTGCTACTTCGTTAATTTTGTGTTTCGTACATTTCCTCTGCTGTGCCTGATTTCTTCGTTTAATTTTTGTGCTAAACATAGGAAACTATTGGATTCGTCCCTTAAGCTATCCATGTTATATTGCTTTGCGACTTCCCTCTTGTTATTTTGTTCTTGATATATGAGATGTTTATTGTGACTTATTTCAACGGGTGCTTTTACTAGTACGTGTTCTGAACCACACTCAGCTCTTCTCCAAACCTTTACATCGTAGGATATTATGAAAGTGTCCTGTTTAAACACAACACAGTCAATAATTGATTTTACGTTTTTTGTTTTTTGTGTCCAAGTATATTTGTATATGTCTTTATATTGAAAAAATTCCTTTAGGATTCTTAGTAAGTGTTGTTCACAGAGCTCTATCCATCTCGTTCCATTTTCCTTGGCTACATCCTCTCCGTATTGACCAATTATTTTACTGTCGAGAGCTTTACCCACTCTTCCGTTCAGGTAGCCTAACACGAACATGGAACATAATATTGAAAAAGAACAAGAAGAAGCCGATCAAAGTACGAAAAGTGCAGCAGAAAAAATGATTAACAAAACTGTGAAAAAGCTTCCTAGGATGGATACAGGAAATAGTGTTATTTTGAATGTACCAAAACTTGATCGTGGTCCTTGGACGCCAAAAATATTCTTGATAAAATTCTTGACATCAGACATGGGGTATTTCAAGTTGGTACTAAATCAGGAAAAGTAAAGAACTAGTTCTCACGTTATGACCTAAAAATTTTATCAAATGAGTACAAAAAACAAATACCAGAAACGTTAATATCTTTAAGAGAAGCTCTTACCAAAAAATCTTCATTTTGCGGACAAGGATTTCAAAGGTGTCGCACAAATAGATGTGCATGTTATAAGGAAAGAGTTTCAGGTGGCTTTTTATGTAGATTCTGACGCATACTGTAAAAAACTGTACTCTACATATAATTTGCTTATTGTCTATAGAATTGAAATTAAACGGTATAGGTTCTTCTTTATGAACGCCAGCTGACATATTAAATAAGAAGATACGCCGCTGGAAATTTGTCGATTTTAAAATTCTAATAAAATAATATAGCTGTAGCTTTCTGCTGTAACAGCTGTTTTTCTTATCCATTTAAAAGCGGCTACATCGAAGCTTGAAAATTGATCCCTCGTATTTGCGTCATGAATATTAAAGAGAAAATATCAAAGGCCATAAAAGAGTTTTTGACCTTTTCTAACATGAATAAAATACAAAGGACTTTTAATAATATAGGTTCAGGCTTGAGTGTCACTAATAGATTTCTTTTATTGTAACTATTAAGGGTTATTTCACAATATTCTGTAAGAAAATCGAGTTCCACCATGCCATAAAAGTCCCGATATATCCAAAGACTTATACAATGGGTGCTTTGCCTTTAAGTTATTAACCTCCTGAGACCCTACGAAAACTTAGACTTAAACGATTTATAAAAATGGAATAGTGAGATTGTTTTTAGAATGTTCGAACTAAAAATACGTGGTTTTTAAAATTTTTACTGCTAGTATTTTAAATCATGTACTCTTAAATGGACAACCAATCATAAATTAAACAAAAACAAGTTTATAAAAGTAATGTACACTACGGATCAACAGGGCTCGCGACAGCGTTGTCAACCCTACTGATTTACCAGTTGATTTATCGATTTATAACATTTCTACCAATCTACGGATCATTGCACGCAGTCTACCGGTTTTAATAACGAGGCAAAAATGTCAAAATTCAAAAAAAGCACAAATGCTGTAACCACGAAGACCTTCTTGCCGCAGAAAATATATTAAGTTAAATGACCCGAAACTCTTTTTGAAATTTCTGGAATTAGTATAACCATTTTAATACAATAATGAAATACGGTCATGTTTTATATTGTCTTTAGTCTCGTAAAAATAATTACTGACTTATTTATTAAGTACATCCATAAAACATAATGAATATTAAAATCTAGTATTATTTAGCAACTTTGATAAGCACTTCAGAGCAAATGACGCTAAAGTCTATACTTGAAGTTCAGTTAAGTTCAGGTTAGTTTGTTTTAGGCTTAGATGCTTAGCTTTCTATATCGAGGCATGTAGCCAAGCAATCTGTTAAAAATTATCCCTTAAAATATTTTCGTTATATGAATTCTTCCATTGTAAAAATATACAATAACCACACCTACTGATTGTGCCTCACTTTTCTAAATTTAATTAAAAATAGTGAACTACAATATTGAATTGAGAATGTCGAATTTCGAGAAATTCTGATGAAATTTAAACCGTTTCAAAAGATATGATAAATTTTGTGGCAATGCAAGTCCTATGTTTCTAATTATTTATAGGTTTGTTTTTGACGTTCCTGGAGGAAGTACTTTCGTACTTCCTCCAGGAGAACATTCATTCATCTCAGATATATTCCGTTATCATAAGGATGGAGCTCCGTGGAGACCTTTTCCATATTGTCGGTCCTTAGATGATGTTATGGTCTTTTGCATTTCCCATAAACTTCCGGATAGTTCGATTGGTCCTAAGCATAGTCTTATACAAATATTCGCTAAGACCCAATCCCTGGATATTAAGTAAAAAATTCTTCAGCACTACTGTCTGCGACTTTGTTCCTCCAGGTCTATATATTTGGCGATCTTCTCATTATGTTTTTTCCTTAGATTGTTGTTTTTAGGGATGGCAACTTCTATTAGTGTTGCTAGCCTAAATGTTTTATCTACTAAACTGAAGTCTGGCCTGTTAAGTGCAACTGTGTGCTGTGTAAGAACGGTTCGATTTCAGTACAGTTTGAACTTATTGTTCTCCAGTATAAGTTCTTGGCTGTATTTATAGTATAGTATTTTCTAAACCTGTAATAGTTTGAATTTCTCTGCCAACTCTTGAAGGATAGTCTACGTGGCTGAATCGTTATTTTTTTTGTCTTTAATGTTCAACATCCATATCGGCATTCATCATTCTGTATCGAGGGGTTTCTGCTTACGTGTTTCTGATAATTTTTCATGGCGATGATCTGATCTTGGATAGCTAGTAGGTAGCCTTTGGTTTCAGGAAATATTGACGTCAACTAGTAATTCGACTCTAATTTGTCGACGTTTTCCAGGTTAACCTCATTGGGGTGTCGTCAATAAAGGGGCTTTTGCATCTATGCTTGAAGTTTCTCTTTACCTAGTTGTTGATGAAAAGCTTGTTCATTGTTCATCAACCTCAGCGGTATTGAATCGTTTGCCAAACATATTGCCGGGCCCAGCTCAGAAGTCTCTGCCAATCTGTGAAAATATGAGCGTACGCTTATAAGTTGTTGATCCAATTGCTAGCCAATATCCAACAATCCTCTACCTCCCTGGTATTTTGGCTACATTGTCCACTCTATAGCACTATGAGAATGATGCTTGTGTGCCTTTGTCAGTAGTGTTCTGACTTTCCTCTGCTCTATTTCATAATTCCAAAAAGCTGACTATAGAGCCCGCATAGGTGTTGAGTATCTTGAACAGATTTTTACTTTTTAGATTGGTTCGCAATACCTGCCTCATCAACCTTATTAACTCGTTGGTTAAGTCAGTCTTCATAATTCGTTGTTCGATTCTTTGTATTTTTTTTTTGAGGGGAAATCCACACGAAGTGTGGAGGTAGTGTCGGATTCCTACCGGCTAAAACCCCACTTGAACTTAAAGTCCCCACGACCTACTTCGTTTGACTGTAGTGACGCTACAATCTACAGAAGCGCTCTATGAGTGTCCTTCGGTTTCCGAGACGTTGCCTTTACAAACGTCCTGTCATCATGCATTCGTGTTTCCGCTCCAGGTGCCGGTGCACTTATTGCTTCCCACTGTCTTACATTTCACATATAATGTAAGGTTGATCTCTCTTACCCTACGTATTCCAGTATCTCATCGCTCTTACCTTGGTTATAAATACAGTCCTAGGTGCTCAAGTATTCCTGGTATTACCCATTGGGATTGTTCTTTCGGGACCCCCACCTCGGTCACTCATATCTTCTTTCTTTGTATTTCCACGCGGTTCTTTCTTCCTTCTTCTTCTTTTTTCTTCCTCCTTCAGAGTTTTCTCTGGGCCTTTTGCTTAGAGTTAGTGCCTAGATCTTTTATGTTTTCTTCCTTTATTTTCAAGAGCGTAAACCACTGCTTAGTGGATTATCATGCATTTCTGCTTTTAGGAATACTTTTGTAGCCTTCTGTGTAAGAACTTCTCTTAGAGAAGTCCACCTCATTTCCCTTTTACTTGTTTCATATCCAAGTATTTATACACCTGTTATGCCTCCATTGGCGCAATAATTTGACTGTTTTGCATCTCAAAGGTTCCCGGTTGTTTTTTTTCTCTCGTTGTGTTTAAAATACAGCCCTTATCAAGGCCAAACGATATTACTATATCCCTGGAGAGGCAATATTATTATTATTTTCTTAAAGTTTTTAATTTATTCTTCTACATCTTCCTTTACTACTTTTTCTTCATTTATATCTTTATTCACTCTATCTTCTAACTTACCTCCTTAAATTCTGAATCATCTGTATTCAGTAATTAGAAAAATCTCTCATCTTTTTTCCGAGGACAAATATATTTTTTTCCCAAAATGAGCCAAAGAATAAAAAATTTAATTCAAGGGAAGAGTGGATTTTTATCAAAGTAACTCCTTAATATATATTCAAATAGGTTAAAATTATATCACTTAAATGGACGTAGCAGTTTGTTTACTTCATGTTCTCTGATGGAACCAAAATAATAATTAAAATGTCGACTATAAACATTTGGCCTAGTAGTACACTGTATTTTATAGATAATTTTCCAGTCTAAAAGTCAATCTCTTAACAGTTGATTTCTATCTTTAAAAACCTTTTAACAGAGCGTTTGTCAATCTCACAGGCGCTACAAGTAATTTTCGGATACAAACTCGCAAAGTCTTTATTAAAGGACTTGACAACGATGTATTTTTAGCAGCGCCTTACACTACATTCCTGATAGCCGCAGCTATATTAAACTGCCGTGCCTAGGTAAAAGGCAGTAAAACTTCCGTTTTACATGTCAAATAGAAAATTGGTCATTAAGAATATTATTTCAATAAGATATTAATTTTTTAAATTTGTTAAATATTTCAGATTGGTTACACTTTCTGACTATAAGAGCAGCAAATTTATCTTTCAAAATAAAAAAGCTGTAGTTTTCAAACTGTATCTGTTTTATCCACTGGAAAATATGCACTTTTGATTTTCTACCCGCAATGATCTGTTATGACTAGTTTTTAACCTGTATTGACCAAGGAAAAAAACAGTGGTGATAATTTTACCTCCTTCTTCTTTTGGATCATCGATTGGACATAAATTATTATCACTTATTACTGCTATTTTGACATCAATAAAATATATTAAAATAAAAAAAAATTCCGTATCAAGACGCTTTACCTATACAAATGAAAAAAAGAAGTAATTATGTTTCAAAGAGTATATTTAAAAATAATACAGGCAGTAAACCATATGTTACTGCTTTCAGATTTACAAAAAATCAAAGATAGTGTCACTTAATTTAGGCCCTTTGAGTAGTTGTTATCTAAAATCACAATTAAATCACAATTCATAAAATCATGTGACCTTTTATTAGTCGCTAAATCATTAAGGGCTACCAGGTGCTGTTTTTTGATTTTAATATCATATTTTCTGAAAAACATAGTTCTTGGATTTAGACCGTGTCAAATTGGAAATAGTATCTCGCCTACAATTGCACGAGGCATCTTCAGGGATCTTTACTTCACGATATTAAAACACTGAATGACTATCGAGGAGTACAGCCAACCATAATCCAACGTTACAATCGATTTCCACGTGTGATGTAGACTGTAACCTATATCTCTATTAATCTTATTTGGATATTTACAAATTTCGATTGATTCTCTAATTTTACATTTAAAGAAACTAGTCACTGATGCTAGAACTTTAGTTTCTTTTCCATTAAAGGTGTTCTAGCTAACAAAGAAAAGGCAACTTGGATAAGGACTGAAAAAAAAACAGCTCTTGGACGACAATACTTACAAAGTCATTCGGACCGATCCAACAAATAAAATCGAAAAGAACCTCACATCTCTAATTAACGTATCTAGTCTCACTCCTGAAAAAAAAGCCGTTAAACCATGCAGCTCCAAAATTCCACGCCTCTAAGAATTCCCTAAAATACATAAAGAAAATGTACCTCTACGTCCAATCTCCAGCGCAATAGACTCACCAACCTACAAAATAGGTAAATATCTGGCCAAACTTTTACATCCGTATACAGAAAAAACTGAATCTGGACACTTTGTCCAAAGATTAAAAACCAGTAGAGCGCGGAGACATATTGGTCAGTTTTGATGCAGAATCCCTATATACAAATATTTCTATAAATGATTCAGTTTCCATAATATCGGACATATTATGAAATAGTATGAACTCCACCCTCCTAGAATTAATAAAAGCATGTCTGATTTCCACTTATTTTACTTTTCAAGGAACTTTCTACGCGCAGACTTCAGATGCGGCCATGGGATCTCCGCCATCACCTGTGGTAGCTAAAATCTTCAGGAAGTTTTCGAAGAAAACGTCTTGTCTTCTGCTCCTCTAAAACCTACATTTTGTTGCAGATATGTAAATTATACGTTCGTAGTTTGGCCGCATGTCGCAGATAACCTCCATAACTTCCTGAATCGTATGAACCCACAACACCCTAGCATAAAATTCACTATGGAAACTAAGTGAAAGGGTGCCCCTCCCTTAATTGATGTACAAAGGAAAGATAATGGCAAATTAAGAGGTTCTGTGTACAGAAAACCAACACATACAAATCGATATCTCAGTGCAACGTAACACCATCATCTTTCTCAATAACAATCCGTCATAAATTCTTTGGTATATATAGTCCTTTCAATATGTGACGAAAATTCACTGAAATCAGAAACAGGAAAACTGTCTAATGCTCTGAGAGGCAACGGATATTGCGCTTTAGATATAAGACGTTCTATTAATAAATATAAAAACTCAACTCCTCATCAAAATGTCATAAATGTACCTCCTATGGACAGTGTTGTCTTACCTTACATTCACGGACTACCTATAAGATTGCCATATTACTCAGAAAATAAAACATTCGGACACCTTTCAACACGTGTAAGAAAGTTGGACAATGTTTGAAGTCTTCAAAGGACGCAATTCCATTTCAAACAAAAGGAATTTACAAGATACCTTGCTCTTGTGGTAAAGTGTATGTAGGTGAAACAGGATGGTCTATATCCACTAGACTTAAGAAATATGAAAGATGTATAAAAAAGAAACAAATTGTACAATCTGCAGTAGCTGAACACCAGCAAGGCCCAGGTCACACTTTTAATGTAAAAGAAACTAAGCATCTGTGTCTAATTTCTTTAAACGTATAATTAGAGAATCAATCGAAATTTGTAAATATTCAAATAATATTAATAGAGATACAGGTTACAGCCTACATACCACATGGAAATCGATTGTAACGCTGGATAGCGGTTCGCTGAGCATCAGTCGGGAATAAATACTGGGCTGTTTCTCCTCGATAGGCATTCAGCGTTCTAATCACGTGGAGTAAAGATCTCTAAAGATGCCTCGGATAATAATTCTAATTTGATACGGTCTAAACCCAAGAACCATGATTCTCAACTTGACCAAAGCCGTGAAAGGTTTCGTTCTTTATCATGTGTTTTCTTTGCTGATTAATATTTGTAACTTAAGAAATATATATTCATCTTACACATAAGGGGTCATATTTAACTAGAGCAACTGTTCAAGTCCAGCGCTCTCTAAGACTGTACGTAGGTGACAATTTCACAAAAAAAACACGTCGATGGTTAAAGGTTAACCCTTTGAGACATGCACTTTTCTACGGTACATATTTCTCTCGAAAATTTTTACTTGGAGTTCTTTGAGGTTACTGAGTTTGAATCTTCTTCTTCTTCTTTCTCAGCCCATTGACGTCCACTCCTGGACATAAGCCTCTCCAATGGTCCTCCACTGGGACCTGTCTCTCGCTTTCTGGAGCCAGTCTTTTCCAGCAAACTGTTCTATATCATCTACCCATCTGTGTTGTGGCCTGCCACGATTTCGGTTCGTTTCTCGCGGTCGCCATTGCAGTAATTTACTCGTCCGCCTATCGGGCTGTTGTCTAGCTATGTGCCACTTTAGTCGTGATATGCGTTCAATGACGTCAACTACTTTGGTTCTTGATCTAATTACTTGATTTCGTATTTTATCCCGTAACGAGATTCCTAACATTTGTCCCTCCATGGAGCATTGAGTGACTCGGAGCCTATTTGCGTTTTGTGTGGTTAGTGTTATCGTTTCCATGCTGTAAGTAGCAACAGGCAAGACACACGTGTTATACACTTTCCGTTTAAGGTTGATTGGTGTGTTTCTATCTCTTAATACGTACTGCAACTTTCCAAAGGCAGCCCATGTCAGCTCTATTCTCCTTGTTATTTCCGCCGTTTGATTTTCTTTGCTCAGTTTCATGACGTGTCCTAAATCGATGTACTGTTGGACATTCTCTATGATGTCATTTTGAATCTCTATTTGTACATTTGCGTCAGGGCTCATTAACTTAGTTTTCCCCAAGTTCATCTTAAGTCCCACTTTTCTCGCCTCTTCATTGAAATCTTGAAGCATTTGTTTTAGCTCTTCTGGGTTGCTAGACATGACAACAACATCGTCGGCGAAACGAAGATGACTAAGATAAGAACCGTCGACTCTCAAACCTTTCTCATCCCAATTTAGTTTTTTAAAGAAAGCTAGCGTAAATAGTTTCGGAGAGATGACGTCTCCCTGACGCACACCTCTCATAACGTTTATTTTTTCGGTTTTTGTGTCTTCGTCGATTTTAACCTGTATAGTTGCGTTTTTATATATGTTCTGTATGATAGTGGTATACCTGGAGTCAATTCTAGTATTATTAAGTGATTTCAAGATCGCCCATGTTTCTATTGAATCAAAGGCCTTGTGAAAATCTACAAATGTCAGGTGTATAGGACTGTTATATTCCTCGGTTTTTTCTAGGACTGTGCGTAAGGCTTGGATATGATATATCGTACTAATCCATGTCGAAAGCCGGCTTGCTCCACAGGCTGGTAATAGTCAAGCTTTTCAGTCAGGCGATTTGTCAATATGTGGATGAATAGTTTATATGGTGGTTTAATAAACTGATAGGACGGTAGTTTTCTATATTTGTTCTGTCCCCTTTTTGAAAGAGAAGTACGACTTGTGCGTTATACCATTGTTCTGGTACTCTACCTTCGTATAAGCATTTATTCATCGGTGTTTGTGTCGCTTTTTCAAGACTGTCTCCGCCCATCTTTAACATCTCAGTTGTAATTTGATCCTCGCCCGGTCATTTTCCATCCTTCATCTGTTTTAGTGCTCTTTTTATTTCATCTAACGATATCTCCGGCAAATCTTCTGATCCTACATTTTTTATTTGTTTTACTGTTTTTGTTGGATCTGGATCCGTATTGATAGAGGAGTATAAGTCCGCATTGAATGCTTCCACAGCCTTTATGATGTCATCTACATGTGTTACTGTCACCGCTTCTCTGTTCTTGATATTTTTATTTAGTTGTTTAAAATCCTCTTTGTCTCTCTCAGTCATCCTTCGTATTTCCATCATCTGTAATGTATTTGCACTAAGTTTCTTGTCTGTAGTTTTCCTTAATCTTCCACATACTTTTTCACTGGTGTTTTTATAGTAGTTTGGATTTTATCTATCATTTCATAGATGTTATGTTGTTCCAGAGTATTAGTCGATTTCAAACTTTTCGCTAATTCGTATTGGTATTCGCTTTGTCGTGTGTATAGTTCTTTAACTGCGGGAGTTGACTGTGAACGGATCAGCTTATATCTTTCCTGTTTGAGGTTTATGAGGAGTCTTGCCCTAACCAATCTATGATCACTGCCGGTATTAAATGTGTTTAAGACTGAGACGTCTACAAATATTTCTTTCTTGTTGCAGATCACGAAATCTATTTCATTTTTAGTTTTAATGTCCGGGCTTTTTCACGTCCATCTTCGCTGAGGAGGTTTCTTGTAAAAAGTATTGAGGCAGTAGAGATTTTCACTTTTCAGGTAGTTGAGGACCATCTCACCTCTTGCGTTTTTCTCGCCGAGGCTATAATTTCCTATATGTTCTGAGTCGTCTTTTTTCTTCTTTCCTATCTTAGCATTGCAGTCGCCAAGTAGTAAGACATAGCAAGCTTTTTCTCTTCATTTGGCATCTGATATATCTTCGTACATTTTTTCCACTATTTCGCCTTCTGTGGTGCTAGTTGGCACGTACACATTTATAATTTGTAGGGTGAAGCGTGTATTAAGTTTAATTGTTATGTACATAACTCTCTCCGATATTGTACAAAAGTTTGTTATGAATATGAGTATGAATATGAGTCAGAAAATTGAAATTTTCATATCCGAGGTCGTAAATCCAAAATGGCGCATCAAAATTTACAAAAAATTTATATTGATACCTTAAAAATCTCACTTGAGGGTTTTCAGCGTCATTGATTACGAATATTATGCCAGAAAGTAGGAATTTTTATTTTTAAGATGGTGGATTCAAAATGGCAGATCGAAATTTGCAAAAAACGATACTGCTCTCTAAAAACCTACTAACCTGTAAAATCTCCGTAACTTTAAAAGAAAATGTCGTAGGTTACCGCTCACTAACTTATTAAATAGGATAAGAGTAGTATTAAATGATGTAACTAGAAAAAATTACCAAAAAGAATTTATGCATCTTCCACATCACCTTAAAAGTAGCCGAAAACCTCATTTTTCGAGTACATAACCTCAAATATCTCAAAATCCTGACGTGATGGGTCAATTTTGACCTCGAATTCGGATTCTACGCAACAAATCACTCACTCTCAGCTGCACAACAACGAGCATGACCCCATTTTTTGTAGACCTGTGTAATTATTATAAAATAACATTATTAATTCAGTTTAAAAATATCAAAAACTTGCTTTTTTACTTAAGCACGGCAGTATACTTCATACACTTTGTTCCACTATCACTATGGAGACAGAGTCTAATATAATCTAAATAATATTAATAAATGCTGTATCTTGAACGAGTCGCCCCTGGTACTAAGAAATTGTAAGAAATTAATTTTTTAGTAAAACGTAAGCGTAGCATAAAATTGGAAAATTGATAAATATAGAGTAAACTACCGTAAAAAGTGTGATTAGGTATAAGAATTTTGCTCCAATTGGTTACAGATATGGTAATTATTTCATCGTATCCCACCATTTATGGGATACAAGATGAAAAGGGAAAAAAACTGTGTAGGCGGAATAATGAATGTCGAGAGCCAACGTACTTTCGATAATAATCTACCATTGAGAATACTGCCGGTCTGTTTAAGGTTAAGAAGAAATATATGGTTGATATCTTATGTAAAAGACTGAAAATTTGTCCATGCAATGGAAAATTATTTTTATTATTTCGTAGTATTTTTAACATATTTCTTAGTTTTGTTAGATATATTCACTCGAACAAGATATCTAAAAAAGAACCCTTCTACTCGTGCGTTCGATTTTAAGTCAATCCTGGAGAAGAAATCGGCTACAACAACAGTTTGCTACCAAAAACATTGTCAATTTAAGAGAGCACTCCAATGGTGGCATTTTTTGCTAGATTGGTTCGGTTGGTGGTTTTTATCAAACTACTTTGTTTTGTAAAAATACAACGAACTCCTTAATAAACATATAATACAATATAATTTAAACACTCTTTTCCATATTTATATATAAATCCTTTATTTAGTCATAGACTAATATATAATTACACACATATCTTAACAACTAAATTCATATTTTAAAATTAAAAACAACAATCAAACATTGTCAAGCTTTGCAGAACAATGACATACTAAACTAAACTGACACAAATTAAAAAAAAAAAGAAAGTTCATGTCCCTCAAGGACAGACCCTATTAACAAAATACTGCTTCAGACACTGCTTAAACTTATTTAGAGATTTTAAACATTTAATATTTGTGGGCAATTGATTAAAACTATTTAAACCTTTAAAAAATACAGAGGTTTGTGTTTGTTTCTCTAATACTGGAGGAATTTTATAAGAAATTATTTTTATTAAGTTATTCGCATGTTCTTTAAATTTAAGTTGTCTATCTATGATTACTCCTAAATATTTAAACTTGTCTACCATTTCAATTGTTTCATTGCCTACTTTAATAATAGGATCTCCACGAGAAAAAGTTCTGGAATGATTCTCATTGCAGATTATCAAAAATTTGGTTTTTCCACATTTATTTTTAATTGGTTACAAGAACACCACCAATATAAATTTTGTAATGTAGAGTTAAGTGTGTCAACCAATTGAATACCATCAGAACATGCAAAATGTAGAAGAACATCATCTGCAAAAAGATGTATAAGACAATCACCAGCTGTATTCACTATATCGTCAATATATATAAGAAATAATAATGGACCTAGTACACTACCCTATGGAACACCCATGCTGCTTTCAATCTCGTCAGATACCACGTCATTCAATTTCAGTCTTTGTTTTCTATTAATTAAGTAATTATTCATAAATTCCACCAACACTTCACCCCTTATACCGACACTTTCTAATTTTTTAAGTAATCTTTCCCTATCTAAAGCCTCAAAGGCTCTCCTCAAATCCAAGGATACAGCACCCGTAATAAGATTGTGATCGAAACTATGTTTCCAGTCATTAAGGACATACTGCACTGCAATTTCACAGCTATGCTTACCCCGAAAACCAGATTGCATACTATTTATAATTTTTTGGCTTCTATAAATTCTAGGCATGTTAACAGGTCGCAAATCAACAGCCCTGTAAGAATTATTTACTTTAGGAACCGGAACAATAGTCGATATTTTTAATTCATCGATGACTAACAAATAGACTTAAATGAGCTGTTCAGGTTTTAAGAGCTCTCTAACCAACTGTAAGCAACGTAAGAATACAAAAAAAAAACAAATTGAATACTTAGAAGGGAACCACCCCAACCCGAAGTCACCGATTTTGATCATTTTTGGATATATTATAGTACTTGAAAAAATAATAAACACGAATTTTTTTTTGGCTGACATCCATTTTTAAGGGGTGAAATTCAGCTCCAAGGTCGACCCTTAAAATTCTTTTTTTCAATATATCTCAACATCTAATGAATATTTTTGAATAAAATTAAGTGGAAAATATTCGTGATAAAAAGTCATAAATGCAAGGTATATTTATGACCAAAGGGGTTTTATATTTTAAATAAACTAAATTTTTATAAATATTTTTTTGTATCAGGGAATGAACTGAAAAGAATTATATAAAGCATTTTTGTTAACAATATCGGTTATCAGTATTGGCGTGTTTTAAAACTTTTTAACTAACCAGCTTTAAATATCGTTAACTCTCCCTTACAGTGATGGACCACATATAAGTGGTAATTTATTTTTCTTAAAAGTCATCCAAAGTGTAAAGCGAATGTAATTTATACTTCGATCATACCATATAGATTTAAATAACAAAAGATTTGTTTGAAGGCTACTTATGGTCGGTGGGGGAGACGCTTTTTTGATGTTTGACAGGCATAAACATGTTTACTTATCTTTTCGTTCAGTTTAATTGCTTGTTGTGACACTTTTCAGTGTTTTTAAGTGTTGGAAGTTACTATAAATGGGAAGTTTACAATTAATATTAACAAAAAGAGGATTTAAAAACTTATTTTTATTGGTAAATATTGTTAGATATTGTTTACGTATTAAAAATAACAATAATAATTTAGGCAGCCATATATTCATACTTTTGTGTTCAAAATTGACGTACCCATTATCATATGATAATATAATAATAATAATAATAATAATAATAATGATGTTTTCCTTAACCCAGCAAAAATGCCATTGTTCTTGACCGAAGGTATTACGTACCTCCTACCAAAGGACCAACATAACACACATGACCCAGCTAAGTATAGGCCGATCACCTGCCTACCCACACTGTATAAGGTGATCACCTCCTGTTTAACCCAACGCATTTATGCACATTGTGAGCAAAATAACATCATTGCAACTCAACAGAAGGGATGCACGAGGGGAGCAATGGGATGCAAGGAGCAATTGATTGTTGACTCTGTCATATGTAACCAAGCCTGTGCGAACCGAAGAAACCTCTTTGCTGCCTACGTGGATTATAAGAAGGCCTTCGATTCGGTGCCACATGAGTGGCTTAAAACCATATTGAGAATGTATAGGGTCGATAATAATTTTGTTTCCTTTTTAGAACGCATCATGTCAACCTGGAGAACTAGGATACAATTGCAGGTGCCATCCAGCGACACCATCGAAACTAACACTATTCCGATACGAAAGGGAATATTTCAGGGCGATTCACTTAGCCCATTGTGGTTTTGCCTTGCAATGAACCCACTATCACGCCGTTTGAACTCAACCAGATACGGCTTTAGTGTTAGAAATAACAACGAAGAGGTAGTCAAAGTGAATCATCTTCTATACATGGATGATCTTAAACTGATGGCTGCTACCAGAAACCAGCTGGAACAAATGCTTAAAATTGTAGAGGAGTTCTCCGGGGATATCGGAATGCAATTTGGACTTGACAAGTGCCGTATTTTGAACATCGTTAAAGGGAAGATGCAACCGGGGGCTTTTGTAATGCAGAACGGTGAAACTATAGCTGCAATGGAAGCAGACCAAACATACAAATATCTAGGTATGAAACAGGCTAAAAGAATTGACCATGGCACTATGAAGGCCGAATTGACAGCTGAATTTGTCAGGAGGGTAAGGCGGGTATTACGAACTAATTTAAATAGCAGAAATTTGTTTAAGGCGCTCAACACGTATGCTTGCTCTGCGCTGAGCTACTCTTTTGGAATTGTAAAGTGGAGCAGGACGGACATCCAAAACCTGCAAAGAAAAATAAGGACACTACTAACAAAAGCACAAAAACATCACCCTCGGAGTGCTATTGAACGTACAATGCTTCCAAGACATCAAGGAGGAAGAGGATTGGTGGATATTGGTAAGCAGCTCGACCAACAAATAATAAACTTACGTTCATATTTCCACAGGTTAGCGGACTCTTCCACACTACATCGAGCAATATGCGAGGCAGACGTTTCAACGCCGCTACAGTTGAGAGAACAAGATATTACTTCTCACCACCAAACAGACCAAGAGAAGTTACAAACCTGGCTTCAGAAGCCCCTTCATGGACGGCATCCAAATGAGGTCAATCAGGACAATGTCGACAACTCAGCGTCGAACTACTGGTTGATTTCAGGACAGATGTTTCCGGAAACGGAGGGCTTCTTGTTAGCTATTCAAGACCAGGTTATTCCGACGAAGAACTATCGGAAGTTCATCATTAGAGATCCCTCAATAGAGAATGACCAGTGCAGATATGGCTGTCGAACATCGGAGACAATTCAGCATATAACTGGAGGATGCCAAGCGTTTGCCGCAACCGAGTATAAGGAAAGACACGACTCAGCCGCTAAGATACTCCATCAAGAGTTAGCAGAAAAGGTCAACCTATTACAGGTGGGAAAAGTGCCTTATTACAAATACAATCCAGAGCCTATTCTTGAGAACAACCAGTTCAAGTTATATTGGGACCGAACGGTTCTGACGGATCAAACAGTTGCTCATAATAGACCAGATATTATACTAATAGATAAAATTTCTAGGCGAACTACACTAATCGACATCGCTGTACCTAACAACAGCAACCTAAGACCAAAATACAACGAGAAGATCGCCAAATACAGAGATCTGGAGGTGCAAATCCAAAGACAATGGGCAATGAACAGCGTCCAAACGATTCCCATAATACTGTCAACAACTGGAGTGATACCAAAGAACCTCCTGCAGAACATCAAGGGACTGGGTCTTAGTGAGCACCTGTATAAACCGATGCAGAAATCAACTCTCCTAGCAACCGCGCGAACCGTCCGAAAGTTCATGGGAAATACAGCAGACCACGTCACCTAGGACCCGATAACATGGAAAGGGTTCCCACAGAGCTTCATACTTTTGGTATCTTTGGGTACCTGGTATGAGTGAATATTCCCTGGAGGGAGTGCGAAGCCGTCTGGCTTGTAAATCATAATAATAATAATAATAATGCACTTAGAGAAGGATAGCATAAATTGGTATGCGTGTATCAAGAAATGAAATATCTACTGTTTGTCAACACTTTTTCAAATATAAATAAAAATATTATTACGTTATTCAGCGTTCAAACAACCGGGCCCTAGTTCTGAAGTTATGCTAATTCTACGGGGGTATGTTCGAAGAATTTATAGCAAATATAATAAAATTGTACCAAAAGGGTGAAAAAAGTTACCCCCAAAAATAAATATCCAATGTAACATAAGGTCCAATTAAAACTTTTTAGTAAAACAAAATATCAAATAAGTCATGTATTATTTTATAAGGAGAAAACTTTTTTGTAACATACAAATATTTAGTTGTAAGGGGTGAAAACTACCCCTAAGTTGAACTTTACAATTTACTTTTTCATATTCATCAGCCTTTAATGGATATTTTTTAATAAAATTAAGTTGAAAAATATTTTTCGCCAGAATCCTGAAATATAAAATGTATTTATGACGGAAGGGGTTGCGTTGCAATCTTTATTTTATATTGTAAAAGATACATTATTTTCAAGAATTTTTTTCACGAAGATGAAAATAAGGACTGAAAAAAATTCAGAAAATCATTTCTGTTTTTAATATTGAATATTAAAGTATAATAACTTTAGTATTTTTCAGTGAATCACGCCTTAATATCAGTAAGTACCCCATAAAGTGATGGATCATATGTAAATGATGAAAAATGGATTTCTTAATATATATATATATATATATATATATATATATATATATATATATATATATATATATATATATCTATGGCTTTTGGGGGTGACGTTTTTCACTCTTTTGGTACTATTGTTGGAAAAAAAATTAACATATTTATATTTAATATAAATTACATTCGCTTTACACATTAGATGACTTTTAAGAAAGAAAATTTTACCACTTGCATGTGGTCCATGACTGTAAGGGGAAGTTAACGGTATTTAGGGGTGATGATTTGAAAAATACCAAAATAGCCAACAATAATAATAGATATTGTTAACGAAATTGCTTTTTATAATTTCTTTAAATTCATTCCCTGATATATATAAAAAATATTCATAAAAAATAAAGTTTTTTAAAAATATAAAATAGGGGTTGCAACTCCTTTGGTCATAAATATATCTCATATTTGTGACATTTTGTTATGAATATTTTTCACTTAATAAAGTTAATAAAAAAAATACATGTCTATTGTTTTTTCAAGTACAACACTATATCCGAAAATGATCAAAATCGATGAGATTGAGTTGGGGTAGCTCCCTTGTTAGTTACTTGAAGTAATTTTATTACTTAATGATATTGGTAATTTTACACGCAATCAATATACTAACATTCAGTATAGGATATATTTAAAACTATTACTCAGATTAAAACTGACCCAAGTCTCAGTCTGTTAATAAATGTAAATTCGTTATAAAGATAATTTTTAACTTGGAAAATCTTTATTTGAGAAAAACATTACTATTCTTAGTTATAACGAAGCCGCACCCCTTGCATGTAAGATTCCGGGTTGAGTTGATTTTAATCAAATGATTTAAATCATGATTTTAATAACAATTTAAATTACTGTACTTTTTTTTATAAAAATCACGATTTAAATAACAAATATTTATTATAATATTTCAAATAACTTGAGAAAAAATTCACAAACTACTTAACAGCTGAAATGCAACATCAGTGAACATAAAAAATAAGCTTTACCTTAAAGTCCCTAAAGATCATAAATTTTAAATGAAATAATTTAGTTTCTAAAATATTTCAAACTTAGAAAAGGTAAAAACTATAAATATAAAAGAAAACTTGAAATTATAAACTTGTAATTTATCATCACTTGCATTTTCATTGTAAAATTTAAATAGAAATTCCAGTTTTCTCCCTTTTTAAATCTCCAATCTATCTCTTAAATCGAAGTACATAAAGCCAAATGTGCTAAACACACGTTCCACCTGCGCTAAAAAGCAACTACATGCTACACTAGTTTTAAAAGGCGCGAGACCTCGCAAAGAGGTGTAAGATAAAATATAATTTAACTAGAGTAGAGGCGAATGCTAGTGGCAGCACCAGCGAGCAAAAATGCCAAACTAACCCCTATGCCTTCCTGCATTACTTTCCAGTAAGGGTGGGAAATTAAGGGAGCCACTGCATTTGAAGCAAGGTAGAATGCAGAAAGCTTCCACAATGTTTTTTGTAGCTTGCAACTTTACTCTTTAAAATTTAAATCAAAAGAAATACCAAATGCACGCAGCATGTGTGTCAAATAAAACTAGTTTAAAAAAATCTTTAATTAAAATTTGAATGATTAAAATTAAAAATCTTCAATCAAAAGGTTCAACTGTAGCGTATTTTACAAAATAGAAAAGAATATCAGACTAGATTTTGTGAAGTTCAAACCCGTAGGGTGGTTACTTGTAAGTTGGACAACAGGAATGTTCGAGCCCGTAGATTGGATACCTGTAAGATGGATAGCAGTAACAAATACCCTGAGGGTGGATCACGTAATAAGATAACCAGTAGGGTAGACCCAAATGTCTTTGGGGTCTAACAGAATTCTATCGTTGGCACGGACAAACTGCCCAAAATCCCTGTTTCCAGATTTATGTCGGTAGAAAAAAACCATAACTGCCAATCAGGCAAAATATATGGTATTCCAAAATCGTAACAAAATTACCGGAATAATAAACGACTTTCCATCTCAGAATCTCAAAAAGTCGGCAAATAAAAGTTGAAATGGAAGTCTGCAGCTACTTCAGCTGAATCTAACCAGGAAAAAGTCAAAATGAAGGCAAAATGGCCTCCATTTATAACCGTGGCCCAGTTTGCGCACTAATCGGCTACGTGTGTGAGAAATGACAGCTCAAAAAAAAACAACACTGGGCAACAACAGCCGGCTGAAATAGATTTGTTACTTAAGCTAATTCGTTAATCATTAGTATTTTCTACTCAAAACAAAATAAATCTAATAAGTATCCCAGTAGTTCTTTTTAAATTAAAGAAATACACACTGATACATTAATATACATTTCCTACTACCCAACATACATTCAATTCCATTCAAATGTAAATATAAATGGCAGGAAAAAAAAACGAAAGCTAGCTGAATAAAAAAAATAAATATAGTAGTAAGTTCAACATCGATAAGAAAATAGCACAGTGTAGTGAAATATCAAAACAGGACAAAATAAAGGTCAACTTGAAAAATCAAATTAATTGCAACTGTACTTTATGAAATGCTTTTCTTAAAATAACCCCTGGGAAATACTTAAGGAAAATGATACTGTGTTGCCCATAACAAGAGTATTTGCAAAAATAAGGTTAAATTAATTGAATTAGTCATAGTGAACTTAAGTGGAAAATTGAACCATGACATACACACAGACACTTCTTTACTATTTTATTGCTTTATAACTGTTTTGCAATATCAGGCTCATCGTTTTGTGAGATTCACTACTGAAATCCATTTATGTTCTTGCTTATTTCCTCCGAAAGCATTATTTTCCTAGAGATTGGAGCGTGCGTTCAATTTTATTGCTAGTGGTAGCAATCTCGTATCTTCAAATAATTTACTACTACTTTTTAAAGCCAAATTTGTTTCTTTTAGAGATAAACTACAAAATGATACGCTGTCAATGCTTGATCATATTGAAGATGAAATGATTGTTTTTTTTTTGCAGAGAAAGCTCTAGCGCTTCTTAGAAAATATGCTGTACGTATTTCCGTTGCTTAACAGCAAATGAAATAGTTGCACTTTTTCTTTGAAAAATTTCATAGGCCACTGCTATAGCGTTCAAAATTTTTAAATATTCTTCTGCTGCCCATTTAAGTCCAATATTAGATACTTTTTGGTATATAACGGAATCAATCTCTTTTGTTTTCCTCATGGATTTTTAATATCATGACATGACATAAAGACATACATTGCTAAATAATCAGCAACGCTATTTCAACGCATATCGCTTGGAACGACTAATGTTTTGTACCTTACTTGACCGAATTTCGCTCTAGCTAGATGCTTATTATGGAAATATTAGGTTATTTGAACAACATTTTCTTTAATGTCTTTTATTTCTAAGTCCTTGCACAGCAAATTCAAAAGATATGCCGAGCAACTATAGGTTATAACTTTAGAACTGGTTCTTTCTTCAATACTTTTTCTCATACAAGCCATGTTCGCTGCCGTTATCTGTCACGAAATACTTTAAATAACATTAATATTTTAGTTCACATGAAGAAATTAAATCACAGCAAAGTTCCGTTAAATAGTCCGAAGTATGAGACTTACCAAAGGTATCAATGGATTCCTATAGAAATGCTCGTCCATCTTCTGTTGTTATAGTTGATACATATTACAGGTTCGTTGTGGATATTTGTCTGCCCATAAATTAACAAATTTGCGCATTTTCCTGAGAAATAAGAAAACAGTTTTCTTTATCTTTCTCATTAATTTCATCCAAAAGAGTAGTTGCTTCAGATGTTCTCGATGGGGGTGTATAATCAGGTCTCAACTTTTAAATCGCCTTTCTTACTTGCCAGTGTTCAATACACCTAGGCTCGAATTAGAAGCAAACATTGCTCTTACTATTTACTTATCAATTTTACGTTTTTCATTTCTTGCAATACAAAACTGCTAATAGAAGGAAAAGTTTCGGTTATTTTCTTTATTTGGGTCTGCTCAGAAATGTTTGATGGAGATTTTTCGATGGTGAATGTAAAGCTAGAAATTGACAAAGTTAATTAAACTGAATTTACACTTTCTTCAGTCTGTTATGAAGAACTCGATTGTGTATCTAAAACCAAAAATTTAGTTCTAATTTCATAGAAACTTTCAAGAAAAATAGTTTTTTTTTCATTATCTCCTATCCAAAAATAACTTTTTGGTAAAAAATAACAAAAGCAGTATCGCTAATTATTACGAAATAAGTTAGCACTGTGTTAAAAATCATTAACACCGGATATTAGATTTTGAAAAAAATAATACCACGAAAATAACGAAACAATTTTAAAATTGTGTGATAATTTTGTACAAAACTTAGCTAACTACTTACACCACTTACCTGCATAAATTGCACCTTTCTGCTCAGTAGTCTTAGTACAAGACTCGTGATGTGCCTTAAATCTTTGGACTAATCCTATAATTTCTTTTGTGTAGCTTTTATAAATTGCTTTACAGCTAGATTTTTTCGAATCTACTTTCTAAATATTAAATTGGCATATGTAATTTTGTTTCCCCCCAGTCATTTTAACGAAAATAATTATTAGAATAAAAACTACACCACTCCACTGAACCAAAACAAAACCAGTAACATACAAAGTGAGCACGAATTATTACCCCTTAATAATTTATAGACAAGCAAATAAGAGAGTCCAGACAAGAATTTTCTGACAGTGAGAGCCGGTAAAAAGCAAAGAAGCGAAAATAAATCTTGATTTTTATTTTCAATTTGGTGCTTTATGCTAAATAATAAATAAGTAAAAAGTGGTCTAAGTTTTTAATTACAAAACCATTTCATACCTAGATATTGGGCATTAGTTATTATTGATGGTAAAAATCAAATTTTTGCTTAATTGTATCCGTAAAAAATAAAAATTGAAGTTATTAATTTTTCTGAATAAGAATAAAAATATACAGAAAAATATAAGCGTATAACTATTTGTAAAAATAAGTTTAGTAATGTAAATATAAATAATAAAATAAAAATATTAAATTATTATTCTGTGAATACATTTTATAAATATGATTAAATCGTCTCGACTTGCTCCCTATGAGTTTTAATGTGGAAATATAAAAAAAAATAAATAAATAAAAATAAAAAGAACCATGATTTTTAAATTAAATCAATGATTTTTTACTTTTTTTAAAATCAAAATCAACCCAACCCTGTTGTTGTAAATGACGTCCTATTAACGCGAAGCACTACGAAGCCACAAAATTGTACGAGTATTTCTGGATATGAAAACATTTTAATAACTTAAAAGTTTTTTTTTTATGTTTTAACTTAAAACATAAATATCCAAAAATAACTGATGCTCTGATATCTCAAAGTATACAAAGAAGCATAATTTTAAAATCAATTGCAGCAAGTGATCTAACCATAATTCTTTTCTTTCAGATAAATATTGAACCACCAGATTGCAAAATCTCATCTTGCATCATCGCTTCTCTCATCGCTGATTCAAAATGAACGAGAAAACCAAATGGCACGATCGAATCTTTGGCAAAAAATTAATAAAATGCGACTCAACCAACAATTCAAATGATTTTATCTCCCTTCCAACTTCCGAAATTCTCAGGAACGTCCAGGTCACAGGAATCTATTTCAGTTTTGCAAATATAAACACTCAAAGTGACGATTTTTTGAAAAAACTCCGCGACCTTTACGAAAAACTAAATGCTAGTTGTGCCAATGGCGACTTAGAGAAAAAACTGGAAGTTATCCAAGTGGTGATGTGGGCTCACAATGATAATTATGGTGATTTTGAACTTAGTCACAGAGACAGTTTGTTGGGGTTACCGTGGTTTGCTATGCCGTTTAGTGAGATTAATTTAAAGGTAAGTTTTCACATTTCTGAGCTGTCTCTCATTAAAACTTTTTATATATTTTTAAATTCACATCCTGGAATCATGACGTCAGCTTCGCTACAAACTTATCTATGTATGTATGGCCGACTAATCAACGCGCAGTCGAAACTGCTAGGTCTAGAAGCATAAAATTTTGTATAAAGGTTTCTTAGATGACATAAGTGAGCAAAAAAGGATTTTTGGAAATTCATCCCCTAAAGAGGTAAAATAGGGGATGAAAGTTTGTATAAAAGTTTTTCATTTTGGTAGTTGGAAACGTAAAAATTAGTATACAGGCTTACGATTAGAAAGAAATGTTTACTATATCATTTTTTTAATTCATCTTTTTAGGGGTAAAAGTTAGTATGAAAGTTCTTCATTTTTGAAGTTAGAAACCTAAAACTTAATATATTGGTTCATGATTAGAAAGAAAAGTTTGCTGTGCCACTCTTTTTTGAAAATTTATCTCTTAAGGGGGTAAAATATGGAATGAAAGTTTGTATGAATGTTCTTCATTTTGGTAGTTCGAAACATAAAAATTAGTATATAAGCTTATAGTTAGAACAAGATGTTTACTATATCATTATTTTTTATAAATTCATCTTTTAAGGGAATAAAATAGGGAATGAAAGTTTATATGAAAGTTTCTCATTTTGGTGGTTAGATATGTCAAAACTAATATATAGGCTTATGCTTAGAAAAAAAGTTTTCTATATCATTCTTTTTCAAAGATTCATCTTTTAAGGGGTGAAAGTTAGTATGAAGGTTCTTCACTTTTGAAGTTAGAAATCTAAAATTTAATATATAGGCTCATGGTTGGAAAGAAAAATTTGCTGTGCCACTCTTTTTAAAAAATTCATCCCTTAAGGGGGTAAAATAGGGAATGAAACTTTATGTGAAAGTTCTTCATTTTGGTAGTTAGAAATGTAAAAATTAGTATATAAACTTATGATTAGAAAAAAATATTTTCTTTTTCTAAATTCATCTTTTAAGGAGGTAAAATAGAGGATGAAAGTTTGTATGAAAATTTTTCATTTTAGTAGTTAAAAATGTAAAAATTATTGTATAGACTTATGGTTAGAAAAAAATGTTTACTGTATTATTCTTTTTTAAAATTCATCCTTTTAAAGGGACAAAATAGGGGGTGAAAGTTTGTATAAAAGTTCTTTATTTTGGTAGTTAAAGTGTAGGCTTATGGTTAGGAAATCCTGTTTACTATGGCATTCTTTTTTGAAAGTTCATCTTTCAAGGGGGTAAAATAGTGGATAAAATTCTTTATTTTTAAAGTTAGAAATCTAAAAATTAATATGTTGGCTTATGGTTGGGAAGAAAAGTTGACTGTGTTACCTTTTTCTGGAAATTCATCCCTTAGATGAATAAAATAGGAAATGAAAGTTTGCACGAAATTACTGTTTTGGGGATAGAACCATGGTCGATTGGTAATACCCACTACAATATCTGATGTCGCCCACTACGTGTACGAAGTCGCAGGTAAAAGCTAGTTGGTTCCTAAATATTTTAATATTGAAAATATTATTTGAATAGTAAGTTAACTAATGGTATTTTCCGTTAGTTTATCGGCGAGTATTCAAAATAATCTTGTTGCACGTGCAAATGCCAAAACCATATAAAGATCAATTAAATAAAATACGTTGACACTTACTTGACACAATATAATGTTATCCTATTTATTTCGCTAGTTCTATCTTTTTGAAACTATTTCAGCAAAAATATTTGTTGCTTACATATCACTTTCATATTAATTATTTAAAAGAAAATAAAAGAATGAAATTATATCCGAACAGGGCCGTAGGCAGAATTTTTTGTATTTTTTTTTATTATTAAAATAGTTCATGTAAGATTTTTCACTAATAATATGCATATACTAATTTAGATTTATAAAAAAAAATCGGTAGTTTTTAATTGCTACAGTAAACAAACAATATTAAGAGCAACGCTACTCTAGAAGTCGAAAAGAAGTGATTTTTTGAAACATCATACAAAACAGAGTTAGAAGTCGAAGTGCTTTATTATAAAAGTATTAATGATTAGGTATGAATTTTTTCGACAAATTTAAACTTGCAACTTTCTAGCACTCACAGCCATCATGGCGACAGATTTGAAGGTTAGAAATATTTATAATTCTAGGTTTAGTTTTTTAATAAAAATAATACATACTTACCGGTAAGAAATTGTAAAATAATAATTAGTGGCTTTCCAATCTTCAATTTTAAATTAACTTGAATAATTAAAATTTCTCAGAAACACAATGATAATAAAATTCTGAACGATGAATGCCAGTAAAATAATATTTCTGTATTCATAAAATGAAATGATTCGTTCACCTCGATTGTCTCTTCCTATCTTGCTCTACCCATGTCTGATTTTCTGCCACGTATGGCTTGGATTAGAAGAATAATGCCGAATGATTTCCGCCCTTTTATTACTTTTATACAAATTAAGATAAAGAGGTCTCAAAACTGTCTTTGATATATTCATAAATTAATGAAGAACGAAAACTTTTGCGGCTTTAGTCAAGTTGAAAATCATGGTTCTTGGGTTTAGACCATGTCAAATTGGAATTATTATCCGACGTTTCGCCTACGATTACACAAGGCATTTTCAGGGATCTTTACTTCTCGAGATTAGAATACTAAATGACTGTCGAAGAGCAACAGTTCGGTATTTATATCCGACTGGTACTCAGCGAACCGTGATCCAGCGTTACAATCGATTTTCACGTGTGATGTAGACTGTAACCTGTATCTCTATTAATATTGTTTGGATATTTAGAAATTTCGATTGATTCTCTAATTTTACGTTTAAAGAAACCAGACATTATATTACACTTTAGTTTCTTTTACAGTAAAAGTGTGACTTGAGCAATGCTGGTGTTCAGCTACTGCAGATTATACAATTTGTTTCTTTTTTATACATCTTTCATGTTCCTTAAGCCTCGTAGATATAGACCATCCTGTTTCACCTACATACACTTTACCACAAGAGCAAGGTATCTCATAGACGTTTTCTGTTTGAAATTGAATTGCGTCCTTTGGAGACTTCAAACATTGTCCAACTTTCTTACATGTGTTGAAAATTGTCCGAACGTTTGATTTTCGGAGCAACATTGTTCATAGGAGGTACATTTATAACATTTTGTTGAGTTAGGTTTTTACATGTATTAATAGAACGTCTTATATCTTCAGCGCAATATCCGTTGACTCTCAGAGCATTAGTCAGTTTTTCTGTTTCTGATTTCGGTGATTGTTTGTAACATATTGAAAGTGCTCTATGTACCAGAGTTTATGACGGATTGTTTTTGAGAAAGATGATGTTGTGACGTTACATTGAGATAGATTTTTATGTGTTGGTTTTCTGTACACAGCATGTCCTAATTTGCCATTCTCTTTCTTTTGTACCAGTATATAAAAAAAGGGAAGGGCGCCATTTGATTCAGTTTCCATAGTGAATTTTATGCTAGGGTATTGTTGATTTGCCAGGCGGCCAAACTACGAACTTATCATCTACATATCTGCACCAAAATTTAGGTTTTAGAGGAGCAGAAGACAAGGCGTTTTCTTCGCAAGCTTCTATATAGATGTTAGCTACAACAGATGATAGCGGAGATCCCATGGCCGCTCCCGAAGTCTGTTCGTAAAAAGTTCCTTGAAAAGTAGAATAATTGGAAATCAGACATATTTCAATTAATTCTAGTAAGTTGGAGTCCATGTTGTTTCGTAATATGTCGAATATTACGGAAACTGAATCATCTATAGGAACATTTGTGTACGTCCAATTGTCAACGCAATAGACTCACCAACCTACAAAATAAGTAAATATCTGGCCAAACTTTTATATCTCTTTACAGGAAAAACCAAAACTCTGGACACTTTGTCCAAAGATTAAAATCCATCCAATTAGAGCCCGGAGACATATTCGTAAGTTTTGATGTAGAATCTCTGTACACAACCAGTGTTCTAATCTTATGGAATAAAGATCCCTGAAGATGCCTCGTGCAGTCGTAAGCGAAACGTCAAATAATAATTCTAATTTGACACGGTCTCAACCAAAGAACCATGATTTTTTACATATTCGTAAATTGATAACGTATAGGTATTGTCTAACTGGATCAGCTGTAAAATAATCCTTAATATTTAACAACAAAACCCTAAAGAATTTGTATCTCCTCAAATTACAAAATTTCTAAAATGATTTTGATACTTGAAGATAGTGAGAAAGCTTTTCTGTATTTCATAGATGAATTATCTAGATGTTTTTAATTTCCTTTTATGACCTTTTCCTATCGCTTGTATTTTTTCCACATAAATTTTTAATCAAAATATTGGTAATACTGGTAAGTGAATTATCAGTAATGGTTTTCGCTGAGTGTATATCGAAGTATATTAAAAATTCTTGTTTTAAATATAAGATCAGTCAATTATTTTTACATTTTGTCTCTCCGACCTAGCTGGATAAAAAGCTTTTAAATTTAAAGGGAAACGAAATTTTAATTATGTGTTCTGTCACGCATTACTTAAGAGTCGAAAAACACACAAACTTTTCTTCGTCAGTAGAAAGAAATCAGGACATATTAATGTTTAATCAGGTCTTGACTTTATCTAGTTATTGAAAATACATTAAAAAATCAATAGTTTCGGCTAAACTTTGCAATTCAACCAAATTACCTGACAAAATGGAGTTTCGTGTTTATTAAATTGTACGCTTACTGATGGACCATTTAAATATGTATTTATTCCATGTTAGTTTTGTATTCGTCAATATACCAAATGAGGTTTCCTGGCTGACTTAATTATTTTGCCTTCTAGTCCGTCTAAATGGTGTAGGACCTGTCGAAATTAAATGATTTTGGCATGATCTCACTGCTCATTTCAAAAATGAGTTCGTCGTTACGCCCTTGATGCCGGTATGTTCGAAGACAGCTCCTATCCTCCATACCTTATTTAGTTCCATCCTGTATAGCCCTACCCTCGTCTCAGCCTTGATTATTATGTTAATGGGTTAGGGGTTTCATGGCTCTTGTGGAGATACTTCTCATGGTTTCCGTGATATCTACGCAGGCCAGTTTCTAGAGTCTAGAGAGTTCCAGAATGGCCAGTCTTTGAATAATTTTTGTCCATCATACTACCGAACTATCGTGGGTCTTACCACTGCAGTATATACAACCAGTGTACAATGTGTGGTTTTAATCCTCACGTTTTGCTCAGTGTTCTTTTTGCTGCCATGATGGCCATTTTTTCTTTAGAGATAACTTTCTGTAAGTATCGAAAACATCATCTGGTACAATTATCTGGTACACTGAAAAACCAGTGAGGGTATTGGTGCTGGTTGATAACAACCAGAGAAAGAAATAATTCTTCCCTTTAGAAATAATCGACAGTATTCCAGGCGGAAATATACACAATCTTACAGTATTCAGATGTGATAAAAAGAAGAGCTTACAAAGGGAAGCAAAGCTACACTTATTCTGAGAGCCAAGAGGCCTGAAAGCCTTTAAGGGCAAAAAAATATGATCTAAAATGGGTTCGGGAATGTCAGAGTAAACTTACAACTCTGACGAAGGACACGAGAGATGTTTTAAAGCTGGTACCAGGACACGAAGGCATACGTGGAAATGGAACAGTAAATGAGCACAAACACCACTGGATAGCCAGAGGGATTAAATCAGAGCAAGCTATTTATTCAGAATCCTGACCCAAAACTAGCAAATAATCTACTCCAAATGAGCAGGAATGAAATAAAGGCTATTACAGGTATACTGACGGACCACATAGCCATCAAAGTACAACTGAATAAAATGAAGTTGTATATTAGGGACCTTGGCTGCATACTATGTAACCAAGAAGAAAAAATGCTAAAGCGTATCATATGTCATGAGTACTAGAGGGAAAGAGACAACAAACCTTCGGGTCAACAAACTTAAAACCGATGGAAGTACACACTCACTCCTTTGCAGACCTGTGCAAATTAAGCCAGGAGGTTAGGTTAACAGAGTCGCTGTAAGTCTAGAGTAACCACAATAAACCTACTCTGGCCGCCGTGTATCAGGCTTCAGAACGGATCCGGAAGAAAAAAAAAAGTGTCGTGGTGCTTCTCATGGCTCCCATGCACAAGCAGGTCAGTTTCTAGAGTTTTGAGAGCTGCAGAATGGCTCATCTTCGAGTGATTTTCATCCATCATACAACCATCTTACAACTGAAGTATTCAACTAGTGTACAATGTGTGGGTTTAATCCCCACGTTTTTTTCTCAGTGCCCTTTTAGTTGCCATGATGGTTGTTTTTCCTTTAGAGATAACTTTCTGCGTGTTTAAGTTTCAGCAGGTAAGCTCTGCATCCAGGATTACACCTGAATAATCTACAGTTGTATATTAAAGAAAGTTGATAGTTTTGAATTTCCCATCTTCCTTCTTTTAGAAAGTGGTATAAGTGTGGCTTTTCCAGGATTTACTCTAAGATGCTTCTTAGTACACCACTTCTATACTACAATCAGAACCCCCTGCATGAGTTCTGATATCGTTTTGCCATGTTTACCCACGATGAGTATAACTAGGTCGTTAGCATACCTCTGAGTATAATAGTCTTGGTTGTTGAGGTTGACTAGAAATTCGTCAACCAACAACAACACAGAGTGAAAATAGAACCGCTCCCTGTGGGAGCTTTTGGCTACCGACAACTCCGCAGTTTCCTCCTACAGATTTGATAGTGCGCATCTTCTTTGGAGCACGTTTTGTACCCGGACGTTTGAAGATACAGTCGAGTGCTCCTTCATTATGAAGGTAGGCTGTTGGTGCTATTTTTTTGCTATTTATGGCTGACTATTCTCCTTACTAGGTGATGTAGAGCTGACTCATATGCTAATTGATAGTCATGTTGATTGGGGTGAGGAGGCCTCTCTTAAAGAGGTTTCCCTTATGTGCCTTCAACTAGTTTTTCTGTCAGCTTCAGTTAAAAAGAGGACAGATTAATTGATTTAGAGGACTTCACCTGAGAGTAGCCTCTCCTAGGCTTGGGAATAAAGATGATTTTAGACCTTTTCCAAACTAAGGATAAGTATCTTTTAGCTATGTTTGTTCTTAACATTCTGCAGAGTACCGGAGTGATGAGCTTGCTGTCCTGCTTTAGAAGCATTGGAACGATTTCATCGGGTCCCGAAGCCTTGTACCTCTCAAACGATTCTATGGTCACAGTATCCTGTTGTGGATTTTTATCTTATTGGCAGTTTGCCAATCTCTGTTTGATGTCATTTTATTTAGGGTTAGAAGATCGCCATTGGTTAAGATCAAATAATTTGAGGCATTATTTTCTTTTAATTTTAACATTTCCATCCACTGTAGTGGCGGTTCGCGAGGTAAACAGTCACGAAATTTGGTTTTGGCGGGAACGCCTTTTATTGCACCTGTAAGATTAAATAATTTGTGATATGCATAAGAGTGTTACTGTCTTGAAACTAGAACAGAAAGAGAATATTTAGAAATACCCTTAGATAAGATCTGTTTATTTCAAGTTTATTTGTTGCAACTGACCAAAACCCACTAAAAGTTTATTTTCAAAATTCGGTGTAAATACGTGATATAAAACTAAAATAAAAGTTTACGCTCTGTAATTCTCCTAAAACCTGCTCCTTCGTCTTTTTTCTCAATCTTATTTCATTTTTTATTTAACTACTTTTCCTTTTAAACAATTTATGTCCCTTAGCGATTTCAGATGTTTCTTTACTACCCATTTCGAAAACTTTGTTTGAAAAGGATCGGTAAAAACGTTGACAAACAAACGCATAAAAAAGGATTTCGAGCTTTTTAGACCTGGTTTAATGAAATTGAATGGAGTTCAATAAAAATGCGGAGAAAAAACGTAATGGGCTAAAAAGAGATTTATAGGAATCATTTAAGTCGACAACCAGGGTAAAAAAACGGTCCCTCGTAATTTTTGTCAGTTCTTATTTCGTCTTGTTGCTCTTTTATATAAAATTTATGACTTTAATTAAAAAAAATAAATAAATAGGTGGAAGTTTGGGGTAATTAAAGTATAGAAAAATATTTATTAGGACGGTTGAGCAATGCCAATCTTGCTTTACTTATTTAGGAAATTATTTAGTGTGTGTACCATTTAAGATACTTACTCGACACGACGCGAACTGACCCAGTGGGCTGATGCCGCGCTAAAATGAGAAGTATATAAGAAGAAGTTGAATAAATGACACGGTATTTATAAAGATATGCCATACTTATGATATAAAAATTATAAAGATTGTTTTAACAATAATATAAGATGTGACGTTTATATCACATTGTTTTCATACAATCAGCCACTACGGCTAGGACAAGGCCAGTTTAGAAAATCCAGGTGTCATAGTAAATATCGGAGTTTCAGCGTGCTCGATAATAATTCTACCCAGTTTTAGGATCCTGATTCAGGTCGGCGTAATTGCCGTGCTCTTCATTTCCCTCAATACTTCATCCTAGTTAGGGATCTTGAATATTGTGTACTCTTATAGCCCCTTAATACAAAAATAGTTCGACCCAAAAAAATCAAAAAAAAAATTATTTGAAACTAATTTTTCTAGAAAAATAGTAGTTTTTTTCCAAAAAACCTGTTTATGCGTGATAATGGAAAGTCATCATATTATCAGATGTGTTACTACGGTGGTATTTTAGTATTATCAAAATACATTTTAAAATAAAATTACCAAAGTTCAGTGGAAAGTTATTAGCCGTGCCAGCGGGCAATTATGTCAAACTAACCCCTCTGCCGGACAGTAGAGGTGAGTTATTCAAAGCGCCACTGCAGAAACCTTCCGCGATGTAGTTAGGAATTAGCTAATAAAAAATAAAATAACTTTAATTAAATGACTAGCTCTGTATAAAGTTCGATATATTATAAATAAAATATAATACGTTACAACTATACTCCCTACTGGCGTCAAAACACAACGCAAACCCTGTGTATTCCAATAGTATGGAACAAAGCACCGGAAAATTGTGCAACTCATCACAAAAATGGAAAGGAATTTAATATACAAAATTAATTGGGTTCTAATCATTTAAAATACAAAAAAAAAATACTACTAAGAATATCTGTTATTCCTATGGTGAGACTGCCGCGTACATATCAGGCTGTAACACTGATCAACTGTGTAGTAGTGTGTAGGTTCTAGTTTAACATTAACTGAAAAGTGAAGGTTTTACCAAAGGGCAAAAACGCAAAAAAAAAAAAGAAAAAACTTGAAGAAGAAACCAGTAGAAAGTAACCAGTGGAAAGAGACCGGTAAAATTAAGTCAGTAGAATGAACCTCTAAGTTCTTAAGTGGGGTTAAAAGAGTTTCTTCATTGAAACGTGCAAAAGTGCTAAAATCTCCATCTTCGCGCTTATTTCAGTACAAGTTACTCTAAAACAACAAAACATATAAAAAACTAGGTAACTAATCAAGTAAACTCAATTACAGGAACAATTTTAAATCTGTTTGATCCCAAAATCCCAAGGGATGGACCATATAAATTGAGATGAAAAACTTACAGCTATTTTAGTTGTTTCAGAAAGGAAAATGAAAGTCCAGACAAATGTCCTCGACCTTATTTATATCAAAGATCTATGCGTACGTACCACGCTTCTTTTTTCAAGAACGTTCAACATTTTAAAAAGAGTTAGCTGAAATGAGTTTCTAATGTAAGTAAATTCATTAATCAATAACATTTCGGCTTAAAATTAAATAAGTAGCCCAATAGGTATATTTAAATTAAAGAAAAACACTTCCTGTGGGCAATGGTACCAACGAAGGATAAGTTACCTGTCCAAGTTTTCCAATTAAAAAGTATCGATTTCCTGAAAGTTAGAGATCCCGTGACTAAATGTTGCCCCGAACCGACGGCGCTAGACAAGTTACGAGACAGATAGGTATTATTGGGAAGTTTATAACTTCAGTAAACACAAAAAGCATTGACAGGGGTGAAATTACACTAGAACATAGGAAAATTAATTGAGTCATGACGATTACTACATAATGGATTCAAATAATAAGATCAAAATAGTTCAAAATGAAATAATGCAAAAGCAACACTTCAAGAAAAAACTTCTATTTTCGGTCAATGCAAATTTGACAGTGGCAGCAATATACATAAACAAAATAAAATCTTCGGAATCCATCAAAATAATTTCCAGAAAAATACCAAAAGAAAGGATAAAAGGGAAAATTACATTCTAATATCAGGCAAAAATCAAGATTTAACTGGAAAATGTTAAAAGTAAATTAGAAATAAATACAACCACCCACACTCTAATGAATGCTAAGCAAAACAACATAAACAGGGGTCAAATAGTAATAATCTAATGTAACATAAAACCATATTTTCTAGTGTAAGAATGTAGCCAAAATTCAGGAAGATACAATAGCCAAGTTAGGAAAGAAATTAACGGAGAAGTGGAGCTATGAAGATCAAAATAAGAATCAAAAATTCAACTAACTGACAAATGGTAAATTTTTAATCAAGGAATTTAGGAGAGATACTTAAAAAAAGGATATTATGTTTGTCCATAAGGTAAGTATATATAAAAAGAAAGGTAAAGTCAAATTTGAACCATAACACTCTAAAAAATGAATAGTATGTAACTCATAATTTTGAGTCTTAATTCTCGCAATAAAAATAGAAAATTATTAGTATGCTTATGAGCCTTTTGAAAGTAAAATTTGGTTGTTTATTATTTTTATCAGGATATCCATGACTTAATTCCGTCATACTTCAGCACTGCTTCACTCATTTCCGTTAATATATTTTGGTAGTAGAGTTCAGTGTTGTCGTACCAATCGACTGTTTTTGGACATTGTTATTGTATGTGTCCCTGATCTCAAGGTTAATTGCCATTTTTATGATGTTTATCTTGGACGAAAAAGAAATTTTTAAAACGGGTTAAATATATAAAAGAATTATTTGATGATGACAGACCGAATGAACAGAACTCCGATGATCTCGCTAATATAGACATGGGACCGGAAATTATAAACAGTGAAGTTCTATCTGACATAAGATCTGCAAAAACCAGGAAAGCCACCGGGCCTGATAATGTCCCAACCGAGCTGTTACAAATGATCCATGAGGAAAATATAGGAATCTTGGTCAAACTGTTTAATTCCGTTTACACGACTAGAGATATACCGGAAGATTGGCTGAAGTCTGTATTCGTCCCAATCCCAAAAAAAACAGCGAGCAAAGCGATGCAGTGAGTACAGACTAATAAGTCTAATGAGCCACACTTTGAAGGTCTTTCTCAGAATCATCCACAGCAGGATAAGATCTAAATGCGAAGCAGATTTAGGTGAAACCCAATTCGGATTTAGAAACGCCCTAGGTACTAGAGAGGCTTTATTCGCTCTAAATATACTTCTGCAAAAATGCCGGGACCAACACAAGAATGTATTCGTATGTTTTGTCGATTACGAGAAGGCCTTCAACAGAGTACAGCACAGAAAACTCATAGAGATTTTAAGTAACGTAGGAGTAGACAGCAGAGACGTAAGAATTATTAAAAATCTATATTGGCGACAGAAAGCAACAGTAAGGCTAAATGGAAAACTCACAGAAGAAAGTAAAATTCTACGAGGCGTCAGACAGGGCTGCATACTATCTCCACTGCTTTTTAATATATATTCAGATAAAATCTTTAAACGGGCTACTCAAGTACAACGAATGGGAGTACAAATCAATAGAGAATATATAAATACAATACGATATGCTGACGATACTGTTATCCTAAGCGACAAACTACAAGACCTGCAATATTTATTAGACTGTGTTAACACTGAGGGTCAAGAAATGGGGCTCAACATAAATATCAAAAAGACAAAATTTATGGTCTTTAGTAGACAACCTCATCTTAACGCTTCAATGCGAATAGAAAGAAAAAGTATAGACAGGGTGACTCATTTTAAATATCTTGGATGTTATATCACCGAAAATCTAAACCCAGATAAAGAGATAAGGTGTAGAATAGAGACTGCTAGAGCAAATTTTCAAAAAATTAAACCATTTTTCTGCAATGATAACCTCAACCTAAAACTACGACAGAGAATGATAAGATCATACGTCTGGCCAGTGTTACTATATGGGGCAGAGATCTGGATAATTAAGGCTGCCACGATTAATCGGTTGGAGGCTCTCGAAATGTGGTTACACCCGCGAATGCTGAGAATACCTTGGACAGCTAGGCAGATCAACGAAATAGTACTCAATAGGGCCGACACAACTCGTCTACTATTAAACACTGTGAAGTGTAGAAAAATCTCATATCTTGGACATATATTCAGAGGGGAGCGATATAGAATTCTTAAGCTAATCATGATGGGTAAAGTAAAGGGACGTAGAGGGGTAGGAAGGAGACAGGCTTCCTGGTTGAGAAATATTCGTGAATGGACAGGTACACGTAGCGCGGGGGAACTGTTCCAGCTAGCGCAGGACCGTGAAAGACTTGCCAATGTAATTGCCAATGTCAGGGGGACCTGATATGGCACTTGAAGAAGATGGTGTTTAGTAGAGTAATATTAGTTATTTTATGTATTTTTTAATCGAAGGATATAAATTTGATAAACATATATTTTTTGAAGTTTTTTTTTGTGCGCTATAGAAATACTGCCATCGTAGTTTTATTGTAAGAAAGTTGAAAGCTGAAAAACTTTTATATTGATGCCATTTTCAGCATGTTATATAAAATATAAGGGTGTCGGATAAAAATATTTCCACGCTAGTTTTACTGCAAAGAGGATAAAAACTATAAAATTTTTAATTAATAAAGTTTGTGGGATTTTCCTGTTTCCATTTTTATTAAAGATTTACATTATATTCCTATGGAGTAAGAATTTGGAATTTCAAACATTAACATTTTTTGGAATCTGAATAATGCAAGTTATTGCTATAACTCGTCCTTGGCGTCCCTTTTCGGCATGCAAGAATAATTTAGATTACATCTTAAATGTTTATGAAAATGATTTGCAGAATTTTTATATCAGTGAATACTCGAGATCTGTATTTTAGTTTCGCTTGGAATTTTATGGAATAATAAGAAAATAAAGGACAAAAAAATATAATTCAGTTGACATATTTTTAACCTCTACTTTTATCATAATTTATTTTTAAGTTTAAATTAAGTAAAGTAGTTTAAAACGTAAAAAAGCGTTGATTAATAAATGACGTAAACAGTTTCAACAATTTATTTTCCATTTGTAGATAAAAATGGAAGCACTCATCGAAATACACGAGTGAGAGGGACACCAATAACTATTTTGTTATTCGCGCTCATTTTTCGATATTTTAAAAATGTTTATGACCCCATATTTCATTCGCCCTATGAACAATAAAACAAAAAGTATAAGGATACCTATGCTTATTCTCTTTTCCAGTGTTTAAAGGAAAGAATATATACCAACAATTTATTTCCTATAAATACAACTCTGGTTCTCTGTTCATAAACGTTCCCATGACCCAGTGACCTCTTCAGTGGAGCTATTTCGAACTAAGAGCAACATTCGCGGGGAAAAAGTAATTATTTCAAATTTAAATTCCCAATCGTATTAACAGGATATTAAACCTGCCCCAAACCTTCAAATATTAACAATTTATTTACAGTGTAGCGATATTTTTAAAGAAAAATATTAAGAGTTATCATTACTCTTCCACTCACATAGTTTCATCGGCTGCAAAACTTGCCATTTTCGACACTACGTGTCTGTGTGAAGAAACATTTTCCAAAATGAAAAAAATATATATATTTACAGATCAAAATTACCTGATTAGCATTTTAAGTCACTGCTGATGATTTCCATTAGTAGACTTGATCCACAACTGTAAACAATTACAAAGTTGCAACTATATTAATCTCATCAATCATAATTATAATGTTAAATTTATTTGACTTCCCTATGTATGTCAATTACACTGGACAACAGCCAAAATGTATCTAAAATAAAATCGACTAAATTTTACCATTTTTAGTGCACTAAAACCGAAACTAAACTTATCTTTTTAACTTTAGTTCAAGTTTTAGTGATACGTGATATCCTGTCTCCCTATATATTGACAATTTAACCGCAGGAATGCACGTGGTATATTTGTATTGTTATAACAATAGAGGGATCCTACGTTGCCACATTTACGTTTTCTTCCAAGTTAAGCAAATTTTATACAACTTGGCAATGCTGCATTGGGGATCTCCAGGGATGACATTCATATAAAAAGTCTCAACTCCCCAGGGCTTAAAATAAGGGAGAGTCATTTGAACCCATGTAGATCAACCTTTGTATTGAATAGTCCCTGTAAACAAACAAATGACAAACGCCACTATTGCGAATATTATGGAATTGAATAGAAGAAAGAATTCTCGAATCTCTAAAAATGTAGAGACCGTATTTGGCTATATAAGAAGTTACAAAGCGGAGGGGTTAGTCAGTCGAAGTTCGTGAATCGAATCGAATAGTTGAGATTGTAAGGTGTCTCGAAAGTATGTCGACAATCCAGACCACTTTTGTTACTATTACCCCATTGATAAAAAAAGACATATCAGTTTTATTTCGGTTGCAATATTGGGGATCAAGACAAACAGTGGGCGCCACATATCTGCTGTAATAAATGCGCTCGAGTCTGAGAAACTGGTTAAATAGTAAAAAACGATATATGCGGTTTGCTGTACTAATGATCTGAAGAGAGCCTTCAAATCATGTTAATGATTGCTATTTCTGCATCTCGTGTTGGGGAAGGCTCAGATATATCCAAGAAGAAAAAATCGGTTATCAACTATCCAAATATACTATCTGCCATAAGACCTGTGCCTCGTAGTAACGAACTTCCTACTCCAGGCCCCCAGAAACGTTCACTTGCGAATCAAATAATAACTATTTAACTACTTCTCAAGAAGAAAATATGCTATCAATACCAAGAGATCTCGAAAGTATGTATACAATTCAGATCACTTCTGTTATGTTTGTGGTAAGGTAACTTTTGCGTCTCAGAAGTGGTCTTTTTCCCCATTGATAAAAAGGGCATATCAGCTTTATTTCGGTTGTAATATTGGGGATCAAGACAAACAGTGGGCGCCACATATCTGTTGTAATGCATGCGCTTCAAGTCTTAGAAACTGGTTATATAGTAAAAAATGATCTATGCGGTTTACTGTCCCAATGATCTGGAGAGAGCCTTCAAATCATATTAGAGATTGCTCTTTCTGCACCATACCTCGTGTTGGGCAAGGCACAGGTATATTCCAGATGAAAAAGTCGGTTATCAAATATACAAATATATCATCTGCCATGATATCTGTGCCTCATAGTGATGGACTTCTTATACTAGAACCTTCAAAAACATTCACTTACGAATCAGATAATAACGATACAACGATTTCTGAAGAAGAGGATATGCCATCAACATCCTGATTTCACACCCAGCACGTTATACCGCCAACCACACAAAATAACCCAACCAGAATTAAACGATCTTGTGAGAGACTTAGAACTTCCAAAAAGTAAAGCAGAGTTACTAAGATCAAGATTACAGCAGTCGAACTTATTAGATGACGGTTTTTCATTAGGTGCTTTTCGTAAACGTTATAAAGGCCTAGCGCCATTTTTTAACATGGAAAAGAACTTGGTTTTCTGCAATAACATTAGCGGTTTACTGGCTGCTTCAAATATAAACTATAGGCCAGAGGAATGGAGGCTTAAAGACAATAAAATATGGAATTACATGTATTTATAGGCCACCTTCAACGAGTCTTCCATGTTTTAGTGAGGACTTGGAAAAATATCTGTCTGAAAATCCTGAATGTCATGTAGAATTAATTTTGGGAGATATAAATATTAACATAGAATTAGGAAATGATGTCACTAGTAACAATTACTTATCACTTTTATTGTCCCATGGTTTTGCGTCTGTTATAAATGGCCCGACGCGTGTAACACCGACAAGTGCTTCATGCGTTGATCATATATTTGTTAAGAAAACGTTAGTATACTCTTCACTTGAATATTCTGCCTTCATTCTGGAGTCTGATCTCACAGATCATTATCCGGTTATGATAAATTTTTATACCAATAAAATAAGTGAATTTAAAGCTTCATCAGGATTTGTTACAAAGACTGTTACAAGAATCAATTATGAAAGAGTTAATGATTTGCTGGCTGAGCAGGATTGGAGTGTTGTGACTGCTAGTAATGACATAGAAATTGCGACTGAAAACTTCACTACGATAGTATCTCGTATTATAAAGGAATCCGAAGATAGGAGGATTGTTAGGTATAAGGAAGTTAAAAAAATAAAACCATGGATAACATCTGCTATTATACACTCAATAAAACAACGAGATAAAATGAAACAATGTCTTAGAAAAAAATTCGACTTAAATGAAGAAAAAAAGTATAAAGAATACAGAAATACTTTAAATACAATCATACATAAATGCAAATATGATTACTATAGACAAAAAATAGTAAATAGTGAACATGACGTTAAAAAAATGTTTGAAATTGTTAATGAAGCCTCAAATCATAATAACAAAAAAAACAAAGAAAAGCTGCAAATTGAAGATTCTAATAGAATATTTTCAGACGTGAAAGAAATGGCAAATTTTTGCAACAATTTTTTTGTGAATGTGGGAGTTAATATGTTAAATAAGATAAAGGATCCTGATAAAAAATTTCAGGTACGACATGCCTCTATTTCCTCTATGTTCCTGAAGCCTGTCAATGAAATCGAAATAATAAAACAAATACACTCTTTAAAGAATAATTGCGCTCCCGGTGTAGATGGAATAAATTCTCAGTTCGTTAAACAATTCCACCTCTTCTTGTTGAAACCCTTGACCTATCTAATAAATTTAATTTTTAAATCGGGTAAAGTACCCAGCCATTTCAAACTGACACTTGTTACACCAATTCATAAAGCAGGAAACAAAGCGACTATTAGCAATTATCGTCCAATTAGTGTAATAAATAATTTTGCAAAGATATTTGAGAAATGTTTAAAGGATAGATTGGTAAATTTTTTGGAAATTAATAACATCCTCTCTAAAAATCAATTTGGATTTACCAGTGGATTGAGTACATCAGATGCGATTTATGAATTTACTAAGTCAGTAACCGTGAATCTTGATAATAATAAAAAATGTCTTGCCGTCTTTCTGGATCTTGCAAGAGCATTTGACACTGTGCCCCATGACTCACTTTTGGATGTTTTAAACGTCTATGGTGTTAGGGGTTCTGTGTTGAGTGTCTTTGAGAGTTACTTAAGAAATAGGAAACAAATTTTAAAAATTGATAACATCTATAGTGACCCTTTAGACATCAGAATCGGGGTTCCTCAAGGGACAGTATTGGGACCGATTTTGTTTATAGTTTATATAAATTCACTAACAAGCATGTGCTTGGAGCATGGTTCTCTAATTTCATACGCGGACGATACAGTGGCCGTTTTCTCTGGAGAAACCTGGGATCAAGTGAAAGAATCAACAAAAACTGGTCTGCTTAAAATAATAAACTGGCTGGATTCCTCCAAACTCACTTTGAACGTTGACAAGACTCATTATATTGCATTTTCGATAACAACATTAAATCGCCCAGACTTCAACCAAATTGAAGCTGGAAATATCTTAATAAAAAATGTACCATTCATAAAATATTTGGGTATAATAATCGACAAAAATCTAAAATGGGATCAGCACATTTTAAAATTAACAAACAACATCAGAAAATTAATTCATAAATTTTATATACTGAGAAACATTTTCACTAGGCAACTTTTAATAAATATTTACAAAACATTAGTAGAATCCTTAATTAGATATGGAATAATTGTTTGGGGTGGCCTGTATCAAAACTCATTACAACAACTCAACGTAGTACAAAATTACATTTTAAAGGTAATTTTTTGGAAGAAAAAAAGATATTCTACTAGGTTTCTTTATTCAGAACAAATTTTTGATGTCCGTTCATTGTATATATTGTTTTCTTGTATTTATGTACATAAATCTGCGAAATTAAAAAATTATGTAAGTCACTCTTATGAAACGAGATGTAGAATTAATAGACATCTAAGGATACCAAATAGTAATAAAAACATTAGTTATAGATTTGTTAACTGTCTGGCGCCCAAGTTCTACAATATTATCCCAATTAGTATAAGAACAATCTTCAATGTGAAAAAATTTAGTAAGCTATGCAGAACATATATTTTTCATAACATGGATCAATTTAAACTTTTTCTTTGACAAAATCTTCATAGGTTATTTAGTGTGTATGTTTGTTTAGTGTGTAGGTTTGTTTAGTATGTAGGTATTCCATTAATTATTGTTATTTTCATTCAATATGTTTTTTTTTATGGTTGTTTTTTTGAAATTAATATAATATTTTTGATTTTGTGCACATACAGGTATTATGTTACCTAGGTGCATAATTATTTAATATTGAGATCTTAAATATGTTTAGATTAGATCATGATCTGTTTGAAGAATTGTACTAAAACTTTTCGTAATATATTATATTATTATATTAAAAAATTTTTCGTAATATATTATATTATATTATTATTATTAATTCAATATTGAGTTTAAAAGTACTATTGCATATGAGAAATAATTTACCATCTATTCCTGTTAGATATGCAGTTCACATGAAAGAATCATACATCAATATGAAGTCCTTACTGTTTTTTGTGTGCATGGAATAGTCGAGCAAAGGCACTTCATTGCAAGAGAAAAGACTGGTCTGTTTGACAATCATTAGAGTCAGGTGAAATGAATGTACAATATATGCCATTGGCAGACCCCAAAAAGATTTTGTTGCCACCACTGCATATCACATGGGCCTAAAAAAAATACAAACGGGACAGCTTTTCAGTACCTGTATCAGAAATTCCCAAGTCTAAGCGAAGCAAAAATTAATGAAGGTATTTTTGTTGAGCCACAGATTCGAAATATTCTGAAAGAAAAAATTACTTTGAATGACTTTCACCTCGTGGTCATTAATTTATTCGGAAATAAAGAAGCTGACAATTACTCTTGTTGAAAATATGCTGTCATCGTATCAAAAAATGGGTTGCAATATGTTTCTAAAAATCCATTTCCTACTCTCACATCTGGACTTTTTTCCTGACAACTGCGGAGCTGTAAGTAATAAACACGGTGAACACTTTCATCGGGATATATGAACAATAGAGAAATGGTACCAGCGAAAGTTGAATGCTTCCATGCTTGTCGACTACTATTGGACTCTCGTTAAAGATGTTCCAAGAACAATTCACAAAAAAAAGCAAAAAAAAATAGGATATTTAGTATCTCTGCAAGTGTAAAAGTACGTTTTTTTTTATTATTTTGTTAAAAATAAAATAAGAAAAACTTTTTCTTGAAAATTGTAACCAAGTTTTTAATTTCATTGCCATTTTTGTAATCAGCGCCTTAAAATTAACAAAAAAAAGCACTTTTCATACAAGATATAACAAATAAACTAAAATTTATTATTGCGTAGTGTTATTGTAAATTTTTAGGATAAATCTCATATCATTAGTTACGGTGAAAATGTTCAATCTCATTATATATGTCAGTTATTATATTTCTTAATTGGTCGTTAAATAAAAACATATGATTATTATTTTGTATGATTTACTTACATTATAAATTTTACAAAGTAATCAAATTAAACTAGGGCGAGCCCAATTGGTGCTGCACGCGGGCCGGTACTGTTCCACGGGCATTATTTTGGAGTCCCCTCTCCTAAAGCCAGAATTAAATTTTCATGCAGTTTTGTCACTTTGAATTTCAGAAACAAAAAATTATTATATTTGATAAATATAAAAATAAATGATACCCTGTATAAAATAATGATAGAAAAATATATTTCATTATTCGTATGTAATGGCTGTTACTCATTCGGGTGATTTATTAACGCACTTTCGCCTCATGTCAAAAACTATCATCCTCTTAAATAACAACCATCATTAAGTGCTCATTGAATAAATCTCCATTTTCTAAAAGCCGTCTGCTCAATAGTTACACATTTTTTGACACTTGCCAAGTAATTTTACACAGCTAAATCTCTAATAAAGTAAAATAATCATTGAAAAGGAAAAATATAAAATTACTATTTCATTGAATGTCGTTTTTCCTTTTAACTCTAGCTTATCGTCATCTTACGTCTGATTTTATACCTCGATGATTCAAAAGATTTGTGTTTGCTGTTATATTCCTTACATGCCTTCGGGAAAGACGAAAGAGTATTTTGTTAAATAAACAGAAACCGGTAAAACGATGTAATCTTTGAAGAAAATAATTTCTTGCGTGTAAAAACATTCTCTTTCAGAGCTGTAGAATAAGATGGAATGTGCGAAGAAAGTTACATGTCGAGCAAAAAATAAAAATTTTGACAAAACGATTGAAAAAAATTTTTCAAAATGAACTAAATCAGCTAAAACTGTTTATCAACTGAAATGTATTTCTTAAGAGTGTACGAAAATACATGAACTACGGTAGAAAATCTTCCTAACAAAGACACAAAATACTTCAACTTAATTCCATCATTAAAAAAAAATATTCTCGTTGGCCTTTTTTTTTCTACTTCATGCGTCCATCCTAAAGCCGAATGCACTGCAGTCAATATAGGAATATGGTGCTTACCCTTGCCACTATGTTAATCTAGCCTCCTGGACCAATCTGTAAAAGTCCGCAGTGACAGCTTCCCCTGCCGCACATCGTGGCACCCCAAGAGCCGATTCTGGACCAATACATTGAGATAATGAGGAAGCTTTCACCAGCTCATCGACTTTCTCATCTCCACGTATGCCTTCGTGTCCTCGTACTCACTTTAATATAACTCTTTTGTTCCTTGCCAGAGTTATAAGTTCCCTCTGACATTCTCAAACTATTCCAGACGATACCTTCAGGGTCTTCAAAGCTGCTTGGCTGTCGGAATGAATAGAGATTTGCTTCCCTTTGTAAGCTCTCTTTTTACAAAAAATTAAAATTTCGGTAAGAAATAAAAAAATCTATCTGCCGTATTTAAATGGTAGTTTATATGTATTATCCTTTCAGTCAGAGGAAGGGAGAAAAATATACAAACAGTTTATTTCCTGCAAATACCATCCTGGTCCTCTCTCCATACGCGTTTCGATCACCTCACGGTCTCACCAGTGGATCTGTATCGAACCAAAAGAAAGATTCGCAGGAAACAACTGCTATATAAAATATAAATTCAAAAGTATGTCAGTGGGATATTAAAAACTAGCATACTTCGATGCCGGACTGAAAAATATCGCCAGTCAAATGACATCTATACAATCATATATCATAGTGTGAAATTTTTAAAAATCAAAATTTCCGTAAGAAATAAAGAAATTTATGTGTTGTATTTAAAAGGTTCTGAATGGGCTATTAAAATATCCTACCAAGATACGTATATGGTGACAGAAGCAGAGTGGTATGTGCAAGAAATAAACTGTTTGTATATATTCTTTCCTTTTCTTTACCTGAAAGGATAATACATATAAACAACTCCTTTTTTCATTTTACCTACACATTATAAAATTACATATACATATATCTCTGCCTTGAATACTGTTGGGTGTCTTCCTAAGGGAGAAGTGATTTCCCTTCTTGGTTGTGGTCCATATATCACAACTTCGATGCCTTCTTTGGTTTTTGAAACGTCAGTGTACCAGATTAGCGTCCCAGTAGATGGTTCCGGTTTAGCTTATTTGCTTACTCCTCGAACCTCTATAGTGATCTCGAACGGTACATTATAGGGGTCCCTGATTTTATAACATATAGTATTATTTTCCGCCATCGGCATTTGTGCTGTTGGCATTGAATGGTGTAGGCAATGAAGACCCATTCTTGCTTCTCCTCGAATCACTAAATATAGTGAAAGGAGGTCTAGGATGCACTCCATTGCTAAGGTTGGGTCAATTTCATAGCCCCTGTGATGCTCAAATAGGCGACTCCCTGTATGCCGTCTAATTTGATCATAGCTGTCCTTTGCATTACCTTGGGCCACCATACCAAGGCTGTATATGTGATTGTTGGTCTCACCACACTGCTTATTCCAGGTCAGTATAGAGTTCAAGATTACTCCCAGATACTTAACTTCTTTTCTACAACATTGATAGTCAGTTACATTTTTCTCTCACAGATGTGTTAAATTTACCTTGAGTTAAGATTACCAAGACAGTATATCCTAATACTTAGTAACCGCCTCTGCTTAGAATTTGCTAGAACTCATGCATTACCAGGTTTCAAAGCAGTGGAGAGAGAACTCCCCCTTGCGGACACCCCCCGGTTACCCGCATCATCAGCGTTTCTCCGAGCAGTTCTGTATAGACAACCCTTTCTTTTAGCATGTTTTCTATCCACCTACAACAGGTCTCCTCTAAATTGATGTTCGTTATTGCCGTGGTGATTGATTGAAATGATGTATTATCAAACGCCCCTTCTATGTCTCGAAATACTCCTAGAAGCACTTCTTCATTTTCCAGCGTATTTTCCACTTTGTTAACCAGTTCATTGACCATTAAAATAGGCATTAATGACCTCTTTAACTCAGTTACTGTTTGCAAGATGGCGTCCTCCGAGGTACTTTTTATATTTTTACATAAAAAGGAGACAGACTGAGCTGAGAGATTAGTTACATCAAAACAATGCACGAAGAAATTGTAGTTCTGAAAAAGTTCTACAAATAGATCTACAATAGCAAATGCCATATATTTTAAGAATGATCTACAAAATTTATCGTTTCATTAAAAATGAAGTCTTGTGCGCTTACACATCAGGTCACATACTCTCCACTCATACAAAAACATTATTTATTACGGTCCTTTAATGCCAATAATAATAATTATTTTTTATGGGAGGTACTTATTCCTATTGTCCTACACTTGGATGTATTCAGGAATGAACAATAAAATACAAGAAAGAACACCGTAAAGTTTAATCTTGCCGTAACGATAACACTCACAGGATAATTTTTTTAAATTCTTTTGACAGTACAAGAAACAAAATTTGTATTTTTTAAACGTGAAAATTTCTTTGAATTTTTATTTTATTAGGGACGAAATTTTATACATTTTAATCATATTATTTCATCATCCAGTTTGAAAAACTGACTTGTAAGAACGGCATTTATAAGAGCCCTTATAATTCAGAAATCTCTGGTTTCACTCTTTTATTATATTATTTTACTCTAAATTACTAATGTTATATTTTGTATAACAGAAAAGATTAATGATAAAACTTTTTCATTTTAAGCGTTCTACCGCCTTTTTGAACATTTATTATTAAAGGCATTAAATTGCTTTTTGCCCTTGCTCATTTATTTCTATCTCCATTAACAACTCCAGGATTTTCCATGATGACTATACTTTTTATTAATGGATACATTATGTTGGAAGTAGCGTTTATTTTTTCATTAATTTTTATAAAAAGTTTTAAAAATTCGTCTTTTTTAAAGGAAAATACAGCAACAATAACTGTTTTTTAATTTATTAATACCATTATAAGTAAAGCTCCTTAAAAGAAGTTAGCAAAAAGATTGTGTCCGCAAAAACTTTTCCTACACAGAAGCACGTATTATAATATCACATGAGTGGTTTTCTTATACTTATTTTTGCTAAATAAAACTTTTAGATAGTTTTCTACTTTATATTACTACAGTATACAACATATGTTTTGCTATACTGTTGCTTCTTGGGGCACCGTATTTAAACTAAAAATGAATAAAAGTCGAAGGAAAGATATGATTTTTTTAGTACCTACTTTCATACTCTAAAAAGGTTTTATTATACATATTTAATAAAGGGGATGAGTTGGTTCCTAATTGATCATTTAGGGATCTCCCAGTGTTTTTAAGTTTACTAATTTCTAGACTTTCATAACAAGAGTGTTTTTTATTCTTATTTAATATATTAAAGTCATATTTTTCGTGTAACAAATGTTGTGCATATGTAGAGTTCTCTTTTTTGTTTTTAATAGCCTTTCGTTCTCCATTATTCGTGTTTCAAAACTTCTACTCGTTTGACTCAAATCGCATTTGTCACCAGAACAAGAATTTAACATATAGACACCAAACTTGAAGTTTTTATTCACTCTATCTTTGTTGTTCTTTAGATAATTCTGCATATTGCTGTAAACGAGACCGCACCGGTGTCGAAGCGATCGGTGCGTCACAATCTAACTTTAGACCCTAAAAGAAGTGTTTCATCCTCACTACCGACGGTGGACTCATCAGTGGGTCCGTCGGAGCTTTCCCCAGACACCTTTGGTACACTTTCTACATCTGCATACTCATATTTAAACCTTTCTGCGTCGGAACCTATAAACCAGATTCTGAGTGTGCCGCCATCTGCGGCATCACCCCGCCAAGGCAAATACTTTGTATGCAGACGAGATCGTTAGATCTCGCATGTATAGAAAGTGTTTCCTGATGAAACTGCAGATGCGGACGCTTTTAGGGTTTTTTACAGGCCCATTGCTATAAACCAGTAATCCAGGCAACCCTTGCTGCCTTCGAGCCCTGTCACGGTCGCCATGTTGTAAACGAGACCGCACCCGTGTCGAAGCGATCGGTTCGTCACAATCTAACTTTAGACCCTAAAAGGGGTGTTTCGTCCTCGCTACCGACGGTGGACTCATCAGTGGGTCCGTCGGAGCTTTCCCCAGACACCTTTGGTACACTTTCTACATACGCATACTCATATTTAAACCTTTCTGCGTCGGAACCTATAAACCAGATTCTGAGTGTGCCGCCATTTGCGACAATATGCACAATATTTATTACAAGAAAAACCTGACTTTAATGATAAATCGAAGATTTTACATGTATTAATTAAAAGTAAAAAAGCCTACAAATTATTAGAATTAAAAATACTGGGAAATCCCTAAATAGTCAAATACAGACCAACCTGTACCCTTTATTAAATTTGTATAACACTATAAAATCTTTTTAGAGTACAAAAGTAGTTACAAAGAAATCAGATCCTTCCTTGGTCTTTATTTTATTCTCAGTTTAAATAGAATACCCGAAAAAACATATGTTGTACAGCAGAGATAGCCAACTTTATCAGCTGCTGTGCACTGTCCTGACTTTACTGCGATCTGCCAATCAGAATTTTTTCAAATCTTTAACACAAAATTAAATGAAAAATTTTTTGTGATCCTAACATACAATTCTAACTAGATAAGAAAAACAAAATTCAGATAGTATTTTTTATTTTATGAAGTGTAAAAAACAGCAGTAAATTAATGATAGTTCTTGATAATTAACTAAATTAGTTCATTTGAAATAGTGACCAAATTAATACAATTGAAGTAACAAATAGAAAATTGAAGACCGTAATGATGGAAGTGGAAAAAAAAAGGTAGTAAATCAAATTACCAAATATGGAACGAAGAAAATCAGAAACTCAACAATTGTTGGATAAACGGCAGATGCTAACAGGTCAGGACAGAAGAGAAACGATAGAATATGCGGAGATAAACAAACTAATAAGAAAGAATATCAAGGCATTCAGAAGGACATGGGTTCAATGATAGAGACAACAATAGATGAAAATAAAAGCCAAAAAGCTTTAAAAAGGAAAATAAATACAAACAAGAGTATTGTTCATCAGTTAAAGCAGCAGAGTCGCGGAATGACAAAAAAGCTATACTAGAAGAGGTGAGAAATACACAAGAGTACAAAGACCCCAGAGATAAGGAGGAAGTGCATAATGAATATTGGATCAGAAGAAATTCCACCCATAGAAATAGATGAAATTAACAAGACAATAAAATACATGAATCTAAACCGTGCATCAGGAGAAGATTGAATAATCCCATAATTAATAAGGTACAGAGAAGAAATACTCAAGAACTCGTCTTATCGTCAGAACTTCGGAAAAAATAAGCCGAATTGCCAGTAGTTATAATATGAAAACAGTCTTTAAATCAGGAAATACACTTAGAGCTAATTTAACAAAAACAAAACCAAAAAGTACCGATAAGAATGAATGTGTTTACAAAGTTCCATGGGAGTGTGGTGAAATGTGTATTGGTGAAACCAAACGACCACTACAAATTAGAATTAAGGAACATAAAACTCATATACAAAAAGGGGAAACGTCGAGATCAGGTATTGCAGAATACGCCTGGGATAAACAATACCATATAAAATGATCTGAGGCTGCGGCAATATATATAGAACCAAACATGAAAAAAAGAAAATTTATAGAAGCAGCTTACATTAAAAACAATAATGAAATCTTTAGTAAACCGATTATTGAGATACCTAATCTTTGGCAACCACTACTTTGTAACATCAGATCATTGCGATGTGTACAGTGAAGCAAAACTATGCGCTCCAATGAACACAGTCCCTGTAAAAGCTCGCAGTTTTAATACAAAACATTCACTTTATACTTGATAACAATTAGAGATACAACCGAATCGATACGTCGTAAAAATAAATATAAATAAAGACAATGCAAGTCCGACAACGACATTTTAGTCAACCTAGCTGTTGTTTTATTATACAAGAAAAAGGGAAGTCCTTCCATTTTATACCTTCATTATTCACACTTCGGCTTGCGGGCCTGCCAGATGATACACAAACCAAACAAATCTTTAATTACCGATAAAAGGTAAACAATCCGCATAGTTTTAAACTTCAAATAAGGCCATGGCGGCGGTTAAAAAACCGGATAAAGGATTTAAGTTTAATTACCTTTAAAACGTTTTTAGTTATTTTAAATCAACATCAAGATAAAAGGGAAACTTTTTAAAGTTAAACATTGGATTTTTCCTGTCCTTATTTTCTCTTATTGCTTGGGTGTCGGTTAACATTAAAAATAAAGTACTAAAGGTACTGTATTTTGAAAGCCATTTTTTCTTTAAGACAAAATTTTTGCCCGCAGCGCTAAAATTTTTATTTATAATTTCAACCTTTTAGTGTTTACGATCTGAGTTCAAGGCCAGTATTAATGACGTCCCAGTTTTAACGGTTTTATAACCTGAACAATTAAATTTGTTTTATTAATTTTTACTGTGCTGTCGATAAACTATCATAAGGACAGACATTGTTGAAGACAAGGTAATCGGACGGAATTTTTCTTTGATAAGAACCTCACTGAGGACACATATCTACGTTTTCTTTAAAATGACCTAGTTCTAACTCTAGTAACTCTATTTTCAGATTATAAAGACCCTGATTTACCAAGTTTACCACCTTATAGTTTCAATACGATGGTGCTCCTTCGCATTATGTTACTAGTATAATTTTATTCCATCACCATGGCCTACCTGTACAACCATATAGAGAAAAAAGTCAAAACTTACCTTTCCCGCTACATTGATATAGCAGAGGTACATGTTTTGTCTCTTACTGGGCTCATCAGGGTACCGACATGCATCTGTTTGTGCAAAAGACAGATTGGAAAGAAGCATGCAACACTGAAGGCGGCTTTTCCGACCACTCGCCGGATGGCGTATAAATTTTTATATGATTTTCACCGATTCTTCCGTGTAAGATGCAATAGCAGTGGTTATATCCACACGGAAAAATTCTTGAAAACCGCATAAACATATATACGTCTGCGGGAGGTTGCACACTTCCTTCCAATCTGTGCACAAACAGGTGCATGTTGGTACCCTGATGAGTCTCGTAAGAGACAAAACATGCACCTCCGCATATCACTCTACCAGGGGTGGGGGTGGGGGTTAAATTTTGACTTTCTTCTCGCTACGGTGGTACAGGTAGGCCACCATCTCGATGGTGATGGAATTGGATAATTATACAAATTGTATATATAGTTGTACGTTTGCTGAATGTAATTTCAGCACTACAACAGCATAATGTGGATATAACCTCTTCGATTGCATCTCACATGGAGGAATCCGTGAAAAGCGCATAAACATATATACGCCATCAGGCGGAAGGTCGGTGAAGCCGCGTTCAGTGTTGCGCACTTCCTTCCAATCCCCTTTTGTGGAATTATATAATAAGTAGAAATAATTAAAAAATAACTTAATAATTACCAATAGGAGTGACGTATCGTAGTTACTTGTTCTTTCATATTTTTAATACCAAGATCAGCTAAGTAAACTACACAACAAAAAATGCCGATCGGCCGGTTACTGCTATGGAAAAAATATAGGTTGCAGTATTGTACTATACCCAGAAAGTGTTACAATCACATTTTCTTTCATTTCTGGAAACATTGAGGAATCCATGGGTCAACAAAGAATGCACGTCCTCGTGTTATGCTGGTTACTTCACATTTCCTTGAAGTTTTCGCCGTAAATCTTCTCCAGTGGCCTGCTCGCTCTTTTGATCTTTCTCTAAATGATAATATCTCTCTACAGTTATTTACTCTGTCATAAATGCATGGCACTAAATTTTTCTAACGAAGAAAACTGTGATATGCTAGAGTGTTATATCAGAAATGAAGGAAATGCAATCCGACCTACTGATAATTATTTTGACATGTACTCCGTACCACCCCGAACTTATTTTCCTAAACTGATTAGAAACTTATTTGAATTTGGTAGTTTAGAAAAATCTCGTGCCAAAAATTATATGAAAAATAACGATCTTAGAAGAAATATTTTTATAACAATCCAATGTCGTATACAATTATGGCTAGCATTGAGCTTAATATTCGAAAATCAACTGTTCATGATATTTTGAAAGTCACTAAATACCGTCCTTATAAACCAACAATTATATAAGAACGCCCCCCTCCTTTTCTTACACGGTACATCCCTAAAGAGGCGTGCCCCACAGATAGAGAACCGCTAATGTAACCAATACAATAACAAATAACACATCGATTCTTCGCAAAACACCAGTTTGGAATTATCCAAAAACAAAGTAGTAAAAAACCGGGATGTGAAGTTCATAAAATTCCTCTTAAGAAGTTATATTTCTTCAACTGAACTATTTTAATAAAAGATAAGTACAAAAGTCCTAAAATACAAGGAAAAGTTTTATGGGGAAACCCTTTTTAGCAATAAATTTCCTGCGCTTGCAATTTTCTTTGGCGCTGTTATTATCATTATAGCTTTTGGCATGGCTTTTTAGTGTTTCTGTTTAAAAGCAACGGAAGTGAACTAGAGACCTACAGCAAACTATTAGATTATGTTATGTATTCCAGTTATTTAGAAACAATCTAAATAACTATTAGAAAGAATATTTTCATGTATTATATTAAACAGTCCAACATTATACCGTATGTTATTATAACATAGTACTTAGATTAAATAAGATTTTCGAAAAAATTTGCGGTAAAGTTCTGTCAATGTTTTAGTTTAATTTAATTAATTTGTAATAATAAATGTTCAAGAATCAGTTCCAAATATTTTCTATTTTTCAGGTCTTAATTGTTGTTAGATTAGTATCAGCGTTAGTCAACAAAGTAGTCAGCAGTAGCTGTGTTAATTATACTTAAATTACGATAGTTTATACTCCAGTCAAAGTAGATATCGATTGGATGGCTAGTTTATATGGATTGAAGTTACATCGGCAACGGTAACAATTTAGGCGAGCGATGCACCCTTGAAAAAATCCAAAAAAGGGTTGATCGACCCCGAAGGGGTACCAGGATGAAACCTGCCGGTAATTTGTTATTAACAAAAATCAGGCAAAATTGCGAAAATTTTTTAAAAAGATCAATAACAAAATACATTTATCATATTTCTTGGACCAGATAAACACTTTTTATTTTTGCAACTTTCTCGAAAAACGCTTTATGTTTGAGCTACGAACAATTTTAGGTCGAAAAGTAACCAAAAAACGCCATTTTGAAACATTTCTTTCTCGGTCTCTACCGAAACTTTTTGAATTTTTCTTATTGCAATAAATGAAATGAAATAATGTATTGGCCATAAGACAGATACTTCAGCATTGGTTTCATCAATAGTATACAATTAAATAAAAAGTATATAAATAACATACCTTAAAGCTAGAAAAAAAAATTATATTAGTTGGTATCACAAGATACTACTTGTTACAATATGTAAAATAAACTTAATCTAATATTTTAATATTAAAAGCCACAGATCAAAATCTCAAAGCAATAAACAGGAAACAAAAAAAGAAAACGATAAGAGCATAATCCGTCGCACTGGTCAGCGAAGGAAGCAACGAGATAATCACTGGATATACAGCAAAAGAGTCAGTAAACCCTACAAACTTAAGTATTCATTAAAAAAAAATAAAATGATCCCTGAACAAGAAATTTTTTATTTCAGTTTTAAATTTATTACTGTTTGATATGTTTCTCAATTTTGCAGGCAATTTGTTAAGCAGAAAAATGAAATTATAAATTGGGTATATCTTGAAGAATGCCGTTCTATGTTTAAGTACACCAAGAAGGTCACTATTTCGTGTATCATATCTGTGGCCCTGGCCAAGAGTTTTAAACTCTGAGTAATTTTGTTTAACATATAAATCACATTTTAGAAATAAATAGAATAAAAAGTCAAAATGCTGTTTTCTTTAAAAATGGGTCTACACGATCCGTCCGCTAAAGACCGAATATCAACTTCAGTATTCTCTTCTGAGCCAGAAACAATCTATTCACCTCACACCCCCTTCCCCAAGATATGACATTGTTTGACAGATGATTGTATGCCAAAGAATAATACATAGTCGACAGCCCAGCTTGGTCTAGAGATGATGTCATCTGCAAAATAGTTAAAAAGGCAGAATTTAACTTTTTACAAACATGTTCAATATAGGAAAGGAAATTCAACGATTCGTCAAGCCATGTGCCTCTATTTGAGTTTACTCATCGAAAGTTATATCTTTTATCTTGGCAATTTTTTTCCTCCTTTTACGATTGTCGATCAACAACTCGGAAAATTCCCCGATTCACTACGTCTAATCTAGGCTCCACAGAAAGGTCCTTGCTGAAGGTCACCGATTGAGGTCCGATTAAAATTACATGAAAAATGCTTTGGTGAGTAACCGGACCTCATTCGGCGACCATCTACAAGGACCTTTCTGTAGCGCCTAGATTGAACGTGATGAATATGTAAATTTTACAAGTTTTTGGTCGAAAATCGTAAAGGGAAAGAAAAGTTGCCAGAATAGAAAAATATAGCATGAAAATATATCTTCCGACCAGTAAACTCGAATAAGAAAAATTTAAAAAGCTTTAGTAGAAACTGAGAAAAAAAAATTTCGACCTTAAATCACCCGTAACTCAAAAACAAAGCGTTTCTCGAAAAAATTGCGAGAGTAGAAAAGTGTTTATTTTTACCCAAAATATATGAAAATGTATTTTAGTATCGATTTTTTTTTTAGTTTTTCACCATGTTGCAAGTTTTTTGTTAATTTGTTAATAACGAATTACTGAATATAGGTACGAAAAAATGAAAATGTTTTGTTCGCAACAACTCAGTACATCGATTAGAAAAGGTTTCATCCTGGCACCCCTTCGGTGTCGGTCAATTCGTTTTTTTTGCATCTTCTTAGGGTCGTTCGTCCAATTTAGCGATTGGACCTACAGTTTAAGGTGGGTTCCGAACCACGCTTTTGAAGTCCCGAGTTTTCAGTTTTTGTCAGTTTTGAGTGTCTATCGACCAATGTGACTCTATCCACCTTAATGATCGAGTGACTTTTTTAATAAAGCCGTCGTCATGAGGACTGAACTTGCCCTAGTCATGGTTGTCTTCCACTAATCCAACGTCTTAAACCGTTGATCTAATACCACATCTAAATCTAGATTTATGTCCGTAGAATTGGTGTCTGTACACTGCGACCTGGTATATATATTCTGTCCTCCTAAAGCTGCCCAGTCGTAAGAGTTACCTTATCGGCTAGAGCAGGTCCTCGAGTCCTCTTTCCCTCAGGAACCTTAGGATGTTGGACGGCTTCAATGTGGGTATCTCCCCTTCTTCGATTTGGTGTGTTCCCAAGAACCGCATCCTAGGATTTTCTAGAGCGCTGCACTCTGAAAGAATATGAGAGGTTTCGTCTTCCTCCTCACAGAATCTGCATTCTTCTCTTTCTACCAGTCCGAGTTTCTTGAAGTGTCCCTTCAGGTGGCAATGCCCCGTCGGACTCCCTATCAGAACTCTGAGTTGGTTGGCTGATAACGTGAGAACTCAGAGCACTGAAGGATGCTTGGCTAACTTCTTCTTCTTCTTTCTCAACCCATTGACGTCCACTCCTGGACATAAGCCTCTCCGACGGTCCTCCACTGGGATCTGTCCCTCGCCTTCTTGGAGCCAGTCTTTTCCAGCAAACTGTCTTATATCATCTACCCATCTGCGTTGTGGCCTGCCACGATTTCGGTTCGTTTCTCACGGTCGCCATTGCAGTAATTTACTCGTCCATCTATCGGGCTGTTGTCTAGCTATGTGCGCCGCCCATTGCCACTTTAGTCGTGATATGCGTTCAATGACGTCAACTAATTTGGTTCTTGATCTTACTACTTGATTTCGTATTTTATCCCGTAACGAGATTCCTAACATTTATCTCTCCATGGAGCGTTGAGTGACTCAGAGCCTATTTGCGTTTTGTTTGGTTAGTGTTATCGTTTCTACGCTGTAAGTAGCAACAGGCAAGACACATGTGTTATACACTTTCCGTTTAAGGTTGATTGGTGTGTTTCTATCTCTTAATACGTACTACAACTTTTCAAAGTCAGCCCATGTCAACCTTATTCTCCTTGTTATTTCCGCCGTTTGATTTTCTTTGCCCAGTTTCATGACGTGGCCTAAATAGATGTACTCTTGGACATTCTCTATGATTTCAGTTTGTATCTCTATTTGTACATTTGCGTCAGGGCTCGTTGACTTAGTTTTCCCCAAGTTCATCTTAACTGCCACTTTTTTCGCCTCTTCATTGAAATTTTGAAGCACTTGTTTTAGTTCTTCTGGGTTGCTAGACATGACAACAACATCGTCGGCGAAACGAAGATGACTAAGATAAGAACCGTCGACTCTCAAACCTTTCTTATCCCAAATACTTTCGGAGAGATGACGTCTCCCTGACGCACACCTTTCATAACGTTTATTTTTTCGGTTTTTGTGTCTTGATTTTAACCTGTATAGTTGTGTTTTTATATATGTTCTGTATGATAGTGGTATATCTGGAGTCAATTCTAGCATTATTAAGTGATTTCAAGATCGCCCATGCTTCTATAGAGTCAAAGGCCTTGTGAAAATCTACAAAAGCCAGGTATATAGGAATGTTATATTCCTCGGTTTTTTCTAGGACTGTGCATAGGGCTTCGATATGATCTATCGTACTAAATCCACGTCGAAAGCCGGCTTGCTCCACAGGCTGGTAATAGTCAAGCTTTTCAGTCAGACGATTTGTCAATATGCGGGTGAATAGTTTATATAGGTGGTTTAATAAACTGATAGGACGATAGTTTTCTATATTTGTTGTGTCCCCTTTTTTGAAGAGAAGTACGACTTGTGCATTATACCATTTTTCTGGTACTCTACCTTCGTATAAGCATTTATTCATCAGTGTTTGTATCGCTTTTTCAAAACTGTCTCCACCCATCTTTAACATCTCACTTGTAATTTGATCCTCGCTCGGGCATTTTCCATCCTTCATCTGTTTAATTGGCTATCGGGCATGATGATAATCTTTTGGCCGTGATGGTTTTTCTCCTTATTAAATTGAATACATATCCTAATGGCATATATTTCTACTTGGAAAATACTTGGTGACTTAACCAAGCTTTCGTAGTGTCTGATGCCGAGTCCATACACTCCTATTCCAGTCACTTCGTTGTTTTGGAGCCATATGTATACCATATAAAGTATTTCTTGCTGAATTTTTCAATAGTGTTTCTGTCCCATTCTAGGCCTAGATATTAAGGTCGCAGAACCTGGTTGTACTTTCTGGATAAATCATTCCGGAATGATGCCAGACATGAATATTAACCTATGCTCTAGCCTGAGCTTAAAACGTATAAAATTTTTAACTGAAAATATGTCAGAACTAGACGATTATCTTACCATTTTTTCTATTATACCCCCGTAAAGGTAAATCCTGGGAGATAATCTGTTTACCATAATTTTTTTTCCTTTTGATATATGCAATTTCAATTTTTGAAATATGGGAATATACATTGCAAAACGAAAAAGTAAGAGAATAAAAGGAAAAAGAACTTTAAAGCACAACGTTTTGCCAAAATTTATGTATTCCATAAACAAATGTAATTATTTGTGTTTATATTGGTGGAAAATAAGTGTATTATTATATAGTGGTCAGTTAAAGTTCTACGCAATACACAAGGTTTCAATTTATGTTTATTAACGTCCTTTACTTTAATAAATAAATGGTTTATACTAGTGGAAAAACTTGGTCTCGTATTGATACAGGTAAAATATTTAAAGATCTATTACCTTTTACATTCAATCCCATATTTCGATAAGCTTTTTCATTAAATTGAAATTTAAAGCACTGCTTCATCTTAAGATAGCTGCTTTTCCGTAATTTTCTTTTAATGTCATTTGTTAGAATTTAGTACACATTAGCCTTCTATACGGGCGCGAATCTAAAAGGGGGGAGATAGCGACGATCACCCTCCCCCCAAGAACTACAAATTGACAAAAAAATGTACTCTCCTGTCTACTGCATTAGGAACATGGATCTCTCTAACTCCCTCTCCTCGCCATCGATTTAATTATGTGAACTCGTTTTTGCTTGTCATAGTGTCCTGACTTGTATACGAATGGGCTGAATGTAATTTCGATCTTTTCTTTGCTCTTGTAATATCGTCCCCCCCCCCCCCAAAGAGAGATGCTGGATTCGCTCCTGCTTCTATACCCTTAATGCCCTGATGGAAACATTATTCTTATCCTTCACTAAATAATCCGAAATTTCAAATGAATACGGAGATAATAAATATTCATCTTTATATCGCACATTAAGTTTTTGAAATTATCCAGCGTATTCTTTACCAACACTGTTAAAGATAACCTTAAATTTAATGCAAATTTAATGTCCATTCTATATTAAATTTAATGATTTTGTACCAAATATCGTGAATAATTTACATTTACTTTGAATTTAAAGTAATTCATTCAAATATCAGTTCGCTGTACATTAAATTTGATTAAATGGTATCTTAAATTTCAGTAAAGTAACTGGAAAGATGTTAAAACTTCTGTACATTAAAATTAATTCTAAATATACTCATTGCATGAGATTCCGGGAGATGGCGCAACTTGTATTGAACTTTTTGTTTAATATGATATAAGTTGCTCAAAGGACTCAATTTTCTTATGGTAAGGTAAACATTTCTGACCCGTCCTGACGGGACCCAATGAGTTCGAAACTGATCCAAATGGCGGTACACTATCTGTGGGGAAAATGTCCACCTTTTCCTGGTAGCCAGAATTTTTTGAACTCATATTAATGTTGGTGCATTAAATACTTGATAATATATCTCATATTCAATGAACACTGACTGTATATTTCATGTACATAGTCACCTTTTAAAAGTTATGATCAAACTTTCAATAATGGGAGAAATTAATTTAGATTAATGTAAATTATTGAATTTAATGCATTACATTAAATGCCTTTAATAAACGTTTGTGAAATTTGCTTCCACCATATTTACATTAAATTTACTGCATTTCGTTTTTACAGTGAAAGCAGAGTAATTAACAGCCTTATAATATCGAGGAATGTTTCGATAACTTTAGCGGACAACTTGAATCATTGAATTTGTAATATTAATCATTTATTTAATGTGAGGAACATCGAAAATACCTGCTTTTTTATTGTCTGAGCTCAAGCCAGAAAATTTCTGAGTTATTTATGGAAAATATGATCCATCATTTTCTAGTGCTTTTACGAATTGCTCCGTCATCCCTAACTTGATATGTAGTGGGGTCAGGATTATTTTATCCCTCGAAATCAATGGCATCTTGCTATCCAATTTCTCTACATAATGTTGTGATCCATATTCTACGTATTTCTACACTTAATTACTTTAGAGCATCTATACATTTTCTACGAAGTTGAACCTTTGTTAAACCCAGAAGCAGGCTACTCCATGGTAGTAATGTTTTTTTCTCTTTTCCAGTCCTGGTAAAGGTAACTACCGTTTTTTTTTGGTTATGGTCTTGTATATAGTATCCATGAGTCATAATCAGGTCCAAACTAGCATTCAGCTTAAAAATAATTTCCATTTATAAAAAGAGAAATAGGACTGCAAGAATTATAGGGATATTAGTATTACATCGTCCAAAAGTCCTAACAGCCAGAATAGAAGGGGAAGTCACGAAAATGGAAGAACAAAATGGATTTCGACCTAGACGATCTTGCGTGGACAATATACTTACAATAAAACAATTGACAGAAAAGAGACTAGCAAGAGGAATGGAGCTTCACGCTACTTTTATAGATCTTCGTAAGGCATTTGACTCTGTCCCTTTGCAGAAATAATGGATCGCAATGAAAAAAGTAGGTATAAATAGTTTATATATAAAATGTAAAGAGAAAACCAAGCGGTTGTTAAGATTGGAAATCAAACTTCTGAGGCTTTTTCTCAAACAAAAGGGGTTAAACAGGGCTCCTACCTCTCTCTAATCCTGTTTAAAATTTATCTCTGCAGCGCTTTAAAACAGTGAATAAGAAAATGCAACCCCATGGGGATATGGATAGAGGACTGTTACAGTTCGAAATTCCGTTTAGGCTCATTATAACTAGTTCTGTTAATTTTACCTGGTTTATGCAAATACTCACGGTATGGACAATCACAGTGACATTTTCCTTTAGAATTTCTCATTAATCCCTTGTATAAAGAAAAAATCCGTTTATTGTACCTTCAGCTTTACCATATTTTGAACCCTGTTAGCTCCATTTCCTGTTTGATTTCTTTTACAGTTCTGATTTTCTTATTTGTATCCTAATTTCTTACACTACAAATACAATTTTAATTACGTTAATATCCTGTTACATCGTACCTGGCTGTTTCCTTTTTGGAAGTCTATTTACCGTACTTTCCTTTTTTCTTAGATTTCGGTTTAACCTCTTGCCGGGAATTATTTTAATTAATTTCGCAAATTCTGTTTACATTCTGGTTTTATTAGGTCATGGGGTTATTCTCTTCTTTTTGCATTGTTCGGAAATTCTACACCGCCTCAAGAGTATTCTCGCGGATCATAGTGACGCTATGCGCAGATTCTGCTCTGTATGTTCCGTACTTGCGAAGGGAAATTTGGGCAGGTAGCTTATGCTTTGCTCGAAATGACCTAAAGTATCGAAGGCTGTTTTATCGACTAGGGTTTGTTGCTTTATGGGTTAATGTACGGAATTTTATTTAATTGTACCGAAATTTAATAGTATAATAATTATTCCAACTTTGATCTGCAGTAGGATGATGTTAATTGTGTTCTGTTCATCTTGAGCTCACATTGGTTACGGGAGATATGCCGACAGCCTCATTTTATTGTTTTTTTTTTGTTGGTTAAGAAAGTTACTTTGACGGTTTCAATCGTACTTAAATATTGTACTACGTACAATTGTTGTCAGATTGGTCAACTTCATCATGGGTGATTTTTTCTGTCTTGTTTTTTTTTGTTTTTTTCTGAAAGTGAATATTTTACTTGGGAAGAAAAAGTCGCTTTCCTCGTGCATTTTGATCTGAAACAGTCTAAGTGTCTAAGCAACGAGTGCCCGAGATTCTTAATACAATATTTTGGGATATTCGGCCAAAGTTGCCCTCTGCTCTTTAATTTTTGTTATTTGGTTTGCTTGCCTTATCTTTTGCGTTTATGGTGTTAACGAACAAGCTCTTCTTGGAAGGATTTATCCACAAAGACTGTTGAGACAACTTGCGAGGATTGAGGGTCCTCACGAACATTATCGAGGCTCTCATTAGACCAGAACTCTTAAGTTTACCGGCTGTAAACCTTAAGGGTTCTGTTTCCGGTTCTTCTTCTTCTACTTCTTCTTCTACTTCAGATTCTTCTTCGTTCTACTTCAAGTTCTTTCTACCTCTTTCTCCTTAGACTTCTTATTGATAAACCGAACATATAGTTACTTTTAATTTACCTGCCTATTTTATTGATACACCTTTAATTTACATCTCTATTTATGTAGTTGTTATTTATTATCTATTAATTTGAAGAGGTTAATCTGTATCTTTAGTAAAGGTGATCACATTTACTCCGGTGATAATATTTAGAGTTTATTATAACAGCCTATCCATTGTTTGCTCAGCGTCTTATTTGTTGTTTTGTGACGTAAAGTTTCAGAGTTGACAATAAATGTTAAACGGGGAATGTTGAATGTTGACTATTTATTTTCCTTTTTATTTAGTGAATTTTGGCGCCCAACGTGGGGCCCGAACCCCTCCCCCTCCCCCCTAAAATTAAGAGTCTCGGGCTCTTTCCTTTTTTATATATAGTGAATTTTGGTGCCTTACGTGAGTGGACACAGCAAGAAAGGTACCGCGACCACCTTAGGTAGCTTGCAACTCAGCTGGTTTAGAGCTGCTAGCACCCTTAATTCGAATCTCCTCTCCTGAGCAGCCGGTGGGTTGCTCACTTTACTAAACGGCTTTTTCCTGCAGGGACACTTTGTTTGTTTTTAATACCCCCCCCCCCCTGAGATTAAGAGTCTCATGCTCTTTCCTTTTTTTTTATATAGTGAATTTTGGTGCCTTACGTGAGTGGACACAGCAAGAAAGGTACCGCGACCACCTTAGGCAGCTTGCAACTCAGCTGGTTTAGAGCTGCTGGCACCCTTAATTCGAATCTCCTCTCCTGAGCAGCCGGTGGGTTGCTCACTTTACTAAACGGCTTTTTCCTGCAGGGACACTTTGTTTGTTTTTAATACCTTTTAATTTAATCTTATCTACCCTCTGCTTTCAAACAGAGGAAGAGTGTAGCAGGACACTTACTTGTATACAACCCTCTTGCCAGATGATCAGGTAGTTCTTGCGGAAGACCAACAAGATATGACTTACATGATAAATAAACTCATATAAGAATTCGCTAGATGGGGTTTAGAAATAAACATACAAAATACCATGACTATAGGAAGTATAGGACAAGACATCGAAACAGGAAGCGGAATAATAAAAAACGTTAGACAACACGAACACGTAGGAGTTGCAATAGATAAAGAGGGGAAAGATAATAAAGATATACTAAAGAAAGTAGAAAAAGAAAAGATATGATTAAAGCACTACATCCAACCTTGTGGAGTAAGAACCTAAAAAAAAAACAAAAAGAAGGATATATCAGGCTATGGTTCAGCCAGTACTGACCTATAGGTCAGAAATGTCACAGATAAAAAAAATGTCACAAAAACTTATTTCAACCAAAATGATGTACTGGAAAATATCTTACGGTTTAACTTTACTTGATCGTATAAGAAATGAGACCATCTGAGAAAGAATGGAAGTAAAAAATACGATAATGGACGATATAATTGAAAATCAGTTAAAATGGTATGGACTCCTGCAACGAATGAACGGAGAAAAGACACCAATAAAGGTTTGGAACTAGACACCAGCACAAAGAAATAAACGAGGAAGGCCACGGAAAAATGGATTTCAGATATCGGCACCGAAATGGAAAGTAGAGTCTTCCACAAAGGAGACTGGAACGATAGGATACGATGGAGTCTAGGATACTAAAAGCGACATTAAGTTATATATACTATACTCTTCATGGATTTGGGTTCTCATTGGGTCTTTTTACTGAAAAATATTGATAGGTTCAGATTTTCAGTAAAAAGACCCAATGAGAACCCAAATCCATGAAAAGAGTCCGAGTGTATCCATGTCCCTTTAACAAGGTGTTCAATAAGAATGAAGATGTTAGTAAAAATGACGTTTGACCAATCTCTATCGACGTTTTCTCGTTCGCAGACGTTTTTTGACGTGCTGTTCAAATAGTAAAGATTCTTGCCTGGTTATCCTATACCTAATTCCATTTACATCAAGTTGCCGTCGAATAGCATTTAGACCAACACATTTTCCCTTTCCAGCTCAGATGTGGATTTTTTGGAACGTTTGAATAATTAGCTTGTTCAATTTTTCGTAATCACACCTGTTAAAGCACGATCTGGAAGATAACCGACATTTTTTCCCGATTATACCTTTTCACCAACTATACGAAAGATACAGACTTTTTCATAAGTTTTGTAAAAGCAACATGTCATTTTTGGGCCACACAGAAAAAATGCATCGAATCTTTTATATTTCGCACTCATTTTGAATATATCTGATAAACTTCCCAAAAATCGAGCAACAATGCAGAGTGATTTAGAGCCTCGAGTGTTTGACGTACCAAGGAAAAGACCCAAATAAGTAAGGGATTCAAATACGCTCTATGGAACTAATTCGTAAACGTGCTGTGCCGCTCTAATACCGATCTTTTCGATATTTTAGGGGAGCAAAACGAGAATTACAGTAGGAAAAATGGCTACACCGACTAAAGGAAAACGCATAATACGAAAAATTCTTTCCGAAAATGCGACAAAAATACTTTTGTGCAAGCTGTAAACCATATATATCAAACTGGTTTACGTGTTTTATCCGATTTTCCTTTTGGGCTTTCCTTTGTTTTAAATCTGGGGAACTTATAAATGGATTTGGAAGAAATTTTTATGCTTTTTACGGATTTTAAGCTGTTTTCGTGCACCTTTACTTTCAGGTTCTAAAGGGTAATAAAATTGTAATAACATAGATAAAGATATTTAAAAAAATAAAAGCAATGTGTAAAGTATAGTTTTAATTAATTTTTTTTTTTTGAAGTTTGACCATTATTCTGGTATTTCACTACAGTGTGCTTAGTTATTTTCTTATCGACGCTGAATTTATTGTCACTTTGTTTTTATTCACATAGATCTCGGTTTTCATGTCTGCTAATATTCGAATGGAATATTTTGGGTTATCTAAATTCCTATGGCGAGAAATGTATTTCATTAATTTGAAAATAACTACTGGGATACTTATTTCATTTTTGGGCTAAAAATACTAATGATTAATCAAGTGGCTGGACAAATTTATTTCAGCTGACTGTTGTTGCTGAAGGTCATTTTTTTCAGCTGCCTTGATTATAGTTTAATTCGGCTAAAGCAGCTGCAGACCTCAATTTACATTTACCAATGGTTTGAAATTTTGAAGATGGAAAGTTGTTTATTATCCCGATAATTTTCTTGAGTTTATGAATTCCCGTATCTTTTGCCTGTTTAGCGTCTATAGTTTTTTTTTACCGAGATAAACATGGAGACAGATATTTTGGGCAGTTTACGTATATCAATAAAGGAATTCTGTTAGTTATCCCCGTACAACAACGAGTAAGATTCATTATTATTTCATTTTTTTTTATCTTAACTTAAAAATTATCTTCGATTTCATTTTTTGAATATATAGTATTTCTACAATTTTAAATTTAAATATTTCTTGATATTTTGGCGAAGGTTGATTAATAAATTCATTTGCTTTTTTTTAAAATTTAAGTTCTGTCTTAGGCGAATTTTTTTTGCAGGGTCCACCCTACTGGTATCCAACCTACGGGTTGAATTATTATTGGAGTCCTCCCTACGAGGCATTTGATTACTGGTTATTATTACTGTTCGTGTTCTGCGAGTACCTGTTAAATCCTATATGATTGAATTTATTCATTTTGTTGTGAATTTAACGGAGAGTTTTTTTATAATAAAACATCTAGCTCACGCTACAGCTTCATTTTTTGAATTTTTAATTAAAAATTTTTACTATTACTATCTTTGTCGCGTTTTATTTGTCCCACAAGCTGCTTGAGTTTGTATTTTTTTTGTTGTGCTTGTTAATCTTTGGGGAGTAAAGTTGACAGCTAGTTTTTAATGACATCGTGGAAGGTTTTTGCATTCAGCCTAGCTTTAGATGCAATGGCGCTCTGAATAACCCACCCTCTCTCTCCGGTATAGGGGTTAGCTCGGCATTTTGTTCGCTGGTACTAGCTATTAATTGTACTTTGGTGATTTATTTTTAATTAATTAACTTTTCTTCTCACTTAATCGTGAGGCGATGCGCCCTGAAATACCAATGTAGCCAGTCTGAATTTTGATTCTAGAGATAAGAGCAAATTCGTCGACCTCTGTAACTGATTAGTAATAATATATTAACAAACAATGAAAAAAGAATTTTTCGCTAAATTGCTAGAGCTATAAAATCATATCAGGGAGTCCTGCATATTTAACTAAATTTCAAACTTAAAATTTTCCGTTTTGATTAGGAAGAAATGAAAAATTGATCGAATACAAATTTTTAATGCTTGGTCAGCAAAAGTCAATAATTGGTTAGGCATGCGCACGATCATTAAAACAATGTTTTTAACCTCAATTAATTTTCAAAGAATTTTACCCAATTCTAATGGAAAAACAGTCCAGATCAAATACACCAAACTTATGATATAAGGTAATTTCGTTGACTTCTTCTAAAGCTAATAATATAAAAACTACTGAATATATAGAGTTGTTAAAATGAGAACGTTTGTTCGGAATGATGGTACAAGGACAGCCTTTTAAGTTTTTATAAAAATAAGAAAAAAATATTTTGGATCAAACTATTTTATTGCTTTTCAAAATATTAGCCTGAAAGATTTTTATACTTTTACATGCATTCAAACCTCTCTATTCGTTTTTAACACTCTGAAATTGGTATCTCAAGAATATCATTTTTGAAGGTTTTTGTGATGATAAAAACGGCTGTCCATGAATTTTTTATTGGATATTCGGGAACACCAAGAGTCAATCAATCAGGTGAACACGAGCAATGACATTAATTCGAGCTTTTTCCCCTTCAAATAACACCTGCCAACAAATTTCAGAACAAGAAACCAAACTATACTTTTTCGGTTCTCGACACACGATTCTTTAGAGTTTTCGCGATATTCTAATGCAAAGATATTTTTATGGTTATGTAACCGGGCAATTTTTTTCACCAAACTATATATGATAGTTGAAAGTACTAGTCTTACCCTACAAAATCTACTTGCGTTTATATTGATATCTTTTTTCCATCTCTAAAATATCGTCACAACTGTCATAAAACTGTCATTTCCGAGATGGCAGATTCAATATAGCGGACAGACATTTTTACCAAATAATATACTTACGTTTATTACAGATATATTTTACTTTTAAATTAAAATAAATGCTTTTTGAATTGTACCATTTTATTATACTATTTTTTGAAATACATATGTTATGTAATTAATAATTTTGTGCTACATTTCTTATTTAAAAAAGAAAGTTTCTCTTGAGATAGATAGCCGGTTATAATCAAGGAAGTTAGAGGGGATATGGAAAGCTACAAAAATAGGCTAAATGCCAAAAGAATTATCCTCACATGCAAAAAATAAATGTCATAAATTGATATCAAGTAGCTACGTTGAATAAGGGCAGAAAAAAATTTGATAGTAAGTTTGTTGAATGAGGTTGGCAATATGTGAACCAGAAAACCAGAGCAGGATTTGCGGAAGTGGTGATCAGCGTTCTCGACGCTTAAAATTTTCTTGATTTTTTTATCGTGCCGTGCAATGACGTTAGTTAAATTTCGAAATTTATATTTCTGTATGTTATCAAGACATTTGTGCAGACTTCAAATATCATGTATGTAGTATAGTTCAATTATTTTTGCACAAATTTTAATAAATAAATTTAGAAAAACCTATATTTTCAACGAAAAAGCAAAAATACATTCCGAAAAGGCGATCGATCATCAGATTCGCGAAAACGACAAATATTCGTTTCACACGTTGCCAGATGTAAAATATTTTCGTGGTATAAACTATAAAAAAACTCAGTCAACAACATAGTTTAATTTTTGTAATGTTTTTTACAGTCTCGGGGAAAAATTAATCTTAACCACGTAAAATTTTTAGTTAGTTCAGGTTTAGCTTGATTTTTGTTAATTTATAAAACTGACGCTAATTTGAACTAACCTAAATTGACCTAGACTTGTACTTTCGTTATATGAAATATAAAATTTTTTTGTAATGTATATAAAAGTGTAAAATTAATCTTAACTATCCAAAATTTTTGGCCAGTTTTGTTTATTTCAGGTTTAGCTTAGTATTTATTAGTTTCAGAAACTGAAATTAACCTGAACTAATATAGATTGATTAATTTAAAATGTTATTGTCCAGCAGAGACCACGTAAAGGCAGGAAAGTCTGTGAAAGAAAAGAATATATATGAACTTCACACAAATCGCATTGGCAATCTGGCAACACCGCGAATTTTTCGGGTTTTAGGAACTAATCACATTATTTTTTATTAGCAGAAGCCATTTTGTTTTTATTTGATTTGATTTGTTCTTTGATAATTTTCCTGATTTTTCCTATAAAAATGTACAAATTTATGCATTTTTATATAATACATACACTTCTATCAGTGTGGAATTTGTGGTTGTAACAAAATTTTAACGATTTAATACAAGAAATTGAACCTAAAGTGAAAACTGTTTTTCACTGTTTTCCACAAAACTGAGGACAAATTATGGAAAACAGAGGTCAGAATCGTGTTCTACGACATCGAAATAGAGGGAAGTACCGAGATTTTTTCAAAAAAACGTCGTTTTCTTAGATTTCCCATAATGCAAATTTTTACCCAGGGAATTATGTTTAAATCTATTTTATGCCAGTATATTACACAAATCCAGTCCTGTCCCCTGACCTACTGCGCAAGTACAGTATAGTCCCTTGAAAGGGAGTACAGCTTTACTGCCCGACCGAATTTATTTCAGAGTATTCTCCGTCCTTTTACCCCCTCCAACTTCCTTAGTTATAATGAACTATCTGCTGAGGTCCCATGAAGTCCATTATAGGCTGGTTACACTTTATTTCTAATATTTTATTCACACAGCTTTAGTTAAGTAAAAGAGTACATATTTAGTCCATAAGCGTGGGTTAACAATATTTAATTAACTAAATAAATTATATTTAAAAAATATGAGGCAGTGTATTTTAAAACACCAGGGAAATATTTCCTGATATTACGGAAGGTATTTTATTTTTTCTTTGAGCTTTCCTTCGTTTTAAGTTAAAGTACAAATGAATTTGAAAGCAGTGTTTAGAAGTCTCAGCACTATCCGAGATTTCAAATACTTTTTACACCTACTTCCGGATGTTGCGAAAGATTAAAGGAAAAAACAAGTCCATGTTAAAATAATTGTCCCGTCTAGGAAATAAAATATTATGTTGAGAAAGTGGTTCGCATATCATAAAAAGTGCAAAACAGGTTTATTCGAAATATATTCTAAGTTTCTTGGATTTATTTTAAGACAAACCTGTAAAAAATGGAAATTTTATCCGAAAATGCCGCTTTTTAGTTTTATGACAACCATAAAACATATTAGACTGGTTTATGTATTTACCCGATTTTCTTTTGAGCTTTCATATTTCTTAACATGGGAAAGGCGAAAATGGTCTTCGATGTAAGATTTTTGAAATATTTACACGCTGTGTGTGTGAATCTATTTTTTGTTATTTTCTGCAGCAATACTGATTTACACCGTTGAACTCACTCATAAGATGAAAAATTCACATAGACCAGTAGTTTTCAACTGGTGGGCCATAACCCTCAATGGGAAGGGACTTGTCTGGGGGTCGCCAGTTAGCAATTTTAAAAAACAAAATTAAATTTAACATTTAAAAGTGAGTGATAAAATGTAAATAATTTATTTATGCTTGGCAACACGCGAGATATGCGACATTATCAGTGGACGGCCTTCGCACACACTTCTCATTATGTCTGGGGTCATCTAACTTGGGCAAGCTAGCCGTGTAGTTGGAAGCAATCGCGACAGCAGGTTTCTAGGTACACCCCAATAAATATTGATTACAAAGCTTCGTGCTAGGAATCTGCGATATTTTTAATTGAAATATCGATATGTGGTATTTATCCGTGTCATAAGCAATCGTATAAATACGTACTTTTTAAAAGCTACTAATGGTGTGTGTTTGTTCAAGTCACCTTTCAAGAGTAAGCACGTACGATGCCAAATCGGCTTTTAACGTAATCAAGTAACGGATCTTGTTTCTCTCTTGTACTCATCCAATGGTATTGTATATATTTTTTTTGTTATTATTTTCTGGGACTGACATTATTTTTATATTCACAACTTACACTAAATAAATTTCAAATTATATATTTTTAGTATAATGTTAAGTAATAAACAACGCCCTCTTTTCTTATATTTGTAACAAAGCATTTTTTCAATTGCGTTTGAATAAAGACCTTAATTTTTTCACTTTTTTGTGTATCTTATACTATATTCTCTCTGTTCTTTCGATACAGATTGGATCTACTTACGTACAAGTCCAAGAGACCTACTTATTTACTCTAAATATCAGCCAATCAAAATACTAATTTAAATTTCAAAACACGAACCTAATAACTAATCAATAACAGTATTAAAAGTATATATATATATATATATATATATATATATATATATATATATATATATATATGTTATATCGTAGATTTTCACGGATGGTAGAATGAATAGTTTGGTTATTCCGGGTTTCAATCCGTTCGTTCAAAAAATCGTTTTCACGACGTTTCGCCAAAATCTCATTTGGCATTTTCAAGTGCGGTTCGTCTCGTTACTCAGTTCTCAGCGAGTAACGAGACGAACCGCACTTGAAAATGCCAAATGAGATTTTGGCGAAACGTCGTGAAAACGATTTTTTGAACGAACGGATTGAAACCCGGAATAACCAAACTATTCATATACATATATATATATATATATATATATATATATATATATATATATATATATATATATATATATATATATATATATACAGTGCCTTCATTTCAAAACGAACCATCCTTAATAACTTTGTTAAATAGAAAAATTAAAAAAAAAGAAAAAACACGTCAATTTAGATATACAGGGGGAAGTTTAATTTTGCATTTGTTAAAAGTCTGTCAATCACCTCTTCACCTCCAGCTAACCTCACTTTGATATGTCAAATGGGAACCCCCACCTTGTGACACATCATTGTAAGCAGCATAAAATTGTCTATCCAACCGTATAAAAAAAAATTAAATCGGTTGACGTACAAGCGAATAGTGTGCAAAAATGTCTTGTAATAATGCATAATATATCGGCCTCGAACTTTAGTATCAAATTTTTCAAATGATTACCCTATAGTGTGATACATCATTTTAAAGGGCATACTATCTCCTATTTAGCCAATAAAAAAAAACAAAATCTGTTGATGTACAAGCGAATAGTAAGAAAAGATGTGTGGTAATAATAGACACCTTATCACATTAAACTTTATTATGTCAAATGGCTACTTCATAGAGTAAAATATTATTTTAAATTTAAAATAAATATTTTTTTAAAATAATAAACAGTTAAAATATTTGCGAGAAAAAAACTAAGCCTGTTTTAAAATTCATCGCAAAATTCATTGCAGTTTAATCAATCTAGTGTATTTATTTCAATGATATTTTTTGCGGTACCTGATAGGTACAAAAAATCACTGCAATAAATAAAATTTTTAAGATCTTTAAACACCAGTTGTTTATTATTGTTAAAATTGTCATTGTGACGCCTAGTTCAAACGTGAATATAAATGGTGTATACGCTAGCCGAAAGAATAGAAATAATTTTTCTCTATGGAGCTGAAGATCGGTGCGCTCGTAGAACCGCCAGAGCATTTAACGAGAGGCATCAAGACAAAAACGTGGGCCATAAATATGTACTCGAATTGGTACGAAAGTTTGAAGAAACGGGATCCGTTTGTAATAAAAAAATATATTGAGAAAAGGGTTGTAGATGAAGCATGCCAAATCGAGGTACTAGGACAGTTTGCAATAGATCCAACTTTATCCATCTGAAAGGTCGCAGATTTAACCAACATTTCTGCTGGCTCTGTGCATAAAGTTTTAAAACAAAATAAGTTTTTTCCCTACAAAATTCAAATTCTTCAAGAACTCGGAGAAGACGATTTTGATAGGAGAATTCAATTTTGCGAATTAATGTGCCAACGAATTGACGAGGACCCCCATTTACCTAAGAATATCTGCTTTAGTGATGAATCAACTTTTTTTCTAAATGGACTGGTTAACAGACATAACTGCAGATACTGGGATAATGAAAATCCGCACCTTTTCCGAGAAGGGCATACTCAATATCCCGAAAAAATTAACGTGTGGGCAGGAATTTATGGCAATGAAATCATCGGGCCATTTTTTTTGGAAGATAATTTAACTGGGCAAATTTATTTAAACCTTTTAGAAAACACAATATACCCTGCCATTGTGCAATCTTTAGAAAATCAAGTGGATGAAAATGCTGTTATGGTACTAAATGAAAATAATTTGCATTTCCAGCAAGATGGAGCTCCCCCGCACTACGCTTTGGCAATTCGAGAGTGGCTTGATGAACATTTTCCAGGGACGTGGATTGGCAGACGTGGTGCAATTGAATGGCCAGCACGGTCTCCAGACCTAACCCCTCTAGACTTTTTTCTTTGGGGGTATTTAAAAAGCAAGGTTTATAAAACCCCACCTGAAAATATTGACGATTTAAAAGATCGAATTGTTCGGGAATGTAGAGGAATTAGCAGAGAAACCCTTGCCAATGTTCGTGGGGAATTTCAAAATAGGCTTTTTTATTGTCTCGCTAATAACGGCGCACATTTTGAACATTTAATAAAATAATTTTCTTCAACTGAATAAAACTGAATAAACTGCTTATATTTAACACACATTTTTGCATCCTAATTGCCTATAACGTCTATTAACTTAATTTTTTTTGACATCGTTGGATAGCAGATCGTACGTCCTTTAAAATGATGTATCACACTATAGGGTAATCATTTGACATACCAAAGTTCGAGGCCGATATATTATGCATTATTACAAGACATTTTTGCACACTATTCGCTTGTACGTCAACCGATTTAATTTTGTTTTATACGGTTGGATAGACAATTTTATGCTGCTTACAATGATGTATCATAAGGTGGGGGTTCCCATTTGACATATCAAAGTGAGGTTAGCTGGAGGTGAGGAGGTGAATGACAGACTTTTAACAAATGCAAAATCAAACTTCCCCCTGTATATCTAAATTGACGTGTTTTTTCTTTTTTTTTAAATTTTTCTATTTAACAAAGTTATTCAGGATGGTTCGTTTTGAAATGAAGGCACTGTATACATATATATATATATATATATATATATATATATATATATATATATATATATATATATATAATATATTTGATATAAACTTAAAATCCTCCTAATCGTGCTCCTAAAATCATTTTTTGATAATAATTTGATTGCTTCTAGTAATTTGTTGTAAACTTTTACTGATCAGTAGCCTGGACCACTTTGACACCTCCTTAGTTTTCAGCGAACCATCACTGATTGTATTTTCGTCTCATGTCATGAATATGCACTGGAAAGAACTTGAAACCCGTCTAAAGTAAAGGGGAGTCTTTAATACACACTGACATGGGAAGGTTAGTATCCCGAGTGATAGAAATGCTTGCCTGCAATCCTCTCGGAAGCCAAGCCCAGCCACCATCCTAACAAGAATAGCATAAATCAGATGAAGGTGAAAGATTAAGGAATATACCATCCTAAGCACATTGACCAACATATAATACCTCAAATTTCAAAACATAAAGAGATTTTTATTGACTTTCCAACACACATGATCAATGTGTGCACCCCACTAAAGTTTGAAGTCGAAATATATTCCTAGACACTTGATTTTACTCACTTGCATCCCTCAGAGAGAACACCACTATAGTCTTCGCCTGACTCAAAAAAAGTTCTTGCATGTGCAGATACAGCATACCGCAAAGATTTCTCAGGACTGTCTGCCGTACAGGAGACTGTTGTATCATCAGCAAAAAGTATGTGCTTCTCGATTATCTTAATAGAAGAGAAATCATTAATATAGACTGGACATAATATAGGCTTCAATATGGAGCACTGTTTGATGCCTATGTTAAGCACACTCTCCGCCAACTTCGCTCGAACAACTCGAACAGCCTATATTCTTTCTGAAAGATATTACTTGATGAATGTAATGCTATTCATGTCAAAGTTGTATTCTTTTAGTTTCCACTTAAAGATGTCATGTTCGCACAGTCGAAAGCCTTGGACAAGTCACAAAGCAGCACTGCTTCAGACTGGAGCTTGTGGAATTACTCAACTTCACCATCGCAACAGTTTTACCAAATGCATCCCTACTATTTCTGTTCTTCATCCCATTTATGACATCTCTCTCCTGTATAAATGTTACCTCAGAAAAGAAAAATTGCGTCTTGTGTCCAGGGTCACAAAACTGGCACCACCAACAGAATCCTCATCTTAAAAATTATTCTCAATTAAGACATTCGCGATTGTTGAGAAATATTCATTAAAAACGTCCGGTGTGAAAGTGACGTGCTCTGATTTCCTCCTGACAACACCATGCTTATGACTTATAATTCACCAGTTGTAATGGATGGGATTTTTGAACAGTTTTATATATATTATCATTAGCTTTTATTTTTGTCCTATTTATTTTTAACTAATACTGCCTTTCAAACTTCTTACATGTATGGGAAATTTCTGGATGCCGATACTGAAGGCTCAAATCTTCCAGAAATCAGATGTTCACGCATAACCTTCAATTGCTCATCAAACCAACTCATACCTCCACACTGACTCAACTTAACTCTGTATTGCTTTTCTGGGAACGCCCAGGTTTATGCTTCCTCCAAAACATCAACAAACTTGTTAAACTTTTCATCAACTTTAACCTCATTCACATTCACAAAGTCCCAATCAATTGCAGACATAAAGTTTAAAAATATCATATGCAAATCTTCCAGATTTTTCGTCCACTAAGAAGTAAATAAATTAATCCCGATTGACAGCTCTAATTGTTACTAAGCTCACCCTCAAGAGTCCCCAAACACGTCAAGAATGTTGCTTGCTCGGAATGGCTCGTGCACCGCTTGAAGAAAGGTAAATGTATTTACCTCCTTACATCTATATTGTTATCGTTACAATTGATGTTAAAGTATCCTGTAAGAACCGTTCTTTTGCCACTACCGATCTTTTGCAGAATCCGAACAGCTGCCAAAATACATTTTTCGATATTAAAATCAATACATTTATCTAATACATTTAAATTAAACTGTACTAAACTAAAAATAAACTAAGAAAGCAATTAAAAATAGCCCCATATAATAAGCAGCCTCTTCAATCGATAATAATTATTTTCGAACAATTGACTTGTTGGAGGACGAGATTAGACAACAGACTTTGACAAGTTCACTGCCTAATCCAGTTTCGCATAACATGGACAACGTTTGTTTATAAATCAAATAGCACAAATAATGCAATACAATAAACACCCTCAGATTGGAATTTACCAAACTGTCTGAAAACTTTTAGGAATTAATAAGTCGACGAAATACTTTGTTTTGTTTCAGACTTTTTAAAATGAATTTACCCAAAAAGTTTAATGAATTTTTTCGGGGCAGCTCGAAAAGAAAATCAAAAATGATTTATTTACTGGCAGTCTCAAGTGAAGCTACTTTAAACTGAATGTTAAATAATGAACCTGGAGGATAAATAGCTTATTTAGGTTTTTGGCATTTCTTAAAATAAACTTGAAAAAAAAATTGTTTTTTTCGATAAATTAAATGCTTTACTTTTGTGTTAATAACATAATACTGTAAATGGTAAATATTCAATAAAAATTGCTTATTCATCTTTAAAATAATCGATCTAATGACAAAATTCGTGAGATAAATTATATAAAGTTTGTCGCCTATTGTAGAAAAATAATATGGCAATGTTTTCCCCCGATGCGATCTTTTACTTTTGTGGAAACTATAAACCGTATCGGAATGATTTAGGTGTTTTTTCCATTTTGTTTTTTGACCTTCTTCCTTCTTTAGTATTTGGAGTAGGAGCCAATAGATTTTAATATCATAGTTAATAAATTTTTCTGCTTTTTGTTATTACAGTCGTTTTTATTTTTACACCTGTTTCATCTGATTTCAAGCCATATAGCTTCGCACTTATACCAGGTATACAAAGATACCAAAAAATATGAAGCTCTGTGGGAACCCTTTCCATGTTATCGTGTCCTAGTTGACGTGGTCTGCTGTATTTTCTACAAACTTTTGGACGGTCCGCGCGGTTGTAAGAAGAACTGGTTTCTGAATCGGCTTATACAGGTGCACACTAAGGCGCAGTCTCTTGATATTCTGCAGGAGGTTCTTTGGTATCACTCCAGTTGTTGACAATATTATGGGAATTATTTGGCCGCTGTTCATTGCCCATTGTCTCCGAATTGGCACCTTCAGATCTCTGTATTTGGCGGTCTTCTCGTGGTATCTGGGACTCAGGTTGTTGTTGTTAGATACAGCAATTTCGATTAGGGTAGTTCGCCTAGAAATTTTATCTGCTAGTATAATGTCTTGTCTTAAAACTCGTTGTTCTGAAGAATTGGCTCCGGATTGTACTTGTAGTAAGGCACTTTTTCTACCGGCAGTAGATTTAACTTATCTGCTAACTCGTGGTGGAGTATCCTAGTGACTGAGTCATGTCTCTCCTTGTACTCCGTTACGGCAAATGCTTGGCATCCTCCGGTTATGTGCTGAATTGTCTCTGATATTTGACAGCTGTATCTATCTACATTGGTTTTCTATTGAGAGATCTCTGATGATTAACTTCCGATAGTTTTTCGTTGGAATAACCTGGTCTTGGATAGCCCTCCATTTCCGAAGACATCTGTTCTGAAATCAACCAATAGTTCGACGCAGAGTTGTTCTGATTGATCTTATTTGGATGCTGTCCATGAAGTGGCTTCCGTAGCCAGGCTTATAACTTCTCTTGGTCTATTTGGTGATGAGAAGCAATATCCTGTTTCCTTAGCTGTAGCGGCGTTGAATCGTCTGCGTCGCATATGTAAAATGGAAGAGTCCGCTAACCTGTGGAAATAAGAACGTAAGTTTATTATTTGTTGGTCGAGCTGCTTACAAATATCCACCAATCCTCTTTCTCCTTGATGTCTTGGAAGCATTATACGTTCAATAGCACTCCGACAGTGGTGTTTGCGTGCTTTTGTTAAGAGTGTTCTTATTTTTCTTTGCAGGTTTTGGATGCCCGTTCTGCTCCATTTTACAATTCCAATAGAGTAGCTAAGCGCAGAGCGTGCGTCCATGTTGAGCACCTTAAACAAATGTCTATTATTTAAGATAGTTCATAATACCCGCCTTACACTCCTGACAAATTCGGTGGTCAGTTCGGCCTTCATAATGCAATGGTCAATTCTTTTACCTATTTCATACTTAGGTATTTGTATGTTTGTTTCGTTTCAATTGCAGCTATAGTTTCACCGGTCTGCATCTCAAATGCTCCTGGTTGTATCTTTCCTTTAATGATGTTCAAAATACGGCACTTGTCAACTCCAAACTGCATTCCAATATCCCCGGTGAACTTTTTCGATATCCCTTAATTCTTACTTACTTCTATCCATTTAAGAAGTAATGTTTTTAATTTTTGTTGTTCTTGTACATAAACTATATAATATTTTTCAAAATCTATTTTTTTTTCTTTGGAGTAAGGATAATGGTATAGATCAAAAAAATAAATGTTAAAAAGTAATGAGACTTAAAAAGGAATGACATTGATACGACTTTGTATCGGTCATTGTTTCCACAAAGTATTCAGAAATTTAGGGCAAAATGTAACTTTTGTTCTACCCTTTATAACACCAAATCCAATAAAACTTTTGCACGCCCAATAATAATCAAAATGAAAATTTAATAGAGAAAACGAAGAAGTTAAATGATGTAAAATAGAATAACTATCAGTAGCATATTTTGAAGCATTAGCTTAAATTTGTTAATGATAATGTAAAAGAAAATACAATTTATCGTCGCATCACTCAAATATAAGATTCGTTTTTGTTAATTTTATTTTCTTTAAGAATAATTATTTTATTTGAGAGAGTAAAAATACTATTTTAAAGTACATAATTTTCACTGTGCAGTTTATCTGTAGGAACTAAACCTGCCTGAAGCTACGTTTTTATCTTATACATTTCAGAAGGCACCTAAAATTAGATCTTTAATTTAGAAGATCCTTTTTGGCTCTTGCAGTAATTATGTTAAGCGTTTCCATCAAAATTGCCCCGACAACAGAACCAGTTGACTCAGGCATTGTGGACTTCTCATTGAATAGAAATCAATTTAATTTACATTCAATTATATACCATTCGATTCTAATTAGAATAGTTTGAGATCTAAAATTATTGATATTGACATCACAAAAGACTGCTATGAATACCAATAAAAGAATAGGATTTGTCGGCAATGAACTATAAAGTGTTTCATCTACGCTAAATAACAAAAACTGTTTTCAATTAAAAAAAATTACCATAAAGACATGAATGACAGAAAGTTGCCGTTGACATACTCTCTTCTATGTTCTGATGCTTATTTAATTTTTGCCAAACACTTACCCCTTATTTGGGATAAACAGAAAAAAATAATATAATGGACTCTAATTTTTTGATCAGTGTAAATTGATAAAATAATCGTTAACTTGAGAAATAAAAATTAATTTATTCCTGTAAGATAGCTCCCCCCATTAAATTATAATTCTTATAATTTAATACTAGCCTATAAAAAATACTGGATGCCTCAATAGGTGCTTAGTAATACCCATATTTCGTCCAATCCATCGAAATAGACAAGGATGTATACTATCCCCTTATTCAACCCTCATGTACAAAAAGCCTTTCTCGACGCAGTTTCTGACTGATTTAAAAATAAATGGTCTGGTCCATTAATATTATAGGAAATGCCGATGATACAGCAATCCTACCAGGCAATGCTGATAATCTCCAACCTGTAAATGGAAGGAGTATTTTTCGAAGCAATTTCTGGTTGGTTTAGAAGTGTAGCCTATTAACAGCATAAGAAATGTCAATGATACAGCAATCCTAACAATGCTGACGATCTTTATTAACTTTATGTAGATAGAACCTTGCTCCAAGCAGTTTCAGACTGATTTAGAGTAAACGGTGTGGCCCAATAATAACATAAGAAATGTTGATGATACAGCGTTACAACAGACAATATTGATAATTTTCGTTATCCACATAGCGAAGTCGCAGTTAATATTTTCAACTTATGCTGATAAGCAAAATTTAGGGCAAAAAAGCTGAGGTCATAGAAAATTATCATGGTAAAGTAACATCCGACATTGGCTTGGATTGCTTGACATTGGATCAGTTGATAAAATTAATTTGAGAAATAAAAATTAATTTGTTTCAGTAAAATAGACCCCTCATTAATTTATAAAAATTTTATAATTTAATACTACGAATATCAGCAATAAAAAATATGCTGGACTGGGTTATTCCGTGCTTCAATACGTGCTTAGTAATATCCATATTTCATTTGATCCATCGAAATAGGCAAGGAAGTGTACTATCCCATTATTCAATCTTCATGTAGAAAGAGCCTTCCTCGGCGAAGTTTCTGACTGATTTAAAAATAAATTGCCTGGTCCTTTAACATTATAGGAAATGCCGATGATACAGCAATCCTAACAGACAATGCTCACAATCTCCAACCTTTATGTGGAAGGAGCATTTTTCGAAGCAATTTCAGGTTGATTTAAAAATAAACAATGTAGCCTATTAACAGTATGCCGATGATACAGGGGTCCTAGCAGTGCTGACGATCTATAACCGTTATGTGGAAAGATCCTTGCTCCAAGCAGATTTTAACTGATTTGTGATCCATTAACAACATATGAAATGCTGATGCTACAGGGTTGTAACAGACAATATTGATAATCTTCGTTATCAACATAGCGAGTTCGCCGTTAAAATGTTCAACAACTTATGTTCATAGGCAAAATTTAGGGCAAAAATAGACGAGGTCGTAGAACATTGTCATGATAAAGTAACATCCAACATTGACTTGGATTGCTTGACATTGGATCAGTTGATAAATAATTTATTTACTTTATTTATTTATTTATTTACACTGCTCTACAGGACCAGAGTCCTTATTATTAGGCAGAAAAAAGAACAGAATTACATAAATTTAAAGTTATATACATAATACAGACACTACAATAAGTATAACCTACTTAACTATAAATCAATCACAGATAATTCTAAATAAATGATTTGACAACAGAATAATTGTATAAAAGGCAGAATCGGGTTTATTTTCCTGAACTCAAAGCTCTTGGAGTGGGGCTATCACAAGAAAAACAAGTTCTTAACGGGGGGAGTGCCAGCAGCATACACATTCCTAATATAACAGGCAGAATCGGTTCTATTTTCCTGAACTCAAAGCTCTTGGGAAGGGGAGTGACGATCGCAAGTATACACATTCCTATACTCTATTCAAGAACTAGAGAGAGTAATAAAACTATTACCGAAACCTCCAACGTACCTGCTCCAGTGTCGCAGATCGGGATTTACCTGAAATTAAAAGAACTGAGCTCTGGAAATTTCTCAGAGAACTTAATTTTGGCTGGAAAAAACCAGATAGGAAATCGGTTCTTCTAGATTGTCCGGAAAATGTCCGTTGGAGAAGAATATATCTCTCTCAAGTAAAAGGTAGAGTTGCTAGAAATATCACTTACAAAATTAGTAATTTAACTGAACTTTTGAAAGATGTTTTTGAATAAAATTACTGCAGAAAATTGGGAAATAATATAATAAAAGAATAAAAGAAAATGTGGAAACTCGATCTCATAATCGATGAGATAGAGGAACCAGCTTCACTGACTTTGATTACGAATTAGATACATAATATTTACCAGCGTAAACACAATTTATTTATTATTTAAATTTTTAAATATAAAAATTAATTACATTTGAATCCCTTTTTAGTCTTAAATTGTAATTCTACAGATGATTTAAGAAATAAATAAACTGAAACGTCAAATGTCCTAAAAATATTTTTAATTAATAATAAAATGACCGATAGCCCCAAAAAATTTTAATATCATATGAACGAATTTATTTCTCTTTATATGTTTATCTTCTTGTATTTTTGACAATGGATATTTTGTAAGTATTTAAATTATAACTTAGAATTTTTTGAGAGAAAAAGGCTACGTTTTAGTCTGAATGTGCCAAAAACGGTTTCTATGCCAAAATTAAAAATAATAAAAATACAGTTGTGATTTGTGTTCAATGTCTCAAAATTATCTATATTTTCTAATGTATGTGAATTATTAAGAAATCATAAGAAATACAATAATATTATAAAAACTTTTTATGTTAAGTTTATTACCGAAATAATATTCTAAGCCATAAATACTCAGTGATATAATAAACCTCCTTCTGACACCTATGACAAGGATTAAAATCCTTTTTAACGTTTCACACATCCAAATATCTATTGTTATCCAACCCAAATAGTCCATTATAATAGACCGGTATTTTTAATTAAAAAATTTCTAAATCATTTCTATGAAAAATATATGTGTCTAACAGATTTTGCCAAAGACATGGGACTAAATAACACGGGTAGTTTGCGAAGAAAAAATAGAATAAAAAATGATTTATTACTCTCTCTAGTTCTTGAATAAACTATAATATGAGAAGCAAAATACGGTCTGTTTTCCTGAACTCAGAGCTCTTGAGGGGGGGGATCTCCCCCACCGTCCCCTACCTTGGATCCGCGCCTGATCCCATTATTCAACCCTTATGTAGAAAGAGTCTTTCTCGACGCAGTTTTTAACTGTTTTAAAAATAAATGATCTGGTTCGTCAACATTATAGGAAATGCCGATGATACAACAATTCTAGCAGACAATGCTGACAACCTCCTACCTTTATGGGGAAGAAGCCTTTTTCGTAGCAATTTCTGGTTGGTTTAAAAGTTAATAGTGCGACATATTAGCAAAATAAGAAATGCCGATGATACAGTGATCCAAACAGTGCTGATGATCTTTAACCTTTATGTAGAAAAAACCTTGCTCCAAGCAGTTTCAGACTGATTTAAGAGTAAACGGTGTGGCCCATTAACAACATAAGAAATGTTGATGATACAGTCAATATTAACAATCTTCGAAAAAGCCTTTCTCGTGGCAGTTTACTTATATTGATAGGCAAAATTTGGGATAAAAGTAGATGAGGTAGTTGAAAATTGTCATGGTTACGTAACATTCGATATTGGTTTAGATTGCTTAACGTGGAACCACTCCACAACACGTAAAATGAGAGACAAATATAGGGATAAGTATATTTCGATTCTGCACAATAAGAAAAAGATCAAAATATTTTTAGTATTTGTTGTATGGTTTGACATCTATTAGTGATTTTTTTCATTATTATTTCTACAGTAGATACAGGGATTTAAATCAGGCCACTGAGGTGACCAAATGACAGCTTTTCTCCATCCAATCCACTTTTTTCCGAAAGTCTTACTCAGAAAATGTAGGTTCTTTTGGGCATTTAACCTTCTCATTATGAAGAGAACCAATTACATGATTTCAAACAGTACCAATAACCTAAAGAGTCATTTAAAATTGACGTCGTAAGTTTTGTGAATTGTCGTGCGTCCAGATATGTTCATTTTAAAAATAAAATATCCCATTTTTTTGTATTTGTAGCCTCATCGATCACTAGCTATATTAAACTCTGTCAGGAAAATCAGCTTCTTAAAATGTTCTTTGTATATAATATAAGTATAATAGATTCTCATTTAGCATCTTTCATACACTGAAATGATCGACATTTTCAAGTTCGTTTACCAAATATCTTGGACTTATTCCTTCATCTGCAATATCCAGAACATTTTCCCTCATTTGTATCGTCCTGGCAGTATACATCATGACAATCTGTCGATTTTTTAATTTCCCTCGCACGCCTATAAAGTGCAGGACAAAGTATGTGAAAATTAGGAAAAGCATGTTCATAGAAACGATTTGTCTCTAATAAATTTTCTATTCGCACCTCTACACATAAAACGCAAGTCTGCCAATTCTGCAAAAAGTAATTAACCTAATTGCTAAAATACTCTTTCTAATAACTTTTAACAAAAGCATACAAGACACTGCAACTTAGAAACTAAAACAGGAATTGTCATCGCGTACTAAAAATAATGAAAATCAGAGCCTTCTTTGTATTTTTATGGAACATCAGTTGGCATAAGAAAAAATACCGTTTCTTCGAAAATTGAGTTTTTAAAATTTCAAGTTAACTTTTAATTATGCCAAATGTTTATTGGCCAACATATACGAAATAATATAAGTATTACGCAACTTTTATAAACTAATAGCCGTTTTTTATTTAAAAAGTACACCGTTGTTTACTGAATTAATATTATTTCATTATTTTAACGCCAGTCGAAATCATCTTTATTGTGAAAGGGCATATGCATTTGTTACAGTTTTGTTATTGTATGAACAAAACTATAAATAATTTTACCAAAATACCAACAATCAAGTTAATAATCACCATAAATTAATCCCTTATTTCCATCAAGTAGTCTCTTTAACAAATACATATAAAATAAAAGCTAAAAGTTTTTGTCATTGTCACATCAAAAACCGGTTTTGTAAAAAAAAATCAAGTGTGCCTAGAAATGTATCAAACACTCCACTTTTACCACTCTCATCAAGGGTGTAGTTAGTTAATCTTTTGTTCTTTTTCTTGGCGCTCTTGAGATTTCTAAAAGCGTCAGGTAGAAAAATTCTAGGGCAAATCTTGGTTGAGAAAACTGGCATAAGCTCAGAAAGCAATATTTTGGCTGATTTCTCTAATTATACAGCAACACGTTTATCTCAGTAAACAGGTAAAACCATATTTAGTGTTTTAGGGCAACATTTGTCAGATTTTGGGGGATGAAAGTTAAAACTGTATTCATTTACCCTTATGTAAAGTGTAGTGAAAGTTATTATCTCTAGGAGGTCAACACCATATTTGTGACTTTTGGTATTTGTTACACCCGTAAAGACAAACAGGTACATGCCACAATTAGATTTTATTAAACCGGGATCTTCCTTTTCTATTTAACAACAGGAATTCCATGCCGGAACCTGGCATAAAACACTCCATTGCTCCCAAAGAAGTTACAGGTTAGTGCTTGCTGAAAAGACTTAGACTCCGTGATAGAACCATAACTTCAGGTATTACAACTATATATAATAAACTGTGGTATTACCTAATTTATCGTATGCTTTCATTTTCCCCCTGTGATTGGGAACTAATAAGACTTTCTGCGTGCGATCACAGGACACTTTATATTTAATTTAAAACATTATTTCACCCATTAGAAGTCCAGTACTTTTAATTTAGTTCCTAAATCAGCGTACTAGATAATTTTTTAGTGTAAAATATAACTGTACATAAAAAATAAGGTTATTCAACGCAAATTATCCGACAGTCTAAAGCTGGACCTACATCTAAACCGACTTGGTGTATGGCGCAGATAACGTCATACTTGCAGTAGCGTTGTTTATTATTTCTTTGTTTTTTTTTGTTCTAATCCATTTAGCAAATAGTCACATATTTCTTTAGTTTAAGTTGCGATTCACATAGATTGTAAAACAGAATCTTTTTTCTATTGATAAATATAGATTTTAACTGTTTTTGTAATCGATGTGTATTATTTTTGGATCTAGTTGTTTCCTGTTTTCGTTAACATCATCGATTTTTCTTACCGACGGGCATAAAACAGGTGGCGCTTTGAATTTATATAACCCCCTCCAATCTCCGGCATGCTAGCCTAGGCACTGCCCTAAAAGAAGGAGCAATCAACAGCAAAAAAATAACCACCTGTACAGAAGCATTCATTTTCAACATTTAATAAGACTTCATTTTCATTTTAATTTTCTTTCTCTCTCGTGGTGTAGTACATTTGAAGGATGTTCTCATCTATTGCGTTCTAGCTAGCTATTTTGTTTTTAAAACTCTTTTTGATATCATCGACCTTTCTCTCTTAGCTCTTTGTTCCTTTGATATGCCATTATACAAAAGGATGTACCAGCCAACGATTTCCAGTTCTACACCTTCTTTGTCTCGGTCCGGGTTACTATGCTGAAATCGAGCTTTTTTACTTCTTTAGCTATCAGTTCCAGTTTTGCTCTTACTCGTTGCGCGTTCCTGTCATCATTGTCCCCCTTCGTAGCCGTTTCCATCTTCTATCAGTTCCATTCAATATTCCGAAGCTTGATCTGGGATTTTTAAGAATAATTATTTTCCAGATATTGAAGAACTAGCTCAATGATTCAATACCTATCCTGCAAAGCCAGACAAATTATCTAAAGATATTCTTCTTTTAGATCATATTTCGCCTATTCCCTGAGCATGGGGCACTTACAGGCTGCTATCATCCGGGCAAGATGTACCCGAGTTTTTTAACTTAACTTAAAATATTGACTAGAAAATCTAAATAATAAAATAATAAATATTTACTGTTCATTGCCTATTTGTTGAACAACTTTCATCGTTTACATATACAAATTTTATTACATTCACTATTGTTTAATATAGTTGCAATTTCGGCAACGAGAATTTCGATGACGCGAGTTATGTCTATATAATAGAAAACCACAATAAAAGTTATAGTAAAACAAATAATATCATAATTCAAAGCTACCAGTTACCATTACAAAAAGAAAGTTACTAGCGAAAAAGGAAAATTCATTTAGCTCCTGGCCGTTCAAACTTGGGAAGTGGGGGAATCTTGTCATTCTTCTTCTTTCATCAGCCCTTTGCCCGCAACTTCTAGAAGTAAGTCTCCTCTCGTCTTTTCCACTTCATTCTGTCTTTAGCTGTCTGGTACCAATGTTTGCCGACTTCTTGTTGTATGTCGTCGATCCATCTATTCGGCGCTCATCCCATACTTCTCTTGTGTCGCGTCGATCTCCATTACAATATGCGTTTCGTCCATATCTCATTCACTTCCTGTCTAGCAACGTGTCCTACTCAAGTCCATTTTAAAGTTACCACATGTTTTATTACATCCTCTACCTTGGTTCGTAGACGTATTTCTTTCCTGATTTCGTATGTGATTCCTGAAAGTTACTACCAGCATATTTCTTCTTTCTATTGCTCGTTGGGTAGTTCGAAGCTTATTAGCTGTCTTCACTATTAGTGTTGCTGTTTCTAGGCTATACGTCATTACAGGGAGAATCTATGTATTAAAAACTTTGGTCTTAAGTTTGATCAGTATATCGGGACTTTTTAGAACGTAGATCAATCCGGGAATAATTAATTAAATATCTAATAAATTGTTAGTACATCTCCAATAATATTTTTGCCTTTCTTTGTAATAGCATCTAAGAGGAGGTAAATATACCAATTAAAGTGAACTAACTAATGGTCAATTACAATCGTTCTAGTCATTACTTAGCGTACTTTATTTAAAAAATCAATCTGATTCACGGCGTAGAGCACTTTGTCTTTTATTACCTAACACTACCATCAATATCTGTGAGGTAGTTGGTAAAAAAGGACTAACTAACTAACACACAATTATTGATTAATAGGCAAAGATGCCAGGGTAGCCGTTTATATTTAGGGAATTAACAACACTGGGGTTGCTAGGTGCCGTCTGACACATACGTATTCACAACGTTTAAACATATGGATGTTTTTATTAACTAACATAACATCAATATTAAATGCAGTTTGATCTATCATATTTATCAGGTGGATTACAAAAAAAAAGGGACGCTATTTAAACTTAGAAAACAAAGGGTGTTTTTTATAGAGGTATAGAAATTTTAAATGGAATAAAACAAAGATGAATTTGTTAAATTGACATGAAATTTACTTTATTCGAAAGATAACTTTCTGACATTATAATTTAAATATGACTTCTGGCATATGATCGCCACGGCTGGCTCGGACGAAGTCTAATCTGGAGGTCCAATTTTCAATGACTTTTTCCAAAATTTTGTGGCCGTATATCGGGCTTATCGGCGTAGACTAGCGACTTCACATATCCCCACAGAAAATAGTCTAGCGGCGTTAAGTCGCACGATCTTGGAGGCCAATTCACGGGTCCAAAACGTGAAACTATGCGGTTACCAAACGTTTCCTTCAATAAATCAATTCTGGCACGAGCTGTGTGACATGTTGCGCCGTCTTGTTGAAACCACAGCTCCTGCACATCATGGTTGTTCAATTGATGAACGAAAAAGTCAGTAATCATGGCTCTATAGCGGTCACCATTGACTGTAACATTCTGACCAGCATCGTTTTTAAAGAAGTACGGACCAATGATTCCACCAGCCCATAAAGCACACCAAACAGTCAGTTTTTCTGGATGTAACGGTGTCTCAACATACACTTGAGGATTATCATCACTCCAAATACGGCAGTTTTGTTTATTGACGTATCCATTCAAACAAAAGTGAGCTTCCTCGCTAAACAAAATTCGCTTATGAAAATCGGGATCAACGGCAATCTTGTTTTGGGCCCATTCACCGAATCTACGCCTTGCTAGGTGATCGTGTGGCTTCAATTCTTGCACGAGTTGGATTTTGTAAGCACGCAAACCAAGATCTTTCCGCAAAATCTTCCATAAAGTGAATGGACACATATTCAATTCCTGTGCATGATGGCGGATAGACTGATTCGGGTGTTCCTCTACGCTACGCTCTACAACAGCAATGACTTCTTTTGTACGTACTGTACGACATCTCTGTGGATGCGTATTATCATTTAGATTAAACGTGGTGCGAAAACGTTCCATAGTTAATCGAATTAATTGCTCTGATGGAGGATTATGTTGACCGTAAAATGGACGTAGTGCGCGATACGTATTTCGAACAGAATCATGATTTTCAAAATAAATTTGCACAATTTGGAAGCGTTGTTCAGGCGTCAGTCTATTCATGTTGAAATGCCAAACCAAACTATACATAAATCACTTGACAGCTGACAAAATGGACGCCATTTAAAAAAGTGTTGCCCAACTTAAAGTTTTATACCTCTATAAAAAACACTCTTTACATACATAGATATTATATGTTATTTTATACACTTACAAAACGAATGTACATTTATCTGGAATTACTTCTTTTTGAACTATCCTTATATTCATTCTAACAAATTACACAAATTCTTTTAACTTCGGACAATAGCATTATAAATTAATTAAATTCAAGCTGAAATCAAATACCAAATTCGATTTGTCAAAAGTGACAGCAGAGCAAACATATCCAGCGTCGTTTGAAAACCAATATCAACCGGTTTTTTCTGTCCATGGTAGTCTTTGTTAGTTTGGCAAATTCTGAATTTATTTATATGATTTATGTCACTTTGTGTTAGAGGTTTCTTTACATTAAAATGTGTAGTTGTTTATTTAAATGCAGTGTTTAGGATATATTTGCATCTCTTGCAGGTTTCAAGCTATCACACTCCTGTACAAACTTCATATGAATGTCTCAATATTTTGTAAACTTATCAAAGAAATACGTTAATAGAGATGTTAACTGTATTCAATTCAAATAAATTTTGTCGAGAAGCGGTAGTCTTCATAATAGAAATCATAAAAAACACAATATTTTTCTTTATTTTTAAGGCTATATTCTATAATCAAAGTGTAATTAAATCATTTTCAAGTCACGTGACAACCAACATCAATCAAAGTACATGACGTTTCTTGTTCCCAAACATCATTGCTGTCGAAGGCTACGTTGTTTGATTTACATTATTTTATAGTGATTTCCGTGTAATTTCTTCGAAAGCAGCTTACTACTCCCTTTGAAAAAAATTCTAGGAAGTTTTCCTGTTTTACATTATTTTATAGTGATTTCCGTGTAATTTCTTCGAAAGCAGCTTACTACTCCCTTTGAAAAAAATTCTAGGAAGTTTTCCTGTGATGGAAAGTGGATTTATTAAGACAAATAGTTCGAGTTTGCCAAGAATTGATTGTTTTACGATGTCCCCAGAAAATATTTCTCAGCCCCTTTTATCGCGAGCTTGTCTACTATTTCATTCACCTCTACTCTGGTATGTTGCGGTACCCTTAGTAGGGTGACTTTATTATTCTTTTATTTATCCATAGTCACAGCCTATTTTAAAACATAATATGCAATATGTTATATTTATTGAACTTAAAAAGTGTTCTTAACAGTGACCTTTTTAATATAGATCACTTGGAATATTATATATATATATATATATATATATATATATATATATATATATATATATATATATATATATATATAAACAGAAAAAATAAAATCTTTGGCATAGCGAACCTGAAATGTGTCAATCTGTACTATTCTCATGTTAAAAAGTGCGGAGCATTCCAAAGTATGGAAAGACTCCGGGTCCGACAGATGGCGACAGCGCTGTTTCGTCCTAATGTGGGACTCGTCAGGCCACCGCAGTCGGTACAAACCATCATCTCGCCTCTGTGTCCTATAAAACTGAATTTATGATTTAAAACAACAAATAGGACGACAAAGGCGACATCTCGAAGGTTCACTCGATAACACAAGAACTACACAGATTGACAAAACTTGTAAAAACCGCCATGTGGTGGCGCGACGGTGAATAAAAATAGAAATCTGTAAAATCGAATACACAAAACGCGCTGCCCAAAAGATAGGGGCAGCGCGTTTATATTACACGGACAAGAACTTTATATATATATATATATATATATATATATATATATATATATATATATATATATATATATACTATAGGTTAAGAAACTGTGATTAAGAAAATGAACTAAATTATTTTCCATTATATCAATATAGCTTCGTTACCAGACGATTCCTATTTTAAAAAGTTTACATATTTAATAAAAACTGTTTTTAGCCTATTTGTTGCCAACTTATATTGACAAGATAATATATTCTAAAAGAAAATGCAAAATGCAAAAAATAATTACGTAAAAAATACAGGGTGTTCCATTGGAAAAATTTTAACTTGCTATTATATCTCCGTAATTAAAAATAAAATTAAAAATTTTATTACACCACTGAATTCGACAGAAAAAAAATGGCTTAAGAATGCCTTATTAGTTTTTTCGTAGCTGCCTTGATAAAGAAAATATAGGACATTTTAGAAAATTGTAAAATTCGAAAATCCCCCTGTAAATTAAAAATCGATCACGATAGGCCTAATTTGTTTTCACCATCATAATTTTATCAAAAAAGAGCTCGGGACTACAAAATGATCCACCCTGTTCGAACCGTATTATGGTAACATTAATCGTAAATTATAATTTTGTTTAAAAATTGTTGAAATAAATTTTAAGAATACCATTATAAATGTACTTTTAATAGTAACAGTTACATGATTGTTATGAAAACAAATATTATTTTTAGCACAACTTTGTTAATATTCAAATTTTTTAATACTAACAAATATATAGATTTCTAAGAAACCAGTTTTGTCATATTAATTCCCACGGAAATTAATTCACTGTTAGCTAAAACAGTAAGAATTCCTGTTTTAGGTAAAAAGTGACAAACTCCTGCTTCTACAAAAAAAAACGTATTTTCTTCATAACTCAATTTTTAAGAAATATTTTCTTTCTTCAAATTAATTACTGTTTTCATTTATTTATTAAATTTTTAGGAAACGTAAAAAATATGGCATTTTACTTTTATAAAAAATGATTTTGACATTTATCTATACTTAAAAAAAAGCATTGTCTGGACTGACTGAATGATAAAACAACGCATAGTCCAAACTATTAAAGATAAAATAATAAAATTTTGAGAAAAGGTCGGCAACACCAAATAGGTAGCAACGAAGAAAAAAATTTTCAAAATTCACATTCCAAAAGGATGAAAAGGAGTAAATTGTCATTTGATAAATTTATCAATATCTCTTAATCAAATTGATATGGACATGATTTTGATTTCGTAAGATAGCTCATAACAGTAACTAAAAACCAATTTCTTGATTTTTCGATATTCGCATTTTGAATGGGGAAAAAGGAGTAAGACGTTGATTTTATGATGGCTCATTAAAATGTAATTTTCTCTGCAAACAATTAAGATATGAACATCATTTTTGGTTTAATATATTTTGCATATCACTATCTAAAAAGTAATTACTGCTTTTTGAAAAACGCAATGTCTGCACAATTTTATTATTCTTCTAATTGCATTTAAAAGAATCATAGATCTGTTATGAAGAGTTTGAAAGACCAAACCAATTACCTCACGTAGTTCTGCTATAGATTCAAGTCGTGTCTTATACACTTGATTTTGTAGATAACCCCACAAAAAAAGTTCCAAGACGGAAAGAGTGGAAGATCCTGGGGCCCATTGGTACCTATTCATCTTTAAGTAAAGTTGTTGTATATTGAGGTTTTCATAACGTTGATGACCTAGCAAATCAAAAGTGATGTTTGCAAGTGACGTCACTTTTATAACACTTAACTTCTTTATAGCCATTCGCTATATCACTAGAAAACATCATATTATAGTGTTAGACCACATGCCAAAAATCATTAAATTCAGTCAACATCTTTTCAAGAAATTTTGGAACAATCGATAAATTTCCTAAAACTGACGTCTTTTACCTCCTAAACGAAGCAGTATTGGATAAAACTAAGTTGGCTTAAATCGACCTCAACAGTCTGTGATCAAACGTTGTACACGTATTTGCCGGAAACTCTGTATAAATAACAGGCCATTTTTAAATTAATTTTTTTTAATATACCTTCGAAAAATATAAAAGTTAGTCGTGAAAGGCAACATTTCTTCTTTATTTATTGCTTTAATAACGGCGTTAAACCTATTTCCATAAAATTCAAGTACCAACTTTCACAATTAAATTTCAACCAGTTGTTTCCTAACCAGCCTTCAATTTTATTTGTAAAATATCTGGTATCGAAACCTCATAGTTAACTTGAAAGTGTTGATTACTCAACCACTGAATGTTGGTAACCATAGAGAAACGGGGCCTTATAGTTTAATTTTCACTGCCACTAGAATTCCAAATATTTTAATAGTTGTTTTTGTTTATTTTTTTCCAGACAAGACTTAGCAGGAGGTATAGGATAAAATCAGGAGTACCAACATTGGTTCTATTAGACAAAGATGGATCTACAGTCAGCGTATCGGCGCAGGAAAGACTGGTTGAAGATCCAAATGGTACAAATTTTCCTTGGAGACCAAGGCCAGTAGACGAGGTAGGTTTGATTGAAATGCAAAGAAATTTTTCAAAGTTTATATATCTACGGGCAAAGCAATTTGCAATTTCGGAATTGCCAGTATTAAATAGTTCATATAAATATACAAATAGTTCCAATAAAACGTGTTGACAAAATATAACTAGTTAAAAAAAGTTAAAGTAAAAAAGCCTTGCGTTCTTAGAGACATTTGTTTTCAGTCTGAATCGCGATAATTTTAATATAGAGTGCAGTTGAAACTGTTATTTATAATTGACTCAATCCGCCGGGAAATGCTGCTATCTTTTCCGCATAATCCATTGAGAAAATTTTCTATATTCTACGTATTTCTACACTTACTTGCTCTAAAGTGTATATCATTTTTTTGCGAAGATGAACTTTCATTAAACTCCATATATTTTTAACAGGATTTACTTCAAGTAATTACTAAAATTGGCGCTGTTTAGAAACTACAATTATTTATGCACTGCATAGCTTCTATTCGTCAGAATCAAAATTATATCAAATCAAATCACATCAGAAAATGCTTTGTTGTATACAGAGCTCAAATATTCTCATTTACAAAGCTGAAGAAAAAAAACAATATTAAACTATACTTAGTCAACCCTTGTAACGAAATTGTGAACAGAAAAATTAACAGCAATGCATAAACTGGTCAAAAATTTAATAAAACAAGAGCATGTTAAAAAAAAAGAGCATATTAAATAAAATAAGAGCATGAAAAATTCAATTTTGGACAGCAACAATAATTAAAAAACAATTAGCATTAAAACGGTATTTTTTTTCTTTTTCTGTTCCTTTTTTTTAAATACAAAAAAAAACTTCTGAAACAAAATAAAATTTTGAAAATAAATATTTATCACAATCACAAAACATCCTCGTAAAACTCGTTTATACTATAAAATGCCCTGTTATATTGTTGCATTCCAGAGGCAAGTGATTATATTTTTTTACCCCTCATATATAATTGAATACTTTTGTACGGGTACTCTTAGGAACGAACAAATTTTAATTAACACTATTATACTCCGTCACATAAGCATTAAGTTCAGAATCATTTGATTCTTTATATTTTTTACAGACCAACTCCACTGTCATATGGATAAAAATACAAGTTAATTTGCGAATTCTCTCTCTGATAAACAGCGGTCTACAATGATCCCTGGAACCAGCACCACGTATATATCTCATAGCTCGCTTCTTTACGGCAAAAACAGACTGTATAAGATACAGACTAGAAAAGCCCCAAAATCGAATCCCATATCTCAAATAAAACTCCACCACGGCAAAGTATACCCCTCTTGCCGTTTTTATTTCGAGCTCATTGCGGATTAATCTGATGATATAGCAAACAGAAACCAATTTTTCTCCCTACTTTTTATAATTTCACCATTCAGTGGAAGATTTGTAGTGACCCCCCCCCCCCAATTCTCATCAGACTGGATTTGCTCATGTCAATAGTAACATACATATTGCGTCTCCCAAAGTAGCCTCAGTTGTTCCTAGCCACAGTATTGTGGTATCATCAGCACATAATGTAAAGGACCCGTTAATGTCGAAGAAAGCCAGATCATTGATGTAAATAAAAAACAACAATGGATCAAGCACTGATCCATGGGGAACCCCATAACCAATGGTTCGCACATATGAAATACTGTACCGTCTAAAAACCATTTGCCTTCTATTTTCCAGATAGGACTTAATAGGAAGTAACGCGCGATCTGACTCTCGAGGATAAATACATAATACTACCAAGTTGTCACCTGAACGATCATAAAAATTAAAAATTAGAATGTTTCAACTTTCATTTGGTTGAATAGGTTTAAATACTCCTCGGGACTTACCACCTTTTTCGGTCATCCCGCTCCACCCGCCAACACATCACGTGGACGACCATACTTATTTCGTAACACAAGTTAACTGCAATAAAATTAAACATAAACCTAATCATTAACCACATGGATCATAGGGCAGTCTCAGAGAGGAATAGAGTTACTTTCTCAGGCCATTAGCACAAAGCTAAAGGCTGACAACCACGCGTTCCTATATCCATTATTAGTTAACTCTGCCTAGAAAAGTAATATTTTTACCAAATCCATAGACATTTTGGTGTCGCCGCCACACGAATTAAGAGAACGCTGCACGGTAGTAATAGTCCTTTTTCTCTTTTCCAGAGATTACAAAAATGACTTCAGTGTTTTGGGTCCCTGTCTTGTTGTAGTATCCATGAATCCATCAGGATCAAACCAGCTTTCAGCAAACTCCAAGTTCTCAATAAAAAACTGTAATAATTCAAATTTCATAGAGACAGAAGCATTCCAAGATAGGCAATTTATCAAAGTGTTTAACTGTTCGCTGACTAATTCTATGTGGTGCAGCAGACCAAACAATTAAATTGACCAATTCCAGACAAAACTTTTTGGATGTGCTTTTCAGCCAGTAAAGGTTTTCGCTTCGTTGTTCTATAATTAATGCTATTTTCATCAAGTCGCCATCGGATAGTATTTCAGCCAACACGTATTCCCTTGCGAGCCAAAATACTTTTTCTTTTTCATAGATTAATATGTGTAGTTTTTTTTAAACATTTTAATAATTACAAATCACACCTGTTAAACCACAACTTGGAAGATCATTGACATTTTTTTCTCGATCATACCTTTTCGCTCATTTCTGTGCAACAGGTCGAGACTTTTTGTATATTTTACAGCTGCAGTCGTCGCCATATGAAAAAACTGCTTCTAATATTTTATGAAATTTCGCACTTATGAATACATCTGATAAACTTCACTGACTATCAATGCACAATGTAGACTAATTGAGAGCTTCCAGAGTTGGACTTGCCAAGTAAACAGTTCTTAGCAAGTATAGAATTCAAATAAGTATGCAGCAGGTTTTTATGGAACTAATGGTAAAATTATTTTCTAGCAATAGTCATAACCAAAAATATTCGTGTTATTTTAATGTTTCTTTTATGCTCTTGTAGGTTTTGAAAGATGTTGTGTTACAACCTGGTGGCAACTACTACCAAGACCATCCAAACTGTATACAAGGTGATATAAGATACAGTGACCTTCCTGATGGAGTTAGAGGATTTTATTTTTCCGCACACTGGGTAAGACGCTTTGTTCATATTAATCGCGATAGACCTAGATTTATATAGTTTTAATTTACTTATTACCTGTTTCTGTCAAAAAAGGTATTAAGTGACATATTATTCGGGAAAGTTCGATTTTAGTGAGGCTACAATTAATCATCGATTATATTTTCAAATATTCCAAATCAATTTACTTGATGATTAGATCTGATTCTCGTCAGAACAAAGTAGGCATGTACACCTCAACATAAGAATAGTGAATCCTTTAAGCAATTTATATCGATACAAGCTGCGCCATTTCCCAGAATTCCTACAATCTCAAATAATACTTATAAGGATTTTTCAGTTGATTTCTTTTAGACAGATTTACAATATAACAGTTTAAAAACGTATCTTACTTTCCAAGTATATCCTACCGGAATAAAATGTATTAGCTCGAAAAAATGAGATCTTTTGTTCCTTAAACTGCTTTATGTACCTGTTTGAGATTTTCAGGTAACTTGTTAACTATAGTTTTCATACGTGTTTTGGCCCTTTTTTGAAGACTAAAATTCCATGAGCATCAATTAAGATATTAGACTTGTCCTCGTATTATGTACATGAATATTTGATACATTTCTTCTAGCAAAAATTGCAACTTCTAAGATACCTATAGAAAAAAGGCGATTTTTAGAAAAAGAAAACCACGAACTGTCTGCAGGGCCCAACCGAAAGATAAGTCTCAGCAAACGTTTCTGTAATGCAAACACTCTTATCAAATCACTAGACTCGAACCAAGGACCTTTTTAAAGGTAATTTGGAGATTTTATCTCCATTAAGAGTTAGATCGCGATCATATATTTCTTTCTTTTTATGAAAAATGATGTAGGCGGCCTTGGATGCATTTATCGTAAGCCAGATTTTTCTGCACTATATCTCAAAATTTGAAAGAATTCTCCTTACCACAATCTGTAATTTCTCAAGATTTGGAGCTCCCTCTAGCACACTGGTATCGTCAACAAACTAGACTGATTGAGAATTATCATATTTCATATAATCATTAATGAAAGCCAGGAACAGTAACAGTGAGAGTATAGAGCCCTGCGGAACCTCAAAAAAAAAGTTTCATTGTAGAGAAAAGAGTATTGTTGCTCTTGACCATCATCTTATGTCCCGTCAGACATGAGCCCACCGCACCACCTTCAAGCCCTTAAATGTAAAATTCAACGTTATTTTCTGGAGCTACACAACAATTTATACCAAAGTGAATGCAGTGGAATGTGACTGAGATGGGATTTAGTTTTAATTTACAATAATAAAGAAGTCGTTTCCACACATTTCTGTTTTGTCCAGTGTTATTCTCGGTGTAGAATTTTAGCTCCAGATCATTTTATGTAGTATCCATGAGTCCAGGCATGGTTGGCGGTACCAGATTTTTTTGTTTCTCCTCGAAACGTGTATTTTTGGTGTTCTTTGATCTTTACGTCGAGGGGTTTCTTTGTTCGTCAACGTAGGAATTGCCACATTCTCATGGTATCTGATACACACAGTTCTTCATGTCCCTTTAAGTTGTTGGTTTGACCCTAGTGAGCCGACTTCTCAATGAGTTATTTGAATTGAAAACAACGTTGATTTTATATCGTATTCCTCTTCTTCTAACTTTTTCCGAAATGTCACTAGCATAGGGGATATTCAATACTGGTTTTCGTTCTTCATTCGTTGCCAATATTGTTCTATTTCTGCGTTGTTCTAAATTTTATCCGACAGATATTCTGAATATCCGTTGGCTGTTAGGTCATTTTAAATATGATTCATCAAGTTCTCGTTGGAGTTGCAGAGAATTAGGGCTCTATATGCGAGATTTCTTATAATTCCTTGTTTGGTGTTGTTGGAGTGATTGGATGAACAGTTGAGGTATTGTCCTATGTGTGTGGATTTTCTGTAACCTGAAGTTCGAATTTTTCTGCCATTTCTTTCAGCCAAAACATCTAAGAAAGGTAATTTATTTTATATTTCTTTCTCCATGGTGAGTTTAATGGTGGGGCTTCGTTGTTTCCATTCCAGATAATAAAGGTATCGTCTATATATCTAAGCTATAACTTTGGTTTCTTAATTGCGGATTCAATTGCAAAAGTCTCGAACCATTCCATGAAAATATTTGCGACCACCGGTGTGAGTAAAGATCCCATCCGTAGTTCATCATCCTGAATGAAGAATTTTTCCTTTTCCTGAAAATAGGAATTAGTCAAACAACAAGTTCATGACGGCGTATGGTGGTAAAGATGTTCTTTCTGAAAAGGTCTGATCTTTTTTAAGTTTCTTTCTTATGATTTTTAGGGATTCCTTAACTCAAACGTTGGTATATAGGTTTCCCACGTCAAAGCTAATAAAATGGTCATCTGGTTTTACTTCTATTTCACATATAATTTCTACGAAATGTTGCATTTTTCTTCTTAGTGGCCTGATTTGAATCCCATTGAAAATTTCTTTCAATAACCATACGACTGCACACTGTCTTAGATGCAAATGGAGGGCTGCAAAATTTTAATTATTACGAATATTTTACTGCAACTTTCCATAATTACAATATATGAAAAGTTTTGTGAAACAAATATTCTACGTTCTTGTGTTTTTCTGATATACAATATAATTATTACTGTAAAAATATCAACCTTATGAAAGAAAATTATATTTTTTAATTAACTTTTTTTTACTTTTAAATTTTTAAAAAATTAGTGTGGGGTATGTCGACTTTTATGATCAATTATATATGTAATTATATATTTAGCTATTATTCCAAAAAAAAAACAATGATAAACATCTATATTATTGTCTCTGTCGACACTTGAAATTGCCTGACGCCTTTGATACGATCTCAAAAAAGAATGCTTGCAATCCTTTTTATAACACGTTACCAAAAGTAGCGTGTAGTATGATACTCGTGACAAAAGCTATTACTTTCAATACGACTGACGAAAAATATTATACTAATTTTTCAATATGTTTCCAGTGTCCACCTTGTAAAGCCTTCACCCCTCACCTTGCTGAAGCCTACAAGTTAATACGAAAAAGAGAAGCGAACTTCGAAATCATTTTCGTTTCAAGTGACAGGTAATATTTTTATTAATGTCGGATTAAATTATGGGGTCCATATCACTATAAAGGCATACGAATTTCATATTTTGTGTTATATTATCAAAAATTACATATTTTTATTAACAAATTAAAAGAAAAAAATTGCGCATACAAATATTTGTTAATAGACTTGAAAACGCCGATTATTGTGGTTATAATGGAGATTATCTTGAAGAGTTGCCATTTTTTTGACGCTTTCGTTAATAAAACGAAATGATTAGACATTTTTTTATGTTTTAAAACCGTGACATTTATTTAGAGAAGTACAAATTAAAGTTTCATCCAAGAAAATATGTGACATACTTATTATGTGTTTTTATAGTGATATGAACCCAAATTGTGTTTTATTGTGTAACGTTTTCGACAGTTTATAACGTCTTTATGAAATGAAATGGAATATTCCTTCTTCTGTAAATCTGTTATATTTGGTGATATCAATACAATTTCAGCCACAGTGTATTTTCCATGTTTCAGATAAAAAAAAAAGGCACATGAGAATATGATCTTAAGGTACGAATATACAGGATGTTTCCAAATAAGTGCGAAAAATTCTAAAGAGTTATTCTTCAGCTAATTTTAAGCATAAAAGTTAATATAAATGGTAATGATTAGTTTTTAAGATACTGAGTATTAAAATTTATTATTATTTTCAGTTTTTTTTTAATTTGTATTATTTGTGTTTAAAGATGATTGAGTCAAATTTGAAACACATAACACTCTTTGCAGTTCTCATAATAAAATTATTATTATGTGAAATAATATACAGACTGATACTTTTTCCTGGGTCTGTAAAATTTTACCCTCTTGAACTTTTTTTTCGGGCACCTCTGACTCGATTTAATTACTCAATTAGCTTTCTCATCTTATTGTGAAACTTTTTTGTCTCTTAAATTTTTCTCTAAAAGTCAATAGTTTTTATTTTAACCAACAGTTACTAAGAAAAAAGTACAACATAATAATAACAGAATTTGAACAACAGTAACAAAATTTTAATAACAGAAATTACAACAAATGTCGAAAAACGACCACCCTCGGCCATAATGCAAAAATCCAATCTTCGTCTCATTGAAGAGCGTATTCGTTGACATAAACCTGGAATGTTTATTATCCTTTCGCAAGATGCAGTAATGTGATTTCTCAAATCTTCAACATCTTCAACAGGAGATGCATAAAGCAAAGATTTAAGGAAACCCCAGATGCAAAAATCCAAAGGATTTAAATCCTGAGATCGGGCAGGCCAATGTTGAGTGTCTCCTGGACCTAACGATTTGTATACACTGCCTCTAAGTAACAGCGTATATTGATACTGAAATGTGCTGGAACGCCATCATGTATAAACCATAATTCCTGTCTAACTTGAAGAGGAACCTCTTCAAGAAAGGCAGGTAAATCGTCCTCAAGAAAGTGACAGTTTTGATCGCCATTTAATCTTAATGGAAGGAAACATGGGACAATTAGATAATCGGCTATAACACGAATCCATATATTTAGTGAAAACTGATGTTGATAATTGGCTTCAAGATATGCTTCGAATTTTCTTCAGCCCAAACGTGATTATTGTGAAAATTTCTTATGGATTCCGTTAAAAAAAATTGCTTCTTCAGTAAACAAAATACGAGATAAAAAAAAAGGGAGATTGAGCGATCATTTAAAGTATGCACTGGTAAAAAACTATACGCGACAAAAAATCTTGAGGAAAAAACATCTGCACTCCCTGGATATTGGTGTTTTTTAAAATTTAGATTACTTTGGAATTGATTATATTTAATATATTGGCAATTCTTCTTGTTTCTGGAAATTCTTCTATTAAATTAAGAGCAGCTTTCCCTAGGGCTACGTTTCTTATCTCCCGAGGACGTCCACAATCAGTTCGTTTTAATGCTGATGAAGATGAGTAAATGTGTTATGATGAGGTAACGTACGTTGTGGATATAATTCAGCATAACTCCGTTGAGCTTCCAATGCATTTCCATTAGCACGACCATAAATAAAATGCATATCTGACATTTCAATATTTGCAAACTCTACCATTTTTAATTACTTTACATTAAGCGTACATAAAATCAATCACTTATCCACAGAAATTATAACATATTACAACAAAAAGACAATATGACAAATTTGACATAAAAATATTTGACAACAGCCTACTATATCATTTCATTACTTAATAAACCACCTCTATAGAACTTCGTCGTAGATGCATCTAAACATATTTTATTTTTTTGTGGAAAAATTATTGACATTTAGAGGAAAACTTGTGAGACAAAAAAAAGTTTTACAATAAGGTGAGAAAACTAACTGAATAATCAAATCGAGTCAGTGGCGCTCGAAAAAAAAGTTTGAGAAGGTAAATTTTACAGACTCAAAAAAAGTTAATAATAAAATTTAACACCCTGTATCTTAAAATCTAAGCATTATTGGACATATGTCCATTTAAACTTTTACGGTTAAAATAAGGTCAAGAATACCTCGCACTTTTGGAAACACCTTGTATACGTACTTGTACATAAATAGATAAGTGTTTTTAGGTAATAAAATGATACTGTTTGAAGATAAAATTACATAACATCCGCATTTAAAAAGAAAATTAATGGTTTCTGGTCCACATACATAAGGGAGAAATTTAACATGCATATAGTCATCCCATAATGTTATATTTACTGAAGCTGAAGCTAGTTAAATAAGAGGGTTAGTGTACCTTTGATCATTTAAAACAGTTACTGAAGCTTGGCTTCGAAATGCTGCTTACGGCTATAAAATGAAGGGCTATATTATTTGCACCGATTCCTTTAACTAGTCTTTAAATTTAATATTATTTCAGATTTTTATTTTTACGATGTTAAAAATATGATAATTTGTTTTTAAAATTTTTATTAAACACATATGTTTAAAAACAAATAAGCTAAAAAGTTTATGTTGGAATTGTATATGTGAATATATGAAATCTTTATAATACAGACGAAATAAAAATATGAAAGACAATACGTGTGGGCTGCTGTTTTTTTGTGAAATAAAACCGAAATAATATAAGAAATCTCTTTTTGATATTGGCGAAAAAACTCTGTTTAATTTTTAATTTAACAATTTGGGAGTAAAAAATGACTGTTTTAAAGAAAAAGTGGAATAATTCAGAACCTTAGTTTCAGATCAAAAATTTGTTCGATTGTTTTTTGTTTCTAAGACGATTCTACATATGGCTCAGCTATTTTGATGTGCATAATTTTCTCTAGAGAGTAGAAAATCGTGTGGAAAGCCAAAAAAAGTGTTTTTTTTTTGCCATAACAAAAAATTTAGTTAAAATTTGGAAAAATCCTGAAGTTATACCTCCCATACTAGTAGAATATAACAACCCCCAAAAGTGATCGCTATCACTTTATTAGGTTAGATGCAATTGCTATTTGTTTATAAACTGCCAGTCAGGAAAATTTTTTGGAAAATTGGTTTAACCAACATTAATTGTTAATATTTATCGTAGCAATCATTACGCTTTTTTAGAATGTTACAATTTTGAAAATTGACAATTCGATAACGTTCTAAAATCAAGTTCAAATATATTCGATAATTTTGACCAGTTTCGCTTAGATTGAGGTTATAGCTGCTTTTTACAAAAGTGCATAAATATATTGTAAGTGAGAAAATCGAAAAGAACAGACGATACGCACGGTACACGCAGCTGGAGACCTTTTGTAAATTAGCTTTTATTATACACATTGTAGGAAAGCCTAGTCGATTTTTGTGGCCGAGAAAGAGACATGGCTCCGCCAAGAATTTTTATTTTGACTACTTAATTACAAATATTGAAGGTAGATTCCCAAAAAATGGCCAGGTAAATTTTATAAACAAAAAAATTGTAAAACCAAAATTAATTTCGTATTTCTCGACTGATTTTAAGCAAAAAATGTCTCTTGTAATTTTTCCGTCCGACATATAGCTTTTGAGTTAACAATTTTCAAACATTTGAAAAATGGTATTTTTGCGACTCTTCAATATGAATAACTTTTGTTTAAACGAATATTTTCAAATTCTACGTCTAGCAATTGATAGTCTAAGTTAAAAATTACGAGGCAATGCGAAAATGTAGTGTTTTTATTGCTTTTTAACTCTATAAACCAATAGCGTTTATCAGTTATAACGTACACTGTGTATGAAGGGAAGTAGAGTGCACATATCCATTATAGCTTTCGCTGACGACTATACTTTTAACACATTTTAATATATATATATATATATATATATATATATATATATATATATATATATATATATATATACTAGCTTTTGCCCGCAACTTCGTACGCATGGTGGGCGACTTCAGACATCATAGTGGGTACAACCAATCAACTATGATTCTATCCCCAAAATTTCGTGCAACTTTCATTCCCTATTTTACGCTCCTAAGGGATGAATTTGCAAAAAAGAGTGACACAGTAAACTTTTCTTTCCATCAAATGTATTAATTTTTAGATTTCTAACTTTAAAAATGAAGAACTTTCATACAAACTTTCATTCTCTATTTTACCCCATTAAAAGATGAAGTTTTAGAAAGGAAATATATAGTAAAGTTTTTTTTTAACCATAAACCTATATACAAATTTTTACATTTCTAACTACCAAAATGAAGAACTTCCATAGAAACTTTCATCTCCTATTTTAACCTCTTAAAAGAAGAATTTTTAAAAAAAGAATGATATAGTAAACATTTTTTTCAAACCATAAGCCTGTATACTAATTTTTACATTTCTAACTAGTAAAATGAAGAACTTCCATACAAAATTTCATTCCTTATTTTACCCTCCCAAGGGATTAATTCCCAAAAAAGGGTAGCACAGTAAACTATTCTTTCCAACAAACATATTAATTTTTAGATTTCTAACTTTAAAAATGAAGAACTTTCATATAAAATTTCATTCACTATTTTACCCCATTAAAAGATGAAGTTTTTGAAAGGAATGATATAGTAAAGTTTTTTTAACCATAAACCTATATACTAATTTTTAGATTTCTAACTACCAAAATGTAGAACTTCCATAGAAACTTTCATCTCCATTTTAACCTCTTAAAAGACGAATTTTTAAAAAAAGAATGGTATAATAAACATTTTTTTCAAACCATAAGCCTGTATACTAATTTTTAAATTTCTAACTATCAAAATGAAGAACTTCCATACAAAATTTCATTCTCTATTTTACCCTCCAAAGGGATTAATTCCCAAAAAAGGATAGCACAGTAAACTGTTCTTTCTAACCAACATATTAATTTTTAGATTTATAACTCTAAAAATGAAGAACTTTCATACAAACTTTCATCCGCTATTTTACCCCCTTAAAAGATGAATATTTAAAACAGAATGATATTGTAAACATTTTTTCAAACTATAAACCTATATACTAATTTTTATATTTATCACTACCAAAATTAAGAACTTCCACACAAAATTACATTCCCTATGAATTCCTGATGAATATCCAAAAAAGGGTGGCACAGTAAACTGTTCTTTCCAACTTACGTATTAATTTTTAGATTTCTAACTTTAAAAATGAAAAGCTTTCATACAAAATTTTATTCCCTATTTTTACCCCCCTAAGGGATCAATTTCCAAAAAAGGGTGACACAGTAAACTTTTCTTTTGCAACCATAAACCTATTGATTAGTTTTTAGATTTCTCATTTCAAAAACGAAAAATTTTCAAATAAACTCTCATCCCCTATTTCAACCTCTTAAAAAAATTACGTAGTAATTATTTTTTTTCTAACGATAAGCCTATATACTAATTTTTACATTTCTAACTACCAAAATGAAGAACTTCCATACAAACTTACATTCCCTATTTTACCCTCTTAGGAGATACATTTCCAAAACTCCTTCCTTAATGCTCACTTACGTCATTTAAGAAACCTTTATGCAAAATGTTATACTTCTAGACCCAGCAGTTTCGGCTGTGGGGCGATCAGTCAGCCAGTCTCATTATATACCGGGTGTCAACGAATCAATTAGACAACTCATATTTTTCTAGAGTATTATGTGTATCAAAATGAGAATTGGTACAGGTAAATGGTATGTGAAGGGGAGAGTTTTCGTATATTTTCTACTTTCCGGCCACTTCCGGTTTCACCGGAAATGGCCCCGGTTTTGAATTTTTAAATGGAACACCCTGTATATTTTAACATTTTTGGGTTTCTGAGACAATTCTAGATCAGAATGTGACATTTTAAAAACTTTTTACGTCTACTTCATTTTTTTAGAGCCACTTTTAAAATTGCATCTAGGTGGCCATGATCGGACGCAAACTAATCTAAGGGCCTTAGGTGATGTCAAAAAAAATACAATCGCAAAGTTTTAGTTACTAGTATGAAAGACAGGAATAAGACAAGTTGACAAAATTACGTTTTCATTTCTAACTATTAATTTTCAAATGGCGACCCCTTTTTGACAACTACTTTTCGAAAAAAACATTCTTTGACGAATCTAACGGTACTAATTTATTTGCGATTGGATCAGACATAAGAACAGAAATTAAATATTATTAAGCAAAATACTGGATAATTTATTTACTTATGACAAGTGCGCCATGGACAGCCATAATGCATAATAATTTGCAACTATTTTTATCAAGTCTTCTTTGAAAAACAAAGCACTCACTTAAGTAGATAATGACAGTGACATACGCTCTAAGAACAGACGTAAAAGTTTCTTAATTTTCGTTAAGTTTAGTTTAAATTTTCGTTAAAATAATGTATACTCAAAGTAAAAAAGTGGATATGTTATTAATATTTGGAGAGTGTCATAGAAATTCAAGGAATGCTGCCGAGTTGTATGCTCATAGATATCCGAATCGGCAACATCCAGCCCATCAGTATTTTCCGTATGTCGAGACTCGTTTTAGGCAAATAGGAAATCAAGAGGCGGAACAGAGGTTTATCATAAATGAAGAGACTGAGATTAACTTACTTGCTACGGTTGAGGTTAATAAAACAGTTTCGTTAAGAAAAATTAGTCAAGAACTGCAGATAAGTTATGAATCAGCAAGAAAAATATTTTACATACATTTAAATATCAGTTACATCAACATTTGTATACTGAGAATGGCGATAGACGGGTAGTGTTTTGTGATTGGCTGCTTCAAAATCATAGAGTTAACCTAAATTTTATCGATTTTATTCTATTTTCCGACGAATCCCGATTTACAAATAATGGTATGTTCAATAAGCAAAATACTCGGTACTGGGCCCAACAAAATCAACATGAAATGAGAGAGGGCAATTTTCAAGAAAGATTTGGCATCAATGTCTGGGCTGGTATCGTTGGAAACAGAATAATTGGGCCAATATTGTTTCAAGGTCAGTTAACAGGGGTTAGATACTTAGGTTTTCTTCAAAATGAAATCGAAAATCATCTCAATGATATACCTTTAGCAGTTTTACGGCGAATTTACTTTAAACAAGATGGAGCACCGCCTCACAATACTAGAGAAGTTCTTAATTATTTAATAGAGCATTTTAATAATCGAATTATTGCAATCAATGGTCCGGTACGGTGGCCAGCCCGCTCACCGGATCTTACTGTGCTCGATTTCTTTGTCTGGGAATATGTTAAAGAAAGGGTTTACTATGGAGCAGCCCCAGCTACTCTTGAAATATTAGAAAAAAGAATTTTACGGGCATTTAGAAGTATAACGCCCCAAATGCTACGAAACGTGTTGAGAGAAACAATTGAACGAGCTGAAATGTGTCGTGAAAAAGAAGGAATGCACTTTGAACATTTACTACACTAAACTTTTTAACAAATTCAGCTACTGTACTTTCAAATATTTTAAGTGCGTCGTCTAAGTTATTAGTTTATTTTGTTAGTTTTTTGTTAATATTGTTAAATTTTTAATCCAATTCCTATCTTTCATACTAGTCATTAAAACTTTGCGATTGTATTTTTTTGACATCACCTAAGGCCGTTAGATTAGTTTGCGTCCGATCATGGCCACCTAGATGCAATTTTAAAAGTGGCTCTAAAAAAATGAAGTAGACGTAAAAAATTTTTAAAATGTCACATTCTGATCTAGAATTGTCTCAGAAATCCAAAGATGTTAAAATATACAGGATGTTCTATTTAAGAATTCAAAACCGAGGCCATTTCCGGTGAAACCGGAAGTGACCAGAAAGTGAAAAATATGCGAAAACTCTCCTCTTCACATAACATTTACATGTACCAATTCTCATTTTGATACACATAATACTCTAGAAATTATGACTTGTCTAATAGATTCGTTGACACCCGGTATATATATATATATATATATATATATATATATATATATATATATATATATATATATATATATATATATATATATATAGTAAATATTACTCTCGTATTAAAAAGTGCGGAGAACTCCAAGGCAATGAAGAAACTCTGGGTTCGGAAAATGACGACAGCGCTGTTTCGTCCGTACTTATAATTGCTTTCGAGTATTTTACTTGCTATTATTAACATGAAAAATGGTGAATATAGTTGTTGCTTCGCTGAAAATTAAACTTCTTAAAAGTGCTCCTCGGTGTAGGACGATTGGGAACTACTTGTCTAAAGTATTTTAAAAATTTAGTTTTATCTCTGGAAACTGATACCTGTCAAAAATTCTGTTCCTAACTTCCTTGCTAATATTAAAAGTTCTTGTAAATAAAACACGATTTGGTTTTTAATGTTTCAGTAGTGTAATAGAGGTAAACTTAACATATGTTTGGCCTTGTGAGGGTTTTCTCACGAATACATTTAATACTAGAGCTAAATATGTTTCTTAGCATTTACATATCCCATATTTTGATGATTCTTCTAAAGATCATAACCATTTCATAGATTTAAATACCATTACATTACTCCATACCGAAAATAAAAGCAAAAAATTAAATTTACTAAAACAACTCAAAATAAAAAAATATTTAAAAATTAACACATATCTGACTACCAATGGCCAACAAACCTTCATTTCAACCCTAATTATGTATGAATATTAGACATTCTCCCTCCTTGGTTTATAGTAATAAAATTTGTTTCTTTAAAATAGATAACAAAATATAAATGTTAAGAAACATTTTTCTCCTTACTATTAAATATACTCTTAAAAAACCCTCATAAGGCGAAACAAATGTAGAGTTTACCTCTATTAAACTACTGAAACATTAAAAAGTATACAGGGTTGTATTTAAAAAATGTTTCACATGGAAAGAACTGCAGAATCAACACAGTGTATGTCAAAGGATGGTTATGAATTGGATTCGTAAGACTTTATCGGATATACCACAGGTCAAAATTTCATAAAAATTTACAGGTCTGCTCAAAGCCCAAAAAGTACCCCCTTTGGAACACATATCATTGTTATGGGACACCTTAGGAAAAAAATTATATGAAACACTATACTGCCGATATTTGACAATTGCTTACTGGACACACTGTATATTAGTGCAGTTTGAAAAATTAAAAAAAAAAAGGCTAAATAGCGACTCTAAGACGTTCCGTACATGCACCGTAATAAAAGTATCATGAACATAGTGACTTTGGTTATAAATGCAGATCAAATAATATGCCTATTACATAAAAGTGTTCCACGTTCCTCATAAATGTTTTTGAACCCATATTTATAAACCCTAGATATTTTCTAAGCATGCTTCAAACCTCTTTATGAAATAAGTCGCTTAAGAACGCTTTTTTGACCTCAATGACGAAATCTGGCCATGTTCCCATACAAAAACAAATATTTTATTTGCTTTTCAATTTTGCTTTTGGATTAAAATTGTTGGCTTATTTCGTAGAGGGTATTCGCCCTCTCAGTCATTTATACTTCTGGGAATTCTTTCAGCAAACGTATCATCGGGCTATGAAAGCATGGCCATTTTAATTAAATGAAATTTTGCATTCATGAATTTAACTTAGTCGATTCTGGGTTAAATTTTGCTGGTTTCTAAAACGAATAAAAAAGATTCATGCTGTTTTAAAAAGAAACCTATAATATAGGATTTGTTCGCGATTGCAAATTTAAATTAAATTTTTTGAATAATGTGCCGACAAAGTTAACCCAAACTTGATTAAATAAGCTGGGTTTCAAATAGCCTTACTAGTCATATGGTAATTATCGTACACGTTCATAATTTAGGCTAAAATGCTATAAATTATTCAAACCTCATTACCATACAGAAGAAGGGTAATTCCTAAAATTATGATATGAAGGTGTACGATAATACTGATTTGAACTCGAAATTGTTAACCGATATTTGAGCATCTCAGAAATGATCTCTGGGAGCTACATCTCAAAAATCTTAAACTTTTTCTATGGACGGAAGAGGGTCTAGTAACAAAAACTTTCAAAGGTTCTAACCGATTAAGAGGGTCAAAACTGCCCCCTCGGTAATAAAAAAATAAAAAACACCCGCTTGTTCTACATCAAAAAGTACCCAAACAAAGAAATTTTTAGCCACTTTTATCGTCACATAACCTCAAAAAAAATTAAAACGCCATTTTTTGTTTTTTTTTGACGATATCTTCGATTCTAATCATCGTAGAAACTTTTTTTCATTTTGCAGGTTTTTTTATTGCCTACAACAAGATATTTTTTACAAAAATTTTTAGTGCGAAATTTAAATTTTTATGGGTGTTTGAAAATTTTTAAATTCAATAAAATAAAAACTAGGACAATAGCAAGGCTGAAAAAAATATGTTTTTTTTTTGGACGCTATACTATGTCCATGAATTTTTTCAGATTTTTAAAAGTGGTGAATTAGTCAAAACCGCAAAAAACGGCATTTATCAACATTTTTTCGCATTTTGATCGAGTTTTGAAGAATGGAATTTTCTTATAAATGCTCAGTTGTCTTAAAAGTATATATATATATATATATATATATATATATATATATATATATATATATATATATATATATATATATACATATATATGTAATCGAAGGTTTTCGGGCATTCGGTGTATGTGCTGAGTCCCTCTCAGGATTGTAAGGCAGTTGACGTTTCGGTACTCGTAGACGTCGTACAGTGAGCTTTGAAAATGGTAAATGAGATTTCACCAAAACGTCAGCGGCCTTACAGTCCTGAGACATACTCAACACATACACAGGATGCCCGGAAACCTTCGATTACACCTCACAACCGTGAGAAGATCCGACATAAATGTATATATATATATATATATATATATATATATATATATATATATATATATATATATATACATATATATATATATATATATATATATATATATATATATATATATATATATGCCGAAGCCATTATCAACCACTTCGTATTACTTAATGATCGATTTTTCCCTTGAAGATATGATTTAGACAAGATTAGGACAAGGCTAAGACAATTTTAAGTTATTTATTATTTCAAATACTTGGCCATACCTTGTTATTTTTTTAAATATATATATATATATATATATATATATATATATATATACATATATATATATATATATATATATATATATATATATATATATATATATATGAAGTAGATTGCGATCAGTAAATGCAAACTTCGTTCCAATCATATCCTTTCCGTGTTAGAGGTTGCACAGTTTGAATAAATTGCGATAAAACACAATCCATCCAATTCCACTACCATCGAGATGATGTACCACCATATCGAGAAGAAAGTCAAAACTTACCCTCCCCGCCACAGTGATACACAGGTACAGGGTGAGTCAACGATTGGATGAAGTAGGTTTGTGCCTTTTCGGTGAAATTTACAAAGAAACTATATTTATTGTTTGATACAGTTTATTTTTACGCAGATTCTAAAAATATTTAGGACTCTACAGGGTGAGCCAAAAAACTAGGACAGCATAAAGTTGTATTTTTTTAAATAGACACCCTATATACGAATCATATTTTCGATTTAGCTTATAATTTTAAATATTTTTTATTAAGAGTTTACTATAACAAAACTTTATAGTTTCTGAGATAATTAAGTTTAAAGAAAAAAAGTCACATTTTCAAGCATCAATTCAATCCTAAATAACGTTTTCAATTTTGTGACAAATATATTCAAATTTGGAATTTAGCAAGGCCAAGGACAAGTTAACATAATTTTTAACTAATATTTGCAATAGAAGCTACAGGGTGTTGAACACATCGGCTCAAATTTGAACAAGTTTAAATGAAGAAATATCTTTTTTTTTAAATGGTACACCCTGTATATTTTCATGTTATTTAATAGGCAATCGCTGCTTTTGGTTTTTATGTAGTGTAGTTTGGTTTTTTTTGCATTCATCTTATATTGTAAAATGAATTTTCCGAAGAATGAGTTAATAGATATGATTTATACAATAGGAGAGGCTCAAAAAAATTGCCTTCTTGCTCAAAGAATTTACAAAATGAAGTATCCTGATCGACGCCAGCCTAATACCCATACTTTTCAAAACTTAATGCAAAGATTTGATTCTTCTGGTACTGTTGATTATCCAAAACGTAAAGTGGTCAACAAACCAGTAACTAATGAAGAAAAAGAACTACAAGTATTGTTAAATGTTCAGGAAAATCCTTATATTGGTAGCCGTCAGTTAGCAGCATTATGTGAAACATCACAATCCACCGCTAATCGTACTACCAAGAAATATAGGTATCATCCATATCACATGGAATTACACCAAGAATTGCATGGACAGGATTTTGAAAGTCGTGTAAACTTTTGTCGTACAATAAATGCGGAGATTCAATTAAATCCAAATTTATTATGCAAGGTAATGTTTAGTGATGAGGCTACTTTTAGAAGTAACGGTGCCGTAAATAGACGCAACATGCATTATTATGCCATAGAAAACCCATTTTGGATTAGAGAGGTGCAACATCAAAACCACTGGTCATTAAATATTTGGTGTGGTATTCATCATAATCGAATTATTGGACCCCACTTTTTTAATGAACCACTAAATGGCCATAGTTACCTGAACTTTCTACAAGAAGAACCACCCCAACTGCTTCAAGGTCTCGATAGGGATGAGCTCGACAGTATGTGGTTCCAGCACGATGGTGCGCCTCCGCATTACCATCGTGAAGTTCGTGCGTTTTTGGACCAACGATATCCGCAAAAATGGATTGGACGTGGGGGTTTCATTGAGTGGCCACCAAGGTCTTGTGACATCACCCCATTAGATTTGTTCCTATGGGGTTATATTAAAAATAAGGTGTATGTTAATCCACCAACAACAGTGGAAGATATGCGAAACAGGATTAGGGATACCTGTAGAACAATAACGCCACTAATTTTTTCCAGGGTCCGAGAAAATCTGCAAAAAAGACTAAATTTGTGCATTGCACAAGAGGGTCGTTTATTCGAACACTTATTAAAAAGAAATAATTAATCTCAGTATTTAATAAGTAATTTTTTTGTTTCAATTTAGTATAAAAGTAAATATGTATTTGCCTTGTCGTTATTGTTGTAGTAATTTTTTCACATTATGTTTAATTAAACTATTGCCGTTGTAATATAACGAATAATGTATTTCGTCATATTTAACCACATTCTGTTTGCTTCTGTAGTTTCTTTTTATTATTTTACATGGCTACTATGATAATGAAGACTATTTCTGTAATAAAGTATGGGAAATAAGAAAAACTGAAATATCTCAAAAACTATTATAAATAGGTATAGGATATATTGAACAAAACTTTTAGGGTTTTTATTACTCTATTAAATAATATGAAAATATACAGGATGTACCATAAAAAAAAAAGATATTTATTCATTTAAACTTGTTCAAATTTGAGCCGATGTGTTCAACTCCCTGTAGCTTTTATTAGGTAAAAATTATGTTAACTTGTCCTTGACCTTGCTAAATTCCAAATTTGAATATATTTGTCACAAAATTAAAAACGTTATTTACTATTGAATTGATGCTTGAAAATGTGACTTTTTTTCTTTAAACTTAATTATCTCAGAAACTATAAAGTTTTGTTATAGTAAACCCTTAATAAAAAAGATTTAAAATTATAAGCTAAATCGAAAATACGATTCGTATATAGGGTATTCTATTTAAAAAAATACAACTTTATGCTGTCCTAGTTTTTTGGCTCACCCTGTAGAGTCCTAAATATTTTTAAAATCTGCGTAAAAATAAACTGTATCAAACAATAAATATAGTTTCTTTGTAAATTTCACCGAAAAGGCACAAACTTACTTCATCCAATCGTTGACTCACCCTGTACATGTTTCGAAACTTCGATTTATTAGAAATGGTTTATACAAAATTAACTATTATTTCTAACCTATTGTATATACCGATTATTCTCTAAACCGATGATACGGTGCTGATCGCTGAATCAGAACAAGAACTACAAACAATGTTAAATTCAGTTTCACTCATTAATGTAAAATATGGCCTCAAAATAAAAACTAAATATACTAAATTAACAATAGTGACTAGAAACCATACTCACATATCTCTAAGTAAGAACAATTAACTCAGAAAACGTATCAAATTTTCGCTATTTAGAAGCATGGATCTACAGTCTTTAAATTAATGAACTCCATAATGTGCTCAAATCACCTACATACTGCCATACGGACCCGACTGCTTAGATGCTATGTTTCATCAGAACTGTTCTATGGTGCAAAAATATAGTCATTAAATGAGGAAGCGTTAGGAAGAATCGAAGCTTCTGAAATGTGGAATTACCGCAGAATGGGCCGCATCTCATAGATTGATAGAGTTAGGAATCTACAGGTACTGAAAATAATGCAAAAAGAAAGAGAATGAGTCGACACCATACAAATACGTAAATTGGAATACTTGGGACATATACTGAATAACTCTAAATATCACTTGCTGCAATTGGTGCTATAGAGCAAGACAGCAGGACACCGTCCACCAGGCCGCAGACCCATCTCTTGGCTGAAAAATCTTAAAGACTGGTGTGGACTAACATTGTCAGTCAACTATTCCGATGAGCAATGTCCCGGCTAATGATCGCAAAGTTGAAGAAGAAGAATCATAAGATCTCTTGGTAATATATCACAAGACACAATAACTCCTAAGAAACCCAAGAGAAAACCAAAATAAAGGTATCAATATTATTGGTTTTAAAAAAAGTTACAAGTAGGTCAGAGGTGAAACATAAGGAAGATAAAACCTCTTTTAGGTCGTGAAGTGGGATAACTCTTTCCATAGTTTTTTTAGCTAAAAAATGTATGCATATCCATATATGTTTCTAAAAACATTTTTTACATACATCCCTTAATCTATAAATACCTCCTTTCCACCCGATATTTGACCTAATCTATCATAACAATATATTGCCTATTACTTCCCAAATAAGCCTATACGTGAGCTCTACCGCCTCCCAATTTAAATTTAAATACAAATTGCCAAGGAGTATTATGGAAGGAAGGGGGTGTGACAGAAGGGGGGTTAGTTTACGATTTTCACCCTCATAATGAACCTCAGGGTTAATGGCCCGGCAAAAACAGGGTTAGTCTTAATTTAATTACTAGGGATACAACGCCTTAATATCTTGTTTGTATTGAATGGTATAATCTGCATAATACTTAAGTTAGGGCTAGACAAATGAGATAATTACGACAAAAAATCAACATGAATAGGTTGTTGGTAAATATGGTCAAAATGAGAAATTGTAAGGCCCGAAGGTAATTAAACTTTTGGGTCTCTTCCGCTATTACTAAAACGAGGTGTTAAAAACGGTATGGGTCGTAAATTTGAGTTCGCAGTTGAAATATCAGTTACTGTTAAAAATGGAGAATATATTAGGGCAATTTTAGGGAATTAAAGACTAAACAAGGATCTGTTAACCGAATTGCTGTAAAAATTTTATTTCATAATGCTCCATCTTTTTCATTATTAAGATACTTTTTATGTAATCGTATTGAAAAAGGCAACAACTTTTATTTTTGACATATATTCCCTTTCCGCATATTAAATGACTGGTGGCAACTGTGAAATGATAAATGAAAAGGTTTTCGATTGTGACAGGTGACGAATCTATGGATCATGCGTATGAGCCCGGAAATAAACAGCAGTCGACCGTATGGGCGTTCCATGATGAGACAAAACCAAGAAAAGTTGTTCGGAAAAACTAACCATGCCCCAACCGTACCTCTAGAAAGTTGAAAAACAGTCATTTCTGAATGATAGACAACCATTTGTCTGCTGAGTCTTCGGTGACTGAGAAAGACAATCTGGAAATAATAGATCATTCTCCATCATACATTTATATGTATATACAGAACTAGGGACACTTGGGACGCAGTGTGTTAATAAAGTCTTATTCCTTGTTTGATTCTGTCAAGCTTTCGAAAATTTAGTTTTCTCTTCTTCCGGACTTCTTTACAAAAAAAATTACAAAGTTAGAATTTAACCTAACTTATATTTATTAAGAACTCACCAATGTGAATTGAATATAAAACAAGCAAAAATATGAAAAACATTAAAATATTTTAATTATATTTATAGCCACACGACAATGATATCGTTCAAATTGAACAAAAAGAATTTCATAATTTTTCTTAAAAATCCACAAACAATAAACATCACACCAGACTATTTCGCTATTTTCCCACCTGGTGAAATGATTCCACCCATGTTTGAGCTAGAGATACATACCGATAGCATGGAGGAAAACAAAAGCAGTCTTTATTCCCACGGTAGGAAGAACAGACTACACAAAGTCTTTCCGTCCTATCAACCTGACCAGTTTCTTATTAAAGACTCTGGAAAGGTTGGTGGATCGACACATTAATGAAGGAATAATGGTGCAATATCCCTTACATCCTTTGCCATTTGCCTATCAGGCAGGAAAATCCATAGATGCGGCGCTACACCGACTCGTCACAAGAGTCGAAAACGCGCTGTTGGGTGGACGATCTGCCTTAGGTATTTTTATATATCGAGGGGACATTCGACAACACCTCTCATGATTCGATATACAATGCTCTACAACGACGAGGCTCTGAACCGACAGTAATCGCATGGATCAGAGCAATGTGAACTCAGAGAATAAAATATGCTGAGCTTAACAATGTAACTGTTAAAGCACTGTCAAGTAGGGGCTGTCCACAGGAGCTATGGAGCCTTGTGGTGGATAACTTGTTGAGTGAACTGAATGATGCCGATTTGTATACACAGGCCTATACTGATGACCTGGTCATTTTGTGTCCCGGTAGCAATATCCGGGACCTGGAGGGGCCAGTGATGTGGGCCCTCCGGATCGCGGAACGATGATGTCACAGGGAAGGGCTCGAAATAAACCCGGACAATGCCGAGGTGGAACTCTTTACAAAAAAGAGGAAAATTATATTGGTGGAAAGGACTCTTCAATTTGAGGGGACAGTTAAATATCTGGGAGTAATTCTGGACTCACGATTGAGCTAGAATAATCATATTGAAGCTCGAACCAAGAAAGCCATATGTGCTTTCTGGGCTTGTAAACGAGCCTTTGGCTGTACATGAAGACTGACATCTAAAGTGCTATTTTGGATATACACTATGGTGATCCGCCCCATGATTACGCACGCTTCTGTTGTAGGGTGGCGTAGTACAACAAAGCACAAACACATTCTTCAACTTGACAAAGTTCAAAGAATGATGGGAATATTGAGTGCGATGAGGACTGCTCCCACCAGAGCTCTTAAAGACCTAGTGAACATGCCTTTTCTGCACTTATACATAGAGAACGAGGCCCTGAAGACGACGTACTAAGGGGGTTCTCTCCTTGGGAAGGAAAGTGCTGCAAATTGTGGTGGGATTTTTGACAGGACATTTTCACCTCAGGGGCCATCTTCATAGAATCGGTGTCGAAGACGACCCGACGTGCAGATGGTGTCTGGAGGAGGATCAAACTGTTGGCCATGTCCTCAGAGAATGCCCAGCACTCAACGGACTGAGACAGAGATATTTTGGAGATATAATTTTGTTACCGGATTACTAGACAAAGAGGAAAACATTATTATGGAAACACAACAAAAATTATACAGGTGAAAAGCATACACAGAAAAACTATTTGAAGATCAAAGACACGAAAATTCTTCTATAAACAGTCTGAGCGGTAACATAGGGCCTGAAATTACTAAAGCAGAGGTCATTTATGCATTAAGGTCGATAAAAACTAATAAAGCTGTTGGTCCAGATGAAATGCCGGGTGAGTTGTTAAAGCTGATCGATGACAAAAATTTAGATTTATTGGTGAGATTATTTAATACAATTTACACGACAGGAAATATCCCCCGAGAAATGTTAACATCAACATTCATATGTTTACCAAAGAAAGCAAATTCAAAAGAATGCAGTGACTATCGAACAATTAGTCTCATGTCACATACTTTGAAAACCCTTTTAAAAATTGTACACGCTAGAATACATTCCAAATTGAAGCTGGATATTAGTGACACACAGTTTTGCTTCAAGAACGGGGTGGGTACAAAAGAAGCATTATTTGCTTTTAATGTGCTTACTTCAGAGACAGACAAGGGTGTATATTGTCATCTTTACTATTTAAATTTGATACCGTAATAATAGCTGATAGTTTGAAAGACCTAGAAAAAAAAATGAATAAAATATTAAAAGTTAGTGGAGAAAATGGACTCTCTCTTAACACGAAAAAGACCAAATTCATCATAATTAGTAAAAACAACACCAATAATAATGAAACCCTAATGGTAGGAGGCCAGCACATAGAAAGAGTTAAGAAGTACACTTACTTGGAAACCCTAATAACAGAAAATAATGACTACACCGTCGAAATAAAAACCAGAATCGAGAAAGCAGGTGCCAACTTTATTAAAATGAAAAAGGTTATCTGCAGCAAAGATCTAACGTTACAGTGTTCTATATTATGGAATGGAAGCATGGACACTGAATCGAGAGGCAATGAGAAGACTTAGCTCTTTTGAAATGTGGACCTATAGAAGAATTCAGAGGATTTCGTGAGTGGATCGAGTTACGAACGCCGAAGTGTTGAGAAGAATGGGAAAAGAAAAGGAAGTCGAGATAACAGTAAAACAGAGAAAACTGCAATATTTCGAACACATTATGCGGGGAGAAAAGTACAGCATCTTACGGTTCATAATCCAAGGCAAAATAAGTGGCAGAAGAGGCGTAGGACGACGACGAATTTCATGGCTAAAAAACTTAAGGGAATGGTTTGGATGCAGTTCAAAACAATTATTTAGAGCAACTGCCTCAAAAATTAAAATAGCTATTATGATTGCCATCCTTCGCAATGGAGAAGGCACTTGAAGAAGAAGAAGCCCAGTTTTACGCTACTATGAACCAAGAACTACCAATAATAACAACAACAACAACACTTTTTATAAATCAAAACAGTACACCTGCCAACGCAAATTTTCTACGAAAACCATATTTTAAAGTTTTTGTGGATTGTATTTGCAGGATATAAACTCTTTGTATATATTCGTTACTTTGTATGCTTGAAAGGAGAATACATATAGGTAACTATTTAATCACGGCAGAAAATAGATATATTTATTTTTTATTGAAATGTTAATTTTTGCAGGAAGAGCTGTTAATTTATATTTGTAGTATAGTTGAAGCTAGGGTTGAACAGTATTCCATTTTATTTAAGATCGTATGTCTGACCCCATCTAAGGCCCATTAAATCACCTAATAAATACTTATGATATAAACTGTATATTGTGTCTATTATGGGTTGTTAAAAGAAATTAATTTTATTCTTTTATCTACAAATATTTACAAAAAAGTTTTATTAAACTACAACTTTTGCACCCTATATTTCGGAAACTATTAACTTTTGGACTAAGATAAATTGGGCTTGGGCATTTTAGAAACACCCTGTATAAAAAGTATTTGCTAAATGTAAATCAAAGTGACTAATTTAGGGGCTTTTTCTTAAAAAATATCCCTTGTTTATAATTAGAATTATTGTTTCGTTTTTTAAAAACCCATCCTCTAGATAAACGACTCCCGTTAATTTAGTTTTTAGAAATACTCATTAGTAGCATTCTCAAAACTAAAACTTCAAACTTTACGCTTAAAAATCCTTTAAAATATTTATCCTTAATGAGATCGCGCTACCGCACCTAAAGTGACATTACTCGCGTATAAGAGCCTTAGGGATGGGGAGGTAATGAGACTATTAGAACCCCCGTAACTATGGAAACAGGGGTGTGTTAACGTCGAGGCGTCATGAGGGCTTGCTCGTGAATAATCAGATTCATCTTGTTTGAGGAACACACAGGGACTACAGTGTGGTGTTTTTGTTTGTGTGTGTGTATGTTGCTACATTATTAGACAAACCGCAAATTGGCGGCGTCCTGTAATTATGCTGTAATACTTAAGAGATGAGGCTGTTGAAAGGATTAACCGGGCAAACATATTAACTGAGAGAAAATTAGGAAAATAGAAACTGCTAGAAATATTCCTAACGGATATTATGTTGAATACCAAAAACATTAATTGGCGCAATAGACAACAATGTAGAAAACCTTGAATACTTCCAAAAACCAGAAAATTTTGTGAATTATTAGTGCAATTTTCTGGAATTTTACTCTGAATTTTAATTAAAAAATTTAAGTTTAAAGTTATAACTCTCATATGTATAAAATGGACACAAGTCTTAATGAGTTTGATATGATATCAACGCGCTGTCTCAATTATAGTTCGGTGTAAGACTGTAAAAATAGGGTACTAAATTAGAATTCCTTTGGATATCACTGATTTTGACGGAAATTTTTAATTAAGCTTTTCTTACCCTTCTCTTTAAAAGTTATATATTCCTGATGTGCGCCTTTTGTTTTATTAGGTAAAAACTACCTCTTCTGACAAAAATATAAAAATCATAGATTTTAGCTTTAGATACAATAAAATCATGTTAAAAGATGTAGAATAAACAATATTTCATTTTATGGAACATAATTTCTCATGTGTTACAACGTTTTAACTCTTAAAAACCATGTCTTATGGAGAAATAAAAAAAATAGTTATGAACAGCTTGAAATGTTTTAGTGTTGCATTTATAATGAACTGGAATCCCATTATTGCTTATAATATATTTTTGTGATTTATTGCCAGGCTTCAACTCTTACAAACTATCCCTCATGACGAAATTAAAAAGAAATTAGTTCTGGTCAACTTGCAATGTTTTAATGTTTCATTTATAATAGATTAAGATTTCCTCAGGTTACTAATGAACTAAAATTCCATTATATTACTTACCAGTTATGAATTATTAATTTGTATAAGCAATCTTAATATGTCATAAGAATAATCTCGATACACCAATTTTGATGCTTGTAAATGAATACCAAGTATTTTAAGAAAAATATAAAAATATGAATTCCAGAAATTCTGAAAATATAACACTAATACTTACTGATGAAATTTTTTACCATATTTTAAAAAAGTAAATAATAAATTTTTTTATAAACTTACATTTATAATTATGAAAAAATTGGTAACATCAATTCAATGATATTTTAAGTTAATTGTAAGGAAGCGCACCACGTTTGTTCTTTCGATTCTGAAATTGAACTGACGACACCATGTATATAGGTGAATATACAAATGTATGTATATATATATATATATATATATATATATATATATATATATATATATATATATATATATATATATGTATATATATATATAATTTATATAATATATAATATTTTTTTTCTAATATTTTCTTGGGTATAGGTTTTTCCATTAGAGAATCAAAGACAACAATTTTTCTGACGTTTCGCTCTACATAGCTTCTTCAAAGATATAGTATATTTATTTTGAATCTTGAAAGTAGCCTATATATATATATATATATATATATATATATATATATATATATATATATCCTTTTTTTATCTTGTCTTTTCTTGAGTTTAGATTCTTTTTTTGTCTACAATTTAAAAAACCAACAGCACTTTAACACAATATTCAAATTTTTGAAATATATTTAATTTTACCAGTACGCACCCTGAACATTTCGTTTATTAATTAATAATGGAGTGCGACTTTTACGTCGTCTGTTCAAGTAGTGAGGATACATGGAATGCGAATTTATTTTATTTTTGATATTTGACAATGAACCAAAAAACCGAAAGAACGCATTCATTTAATTTTATATTTAAGAGGATATTCAATTTTTAATGTTTATTAATAGGATCGAATACTTAATATTTTTGTTTAAATTAGGCTGATGTAAATGTGGCTCGAATTTCCTATATCCGTTCTGTCGTTAACAGTGTTTTTATCTGTAATTTTTGGTAATTCATATCTTTGTTCTTAATTATGGTACTGTTGTAATCAAAGGTATGTTTTTCATCCTGTGTGTGTTTGTTTAACGCCGTTAAGGCTTTTTTCGTATATTTATAGCTATTCAATCTGTTTTTTAGTAATTGGCTCGTCAAGCCTATATATTTTTTGGGACAATTTGTGCATGGCATCGAATATACTACATTTGACTTATTGATGAGAGGAGTTTTACTTCTTAAGTTAGTGAATAGTGTATTTAATTTATGATGAGACTTGTGGCATACGATAATATCGTGCTTTTTTAAAATGTGTTTTATTCTAAGGTAATGCTACATATTTTTGCTGTTTATGTTCTGTTTTTTCTTATTAGGTTTTTATACAATTTATATGTTCGTTTATTAAATATTTCGGTGATAGTCATTAAAATTATTATTTATTATTGTCTTTTTCACTTTTTGCAGTATTCTTGGTCGAAATTCTGGAGATGTAGAGAGATAGCATGATCAAAAAGACCGATTATAACATTTTTTTTGAGGTTTTGAGTGATTAGAGAAAGAGTTTTGATATCTACCCAACCAAGTTGGTTTGGTATATGTGGTATACCATTCAGTCAAAATTTTGTTTTATCTGCGTATAAGTATCATATCCACAAAATTTATATTATTATTATTTTCAGTTTCGGACGTGAATTGTAATTTTTATTGAAACTGTTTAACTCTTGGAGAATAAAATTGATTTTATCCTGTGGCAAAGCTACTATGGAATCATCGACAAACCGTTTGAAAAATATTGTATTAAAATTTAGTTTTTCTAGAACCTAAATTCAAGAAAAGACAAAATAAAAAAAGGATATAATCTATGGTTCAAGAATCTGAAATATATATGTATATATAAATATTTCTACTTATATCCTTAACATTTGGTTATCAATAATTAATTATATACCAAAAAATAAATATGGATAAAAAAAGGATATAATCTATGGTTCAAGAATCTGATATATATATATATATATATATATATATATATATATATATATATATATATATATATATATATATATAAATATTTCTACTTATATCCTTAACATTTGGTTATCAATAATTAATTATATACCAAAAAATAAATATGGATAAAAAAAGGATATAATCTATGGTTCAAGAATCTGAAATATATATATATATAAATATTTCTACTTATATCCTTAACATTTGGTTATCAATAATTAATTATATACCAAAAAATAAATATGGATAAAAAAAGGATATAATCTATGGTTCAAAAATCTGATATATATATATATATATATATATATATATATATATATATATATATAAATATAAATATTTCTACTTATATCCTTAACATTTGGTTATCAATAATTAATTATATACCAAAAAATAAATATACAATACTAAATTGACAGCGTTTTTTTCAACAAATGTAAATACAAAATAAAACAAAATTTTCCTACGATAAATAAAAAAACACTTGGGACAAAAGTATGGAAAGAATATTGTTTCCACAAAAAATAATTGTCTGTAGAAATTAGAAAGAAGCAAAGTTCAATATTTTGTTGAAAACCCGTTTGCCTTAATGACTTCCCTACATCTTCTTGGCATTAAATTGACACATATATCAATCTTGTAAAACTTCCCATAGATGACTTTCATTATGAATTATTCTTTCCTTAAGTTTTCACTCCAAGTGTTCCCAAAGGTGCTCAATCAGATTTAGATCCGGCGATTGAGAAGGCCACGCCAGTAAATCAACGCTTTTCTCTAAAAATCAGTTTTTTACTAAACGGAATGAGTGATATATCCATAAAAGCGGCATTTCTTCTTCGGCATAGAGTAACGTAGTATTCTGTAATATGTCGCGGTATATAATTCGATCCATTTTCTCAGTTATTTTCATCATCGGGCCCATCCCATACCTGAAAAAGCATCCCCAGACAATAATTCTGCCACCCCCAGACTTCACAGTAGGTTTTTAATATTTAATATCAATTTTTTTTCCGTACAGGCCTCCAAATAAACGACCTTCCATCTGAACCAAATACTTTAAATTTACTTTCATCACTCCAAAGCACCGCACCCCAGATGTCCAAATCAAATGCCTCTGAGCAAACGTTTCGATTTTTTTTGGAGAGTAAAGATTTTTTGACAGCAACTCTTCCACACAATCTTCCCACAGTTCCAGCAATTATGTTTATGTTGAAATATTTGTGAATATTTGCACTAATTTGGACGAATGACCTATGCGGATCAGTTATCGAAATTCCTTTTATGCACTTTTCAATATAGGGGGTAGTTTTTCTAGGACGATCTGACTTTAGCAGATTCTAACATTCCTCAGTAACTGAAGCTTTCCATCTTGTTTTTTTTAACTCAACATCTCTAAGTCGCAATTCTTTCGACAAATACTTATTTTTGCCCATCCTTAATACGGTTTTGGTGACAATAGTGGCACAACAATACTAATCCAATGATTTTAAATTTTAAAAATGCACGCACAGAAGAAATAATGTTTCCATACATATATCCAAGATATAAACAAAAAAGGCAGATAACAGAGGAACGTGTATGGCTCAACTTTTAAACATATGATAATATTCAATACCTTAAAAACTATATAAAATAAACAGCATAAATTATTGTCGAATACGAAGCATGATGAAAAAATGTGCAAAATAAATATATTTTCATACTTTTGTTCATGACTGTATATATATATATATATATATATATATATATATATATATATATATATATATATATATATAAAATAACGTTCAGAAATAAAACTAAGTGCTAACGTCATGGTCAGGGAGTCAACTCAAATTAATTTAAGCTTAATAAAAATTTCTCGACTATTTTTTTTTTTCAAATTTACCTTTCCATCCGACTGTAAACATAACACGTGGGCGTAAGGTCAAATTCGTTAACAAGTAGCACCGATAAACAACGGTTGTTCCAAAAAAATATTAAGACAAAAGTCTTCTTCTTCTTCTTCTTCCTCTTGTTATAGGCTTACAGCCTGTTTTTTCCAACTCAATCATTTCATTTGATGTTGAAATCCAGGACTCTCTCCACCTTTTAGGTGGTCTACCTATTGGTCTTCTGGTTTCCGGTGTTCCATCTCGTTCGATTCTCGCTATCCTATTTTGCGCCATTCTTCCTACGTGCTCATTCCAGGCCCTTCTGCGCTTCCGTCCCCATCTTACTATATCCTGCATTCCATGTTCCAGACAAAAGTGAATGAATTAAATATCATTGATATTCACATAATATAACTAGGAAAAATGTTTTACATGCTCAAATAGTATAACTCAAAATATCATATCCTGGGAATATTTTATGTTCGTTTATTAATTTGAGAGACTTTGGAATCGATTTATTTTTTATTTAATTTTTGCAGCATTGTGATCTTCGTATGCTTTTATACCATGTTTACTCTACGTTGTACCCCCTCTGTGATACTACAGTATATCTTTAAGTATAGCTACTGTCCAAAATGTATAGAGATGAGGTTATAAACAACGATTAAATCTAAATAAAAAACGTGCTTCGTTTCAGACTTCACTTTCTGATTTTTGGTGCTATCCTTTGTCTTCATATCTTTGTGTTGAAAGAAAAATTAACGATTTTGTAGAACTTACATTTTCGTGTCTAGAATTCATAAAACATCAAACCGAAATCTAAAATGGGGATTTTTGACAAAAACAATACTATCACTCTTAGTGTCACTCGGAAACAAATTACGAGTATTAGTTTCTTTATTGTATGTACAAAAACACGCCAAAAGTTTTCCAACATTTTTAGCCCTAATTAACCAAATTTAGTTTGCCGAAAGTAATAGATGTAAGTAGCTACGCCTTTAACTTTTTTTTGAGGTTTTGCCATCAATCACTTTGCCTAATAGCTGACATTCTTCTTTGTTTTGTAAAAATATCTACACAAGTAAGGGGTGGCATATAAACAAACATTTTACACAGTTATGAGTCACAGAGGACTAGTAAACCGGGGCACAGCACGATAAAATCGCCTGTATTAGCCACTTGAGCTTTTCGTGTCGTGATAAATTTACTAAGGATAATATAGGGTCTATATTTGTACTATAAATTTAGTAAGCTTTCATAATATACAAAATGTGCTACGACGATTTTTGTTAGGAGGGAGTTTAAAGAACAAACTATAGACGAATTATTTGCTTGCACACTTTTATATCCTTTTTTATTTTATTGAAAATTTGGTGACATTGCGATGTTCCAGTTTCACAAAACTAAGAGGATAACTTAGGGTGCAATTTCGAAAAATTCTTGTGGAAACGCCATTGCTCTCTAGAAATTCGATATCTTTAGGTTGAGCGTTTTATACTGCAAGATGATCAGTCAATTCATTCAGACAGATTTTGGTGCCATTCATATGTTACGTTTTTATTTTTCCTATTCAAATTCCGTATAAAAATAATAATTTTTACGCTTACCTCCTTCATCATTTATGTGTCTGTTTATATTAAATAATTTATTTTTATCTTCATCTAGAGATGTCCAGTGAGCAGAAAATCATTTGACTTCAGGATCGACAAACTTTTAGTGAAAACTCTCTGTATCCTGTTGGATCTTCCATAAGTCTTCTAGGTACTTTTATCTTCCCACTGTGTCTATTAGGGATTTTATTAAACTGACAACGAAAAATCACATAAGTGTCAAACAAAAACAAACTTTAAGGTTAGAATCTACTCGACTTTTCTTGCGAGACAAATCAACAATTAAAGTCTTTTAGCGTTTATTCAGGTTGGTTTTCTTTAATGTCTTGGTTTATATATGTTTACACACTTATATTCGACATATGGGTTCACTCTTACACTTTTACTTAGTAGTTGCATTTCATTTAGAAATGAGAGAATATTATTGAAGTTTTGTATTGAGAGCATGTTTGCAGGGTTACCTGATATATTTATTACGTTTGGATTGGTAATTATGACAATCAAAGACAATATGTTTAATAGTTAGTGGGAGGGTACAGGAAGGGCATTGGGGTTGGTTTTGGCCTTTAATTAAGTATTCATTTGTGAGGCGCGTGTGTCCGATTCGTAACCTAGTAACTATAACAGATTCTTTTCTTGTTAGGGAGTGGTGTGAGGAGTTTTCAAAGTAAGAGTGCTTTATGGTATGCAGTTTATTATCGTTCAAGTTTAGATCCCATTCAAATTGAGCTAGATTATGGATAAGTTTATTGATGTGAGTTTTGATATCCTTACTGTAGAAGATTTGATCTACAAGGAGGAGATTAAGGGGATGTTTAGCAAGAAAGTCAGCCTTCTCATTTCCAGGTATTCCCACATGGCTAGGGGTCCACAGAAGGATGATAAGTTTGTTATCTATAAGTCCCCTTTCATAGAGATATTTTATTTCTATAGACAAGGGATGTTTTGGATGGTATGAAAAGATGTTCTGGATGGAGCTAAGTAAATCAGTGGCAATAACTCACTTTTTGAGTCGAGATGACATAATGTATTTGAAGGCTCTATAAATGGCGTATAATTCATCTGTTAGAATGCTGACTGTTTTATGCATTCGAAAAATTTCTTCTACATTGAAGGAGTAATATGCTGCAATGGTCTGAGTGGCAGTTTTAGATCCATCAGTATAAATGACTTTGAATTTATTATATGTTGTTTGAAGCAAGAGGTTGAAATTTTTCCTGATTAAGAGAGGAGGGGTGTTCAGTTTGTCATATTTTGTGAGCGTTAGATCGGATTTAATTGGGGACATATTCTATGGAGGAATAGTATGGCCGTCATTTTGGGTTTGAAGCATGGGGGCAAGGTAATTTGCAGGCGTTCTTTGAGTTTCTTGTATCTTAGGTTAGAGCTAGGAGGGTATTTACTGGAAAAAGTTATCCAAGGAAAGAGATTTCTATGAAACAGTTTTGATATAGGAAGGAACGGTTTAAAAAGCAGACTGTGCATAATTTAAGAGTTGTATGTCTCTGATATAATTTATGGGCAAAATTTCAGCTTCACACATAATGCTGGAAATAGGGCTAGTGTGAAAGGCGCCTATAGCCAGTCGAATACTTGTATTATATATGGAATTAAGCTAAGAAAGATAAGATGGAGGGGCAGAGCCATATATACAGGAGGCGTAATTGAGTTTAGGGAGTATGCAGGATTGATGAATTTTTATAAGGGGGTGTCGGTCAGAGCCCCAAGTAGTACCTGCTAGCATTTTAATAAGTTTGAGATCAGAAGTACATTTGTTCTTAAGTTTATCGATATGGCATTTAAAATTGAGTGGTTGGTCAAAGGTTGCACCGAGAAATGATTTGTTAGTGGTGGGATGTATAAGGGTGTTATTAGGGTGTAAATTGGATATTTTTGGACAGTTTTTTAAACGGCAGAAGTGAGCAACGTTAGATTTTCCAGAAGAGAATGAGAGGTTTTTACTAGATGACCATACAGTTAGTATATTGAGAGCTGATTGAAGAACGGAGGAACTGTAATTAGGGTCTGTAGATGCTTGATAAATTAAAATGTCGGCCAAAATTCTTATGTTGACTCTGTGATCTATGTGTTTAGTGATAGCATTAATAGCTAGAAGGAAAAGTGTGGGACTGATGGAAGAGCCCTGAGGGACTCCACCCATATGGGGATGGATTGTTGAAAAGGAGTTGCTAATTTTAACAGCGAGTTCTATTACATAGGAAATTTTGAATATAAAATAACATGTTGCCTCCTATGTTAAGCTTTATAAGATGATACTGCTTCTATCGAGTTTATCAAAGGCTTTGTTGATATCGAAGAAGATGGCAGTTAGATGTTATGTAGGCGAAAGGAGATTTGAATATCTATTTCTAGACCTACAGGGTGGTCGACGGTAAATCTCTCAGGCCTAAAGCCTTTTTAACCGGTATAAATTTTTGAACATGCCACAATGTCCCTAGTAAATCGCATAATTTCTTATAATAATTTTAAAATTTGATATTTTTCTTTCTCATTGTTTTGAAGATTTTGTCACTTGTCAAAATCTTGATATACAGATCCCTGAATCTTTTCCTGCCGTTTTCTTGGACGTTTTTCTGGGAAGAAGCAATAAAATGATAGATTGATAAGGTCCTTTTCCTTGCAGAGTTGCATCACTTAGCATTTTTGCTAATTAAATGAACTATCATTAATTAAATTATCAAAACACTTGTTAAACAGCTGATAGTCTCAGGCGTGTTCTTTTCAGACGAAGTCTGTCAATTCGCGCTCTGGTGATGAAATGTAATATATAGATACTATATCTTGGATTTTCTTGGGTGTTTTCTTGAAATCTATCCGTTTCCTTTTTTTAAGCTATACCGGTCTCTATCTTGACCATTAGGGCACCAAAACATGTGGCGCATTTACCCCGACCACTCTCCTCCCCTTTTGGAGCTAGCCGGACAAGCCCTAAAAGGAAGAGACCATTTGAGAGCCACCTGACAAATTTAGATAAATTATCTTGCAAATTTGACTCAATAAACATTTTATTTAACACGAAATAAATTAATATTGTTTCCTTCTTTTGCAATTTGAGGCATGTTCTTTTAACCAAAGAACCGCTCTCAAGAGTTTAGGCAAATTTACCTTTTACAATTTGGCGCCCCCACGTTGGGCGCCAAATTGTTAAAAGGTAAATTTGCCTAATAAATTGTAAAATAAATTTGACTAAATTCTAGAGAGCGGTTCTCTGGTGAAAAGAACATGCGTCAAATTGTAAATGAAAGAAAGATATTTATTTATTTAGTTGTCAAATCTGCAAAATAATTTATCTAAATTTGTAAGGTGGCTCTAAAATGGTCTCTCCGCACCTTTTGGAGCTAGCCGGACAAGTCCCAAAAGGAAGAGGCCAGTTCAAATCCACCTGACAAATTTAGATAAACTATCTTGCAATTTCAACAACTAAATAAATAAATATCTTTCTTTCTTTTACAATTTGAGGTACGTTTTTTTAACCAGAGAACAACTCTCAAAAATTTAGTCAAATTTCTTTTACAATTTATTTAACCTTTTAACATATAACAAATAAAGATTTTGAAAATAGAATAGAGCACATAGGCCAAACCATATGCTATACATTGTATAAAGATAACCTTTTGAAGTTGTAAATATAGAAAAACTCTTTTCGAAATTATAAAAATATTTGTAGACCTTCGACCTTTCCCTGCTTTCGAAATTTATTGGATGATTTAACTTTACCTGACAGTTCTAGGGTCCTCCATACCTTTCAGAATGAAATATTTAAAGCTCTCAGCAGTTTCTCACTATTATTATATTGAATTTGTAATGTCATGCCATGGAGGGAGAGGAGGAAATAATGGATGTCTGAGATTAACGAACGTTTAGCTTAAATCATCAGTTGTGTCTTCATTAGTACACAGAATGCTATTTGTATATTGTAATTTATTACAAGTGATTGTACTAGAGTTTGAATATGAATTAGAAAATTAAAATAATGGCAATGCCAGACCCTAAATTAAGAATTTTTGTTGGGGTATGATGCTTACCAAAATTCACTCATTTATTTGTTTCCTATACCTGCCTTACAGCTTTATCCTCAATTACAAACCAGGGTTAAAACTTATATTATACAATAATTGTCGCACATTGCAGTTACTAATGTTAAACTGTAAATTATTAACCAGACATCAGGTTTTAATTTAATTAAAAAACAAACATAATATGAAAATTTAAAGTACACCCAAAATCCTAACAGTTTTTGGGATTATATAAGCTCAAAAAAAGCTGTCACGTATTCCCAAATAGGCCACTTATAGAGAAATGAATTTCTCCGGTAATTTTGAAGTTGACAATACCTTTGCTCGGTTTTTTCAATATGTTTTTGATGTGGATAACAATTGCTTAAATGCTGTTAAACATTGGGGTACTTTTGAGTATCCTAAAATAACAGAACTTACTGTACAGACAGTATAAAAAAATTAGAACCTAAAAAGAATGTTGAGCCTGATAATATTCCTCCCTATATATACGCAAGGCATCTGTGGATATGTTAACCAAATCATTAGCTGCTTTATTTAACTTGTGTATTGAAAAAAGTATCTTTCCATACAAACTTAAGAAAGTCGTGGTGGTCCCGTTATATAAAAAGGGTAATAATTGTGATATAGTGAACTATAGGCCCATATGTATTTTGAATACATTGTCGAAAATATTTGAAACAATATTATATAACTTTGGTTCCAACTATATACGTTTAAACATTATCGAACAGCAGCATGGCTTTCTGGCTTTTCATTGCACTAGCTATTAACAGTGGGGTGCAAACAGATATTATTTTCACAGAGGCGGAGAAAACTTTCAATAGAGTCAATCATAATATTTTACTACAGAAACTCAACTTTGGCTTTTCCCGACGCTCTTACAAATTAATGAAATCAACCTTTCTTCAAGGCCATATGCTGTTCGTGTAGAAGGGGAATTTTCAGTGAGATATTTGGCAACTTCCGGAGTTCCTCAATGTTTATAAATGATTTGCCTAATTATTTAAGTGAAATTTCCGAGTGCCTATTGTTTGCAGATGACTTTAAGATTTTCTTCTATCTTGGACTGTGTAAAACTACAGAAAGATACTAACAGCGTAGTCTCATGGATGAATTTAGTGTTATTAAATATTGACGTCAAAATGTAATTGATTTTGAATATAATATTAACAGTAAAAGATTGGACAGCAGAGACTCCTGCAAGGATCTCGGAGTTATGCTACAGTTTGCATATTCTGCATTATGATCATATTGTAAAGAAAACATACAAGCATACTAGTAAGACCGCACCTAGAGTAAGCCTCGGTAATCTGGTCATCCATGGCAGAAAGCAGCACCGATTCCATAAAAAAAGTTCAAAAACGATTATTGAGATACCTTTATTTCATAAAATTCAATGTTTTTCCGAACTTTTCTTTGTTAATATCATATAAAAGCATGCTGGGGACTTTCAATATCCAATATTTGCATACATGGAGGTCAATACAGACTTAATTTATTTTGCATATATTTTATTTTGAACTGCATAAAGTACAAATATCCCTTTTAATAAACTTATCAAATGTAATGTCCCTAAAATTAACTTAAAGCCGAGGAAACACAATTTATTTACAACTATTCCTAGAAGTTGCTCTCCTCTAAATAGAATGTCATTAAATTGGCGGGGGAATATATTCATATGTTTAACAAATCAAGAAGTCAAATTAAGAGAATATATATTAAGTCTTCATTTAAATATATGTGAGACTTTAATGGGTGATATCTGAGTTAACTGTTGCTTTTTGTAGGTATGTACGTATGTATGTATATATTTATGTGTGTGTATGTATTTATATGTGATAGTTTATTTACTGTGCAGTTTGTAGCTAGTTTGGTATTCCTTACTTTTATTATATTTTTTTTGCTGTTTTTCCCTTACATGTAATTACTGCTGTGTTTGTAAAGTGTACCGAATAAATAAATAAATAAATACTTTTTTCTAAATTTCTTTGAATATTTAAACAATCATCTACACTCTTGATCTGAATAACACCATTAGCATACAATAAATAATCAACATCAAGCTGTATACCCATATTATTTATGAACATGTTGAAAAGTAGTAGGCCTAGCACCGATCCCTGGCGAACGCTAGAAGTGGCACCGTGTGGATTAGAACTATAGTCATGGAGAGCAACGTATTGCTAACGATTAAAGAGATGTGGTTAAAAAAGACTGATTAAGGAATCAGAAATATCAAAGGTTTCCAGCTTATATATCAAAAGGCGATAGTCGAGCAGATCAAACGCGTTTCTATATTTTCATAATATTAGTTTTTATCACTCACCATTCTTATATATTTTCACAATGATGTTAGGTATGATTTACATTCGAGTAAAAAAATTATACATCTCCAGCATATGCATATATTTTTAAAAAGGTTACATTACAGTGTTTTACTTATTCTGATAATTCGACCCGCCAACAAAATAATTCATTAAAATTGTGAGCGTTCAGCCTAATATATATTTCTTAAATCAGGATTTCATATCAATGGTATGGTTTAGAGATTTGTTGCTTCAGGTAAAAGCGTTAATAATGTTTGTGTCTATTTTTTGGTCTTAAATAAACATCCCTGTTTCTCCATCTTTTGTTACCTGGAGCATTACTTGTGAGATGGTATTAAAAATAAATTAGCTTGTTTGCTTCTGAGGATCCTCAATGATGACGTTGAGAGTGCTATTATTATTTTTTTATTTCATTCCACTCGTCTATCGAATTTGCGCCTATAATCTCTTGTAATATCCTCGGAAAATTTTGGTGATACTTATTGCAGATATAGGATTTTTAGTATCTGCTATATAATCATTGGGTCAATAACACTAAACAAGACCCAAAATAAAATCGATTAAAGCTTACCATTTTTGGTGTGTTTAAATCGAAACTAAACTTATCTTTTTAATATTAGTTCAAGTTTTAGAGATATGTGATGTCATGTCTCCCTATATATTAAGAATGTAACCACAAGAATGCATGTGGTATATTTGTATTGTTATAACGACAGAGGAGTACAACGTTTCCAAATATATGTTAAGGAAATTTTGCACAACTTGGAACACCGTATGGGGGATCTCCAGGGATGACCATTTATATACGAAGTCCCAACCCCACAGGTTTTAAAATAAGGGAGATGGCTATTTAAATCCATATAAATCGACTTTTATGTCTGTTTTGTACTGAACAGCTCCCGTATACAAACAACCGACAAACGCCACTATTACGAATATTATGGACTTGAATAAAAAATTCTCGAATAATCTCTAAAAATGTAGAATCCGTAATTGGGTATAGAAGCAGCTACAAAGCGGAGGGGTTAGTTAGTCGAAGTTAGTGACTCGAATCGAATAATGGAGATTGTAAGATGTGTCGAAAGTGTATAAACAATCCAAATCAGTTCTGTTATGTTTGTGGTGAGATGACTTTTGCGTCTCAGAAGCGCTCTATTACCCCCTTGATAAAATGTGTTTATCAGCTTTATTTCGATTACAATATTGGAGATCAAGACAAACAGTGGGCGCCAAATATCTGCTGTAATACATGCGTTTCAAGTCTGAGAAACTAATTAAATAAAAAAAACGATCTATGCCGTTTGCTGTCCTAGTGATCTGGAAAGAGCCTTCAAATCATGTTAATGATTGGTATTTCTGCAGCATACCTCATGTTGAGCAATGCACTAATATATCCAAGAAGAAAAAGTCGATTATCAACTATCTAAATATATCATCTGCCATGAGACCTGTGCCCCATAGTAATGAACTTCCTATTCCAGAACACCCAGAAATATTCACTTATAAATCAGATAATAACGACATGTATATATATATATATATATATATATATATATATATATATATATATATATATATATATACTATCTAGTGTTTGATCTAAAAAAATTGCTGGCCATTTAGTTCAAACCAATGCCATAAAACTCAACACCCACACACTCACTCAATATGAATTTTTATTTATTGAAATACGAGTACACAGCGATAAAAAATAACAACATCGACAGCAATCGCTAATACAACAAAAGTCTCGAACGAAACAATTAAATCGATGATGCTAAACTAACAAATTATTTATCTTCCCACAATATTAAAAACCGCCAAACTACTGACTAATTAATGGAATAAATTGGCGAACAATTAATCGCAATCTATAACAACGAAAATTTGATGAATTATTTTAAATATTGCTCGACATAATGAAATTATAATTGGCTCGGCTTGCTTTGCATCAATTCGAGGTGCCTGAAGTACTTCATTAATTAATTAAACATGAAACACTCCAACTATGACAGCCAGGAATATTTGATTATATAAAGACACGATTTGGTGAATTAAAATTTTAGAAGTCGATAGAACTATTTGCGTAATCTAAAAAGCCTGCATTTCTTCATAGATCTTTTGGACAAGAATACTAAAGGGATACTAATAAACTTCTCTGCTTAAAGTAACTTACTAGGGATGTATTTCGTAAACTTTTCTTAACTAACGAGCTTCAAATCAAATTTGCTGGATCGTAAAATCAGTGGCTTTGTTTTATTTCTAGAGTTCCATATTGCTTATTTAAATTCAAATCAGTTGCGGATTGACAACGTTTAAATTAAATAAAATTAGATTTATTTGTGTTTTACTTACTTTACTTACTCGATATAATAGTGATTATAAATGCAAGAAACATTTACAAGAAATAATGTAATAATTAGTTAATTATTAGCTGAAGGCAAATAATTGAAATTAAAGTTTCATTAAAACTTCAGTTTTAACATGTAAAATAACGAAGTTATAGGTAACATTACTCGATTTTAAGGTGTGGTTTCAACAATACTATTTGAGACCTATGCAAAACTCATAAAATAAGACCTTTTCTGTTGTCCTGATTTTAAGCAACGGTGACCTCGTAGAAGGCATCAATGTACTTCGAGAAAACATTGTTTGGCGTGAATATTGAGAAGTTTTTCTATAACACCCCAAACGTGCGTGAAAATAGTATGTCGTCCTTTGAGCAGATGTATCCTGTTCCGATGTTTCCCCTTTATAAAACAAAGTGCAAGATGATAACTTCTGTTTACGAAGTCTTAAAGTAACTTCTTAACTAAAGGGTCTTTAGTTTACTTAGTTCGCAGGCTAATCGAAAGTTTAGATGTATATGAAGGATAGTGCCTTAGCTGTTAGATAGCATAATATCCGTGATATTCTCGTTAACGACAGAGCCTCACCAAACTCAAACCTTAGAACTGTTTTTACAGTCAAGTTAATCAGCTCGTGTTATGCGTTAAAGTCTACGAATAAACTTCACAAAAACTTTCAACAACGTACACATCTTACGCCAAAAATTAGAACAGTGAAAATCTAAAATAAAAGATTTTTAGTTTTCGTTAAACGAAATATCAAAGCAGTTCATCTAGGTTTTAAATGCATCGTCATTTCGGAAATATGATTGTTAAATTGTAACCGAAATGCGAAAAAATTTAGGGTTGAAACGTCAATTCTTCTGATAAATGTAAATATTAGATCAGCGGAATTGGCACCTAGAAAAAAATTTTGTTAGTAGACTTCTGACTATGTAGAAACCTTCAGAATGATAATAGTAATTATGTAGTATCTTGTGTCTCATTTTCTTTTTTGGGGAAAATTTTTTATTTAAATATTTACAAAATGAGTTCATCCAAATCGGATAATTTGTTTGTTAGTTAATGCAAAAAAAACTGCTAAAATGTATTTTTTTTCAATTGTAAATAAACAATAGAAAAATAAATTGTATTAACTTTATACTACACCAAAATAAGCCTCTTGTTACATACAACAAATATGCAAAATTTTAAGTACAAATATTCAATACTTTTTTGCACAGTGAATTTGTTTATAAAATGTTATGTTATCTTGATTGTTTATTCTCAGCGATCTACAGATTATACAGTGATCTGCGGATGGGCAAATGAAAGCCCGAGACATACTAACAACAACAAGAAAAAATCAAATTAATTGTTGATTTTAAATTGTTGAAACAGATAAACAAAATTGTGGTTGGTTTTTTCATTATAAACAAATAAAATCACTCTTCGACAATTGTTGACGTCGAAATGCTGATAAGTGGACGTGATAGGTGAAATTTTGGAACATATTCTGTACGACCACTAGAAGCTGATATAGAATTTTTTTTCAAAAAATACCTGCTACGTTGTTTTTTATTAAGGGATTATTTAAGTAGGAACTCATAAGAAGATGGTCAAACTATTGTATGCAGCAGCTTTCAACTCAATTATTTCAAAATTGTTGATGTTGCAATAGTTTAAAGTTGCACCTACTCCAAGAATCCGAAAGTAAGCAATGGAGGGGGCGCGCGGAAAAAAATGTGACTGGGGCGCTTGACATTCGTTTCGCCGGAATAATTTGGATTATCTCGGCGAATATTGGTCGTAGAATCTTTGTTTTTTAATTTGTGGGTTCTCGGCGAGATATGAACAATGGATGATATGTTTTTGTAATCAAATTATTGTTAAACATAGCAATATACAAATTGTTACACGTGCTTTTCAAATTAAAAAAAAAATTACAGTGGTCAACAGCAGAATACTACTAATTAGTACACTACACGGTTGCGACGCTATTCATGACGGCTCGTACGCAAATTATCGCGTTTCGTATCTAAAATCCGCGGACGCTGTTCACGGCGCTTCGTACTAATATTCGACCGACGGCGGTATACGCAGTATGTAACAATAACCCGGCATCGATCGACGATAGGCGGCGTCTCTACACGGCGGCGATCTCTACACGCGGCGGCGATAGGCGTCGGGGCGACAGTTGTTAAGCGCCCTTATCAATGGACATCGGAGGGCACCTGGCGGTAAAACACATTCCTGGTCAATACGGAAACAAAACTAAACTTACGGCATCAGTGCGTGTGTGTATACGTGACGGTAGGAAGGAAAGAAGGGAACTGAAACTACCCGTTCTTATAACGGTCCTCAACAATGTCGACCAATAGCGGTAGGAAATTAGAAAAAGAATCGACACTGCCCGTTCTTACAAGGGTCCTCGGCACTGCTGACCATTAGCGGAGTAGGACGTAAGGAAGGAAGTGTATGATGAAACAGCATATATACACAAGCCTAGCCTCACCTACATTGCTAGACCAGGAAGGCGCGGTCCGGCAGGTGACCCAGTCCAGTCCATTTGGACTGTTGACCCGGGTGGACAACGTGCAGTTCTCAGCGAAATAATGGTCTGCTCGAGCTTGTTGTATCGAAGTTTCTATATTTTTGGGCATGAGTGTGTTCACCGGGATTTAATTTATTTATTTTACATCCGAAAAATCTGATTCTTGCCGGGAAATATAATTTTCCGAGATTTTCAGAGCGTCCGACCATGGTAATCGCGCGCCGCATACAGCAGTATTGTATGCGCGATCACCGCACGCCCTCACACGTCAGCGTAGTGAGAGCTCGGGCCGACTACTTAAGCTCGAGGAGACCATTATTTCGAGGAGAACTGCACGTTCTCCACCCAGGTCAACAGTCCAAACGGACTGGACTGTGTCGCCTGCTGGACCGCGCCTTCCTAGTCTAGCAATGTAGGTGAGGCTAAGATTGTGTGTTTCACCATACACTACCTTCTTTACGTCCTGCTAGTTGCCAACATTGCCGAGGACCCTTGTAAGAACGGGCAATGTTGTTTCATCCTGCTGACGCTGTCGAGGACCCTTATAAGAACGGGCAGCGTCAGTTTCTTTCATTCCTTCCTACCGTCACCTATACACACACCACTGAATGCCGAAAGTTTAGTTTTGTTTCCGTATTGACCAGGAATGTGTTTTACCGCCAGGTGCCCTCCGATGTCCGTTGATAAGGGCGCTTAACAACTGTCGCCCCGACGCCTATCGCTGCCGCAGCGAGTAGAGATCACCGTCGCATGTAGAGACTCCGCTTATCGCCGATCGATGCCGAATTATTGTTAGACATACCGTGTATACAGCCGTCGATCGAATTGTAGTACGAAGCGCGATCATTTGAGTACGAGACATCGTGAACCGTTTAGTACGAGGTACGTGAATAGCGCCGTAAATTATACCGACCAGTACAAGCTACCGTGAACAGCTCTCCTAACATACTCTTGCCCTCCAGACCGTTTATTTGTTTATATTATTGTCCATCTTAGACTGTAAGTTAGTTTTAGGCCATATCTTTATATAAGAATGGAATACAGGATACAAAATGTTTTATAACCGTTCGTTTCATTGCTAGTCCTATTTTTAACATTACAGATAATAATTGGCAGCCGGCAGCCAGCACTAATATACGCAATTGACCCCTGGCTTGCTTGCCGTTTCTCCACTGTAACAAGCTGCCCGGTGCATAAGTGGGCCCTCGACCACATGAATCCCGAGGATGGCGCCCAAGAACCGACCACCGAGTGGATCTTTTGACCGTCAGGCGGTCAAACCGTTGATCAGTTCAGAGAGCAGGGATATCCCGATTATAAGTAGATACCGTCAAATCGATACCCTTGCGCTGAGCATTTGACCGATGACTGTCTGCACGAGAAATATTCGCTGCCGTAATCAAAGTTGATCCGTAGAGCACGACCTGCTCCCCTCTTACGTAAAAACGCGTCACACTGTATATTATTTAAAAAAAAATTAAGTGGATAGTGGAATTGTGATTCATTACCCGAGGAGCATATTTTATATCTCATTTTTGTTATTTTTTTGATACAGGAGCCAATTGTATATATTTTTACAAATAGTAAATTTAATAAGGCACAAATTGTATTCGTCCATCAAAAAACTAGTCACTGGATTCACTTCAGATAATATTTTTGAGCCATCATCAAAAATAAAAGGGCTTTTGTATTTTTTTTTAATCAAGATCCACGTGACATCGCATATTTTTAATTTAATTTGTATTTGTTTTTAATATTCTATGACAATTTATAGATGAATAAAAATTTTAACTCTAGACTTACATTCGGCATAGTAAACACAAACCGCAACCCAGAGATTGACGTCAATATATACGAGAAAGCCCTATCTAGTAGAAAAGAACAGGTTATGAAATAACAAATAGATGAAATTAAACAAATTTGATTTTGAACTAGATATCTGATTCACACACAATATATTAAATCGTCCGAAATCTGGAAACAAACACAAAGAATGCCAGCCGTATGGCGCGTCATAAATTCGCATATTTCTGGGGTTCCATACCCGCGCATTTTGTTTGTTTTAGAATCGTGACAGTGTGTTGTGTGACGGCAAATAAACTACCGTGCAGGAGGTAGAAATTAACCCTTAAATCAGTCGAGTCGTGGAAATTTATCGGATCACGGAAGGGAAATTTACAGGATATGTGCAATTAGAGATTTTAATCATAGTTTATGAGTCATTGTCAAAAGCTATAATTCCATATTTTAACTAGGAACGCGTTTTATTGTTTATATATATATATATATATATATATATATATATATATATATATATATATATATATATATAATTTATTTTTGTATCTTAAACCTTATGTTAAATATTTTTTCTAATATTTTCTTGGGTATAAGTTTTTCCACTAGAGTAACAAAGGAAAACAATTTTTCTGAAAAATACCAGAGTGCTTGCATCGAAGTAAAAATATTCTTCTATTTTTCTGTTTCGATATCTTCTTATATAATGTAGATATTTCACGAAGCTTATTAACACAGTCAATACCATATGAATTCTTGATATTTTAAAGGAAGGTCATGATGATCTTTCTGTTGCAGTCCGGAAACCCTTGCAATTAATAATTTATTTTTGTATCTTAAACCTTTTATTAAAAATTTTTTTCTAATATTTTCTTGGGTATAGATTTTTCCATTAGAGAAACAAAGGAGAACAATTTTTCTGAAAAATGCCAGAGTGCTTGCATCGAAGTAAACTAATGGAAAAACCTATACCCAAGAAAATATTAGAAAAAAATATTTAACAAAAGGTTTAAGATACAAAAATAAATTATTAATTGCAAGGGTTTCCCGACTGCACCAGAAAGATCATCATGACCTTCCTTGAAAATATCAAGATTTCATATGGTATTGACTGTGTTAATAAGCTTCGTGAAATATCTACATTATATAAGAAGATATCAACACAGAAAAATAGAAGAATATTTTTATTTCGTTGCAAGCACTCTGGCATTTTTCAGAAAAATTATTCTCCTTTGTTTCTCTAATGCAAAAACCTATACCCAAGAAATTATTAGAAAAAAATATTTAACAATAGGTTTAAGATACAAAAATAAATTATTAATTGCAAGGGTTTCCGGACTGCAACAGAAAGATCATCATGACCTTCCTTGAAAATATCAAGAATTCATATGGTATTGACTGTGTTAATAAGCTTCGTCAAATATCTACATTATATAACAAGTTATCAAAACAAAAAATAGAAGAATATTTTTACTTTGATGCAAGCACTCTGGCATTTTTCAGAAAAATTGTTCTCCTTTGTTCCTCTAATGGAAAAACCTATACCCAAGAAAATATTAGAAAAAAATATTTAACAAAAGGTTTAAGATACAAAAATAAATTATTAATTGCAAGGGTTTCCGGACTGCAACAGAAAGATCATCATGACCTTCCTTGAAAATATCAAGAATTCATATGGTATTGACTGTGTTAATAAGCTTCGTCAAATATCTACATTATATAAGAAGTTATCAAAACAAAAAAATAGAAAAATATTTTTACTTCGATACAAGCACTCTGGCATTTTTCAGAAAAATTGTTCTCCTTTGTTCCTCTAATGGAAAAACCTATACCCAAGAAAATATTAGGAAAAAATATTTAACAAAAGGTTTAAGATACAAAAATAAATTATTAATTGCAAGGGTTTCCGGACTGCAACAGAAAGATCATCATCACCTTCCTTGAAAATATCAAGAATTCATATGGTATTGACTGTGTTAATAAGCTTCGTCAAATATCTACATTATATAACAAGTTATCAAAACAAAAAATAGAAGAATATTTTTACTTTGATGCAAGCACTCTGGCATTTTTCAGAAAAATTGTTCTCCTTTGTTCCTCTAATGGAAAAACCTATACCCAAGAAAATATTATAAAAAAATATTTAACAAAAGGTTTAAGATACAAAAATAAATTATTAATTGCAAGGGTTTCCGGACTGCAACAGAAAGATCATCATGACCTTCCTTGAAAATATCAAGAATTCATATGGTATTGACTGTGTTAATAAGCTTCGTCAAATATCTACATTATATAACAAGTTATCAAAACAAAAAATAAAAGAATATTTTTACTTTGATGTAAGCACTCTGGCATTTTTCAGAAAAATTGTTCTCCTTTGTTCCTCTAATGGAAAAACCTATACCCAAGAAAATATTAGAAAAAAATATTTAACAAAAGGTTTAAGATACAAAAATAAATTATTAATTGCAAGGGTCTCCGGACTGCAACAGAAAGATCATCATGACCTCCCTTGAAAAGATCAAGAATTCATATGGTATTAACTGTGTTAATAAGCGTGAAATATCTACATTATATAAGAAGATATCAAAACAGAAAAATAGAAGAATATTTTTTACTTCGATGCAAGCACTCTGCCATTTTTCAGAAAAATTGTTCTCCTTTGTTTCTCTAATGCAAAAACCTATACCCAAGAAATTATTAGAAATATATATATATATATATATATATATATATATATATATATATATATATATATATATATTCCTGATTCCTGAACCATAGGTTATATCCTTTTTTCTTTATTTTGTCTTTTCTTGGGTTTAGGTTCTTTATTTAACAAAAAATGCAAAGAAGTAACGTTTCGCCCTTTACTTAAGGTATTTTTGGTTTACTTTCGTTCCTAAAATTTTTTTTATATAATTAAAACATTCACATAAAACATATCTACAATTTTAAAAAGCAAACAAACACTTTAAAACAGTATTTAATTTTTTTTTTAATATTTTACTTTACTGGTACACACCTTGACATTTTGTTAATTAATAAATAATGAAATTCAACCTTTACGTCGGTTATTTAGGTACTGAGGATACATGGAATGCGAGAGTGTTTTATTTTTTATATATTTTTGATATTTTACAATGAACAAAAAAACGCATACATTACGTTTTGTGTTTAAGAGGATATTCAATTTTTGATGCTTATTAACACGATCGAATGCTTAATATTTTTGTTTAAATTAGGCTGGTGTAAATGTGGCTCAAATTTCCTATATCCATTCTGTCATTAACAGTGTTTTTATCTTTTTAAATTTCTATCATTTCCTTTATCTGAAATTTTTGGTAATTTATACTTTGCTTTTAATTATAGTACTATTATAATCAAAAGTTTATTTTTCATCCTTGTATGTTTGTTTAACGCTGTTGAGGTGTTTTTCGTATTTTTATGGCCATTCAATCTGTTCTTTAGCAATTGGCTCGTCATGCCTATATATTTTTTGGGAAAGGTACACCAAACCAACTTGGTCAGGTAGATATCTAAACTGTTTCTCTAATCATTCAAAAATTCAAAAAAATTGTGTTATAATCAGTCTGTCTGATCGTGCTACCTCTCTAACGTCTCCAAAATTCCGACCAAGAATACTACAAAAAGTGAAAAGACACTAGTGAGCTGTCAGAAAAAATAAAACAAATTTTTAAAAAGCATGATATTATCGTATGACATATGTCCCATAATAAATTAAATACACTTTTAATTATTTGAAAAGGAAAACTCCTCTCATGAATATATCAAATGCAGTACAGTCGATTCCTTGCACAAATATATAGGCATGACGAGCCAATTGCTAAGGAACATATTGAATGGCTATAAATATACGAAACACGCCTCAACAGCTTTAAACAAACACCCATAGGACGAAAAACTTACTTTTGATTATAACAGTACCATAATTAAAAACAAAGATATGAATTACCAAAAATTGCAGATAAAAGAAATGATAGAAATTTAAAAAGATAAAAACACTGTTAACGACAGAACGGATATAGGAAATTTGAGCCCCATTAACACCAGCCTAATTTAAACAAAAATATTAAGTATTCGATCCTATTAACAAGCTTCAAAAATTGAATATTCTCTTAAACATAAAATTAAATGTTTGCGTTTTTTGTTTTTTTTTTGTGCATTGGAAAATGTAAAAAATATATAAAAAATAAAACACACTCGCATTCCATTCCATTATTAATTAATAAATAAAATGTCAAGGTGTGTTCCCGTAAAATTATTTTTTTTTTAATTTAAATACGGTTTTAAGGTGTTTTTTTTTTTTTTTAATTTTAGATATGTTTTTGTGTGAATGTTTTAATTATATAAAAAATATTTTTAGGAAGGAAAATAAACCAAAAATTTCGATAATGCCTTAAATAAAAAGCGAAACGTCAACTGTTTGCATTTTTTGTTAAATAAAGAACCTAAACCCAAGAAAAGACAAAATAAAAAAAAAGGATATTTATATATATATATATATATATATATATATATATATATATATATATATATATATATATATATATATTATATTATATTTTCTTGATTCTTGAACCTTAGATTATACCCTTTTTTATTTATCTTCTCTTTTCTGGAGTTTAGGTTTTTAATTTAACAAAAAGCACAAACAGTTGACGTTTCGCTCTTTATTTAAGGCATTTTTAAAATGTTTGGTTTATTTTCCTTCCTAAAAATATTTTTATATAATTAAAACATTTATACAAGAACATATCTACAATTTAAAAAAAAAACAAACATTTTAAAACATTTTAAAAAAATATTTAATTTTACCGGTACACACCTTGACATTTTGTTAATTTATTAATAATGTAAACGTTCAAAAATAATATTTTAAGAATAGTATAAATATCGGTATATTCATATAGATATAATGTCTTTTCCAACTCATATCAATACATATATTTTCGCTTAGATGCTTGCAAGACAATATATAAAATTTTTAGATTTTAAATTTTATTACATTTCTGAAACTTTCTGCTTTATTGAAGTTTTATTCAATAATAAAATCGAGCACATTTTGTTTTATGAGATAAATGTAACTGTGTTTATTTTCAATATATTCTTCTACTTATTTTTGCATTTATGAAATTATTTCTTTTTATATAATTTTTATGAGCCCACCATTATTTCCACTTATTTAAAGTTACTTAACTTCAATATATAAATAAATAGTCAAGTCGCCAACATGATTCGACTTTAAAACCGATGTAAGAGTTTAAATTAACAAGTATAAAAATGAATCAAAAAAGTTTTGACATTTAAAAATAGAGGGACAAGAAATCGATTACTTTTGTTAACACATCCGACAATATGAAAAATTTTGTTTTTTCGAGTAATAGCAATTCTTCTTACTGATTCTAAAACTATCTTCTATCTTCAGATTTTTGTACTTAATTTTTCTATATAAAGGTTTGGTCACATATATACGAGAGACGCTAGAAAAGTTTTCTTCCAGACAATAAAACAAAAAACGTGCTTTTGCAAATTTATTAATATGCGAAATGTGGAATATACGGCAAGTGCAGCTCGTTATATCAGGGATGCTAGACGTCGTTCAAAGAGTTTAAATACTATTATTTTAAATTAAATATCAAAACAAAAAAAAATTATAAGAGGTCTTTGGAGTAAAGGGTATCACAAAAATTGTAATCTATATTTTCAAACTAAATATTGCCCCTTTCTTTTGTACAGTTAGCGATTTACAAAAAATGTAATTTCTTTACATTAAAAAGTAATTTATTGGGACAAAAATGATGGTAGTTCTTTGGATTACAATCCAGTTTGTTAGCCATTAAAATATTAATATACTAACGATGCGTATCAGGTAAATGAAATTTAAAAAATGGCGAAGACGATTAAATCATAAAATTTTGCAACAAATATTGCAGTTGGTGATTCTAATGCTTTATAAAATACTAAATTTCGTTCTCGAATCAAAATTATTATATTCAACGTTTAATATCTTGTATAAACTTAGATTTTGACAAAAAATATAAAAACTTACTTATCGAAAATAATTATTACCCAAGATCATGCCATGAAATTTACAGAACAATTCCATACACGGATGCATTGTTATAAAGAAAAAGTATGCACAAATGTTTTATTAAAATACCCAAATACCAACTTTGAAGATCCACTTATGGCACCGCACGACACAACAAAGGAAAATCAACATAATTATAAGCGTCAAGTACCTAACTAACGATAATGAATGGACCCCTTAAAGGGTACACCGAGACGCCACCATATTCGCAAAGCTTATATTTGCTGGTTTCGTGTTGCCAACCTCAGACAATTTTAATAACAAATTTAGAATGAAATCTATATAGCTCTGTAGGTCTTCTGTTGCTTTTCGTTATCTTCTCCAACTCCCTTGAGGTACACAAGCAGAGGGTGAGTTGAGCTTTGTGAATTCGCTCGGAAAGAGGATATACTGGTGACCCAAACTCGGACTTGTTAATTTATTGCCGTACGTAATTTTAATAATGCATTGCAGTAGATACTTGTTGATATTGTAGTAACCTTCTGCAGATATTCAACAAGAATAACTCCTGTTTGCTCTCAAAAGATATGAACTTCCTAGCTGAAGATTACACTTGGAGGAACCCTTTTGCGCTAAAACCATTGAAATAAAGGTGGATTGGTATTCTCTGCGAACTTCACCTTGATTCTCCCCCATACTTTTCAATTATCTCATAGTCTCTTCAGTGGAGCTTGATTTGATACAACTCCACTAGAGACTATGCGATAGTTGAAACACGAAAAGATAAAAAATTGGAGTGAAATTTACAGAGAATAATTGTCCATCTTTCCTTTAAATATCTAAAAAGAAAATACGTTTTTATAGACGCGTTCAAGCCATAAAAATTCTTTATTTTATCCACATTAGTTAAAAATAATCTTCGATGATTTTAAAATTTAATTTTGTCGCTTTAAAATGGCCAATAAACTTCTTCAAATGGCGTCGTTATCATCTGTGTCAGACGCCATAAGGATTTAACTTAGCATTTTTCAAGATTATATTCTTTTTTCTCACACTTGCATAGTTGTGAAGCCGGCCATAAGAATATCCTGGATAATTTATAGGAAAATATTTCTGAAATTCAGCTATTCATATTTTAATATAAACCCATAAAAGTGTAGTTAAGAATATGAAATGCTGGCTTGGATGGCGAGACACTTTTATTCCTCTTAAAATGCATTTTTCCCCTTTTGGAAAAATCCATATAAAATATTGATGAAATAAATTTTTATAGTTTCTTTAAATTGAGGAGGAGGAACGGGCCAAACTCCAGAAGTCTATTGTATAAGTGAAAATACTTTTTAAAAAAATCTTACGTTCATATCCAATTCTCATTTGTTTTCAAATTATAGCATATTAAAAAAAGTAAAATAGTTGATTGGTTTTTATCAAAGATGGTGTAGATACCAGCTATCTGAATCAATTTGTTTTATTGTTCTGATATGTGTCAGTGTCAGCGTATTGTGACAATGATTTATCGTATATTTTCGAGTTTATATGTTTATATTATATAAAATTCTACACACTTATTCAGTACAACTTTTTGGTAAACGTGTGGTGTGGTATGGTCGATACCAATTTAATCGATCTTTATATTTTAGAAAGTCACCTCACAGGAGGGAACTATTTAAATTTTTTACAAAATTACTTAACAGGACTATTAGAAAATGTTCCTTTAAATATCATAATGCAAATGTATTATCAGCACGATACAGCTCCTCCACGTTTCGCTCATCAGGTCAAGCAGCATTTGGACGAACAGTTTCCAGAGCTTTGGATTGGTCATGGTGGTCCTGTTACTTAGCCTTCAATATCTCCAGACCTCACACCACTATATTATTGTTTGTAAAACTGGTTCAAAAGCGAGACATAAAAGGTAAAAGTAGACACTCAGGATGCACTAATTCGGCGTATTAAAAATTCTGTAGCCATTATTAAAGAAATACATTAATCAATTAGACTCGCTACGGGAGCGCTTCGCAGACGAAGCAGAAAATGTGTAGAGGCCAATAGCAGTATTTTAAAAGATTAATTAAAAGAACGTTATGATTAATATAAGTTAATGTAAGACGTTTGGTTTACTTGTAATTATGTTAATTTTATTTCTAATGAAAAATGCGATAATTTATATTTGTAACACGAATCCTGAAATATTGTAAATCACTTAGAGTATAAAAGAAAGTTCCTTTGTCGCGTCCTTCTGTATGTTCGGGATTAGACGTGTTCTTAACTGACGCTGATTAATTCATTTTTGAGGTACTACATCAAAATAATTTATAACGAAATTGTAGATTTAAAGAAGTTTTATCAATAAGTCTAAGGTAGAATGTGTCTATCTTGTAAGAAAAACTCGCAATACCTGCACTTGTCATTTAAAATTGGTAAAACCGCGAAGTAAAAGATCTTACTAGTGCAGGTATATATAGTAAGGTTTTAGAGTTTCCGTAATGATTTTATAGTACTATGACGATGATGCTACAGACCAATGGTCTCCTCAATCTTCTCTCCAACGATTCTAGCATATTGGTACTGCCTCGCAAATGGAGACGTTCAAGAAATGTTCTGCGTCTTTTCTGATTCATTTTTACACCCTAGCTTTGGCCTTCTGACTGGCGCATTTTCTATTGACTGGTTCTGGAAAGCTATTTTCGGAACTCAGTTTTCATTCATTCGTTATTGAATGAATATAGCTCTTGATCTATTCGTTCTCTTCATCTTTTAAAGGAACGTAAATTCTGTGATAGATTTTTCTTCCAAATCAGCTCAGTAGTTGTGAGATTTTAGGTGAAAAAATCCATGTTTCCCCTCCGCGTGTAAAGACTACAGATTAGGGTTTCATATAACCTTATTTTATGTTTCATGTTCATGTAACATAGGAAAAGCGAATAAAAAGTTTGATTGGCTGTATATTTAAGTCGTGTGCATATTATAATATGGAACCTCATGTATGTTAAAAAATTAAAGGATTAACAGCTCTTTTAGAGCTTTTCACTTTCGTGACACTATAGACATTCTTTTTATTTATTAGTACATAATCAATTTGGTAGTGCGCTCTGCCATCTGGTAACCTTCTGGTCTAGAAGGTTGTGACGCGTTTTCGTAGGCGGGGAGCGGGGAAGCAGGTTGTGCTCCACGGCTCTTCTTCGTTCACGGCAGCGGAACATCGGTCAGTGGATATTTCTCGTGCAGACAGTCATCGGTCAAATGCTCAGCGCAGGGGTATCGGGTCAGCGGCATCTACGTATATCCGGGATATCCCTGCTCTCTCAATTGATCAACGGTTTGACCGCCTGAAGGTCAAAACATCCACTCGGGGGTCGGTTCTCGGGCGCCATCTTCGGGATTTAATGTGGTCGAGGGCCCACTTTATGCACCGGGCAGCTTGTTACAGTAGAGAAACGGCAAGCCAGGGGTCAATTGCCTGTATTAGTGCTGGCTGCCGGCTGCCAATTGTTACATGTAATGGTAAAAATGGGACTAGGTAATAAAACAAACGGTTATAAAACATCCTGTATCCTGTATTCCATTCTTTTATACAAAGACATGGCCTAAAACTAACTTAAAATCTAAGATGTACAATAATATAAACAAACAAACGGTCTGGAGGGCGAGAGTATGTTTTGAGAGCTGTTCACGGTAGCTCATTCTGTTCGGTTGCGCTGAAGACGGTAACCCGGCGGTATCATTCGCGACGCTATTCACGTATCTCGTACTATTCGGTCGCGACGCTACTCACGACGGCTTGTACGCAAATTATCGCGCCTCGTATCTAAAATCCGCGTTCCCGGTTCACGGCGCTTCGTATTAAAACTCGACCGACGGCGATATACGCGGTATGTAACAACAACACGGCGTCGATCGGCGGCGTCTCTACACGGCGACGGTCTTTACACGCGGCGGCGGCGATAGGCGTCGGGGCGGCAGTTGTTTAGCGCCCTTGTCAACGGACCTCGGCGGGCACCTGGCGGTAAACACATTCCTGGTCATTAGAGGGGCAGGACGTAAGGAAGGAAGTGTGTGGTAAAAATCATACACACACAAGCCTAGCCTCACCTACATCACCAGACCAGGAAGGCGCGGCCCAGCAGGCAACCCAGTTCAGTCCGTTTGGACTGTTGACCTGGGTGGAGAACGTTTGGTTCTCCGCGAAATAATGGTCTGCTCGGACTTAAATAGACGGCTCGAGCTCCCACTACGCTGACGTGCGACGGTGTGCGGTGATCGCGCATACGATACTGCTGTATGCGGCGCGCGATTACTATGGTCGGACGCTCTGAAAATCTCGGAAAATTATATTTCCCGGCATAGCGCGGTCAATCTAATTATATTCCGGTAATCTTGAAATCTTTAACATTGTTTTCCCGCAAGAATCAGATTTTTCGGATGTAAATTAAATAAATTAAATCCCGGCGAACATACACTTGCCCAAAAATTTAGTAACTTCATTACAAGGTTACCAGATGGCAGAGAAATGGGTTGAGCTGGCAAATAGGTATCTAGAACTGGAAAATTCTATTATAATTTGCAAACAAATTCTTTTGGATTATTTCCACTTCTGGAGTTTGGCCCGTTCCCCCCGACTTATCCTATATATATATATATATATATATATATATATATATATATATATATATATATATATATATATATATATATTTGAACATATTGCTACAGAACATAATTTATCCTATTCCACCACCGTCGAGATGACCTACCTGTACCACCATACCGAGAAGAAAGTCAAAACTTACCCTCCCGCCATAGTGACACGGCAGAGGTACATATTCGGTCTCTACTAGACTCATCAGGGTACCGACATGCACCTGTCTGTGCAAAGGACAGATCGGAAAGAAGCATGCATCACTGAACGCGGCTTCGCCGACCTCCCGCCGGATGACGTATATATGTTTATGCGACTTTCACGGATTCTTCCGTGTGAGATGCAATAGCAGTGAATATATCCACATTATGCCGTTGTAGTGCTGCATTCAGCAAACATACAACTATATGCAACTCCGTGTATGTATGAAGTACTGTTCGCATTTTACTGGAATAGGATAAATTGTGTTCTGTAACAATTTGTTCAAACTGTGCAACCTCTAACACGGAAAGGATATAATGGAATGAAGTTTGCATTTACTGTTCGCATTTTACTTCATACATACACGGAGTTGCATATAGTTGTATGTTTGCTGAATGTGATTTCAGCACTACAACGGCATAATGTGGATATATCCACTGCTATTGCATCCCACACGGAAGAATCCGTGAAAGACGCATAAACATATATATATATATATATATATATATATATATATATACTAATTCTTTAATTTCTTGCATATAGGTTTTTACTTCATTAGTTACATTAAAGGCCATTTAGGTTTCGCCTGTCATGGCAGATTTAAAAAAAAATTATTTACTTTTAAATAAAGTACTATTCTCAAACCTACAAAAAGAGATTGACTTGAGTTGAACAGTATTTTAAAATATTTAAATTAATTAACGTCACTAACGATACAATACAGGAAATCTAAATAATTAAAATCACACTTTAACATCTTTATAAATTTTAATTTACGTACCTCGAGACTTCACGTTCGATCACTTACTGCTTTTGCCTGGATTTTTTTTAATATCCGAGAAGTCTGTAATAAGATATAGCGGGTGTGGATTAATTCTAGGTGGTTATACCGTGATAAGTTATAAGTTTTGACAATTGTTTAAAAATATTTTCAGCGGTAAATTATGGTAAATTTGGCTTAAATTGCTTGTGTTTTGTTTGTCATTTACAATATATTGTTCACTCTTTATATGAATCATTTCTTTCATTAGAAGTTTGTGATAGTTTTTATCTTCCATTATATGTAATAGTAATGTTTTTTTTAACTCTCAGACTGAGAAAAGTTTTCCGAAATATAATCTCCATTAAAATTGCAATAAACAAATTAAAACAATCGCGTTAATTTATTCTAGAACTAGAACACCTAACTCACTGAAAGAAAACTGGAACATTATCTATAAGATCCCAAGCCTAAATTGTGACCACGTTTATATAGGCCAAACCTTTAGAAATCTTTCAGATAGAATAGGTTCTCATAAAAGCAATTGTAACAGAGGAGTAGTTTTCTATACTCTTGCAGACCATGTACTAAATAAGGGTCATTTAATGAACTTTGAGACATCGAAAATCCTGACAAAAGAAAGTAATTTCCATAAAAGAGTCTTCCTAGAAATGGTTCACATAAACAACGAACCACTTTCTATGAACAAGAAAGAAGACGTGGAAAACTTTAGCGTAATTTATAGTTACTTAATACAATTAGAAAGCAATGGAAATCGGTCCCCCACTGTTCAATTTTCTCAGTCGGGTACTTTTTAACCACTGTTCTGAATGTTACTACCACACTGTCCAACTGGGTGTGTAGGTTGCCGTTCTTGACATTAATTAGATTGCATTTTGCTTTGTTTATTATTACAGTTTCTAGTCATAATTTTCATTTTTCGTCACTTTTCACTTAATAACATAATATTTTTTAAGAACGGTTACCTCCGTTCCTAAAACGATTATATCTTCTTGAGCTGTGTAAAGTGTACAGGGTGAGTCAACGATTGGATGAAGTAGGTTTGTGCCTTTTCGGTGAAATTAACAAAGAAACTATATTTATTGTTTGATACAGTTTATTTTTAAGCAGATATTAAAAATATTTAGGACTCTACAGGGTGAGCCAAAAAACTAGGACAGCATAAAGTTGTATTTTTTTAAATAGAACACCCTATATACGAATCGTATTTTCGATTTAGCTTATAATTTTAAATCTTTTTATTAAGGGTTTACTATAACAAAACTTTATAATTTCTGAGATAATTAAGTTTAAAGAAAAAAAGTCACATTTTCAAGCATCAATTCAATCCTAAATAACGTTCTCAATTTTGTGACAAATATATTCAAATTTGGAATTTAGCAAGACCAAGGACAAGTTAACATAATTTTTACCTAATATTTGCAATAAAAGCTACAGGGTGTTGAACACATCGGCTCAAATTTGAACAAGTTTATATGAATAAATATCTTTTTTTTTTAAATGGTACACCCTGTATATTTTCATGTTATTTAATAGGGTAATAAAAACCCTAAAAGTTTTGTTCAATATATCCTATACCTATTTATAATAGTTTTTGAGATATTTCAGTTTTTCTTATTTTCCACACTTTTTTACAGAAATAGTCTTCATTATCATAGTAGCCATGGCAAAAACAATGTAAAAGAACATTTTTCTGTGTGTCAAATTTATAACCGCAATCGCTTCTTTTGGTTTTTATGTAGTGTAGTTTCGTTTTTTTTTGCATTCATCTTATATTGTAAAATGAATTTTCCAAAGAATGAGTTAATAGATATGATTTATACAATAGGAGAGGCTCAAAAAAATTGCCTTCTTGCTCAAATAATTTACAAAATGAAGTATTCTGATCGACGCCAGCCTAATACCCATACTTTTCAAAACTTAATGCAAAGATTTGATTCTTCTGGTACTGTTGATTATCCAAAACGTAAAGTGGTCAACAAACCAATAACTAATGAAGAAAAAGAACTACAAGTATTGTTAAATGTTCAGGAAAATCCTTATATTGGTAGCCGTCAGTTAGCAGCATTATGTGAAACATCACAATCCACCGCTAATCGTACTACCAAGAAATATAGGTATCATCCATATCACATGGAATTACACCAAGAATTGCATGGACAGGATTTTGAAAGTCGTGTAAACTTTTGTCGTACAATAAATGCGGAGATTCAATTAAATCCAAATTTATTATGCAAGGTAATGTTTAGTGATGAAGCTACTTTTAGAAGTAACGGTGCCGTAAATAGACGCAACATGCATTATTATGCCACAGAAAACCCATTTTGGATTAGAGAGGTGCAATATCAAAACCACTGGTCATTAAATGTTTGGTGTGGTATTCATCATAATCGAATTATTGGACCCCACTTTTTTAATGAACCACTAAATGGCCATAGTTACCTGAACTTTCTACAAGAAGAACTACCCCAACTGCTTCAAGGTCTCGATAGGGATGAGCTCGACAGTATGTGGTTCCAGCACGATGGTGCGCCTCCGCATTACCATCGTGAAGTTCGTGCGTTTTTGGACCAACGATATCCGCAAAAATGGATTGGACGTGGGGGTTTCATTGAGTGGCCACCAAGGTCTTGCGACATCACCCCATTAGATTTCTTCCTATGGGGTTATATTAAAAATAAGGTGTATGTTAATCCACCAACAACAGTGGAAGATATGCGAAACAGGATTAGGGATACCTGTAGAACAATAACGCCGCTAATTTTGTCCAGGGTCCGAGAAAATCTGCAAAAAAGACCAAATTTGTGCATTGCACAAGAGGGTCGTTTATTCGAACACTTATTAAAAAGAAATAATTAATCTCAGTATTTAATAGGTAATTTTTTTGTTTCAATTTAGTATAAAATAAATATGTATTTGCCTGTTTGTTTCTGTAGTTTCTTTTGATTATTTTACATGGCTACTATGATAATGAAGACTATTTCTGTAAAAAAGTATGCAAAATAAGAAAAACTGAAATATCTCAAAAACTATTATAAATAGGTATAGGATATATTGAACAAAACTTTTAGGGTTTTTATTACTCTATTAAATAACATAAAAATATACAGGGTGTACCATTTAAAAAAAAAAGATATTTATTCATTTAAACTTGTTCAAATTTGAGCCGATGTCTTCAACACCTTGTAGCTTTTATTGCAAATATTAGGTAAAAATTATGTTAACTTGTCCTTGGCCTTGCTAGATTCCAAATTTGAATATATTTGCCACAAAATTGAAAACGTTATTTAGGATTGAATTGATGCTTGAAAATGTGACTTTTTTTCTTTAAACTTAATTATCTCAGAAACTATAAAGTTTTGTTATAGTAAACCCTTAATAAAAAAGATTTAAAATTATAAGCTAAATCGAAAATATGATTCGTATATAGGGTGTTCTATTTAAAAAAATACAACTTTATGCTGTCCTAGTTTTTTGGCTCACCCTGTAGAGTCCTAAATATTTTTAAAATCTGCGTAAAAATAAACTGTATCAAACAATAAATATAGTTTCTTTGTTAATTTCACCGAAAAGGCACATACCTACTTCATCCAATCGTTGACTCACCCTGTACTTATTAAAACGGGCTTTCAGCTGTCAAAAATCAATATCATTCTCAAATCAAAATAGTGTTTCAACGACGTCCACGTGTTTTTAAAATTATTTTCTGAATTAATAAAATTAGTTTTGCCTTTTAAAGCAATCTTTTCATATTATGTGATCTTATTGTTAAGTGATAAGACTGTATCTGTTGAACAAAACCTGGCATTTTATACATACTCACTTTGATAAATCTTTTTCTTTATTTTTATTCATAGTAATAGAATTAAGGAAGGTTTTTTCTCTTTTGTAGAAGTCCTGAGGAAGGGAATAAAGTTTCTCGAAAGCCAGACTAACAAAAAAGTGTTTTCTTTTCTAGCCAACCATCCTTTTGAATGTAGTCCCACAAAAGTGTCTTTAAACCTCTCCGTTTAGTTGGCTGTTTCTTAACTAGTCCAGTCACGAGACTACCTCCTTTTTAAATATATATATATATATATATATATATATATATATATATATATATATATATATATATATATATATATATATATATTCAGGTATCTTGGCAGCGTCCTTTTACAAACCATCACTTGGTGTAATAATTATTTTTTGATTTCATAGCGTCCAATAAATATACCATATTTTTCACTCCTTTGACTAGTAGGCGTCTTACATCATTGCCAAGTTGTATATTGATAATTTTGTCGCAAGAAAGAAATACTTACAAGGAAAATAATATATTTAAAAAGTATTTTTTCTTTATTGTGGGTTATTAACTGTTATTAGTTATTGCGTTGTGGCGAAATGTGTTACTAGCTTAACATATAGAATATACAGTCACGAATCAACATCGTTATTGGTAAAGAAAATTATTCATATAAAGCACAATTTTTGGTATTTATTTATATTATATATTTAGCTATATTTTTTATATTCGTTATTTGATTATAATTAAAAAACAATTTAGAGCAAAAAGCTTTCCTGTTAAACAGTTTTGTTAAAGTTAAAATTATTTTAAGAAAATAATTATGTACGGTTAATTCCACTGGCACTTTCTTACCTTTCCCCAGTAAACTGTGATAAACGAAACATTGAACGATAAAATTGTACATCTCAAGAAATTCTACAAATATGTCTGGGAAGTGTGTGTGTCTCTTTTAGGGGTGGCCCGCAGTAATTATACCATCAAACTTCTAAACTATTTTACTTAGTTATACATTACCTTATATACATTTACGCATACATTGTTTTAAGGTATTATACTTAGTTACATTCATATAAAAACATTACTATTACATAGCTAACCATATTCGTAATCATATGAAACTAAGAGTCATAAGTCTAAAATAGGAATTTTAAATTCGCTTCTTCTCAATTTATATGGGTTTACGACCTATTTATCCAAATCATCCAAATAACAGAAAAATATTTAATACAAAAATATTAAATATGTTTTTTGTTCCAAAGAAAATTAATAAATAATACGTAACCCGGTTTCCGACTAACAAAATACATCGCAATAACTTTTAGTCATAAAGCAGGGATTCTTCCGGGACTACATGAGAAGAAAAGTTTTTAAACCAACTCGAGTATACCATAAAATCTGAAATTTATGTACACCTTTAAGAAAATTTATATTTTTTTTTTGTTGACAAAAATGAACATAAGCACCCAGTTGGATTTCTTGCTAAATAGTGATAAAACTTCAATAGTAAATCATCCAAATCATCTAATTAATATATAAAAATATTTAGTACGAAAATACTAAATATGTTTTTTGTTCCAAACAAAGTTAATAAATAATGCGTAACCCGGTTTCCGACTAACAAAATACATAGCAATAACTTTCAGTCATAAAGCACGGATTCTTCCGGGACTACATGAGAAGTAAAGTTTTTAAACCAACTCGAGTATACCATTAAATCTGAAATTTATGTACATAAAGACACACTTTTAAGAAAATTTATATTTTTTTGGCTAAAAATGAACATAAGCACCCAGCTGGATTTCTTACTAAATTGTGATGAAACTTCAATATTAAATCACCCTCTTGACTAAATTGTGTTATATCTGGTCGTAAATTGGGGGATAACTTATTTTTTAGGTAATTTCGATCCGACACCCTCGATGTTTTACTGCTATTCGCTTATCGCCTAACCAGATGGTGCTTCGTATCCCTTGCGAAAAAGATACAGCCGCCAGAGTTCGTGTAAATTGGGGATAATTTAATAGAGATAAGCCTATACTGTTGATTCAGAAAATAAACTAAATAGGCATTTAGTTTATCTCGTTAAAGTGGTGGATATTTGACTCTGGGTAAATTTTATAATGGTTATTTCAAAAGGAAGGTAATTTTATAAATATAGAGATCTAAAAGTTGAGTAACTATTTATTCGTTTTATTTATTTAAAAAATCATATTATAAACAGTGTGAATCTATATACCACACCAGTTTGCTCCTTCTACTTCAGTCCCTGATTTGGAACCAATACAGGGTGGCAGTTGGAATGAGTTACCATGTCGCCAGATTGAAAGCAAAGAAAAAATAGGCAAACAGAATGAGAAAAATGGAAAAACGAAAATTTGACAAATGGGTTGTTATTTTACCAGGAAGGAATCAGAACCTAAACCTCTTTGTGTAATCTGTAATGAAATTCTGATCAACAGCAGTTTAAAACCACCTCTTCCTCATGGACATCTTAAAACAAGATATCCGGATAACCAGAATAAACTTGTTGACCACTTTAAAAGAAAACTGGCAGGTATTAACAAAATGTTCTGCAATTACTTTCTCAAAGAAAAAAGATAGTATAGTTTATAATTACACATTGCACAATACAATGCTGACTCGCTCAGATCATATAAAGGATCTTGGGGTGATATTTAATGAGGGTCTTTCTTTTGACCTGTACGTTAATAGTATTTCGAGCCGTGGTTTAAGGCTTGTTGGTGTTATTAAACGCACATTAGCTGATTTCAGCAGTGTGAAGTGTTTTAAATCTGTATACTGCTCAATGGTTCGATCTGTCTTGGAGTATGCATCTCCAGTCTGGGCACCAAACTATGAAATATACAAAAATAAAATCGAGAAGGTACAGGTCCGTTTCTTGAAATTTGTTGCTTGTAAGCAAGATGTGCCATTCAGTGTAATACGGGATTATATGAGCTTGTTATCATTATATAATAGACGCATCTATCTTGACCTAATATTATTTTATAAGATCATAAACTCTATGGTTGATGCTCCTGAATTGTTGGGGATTGTTGGATTCTCTGTACCTCAGAGGGTGCTTCGAGTCCATAGTCTTTTTAACGCACCATACCATAGGACAAACTATGTCCAGAATGAGTAGAGAAATGAATTCACTGCCTAGGAAGGTTGACCCATTTATACTCTCTCTGAACTCATTTAAAGGTTGTATTAAAGAATTTTTAAGTAATTGAGTTTTATACATAATAGACTGTAGTGACAGTATTATTGTTTTAGTTAATTGTTATTCTTTTATTACTGATGTGACTTGTGATATTTTGTGATTGTTTCGTTTTAGATTTTTTATTCTTATTTGACATATTATATAAAATGGAATTTGTATGATTTATTGCCGTTAATAAACCATATAATAATAAATGGCTCTCGAGGCATCATTTCCAGTTGGTTACAGAATCGCAAGATCTGGACAAGCACATACAGTGGCAAAGAATTTGATTGGACCATGTGATAAAGACCATATTCCTTTATCAAACTATACAATATTGCACAGAATTCATGATTTGGCAAATGATGCGGAAACTGAACTTTTAAAAAAATAATAAAATAAAATTATTTCACTAGTGACGAATCGACCGATATAGGAAATTGTAACGAAGTTACTATATTTTTGGGCATGAGCATGTTCGCCAAGATTTAATTTACTTATTTAACATCCGAAAAATCTGATTCTTATGAGAAAAGAATACTTAATATATTATCGGTATATAATTAGATTTACCGCGCTATGCCGAGAAATATAATTTTTCGAGATTTTCAGAGCGTCCGACCATAGTAATCGCGCGCCGCATACAGCAGTATTGTATGCGCGATCACCGCACACCGTCACTCGTCAGCGTAGTGGGAGCTCGAACCGACTACTTAATCTCGAGCAGACAATTATTTCGCTGAGAACTGCACGTTCTCCACCCGGGTCAACAGTCCAAACGGACTGGACTGGTCGCCTGCCGGACCGCGCCTTCCTGGTCTAGCAATGTCAGTGAGGCTAGGATTGTGTGTATATGGTGTTTCACCATACACTCCCTTCCTTACGTCCTACCCCGCTAATGGCCAGTATTGCCGAGGATCCTTGTAAGAACGGGTCAGGTGGTATTCCTACCGTCACTGCCGAGGAGCCTTATAAGTGCGAGCAATGTCGGTTCTCCACTGTACCAAGCTACCCGGTGCATAAGTGGGCCCTCGACCACAATAATCCCGAGGGTGGCGCCCGAGAACCGACCACCGAGTGAATATTTTGACCTTCAGGCAGTCAAACCGTTGATCAGTCAGAGAGCAGGGATATCCCGAATATAAGTAGATACCGTCAAACCGATACCCCTGCGCTGAGGATTTGACCGATGACTGCACGAGAAATATCCGCTGACCGATGTCCCGCTGCCGTAATCGAAGTAGATCCGTAGAGCACGACCAGTTCCCCTCTACGAAAAACGCGTCACAAAACACTGCAGTATTACTTGTCTATGTTAGATATATGTTTAAGAATTCCATTCAAAAAGATATACTATTGACAAAACCACTGAAAACCTATATGACAGGTAAAGCAATTTTCGATATGACCAATTACTATTTTGAAAAAAAAAATAAATAAATTGATTTTTTTATTTGAGTGTGTGCACTAATGGTGCATCTTGTATAGTTGTGGCTACTTTTATGGAAACAGGATGTTAATTTCTTCATCACTTTATTATCCGATCAGAATCTCAGTGATTATTATCTATTTCCAAAAAAAATCCATGGTTACAATTTTTCATGTCATTAAAGCCTTAAAACAGTGGTTTCAGTAAGTTTATAACCCCTTTTTCTAGGGAGGCATACACATTTTAAAAGCTTCATTAGAAAAAGTTAATAGGGATTAAGGGCAGTTATGACGAAAATAAGATATAAATATTGTAGTCAAGTACTAGGAGAATTTTTTAATGCACCCTTGTAGAAATATTTAATGAATCATCTTTATTATAATGTAATAGAAGAAATATTTTATCGTTTAGTCATCATTAGTTAGTCATATTTATTTTAATTTCTACCATTATATTCTAGTAGGTTCTATAGGTATATAAATAGGGATAAGTGTAGAGAAAAGTAAGAGGAAGGGGCATGTCGCCAAAAAGAAAAACAAGAAGATGAAGAACATCGTCAAAAACACAGGAAGTAGAAGAACGTTCTCCAAAAACAAGATCAATGTTGTCTGAAAGAAAAACAATAAGAAGATAAACGTCGCCAAGAAGAAAAATAATCTCGAATTAAAGATCAATATAAACTGTGTAAATAGATAAAAAAGGTCATTCTACAGGGACAGTAAAAGTCGATCAAGCTAAACTGAGGCAAATGTAAAAGTTTAAGGAAGAGATAGGCGACATGTGACAAGACATAAGAGATGTACTCCAAAAGATAAAGACTACTAGATCAATGGTGTGACAAGACATAGGAGAAGTGAGACAAGACATAGAAGAAGTGCAATAAGAAGTGAAGGAAATGGTAGATGGGATAGAATCTAAAATGAAAAACTTCCAGATAGATATCGGCAAAGTAAATAAGCATGACCCTTCTAATAACGTAACAAACACCGAATAGAAAATCAAACCCCCAATTTATGACAGTCAAACATTCTGGATCATGTAAAAAGGCCATTTTGAAGCTGCCGCTATTGCAAATAACAGGAACTTCGAAGAAATCGCTACTTCTCTAGTAATTTCACTTTGTGCACCAGCATTGGAATTAATGCAAATTATTCCTATAACCCAACAAGAAGACTATGAAATCTGCATTGGAAAGAAGATTTGGGGATCATTATCGGAGCCAGTTATATCAGTCAAGTCAAGTGATGTCAAAATATCAGAGAAACAGAGAAAATTTGCAAGAATATGAACAGATGTCCAGCGCCTGTTCACCTGACTTACCCAGAAGCTACAGAAGAATTCCAAGGGGAGCTGCCAATCCAGTATTTTATTGATGGAATCGGAGATTAGGAAATATTATGTTGCGTATAAGCAGGTTGAATTATTGTAATGAATCTTTAAATAGGGTTTTGGAAATAGCCATAGACACATGATAAGCAGCTTATAATGTGTAAAGACCAAAAATAAGAGCCGTTGTCATAGAGGAAAACATTGATTCACCGCACAGAGAAATAATCTGAAAATATCTGAAATAATTAAGAAACTGGACACAACAGGTGATACTTCACGTTATAGAAGAAATCAGAAAGAACTAAACACAATAAGTGATACTTGATGTTATAGAAGAAACCAGATCGTTCTACAGATATGGAAGAACTAGATACATGAGAAAGGACTGTCGAATGCAGTTAAGGTCTCGTTTACCATCCCGAGACCGTACATAAGGGAAACAGAAAAAACTACATCAGTGCAATTTTAAAATCTAGGAGGACTAGGAGAATTTTCTGATGCGCCCTTATAGAAATATTGTATCGATGAATCATCGTTATTATATTGTAACGAAAGAAATATTATATCGATGAGTCATCATTCGTTAGTCATATTACTTTTAATTTCTAGGCTTGTATTATAATATATTCTAGTAGGTTCTATAGGTATATAAATAGTATATAAATAGGGATAGGACAATCGTAGTTATTTAGTTGTATTTGAACAGTGAGCGTATCAAGAAGTAATAATTAAAGAGTTGTTTGTTAGTGAAAAATGTTATGTTTTATTTTGTCCCATTGAGCGATTATAACGAGAAAAAATCGTATAATAAGCTTTCGCGTCAATTAATTCTGAAATAGAATTCTTGCTCTGAAACTCCTTCCACAAAAAGTAAATCCTTGCTGAGCCACTGTCCTTATAATTTTAAAATAATATATAAAAAAGCTAATTGATTTGGATAATTTTAGTATTTACAAATAATTATTGTCTTGTTAATCATTTTTACATTTAAGTTTTAGAATTTTGCTCACAAGTCGACAATAAAAACTTTTTCCAGCTATTCATAGATACCCAGTACGAAAGTTTACGACTTCAATAATAAATCTGGTCCCTATATATAAAACCAATCAACCCCTTCATAGGATGTCATTATCATCCCAGTCAGAAGCCCTAAGGATTTGACACCACATTTTCCCGAGTTACGACCCTTTTTCCATATACGTTATGAAGTTTTGGGATGCTTACCACATATTTCAACAAATTCTATCGAAAATATATTTTGAGTACGTTATTCAAATTTTATCTGAAAGTATTTTAAAAGTTTTCATTTTATAAAGCTCGAAGCTCATTTAACCTGCGATACATTTTATTTTTATATTCAGTAAACAAGTATTGTGAGCAAAAATAATGCAGCTAAAGACGTAAAGTTTTTCATCCAACGATGTTCAACTTATCGGTACTTTTGAAGAGATATGTAATATTCCAAGAATTCTGGAAGATACTTTTAGTGATTGGTTTAAGGGGGGCGAGTCATGTAGAAGAATGAAACTTTTATTTCCTTAAAATATTCTAAATATGATGTAGAATATGCCTAAAAAGGTTTCAAGTTGATATTCAATGTGCTTCTCGAAAAGCATGAGACAAGTCGCCTTGCCACGACCGTTGCGCATATCCTTGAAGCGTGCTCCTCTTGACTCGAGCGCTTGAGGAATCCAGAAGTATTTGAATCCCTATCACTGTTAATAAAAATAACCGCAAAGACACGTTTTTTCACTCTCTCTTAGAGTTCAGTTCGGGACTGTAGTATGGTGCTAAAATCGCCGAATAATCGGTCAGTTGTAATTATTCTTTAATTTTGTATACTCAAACTGTCAACACATTTTTTTTGATACACCATATTTCAAGTTTTTATACATTATAATTCAAAAAATAACCATTCTATCGGACTCCAATTTTTTATACATCTACAAGGTGTCTGATAAGCACCTCCTAATTTCTCGGGAGCATAGAGGGGAAGTCAAAATAATTCTACTTTGTCATAGTCCTAAAGTGCCCCTTAACATAGATACAAAGCTCTAAAGAGGTACCCAGCGATTTACTTTATCGGCTCTAAGTTGTGAACCGACTTGTATAATTTAATGAAATTTTAGTATTTTATAGAGACCATAAAGACTCATTAAGCCATACTAAGTAGATGCTTTAGATCATCAGAGGAGTTAGGAACCGACTTGCAGCGATACTCGTTGGGCCTAATTTTTGACAGGTGTCATTTTACAGAACTAAAAACTGATTTTTTAAAATACTTTGGTGATTTCTCTTCAAAAAAGGTACTCTTCATTTATTTCGATAAAACTCGCGGTTTTCGAGATATATCGGTTTTTATGCGAAACAGTTAAACAGTTAAAAATCAGGTTATTATTGTTAATACCTACATAATTAATTACTATTGATGGAACTTGTCAAAACCACTTTCAAGTAAAAATAATTTTAAAAAATGGAAGAATATTCTTATGCAGAGTATGCCGATATGCATTTAATTTCTGGTGAAACGCTGTCAAATTCTTCGAAGGGGAGAAGACTTTATGCTGAAATATTTCCAGCTCGAACATTGCCAAGGCCAAAAACCTTTCAAAGGGTTGATCGAAGCCTAAGGAAAATAGGTAAAAGATGATTAAAAAATAATTATTAGATTTAACGAATTGATTTTTTACATGTTTTCTTCGGGGTAGTTTTTGTCACGACGTGGCGATGAGAGCCTTCCCAGGGGAGCACGAGGCCCTCACGTACAGGAACAAATTTTCCAAGATGTTTCTGACAACCCTTCGAACAGCATTAGAAATCTCGCAATACAAAACAATGTTATAAAATGGATTGTACGTGAAACTCTAACAGAACAGTTACTTCACCCGTACCACGTTGAAAAAGTACTATATATATATATATATATATATATATATATATATATATATATATATATATATATATATATATATATATCTATATATATATATATATATATATATATATATATATATATATATATATAATATATAAATGAGAATTTTGAGAAAAATCTATACCTGCAAATCAAATTTTGACCTATGCCCCAGCTGAAAACACTCCTTCTTGGTCATACTTTATCACTAAACTGTATAACCAGAAGCCAGAGCTTCCGAAATACAAAAAATGTAGACAAATAAAACAAGGAAGAGAATTTTGGCAGAAATCGATACCTGAAAGTTAAATCACCGATTTGAACAAGTCCAAGTTTAAAGTACTTCTACTTCGTCACTAAGCTGCATAATCACAAAACAGAATTGCCTAGCATCAGAAAATGTTTGCAAATGAGATAAAAATACGAATTATGGCAAAAATATATAGGTGCAATTCAAATCTTCACCGATTTGAACAACTTCAAGCTTAAAGCACTCCTACTTGGCTATACTTCGTCACTATACTGCATAATCACGAACCAGAATTTCATTTTCTCAAAAAATTTTGACAAAAATCGATTTTTGCAGCTTAAATCTTGACAAATTTGAATTATCTTAAGCTTAAAGCACTCCTACTAAGCTACCACGTCGCTATACTGAATAATTATGAACCAAAATTTAATAACGAGGGGATTTCAATTTGATCTTGGGCTATTGATAATACTGATATCCTGCCATCTATCAAGAAATGGGACCAACAATTGATTTTAAAAAAGACACTTTGCTCTTTTTAACCTAAAGGTAAGATAACCCATATTAATTTTCGGGATTCTTCAGTATACTGGATAAAGCTACTTTTTCTTTAATATATAACAGACAAAACTAAAGAAGCGCAGGAAAATCCTCGCTGAAGCAAAGAAAATCATACCCAGTATAATATAAAAGTTTATGTGTATTCAGGTGTGGCTGGGTAGGGTAATCGGACGATTTTTCTCTGATGAAAACCTTACTGGAGACTAGATATTTCTACAAAATGATCTGGTTTCCTCTCTGGCAACTCTATTTCGAGATGATAATGGTCCTGATTTATCAAGTTTAACTTTATAATTTCAAGCTTCTTCGCATTATGTTCAAGAGTACGTAAATACAATTTTCACTGGATGGTAGATAAATAGATGAGGAGCAGTCGAGAGCGAGATCGTAATCCGCTGAACTTTTTTACGACGCCACGTCAAAAATTTAGTTTATAAATGTAAACCCGAGGGAAATTGCATGACAGTTGCTGAAAGACATTGTCAAAATCTTACAAAATAGTTTTTTTTCATAATTTGTTGTTTGCCTATTTTGTTTTAAAAACAAAAAATACAAATATTTCGAAAGGAGTTGAAGATAGGTATTGGGCATATTCTATGAGAAATGTACACTTATGGTAGAATCTAAAAATGTTATAATGTTCAACGTATTTCATTATTTCATTCAGTTGATAAACGAAGCACTTCCAGCCTAAATAATACTTTGTTCTGTAAAAAAATGTATTTCATTAATAAAAATCGACGAGATCAAACAATTTCTTATCAGATAAGCGGTGTTGCAAATAAAAACGTGATCCGTCTCTTTGTCATAACTCTGTATACTGATAACACAGGTTTACAAAAAAAAAGTGGATACCTATTTAGCCAGACCATTTCATTCTTATGTAATTAGATACCTTGAGTCCAACTCTGAAGTTCGATAACCTCTATCACGTCAGATTCAAGGTCAAATTGAGTAAAATTTACTAAATAAATCTAAAGAAGTAGATACGTACGTTTTTGAAGTTGCTCAATCCGAATTCGTAGTTTATTTAATCCCCCAAGGTTAGCCAGAGGTCATTTCGGAGTCATTTCAAGAACAAATTGAGAAAAATGTACTAAATAGATCTGTAAAAGAAGATATATATACTTTTGGGGCCTCTAAATCTGAGTTCGTGGTTTGTTTAATACCTTAGAGTTAACCAGAGGCCATTTCAAAGTTATTTCAGGGTCAAATTGAAAAAATCCACTAGATAAATCTGTAAAAAAAGAGAACACACGCGCAGCTAGATCGATATCCGTTACACAGCAGACAGGCAAGCGAATCGAGTTTTTGAGCCGAAACTCAAGCTCTCAAAATCGCGTAACCGATGCAGACACGTGAACAGAGCGAGTTGTCAAGGTAAAACACAAGCTTCTATAACCACATACCTCTCACGCAGCTACATCGATATCCGTTACAGCTAGGCTAGCGAAGCGAGTTTTTATAAGTGTATAACACAAACTCCAAACTCTCATAGATGCTGTGCCTGGGATATATGGTTTTCGGAGAGCTTGGATTTTATTTCATACACTTATAAAACCTTGCTGTATCTGCTGCATGACGGGCATTGATCTTGCTCCTCATGGGATATGTAATTATGAGAGCTCATGTTTTGGCATATTTATAAAAACGTGGTTAGGTCGCCTATCTGCTGTGCAGTGGCAGTCAATCTAGCTGCACGTAGAGTGTGTGATTTTAGCAGCTTGTGTTTCGCCTCATAAGCTCGATCTGCTCCCCTGTCTGCTATTTAATGGATACCAATCTAGCCGTACGTGGGCTATGTGAGTTTGGGAGCTTGGGTTTTGGATTACATTCATTTCATAATAACTAACTCCGCTTGCATATCTGCTGTTAACGAACATCAATCTAGCTGTGCGTGGGGAACGATGTTTTAGGAGCTTCAGTTTCGGCTCAAAAACTTGATCCGCTTGCCTCTCTAATATGTAGCAGATATTGACTTACGCGTAAATTCTCTTCTTTTACAGATTTAGTTAGTTGATTTTTCTCAATTTGACCTTGAAATGACCTTGAAATAGCCTCTGGTTAAACTTGAGGTATTAAATAAACCATGAATTCAAATTTAGCGCCCTCAAAACTCTACGTATCTTCCTTTACTATTTAGTAGATTTTTCTCAATCTGACCTTGAAATGATGCTTAAATGACATCTGGCTGACCTTACGGGATTAAACAAACCACGAATTGGGATTCAGTAACCCCAAAAATCTACAAATATTCTTTTTCAGATTTATTTAGTGGATTTATCTCAATTTGACCTTGAAATGACCTTTGGCTGACCTTAGGGGATTAAACAAACCACAAATTCAGATTCAGCAACCCCAAAAGTCTACATTTTTTTTTCATATTTATTTAGTGAATTGTTCTTAATTTAAACCTGTAATGACCTCTAATCGACCTTGTGGGATTAAACAAACCACAAATTTAGATTAGGCGACGTCAAAAACATACGTACCTACTTCAGATTTATTTAGTGAATTTTACTTCATTTGATCTTGAAATGACCCTGAACTTGACATGATATAGGTTATCGGACTTCAGATTTGGATTCAGGCCGTCTTATTACACAAGATTAAAATGATCTGGTCAAATAGGCATCAAATTTTTTTTGTAAACCTACGTAACTCATTTTAGCCACCAGAACGTTCAATTATATTTTTTTAATATTATGATAAATTTTAATTCATTTAATGCTACATTTTATTTTTAAAACATGCCTCTTTATGAAAATAATTTTAAAATAGGCATAGCAAGTTTATGAACAAAGTAAAAATAACCTCAATTTATTTTGTGACTCATTGTCAAACAGAATTCTCTAGATCTACTTGGTGAAGCACCCTATATATCTATAAAAATAATGAAGTACATTTTTCAGTGTACGTCAATGGTGGTCTAGATAATGAAGCTTATGAAACTAATAAATATATTTCCAACAAATACGATGATGAGTCAACCTGTTCTCGTTCAGTTCACTTTTTCACTACAACAATAATGAAATTCTCATGCTCCCTCGCCCTTCTAACCGAATTGCATTATATCTATCCCTAAATTCAGAGATAAACTGATTTTTAGGTTATTTCGGCGCTTTTTCACCCAGGGCAATTTCCTACTGTGCGCTTATCGCATGACCGATGATGCTTCGTAGATCCATTCCTAAAAATTATTCCGCAGTCGGACGATTGTCCGTATATATGAGAGTAGCAATTTATATTTCGGGAATAGCAAAAAAACAAATATTTATTATTGAAAATGATTTTATTGTTTTTTAAAAATATTCTAATACACATTTCTTTATGTCCGGGAACAAAAAGAAATCACTGTGGTTCAAATCAGGGCAGTACGAAGGATAACCCATCAATTCCACGTTTTGAGTCTTACAAAACTACTTGTTTGAGCCGATGTGTTAGAGCTCTCATTATTATGGTGGAGAAGAACCGTCGTATACGGTTGGTGTTCCTCAATTCACCAAAAAATTTTCGTCTAACAAACGGTTATATAACAATCAAAATTGACAGTTTTTTCCGAAAAAACAAGCGAACATTTGTTTCGAAGGTTTTCACATATCATAGAAGACGGTTGACTACTATTTACTTTCGTGCTAATATGCATAGATCTAAGACTTGTCACTAGTCATGATCTCATAAATGTTTTTTAAAACACCGCGTATTTTTTTAGTATTTCCTTTTACCAAACCTTTTTTGAGCAATTATGCACAGCTTCTTCACGACCAAACATTCATTAATGTATTCGTTGGTGTTGCTAACGCCAGGGATGTTTCAGTTTCATAGTACCACATGACAATCTTGCATTATCAGTTCACGTACAGCATTGATGTTTTCTTACACTACAAACCATTTTAGACGACCTTCACGCGACTCGTCCAAGAGCGAGCGAATGATTATATTCACTAAATCAGCGATCTACAGTAATTCTTGTATTGAGAATACAATATATATTTTGTAGGGGGAGGGGGTATCCGAATGTTCGAAAATTCGAATCGAGTCGAATGGAGTTTTGTGCAGATTTTGTGAGTAATTTTCTCCCAAGAGATAACTCATAAATTACTTCAGAGCAGACGCGGATCCAAGGGGGGGGAGCGGTGGGGGCTATCCCCCCCCAAGAGCTTTGAGTTCAGGAAACTAGACCCGATTTTGCCTCTTATACTATAGTTTATTCAAAAACTAGAGAGAGTAATAAATACTTTTTACCCTTTTTTTTTCCTTCGCAAAATACCTGTGTTCTTTAGTCCGGTGTCTTTGGCAAAAAAATATATTTTTCATAGGAATGGGTTAAAAATTTTATAATTAAAAATACCGTTCTATAATAATGGGTCACTTGGGTTGGATAACAACAGATATTTGGATGTGTGAAGTGTTAAAAAGGATTTTAATCCTTGTCGTAGGCGTCGAAAGGAGGTTTATTTTATCACTAAGTATTTATGGCATAGAATATTATTTCGGTAATAAACTTAAAATAAAAAATTTTTATAATATTATTTTATTTCTTATGATTTCTTAATAATTCACATACACTACAAAATGTAGATAATTTTGACATATTTAACACAAATCACAACTCTATTTTTATTATTTTTAATTTTGGCATAGAAACCGTTTTAGGCACATTCAGAATAAAACGTAGACTTTTTCTCTCAAAAAATTCTAAGTTATAATTTAAATACTTACAAAATACCCATTCTCAAAAATACAGGAAGTTAAGCATATATAAAAAAAATCCGTCTGTATAATGTGAAAATTTTTTTGGGGCTATCAGTCATTTAATTATTAATTAAAAATATTTTTAGTACTTTTGACATTTCAGCTTATTTATTTCTTAAACCATTTGCAGAATTACAATTAAACACTAAAAAGGGATTCACATGTAATTAATTTTTATATGTTAAAAATATTTAAATAATAAATTGTGTTTACGCTGGTAAACATTACGTATCTAGTTCGCAATCCAAGTCAGTGAAGCTATCTTCGCCCAAATTAATTATAATTGGTTACTCTATCTCACGGATCATGAGATCGAGTTTCCACATTTTCTTTTATTCTTTTATTACATGGATTTTTCCAAATTTTCTGCAGTAACTTTATGCCAAAAAATCTTTCAAAAGTTCTGTTAAATTACTAATTTTGTAAGTTGTGTTATTTTTATCAAGCGAGATATTTGCTTCGATAATGGATATTTTCCGGACGATCTATAAGAACAGATTTCCTATCTGGTTTTTCCCAGCAAAAATTAAGTTCTCTGTGCAATTTCCAGAGCTCAGTTCTTTTAATTTCAGGTAAATCCCGATCTTGATTAATTTTAGTTAGAATTTTGTCGAGGGTTGCTCCTTTTATTGCAGTTTACATCTCTTCTTCCAACGAGGTCCTTCGTCTGCCTGTGATCGAATGTGACTAGGGAGTACTAACAATTCCAGTCATTTTTTCTCCTTCAGTATTCGGTACATAGTAGATTTTCCAACTCCTATCATGTGGGAAGACATCTCAACAGAACTTTATTACCTAGATATTAATATTTTAAGGCAGCATAAACATTCATCGTAATAAGTTTTTCGTTGAGGAAAAAATACCCTGATTTAACGATTTTAGAATAAATATAGATGTGGAAACCATATCTTTTGGGTATCTCACTAATCTCATATAATATTTAAAAACAAGCACAAACAAGATAAATCAGTAAGGTGTACTTTGCTTACTGACAGAAATTAAATTGAATTATCAGAAACTCTATTGTTGCAGTAAATTTATAAAACCTTATAATGTTTAAATATAATTAAATATAATTAGATTCACGGCAGTTACCTGCGGCACTGGTGCAGGTAAGCTGGAGGTTCCGGTAACAGTTTTATTACTCTCTTGAATAGAGTGTAGGAATCTGTATGCTTGCGATCGCCCTTCCCGATCCCAAGATCTTTGAGTTCAGGAAAATAGAACCGAGTCTGCCTTTTATATTAGGAATGTGTGTGCTGCTAGCACTCTCCTCCCGTTGACAACTTGTTTTTCTTGCGATAGCCACTCCCCCAAGAGCTGTGAGTTCAGGAAAATAGACACGATTCTGCCTCTTATACTATGTGTATGCTGTCCGCATCCTCCCCCCTGTCGACACCTTGTTTTTTTTTGTGATCGCCCCCTCCCCCTCTCCAAGAACTTCAAATTCAGGAAAATAGACCCGACCTTGCCTTTTACACTAGAAATGGGAATGTTACTGATGTCTCCCCCCCCCCCCGTCGATAACTTGTGTTCGCTTGCCATACTGTACTTTTATGATGTCACCGCCCCCCCCCCAAAGAGAGAGGCTGGATCCGCCCCTGCTTCAGAGAGTTATGTTGTGAAGTCTCACGAACGTTAGCTGAGGCTCCATAGGTGGGTTGAGCAGTGGCGACCCCCAACTCACATAGAAAAAAAATAGTAATAATTTTTAATTATTTCCTCCCAATATTTGTCAAATGACTTCAATATTTTGAGGGAAAAAAGTCAGCTAACTGTAAAGTGATAGACTATATGTCAGCTGGTAATACGCACATGAAAAAAAAATACTTAGACCTGGTTTAGTTGCCATGAAAGTTAGATCTTCAAGTTAGTCAATATTGTTTTCATTATGATATTGTTATAATTTAAATTACATGCTTAAACAAATAAATGCTTATATAAGGTTATCAAGGATACAAATACAGAGACAAAGCTTTCAAATCCGTAATAGCTATAGTTGTTACTTGAAAACTAACAGGATTTTCTAGTTTTGTCGGTTTAGAAATCAAATAAAATTATTGTTTATCCTTGTATTTTTAAGGTTCAAAATTGTTACTGTTGCACTTATCAATTTTAATCCTTCACTGTTAACTTAGACTGGTTTTAAATTAGACTATGTTCGTGAATTAGGGGGTAAATTTTTCATCTGTGGAAATTTTTTGAACTATCTTGAATAGTGTAACTAACGTTCAAATTAAAATCAAAATCAAAATAATAAGGAACCAATTGACTAAAGCGATAATTTCTTCAAAAAGTAATCATTATTAAGCCTTTAGCTATTCCCATATCGTAGAAAAAATTAACAATATAGTCTATGCAGGACCTTGACAGACCTAATGACAGTATGCGATGCACCCTATAGTGTAGAAGCTCATTAAAAACACTCCAAACGAGTATAGCTATTAAAGACATACAAAGTTATCAAACGTAGATCGCCTGGAAACTGAAGGAAGAAACAGTAAGTGTATTGAAGGACGCCCGGAAATCGATAAAATGTACAGCAAATATACTATTGGAAAATTTACAAGCGAGCGCTCCGCTGTCTAGCGGCCAACTAAGTCAGCTAAGAATATTCAAATATATATATATATATATATATATATATATATATATATATATATATATATATATATATATATATATATATATATATATGCATGTGTAAAGAGCGTGATATCGAATAACTTTAAATACGTTATTTCCTCCCGGTTCAAGTTAGTAATAAAAAAATCAGCTTGAAAACGTTTAGCTCCGGCGCTACATCCTTCATTAGCTGATAATCTTTTCACCGAGATACAGCCAGCTAACGTTTTTATTTATTCAAACAAAACAAATTTTTAACTGAGGGGAAATCACTAAACATATAATTTTTTTTCATACGCATGTGATCAGCTGACATATAACTCACCACCTTACAGCCAGCTGACTATTTTTTTCTTCAAAATATTGTGTCAACTATGATTTGACAAATTTTCAATCGGGACGAAACGATAAAAAATATTTTTTTCCACGTAAGTGAAAGGCTGCCACTGCTCAACCCACCCATAGAGCCGCAGCTGACGTTCACGAGGCTTCATGATATAACTCTCTGAAACTCTTCACCAGTTATCCCCCAATAGGAATTTGGTCAGGAAAACCTTTCGCTAGCTTGCGATCTATCGAATTCTCGTCGGATATTCGATTTTTCGAACAAAACTCGAATTTTCAGAAACACTCGAATATTGAAAAAAACACGGAAATTGAGAAAAAAAAACGTTGAATAACAGATTCATATTTAAAAAATCAAAATTTCAGAGAATATGAAAAAATATATGTACAAACAGTCTCTGCCTGAAAGGAGAATTACATATATACCAAACTATTTAAATACGGCAGAAAGATTTCTTTATTTCTTACTGAAATTTTGATTTTTTAAAAATTTCACGTTACTCCGTTGATTCATAGATGTCGTTCGACTGGCGATATTTTTCAGTCTGACATCGAAGTTGGTAGATGGCAGGTGTAATATCCTGCCGACATACCTTGAAATTTATGATTTATATATCAGTTATTTTCTGCTAATGTTGCTCTCGGTCCGATACAGCTCCACTGACGAGATCATGAGGCGATCGAAACGCGTATGGAGAGAGGACCAGAGCGATATTTGCAGGAAATAAACTGTTTGTACATATATTTTGCATATTCTCTGCCTGAAAGGAGAATTACATATATAACAAACAACAGATTCATATGATTCGTCGTGTCGGAAAATATGCTGCAGCGTTTGATAATAGGCGACTGGATTCATTAACACTGATGGAAAAATTTGTAAGTAAACTAATTAAATTATTTTTGTTGATTATTATCACTTAAATATCATCCCCTCTTTGTATAAACATTTCGATCGTAAGTGAATGGTTGGTTTAAGAAGACTAAAAACAATATACTTATATGGAAGTTATCTGGGTGATTGTTTAAGTAGATCTCAAATTGATGAATTCAAGGAAATATTAATACATTTGGCGTGATCTATACAAAACATACATGGCACTCACTATCGAGATTATTCTTTAAAAAATAAACTACGCACTCCTTGGTAGTAAATAAATAAAATATTATTTCGAGTTAGTGCTGGAAAAATCTACTTAAAAAATGTATTTTACTTTAATACGTTTTAAAACATAAATTATTCAACGTAGCTCATGCATGAGTTAACTCAAGAGACCAGAAGAGATTCTTTTTAAAAACAATTTATTTTATTGTTTACAGAATTATTGATTAAATACAATATATAATTATTATTTTAACTATGTTACGTCTTCAACGTACTTCAACTGACTGAAGGCGTCTTCTCCAAGTCGGGTATATAAACGTGACATCTTGGATTGCTTGGTCAGCGTTTCTTAGAGTTAGGCCGTGATATAACTCATGTAAGAACGTGTCAAGTGTTATATTCGAGTTTATTTGAATGTTCGAGTTTCTTTGAAAATTCGAATTTGTTCAAAAACTCGAAGTTTCAAGTTCTTATTCGACTTGACTCGAACTCGACTAGTCGAGTTTTTTTTTCAAACAAACTCAAATTTACGAATACTCGCACATCTCTAATATTTGGTATATTGAAAATTTTGCACATATTACTGGCTAACCTACTAAAATACTCTTACAATATTTTTTTAAAACTTTTGAAATAAATTTGGTTTTAAACAAGTACCTTCAACTTGCAAATTGAAAAAAGCAGTGTATTTTTCAAAAATGATTTATTGAAATTATTTGCCTTTAGAAAGCTACTTGTCATATTCATACAAATATATTCTTTCCTGAATTGGCAGAAAATGCTTATTCTGGCCCAACCTTTTTACTAAATTACATTGTGTATACACATAAATTGAAGGATAGACTATTTTTTAGGTTACTTCAAAGCTTTTTTGCTTCTTCCGTGATTTCCTGCGGTTCGTTTATCGTAAAACGAGATGCCGTTTTATATCATTTCTGGAAAGATAAAATGGACAATTTTCGTGTAAGCGGGAAAATTTAATAAAAGGCAACGCTTCAAATATTGGAAAACTATGTTTGTGAACATGTTTTTAAATGTTTTTGTTCCTTATTTTTCTTTTAAAGAACAGATTTTTAATAACATTACAAGACCTATAAAGAATTATTTTCTTTTAAATTATATTGTATCACCTTAAGAACGATTATATCTATTTTAGAATTGTCAAAAAATAAGATGTTTCTCGGCTCTATTTTCTACCACAAAATAAGCTTGAAGCACTTGAATTTAAAGCCTGTTATAAACCTTAAGTTGAACAAAAGACTATTTATTATAGCTGACGTTAGCTATCTTTGGTTTAATCTATTTCAAAATTTTAATAGAATTCCTGAACAAAAGAAAACCGGACAACCAAATTTTGTTCTCATTCAATTTTAAATAACTTTTTAAATTTGTACCGATTTTGATTATTTTTTGTCAAGTTTTAGGCGCTTTCATTTTGATTATTATGGTATATCGAGTTTGTAAAAAGTTTTATTGAGTCTGGTGTTATACAGGATGGAATCAAAAGCTGCATTTTGCCCTAAATTTCTGAGCACCCTGTAAAAACATTGAATCACACAATGTTCTTTTTTTAGTTTCGTCATTTATTAACATTTCTTTTTTTTATCATATCAATATCTTTATCCTAAAGTTCTATTTACTGTATCTTTAGAAACTCCATACCTAACCTAAGTGTCTAGTGCTTAGACTAGGATTTTCTTAAATTCGTTCTCAAATTTCTTCCGTAAGCTCCGATGTCCTAGTCAAAATAATGTTTCTCTAAGACGTCTTTCAACAGTGGCAATTATGTGGTAGTTTGGTGGGAAATCGTTCTCTATCTACTCTCACCGACTCCCAAACATTCCCTGGGCAATAACCGTAAAGTAATATCGAATCAGTCTTTTCTGCGTTAATTTAATGTTCGGCTATTGCAAAAAATTTAAGAATTAAATAATAAATTTTAAAATTACAGATGAAGGTTTGTCTGATTGAATCGTTTAACAATACTCTTTTGTTAATAGATACCATATTTATCATGATTGGCTCGTTGTTATGTAAATTTTCATTCTTGTTGGTTGTCTTAAACATGCTAAGACGTGTCTCAGTACGCCATAAAACATTTGAATTCGATTTTCTCTGAAACGACTCCTCGAAGCAACACCTATTACATATAACTTTTTTGGATAAAACAAGCCAAGAATAAGAATCGTTTAACAATACTCTTTTATTAATAGATACCATATTGATTATGATTGGCTCGTTGTTATGTAAATTTTCATTGTTGTTGGTTGTCTTAAACATGCTGACGTGTCTCAGTACGCCATAAAACATTTGAATTCGATTTCCTCCGAAACGACTCCTCGAAGCAACACCTATTACATATAACTTTTTTGGATAAAACAAGCCAAGAATAAGAATCGTTTAACAATACTCTTTTATTAATATATACCATATTTATTATGATTGGCTCGTTGTTATGTAAATATTCATTGTTGTTGGTTGTCTTAAATATGCTAAGACGCGTGTCAGTACGCCATAAGACATTTGAATTCGATTTTCTCCGAAACGACTCCTCGAAGCAACACCTATTACATATAACTTTTTTGGATAAAACAAGCCAAGAATAAGAAATATTTTATAAAAATTTAATATACCAAGTTATGAACCTTTAGATGTAGGCGAAGTGCTGTTGGTGGCGCTCTCTGCAATGTATATCGAAGCCGATTTCTTATCCTAAAAAACTCCTAAGTATGAAATTTAATGCAAATTAAGCTATTATTAAGAAAAATATTTACAAAAAAGTTTTAAAAATTATAACTTTGACATCTTCTATTTTGGAAACTTATTAATTTTTGGATTAAAGTAAATTGCGTCAGATCTCCATATTTTGGTCTCAGATAATTAGGCTAATATTTTGTACAGACCTTTTAGAGATACCCTGTATTATTCCCTAACATTAAATATTTTTCAAGTTTTTTTATTAAAAGCAATAAAGTATCTTCAAAAAGTCCAAAATTACGGCTATTGTAAAGTTTCCGTAACTTTTTTAATTTTCAACCTTACCGTTTCAGTCCTTTATTGTAAAGATATCCCACAATTCCATTTCCTCCTTATTTTCTTTATAAATCATCTTATCGGCTTAATCACGTTCTGTCACATCTTTTTAAATCTCTCTGTTTTCTCAATTTTCCTGGAAAATTCGTTGGATTTGTGATTTAACTTTTCTTAACGGGGGTTTGACAGCCTTTTTGAAATTGATAAAGAGAAAAACAATACATAGAATATAGCATAATATATTATTTTAAATATATATGTACATATATATATATATATATATATATATATATATATATATATATATATATATATATATATATATATATATATACAGTGTGACCAGTAAAGTCCGCGTCATATGGGATTTTTTTTATTAATAGCTTTATTCGAAATTTGACTTTGGCAGATTTCTGTTTCGATCGAGATGAAAACTAACCAAAAGAATAGTACTCGCGTGATTAGCATTATGTGTCAAATTTTAGTCTTTTTCCAAAAAAAAATCAAAAGTGGGGTTATGTCTCAAAATATCAAAAGTTTTTCTGAATACGATTTATAGTCCGTGTGCAAAATTTCAGCTTTATAAGATAATTTAGATTTTTTGTCCATTTTTTGTAAATTGCACCACTGTTGCAAAATAATATTCAACGCAACCTACACAATAGAATTAAGAAAATAGTTTAATTGAAAGGACTTGTTGAAATTAGATAAACTTTACGTAAAGTTAATAAAAATTTATTTTCGACCCATTGCAAACTTTATTGATGACACTGTGTACTTGATTGTTTTAATTATAATGTATGTTACTTTTAGACACAAACTGTGTTTTCAAAAATATGTGACCAAATTTTAATAGTCCTATTTGGATTTTGTAGAAAAAGACACATTTAATATGGCGCTACTTTAAACAAAATATGTCTGGGATGAAGCATTGTCAAAACTAAGAAGTTTTATGTAGATTGCGTTGTCTTATTTTGCACCAGTGGTGCAATTTACAAAACATGGACAAAAAATCGAAATTATTTTATACAGCTGAAATTTTGCAAATGGGCTAAAATTGCATTTATAAAAACTTTTTCTAATAACTTTTTTCGATATTTTGAGATATAAGCCCACTTTTAAATTTTTTTTGGAAAAAAAAATTTTAGTTTGACAGATAATGCTAATCACGTGACTACTATTTTTTTTTGTTAATTTTCATTTCGATCGAAACAGAAGTTGATGCCAAAGTCAAATTTCGAATAAAGCTATTAATAAAAAAAAATCCATTTGATTCGGACTTTACTGGCCACACTGTATATAAAGCAAAATAGTTTATATCCAATCAACTATCTGAAACCGAAAAAATAGTTTTAAGTAAAGGTTTCAACTATGCTATAACTTCAAAAATATTACCGTGGAAGAAATAATTGCCAAAATCGAGTAAATTCGTTTTTCTACAGCCAACCACGAGGCTCAGCAAATACGGCAAGATGTGTCAACAATTCTCAGAACATCTAATCCTACAAGACAGAACCTCAGCAGAGCAGAATTTGTGGCTTTAATAGTGAATACCGAGGACTGTATTGAAAAATGGGAGATATCTTAAAAGACTCTGCTTACAAGCTTATGTCAAGGGATTCCACCACATATCTCGAAAAAACAACTAAGACGTAAATTATGGAGTCATCCATAGAAACAAATATTAAACTTAAGCTAGTAGCACGGGAAAATGCAGTAGGTCTCCACCCAATCCTTGAGAAAGACGACATCATTAAAACCTTTGACATAAAATCCTTGCATCCGAAAAAAATGAAAACCAGATCGCCCAAAGAGAGAATTTCCTAACTCACGTTATGGACCTCACCAGACATTGCCTTAAGAAGACACATTTCTTATTTGATAGTAAACTATACAGAGAGAGAGAGAGAGAGAGAGAGAGATGATGGTACCATGGGTACATTACTATCTTTAACTGTTGCAAATTTATTCGTGATCTATTTCGAAACCTGAGCTCTTGAAGAACTCCACTTCAAATCCAAAATCTGGTGTCGCTACATGGATGATGTATTTGTAATGTGGCCCCGTAGCAAACAACAGCTCAACTGCTTTCATGATTTTCTTTATTTGATCAACTCGAAGATACAGTTCACTCAGAAACTTCAGGGAAACAGCCAGCTCCCCGTTCGTAGACGTCCTAATGCCAAAGACAATGGATGGACATCTGAACCATACAATACATCGAAAACCAACCCACACGGACAGCTACTTCAAAGTTGATTCTCACCATTATTTCTCAATAATATAGGGCGTGGCTAACATTCTCATAGCAGGATATCTTCGCCCAATCGATAATCAAGGAAAATAAAAAGAACTATCACACATAATAAAAGGTTCTTTAAGAAAATGGCTACAAACCACCAGCCATAAATAAAGCAATAAAATTGCAACTAATCCCAGGCAATACATAAAACCAATAACCAGTAATAAACAAACCACCATAATTCCATATATTAAAGGTACAATAGGTAGAATCGGCAGATTGCTCCGGAAAAGAAACATATCTACGCCTTACAAACCACACAAAACAATAGGTTCATCTCGAAGAAACCTCAAGGACAAAATCGATCTGGAAAATCAAAGAGAATATAAGTGCCGCATACACTTGCAATCAAACATATATATACCAGACCAACAGAAAAATATGCTAAACATAAACTCAGCATAAGAAATAAACAGACAATATCTGCTCTTTTCCGACATCAGCTCAGGACAGGACACAAAACTGATATTGACAACTGCCAGCAAATTGCTAACCTAAAACACTTCAAGACAAAATTGATTCCCGAATCCATTGAAATTGAAAAAAATAAGAGAAACGATTCACCTGGTCTTCCTTCTATCTGGAACACGCGTCCCAAGCGGTATTATTGGCGTCTGAGCCTAGACTGACACGACCAACGCCTCTCAAAAACGGGCGGAGCCAAAACTATTCAATAGGTACAACTCTACAACAGCGTATAAAGCACGCAACAAATTAAAATCCCTCTGTTGACCTTCAATTAACAAACACCTTATGGTTTCGTCAGTGGCGCCGTATCGAACCGAGAGCATCACTAGCAGGACCCAACTGCTACATAAAATATTAATTACAAGGTACGTCGGCAGGATATTAAACCCTGCCACCTATCGGCTTCGATGTCTGAAAAATATTGCCAGTCGAACGACATCTATGAATCACCGGAGTACTGCGAAATTTTTTAAAAAATCAAAATTTCAATTAGAAATAAAGAAATCTATCTACCGTATTTAAATGGTCGTTTATATTTATTATCCTTTCAGGCTTGAAGGATAATACATATAAACGACCAAACACAAAAGATGTTAAATGAGATAAACATAGAGAATTACTAAAATTATATACATAAATAAAATAAACTCACAGTGTAGACACAGCGAGTATTGTGTGTATACCGTATTTGAATTGAAATTATTTCTCATTAAAGTTTGGATGACATCCTAAGGAATATTGTTCCTTTCTGTAACACTACATTTTCCAGTGCCTTCGAGGTCTTAGGTGCAGGTGTATGGCATCTTACATTCCCGTTAACAGTATCCTATAACTGAAATAGGCGCTTTTTTACGTTCATTGCATGAATGATATACGATGGTTTATATTTCGGGAATAAGAAACAAAAAGGAATATTTATCATTAAAAATGGTTTCACTGTTTTTCAAAATATTCTCCACGATGCTCAATATACTTTTGCATTCATTTGAATCAGTTCGAAAGCATTTTCACCACTATGAAAGTGGTATCCCCAAAATATGATTTTTGAACGCATCAATTGCCTCTTCTGACGTAGAAAATCGTGGACCAAGCAGTTTGTTATTCATGTGAAGAAACAAAACGAAATGACTGAGTATCAAATCAGGGCTACACGGAGGACAATCCATCAATTTTACATTTTAAGGTTCATCAAAGTCACTTGTTTAAGCTCGCAATGTCATGATGGAAAATGATCGATCGAATCCAGTTTCTTTTCCACAATTCATCAAATACTTCCGACAAACAGATAGTTATGTATAATTCAGAATTAACCGTTCTACGATTATTTAAAAACAAAGTAATGACATGGCCAGTTTTTCCTAACCATTTGTTTCTAAGTGTTTCTTTCGTGAGCAATTGTGATTGGTTTTGGCTGATCATGGAAGACCCATACGGTCGACTGCTGTTTACTTTTGGACTCATAAGCATAGATTCAAGACTCGTCACCTGTCACGATCTTAAAATCTTTTTTAAATAACCACAATCGTATTTTTTAACCATTTCCTTGCACCAATCGAGTTTTTTAAAGCAATTGTAAAAGTGAGCGAAATGCAACGTGAACATAACTTCTTCACGGTCAAATATTCATGCAAAATATTATTTTCCCTGGTGTTATTTATGCCCAGGGATGCCCCAATCTCACGGTATGCCAGATAACGATTATTAATTCCCGTACATCATCGATATTTTCTTGTACTAAAACCTATTTATAACAGCCTTTACGAGACTCGTCCTTGAAGTTTCTGAAGATGCTTCATCGCCATATAAAGAATTAAGTTCATCGATGTGCTCTTGTTGAGATAAAGCACGTCGGCAGTTATAAAAAATAATCTTACGAAAATATTCACGAGTTAATTCCACTTTTGGGCCAAAATGGAATTTTAAGGTTACTGTAAACAATATAAATAACGTCCATATGTCAAAATGTTCTGAATACGTTTACTGTCTAATGTATTAAACTTTACAACGACAGTGTTGTCAATTCTCGAAATAAAAGCGGCTACCCTCGTATGAACATGACTAGTATAATCTCATACCTTTCTAGCTTCGTAAGATTTAGTGTCACGTCTCACCCAAAGGGACTAAAGGAATCACATGTTCTACTACAATGTTCTCGAGATAACAATTAGCATTTGGATCTCATATATGTAGGAACCAACTCAGGGCCACCCCAGAACATAACAGATCCACCATAAATGAAATCATTGTCAAGTCCTGCAGCGAGCAAATTCCTCAACTAGTCTTCGCTAGACTTATTCACGACGATCGGAATATTTTAGGCTATCCCAATTTCATCTATGAAAAAACGTGTTTTCAGCTATTCCCAGATCAATCTGAATGACTGAGTATTTGTCAAATCCAACTTCATTTAACTAACTTCTAGCATCACTAGTAGAAATTGTGACATAACGGATAGTTTCTAGTTCGTGTCTCATCATTCTGTCCGAGAAAATGTTCATCTCGATGGTTAGTACATCTCTTCCGCCCTTATTCTCATCTTCTTGTTTATACTCCTACTTCACTTCATGTGACTTATTGTGAAACAATGTTTACTCAACAAATTGGCAACCTAACTTTGACAACAACACTCATCCAACAAAGCAGAGGCTCTGAAATATTCATTCATTAAAGAAATTCTCATAATTTGATAAAACATGATTGTTATTTTATAAATCATATAGTAAGCAAGGGTAAAACATTAAATTAATAATTCCAATTCCATTGTTTCAAATTATTTATTTATTGTTCTAAATAAAATATTAGTAGAAACTCAAATAGAATCGAAAAACAATTTGGTTAAGAGTATATTTTTATGCTTATAGCCTTAGCATTGCCAAAAGTTGTTTTGTAAATGGTAAATTACATAAAATTGCACTTAGTTTAGCCATCTATTTTCGAGAAGTTTATTCGTCGTGGGACGCATAATAAAGTAGGATGAAATATTAAAAAACGGCCGCATTTATAATGCTTAAAATAATCGCAAAGAACCTGAAACTTTCGAAATCTAACCTTTTAGATATTCTCCAAAGGCCACAAAGATTTTAGCGTTCTAAAATGGTATTTAAATATAAATAAATCTGCAACTTTATTATCATCTAACCTTTTGCTCGCCGTAGTTTATTTGATTGAGTTACTTGGAGCGTTAACAATGGCTCTTAATGATTTTAAAATCTGATTCTGACGTTATTCAACGACCGATGAATTCCTTCCTAAAAGACGTCATTATCACCCGTGTTAGACACCCCGCAGACTCTTCATCGCATTATCGAGATTTATATCGCCTTTCCCATACGTGTCATGCAATTTAATAAAAATTCCCTCTAAAATAAAACTAACGTTCCAGAATACTGAAGTAATTTTTTGTGTATGTAGTAGTTAATGTATTGTTACAAACTTTATAGCGTTGTACATTTCCTAGTATTAATTTGTGGTCGTAGTTTGTAGGGTTTTAGGTATATTTTCTAATGTAAGGAACTTTGTAGCGTTTTATATTTCACAGTATTAGTTTGTATTCGTAGTTTGTAAAGTTTTAGGTATATTTTCTAATGTAAAGAACTTTGTAGCATTTTATATTCGTAGTTTGTAGGGTTTTAGGTATATTTTCTAATGTAACGAACTTTGTAGCATTTCATATTTCACAGTATTAGTTTGAGTTTGCAGTTCATAGGGTTTTAGGTATATTTTCTATGAGTTTATAATTTATCTAAGTAATTTTACCTTTGTTAATTTCCTCAGGAGACGACTATGAAAGAAGGTCTGGAACTTTTTAGAGAATTCGATTTCCTTATTTTTAACATGGAACGCCTATGATAGAAGGTCTAGAAATCGCCGGATTTTTCCTTTTTCTTATTTTGATTACCCCATGTAGTATGGAAAACCTTCTAGAGAATTAGGGAATCTTCCGGTATCAACCAAAGGGTAAATAAAGGGTCCAGATCCACTTTCTTAGTCAGTATATTCTGAGAGTTTGTCGACGCCAGTTGAATTAATTTGACAAGTGTCGAAAGTAAGGTTGACCATAAAAAGTGATTAAAATTATACAGTATGTGTAGTTTGTTTGGAAGACCGGCCGTCCGGAACAGTATATTCCTATATAACAACTAATAATACTTATAACGTAACGGATAGACACTATCTGCGGTCCTGGCAGAGACAGGTCTTTTTCAGAGATGCGACCCTGCCCACGTGAGCCATGAAATATCTCCCTTCCTAACCCCGGGAGATACTCATGTCCTATCCCCCTTTTAACCTAACCAAATCTAAATTATCATCCCACTACCATCCTACCCCCAAATTCGCCAACACGCAAGGCCAGCGTGGCGTCTTAAGGCCAATTACCTTCCAAAACTCCATGGTAACATGTGGAACTTCAAAAATAAAGTACCCCAGGTGGGTGGCGCACGGCATTTTGAATCCCACACTGATTCGTCAGTCAGCCTCATGGATTCTGGGGGAGGCAGAAACTCGACTAACCATAAACCCCGGCAAAACAACAACAAATCCTCTAGATGCAGAAAAATGTACTTCGTTACTTATAATATACGAACACTGAGACAAGACGAACACCTCGAAAGATTAGAGGAAGAACTTAATCACATTAAATGGGACGTCTTAGGTCTCGGTGAAACGAGACTCAAAGGAGAAATAACTACCTTATTAAAATCGGGACATTTGCTATATCAAAATAACAGCGAAATAAAAGACTACGAAGGAGGAGTGGCAATACTTGTTAATAAACGTTTAAAACACAAAGTAACAAAGAGGCAAGCAATGTCTGACAGAGTTATCTACATAGTAATAGAAATTAATAAAAGGTATAGCATTCAGGTAATACAGGTGTATGCCCCAACAAACGCTTCAGAAGACTCAGAGGTTGAACAGATATATGAGGACATAACTACAGCAAAAACGAGAGAAAAAGCTAAATTCGTAATATTAATGGGACACTTTAATGCAAAAATTGGTCACGACGACAACAACAATATCCCAAATATAGGTCGCTTTGGTCTGGGTCAGAGAAACTCCAGAGGAGATATGCTGATTAACTACTGTAGAAATGAAAACTTGTATTGTATGAATTCTTTCTTCAAAAAACCTTTAAATAGGAGATGGGCCTGGAAAAGCCCGAATGGTATCACAAAAAACGAAATCGACTATATTATAACTAACCAAAAAAACATTTACGAAGATATCACTGTCCTTAACCAATTCGACACCAATAGCGATCACCGCTTGATCAGAGCTGCGATTACCATTAACACCAGATGGGAAAGAAATAAATTGATAAGAAGAAAACCCATTCCAACAAACGAAATACTAAAACAAAACAAGGAAAAATTAGAACACGTAACAAAGAATAAACTTAAAAGTAAAGAAGACCAGGAAGAAATGGACATCAATGAATTAACACAACACATTAATAATAGCATACGAGCAGCAACAAAAGAAATATGCTTTAAAAGTAAAGAAAAAAGTAGTAAAAGCCCGTATACCAAGAACCTCATAGAAAAACGAAGAAACATGGACCGAAACTGTGAAGAATATAGGGACATAAATAAAGAAATTAACAAAAACATAAGGAGGGACATAAGAAAGCATAATACAAAAGTGATTAAAGACACGATAGAAGCTAACAAATCAATGAAGGTTCTCAGATCTCAATTGAGTAGGGGCCGGACAAAAATTTCCGGACTTAAAACTAAACAAGGCCAATTAGTTAGTACCCGGGAGGAAATCACGATGGCTGTCCAGGACTTTTATACAGAGTTATACAGTCCAAAAACTCAAGGTCCTTACTACGAAAAAAAGGAAGTAAGAAATGTCGGTTCAGAAGAGATGCCCGAAATAAATACCGCAGAGTTGATGAAAGTGCTTAGTCAAATGAAAAATAATAAAAGCCCTGGCGAGGATCGTATAACCGCCGAAATCTTAAAAATAGGGGGAGAACAACTAAGAGAAAGCGTGAGAATTTTGTTGAACAAGTGCTTAATGTATGGAAAAATACCCGAGGCATGGGAAAACGCAGAAGTCATCATATTATACAAAAAAGGCGATAGAAATAACATAGAAAATTATCGGTCAATTAGCTTACTGTCCCACTTGTACAAATTTCTTACAAAAATAATAACTAACAGACTGACGCAAAAGTTGGACGCATACCAACCTTCAGAACAAGCCGGATTTCGCAGGAACTTCAATACAATAGACCATCTACAAAGTACACACGCTTATCGAAAAAACCACGGAATATAATATACCTCTGCATTTGGCTTTCGTTGATTACCAGAAGGCGTTCGATTCTATCGAATCATGGGCAGTTCTCAAAGCACTGGACAATGCTCGGATTGATTCAAGAAACTCTGCTCTGATTCAGCATATATATGAAAACGCTTACATGCAAGTTATAATAGACGAGGATATAAAAATCTCGAGGATACCTATAAAAAGAGGCGTACGTCAGGGAGACACAATCTCTCCAAAATTGTTCACGTTGGCACTTGAAGATGTATTTAGGGGCTTGGACTGGCATGACAAGGGAATTAACATAGACGGAATACGACTAAACCACTTAAGATTTGCTGATGATATTGTTATAATCAGTGATTCACCATAACAACTCCAATGTATGATACAAGAACTTCATCAAGCATCAGCTAGGATAGGACTCAAAATGAACTTGGCAAAAACAAAAATAATGAGTCTAGAACAAATAGAAATTAAAGTTGAAGATAAAATAATAGAAAACGTAAGAGAATACATATATCTAGGTCATAAAATACAAATAGGGAAGGAAAACCAATCGGCTGAAATTCCTAGAAGAATAAGCCTCAGCTGGGCAGCTTTTGGCAAACTCGGATTCATTCTTAAATCCCCCATAAGTCTGAAAAGAAAAGTCTACGAGTCGTGCATCCTGCCAGTTCTTACTTATGGTATTGAAACAACCTCCCTAACATGTAAAGCCATTAATAAGCTATGGGTTACACAACGAGCAATGGAAAGGGCTATGCTGGGAATTAGTTTACGAGATAGAGTTCCAAATGAAGAAATCAGAAGAAGAAGAACGAAAATAACAGATGTGAGCAAACGAGTAGCGCAGCTAAAATGGAGATGGGCTCGACATATCGCAAGACATGACATAGACAGATGGACATACAAGATAACAGCATGGCGGCCAAGAGAGAACAAGAGAAGTGTTGGCAGGCCCCAAAAGAGATGGCGTGACGACATCCAGAAAATTGCCGGAAAAAACTGGATGGGGATCGCTACGGACCGACAGAAATGGAAAAATATGGAAGAGGCCCACATTCAGGAGTGGATGAAAACGGGCTGATATGAATGAAAAATGAATGAATACTTTTAAAAATTAAGATTTGAGTAAGAAATAAATAAATCTATTTACTGTCGAATTTAGATAGTTGTCTGTATTTATTCCCCTTTTTCCCAAGCAGTTAAAGGAAAAAATATCTACGAACAATTTATTTTCTGCAAATTTAACTCTGATTTTCTCTCAATACGAGTTTCGATCACCTAATGGTCTCGTCAGTGGAGCTGTATTGAACCAATCGAACAATATCCTTCCGGTATGTCTCGTAATTTATATTTTATGTAGACAATTGTTTTCTGCCGATGTTGCTCCTGGTTCGATATAGCTTCACATACGAGGCTATTAGGTGGTCGAAACGCGTATGGAGAGAGAACCAGAGTTGTATTTGCAGGAAATAAACTATTCGTATGTATTTTTCTCTTTAACTGCTTGAAAAAGGAGAATAAATATAGACATTCAACTAATAATACTTTGTCAGCTTCGTTTATTCGCAATATTGTTATCTGTTAGAACAGAAGTAATAACCAGTATCACGTTATTTCACTAATATGGACTAAATTAAGTCATGTAAGTTTTAAACCTTAAAAGTACAAGTATAAAGAAATCATTTTTTTATTGCTAAACTGGCAAAAATGGATAATTTTATTTGCTTTAGGGGCGTAAAAGTTGTCAGTTGTCTGTTTTCATGCTATTCAATATACCAGAACGGGAATTCTGCGTTAGTACCTTAGCCTTTTCACTTCCGCCCAGCTCAACAGAGAATGCCCGGAGGTGAGGTAGATAATACCGGTTTCGTCCCCGTGACTTTCTATTATGAATCTCTCTTTTCAAGAATATTTTTAGATTCGTTTCCCAAAGAATGACACGTCCAGAATATTTTTTTTTTATTTTTATTCAATTAAGTTAAAACTTTCCTATGTTCATTCCGTTTTTGAATCGTCACAGAAAGATTCGGGTTCCCTGAAAACTGCTTGCTTAGCTACGAATATTTTTATTATCGGACGTGGAAGATTCTAATTTTTCAGAATTGCTGCATACGTGTAATTGCAAGATTTTAGCCTCGAATATTATTACGTGAAAATCCAGGCTGGTAGATTGTTCTGTTTTCGAGCTCTAGTCATGTACTTCTGCCTTAGTTCAGGTTAGCTCAGGCCAGGTTAGGTTTTAATGACCAAGACTTCAGCCTAGAATATTATTACGAGAGAGCCCGTTTTCGAGTTCTATTCATATATTCTTACTTTATTTTTGGAATCTTCAGTATTTATCTTCAAAATTTTCCTCGCGTATTACATATTGTAGGCTATACTTCCAGGCATAGCATCTGAAGGCATTTGTAGGATATCACATGACAAAAAGTTTCGAAGCAATCTGATATAATCTGTCTGGTACCTATTTAGCCTCTATATCCAGATATGAAGGGAAAACATTCGAAGGAGGACCTTCATGTTTCCTGTTGATATAATGGATGTAGCACCGGTAATCAATAGGTATGCTTGTCTGTACAGCCTCGTCAGTTTAGCTTGCGCCAGAGATTTGCTTCACCATGCTAGAATCACAGATGCAATCATTGGTCTTATTTCCATAATTTATAGCCAATATATTTGTTTTGGTGACATACCCTAACACTTGCTACAAATTTATTGCCATATATCATACATTCAGCTATACATCTGGGATGGAATAGCTTAGTTCAGTACTTCTTGAACTACTATATTTAAGAATAATTTCATTTAATCGATATCATTTTTTTAAAGAGATTTTAGCTATATATTTTTCAATTAATATAATCTTTAAGAATATAAAACCAAAATAAGCTCCACCTTGAATTTTTTTTTAAATATCAACGGTTTGCAACGTTTCTTAAAATATAATCCAAATAAAATGTTTGTTTTAATTGTGCTACCAAACACGACAAACGAGAAACAGTGACTTGTATATATATATATATATATATATATATATATATATATATATATATATATATATATATATATATACATATATACATATATATATGTATATATATATATATATATATATATATATATATATATATATATATATGAAGTAAAATACGAACAGTAAATGCAAATTCCTCCCCCTCTTATTCTTTCTGTGTTAGAGGTTGCACAGTTAGAATAAATTGGTATAAAATGCAAATTTATCCTATTCCACCACCATCGAGATGATGGCCTACCTGTACCACCATACCGAGAGAAAAGTCAAAACTTACCCTCCCCGCCACAGTGATACGGCAGAGATACATGATTCGTCTCTACTAGACTCATCAGGGTACCGACATGCACCTGGCTGTGCAAAGGATAGATCGGAAGGAAGCATGCAAGTACTGAACGCGGCCTGGATATATCCACTGCTATTGCATCTCACACGGGTAAATCCGTGAAAGCCGCATAAACATATATACGCCACCCGGCGGGAGGGCGGCGAAGCCGCGTTCAGTACTTGCATGCTTCCTTCCGATCTGTCCTTTGCACAGCCAGGTGCATGTCGGTACCCTGATGAGTCTAGTAGAGACGAAATATGTATCTCTGCCGTATCACTGTGGCGGGGAGGGTAACTTTTGACTTTTCTCTCGGTATGGTGGTACAGGTAGGCCATCATCTCGATGGTGGTGGAATAGGATAAATTTGCGTTTTATACCAATTTATTCTAACTGTGCAACCTCTAACACAGAAAGGATAAGAGGGGGAGGAATTTGCATTTACCATTCGTATTTTACTTCATTCTATACACGGAGCTGCATATAGTTGTACGTTTGCTGAATGTGATTTCAGCACTACAACGGCATAATGTGGATATATCCACTGCTATTACATCCCACACGGGTGAATCCGTGAAAGCCGCATAAACATATATACGCCATCCGGCGGGAGGTCGTATATATATATATATATATATATATATATATATATATATATATATATATATATATATATATATACATATATATCCCTTTACAAATGAAAGGCTAAAATAAATCAAATTACGACACTTCTCTAGAAGTTGCAAGAAATTTGGCGTCAAACGCGCAAAACATCATGTCAAGTTATTGTTGAGGTATTGCATATTCAATTATGGGATCCCGATGCAATAGTTTCAAAGTTTAATTTTGTAATGGACCCGAAAGCTATTTAATATTGGTTTTAAAAAATGGCGTTCGACGAAAATCTTAACAGGAGTATTAATTAACAATCGTGATTCTTGAGTTTAGACCGTGTCAAATTGGAATTATTATCCCACATTTCGCCTACGATTGTCCGAGATAACTTCAGGGATCTTTACTCCACGAGATTAGAACATTGAATGACTATCGAGAAGCAACAGGCCGGTATTTATACCCGACTACTAAAAGAGGCATGTGCTAGCATCAGTCTGTGGTTTCTTTAACCATAAAATTATTAAATCAGTCAGAATTTGTAAATATCCAAATAATATTAATAGAGATACAGGTTACAGTCTACATGACACGTGGAAATCGATGGTAACGCTGTATCACGGTTCGCTAAGCACCAGTCAGGTATAAATACTGGGCTGTTGCTCCTCGATAGTCATTCAGTGTTGTAATCTCTTGGACGAAAGATCCCTGAAGATGCCTCGTGCAATCGTAGGCGAAACGTCGGATAATAATTCCAATTTGACACGGTCTAAACCCAAGAACCATGATTTTCAGCTTGACCAAAGCCGCGAAAGCTTTCGTTCTTTATTAGGAGTATTAATTTTTTTTAGTAATATTATCTGTCCCATTAATTTACTAACAGTAAAGGTCTAGATTCCTTCCTAGGTTTTATGATTGATTTCCGTAGATTTTTCCATGTAGAATTCAAATTTGCTTACCAACATGCTCTATCGCCTCTAGATTGTGAGATATTTAAGCCCATATGTACCCAAAAATAGCAATTTTGTTACTTTTAAGTTAGACTATCTCAAAATTTTGCCGTGATAGTCAATTTTGGTAAATAGATTCAGCGAACGGAATTAAGTAGGGAATGACTCTTGTCATACGAAAAATACACCCCTATTTGTCTGTGTAGATGGTTGCTCAGAAAAAAAATAGAAGTAGATATATCAATCATTCACATACAAAAAAAATCTATGGTTAAGTATAATATAGCATTCTAAAACCAAGAAAGACTGGGATGTTACATAAATAAAATTTAGTAGTCATGTAAAAAACTACATAGATGAAACGTCTTTTGAAAAGTGGATAGGTAAAAGCGGGCCCATTGAATGACGTCCTAGATTACCCAATCTAACCCCTTTAGATTTCAATCTTTACGGTCATTTAAAGTCTATTTATCTATAGTACAAAGCCGAACTTTTAGATGACCTTGAAAGCAAAATTTCGAAGCTGAAAAGCTTAATATCCCTCACCAACATTTGCGGATCTTTCCCAGTTTTCAAAAAGCCTTGGACACTGTTACGTGGTTGAAGAAAACAATTCGAACATTGAATATAGGACACTTATTACTTAATTACTTACTCATTGAATGATCTATAAGTGAATAAAGTGGATTAGGTAATAATATTGAGTTCCATTTTTTGACAAATCCACAGTGCCTTAGTCAGCTAGCGCTGATTATCGTGGCAGTTATATGTGGACGCGATTTTTATAATTCATTTGCTAGACAACGCAAAAACAGCACTTCTTGAAGTTACTCTTACCGAAAGCTCAAATTCAAGGTGCCATCTGTAACTTAAAACTAAAAAAATTATAACTTCTCTACAGATAGACTCTTCCGATTATCCAAATAAAACGCAAGATACTTGTACTTAATTATGAAATCTATATAAATACTTGTTAGCTGTAGTTAAAATTAATAGAACAAAAATTATTACATAGATATGTTAGCTATAACTATAAATGATAAAACAAAAATGTCAAAGATATGTCAGCTGTAGTTATAAATAAAGCAAAAATGTCATAGTTCTTCAACAAAATTTGCAATTTCCTTTACAATACCATTCTATGTTTCTTTTTGTTATAAATTCAAACAATACACCTATTTATCTGGTTGTGAGTACTTGCTATCAGGGTGCGGTCACTAAAAGATGGCCTCAGCTAAAGAGATACTTGGAATCAGATGAGCTTTCGGATGTTTTAAATATCCCCTTCTGAGTAGTTTGATATACGTGGACAAAAGGGAATAAAACTCAACAGATTCGCCAGCAGAAGTAGTTGGCTTTGAGGAAATATGTAGTGTTTCTATTAAAAAAGGCAGAGCTTCAGGATCACGGGATAATCCCCGTATAACACAAGTATTTTCGAAATTTTTTAAGGGGTTATGGTGCAAGTTAAATGAAAATAATTTTCTTTATTGAACTCGACGATTATAACGATAAATATAGAATGTAGGTACCTGAATTTGGTGTAAATTGATCAATCAAATAATATAACACACAAATGATCACTGATTTTACTTTTTAACAATTCTAAACTTTTCTCGCACGACCCGTCACAAGGAAAATGACAAAATAACAAAACTTCAAATCAGACTTCTCAAAATGCATATTTAAAGAGGTTACCTGTGACAGAAACAGATATGCAATTTACAGATACCTAAAAATGGCAAAAATACTTATACAGAAAACCAGCTTAAAAGCGTAACTCCAGTTAAGACCGATGCCGATGGCGAGGGGCAGATGATCACTTGCGAAACTCTAAATATCAGTAAAATAGGCGTAAAAGCAAAAAAGTGCCTGTTACAAATAGTTAATTTAAATTATTGTTTTTGTATTATTTTTTTATTCAAAGGGTTTGTATTCTTTTACTTTAATTGCCGATATTTTCAAAACAGTTTAATTTCCTCATAGGGTATGCTATACAAAAAGTATTCTAAATTTAATGGAGATATAAAGAACTGACAATACACAGAATGTTCCCCTAACTCCTTTAATTGCGCTGTTCCGGAACATTATTATTGCAATTCGCCGTAACCCTGAACGGCCTGCAAACTTTCGACCACTAAAATCCCGGGTATTTTGTCCTGACACCGGCGGTGAATTCATCATTGACCCCGCCGGTGCCTTCCCCAGACACCCTTGGATATACTTTCTATTACGTCATTTCCGACATTTGAATCTTCTTGGCATCGGAAACTATCGGTAAGATGTTCCTCAGGTAGCTATTTCTATATCAGCGTTACATTATACATAGCAGAGTATATAAAAAATGTGAAGAACAACTATCTGAACAGCAATTCGGCTTTCGAAATGCATGAAATTCTCAAGAACCCCTTTTCGTCATTCGAGTACTGTTGGACAGATGCTGCGATGTTAAAGACGTATACCTCTTGTTTACTGACTAGAAAAAAGCTTTTAACAAAATAGAAAACGGGAGGTTATTTGAAGTGCTTAAGAAACATTAAATAGACGATGCCGACATTCGAATTATTCAAGATTTATATCAACACCAGAAAGCAAATATAATGATTGACGAAACCATCACTCAGAAAATTGTTATACAACGGGGATTGGTTCTGAACGGTGGAAGAATATCGACGATTCACTACGCCGATGATAGTGACTAGTAACCCAACTATTCCTCACGTCTCTAAATAACAACAAAAAACTCATAGAAAACGTATCACATTTCCGCTATTCGGGAGCATGGTCAACAATGAGGTAAACTGTTTCCAAGAAATTAAAACACACGTTGAAATAGCATGTGCAGCTTTTAAATAAATAAATTTCATAATGTGTTCAAATCACATAAATATTGCTGATTGCTTAGATGTTATGTTTTGTCAGTATTTTTTCACGGTGCAGAAACATGGACGCTAAACCAAGAAGAGTAAGAAGAATCGAAACTCTCACCAAACCGCAGAGGCATCTCCGGACTGAAAAATCGTTGAGACTAGTATGGACTAACGTCAACTACTATTCTAATGGGCATTATCCTAGCTAATGATCCCGAACACCCTTTTCCGAAGGATACGCACTATATATATATATATATATATATATATATATATATATATATATATATATATATATATATATATATATATATATATATATATACTTTCGTAAAGTAACAGATAAATTCAACATAAACTAAATGGGTACTCGTTTGGAAAAACGCTGGGACCCGTTTCTTTCACTTTAAAGTTTTTTGCGTGATACGGAAATATATAGGGCAACTCCAGAAGAAGCTATGACGTCATTGTTTTTTTTTAATTGTAAGCCCCATTTTTTATTTCAAAAATAAGGCACATTTTTATGGATGTTGATTACATGAAGAAATTGTCAAGAAATATTCCTGTAAAACTTTAAAATATAGAAAAAACTTGGTGTCATCTAAATCAAATATTCAAACTGTGCCCCGTTAATAATCTGACCATAACCAAGTCAATGAAAAAATTATTTTTGGACATTGTCGACGTCTGCAGTTATATCTTGGCGTATTCCACCTTTTAGGATTTCAAAATTGTCGAGCTTTGTTAAATATACTTTAGATTTTAAGTATCGCCACAAGAAATAATCAAGAGGGGGGTCAAATCTGGCACTCTGGTGGACGATTCAATCTGTCTATCAACGATTCGGTAAAACCTCATTCAAATAAGCACGGACAGGAGCAGTGTAACGGAGTGGCGCTCCATCTTGTTGGACTCCGTCAGCTATACCGCACTTTTTGAGAGTGTTGGTTGTTAACTGCTGTGAACCAACCTGATTTTCAATTGCCCTATAACGACAATTTTGTCTGTTGAAATAGTCATTTAAAGTAAATGTTGCTTCGCCAGAAAAAATATTATTACCATAGAATAATTGTTGCATTTGCTCGAAAAAATTATTTCGGTGATCAAAATCATCTTTCGACAACTCTTGAACTAAACATATCTCGTAGGGGTGATACTTCGCATTATTCATTATTTTATGCACACTACAATAGGCTACATTACAAGTTGAAGCTATTTCCATAAGTGTAAATGGAGGATTATCTTTAACTGTCGATATTAGGTTGATTTTCTGTTATTGAGGATCGACCAGATTTCTTGATATCCCTAACATCCTCATGTTCCCTGAACTTTGTCCCAAGTCGGCCTATCATGTTTTGGATTATAGGTTGCCGATTAGGGTGAATTGCATTGAATAATTCAACCACCTCTGTTTATGTGCGCGTTCTATCTCCAAAATCATTCACTTATAATTTTTTAATTCTTTCACGTTCAGTTAAGTGTATCGTTTTCGCACAAAAGGGCAATAAAAAAGTTATATAAACATTCAAACACACTTGTTTCCCTTACCAAGAACGTTAAACATTTATTTAAAATACAAAATATTAATATCTGTCAAAACTGACTTTTTGTGACCTTACAAAGAAAAAACCTCGTAAACAAATTCAATATCGTTAATGTTATTACAGGCAGGCAGGTGGAAAATCTTGCGAATTAAAGAAATTTCTCTTGACAGTTTCATTATGCAACCAATATCGAAATTTACTTTGCCATATATTAAAAATCTGTCCTTTCTGATTCTGAAATAAGAAATGAAGTGTACAATTGAAAAAAAATATCCATGACGTCTTAGCTCCTTCTTCAATTACCCTGTATATTTCGTTATCTAACTGTAAACTTCTTATTTTTGAAAAAATAATCGAGCTTGAGTTAGTTCATTCCCTTAGGAAAAACAACCCTAAAAAAATCCGTGAAAAATTTAATGAAAACCGGTGCCTGGTGTGTATTTTACGCGATACGACTGGGGAAGGAAAATAAAGGAAATTACGCTACTTATCCTGAGTTTGCAGAGAAGTTTGGAGCCAAATGAGCGGAAGTTTAATTTTGGACTGGCGAGCTGGGTTATTAGGCATCAACGGGTCAACGAGTTTGTTTTCTAGAGTATTTAATTATTTCTAGAGTTAATACAGTTTTTAAGTATGACACCACTGTGGATTCGGAAACTCGAAGTAAACTATTTCTAGATTTATGATTTTATTATTGTTATTTTGAATTTGACATTTTGATTATTCTTTGTCTGAATATTCGTAGTTGATTATAAAATAATGGCACTAAGATTTGAACTTTCTAAAAGCTAGAGCTTGTACTTCATTTAAAAATTAACAGAGAGAGAGAGAGAGGGATACATTTAGTTAGTTTACCCTATTGTCGGTTTATTGATATATGAATACACACATATACTTGACACATGTACGCAGGGGCGGATCCAGCCTCTCTCTTTGGGGGGGCGGTGATATCACAAAAGTACAATATGGCAAGCAAAAGTAAGTTGGCGACGGAGGGGGGGGGGAGATACCAGCAACATTCCCATTTCTAGTGTAAAAGGCAGGTTAGGGTCTATTTTTCTGAATTTAAAGCTCTTGGAGACGGGGGGGGGGTCACAAGAAGAAACGAGTTGCCGACAGGAGGAGAATGCGAAAAGCATACACATTCCTAGTATAAGAGGCAGAATCGGTTCTATTTTTCTGAACGCAAGGCTCTTGAGGGGGGGGGTCTATCGCAAGAAAAACAAGTAGTCAACGGGATGGGAGTGCTAGCAACATACACATTCCTAATATAAGAGGCAGAATAAGTTCTATTTTCCTGAACTCGAAGCTGTTGGGAAGGGAAGGGGCGATCGCAAGCATACACATTCCTATACTCTATTCAAGAACTAGAGAGAGTAATAAAACTGTTCCTGAAACCTCCAACGTACCTGCTCTAGTGCCTCAGGTAACTGAGGACTGCCGTAAATCTAATTATATTTAAATATTATAAGCTTTTATAAATTTACTGCAAACAATAAAATTTCTGATAATTCAACTTAATTTCTGAGCAAAGTACACCTTACAGTTTGTCCTTAGTGATTTATCTTGTTTGTCCTTGTTTTTATATATTAGTTGAGATTAATGAGATACCCAAAAGATATGGCTTCTACATCTATATTTATTCCAAAATCATTAAACCAAGGCTTTTTTCCTCAACGAAAAACTTATTACGATGAATGTTTATGATGCCTTAAGATATCAATATCTAGATAATATTAAAAGCTCTGTTGAGATGTTTTCCAACATGACAGGAATTGGAAAATCTAATATGTTCCGAATACTAAAGGAGAAAAAAATGACTGGAATTGTTAGTACTCCCAAGCCACATTCGATCACAGGCAGACGAAAAACTTCGTTGGAAGAAGAAATGTAAACTGCAATAAAAGGAGTTATACATACATTTTATTATGAGAAGCAAATCCCAACCGTCGACAAAATTCTAATTAAAATCAATGAAGATCGGATTTACCTGAAATTAAAAGAACTGAGCTCTGGAAATTGCGCAGAGAACTTAATTTTTGCTGAAAAAAACCATATAGGAAATCTGTTCATATAGATCGTCCAGAAAATGTCCGTTGGAGAAGAAAAGATCTCTCCCAAGTAAAAGGTAGAGTTGCTAGAAATAACACAACGTACAAAATTAGTTTTTCAAATGAACTTTTGAAAGATTTTTTGGAATAAAGTTGGTGCAGACTATTGGGAAAAATCCATTTAATAAAAGAAAGGTGAGATAGAGAAACCCATTATAATTAATTTTAGGGAAGATGGCTTTACTGACTTTAATTTTGAATTAGATACACAAGTTTACCAGCGTAAACACAATTTATTACTTAAATTTTCTGTAACATATAAAAACTAATTACATTTGAATCCCTTTTTAGTATTTAATTGTAATTCTGCGGATGATTTAAGAAATAAATAAACTGAAACGTCAAATGTCTTAAAAATGATTTTAATTAATAATAAAATGACCGATAGCCCCAAAAAAAATTTGATATTATATGAACGAATTTATTATATTGTATATGTTTAATTTCTTGTATTTTTAACAGTGGGTATTTTGTAAGTATTTAAATTATAACTTAGAATTTTTTCAGAGAAAAAGGCTACGTTTTAGTCTGAATGTACCTAAAATGATTTCTATGCCAAAATTAAAAATAATAAAAATACAGTTGTGATTTGTGTTAAATATGTCAAAATTATCTATATTTTCTAATGTATGTGAATTATTAAGAAATCATAAGAAATAAAATAATATTATAAAAACTTTTTATTTTGAGTTTATTACCGAAATAATATTCTATGCCATAAATACTTAGTGATAAAATAAACCTCCTTCTGACGCCTATAACAAGGATTAAAATCCTTTTTAACACTTCACACATCCAAATATCTATTGTTATCCAAACCAAATAGTCCATTATTATAGACCGGTACTTTTGACTACAAAATTTCTAGTCCATTGCTTTAAAAAATGTATGTGTCTAACAGATTTTGCCAAAGACACCGGGCTAAAGAACACAGGTAGTTTGCGAAGAAAAAAAGGGTAAAAAATGATTTATTACACTCTCTAGTTCTTGAATATATAGTATAAGAGGCAAAATCGAATCTATTTTTCTGAACTCAAGGCTCTTGGGGGAGGCGATCGCCCCCACCGCCCCCCCCCTTGGATCCGCGCCTGCATGTACGTACACATACATTTTTTTATATTTTTAACCGACTTCTAAAAGAATGAGGTTCTCAATTCGTCGACTATGTATTTTTTTTTTATGTATGTACACCGATTACTCCGGAACGGCTGCAAAGATTTGAATGAAATTTTTTACGTTATGTAAAGGAAGTTGCTGCGGTGGTCCCATATTTTTTTAGATGAAATTGGTGCAGTAAAATCCAAGATGGCGCTTACAATATGGCGGCCAAAAAAATTAATTTTGTCCGATTTTCTCCAAAATTGGTATGGAGGAATTTCCGGAGTTGTACCCAACGAATCTAAAATTATTTTTAAAAAATTCAAAATGTCGGATCCAATATGGCGGACAAAAAAATTTAATTTAGTCCGATTTTCTCCAAAATTTGTATGGGGGAGTCTTCGAGGTTGCACATAACGAATCTGATATTATTTTAAAAAAATTCAATATGGCGGACGAAAATATCAATTTTGTCCGATTTTTACCAAAATTGGTACGGGGGAGTTTTCAAGGTCGCATATGACTAAACTAAATTAATTTTTAAAAAATTCAATATGGCGGATCCAATATGGGGGACGAAAAAATTAATTTTGTCCGATTTTCTCCAAAATTGGTACAAGGGAGTTTTCGGGGTCACATATGACGAATCTAAAATAATTTTTAAAAAAATCACCATGGCGGATCCAATATGGCCGACAAAAAAATCAATTTTGTCCGATTTTCTCCAAAATTGGTACGGAGCAGTTTTCGAGGTCGCATATGACGAATCTAAAATAATTTTTAAAAAAATTCAATTTGGCGGATCCAATATGGCGGACAAAAAAATCAATTTTGTCCGATTTTCTCCAAAATTGGTATGGGGAAGTTTTCGGGGCCTCCCATAAAGAATCTGAAATTATTTTTAAAAAATTCAATATGGCGGATCCAATATGACCGACAAAAAAATCAATTTTGTTCGATTTTCCCCGAAATTGGTACGGGGGAGTTTTCGGGGTCGCATATGACGAATCTAAAATAATTTTTAAAAAATTCAATTTGGCGGATCCAAAGTGGTGGATAAAAAATTAATTTATTTTCTTTAAATATCGATATTGGAAGGTTTTGGGGCCTATATTACTAATCTAAAATTAATTTGAAATTTAAGATAGCGGATTTACTATAACAGACTAAATATTTGTTGGAGAACTGTAAGAATCAAAGAATTTTTAGTGGTTCATTTTAGGGTGATTTATAATTATGGATAAAATGGGTACTTTTTTGCCACCTTGGAGTCATTGCGAGGTGCACTAATTTCGATTAGTACTTAGTTCAAATAATTTATGGATATCATAATGAATTCAAAACTAAAAATCGAAAAATAAAATTTTTATAAAAAAATTGAACCGACTTCTAAAAGTGCGCTAAAAAGTGGAAAATAACTAGAAATTTTTATATGAAATTGAAATTTTTGAAGTCGGCGCCAAATTATTAATAACTACTAATATAAACAAATTATGGTAAGAAAGCAATTACAAATAAAGTATTTTTAATCTGTTTATGCGAATCACGTTTTGTCAGATATTAGTTTGGCGCCGACTTCAAAAATTTCAGTTTCATATAAAAATTTCTAGTTATTTTCCACTTTTTGGCGCACTTTTAGAAGTCGGTTCAATTTTTTTATAAAAATTTTATTATATTTTACTTAGCAGTTGGATGTCATCTAGGAATGAAAGAACATTATTGGAGGTCTGTATTGACACTGCATTTGCTGGGTTACCTAATATATTGTACTTATTGCGTAGGGATTGGTAATTCTGAAAATCAAAGAGAATGTGTTTAATAGTTAGTGGAAGGGTGAAGGAAGGGCACTGGAATTAGTTCAGGCCTTTAATTATCTATTCATTAGTAAGGCGGGTGTGTCCGATTCGTAGCCTAGTAAGTATAACAGATTCTTTCCTTGTTAGAGAGTGATGTGAGGAGTTTTCAAAGTAGCAGTGGTTGATGTTATGTAATTTGTTATCATTCAACGTTAGATCACATTCAAGCTGAGCGAGATTATTGAAAAATTATTGATGTAAGTTTTAAGATCCTTAATGTAGAAGATTTGATCTACAAAGGGGGGATTAAGGGGGTGTTTAGCAAGGAAGTCAGCTTTTTCATTGCCTGGTATTTCCACATGGCTAGGGGTCCATAGGAGGAAAATGTATTTATTGCCTATGAGTCCCCTGTCATGGAGGTATTTAAGTGTTTTGAGTTATATGAAGTGATGGTCTGAATAGAGTTAAGTGAATCAGTGGTAATTACCCATTTGTTGTGCGGAGATGATATTATATATTTCAAGGCTCTGTAAATTGTGTATGTATAATATAAAAATAATTCAGCTGTAAGAATACTGGTTGTTTCCTGCATTCGAAAAGTTTCTTCTTAGATCCATCAGTATACATGACATTGAATATATATATATATATATATATATATATATATATATATATATATATATATATATATATATTGTCGCAATTAGCAATGCCCCTGATGGTATGGACATGTAGCTAGCGATCTATTTTCGACTACCGTAGTAAATGTAATGATGTTTCGTCCCGATACCGGTGGTGGACTCATCAGTGGGATCCACCGGTATCTTTCCCAGACATCCTTGTACTTTCCACAAACTTGAACCTCTATTTAAGTCCAGTTATGCCGGAAAGCGGTGGTGAGCTGTCGGACAGTCCAAGTCGTTAGAAAGCACAGGCCTAAAAAGGAAGTGGAACGGACATCCTCGGTGGTCTTCCAATGGCCGGGTCAGACTTAACCAAAGCCAACGGCGGTTAAGACCCTCGTCTGCCGCCGTCCCTGCTCGGGCGCCATGTCGCAATTAGCAATGCCCCTGGTGGTAAGGACATGTAGCTAGTGATCTATTTTCGACCACCGTAGTAAATGTATGGAATCTGAATAAACATTCAGAAACAAAACAGCAAAATGTCAAGGAGGCAAACATTTTGAAAATGCCTTGAATAAAGGGCGAAACATCAAATAGTTTTATGTATTTATTAAATATAGAACGTAAACCCAAGAAAAGACAAAATAAAAGAAAAATGATATAATCTATGGTTCAAGAAACAAGAAAATAAATATAAATAAATATATATATATATATATATATATATATATATATATATATATATATATATACAGGAGGCATAATTGAGTTTAGGAAGTATGCAGGATTGACGAATTTTAATAAGGGAGTGTCCGTCAGAGCCCCAAGTAGTGTCTGCTAGAATTCTGATAATTTTGAGATCAGAAGTGCATTTGTTTTTGAGTTTGTCGTTAGGATGTTTAAAGTCCAGTAATTGGTCGAAGGTTACTCCGAAGAATGATTTATTAGTGCTGGGATGTATGAGGGTATTATTAAAGTGTAAGTTAGATATTTTTGGATAGTTCCTTAAATGGCAGAAATGAACAAAATTAGATTTTTCGGAAGAGAATGAGAGGTTTTTACAAGAGAACCGTACAGTTAATGTATTGAGGGCCGATTGAAGAACAGAGCAACTGTAATTGGAGTATGCAGGTGAGTGGTATAATAAAATATCGTCGGCAAAAATACTTATGTTGACTATGTGAACTATATGTTTGGTGATATGATTAATGGCTAGAAGGAAGAGTGTGAAACTGATGGAGGAGCCTTGAGGGACTCCACAAATATGAAGATGGGTTGTTGAAAGGGAATTTCTAATTTTAACAGTGAGAGTTTAATTACATAGGAAGTTTTGAATATACGATAACATATTGCCTCCTATATTGAGCTTTGTAAGTGAGTTAATGATGCTGTTTCTGTCGAGCTTATCAAAGGCTTTGGTGATATCTGGAAAGATAGCAGTTAGGTGTTTGCGTAGACGAAAGGAGTTTTGAATTTTTGAAGTTACGGAGATGGGTCTATATTATTCGAGGGATGAAGGGGGTTTTTCTTTTGTATTTGTGAATTGGAACAATGATGGAATGTTTCCACTCTTGTGGAATATCTCCAGATGCCCATACTAAAAATTAATAGGGAAGGAAAGTACAATAAATTTTATTGTTATAGTGTTTAGAAGAGTGGGATGAGATAATGTAAGATAGCGGATAAATAGCGCGAGAGCCTCCCCGATATTACGGTTATCATAAGATCGTTTCCCTAATGTAGACAGCTAAAAATTCTAAATAACATAGGCCTACAAAAAGAAAAAATTGATGTCATAATCAGGTTATAACTTTAATGACTACCGTCTACAATACGAAAAGTAATATTTGAATAGCATAGCTACGTACAGTTTTATAACTAATCTCACAAATTTTTCGTACAAATAACCGTTTTCACTTGCCTTCGTCATTTCGTCAATTAGAAATATTTTCAATTCAAATCTTCGATATGTATTCATTAAAGGGACATTACTTAAATCATCCAAATTTATTTTGTTACATTTATAATGAATATACAGGGTGTCCCATAACGAACTACCGCCATCGATTTCTCGGAAAATGAACTTTGGAAACTTTTAAAATTTGGCAGTTTTCTAAAGTCAATGGTGGCAATTCAGCAAAAGTAATTTCAAGATAGGTTTCTCGGTTATAGCAGAACTTGATGTCATCTTACTTATTTTAAATGAAATAGCCTACATGTTATTTCATTTTTAAATTCTACGCAAAATTATAGATATATTTCTTGCATAATGTCCTATATCGAAAACTAACTGTTTTTGACATATTTTAAATTTTATGTCAAAAATAGCATTTGCAGGCCTAAATATAACTATCAATTTGTGCTCCTCGAAAGCCTTTATTGTTTAATTAGGGTTGGTTTCCTTCTAGAAGGGAATCTACTTTAGTAAACTATGTTGATATTTGCAAAATAAATAAATACAGGGTAATCAGAAACTAACATTAAATAAAACCTTGAAAAAGTCGTTAAAAGTCGATTTTTTAAATTTTTATCTTATTTAGCATAAAAAATAAGGGTGGCTTTGTATAAGGGCCACAAATTTGCAGTTGTGAAATATTGGCAATATAACAATTTTCTATCGTAAAAATGTTAAACGGCTTACCTACACATGTAAACAATTTTTTTAATAAATGTTCAAAATTTCCACCATGAACTTCCAAACATTTTTCGCACCTCCGAGTTACTTCGTCGTGGGTGGCAGCTCTAATCGAATCTGGAGATAAACTTTCGAACGCGTCTCTTACCCTTACAATACAGTCTTCCATCGTTGTAACTAGATTACAATAAACGATATTTTTTATTGTTCCCAATATAAAATAATCCAGGACAGTTAAATCAAGAGAATGAGCAGGCTACAAAAAAGGTCCATTGTTAGCAATCCACTTGTCATTAAGATGTTGCTTATAAGAAGTTGGTAACTTGAACTAGTCTGGGTGGCATGGCATCATCGTATTGGTAAAAAATTTGCCTGTGTTCCGGAAGAGCTAAATTACTGAAATATTAATTGTCTAACACTTTTAGAATATTTAAATATTTTTCTCTCACAAAAGTTAATGCATAATCTATAACGGGGACATCATTTGCTTTGTTTGTGAATTACCATTTAAGTTGTCTTCATAAAAATGTAGTTTTACTATTTCATCATTTTTTACAGCACAAAATAGGTTAAATTGTCAAGTTTCATGAAAATTCCGCAGTCTTACTGCATAAGGATTTGAATTACTCCAAAAATATGAATTGTGTCTATTAGAAAGACCTTTTTCATAAATTTTGCATCATTAATCCAAATTATGTTGTCCAAAAATCGAGAGTCGTCTTGTATCATCGTTAATATAAATTCGCAAAATTGCACTTTTTTCGGCTAATTAGTATCTCTTCAACGTTGAACGAAAGATATTAAATAAGGAAGGGTATATCTATTAGTTTTTGATAGTTTACATTGTCAAAGGCTTTAAGGAAATCTATAAAACACATCGACGTTTATATCGTTACATCGTTGGATGAAGACGTTTAAAGAAATTAGGGCTTCTCTCATGCCCAAGCCATTTCTAAAACCACATGAAAGTCGCATTTTTTATATATTCTTGTGTGAATGACTCTCAGAAATATTTTTTGTACATGGGACATCAGACGAATTAAACAATAATTATCATAGGACGAGGAATTAACTTTCTTGGGTACAGTTATGAAAGTTGACTGCAACTAATCAGATGGTGTCTTATCTGGTCTGTATATGACATTGAAAAGCGACGTTAACTTGAAAGCAATACCATCATTTTCAGCGATGACTTTTAGTACTTCAGCACGTATTCTATCAGCTTACAGCCTTACCATATTTCATTTAGGTTTGGCGCTAACTCGGCTCTGTCCTTATCGAACAGATTTTTTATGTATTCCATCCATGTTGTCAGTCTCCCCTCAATACCTATTATTATTTTATTGTTTACTTTTCTTAAAAGGAATTCATGATTTTTTCAATATCTATCAGACATTTCTTTGATTTTTTGTGTAGGTTAAATGTGTCATATATCTCCTGCAGTTGTTCAGTCTCTTCACATTTTTCCGTCATCCATTGTTCCTTTGCCGTCCTGCCTTTTCTTGGTATTACTTTCTCATATTTTATATCGTTTCCCTTGGATTTTTTTGCTGTCGTCCATCATCATTAGGATATTTGAAATAATCCATTATTGTTTTGCATTGTTATTTTCTGCTTTCAGTGTGATCTCTTATATGGTGATTATTTCCCTTTTAATTCCATTCCAAGTGGCTTCTTTGGTGGTCATTTCGAAATCTATTTGTGTTGAACTCAGTCCTTCTCCAAAGCTCTGTCCGATTTTAGATTTTATATCAGGCGATGTTAATTTTCTAACATTCACTTGACACGTTTTATTTGTTGAAATTTAAAATCTATTACTAATAAGATGTGATCGCTGTTGATGTCTACCCCACGACAAGTTTTGACTCCTATAACAAATTTTCTATGATCTTGTTTTACTTATATGAAATCGATTTGAATTCTTATAATTTTATGTTCCTTATTTGCGAGACACTTCCAAGTATATAATCCTTGGATACAGTTTGAGAAAGGAATTGGTGATTTGGAGTTTCCATACAAAATTGCAGCAGTCTCTCACCTTGTCAGTTCCTGATTCCAAATCCAAATCTCCGTACTGCTTCTCCATCTGGCCCACTTTAGAGTTAAAATATCGCATTATTATCGATATTTCCCATTTTTTCGTAAGTCTCATAGCTTCTGCCAACGGTGTATAGAAAGATTCAACTTCATCGTCTAATTTATCAAGCGTTGAGGCGCAAGTTTGTATTATATTTAATGGACGATGATTGATTTGCAGTTTCAACCTCATAACTTTGTCGCTAATTAGAACGAAATCTATGACGGATTTTTGGATGTTCTGAGAGAATAACACTGAGATCCCATATCTGAGTATTTATGAGACATGATTTAGAGAAACAAGCATATGACCAAGCAAAATTCAAATATATAAAACCTGTGTAAGACCGATACTTACCTATGCAACCGAAATGCGCGAAAGTCAAGACATCGTTAATGGAGAGATCATGTAAAACGCATGTCCCGTGAAAGATTGGACAAATCAGTAAAACCGGACACGAAACGACCACCAGAAAGACCTCCCAAAAGATAGAAGGAATGCTGGACTTCGTCACCTCAGAGGAATTAAAAGAGCAAATAACAGGACATCGTCCTACCGTAAGGAAAGGAAGAGAAGATATATCGAAACCATCGATGAAAACTAGATCTAAAGTCACTCAATAATTTAAGAGATTAGCTAAACATATAGACAGAGGTGTTCAGGAAACTTTTTTACTATGTCCAGAATTTTTTAACGAATTAAAATATGATGAAACCAACATACAACATTTCCATTTAAATTAATTGTATAGTGGCTAGGAGAAAAAAACTTATCTTGAACTATTTTTATTTTTAAGATGAAGAGATACGAAATCTTATTTCAGACACTCGGTACAATTAAATTTGTAAGTTAGCCTTAGATAATTACTATGAGCAAACTCAGTACTTTTTGTCACATGTCCGTCTAGAGACGGGATTATTGTCTCCTTTACACTTCTCTATACGTCATGGTATGTGCATCGAAAACACCTAGAAATCATTAATTTAATTACTCTTATTCTGTTTACCTCTACAATCGGAACTTGCTGATTCAAGTTATTTAAGTATGCACATTTCGCACAACATAACAGAATACAAAATGGCTAGATAAGCAAGGCTTTTATAACGTGGAAAGCTAGCTTAATCTTACAAGGTCTAAAGGCCACTAAAGCCATTAAAGGAAAACGGTCGGGTTTCGTAATAAAATTTTCTTTTAACGACAGTCGTAAAAAAAGATAACGACAAACCGTATTGTAAAAGTCAACAAACTGGTGATATACAGAGTATCCCCATATAACTAGGTATTATCTCGAAGACCTTACGACATATTGTGAATTTGTATGAATAAAACATAAATATATACCGGGTGAGGATTATAAAGTGTTATAAGACGATATTGGAAAAGAGTTTGGAATATTTTAATGAGGCTGGTAGTGCAATAAGGTACTAGGGGGATAAGTTTTAAGTTATTGTTGACACTTACCTCCTCTCCCTACATTAAATGGCGGATAACAGCTGTGAAATATAACATCTTAGGTTATGTTTTTTCTCGAAATTTCTTAATTCTCCGCCTCCTTATTTCTGCACTAATCTTTTATTAAAATATTTCAACCCGATATCACCTTTTCATATTTTAAAATAATCACCTTGTACCTTTATCTGTTTAATTTAATTCGTAAGTTTCCGATATTACTTATTTACTAAAAATAGGATCAATTTTTCAGCAAAACATACAGGTATTAACGGATCTTTTTAAACACAAATCGAATTATTAAGCGTGACTTGATAGATACTATTATATTTTTAATTAAATATCCCAAGCACATTTTATATTAAAAGCATACCAAGATCATCCTTTACAACACTGTTCTGCATTTTGTAACATTGACTATTATTAAAAGACTTAAACGAATTAAAAGACGAATTTCCACCTCTAAGAAGGCAGAGCGATATGAGATTTAAAAAATAATATTAAATTGTATTTCTTTTAGTTTTAGAATATTAAATAACCTTCATGTGATGTGGATTTTGATTTTATTTATGCAAAATTGAAGTATTATAAACCACTACATTTATTTTGTTGTCTTCTTTCTTCTGGCGACGGTTCATTTCGATGGACAGGCCATTCCACGTTTGATCACCAAAATTAACGATCGTCGGATCTGGTTAGTACTTAGATAAGTAACCGCTTGGAAAGACCGAGTAACAGTGGTTCGGAACCCACTTGACACTGCAGGTCCACTAGCTCAATGGTCTCCATTACCGATCCAAATCATTAACAGCCGGATTCACTAAGAGTTTAATTTTAAAACCATCCTAAATTGAAAGCAGAGAGCTTAAACTGACTAGAGCAACAATAAATCAAGCAAGTTTAAAACCCTAAAAATAAAAGCATAAAAAATGATCTTTATTACTGAACCGGCAAAAATTTTATTTATTTTCAGTATACAACTGTTTCTCTTACATATTTCAAAGCTTTATCGCAAGGTCCTGTCATAGTAATGCCCCTGATGTTAAGGACATATAGCTAACGAACTATTTGCGACCACCTAAAATGTATGGATGTTTCATCCCGATACCGGTGGTGGACTCAACAGTGGGATCCACCGGTATCTTTCCCAGACATCCTTTTTGTACTTTCCATTCACTTGAACCTCTATTTAAGTCCAGTTTTTCCGGAAAGCGGTGGTAAGATATTGATTCCACAACATGCCCCCCCCCCTAAGGCATTTGCTTTCCGGTTTAACTGTCGGACAGTCCAAGCCGTTAGAAAGCACAGGCCTGAAAATGAAGTGAAATGGACATCCTAGGTAGTATTTCCAAAGTAGGGTACCGGCTTTAGCAGAAATCCACGACTCGACGGCCTTCCATCTCGTCGTCCCTGCTCGGGCGACATGTCATATAATGCCCCTGATGTAAAGAGCATATAACGAACGAACTATTTACGACCACCTAAAATGTATGGATGTTTCGTCCCGATACCGGTGGTGGACTCATCAATGGGATCCACCGGTATCTTTCCCAGACATCCTTCTTGTACTTTCCACAAACTTGAACCTCTATTTAAGTCCAGTTTTGCCGGAAAGCGATGGTAAGATGTTGGTTCCACAACAGTCCTTATCCTTAATATTCCTATATATGCGTTTATTTGTTCACATATGGAATATAAATTATGACAATATCATAAGCAAAACAAAACTGACCGACTAGAAGATTTAAGTTTTATGGCAACTAGATCGGGTTTAACTCTTAAATTTCCTTCTACAGGCATCAGTAGAGGTATCTCCTAAAAGAGAGTCCAGTCGCGTTCTTTTTTTTACTGAAAGTGGATGAAATCTTTTCCCATGTTCATTCTAACAACACATAAATTTTTTGTCAAAAAATCCAAATGCGTGTTTTAAAAATGTGAAGTTTTTTGGAATTTTTTCTTTTTTTAATAATTTTAACTTTTCTGGGATATATTCCGTGCTTTTCTTTATTGATTCAAAATTGACATCTGAAAAAAGTTCTTATTTGAGTTAGCGAAAACATCTTTTTTTTTTAACTTGGCCTCACTTAAATGTGGACATTTATTCACTACATAAAAAGAATAATTTCCTTTTCTACTCAAGATTTTAACAAGAATCTTCATAAAACCTAATTCTAATTTTATATTGAGGGGAAAAATGTAAATTATGCTTGTCAACCAAATTCTTCCATTTTATGTTATGAAATGATACTCAAGTATTTTCATATATTTCTTTCATGGTGTGGGACTAATATTGGTTCCAAATATTCCCCATATGGTGTTGCCATACCCTTCATAAATTCCTTGACATAGGGAAAAGTAAGTAACTTCGCATTGTGTGATACAAGAAGCTCCCTCCCTCAAAACTAAGGGATACATTCAAATTCAATTTTAGACTAAGATGAAAATTATGCAAAATACCCGTTAGTTTCGGAGAAAGATTTGATATAGAATCGATCCAATGCAGTTATATCAACTTAAAACTTACGTACTAAAAGGTTTTTATTGAAATTTCTTTCGGATAATTATGCAGTGAATGAAAAACATATTTTACGGTTTAGAAGCACAGTCGAATTTACACATGACAAATGACAGCCTGCATCTCATCTCTTTTTAATTTCAGTGATATGTTTTATTATAAGAAACTGAAACAGGAAGTTAGTCGACAACTATTTCCAGCTACGGTCTTCAAAAAAGAAGCACAAACTAACTTCGAAATTAAGTTGGTACCACATACTCAATTATTTTGAATTTAGCTAGATTCACTGTGACTGTATTCATCAGTATTCCAACCAGGCGCGAATCTAAGGGGGGGGGGGGGCGATGGGGGCGATCGCCCCCCTCAAGAGCCTTGAGTTCAGGAAAATAGATCCGATTTTTCCTCTTATACTATAGTTTATTCAAGAACTAGAATGAGTAATAAATCGTTTTCTACCCTTTTCTTCTTCGCAAACTACCTGTGTTTTTAGTCCGGTGTCTTTGACAAAATCTGTTAGACACATATATTTTTCATAGGAATGGGTTAGACATTTTATAATCAAAAATACCGGTCTATAATAATGGACTATTTGGGTTGGATAACAATAGATATTTGGAAGTGTGTGTTAAAAAGGATTTTAATCCTTGTCATAGGCGTCGGAAGGAGGTTTATTTTATCACTAAGTATTTAAGGCATAGAATATTATATCGGTAATAAACTTAAAATAAAAAGTTTTCATAATATTATTTTATTTCTTATGATTTCTTAATAATTCCCATACATTAGAAAATAAAAACAATTTTGACATATTTATTACAAATTACAACTGTATTTTTATTATTTTTAATTTTGGCATAGAAACCGTTTTAGGCACAGTCAGACTAAAATGTAGCCTTTTTTCACAGAAAATTTAAATAATAAATTGTGTTTACGCTGGTAAACATTATATATCTAATTCGTAATCAAAGTCAGTGAAGCTATCTTCGCTCAAATTAATTATAATTGGTTCCTTTATCTCACCGATCATGAGATAGAGTTTCCACATTCTATTTTATTCTTTTATTATATGGATTTTTTGCCAATTTTCTGCAGTAACTTAATTCAAAAAAATCTTTTAAAAGGTCAGTTAAATTACTAATTTTGTAAGTTGTTATTTCTAGCAACTCTACCTTTTACTTGAGAAAGATATTTTCTTCTCCAACGGACATTTTCCGGACGATCTATAAGAACAGATTTCCTATCTGGTTTTTTCCAGCAAAAATTAAATTCTATGAGCAATTTCCAGAGCTCAGTTCTTTTAATTTGAGGTAAATCCCGATCTTCATTGATTTTAGTTAGAATTTTGTCGACGGTTGGGATCTGCTTCTCATAATAAAATGTATGTAGAACTCCTTTTATTGCAGTTTTCATCTCTTCTTCCAACGAGGTTTTTCGTCTGCCTGTGATCGAATGTAGCTTGGGAGTACTAAGAATTCCAGTCGTTTTTTCTCCTTAAGTAATCGATACATAGTAGATTTTTTAACTTCTGTCATATTGGAATACATCTCAATAAAGCTTTTAACATTATTATCTAGATATTGATATCTTATGGCATCATAAACATTCATCGTAATAAGTTTTTCGTTGAGGAAAAAATGACCTGGTTTAACGATTATGGAATAAATATAGATGTGGAAGCCATATATTTTGGGTATCCTACTAATCTCAAATATATATAAAAACAAGCACAAACAATTTAAATCACTAAGGACACATTGTAAGGTGTACTTTGCTCACTGATAGAAATTTAATTGAACTATCAGAAATTTTATTGTTATTGTAATTAGATTTACGGCAGTCCTCAGTTACCTGCGGCACTGGAGCAGGTACGTTGGATGTTTCGGTAACAGTTTCATTACTCTCTCTAGTTCTTTAATAGAGTATAGAAATGTGTATGCTTGCGATCGTCTCTCTCTTTCCCAAGAGCTTTGAGTTCAGGAAAATAGAACCGATTCTGCCTCTTATACTAGGAATGTGTATGCTGCTCGCATTCTCCCCCCCCCCCTCTCGACAACATATTTGTTCTTGAGACCGCCCCCCCCCCCTCTCCAAGAGCTTCAAATTCAGGAAAATAGACCCGACCCTGCCTTTTACACTAGAAATGGGAATGTTGCTGGTGTCTCCCCCCCCCCCCCCCGTCGACAACTTGCCTTCGCTTACTATATTGTACTTTTTTTGATATCACCGCTCCCCCCCCCCAAAGAGAGAGGCTGGATCCGCCCCTGATTCCAACACTGTAATAAAAAAATTGTGGACCTGTAAATAAACAATATGTTTCAATGCGTTTATTTTCTGGCTTTTTAAAATTATTTTTTAGTCTCTTAGCTTTACCAGGTAGTTTTATAAGTATATTTAATTGGATTTATGCAAATTTTTAGAATTAAGTAAGTATAACTATATAAATTTTAAACCAAATAAAGCCATAATAAATAAGGTTGAAAAGCGGTAGAACTAAATTTAAGCAACTATAAGATCACGGCGATAAAATCTTACATTTGGCAACAGCGCATGCCGTATTTTTTCTTGACTCGGAACTGGAAATGACTATAAAACTTTCATAGTGCCTTACACCTTTAATCTACGAAAGTCTGAACTTGCACATGTCATAATTGTAAGTTGACGTTTGGGTTAATCGTTGGTTTCCATTGCCAGCTTTTAAGGGCTTCAGATGAGTTCTTTTTGCCTTTTAAGTTTTCTTTGCAGTAGAACTAACGTTCTTTTAGAAATTGTTTTTTTGCGAAACAAATTATATATTTTCCCATGTACTTTTTTGTTTATTTCAAGTTTCTTTTATTTAATTCATCTCGTACTTCCTTCATGCCTTGCTAGCCTAACTTCGATCCCAGTTTTAGTTTTATGCTGCTTTTTTGCTGCATAAAAAATGGGGGTGTAGGAAAAACGTTACTTTTCGCCTTTCATATGACTGCTGCTATCTGGAATCTAGAAAAGTCCAAGTTTTCGGAAGAATGCAGATTAAGTAGCCAAAGCAAGTCTGGCTTATATAATCTTTTTTAAAATTTCCCATCCAAGAACTGGACTAAGCACTGAATTATAACGTCATCACTCAGAGGCCACATTATAACCATTCAAATTTTAATAACATTTTTTTAAAAGCCAAAAAACATGTAAATTTTTCTTCGCTAGTAAAAAAATCGGGATATACTCTAAATGCATGATCAGGTTTTTGAGTTTAACTATTTCAATCAATAGCCCTAATAAAACTTCATATTCAATCCCAACCACCTGACAAGAAACCGTTTTTTGTTTATTGTATATTTACTGGTTGTCCATACCAATATGTACTTTTATCAAAATTTTTGCTTGTGCGACTGGCTCATATAATAGAAAATTCAATACGAAAGAGAGAAGCTTTTTCATTAATTGATCTCATTTATTTTTAGAGTCCGGTTAGAGAACACTTAGTCCTTATTAAAGAAGTTCTTGAGCCATCTCGACAAAGGATACGTCCAGAGAAGAGAAGCTTAAGCTTATTGTTTTTCTATTTGTAATCTTTAAAAGCTAAAAGTACAGTCAAAATTCCGTTTTCCCATATTTTAATATAGTTTTAAATTAAAAAGCAGTATTTTACGTTTTATTGAAACTTTTCGTAGACTATTCGGTAAGTTTTTCTTAGTTTCCTGCCTTTGCAAAATTAAGTAATACCCTCAGTAAAGATACATGTAGTTTAAATTATATTGATACTAGAACCAGAGTAAGTTTTTGACGGCCCTTATGAAATTTAGTACTTTGGCATTAATATGATTAAACAAATTAATAATCTGAAAAATGGTCTATTCATATAAAGATAAGACCTAGATGTTTTTCTTGCTGTAAATTCCGACTGTTATACCCATTAACTTTTATAAAAATGCACAATTAATTACTGTAATGAAAAAATAACAGGTGTAGTGAAGCCATAAATTCAAGTTGTACGTGTTCGGTATCAACAAAAGTAATTATTCGTTATCAGGTATAGTTTTATTTGTGTTTTGCGCTTGACATTTACTACTGCATGCAAAGTAAGCAGTTAATAATATAATAAAGTTATTTTTACCTCGGTAAGGGCTCCCGCAAGATCCTTTTTAATACGTTATCTTTCATAAAAAGAGGTACGTTTTATTGATTGACTGGAAGTGTGGTAGGAAATGAATGTCATAAGCTCGATTCTCAATTTTTAAATTATGGAGAATGTGTCCTTAGTGCTCAGTTACAGTGCGCCAAAGATGTTCGGTTAGAGTCTAGCAACGTTTCCATCTCACAATACTAGCTTGAGGAAAAATGGAAATTTTGTGCTATATATCATAACATATTTTTACTTAACATCATTAGTTTTAAGATTAGATTTGCTGGTTGCATCAACTTGTTGCTAGCTAACTTTCATTTCATATCTTTTTTGGCTTTTTACACCAACTATTCAATCCTTAAACATATTTTAAATGCATATTGCTACACCAACGATAAAAATGTCACTAAATAGTTTTTAAAATGAAAATATTCTGAAGTATAATTATTTGTATATACAGGGTAGGACACTCTTAAGTGGAAAAAATTTTGTAAAAGGAAGTCCATTATTTTGTGGGAAAAATCCACAATACAAGTATCTATATTTTTGATTTGTCACATTTCTAGAGTATTTTTTTGATTTTAATCCTGACCTTTTTAACAAGGTACCGCAAGACATAGCTTTCCAATGAAAAAAAGTTGCTATATTCAAGACACAATTTATAAAAATACTCTGGAAATGTGGCAACAGGAAAACAAAGGTTGATTTATTTTCGAATTTTTTAAGAAAAATTACACAGGATTACAAAAAAAGTTGATGCCCATTTGACTAGACCATTTTATTCTTATGTGATTAGACGCCCTGAATCCAATCTGAGGTCCGATAACGTCTACTACGTCAGGCTCAAGGTCATCTCAAGGTCAAATGGGGTAAAATTCACTAAATAAATGTGAAGAAGTAGATACGAACATTTTTGAGTTTGCTAAATTCGAATTCGTGGTTTGATTTATCCCCCAAGGTCAGTCAGAGGTCATTTCAAGGTCATTGCAATGTCAAATTTGTAAAAATCTACTAAATAGATCTCTAAAAGAAGACATATAGACTTTCAGGGGCTCTGAATCTGAATTTATGGTTAATCAGAAGCAAGTTTAAAGTCATCAGTGGATTGTATTTCATACACTCATAAATCCTTATTTTGAACCTCTGTCTGCTGCGAAACGGACATTGATCTCACTGTCCGTGGGATATGTGAAGAGATTCTCTTCTTTTACAAATTTATCTAGTTGATTTTTTCGACTTGACCTTGGAATGGCCTTGAAATAGCCTCTGGTTAACCTTGAGGTATTAAACAAATCACGAATTCCGACTCAGCGCACTCAATAGTCTATCTATCTTCTTTCACAGATCCATTTAGTAGATTTGTCTCAATTTGACCTTATAATGACGCTGAAATGACCTTTTGCTGACTTTGGGGGGGTTAAACAAACCATGAGTTTTGATTCAGCTACTCCAAGAAACCTACATATCTTCTTTTTCAGATTTATTTAGTGGATTTTTCATAATTTGACCTTGAAATGACTCTGAAATTACCTCTGGCTGACCTTTGGGGATTAAACAAACCACAAATTCGGATTCGGCTACCCCAAAAACCCTCTTTTTTTTTCAGATTTATTTAATGGGCTTTTGTGAATATGTCATTGTAATGACTCTAAAATGACCTTTAATTTACCTTGAGAGATTAAACAAACTAGGAATTCGGATTCAGCTACCTCAAAAACGTACGTAGCTACTTCTTCAGATTTATTTAGTAAATTTTACTCCATTTGACTTTGAAATGACCTTGAACCTGACGGGATAGAGGTTATCGGACCTCACATTTGAATTCAGGGCGTCCAATTACATAAGAATAAATTATTCTGGTCAAATAGGCATCCAATTTTTTTTTTTTTTTTTGTAAACCTGTATTATTAGTCTTTCTTTTACCAACTTTATTCCAGTAAGGGTTTTTAACATGTATATTCTTAGTAAAAAATATCAAAAGCCTTACTGTAATCAGGTGTAAACGACAGAATACCTGGATTTTCTTATTTATACTTCTAACTATGAATTCTGAATACCAAATGACATTTTACTCATTCGAACAATTAGAAAAATTAAAGTTAATATTAATGTTAAATGTTTATTAGCCTTTTCCGATATTTTATCAGAAATCTTGGAAATAAGCCAATAATTATTGACTTATTTATATAATTTGTGGTAAAAGCCATACATAATGACCGAATATTAGGAAAACCATTTTATCAACTCATTTGGCGATAAACAATGAAAAAATAATTCTATCCTAACCGCCATAACAGAAAAAACTGTTAAATCAACTGCAACCAGATTACATTACAAGTAGATCAGCACATAAGATTTGTCGTACTAACAGCTTAGTCATTTTTTCTCAATATAATCCCCATTAGCAGCTAAAGACTTACACTCATCGACACGATTTACGAAACATCACTTACCAGATTTGCCTTCAAAAGCTACCAGATATCTCTTCAAATTATTTCGCCATCAGTTGAAAAACGCGGTTTCTCGATGTAATGGAAAGGTGCTATGTCACGCGACACCAAGTCTGGACTATAAAAAATATGTCTCTCTCTCTCTCGATATTCTCGCGCATTTTCTCAATTAATAAACTGAATATACCCGCTCCATTTAGGGCGTTTATTTTTCACTGCTTCAATAACTCACATGAGATAATCTTCGGCATACCAGAAAGCTGTGACAGTCTTCTATTTATCAAGGGTAACAATAACCAAAATACGCATCATCACGAAACAAACGCCAACCAGCCTTTTCATCGCCAACCCTTATTTTTCTACTTATATTGAAAGTTTCTCATCTTGAAATACCCACCTTGTAATTTCGTAGTAATAAATTCAATTTTCGTTTAAATCTTTTTAGCTTCTCTTTGCAAAATTTTCTTCTGTCCTCTCATAACAACAGTTATAAAATGTAGTAGCTAAAGTGAAGTGAGTGTTTTTTTCTATCTGATGGTACGTTACTAGTCTGCCCTCTAAGAGTAGTTTCCGTCCAGTTTCAATATTTTTTCGAGAATTGCCCCAGTCGATCTATCAGAAATTCAATTATCTTCCAAGTCAAACTTTTCACGACGAAATTCAAACAACCCTTCTACTGTGCTTAATTAAAAACTAAGAAACTTTGATAAGAAATCCAAAAACACGAGTTAAATGAATTAAGGGGGGCAATACATGTAACTGCTCAAAAAAATCAGTTTTTTTTTATTACGTTAAAATGTTCTAAATCTTCTTCTTCTTCCTCTTGTACAGCCTGTTTTTTCCAACTCAATCATTCATCTCATTTGATGTTGAAATCCAGGACTCTCTCCATCTTTTAGGTGGGCTACCTATTGGTCTTCTGGTTTCCGGTGTTCCATCTCGGGCGATTCTCGCTATCCTATTTTGCGCCATTCTTCCTACGTGCTCATTCCAGGCTCTTCGGCGCTTCCGTCCCCATCTTACTATATCCTGCATTCCATGTTCCTCGCGTATTGTTGAATTGCGTATGTGATCTCTTAATGTGTATCCCGATATTCTTCTTAGTACTTTCATTTCGGCAGTTCTTAGAATTGATTTTGTTTTTGTGTTGTCAGCTCTCGTCTCTATTGCGTACGTCATTATCGGTCGAATACAGGTCTTGTAGATTTTTGTTTTTTGCGTCCTTGCTCATGTATGTGTTGTGCCATATTATATCCGCCAGGCTTCCTGAGATTCTATTTGCCTTGTTTACTTGGTTTCTTACTTCTCTTGTTCTGTCTTGGTTTGCGGATATCTCAAGTCCTAAGTAATTAAAGGTCATGAGTTGTTCTATTGGTTTGTCATCCACTTTGCTTATTACAATTGACTTAGTTTTATCGATGGATATGTTCATGTTGAATTGCTTGCTTATGGTGTGGAATGCAAATAGAAGTCTTTGGAGATCGTCTTCATTTTCCGAGACTATGACGGCGTCATCAGCGTAACATATTATTATTTCCCCGGTATTCATTCTGTACCCTGGTGCCGCTATTTTGACGTTCTCAATTATTTGGTCCATTACTATGTTAAACAGTAATGTACTCAGAGAGTCCCCCTGTCGTATGCCCGACGCTATCGGTACATCCTTAGTTAGGTTGCCGCTTACTGAGATTTGTGTTGTGGTGTTGGAGTTTAGCTGTTCAACTATGTTAATTAAATTGTTTGGGATGCCTTTAATTCGCATTATTTGCAGAATATCATCCAGTCTCACCCTATCAAAGGCTTTAGTGAGATCTATAAAGCACATAAAAGCCGGCTTAGTAAATTCAATAGATGTCTCTGCTATCTGTCTTACGATAAATATGGCATCTACTGTAGATCTGTTTTTGCGGAAACCTTGCTGTTCTTCTGATATTCTGCAATAGTCAGTTATTATGCCTTCAGGGATTTTGGTGAATAATTTCATTATTGAATTTAATAAAGTTATTCCTTTATAGTTTTCCGTGATTTTCTTATCACCCTTCTTGAAAATAGGTACTGTTATACTTTTCTCCCAATCTCGGGGTATCTCTTGGTCTTTAATTATTTTGTTGAAGAGTTTTGTTAGTTCTTCGTGTAATGCATTTCCACCATATTTAATTAGTTCGTTGGGAATATTGTCGGGTCCTGGGGCTTTTCTCGTTTTTAATTTGGCTATCGTGTCTTTCATCGTTTGGAGACTTACTTCCTTGGTGTATTCGTCATATTCAGATGCATTTTCGGGTGGGTAGTTGTTTTATGTTCTAAATGCTCTGCAAAATACTCCAAAAAAATTTTAAATCGATATTCGTATTAGTTCTCGAGTTACAGTTAGTTATAGGCAACGCTGCGTTCCCCAGCCAATAGAGCACACCTGCCGCGCGTCCCTGCCTATTTTCTCTTCGGTGCTATGGACGGTGCTCCAGTTGTGTATCCCTTCCAATTTCTTATAAATCACACTAATGAACTGCACGAGGAGCCTAAAGGGCTGCTGTATGGAGCTGGAATCGCTGACTAACGAGTAAGTTACAATAACAACTAATAATCAATGATTTTTATCTACCACGAACTTTAAACGCGTTTTTCTCAAAGTAGTACATTTTCGACTCTTGTGCAAAATATGTCGAAAAATATTCGATCGATTTAGCTCAAATTTATACCACATCAACAAAATAGTATTATCTTTTAGTTGAATCTACATGTTTTTTTAATTTCGGAAAAATAATTTGTTTATTAATGTTTAAAACGCGATTTTTTTGAAAAATAATAGATTTTTTTGTTTAAATTAAAATTAATACAAAAATTTCATTTTTTTTCTAAACTTTACTGGTTAACCTATGAACTATACATCTTATTAACATATTTTTTTTCTGAATGTTGTAGGTTCACCGGAAAAAACGTTAAGTTGCACAAGGCGTTTTTCGAGGTGTTTTTGTCATTCGCTCGCAGCGTCGCCATTTTGTATTGAAAAATGATGAAAAAAATATTTTCAAGTACTTTTAGACATGTACTTTAAGGATTTCATATTCAAAATTTGTTTAATAAATAATGTATATTTTTTAAATCAATATAAAATCAACATTTTTTTTTAATTTTACATGTATTGCCCCCCTTAAATTGGTAAGAAATGTTTTAACCTAAATTCATTAAATTCGTCGTTCCCAATTGATTGCAGCAAATAATAATGTTCTCTCATTAAGTGAAGTTCACAATAAAACACTATTAAATTAACTCGTGTAACAAATCAATAATTCGTTCGTAAAAGTTGAAAAAGTAGAATACAGAAATTTCCTCTAGAAATAATTTTACCCCTATTTCGGGAATAAATATTTTATATTTTAAAATCTAGAAGCAGTAAAACTATAACACTAAAAATTGTCGAGTTTTCTAATAAAACTTTGTAGTGAACAAAAACAAAACGAGCAGTTGGAGACAAACAATGTTGTAAAAGTTTACGAAGTTGTGGTAGTAAAATTTTCCGGTTGAAATAAATGAAAGGTTCTAAAAAATATAATTGTAAAATATAAATTTCTGAGCAAACTAAAATATAAAAAAAATAGGGGAAGGTGGGGTAATTGCGAACACTTAACGGAGAACTGAAATACAATAAAACCAAATGAAGTTACAAGGCTTACTTATTGCTTAATATTTACTTAAACTAATCATTCTTATGTTCTCATAATCAACTTAGATAAATTTTCAAAAATAAAATCAAATTTCAACAAAAAACAAAACCTCTGGTGTTCGGGATTACCCCACAGCTTAAGGGGTAATTACAGCTGGTGTATGGGGTAATCACGGACATAGTCTAATTGGCACAGAAATTACAGATAAATCCCCTTGATGTGCTTGCACCACTCGTGCAATTTTCGTGGGCCCACAATTTACATTTGATGCATATTATCCAATCTTCTGTGATTGGTTCTTCATATTTTTCATTACAAATGAGACAATAGTACCCTTCATCAACCTTTGCAGCACTTTTGTTGACTTTCTTTTTCTTGCGCTGTACGTTCCTATCTTTAGCCTTCATATTATATTTAAATGCTTTAAGATTCTTCATACCTTTCTTTCTTTCAGTGGTTCGTACACACTTATCATTTTCTTTTGCCTCTTCTTTAATTTTCGTCCTTTGTTCCTTTTCTTCTAAAGCGTCTTTCATAGGGGTACTAGGGATTATAATTGAATGTTTCTTTCTGGAACATTGCCTACTTTTCTGTTGTGGCAGTTGAGGAACATTGACAACATCTTGAAGTGGAATTGATTTGTCCAACACAGGTAAAGGTATTACTGATCGCTGCTGCACAACTGATAATGGAACTACTTGTGCATTAGGTGACACTGCTCTCTGCATAGATAGTGTCGGTGCAATCTGGGTATCAGGTGTTACTGCTCGTTGCACAGATAGTCGTGTATAGTGCCTTTTGGTATAGAGTAAACGATAGCTGCTTTTCCTAATGAAAGTTTTTTGTTCTTGACGTCCTGAATAGCTTTTTGTAAAACTTCTAATTTGTATTTGGTCTCCGTCTTTCTTTGGTAATTTCGAGGCATCTGAAATATAAAAAGGTTTAGGTAGGTTTATAAAAAATTATTTGAGTAGGTTTATAAAAAGTCTATATAACTGGGTATTCGTTTTATAATAACCCATATAGGGTTAATTACGGATGTCTGTGATTACCCCACACAAATCGTCCGCCATTATCCGACTCACAAAAAAACGAAAAACTATATATTTATTTAAGGTTAGAATATCGTAATGCACTTGGCGATTACTTACAAACGTTGCTTAATTAGACGTTAGTTCAGGTTAGTTAAAAAAAAACGTGAATCCTATGTTTAGCTTGAAATAATATACACGTATTCAATTTTACTAAAAAATAAAATGAAAATGTTGAAAAATATCGACTTAACTTACCTTGTACGGCGAACGCGACCTCACCTCACCATTCACTGTTCGGCACTGCATTCGGGCGCGACTCGCGATTGTGGCGGTTAAAATATCTGCTATCTTTTTCTAACATAGCTATACTGGCGTGTCCGCCATTAACCGCCGTTCGGGATTCCCCCACTCTCCCCTACATGTGACCCAAAATATACAGGGTGTAGCGATGAGAGTTTCTTAGATTTTAAGGCTTAATTGACAAACTAAATAAAAACTGCATGTTTAGAATAACCAAATGATATTTGGTTTCAAGATACAGGATCTCAAAAATGATTTTGAAAAATATTTTCGGAAATTTGTCCAGAAAGACTGGGCCACACGAAATTTTACCAGATTTCTTATTTATTTATTTTTTCCAGTGGATAAAGCCACTTTTGCAATAAATTAGAACAACACAAAAATACATAATTTCATAGCATCACAACGACCATATAAATGATAAAGAACAGACAAAACATAAGAGTAGGAAAAAATAAAGTTACTGGCTTAAAAATTACAACGAAATATTCTTAAAACTAGACAGACTACAGCTAAAGGATCTCGCCCATGCTGATTAAAACACTCGACGATACATTTTAGTTATCGTGCTAAAATACTCATTCTTTGCATGATGAAAGGTCTGCCTAAACAATACACTACAAGTTCTATCGGTATTAAAATGTAACAACTCCAGAAGTGATGGTCAAAAAACCAAGCCATTAACAAGACCAAAAAGACAAAATGCATCAACGGCCAGAATAATTAATATAAGAATTATCAAATAGATTGATACTTGCTTTAAAAGCCACAGGCAGAAATACTATAATGTGGTATTCAAATCACAGAGGCACATTCAACTTCTAAACTCACTATTGTTCCGTTGAGAAATCCAAATTTTCTAAAACCAAGTTATGAAAAGTAAGTTTACTGTCCAACAGTACTCCCAATTCACGAACCGCCGACAAAAATTCAAGCAATGCACTATAAAAGTCATATTTATCTACTCCGGTGTACACATTGTCACCTGCCAAAAGAAAGAAATACATAAGCATTTCCTAACATTCAGATTCAGTACATTAATTTCAGACCAAATGTATACGTCACGCAGGTCCACCACAAAGCATCTGTATCACTTGGATGTTCTATGCTCCTATAGATCTCCAAGTCATCAGCAAATAAGAGATAGATGGAATAAGATATCATCAATGTCGTTTACAAATAATGAAACAGGAAAAAAACACAGTGAGATTCATGTGGACCTCCATCACACACCTGAATCCCATTAAAGATGCAATTCTTCTCCCGAAAAAATTGAGTACGATTTGTTATGAAACTCTCGTTTCACTCAATCACCTGGACACCAAATCCCAGGGCCTGAAATTTATGACTCAGAAGCCTGTGGCTCACTCTCTCGAAAGACTTGGAGAAGTCTGTGTATACTGCATCAACCTGCGACTCCTCTCAAATGCATTCAACAGATGTCGCTCATAAACAAACATATTTGTAACAGTAGATCTTCCCTGAGAAAAACAATGCTGTTCATTGACTACGATATTTTTATAGAGCCATTTGAGCTGATCTCACAGCAATTTAACAAAAAGCTTTAGTTTTGCTGAGTGAACAGATATACCTCAGCAGATCGTCACACACCTCCGGTCTCGCGACTTATGTATTGGCGTCAAAATGCTAGATTTCCAGGACTGCGGGAAAACTCCAATTTTAACTAATGAAAACTATAATTGAATAGATTGTTCATAAAAATTACACAACCCTTTAAAAAAGAAATACAGAACCCACTAGAGCCATAGGACTACTTGGATTTGAGACCAACAATCCCGTTGAAAAAGTCAGTTAAAGAAATAGGAATGATATTAATATCAACTGTAATATTATAATTCGATAAATTCAAATTCGTATCAGCATAAATAGAAGAGAAATATCTGGCAAATGGACTAACAATGTCATTGCCACCAACAGCTGTTGAGCATTCTAGATTCTTAAATTATTAATATACCTTCAAAAATCATTCTCTAAATCAGACACAACCGAGTTAATATAATTCTGATAACATACATATGTAAATGCTTAATCTATCGCACAATTCGGATAACTCAATATATGAGCTCCCAAGTTTTATTTATTTATTCGTTTATTAAATAATCTTGTACCTTTGAACTCTTCGCAGACAGTTTAATCCCAACGTTAATAAAATATCAAAACTTATTAATTTAATTTAAAAAAACTTTTTTAATTATAAAATTAGGTATATAATTCAATATTCTAATTAACTTTTTTTGGTTTTCAGCTATAATAAAAGGGGCTGATAAGAGTTATAAAAATGCCGAGTAGAAATTTATCTGTAATAAAATGGTAACAAGAGTAAATGAAGTTATAAATTTCTCGTTTTATTTGTTTTTTAGTTGGATACTCTACCATTTTATTGCTAGCTGCATGCTATCAAAAGTGTGCTAATAAATTTTTATTTTTTGATGTTGACAGTAAAATACAAAAATGCTAATTAATATTTTGTTTCTATGCATATAACCAGCAGAAATTCTGACCAAATGGTGCAAACATAAAATTTTCAAAATGTTAACAGGAATAATATAACAAAGTTATGACAAAATTTGTACGATGTTTAAACCATTTTATTTAGGTATGAACTATGACCTGAGATATGTCAAATCTGGTAATTTATTTTTTATCTACTTCCATTACCTGATCAAGATGAAACTTTACACACATGTATGAAATTACTGGCAATACAATATTCAAAGCCCTGAGGGTATGATGATAACCAGGAGGATGGTAGCCTATCTCTGCAATGTATACAGCTAGGAATCTTGGATTTGGACTCAGATGTTTAAGCTTTTTTCACACTTCTACATCTCGAACCTCGTCGATGGCTGCGAATTTAGTAGTTGCTACACTGGTATTTTACGCCAAAACCTCACAATTAAGGGAGGAAAAAACTAAAGCAAAGTCACCAGAACACAGTTGAAGGATAGTAGCAGCATCAGCGAGCATAAATTGCGAGCTAACCTCTATACCGTAGAGTATGGGTGGGTTATTCAGGGCGCCACTGCATCTGTAGCTAGGCTGAATACAGAAACCTTTCATGATATCGATAGGAACTAGCTTTCAACTCTACCCCTACATATGGGCACGTACATAGGAAAAATACAAACATAAATGAACATGTAGGTCAAATAAAACTCGGATACAAATAGTAATAATAAATATTTTTAATTAAATATATAATATTGTTTGTCCAGCTTAAAGTTAGATATGCTATAATGAAAATCAAGTCCCAAAAAAAAATTACACAACTTAATCTAGAGATTTTGATTAGGAGATGTAATGTTAAACAAATTATCTCAAATAAGGAACTGGGGTTGTGTCTTGATGAGTCTCTAGGATTTAGACGTCATACAGACAACGTAATCTCAAAATCATTACGGATGCTGGACTTCATCAGAAGATATTCGGTTGACTTTCGAAATGTCAGAGCTATTTATCTTTTCTATTGATCGTACTTTAGTACGACCAAACTTGAAATATATCCACATCTCGTGTATGATCATCCTTTTATCATGTGTATTCGAATAAAATTGAAAATGTGCAACGTAAATTTATTTATTTTATAGCATTTAAAAAGAATATTGAACCTAACTATACTGAGCAGCAAGTTGAACTCATGCTTGACTAGAGTCGAGGCGTAAACAACGATACTTTAAATTGTTATTTAAAATAGTGAATAATCTTGTTTACTCTCCAGATCTCTTAAAAGGAATATCCTTTCACATTCCACAAAGGGTGACTCATTCTGTCTCTCTCTTTCATGTACCTTCAGACCCTACTAATTATGACTTTTATTTCTCGTGTCTCCCGACTGACTAATAATTTCTCAGAACAATTAGATTTCTTCTTATGTACCAATCCAATGTTTCTTAAATCTCTCAACTGCTGTGATTGTATATGTGCCCTGTCAGGTTATAAATAACTTTAGAACAACGATCAGTAGACAGCAAGAAACACATTCCTTCTTCACAATTCCGTACATTAAGGGAACCTTGAAAAAGATAAGATGAATTGCCAGCAGTTATAATATAAAAACAGCCTTTAAATACACTTAGAGCTCATTTAACAAAATCAAAAACTACCGAAAAGAAAGAATGTATTTACAAAGTTCCATGTGAATGTGATGAAACGTATATTGAAAAAACAAAGTGACCACTAGAAATTAGAATTAAGGAACAAAAGACTTATACACAAAAACGGGAAACTTCGAGATCAGGTATTGCAGAACACGTCTTAAATAAACAACACCGTATAAAATGGTGCAAAATATATGGAACCCTATATAAAAAAAATATATAGGAGCAGCTTACATTAAAAATAATAATGGATCTTCAGTAAACCCAGCGTTAAGATATCTAATTCTTGGTAAGCACTATTTTGTAACATCAAATCATTGAAGAGTGTACAGGGAAGCGAAACTTTGCGGTTCAATGGACACAAACCTTATTTAAGCTCGCAGCCAAAACATTCAGTTTATACTTGATAACGATTGGAGATACAAGCTAATCGAAACGTTGTATAAATAAAGTCTATGCAAGTCCTACAACTACATTTTTGTTAATAGTTTCATATCTAGATGATCGTTTATTCTTTTTTTGTGTCTGTAATATATTGTATTGTTTAATGATAGTTAAAACTGATTAAGAATTTCCTCATATGAAGCTGGTTGCTTGCAAGGAACAGGCCTAATATTTGATTTGAACCATACCTGTATAACCCATTTAATTTCATTTCACGTATCCGATTTTATAGTACTGGAAAATAAATATTAGAAACAGCCAATCGTATTAAGCCTTTTTGACTATGAACATCATATATTTTATTGTTAATAGCAAAAGCCGAAGATTCGCCCACAATTGATGGAGAACTAATCTTACCGGCTAAGGCAGATGTATTAAAAACTATTCTTCATCATAATTCAAAATCATATGATACATCATTAAGAAAATTTCTTTGCGTAATAATTCAGCGCAAAAAAAAATTGATAAAATGGCTAAAGACGTTGAAATATCATTTAGCGATTACTTGAAGACACGAAAATAATCCATTAAACTCGATGAATCAACTCTACCATTTAACAAAACACAACCTTTATCATAAGTTTCTTAAGAATTATTATTTGCTAAAAATTTGGAAACTTATAAAAGGGGTTGTGATCCGGAAAAACTTGGGAATCTATGCTCTAGACCTTTTTTGTGTGATAAATATGTTGACATAACAGTGTTCTAATTTCAGAATATCCATTTTGTCTGTCTCAACAGTTCATAATAAATCCAGAAGAAGCCAGAAAAGTTTAACAACCAAGTGAAAAATGGTGTCCATGACACACAAACCAACTCTATCAAGATTCCCGTATATTTTTTCAAACCTTGCAAAATTTTAATAGAAAAAGGCCGTGTCAAAATCGTGGTCTTTATATAATACTATCTTGACAAATGTACTTTACTAACTTTACTTAACTCAGTGTCGCCAGTTAATAGATGTTTTTCAGGGTCTCCATAATTCAAACGGGAAATGAAACTTTATTAGTTTTTATGGCTAAATAATCTTCTGAAACCCAAAGGCACTAAAGCTATTACAGCGAAAATTGCCCGAGTTTCTAATAAAACTTTTCGGGCAAACAATACTAAAGAAAGCCAAGCGTCGTAAAAGGTGATTAAACAACTGGTTGAAAAGGTTTGCTATTCTTTTTATTTCGCTAGTTTAAGAATTGAAGAGAAATGCCAAAAAAAAATAATTGTATTGGTGTGAAAGTATTTTATTAACTGTATATCAATAATGGTCAAATTCTTCGTCCACACAAAAACATATATTTATCATTCAAAATGGTTTTATTATGTTTCAAGATATTCTTTACAATAGTCAATACATTTTGCATATTTCAACCAATCTCAAAAGCATTATTTGCATTGTGAAGATGGTATCCTCAGCCACTTCTTCTATTATAAAAAATCATTGACCACGCAGCTTTTCTTCATATGAGGAAAAAAATATATTACTGGATGCCAAGTCACAGCATTATAGCGGATAATCTATCAATTCTGCGTTCTGAGTGCTCAAGAAGACACTTTTTTGAGCCGATGTGTGAGAGCTCGTATTGTCAAGGTGGAGAATAATCCGTCATCTCCGGTTTGTTTTTCTCAATTCACTGAAGACTTCTAGCAAACAAATGATTATGTTCCATTTAGAATTATCCGTTCCACTATTCTCCAAAGACACGGTTGCGACATTGCCAGTTTTTTCGAAAAAAACAACGACTATTTGTTTCGAAGTACCGCAACCATATTTTTTGAACGTTTCCTTGCACGAATTGGCACGAAATTTTTTTCCGTTCAATTTGGAACAAAAGAAATCCGAATAGTTCTGTAGCGCTCGCCGTTGACGGTGATGTCTTCACCAACGTCGTTTCCAAAAAAAAAAATACGATCCAGTGACGCTTCCCGCCTAAAATCCGCACCAAACAGTAACTTTTTGTGGATGCATTACCACCTGGTGAATCTCGTGTAGATCAGCGTCGTCTAATATATGGAAATTGTGTTTGTTAATACAGCCATTCATCCAAAAATGCATCTCGTTGCTAAAGATGATTCTTCGGCCAAAATTGGGACCCTCCTCCAAACGTTCCGAACCCCAGTCACCGAACAAACGGCGTTGTCTATGGTCATTAACTTTGAGCTCCTGGGTCAGTTAGATCTTGTACGGGTGTAAGCCTAAGTCTCGATGCAAAATTAACCAAGTTTTAGTCTGCGAAAGGCGGAGTTCTAGTGCACGGTGAGGAGTTGACTACCTTGGGTTCTCCTGCACATTTTCACGACCCGCGGCGATCTGGCGTTCCTTTGACGTGCGTGTGTTAGCTGATTGTTTTCCGAACCGGTCGTTTCGAATTTGGCCGCCAAACGTTGGAAAATTGACTTTGAAGGGCCAGCGTGTCTGCCGTAAAATGGGTGCAACTCGCGCAACATTTGCACTAACGAACACTCATGTTGATAATAAAGTTTTATCATTTGGACGTGCTGCTCAATCATGTAATTTACCATGGTGATTTGGCATCTGTAACAGAATAATAAACAACAGATTAGACAGACGCCACCGAAACAACATGGCCGCCACAGACTCGCCCTTACTGAAAAACCCTTTATTAAGATTAATATTTACAAAAAAGTTTTAAACATTATAACTTTAACACCCTTTATTTTTGGAAACTATCAACTTTTGAACTAAGATAAATTGGGATAGACCCTTGTATTTTTGCTTCAGGAATTTACTTTAACGTTTTGTATACACTTTTTAGAGACACCCTTATACCCCTTCATATATTCGAACGATCTTTATTAGATAAATATATTTTCCTTCGTTGATTTAACATATTTTTTCATTAAAATAGCTAACATTTCATGCCACACGGGATACCAATCTATCAAACAAAACCAATAAAAACGGTAATGAGTAATTATCCTTTTGAGTGCACATAAAACCAGATATTTATGACTTTATTACACCTATTAACTTTTTATAATCAATATTTGCTCTACAACCGTCGGTACATTTATAACTCTTATCGGCCATTTCACCCATGCAAGCAGTAGCCATAGGGGAATATAATCGTAAAAATTTACATTCCTGATTTCTGGACTTTGAAATGGCATTTAACAACTTCTTAAGTTAACTGTTCGTAGAAATAGGCTACCAATTATGCGCTCATTAGTTTTGTTGCCTCAAATAGATCGTTTGTAATGAGTGAGAGAAAGAGAATTTTGTTTTAGGCGTGTCGGTATCTATGGCCATTTGGCGGCTTCAGTGTATTTTACCAAACAATTCGTTTTATATTTATAAACTATTTACTTTTGTGTATGTAAGAAAAGGCATTCGACCGAGTACAACACGATACACTTTTCGAATGTCTACAAGCAGCAGGTCTAGACCACTACAATATAAGACTGCTAAAACATTTGTATTACAATCAAGTAGCCTCTATCCAAATTGAAAACAGTCGTACTCAAAGCCTACCCATCAAACGTGGAGTAAGACAGGGTTGCGTTTTGTCACCCTGTCTTTTTAATGTATACTCTGAAGAAATTTTTAGGGAGGCTTTGGATGACAGAAAAGAAGGAGTAAGACTGGGTGGAGAAGTAATCAACAATATTAGATTTGCTGATGATACGGCCATTCTTGCAGAAAGCATCGAAGATCTCCAGACATTAGTAAATCTAGTCAATTAGGCGAGCTGTCGAAGAGGCCTTAAAATCAACATCTCACAAACAAAGTGGATGCCTGTTAGAAAGATTAATGTAGATAAATATCAACTTTGGCTCGATGAAGAGAGGATAGAGCGTGTAAACCATTTCAGATACCTTGGCAGTTGGTTGAATGTGAATGGGGACTCAGATGAAGAGATAATAGCTAGGATCGAAATATCGCGTAAGGCCTTTATGATATGGAAACCAGTTCTATGCAACAGGAACCTGTCAATGCATATTCGTAAGAGGGTCCTGAGATGCTATGTATGGTCTATTCTGTTATACGGTTGCGAGACATGGACACTAAAAACCACAAAGCTAAACAAACTGGAAGCTTTCGAATTGTGGTGCTATCGTCGAATCCTAAAGATATCATGGGTTTCCCACACTTCCAATGAGGATGTTCTCAGAATGATGGATATAGATCGACTTCTCTTGAACATTATAAAGAGGCGGAAAATAGAATACTTCGGCCACATAATTAGAGGACCTAAATACCATCTACTTCGCCTTATAATACAAGGAAAAGTGGAAGGAAAAAGATGGATAGGCCGAAAGAAGCTTTCATGGCTACGTAACATCAGGCAGTGGTGTGATTATACGGTGGAGGAACTATTTCGCGCTGCAGCCGATAGAGAAAGATTTCAGGAAATTGTAAACATGATGACCACCAACGTCTGAATACGGACATGGCACCTAAAGAAGAAGAAGATATAAGTAACACGTTTAATTGTGTTATTTGTTAAACAATATTTAAATGTCCTTGTATAAGTTTACTTCCTTACGGAATGCTGTTAATTTATTATGATTTGCTAGATTTAAGAAAATTGAACTACCTAAAAGTTCTAAGTTGATGTATTTGAATCGAATAGCGGTAAGTTCTCTGTATTCCATCAGGATATGCTTTACAGTGAAAAAGTCATTACATTTTGGACATCTAGGATGTTCCTTACTTTTTAACAAGTATAGATGCGTCAACTTTGTATGTCCTATCATGAGACGATATGCTACAACTTGCTCTTTGCGTGATAGATTTGGAAAAATAATTGTATTGGGTAATTTTGGTAGTACACTCTGTAGCTTATTATTTCCTTCCAGCATGTCCCAGTCTATTTGAGAGAGATTATGCATCGTACTCTTAATTAGGGGAACCAGATCTTTATGACATAGAATACAGTTTGAATCGTTGTGATTTTGAATAGACGATTTGGCTAGGAAATCAGCACGTTCGTTTCCATATATTCCGACATGACTCGGTATCTAAACCAATGATACATGTATGTTCTTAATTTTACAGCGGATAACGAGGTTGTATATGTCTGTTACAGTCGGGTGGTGAGGTTGAAATGTATTCAGGGAGGTAAGTGAGCGCATAGAATCAGATGCGATCAACCATTTATTGGGAGGTAAATCAAGAATGATTTCAATGGCAGATTTGATGGAGTGAAGCTCAGCGCTCAGAATGCTATGGAGTGGATTTAGCTTGTAGGAATTACTAAAGTCTGAACTATAGAGTGGTGATCCGGTGTGCTGTTTAGTTTTTGTATACATTATTTTATGACCTGGAAAAGCGGAGTTTGTAATATTCCTAAAATGGTTTTGAAGGATTTTGGGATGAGTGTCTTGCTTTTTGTATTTAGTCATGTCAAGGATGATTTCCAACTGCTCCGTCCATGGAGGGAAACGGTATAAGTGAGGCCGTTTTATGGATGGAAAAGTGAAATTATGTTCCTCTGAAAACAGAATAAATGTTATATTAGGAGGGATGGTATGATTATGGTTTGTATATTTATTAGGAGGGAATTTCGGATTGAAGAATTTATCATGCAAGAGAAGATGGGGTTTAGACTTGAGATTTAAAGAGTATTTTAATAGTAGATGTAATCTTCTGTATTGCAATGATTCAATGTGGGACAAACATTGAATACTTGGAATGGGACTAGAGCGGAAAGCTCCAAGGGCCATACGTAAGCTAGAGTTTTGTATTGTGTCCAGGGTTTTTATATAGGATTTACGGGAAGAGCCATATACAAAGCAACCATAGTCCATTTTGCTTCTAATGATGGATTTATATATGTTTAGAAGAGATAGGTAGTTTGAACCTCATGATGTACTAGAGAGATATTTTATGATATTGAGGTCCTTTAGACATTTATTGTTGATAGAGATTATGTACTCTTTCCGATTAAGCTTATTGTCAATGATCATTCCTAGAAATGTGTGACTAGAATGAGTAGGAATAGTAGTATTTGTAATATACTAGGGTGCTAGTTCTGGGACAATTTCTCCTACGACAGAAATGCACTATAGATGACTTTTTGGAGGAGAGAGTTAAACCAAACTCCCTAGTCCAGGTCGTTAGGGAGTTTAGACATATTTGTAACTTTCTTTCTCCCAATCTAGGGATGATGAATTGATAGTATATGACTATGTCATCCGCATAGAGACGATACCGAATTTGTAGGGTCATGTACCGTCTTATGCTATCCAAAACTATAATAAACAAAGTGGGACTGAGAACAGAACCTTGTGGGACTCCATTCTGCAGAATCCCGATGTCTGAAATAGTGTTACCAATTTTGACCTGGAATGTACGATTTGATAAAAAGTTTTACAGGAAGATTGGCAAATGGCCCCTCAAACCCCCTTAAGATGCCATAGCTCCAGGTGGTATCAAAAGCTTGAGAAAGGTCTAGAAAGGCAGCTATTAAATGATTTTTAGAAATAAAGTTTTCATGTAAATCGATATTAAAGCCAACAAGATGATCAATGGTTGATAAATTCTTCCTAAAGCCCATCTAGTTGGGATCCAGAAAGTTGTTCTTCTCCAGATACTACATCAGACGGAAGTTCAGCATTCTTTCCATTATCTTCCAAAGGTGGTTAGTCAGAGAAATAGGGGATAGCTCTCCGAAAGGGAACGAGGCTTATTTTGTTTATATATAGGTATCAGTATTGATTGACGCCAAGAATCAGAAATGGCGTTGTTGATTAGAATGAAGTTATATAACTTTAATGTTCTAGTCCTTGCGATGGAAGATTCTTGATAAAAGAGATAAGAATGCCATCCTGTTCTGGAGCACTATTTTTACACTGTGAGATGGAATATTTTAGTTCTTGTAAAGTCAAAGGAAGGTTGTAAGAGTATTCACTTCTGTTCCAAAAATTAAGTTGATGTTTTTTCCTTATCATTCTTTTTAGATTGGAATTCTTTGCTCAGTCTCTTTGTGCTTGAGGAATTGTAGAAATGCTGAGCAAAACAATTTGCTATCTCCGTTCTTTCTTGTATCCATACATTATAAGATATAATACCAGGAATAATATGAGTCGGTTTCCCTTTGAGTCTATCTATTCAGTTCCAGATCTCTCTACTATCCATGTGAGGGATAGATGAAAAGTTGTTCCATGAATCTTGTTTGGCTTTTTTTATTGTTCTTTTAGCATATGCTCTGGCTTGTTTGAAGAGAACAAGATTAGCTGTGCTAGGATTCCGTTTGAAACTTTTGATAGCGCTTTTCCTTTTGTTAATAGCCTATTTGCATGAGTCGTCCCACCATGGCGCTGGAGAACAATTTTGTTTGAAGTTGGATAGTGGTATGCAAGAGTTAGCTTCGCTTTTTATGGCATTAATAAGGGAGTCCACGGATAAATTAGTGTTATTATGATCTATAGGGAGACATATAAAAGATGCCCTGTAAAGGCCCCGTTAGCTTTGGTAAGGTTGTAAATAGTCTTGGTATACTCTTGAGATGACCAAGTGAGAGGTCTCAATAGGATAGGAAAATGATCGCTTCCGTATGTGTCCTCTAGCACTTCCCACTGAAATTGGGGTGATAACTGCTGACTACATATAGTCAAATCAGTGGAGGAGAGGGTGCCAGAGGATGAGCAAAGGAAAGTGGAATTTCCTGTGTTAGGAAGAGATGTGTTGTTATTATCTATGAAGCTTTCTACAATAGCGCCTCTATTATCTCTGTTGTTGGATCTCCAAAGGGTATTATGAGCATTGAAGTCGCAAGCAAGAATATAAGGAGTTGTGAACCCATAAATAATATCAGATACGTAAATAATACTGTTATCTCCATAATAGCGTTGAAGACCTACAGGACCTCCCACAAAGAGTAAAAGACGTATCTGAAATTTTTGGGCTAAAATTAAATGCCTCAAAAACGAAATGGATGTCGATTAGTAAAAATCAAACATCTACAGAAAAACTTACATTAGATCAAGCAATAACTATAGAACACGTTGAAAAATATACGTATTTGGGAACCATCATTCATGAAAATTGGGACCTGATGACAGAGATAAGATCTAGAATTGAAAAGGCGAGGTCAAGTTTTACTAAAATGAGACACATACTTAGCAGCAGAGATATTTCACTACCACCAAAAATTAGATTAGTAAAATGCTACGTCTTCCCAGTCTTACCATATGGGGTGGAAGCGTGAACCATGACAAAACAACTTATGAAAAAGCTCTCGGCCTTTGAAATGTAGGTGTATAAACGAATTTTAAAAATATCCTGGACGGATCACATCATAAACGAGGAAATGTTGAGACGGATTGACAAACAACAAAAAATTGCGCTCACAGTAAAGAAAGGGAAACTGGAATATCTTGACCACATAATGAGGCACAGCAAATATCGTCTCCAACAAGTTATCCTACAGGGAAAAATCGATGATAGGAGATGTCCAGGCAGAAAAAAAAATTCGGACATATGTCCAACTATTTGGACTAGCCACCAACACGTCGGCAATGGATAAGGTAACTCAGGATGAAGAAGAAATAGATTTGTGCAGAAGCCTTCAGAACTCCCAGAAAAATTTCATTCGGTCTCTTTTAGCGTATTTTTTGGATATCAAAAAAAACCTTAATGAATAAGCAATTATGCACAAATAATCCGATCAGCGTTATTCACTTTTCTAATATTCACTTCATTATACATCATCATATTTTATCAGATTATTAAGAAATCGCACAAATAATGAACTAGATCTTGGTAAGCTTTTCATCTCCAGTTTTTAAATTAAAAAAATATCCATAACAAACGCGTAATTTTTTTTCCACTCGTTAACACATTTCCTCATTAAATAAGGCGCTCGTATTCTTTATAACTCTACCCCAAAATGAGAACGCATCTCATTTATTTTTTAATCAAAACTTTTATTAAAAAAACCTTTTTCCTCCAAAATTAAATTCCCTTAACTCGTTTATGCTAACTAACTTTTTTGTTTCTTTTCTGCTAGCTGCTTTGTAAGATTTTATTAGGGTTTTTAGAGAATAATTCTGAAAAAGCTAATTGGATGTATACATTGCTGATCCACTAACAGTTTTTAATTTAATAAAAGGACTAGAATATTACTACCTTAGTTAATTAATTAAATAAATTTTGTAAAAATACTTAAGCAGCAATCAAAAAGAATTTTCTGGAAAAAAGAAAATAATTTAAAAATCCCTATTTTATACGTTTCCTTGAAAAAAAAAATACTTATTACATAAAGTTTTAAATGTACGTTCTTGAATGTAACATTTTGGCGTATAATTTAACGTTCCAATTCGTGTTTGGTGTTGTACGAAATTCAAAGTCGAATTCAATAAAAAAATGACGCATTTACGAAAGTGGGTTGATAAGAACCTGTAATATATTTAGATGGTCATGATCAGGAATAATTAAATATAACTAGGTATGATCAAATTAAGAAAATATATTTGAAATACCAATCTGTATTATGAAAAAAAACATATGTCACAAAGATAATAACATTTAAAAAACAATGATAAAGACAACCGAAAGAATAAGTACCAGGGGTGGTTGGTCTTAGTATGTAGTATAGACAAGTATCAATAAAACGTTTTAAATATTGAACGATTGTCCCATTATTAGGAAATAAAAGAATAAACAAATAAACTGCCTATAATGTAATATATTGTTTGGCTACATGTACAAAGAATTTGTTATAGCGACTGTTTTTGCTGATTGCAAGAAGAAATGATTTAAGTACCAGCAAAAGAAATAAAATGGTGCTCAGGTTTTTTTCAGTTGTTATCGATTTTCTTTTAGTTATAGGAAGACGTAGATTAGTTTACCTGTTTTTTACATAAAAAAATAGGATTAAAACGCTCAGAGGCAAATTCGAGAATTAAGTAGACGGCATAGAATGGCTGATTCTCTCTGCCGACGAGACGACCGAAACTTTCGAACTTTTGTGAGTGAAATTGACAGTTATAGGGTTGCGATATGTACCAGCGGGAACCCGCGGGGTCTCGTGGGAATGCAAGTTTGGCCTTTTAAGAAGTAATAAACTTCAGTTACGATCTGAGATTTGTTAAAGGAAGAAAGATTTGTTATTGAATTCTTCTTCTTCTTCTTCCTCTTTTATTTAAGACGACGTCTTGTTTTTCTGCTATATTAAGCCTCCTGTGATGTTGATGTCCAACATTTGTGCCATCGTTTTGGAGGTCGACCAGTAGGTCTTCTAGTGTTTGGTATCTCGTTCTTAGCCCATTTTGCCCATCGATCGTCGCCCATTCTGTCCACATGGTCCCTCCAATATCTGCGCCTTGACCTTATGAACCGTACCACATCAGGCACCTTGAGCTCCTCCTTTATTTAGAAAATTGTCATTTGATCTCTTAGGGTTACTCCTTTGATTGTTCTTAACGTTTCCATTTCAGCCGTTCGTAGCATACTTTTTGTTTTAGATGTTTCGGCTCGAGTTTCCTATGCATAAGTTAGTACTGGTCTTATCACAGTTCTGTAGATGCGTACTTTGCTCTCTGTGGACATATACTAATTTTTCCAAATTATGTCCCTCAGGCATCCTGATATGCTTGAGGCCTTGTTAGCCTGTGCTATGACTTCCTGGTATAGACTTTTATTGCTTGATACATCAACTCCCAAGTATCTGCAAGACATGCTTTGTCTGATAGGATGGTTCTTCACCACCAATTTGCATCTGACAGGATCTTTTGAAATTACCATCGTTTCGGTCTTTTCTGTAGATATTTCCATATTTAAATTTTTTGATGTGGTCTGGAATCGGTATAGTAGTCGTTGCAGATCGTCTTCATTTTCTGCTAACAGTAAGGCGTCGTCGCCAAACATGAGATTTTTAAAGATTTTCGTCCCATTTTGTATCCTCCATTGACTTCTTTTACATTTTGAATTGTCTTGTCCATAATTAAATTAAAGAGAAATGGACTCATACTGTCGCCTTGTCGTATTCCCGCCATGATAGGTATTCCCTCTGTCATAATGCGTGTCTTATTGTTTTTATTTATCTCTTCAATTACCGTAATATAGTTGTGGTTAACGCTATTTTCCTGAAGTATTTGCAAGACGTCTTTAAATCGAACTCTATCAAACGCTTTTTTAAGATCCACTAGGCAGATGAAAAGAGGTTTATTGTATTCTATCGATTTTTCAATAGTCTGTCAGATAATGAAAATCGCATCAACTGTCGATCTGTTCTGTCTAAACCCGTGTTATTGAATTCCGAGATGTTGAAAGAATTTTTTTGGTTTTTATTTAGTTTGGGTAAAGTGAACGGGAAAATCTTTTCTTATTTTCACTTGGTGAAAAGCCGATTTTAGTACCGTTTGTTACAATTTTATTAAATGAACGGCCAAATGAAGATTTTGTACTTTTGAATTATTAAACATTATTAATTATAAGTTTCTCATTTTTAACGAAGTTACTAAATTTTTGGGCAAGTGTATGTTCGCCGGGACTTAATTTATTTATTTAGCATCCGAAAAATCTGATTCCTGCGGGAAAAGATTTCTTAATGTTTCAATATTACCGGAATATAATTAGATTTACCGCGCTATGCCGGGAAATATCATTTTCCGAGATTTTCAGAGCGTCCGACCATAGTAATCGCGCGCCGCATACAGAAGTATTGTATGCACGATCACCGCACGCCGTCACACGACAGCGTAGTGGGAGCTCGAGCCGTCTATTTAAGTCCGAGCAGACCATTATTTCGCTGAGAACTACATGTTCTCCACCCGGGTCAACAGTCCAAACGGACTGGACTGGGTCGCCTGCTGGGCCGCGCCTTCCTGGTCTAGTAATGTAGGTGAGGCTAGGCTTGTGTGTATATGGTGTTTACCATACACTTCCTTCCTTACGTCCTACCCCTCTAATGGCCAGCATTACCGAGGACCCTTATAAGAACGGGCAGTGACGGTTCCTTTCCTAATTTCCTACCGCTATTGGTCGACATTGTCGAGGACCCTTATAAGAACGGGCAATGTCGTTCCATCCTGCTGACGCTGTCGAGGACCCTTATAAGAACGGGCAGCGTCAGTTCCTTTCTTTCCTTCCTACCGTCACCGATACACACACGCACTGATGCCGTAAGTTTGTTATTGTTTCCGTAATGACCAGGAATGTGTTGTACCGCCAGGTACCCGCCGAGGTCCGTTGACAAGGGCGCTAAACAACTGCCGCCCCGACGCTTATCGCCGCCGCCGCGTGTTAAGACCGTCGCCGTGTAGAGACGCCGCCTATCGCCGAACGATGTTGTTGTTACATACCGCGTATACCGCCGTCGGTCGAAATTTTAATACGAAGCGCCGTGAACCGTGAACGCGGATTTTAGATACGAGGCTCGATAATTTGCGTACAAACCGTCATGAATAGCGTCGCAACCGTATAGTACGAGGTACGTGAATAGCGTCGTGAATGATACCGCCGGGTTACCGTCTTCAGCGCAACCGAACAGTATGAGCTACCGTGAACAGCTCTCAAAACATACTCTTGCCCTCCAGACCGTTTATTTGTTTACATTATTGTCCATCTTAGATTGTAAGTTAGTTTTAGGCCATGTCTTTGTATAAAAGAATGGAATACAGGATACAGGATGTTTTATAACCGTTTGTTTTCTTACCTAGTCCCATTTTTACCATTACATGTAACAATTGGCAGCCGGCAGCCAGCACTAATACACGCAATTGACCCCTGGCTTGCCGTTTTTCCATTGTAACAAGCTGCCCGGTGCATAAAGTGGGCCCTCGACCACATTAAATCCCGAGGGTGGCGCCCGAGAACCGACCCCCGAGTGGATGTTTTGACCTTCAGGAAGTCAAACCGTTGATCAGTTGAGAGAGCAGGGATATCCCGAATTTACGTAGCTGCCGCTGACCCGATACCCCTGCGCTGAGCATTTGACCGATGACTGTCTGCACGAGAAATATCCACTGACCGATGTTCCGCTGCTGTGAACGAAGAACAGCCGTAGAGCACGACCTTGCTCCCCCGCTCCCCGCCTACGAAAAACGCGTCACACATTGTATATAATCTCGTTTCCTATTTATATTTGTTAATAGATATAAGTGTTTTGAGAAACTTGTTTTGTTTAATTTTATAAAAATCTTCATGCGATAAAACTCGCGAGCGCGCTGTAGAAGAGCTTCAGTACAAGAGGCAAGATCTGACTAACTAGGCAGCAGCCTTACCTGAGTCCTAAAGCCCTAATTTTTGTTAGTGGTAGGCCCTAAATAACTTGTAATCGTTTAGTATTAAAAGTGCCAGAGCCAAGAGGAACGATCAGACCTCCAGAGTACTTTTGTCACTGCGATATTTATTTATAAGTTTTTATAATAGCTACAGAATAATAAGGGGCAGCAGTAAATTGTGGACAAAACAGCATACGCTACCAAAATAATCTGTTCGCAGGAGTCCACGATCAAATGCTGTCACAAAATTAAAAAGTTTAACAGTGCAACCTTAAAAATACAAGAATAAAAAAAAGTCGTTTTTTATATCAAACTGGAAAAAATTTAAAAATTTGCCTATTTTCGAAAGATAACTATTCTAATACAATTTCAAGACTTAGATGTCGTTTGACTGGCGTTATTTTTGAGTCTGACACCGAAGTCGGCAAGTGGCAGGTTTTTAACATCCTGCTAACATATCTTGGAATTTATATGTCATATAGCATTTGTTTCCTGCGAATGTTGGCTTCGGTTACATACAACTCCATTGGCGAGACCATAAGGTGGTCGAAACGCGTATGGAGAGAGGATCAGAGTGATATTTGCTGGAAATTAACTGTTTGTATATAATCTTTCCTCTTCTCTGCCTGAAAGGATAATACATAAAAACACTGACGATTTTTTGAGCTAATGATAACGGTAAAATTACAGTTTTGATGTTATTAGGGTTTTCAAAAGTCTTTGATACTCTAAATCATAAGTTACTTCATTCTTCATTATGTTGGCATTTCTGAAAAGGCAGTTAAATTCTTTTTTAATTTTTAAACACCATATCTCGGTCAGTTTGGACTGGTAGGAGAGTGTCGTGTCCTATAATGATTAACAGTGGCTGGCCTCAGGCCTAGGTTTTATCTTCACTATTGTATTCCATCTATAATTCTAGCTTAGAAGCTCTACAGGTTTGTGTTGCTCAATATTATGGAGATGATCCACAGGTATACTTGTCATTTGATAGGATTGATACTGTGAAAGTTGTAAAACTCTAAGTAGAGAATTAAATTTGCTAAGCAAGCTGTTATTGAAACATTCTCTTATACTAAACCCTAAAAAATGTTGTATAATGGACTTTGGCCGTAGGGCAGATGTAGAATATCTAACAAAAATCGACTAATTTACAAAGAGATGACATAGTTTTGCCAATGAAAGACAATGTGCGTTATTTAGGTATAATTTTTGACAGGTCTTTGAGATTTAGTGCCCATGTATCTAGCTATAAATAGAGGGCTTTTCTGAAATTAAAAATACCATACTTTAAGTGCCGTTTCTTGTCACCACATCTGAATACCTTTGGTGCTGTAAAGGAACGACTTATAATTATTTTGTATTAAATAACTTAAAATATATTCCATAAATAAAGTAATTCATTTGGGCAACTCTGTATATGAATTCAGGTCATTACAATGTATTTCATATATTTCTACCCTAAAATCATTATACATAAAGAAAAATAAATCAGCTAGCAAACTTATACATAGACTCTATTTTCTTATTTTAGGGTTGTTTTAGAAAACTTAAACACAGAAAACTTGGGGAGACATAATACCAAATTGTGAAATACTCTCGTTTATATTGTAAAATAAATATGTCAAAGAAACTCTATATATGTTTATACCCATTATGTGGTCGGGGCCACCAAGAGAACGTTCTTTGTAAACTGAGCAAATTTTCTCGTTCTAAAGAAACAAAAGTAAATAAAGTAAGTAAATAAAATCGTTTCAATGCAATATAATTGTTTGTTCATATGTACAGGTTTTCCCATTTTCGACACTTTTAGGGGGTACTGGAGTTACTATTAAAGATAGTCTGTTGCGGTTTTCACTACTTTTTAACGAAACCAAAGATTCCAGTGTCAAATTTGTCACGGTTCTCTTAGTTTTTAACCTACAGGGTGATTTTGAAAATCTTCGCTTTTTAAGCACATCTCGTAAAAACTGATTGTTATAGAATTTTTACATAGATTTCAGTGGCGCAGTCAGTTTCTTTTTCTATAAAGTTTAGTTTTTGAGATATTAATCAAACTTATGATTTTTTTAAATAGAACTCCCTGTATATTATTTTATATATTGATTAAGTATAATTTAGGTTTTCACAAATATGTAATGTGCTTTTTTTTATAAAGCAAGGTCATAATTCGATATTTTCAATAATTTACTTTATTTATAACAGTAGGCAATGGCCAATCTAGAAGAAATAAAGGTCAGATGTTCAAAATTTCACAGTTTTGTCAGATTGTTTTTATCTGACTTTTTAGTTATTTTACATTTACAATGGCCGTACCCAAGAAGTTTCTGAATTATATTTCAATAGATAATGTATTTAAAACGTTATCATTGGGATAACTTCTCATATCTGGCGATCGTTTGTATTCGTGTTAGGCAGCCATTTCCAGATATATTTGCTCGCTTCAAAAAAAATCTAGTTGAACACAAATCTTTTATTCAGCCTCGTCTTAAAACATACGCCAAAGAAGACAGGCAGAGAAAAGAAACAAATGTGTTATTTAACGCAGCAGCAACAACTTCGGCATTCTGTAGAAAACTAGAGGAAGAAGTTGGTGTAGCAAAACCTGACGCTGAAAGAATTTTGAAAAAGTATAAATACCATCCATATAAATTAAAAATAGTGCAACAGTTCCATTTCGAAGATGATGAGCGCCGAAGAACAAATCCGCACTAACGAATCTTTTGGCAGATTTGTCACCTGATCTGACGAATGTTATTTTTCAAGTGCGAGAATTTTTAATCGTTATAACACGAGATATTGGTCTGCAGAAAATTACCATTTAATTTTAGAAAGGGCTCAACAAGAGCGTTTCGGGGTGAGTGTCTCGTGTTTTATTTTGGGCCGACGCATTGCCTACAAAATGAAGTGGGTCTTACAGCACGTAGATACTTAGAAATCATTGAGGAAATTATTCCAGAATTGCTTGAAAATGTTCCATTGGCCTATTTCAGTTCCATTTATCTTCAACAAAACGGTGCCTCGAGCCACAACTCTTTGCTATTAAGGCCATTTCTGGACCATAACTTTCCTCAAAGATAGATAGATACCAATGGGGCAGTGAGATGGCCCCCACGGTCTCCCTATCTTTCCGTTTTGGATTTTTTTTTTGTGGAGTTTTATGCAAAATCAAGTGACGGCATGAATCTGTAGCGGAACTCCGTGAGGCAATTGGTTTAGCCTTCCAAACTCTTCATAAATAGTAGACCTATGATTCTTTTAAATGCAATTAGAAGAATAACAAAACTGTGCCGATATTGCATTCGAGAAAAATTGGTTGTTTTTAGTTTCAGTGTTTCTTTTTGTTTTTATTACTTTAGTTTTATGAAATAATGTTGTTCTTGTTTCTTTGCAATCAAATCTCAATATTCTGGTTTTATAATAATAATGTCGTTTAAAGTAAAAATAATTCGGAGATCATTTGTCCATCTCATGGTCACATTATAACTAGAGTGCCCTCCTCAACTTGTCTAAATATGGTTCGGCGTCTGATATACCACACCAGTTTCTTATGTTATAGGGCCAAGAGTGTTGTTTTCGACCTGGTCCCCGCCTGCCTTCAATTTTTCAATGTAGTATTAGCTTTGGTATGGAATAGCGAGGTCCTCTTAGTATATGCCCTAGATATGACACTTTTCGTTGTTTTACAGTGTCCATTAGTTGTCTTTCTAGGCCAGCTCCTCGTAAAACTTCATCATTCGTTATATGAACAGTTCAGGGGATACGCAGTAGTCGGCGGAGTGTCCACAATTCAAAAGCTTCGATCCGATTCAGCGTTCCAACCTTAAGTGACCAAGTTTCAGTACAATAAGCCATACATAACACGTATTCGGGTGTGTAGTGGCATATTTCTGTCAAGGAGAGCATTCTTAAGTTTAAAGAAAGTTGTTTACCATTTAAAATATAGGCAAACATTAAAATTAACTTATAAAGTAGCACGTGGTTAAATTCGAACATTTCATTAAACAGTTATTAATTTAAATTACTGTTTTCTTATATTTTTTTAAGTGTATTCTTATACACTTACTTGTCAAAATATTTTTAGTTTACTCATAGGCTATGCTATATAGAAAATATTCCAAATTTGTTGGAGACTCAATATAACTGATAACATACAGGATATTCACTTAAAAATTTATAAGTGACATCTTTATTTGATAGTCCCTTACGTCACTAGCATATGGAATACAAAGTTGAAGAAGGCCAGGATCCGCTATCATTTTCTTTTCGTCGTTAATTAAGCTGAATTTTGAATGTAGCGAATATGAGTGAACCTACTAGTCACTTTAGTTCTACTGTGTTGTACTTACATCTTAATGAATTCAAACCCATTATTGTTTTTTTTTTAACTTGACAGCAGATACGAAATAAAGTTCAAAAAAATGTTTGCTGTAGTCATAAATACCGAAAATACCTGCCTGCTAATGAATTGACCACATGCTCTGAAAGAAACCAAAAAATTGGTTAACTAGGTCTTTATTTTTAACATTAGAAAGCAGTAATCTTATGAAGAAACGTGAATTGTATTCTTGAATACTGTAGCATTTGCTCGCCGTTTGGTTCGCGGTTACTTGAATTAATAGTTGATCGATAGAATAATAAAATAATTTTAAATATTAATGGGCGTTAAATATTGTTTCAGGAGTGCAGAATCCTACAGTGCCTACATAGAATCAATGCCCTGGTTATCGATTCCATTTCAACAAGCCTCAGTTAGAGCGGAATTAGCACAGCTATATGGGATTAGAGGAATTCCTACTCTCCTATTATTGGACAGCAATGGTCATGTCATTAGTATGGATGCTCGGACTGAAATGATAGAGGATCCCTTAGCACAAGTAAGCATAACTAAAGAAATATTTTAAAATCAGAACTTTTACATCTAATAGTTAATTATTCTATTTGTCTCATTTATTGTAGAATTTTCCCTGGAAGCCTAGAGCCGTCAATATTTTAACAGACCGATTTTTAACCAAGCTTCATGACTTTCCAGCAGTGGTACTTTTTGTGGGTAAGTAAAAATTCGTATAATTTTAATTATCAGTAGATTTTCTGGCTTCCAAGTAATTAAGAAACTGAGTTCAAAGTTTCTATAAATTGCATTAAATTATCACATATTTTTAAAATTTTTATTTTTATAAATGCATGGTTAGAACCAAATAATTTCATAAATTAGACAGGTTCACAAAAAAAAAAGTTGTAGCCTATTTGATCAAAACATTTTATTCTTGTATAATTTGATGCCCTGAATCTAAATCTGACATCCACTAACCTCTAACACGTCAGGTTCAAGATTACTTCAAATGTAGTAAAATTCACTAAATAAATCTGAAGAAGTAGATATATAGGTTCTTGAGATCACAGAATCCGAATTCATGGTTTGTTTAATTTCCCAAGGTCGGCCAGAGGTTATTTCAGGGTCATTATAAGGTCAAATTGAGAAAAACGGCTAAATAAATCTGAAAAAAAAGATATGTAGCTCTTTGGGGTCGCTGAATTCGAATTACTGGTTTGTTTAATCCGCCAAGATCAGACAGATATTATTTCAGATTCATTTCAAGGTTAAATTGAGAAAGATTTACTAAATAAATCTGAAAAAGACGATATGTCAGTTTTTGGGGTCGCTGAATCCAAATTCGTGGTTTGTTTAATCCTCCAAGGTCGACCAAACATCATTTCAGCGTCATTTCAAGGTCAAATTGAGAATAATCTACTAAATAAATTTGTAAAAGAAGATATGTAGACTTTTAAGATGGCTCAATCTGAATTCGTGGTTTGTTTAATACCTCAAGGGTAACCAGAGGTTATTTTAAAGTCATTTCGAGATCAAATTGAAGAAAATCCACTAAATAAATCTGTAAAAAAAGAGAACCCACGCTCAGCTAGATCGATATCCATTACACCGCAGACAGGCAGGCGGTTCGAGATTTTGAGCCGAAACTCAAGATCCCAAAACCATGTACCACACGTGCACCTACATTGATGTTCGCTATAAGCAGGCACGTGAACGGAGCGACTGTTAAAGGTGACACTAAAGCTTCTAAAACCACGCACCCCAAGGGCAGCTATATCGATATCTGTTACATAACAGCTAGGCTAGCGAAGCGAGTTTTTTATAAGTTCTCATTCGTGCTGTTCCTGGGGTATATGGTTTTCCGAGAGGTCGGGATTTATTTCATATACTCATAAATCCTTGTTTTTCGCCTCTGTCTGCTGCGAAACGGGCATTGATCTCGGGGGACGGGATATGTGGTTATGAGAGCTTATATTTTGACATATTTATAAAAACTTGATCCGCTCGCTTGTCTACTGAGTAATGGGTATCAATCTAGCTCTGCGTGGGTAATGTGAGTTTGAGAGCTTGCATATTGGATTACTATTTCATAGTACCTAACTCCGTTTGCATGTCTGCTGTGTGTGTAACAGACCTCAATCTCGCAATGCGTGGAATACGAGGTTTTGAAAGCTTAATTTTCGGCTAAAAAAATTTGATCCGCTTGCCTTACAGATTTATTTAGTGAATTTTTTAATTTGACCTTGAAATGATCTTGAAATGACCTCCGTTTAACCTTGAGGTATTAAAAAACCACGAATTCAGACACAGCGCCCCCAAAGGTCTATATATCTTCTTTTGCAGACCTATTTAGTCAATTTTTCTCAATTTGACCTTGAAATGAAGCTGAAAGGACCTCTGGTTGACCTTCGGGGATTCAAGAAACTACGACTACGGATTCAGCGACCTCAAAAACGAACATATTTACTTTATTAGATTTATTTAGTGAATTTTACCCCAGTTGATCTTGAAATGACCTTGAATCTAGCGTGATAGAGGTTAACGGACGGATTTGGGTTCAGGGCGTTTAATTACATAAGAATAAAATGGTCTAGACAAATAGGCATCCATTTTTTTTTTGTAAATCTGTGTTATCAGTTAAACATACAACTTTTAAAGTTACAAACCATTGCTAAAATGCATTATTTTATATATTTCTGCTTAGACTCGGAAGAAACGGAACTACAATTCGCTGAATCAGTACTAAGCCCGGCAGCCAACAACTACTATAAGATGAACAATATCAACATTTCCTCAGTGCCAGAAGACCGGTTGTTTTCAACATGTGATCAAGATGACTACTTTCTTCAGTTTTTAGTAGGCACAGACAGCGAATCAAGCGACATCTTAAGAGATCTTATAGGTTAGTAATATTAAAAAAACAATAAAAAAAGAAACGGAGCATTTAGGTCCATACTATACTTTAAGTTTTTTTCTTGGGCAATTATAAAGGATAAGCTAACTTTATTATCTGCCAAATAAACTAGAGAGGACACTTTTCAAGCAGAAAAGTCTAGCATATCAAAAAAATAAATGACTAAAAAATTGTTGGTACAAGATAGTCATTCATTTCATCTCATTAGCAGTCTTCAGTCCATCCTTGAACATATCTCGCTCTCATTTGCCACCATTTTATAAAGTCCTTTGAATCTCTTGCCTATGTATGGTCTTCGTCTTAAGCGAAACAGTACAACACTCTATTACCTTTAAACCATGCTACAAGCCCCGCAAAGTTCCATTTCTGCTCCGTCACAGCTTCTGGGATGTCTAATCCACGTATTTCGCTTTCAGTCTCTTAGGGAAATGTCGAGTATCTACGACGGCATGGCTCTTTGAGTAGTTTTTAACTTCATTGTTTATTTTGTGATGGTGCATGTTTCGGCTCTATACATCAATACAGGCAGAACACACTCATCATAGAGCTGAGGAACATGAGTATATTTTTGTTCTTTAAAACGTGACTTAACTTGACTAAACGCCAAAATTACAGTTCGTATTGTCTCCACAAAAGGCCACAATTTTTGTCTTTAAATTATATTCGTCTAAAAGCTTGGTTAGGTGCTTTACAATAATGTCTGATGTTTCACCTGATTGTTCCAATAGTTTAACTAGTACACCTTCGTATGGTCGAAGATACCGGACTAATATCGGAAATATTTTTTGAGAGCTGTGGTTAGATGCATCGGTCAAGATTGATATACATTTATCTTCTACTAAATGTCTTTTTATATCATCAGCTGAACTGCGTGCTAAAACATTCGCAGTTATTGACTCAATTTTAGTTCGAGCACATCGAAACTTTCATGCAAAAGGTTGCTGAATTAGCTGTGAGGTACAATCGTTGCTGCGAAACCTGTGATTTTCGTGTACAATATGATAGGCCCAAACACCCTCAGCAGCTGCAACATCCATATCTTTAGAGCTTGGCGCATCGCTTTTTTTAAAGTAATCAACCATTAATATGCTTAAAGATGAGACATGTTCAGATTTTCTGTGTTTATCGGAACGTAAATATTATTATATATTACTAGCACCTCCATAGGAAACGCTAAATTTTCTTCGGCATTTTTTTCAATGTACATCTTTTTTTGTGTCCTGCCATGCTTTTTGGGGACATCGGGATAATACACCTTAAAACGATACTGTCCCCTTGAAAACGAGACATATGGTCACCTTAAGTATACTTTTATCTTTCCATCCATCTTCCTAAAAATACCTTCTAGAACAAAGTTGAAAAGCTTTGAACCCAGAGTGGCTTATATCTATTTTAATTTTAATGTGATATGAAAATTCTCACAATTTTATGGTGGGCGAGACATTACTATGAATATAATAAAGTATCTATATATTGCTATCAAGTATGACTTTCTTTAGAGCATTAAATATAGAAATGGCAGCAAGCATTAAATTTCGAATAAGTCTTAAATGTGTATCCTTTAATCTCTTGAAGTGGTAAAAAAACAAGTTATGGAACTAATATAATCACTAACTCAAACCAAATGTTGTATTGTTGGCAACAAATAAAAATTGAGAATTATTAGTTGAAATTAAATAAATCCTGTAAAAAAGACTCTTAAGGAAATGTCAACACTAGACTGCTAATATTTTTCAGGATAGCAGTTAAATATTAAGGTTTTATAAATATTTTTCATTTTCTAGGATTAGATGATGTAGTGCCTCTTCTGGTAGCAATAGATTTACCAAACAGAAGATATGCAACCATGGAATATGGTACGGAAATTACCACCGAAACCGTGAATGACTTTGTTAGAAAATTTCAGCAGAATGACTTGAAATTTAAGGATATTAGTGAAGAAGGGACGGAAAATGCAGGAAATTTGTAATTTATAAAAAAAAGAAGTAATAAACGAAGACAAATATTAGAATTTTAATCGAGATTTCGATTTCCAAAAAGTCGAAGGCTTGACATTTTCCATATATTCGAAAATTTCTTTTCTTATTAAAAATTATGAATAAAAAAAATACTTTTTTATGATTACAAGTAAATTTTGTCCAATTTTTGTATCTATGTACATGCATTTATTTAGATATTTACGAAAATATTCAATAAAAAGTTTAAAGCTATTAAAATTTACATGCCAGGCACTCTCATGTAAAGGATAAAACTTTTGTTAAAATCAACAAAACGTTTATTAACACAGTTATAGTTGTATATCTCATTAATAAATCTTAGTCATTGGTTTCTGAACGTATCAATTCGAAATTACCTTCTAATATTCCTACCCATCTCACACATATATATATATATATATATATATATATATATATATATATATATATATATATATATATATATATATATATATATATATATATCATCATCATCATCACCATCACACAGCCTCCACTGCTGAACATAGGCCTCCCTCAATCGGTTCCAATGTTCCCGATCTTGTGCTGATTGAATCCAGTTTGTTGCGATTCTCTTGATATCATCAGTCGACCGTGTTGGAGGTCTGCCCCTACCTCTCAGTGTTATTCCCAACATCGACCTCTCCATGGCTCGCTGAGTCACTCTAATTTTTTCGCAACTTTTCTTAGTAAGTGTTAAAGTTTCTGCACCGTACGTAAGCACAGGGAGCACAAGACTGTTCATAAACCTTTCTTTTCAAGCAAATCGGTATGTTGCTTTTAAATACGTCCTTTCTCAGCTTGCCGAACGCCGCCCATTGTAGTGTTATGCGTCTTTGAATTTCGCAGGTCTGGTTATCTCGGTTTATTCTCAGTTCATGGCTCAAATATTTATAAGATGTTACATACTCGATTTCATATTCGTTTAGGGATATGTTGCTACTTGGAACTAAGTTTGTCTTACATTGAGTTTTTGTACGGTTAATTTTTAGACCTACCACATCTGACGCTGCACTTAGTATCCTTAGCAACTCTTGGGCTTCTTCAAGGTTATCAGAAATTAACACAATATCGTCAGCAAAGCGTAGGTGGTTAAATCGTTCACCATCTATATTGACTCCCATGTTCCCCCAACCTATTTTTTAAACATGTATTCTAGCAGCATTGTAAATAGTTTTGGTGAGATGTTATCACCTTGTCGTATGCCACGTTCCATTCTAAATGTAGAGTTATTTTGGAATGGACTTTCACACTTGCTGTTGCGCTATTACATATGTTCTTAGTTAAAGCTGCATATCAGTGGTCGACTCTACAATCAGCTAGTGCAGCAAATATTTTGTTTTGGTCCACTGAATCGAACGCTTTCTTGTAGTCCACAAATATTAAGACCAGTGGTTTGTTGTACTCCACTGTTTTTTCTATGAGCGTTTTGATAACTAGCAAGTGGTCGTTTGTACCATAACCTGATCTGAAATCTGCTTGTTCTCTAGGTTGATAAAAATCTAATTTGGGAGTCAATCGTCTTGTTATTATTTTTATAAATAGTTTGTACATGTGGGAGAGGAGACTGATTGGACGGTAGTTTTTTAGGTCGGTGGGATCGCCTCTCTTATGCATGATTATCATTATGGCATTGTTCCATGAAGTTGGGATTTGTCCGGTCTTTAAACATCTATTAAATATGACTTTGACAACATTTATTAATTTTTCCCCTCCTGCTTTAATACTTTCAATAATATATATATATATATATATATATATATATATATATATATATATATATATATATATATATAGATAACAAGTCTGAAAATGAGGTCATAAATTGCTATAAAGAGATAGATAGAACTTTGAAAATTGCCGAAAAATAGGAAATTAGATTTAGTAAAGCTAAAGTGGGTAAAGGTAAATAAGAGGACATAGTATATAATCTCGGCATAGGAAGCAGAAACGGACATGGGGATAGGATTCTGTCAAAAGAAAGATTTCGTTATATCCAATACCTGGTTCCAGCACGTAGACTGTATACAACGAAAGCGCCCGATGATATCACCCTAATAATATTATAAGAAAGCAAATTGTCTTTATCTTGATTAATAAACGCTTCCGAAACTGCATTAAAAAAGTAACAGCACACCCAGGAGCAGATATATCTTCAAATTATAATCCTTGAATAGTTAGTGTCACAATTCGTCTATCAAAAAGGAAGAAACCTATGAACTTAGTAATTAACATGAGGGAGTTAAAAAAAGAACGCAAAACTGCAGAGGAGGTACGTGGAGGAAATAAATACTAATATAAGAAAAATTACACACCCCGATAACATCAATGAAATATATCACATAAGAACTCCAACAAGCCAAAACGTTATACATGTAGTGAATAGATGACAGAGGAAATTTAAAGCTTAATGGATATAATAATAAAACAGAAAATTCGATAACATATCGAATATAAAATAACATTCTATGGCAGAACATTGCACTAAAAGTGAAGAATTGCAGTATAAGGGAAATTCGTTTGAAATACATAAAAAAGTTAAGAAAATCTCTGGAATTCATAAGAAAAAACTTGCTTCTTCTTCTTCTTTTTGTTCTTCTTTCTAACACAGTTAAGCATGCTAGCAAGCTATTGCCTGTTCATTGCCACCACGTTTTCCCCGGAAGATGAGGTCCAGCATTCTCGCCATCATTTTGGTGGTCTTCCCCGTGATCTTTTTCCTACTGGGTTATTCATTTTTGTGCTTTTAACGAGTCTACCGTCCTCCATTCTCCCTATATGTTTCTTCCAGAATCTTCGCCTTTGTCTAACCCATCTTCCTATGTCCTGCATCCCGCATTATTGTCTGATATCTTCATTCCGTATTCTGTCGTGTAGAGTTTTGCCTTGTATTCTTAATGTTTTCATTTCGACTGTTCTCATCATTTGTAGAGTTCTGCCTGTATCTGGTCTTGTTTCTGCCGCGTATGTTATGATGGGTCTTAGAGCCGTTTTATATATCTTAGTTTTGCTTTCAATATTAAGGTATTTGTTCTTCCACACAATTTCTTTTAGGCATCCCGAAATTCCAGCCGCTTTCATTGTTTGCTCTCTTACTTCGTTAAAAAGGTTTCCATGGCTCGTTATTTCTGCTCCCAGATATTTGAAGTGATTTACCTGTTCGACAATTTTTGAGTCGATTTCCAACTTGCACGGTATTGGTCCTTTGGATGTTGCTAAGCATTTGGTCTCCTCGGTGTTGATGAGCATATTTAATTATTTCGCTTTAGTGTTAATAGAGTGCAGTAGTCTTTGGAGATTATCTTCAGACAATAAGACCAGCATCGTCCGCATAGCAGACGGTATTGAAGAATGTGTTTCTCATTTTGTATCCAGCTATTCTGGGGAGATTTTCTATTATTTTATCCATTATTAGATTACATATGAAGGGGCTGAGCAAATCGCCCTATTTAATTCTTGTGTTTACATGTATGTCTCCCGTTGTTATATGTCCTACTCTGATTTTTGTTCTGCACTGGATGTTAATATAGTATATTAGGTTAATTAGCCTATGGTTTAAACCTTTTGTTCTCATTATTTCTAAGACGTCCTTTAAGCATACTCTGTCAAAAGCCTTGGTCATATCGACGAAGCACATGTACGCAGGTTTACTGAATTTCAAAGATTTTTCAGTTATTTGTTTGACAATGAATATTGCGTCAATAATGGATCTGTTCTTTCTGAAACCTTGTTGTTCTTCTCGTATACTTATGATTTTAGTGATTTCTTCCAGTATAGTTTTTGTGAATGCTTTGAGAATGCTATGAAGCAGTGTTATTCCTCTGGTTGCGTTTTTTGTCCTGTTTTAAAAATGGGTATTGTTACACTATTCTTCCATTCATTCGATATTTTTTGTTCTTCTATGATATTCTTGAATAGGGTTAATATTTTATTCCATAGCTTTGTCCCTCCATATTTAAGAATCTTATTAGTGATCTCGTCTGGTCCAGCACTTTTTCTATTCTTAAGGGACTTTAATGTGTTTTCTATATTGTCATTTGTTGGTTCTATGCTATCGTCCTCCTCATATTCATTTTGTATCTGTTCCATGTTCTCCTCTTTCTTATATTCCCACTGCTCTAATGTGGTTTTATTAGTTCTCACGGTATCTTTGACTTCAAGCTTGTTTCTTCTTAACATTCCCCATATTTTTCTCTGGCTTCCGTACATGTCTCTCTCCATCCCTTTTGTGAACCTTTCCCAATTGTTTTCTTTTAGTTCTCTTACCCTTGTGTTTACCTCATTGCGTTCTTTCCGGTAGTTGTTCCAGTTTTCAGGCGTTTTATTTCGTATATATTGAATGTATGCATTTTTCTTTTGTTTAGTTAGTTCCTTTACTTCCAGTGTAAACCACGGTGTTCTATTGATTGTATTGACATTTATCTGTCTCTTTCCTACTGCTTCCATGGCGGCGTCTAATATGTTATTTTTTATTGTTTTCCATTGTTGGTCTATGTCGTCTATGTTATCTTTGAAAAAACATGCTACTTGCCTAAAGAGCGATACCGAAGATATGGTCGCAGATGAAGAAGAGATAAAGAAGATATGGAGGGAATATGCAGGAAAACTTTGCAATGATCAAAGGCCAGACCAAACATCTATTCCATTTCCAAGACACTAAAGGTAACAAAATCAAAGCATCTGGCCCTAAAAGTATAATAACAGAATCAATAAAATGCTTCGAGGAAGATAACATTGACTTAATTGGTAAACTTGTCAATATTGGGCAAATTCCAAACGACTAGTTGCTGTCTAACATTATAATGATTCTAAAAAATCGAATGGTATTATAAACAAGGATCAATGTTTAAAAAGTCAGATGAGTCACCCACTAAATTTGGATTTAAAACACACTCGTAAATTATGAAGACATTTGATACTGTGAAATACGACACCCTCATAACTTACTTGCATAATGTTAACAGATCACCAAGATATCAGGATAATTCAGAATCTGTATTGGAACCAAGAAATTAAGATTCAAATAAATCAAAAAGAGACAGGGATTCAATATATCATCAATACATTTCAATCTATACATTGAAAATATTTTCTCAGAAACGTTGGAAAAAATTAAAGCAGGAATAAAAGTCAACGGTTCAATAACAAATAATTTACGATACGGGGAAAATAAGGTCATTCTGGATAATAATGAACACGGGATGATTCTCACTAAAATTAATGAAGTGGAAAAGAAAAATGGCTTCATTATAAATAGGGAAAAAAGACAATTTATGATCGTAAGCGGAAACATCTATCGATCGTAACAATTAACAATAAAGTTATAGAACAAGTAAAGAACTTGAAATATCGAGGAACAGTCACACAAAACGAAATTAAATATCATATCGAGGAGAAAACATTCCTGAAATTCAAAACGCTTCTATGTAACCAAAATTTTTTTTTTTGCGACAGGATGGAAAATTGTTATGTGTGGTCAGAGTTGCTATATGAACAATAAAAATTGTATGTATGGGCATAGAGTTGGGGGTCTGTACACTGCAACCTGGTAGGTCTTCTATGCCTCCCTACTGCTGCCCAATCGTAAGAGTTATCTTATCGGCTAGAGCAGGTCCTCCAGTCCTATTCCCCTCAGGAATCTCAGAATGTTGGACGGCTTCAAGGTGAGTAGCTCCCCTTCTTCGATTTGGTGTGCTCCCAAGAACCGCATCCTAGGGTTTTCCAAAGCGCTGCCCTCTGCAAGGATAAATAGAGGTTTCGTCCTCCTCGCAGAATCTGCACTCTTCTCTTTCTACCAGTCCGAGTTTTATGAGGAGTCCGTTCAGATGGCAATGCCCCGTCAGGACCTCTGTCACAACTCTGAGTTGGTTTTTACTCAAACATATCATTGTTGGAATCTCCCCGGTAGTTCCCTAGAAGTATCTTCGCTTGTCTCAATCATTGCAACTCCGTCCAATAACTGGATATCTTGCTTTCTTCTTCCAGTATTACGCTACTACTGATTCCACAAAAAGGCTCTGGTCCCAGAAATGTTATCTCAGCCCCTTTCCTCGTGAGCCTGTTTACTATTTCATTCCCCTTTATCCCGATATGTCCTGGTACCCACAAAAGGGTGACTTTATTATCCTTACTCAAATCATTTAGCTCCCAGACCATCTTGGAACTGATAACTTGAGAGTTCAGCGCACTGATGGCTGGTTGACTATCCGCCACGATGATAATCTTTTGGCCCTGATAGTTTTTCTCCTTGTTAAATTGAATACACATCCTAATGACATGTATTTCTGCCTGGAAAATGCTTGGTGACTTACCCAAGCTTTCGTAGTATCTTGTGCCGGGTCCATGCACTCCTACTCCAGTTCCCTTCGTTGTTTTAGAGCCATCTGTATACCATATAGTGGATTTCTTGCTGAGTTTCTCAATGGTGTTTTTTCCCATTCGCTCTTGCAACTCAACTTTGTGTTGAAGTTTTTCACAAAATTGAATTTCTTCTTAATCTCATCTTGAGGCATGTCCCAGATTTGTTGATTTCTAGATGAGAGATTGGGCCTTCGTTTTATGACCTCATCTCTCATCATCCTATAAATCGTCCTCTTCGCCATGTTCTCTAGAAATATATGTAGAGGTGTGAGGTTTAGGATTACTCCCATGGCGGCCGTTGGACAGGTTTTTCAATGCAAAATAGAAGGCAAAAAACACATGGATCGTAAACAACTCCTTAAGCTATGGAAGATTAGGCAATGTATCCATCACTTCGAACAACTATGTCAAGCAGCGAAAGAAAGATCACTAACAGTGAGATAGTGGCGGATATACTCTGGTATATGATACTCTAAGAAGAAGAGTATTTCACCTATCATTGCATAAGGAGTCTTCAAAACTCTTCAATATGAATTCGGTGACCAATGAGTAAAATCGAAAATCCAAGATCGGTATCTTTTGATCAATCATAAAAGTAAAGTCATAGGTAAATATCTAGCTGATATTGTAAATATACTTATACAAAATAACTATCATCAAGAATTCAATTTGGTGTCCATAAATGTTTCAATTACGTCGTAGATATATTTCGACACAATTTTGATCTTTCGCCATAATACCAACAGGTTAACAAATGTCCGACATCATATAAAATGTTCACGTTACGCTTGAGGAACCATTCTCGGGTGTCAAAATACATTACCTTCTGCCTACGTTTTGATGCAAATATCTAGACGAAATTCTCTCATTTTTCCGCACTGAGCAAAATACCTACATACTTTCCAAAGCTAAAACTTTCCTTAAAGCATTTGGTAGTTTCATTAGTTTACATAAATACTAATTCTTACCATCCTGTCTTAGCAGAAGTGAATATGTTACTGGAGAAATCAAAATCTTCATTAACCAGGCTAAAAACCCTACTCCTATACAGTTGACGTCAAAAAACTGCAGTGTAGACTATGCAATTAACCAAAAGGTGTAAAGCTCCAGGGACGGAAAGATTTTATAGGATGGCGTGCATGCAGAAGGAAATCTAAAATCAATATCAATATAGAAGTTGTATCTCAGACGTTCGTAGTTATCACACGAAAAATCTAACTTTATGAATATCTACAGAAAAGTCTCAATAATAGGATTACCTCCCCACTCCCTCCTTACCATTTCTTGAAATTCAATTTCCATATTAATTTTAATACATTAACGTTTCTTGTGTCAAGTCTCTACCGGCAACTAATAATTCCAAAAATTACCGACTGAGAAAAGCAGTTTTGATATTGCCTGGAAGGCAATTACAGAAAAAATGTTTACTACCAGTCGTTCAGTTTAAACGGGAATTTATATAATTGAACTTGGTTTTTTGTTCATTAACTGTATATTTATTTAAGCGGTTTATAAAATAGGTACTAGTTATTTATATATTAGCATTAGAACAAAGGTCTAAAAAGTACATAATTAGGTATTCCTATGTATTGCCTTTTTAGTGTTTAAAAGTGTTCGACAATTTTTGGCTGTTAAAATAAAGTATTCTTTTTTATTTTTGTATAAACTTTGTTTGTTAGAAATGGTAATAGAATAGACAAAGAAAATGAAAAATAATACTATTGTAGAATATCTTTCAAACGATTTATCTGTTTCTTAGATAATATTACAGATCACAGATAATAAAGACTATCAAATGCAAAATAATAAGTTCAAATGGCAAGAAGATCTGGTTTTGATCATCCTCTGAACTTCTTATTAGATTAATTAGCATGATTCAATAAGAAATCTGGTATTTTCGTACAACATAATCACTTGTTTGTATTTATTTAAAGGTAATAAACGATATTTGTTGAGCTGAGGTTTCATTGTCTTTATTATTGACAACCACAACATTTCGACTGATAAATATCTTTAGGCCGATGGTCATCTTGCTATTTGTAGCTAAAAGCATTTGATGGTGTGTAGTCCGTTATAATACAAACATAAGTAGCTGCCGTGTTTGAATATTCTAATTATTAATAATTATTAAATCATTTTCAAATTAATACATGTTTTATTTCCCCTTGTATCCTTATTTTAAGAAAGAAAATAATATAATTTTGACAGTCAACATTTAATTGTTTATGTAAGGTTGTCGATATAACCATTATTTTTTAAATTGAGAACTAATGACACTATTAGTGTAATATTTAATACAGCCTTTGAAGTCATCGTTCATTGCGAAAAGCATTCGTCAGACTAACGTTGCATCTCTCTCTTCTTTATAGTTACCTCATTAAAACAGTGGTAGCATCAGAAACAGTGGTTTATAAACCTTGATGATTTAAAATAAATTTATTTGACATAACCCATATAAGACGAAATGTTTCAGAAACGTTTCATGCAAGGATCTAAACGTTTCTGAAAGGTTGCATTGAAACGTTGTAGAAATGATGATATGACACAGAAATAAACGTTTCCTGAAAAATTTATAGAAAATTTAGGCGGATTTTAACAAATTTTAATGCGAGCTACCTAATACTTCTGGAAAAGTTGACGCAAGTTTTTAGAAATTTTGCAGAAACGTTTCATGAAATGTTTCAAAAGCTTTTAAAAATTCTTTGCGTGTTGAACATTTCTTGAAATATTTCATAAATGTCTCGTCAATTTAAAAAGAATGGTTTCGTGAAATATTTTTGAAACAATCTATATATTTGAAGTTTATATTTATAAGAAACCAACCGAAAAGGCCTTATAAGGACAGGCGTGCTTTGTGCTAGGTCAAGAATCAAAATCACTACTGCAGATTGCAAGAAATTACCAGAAAAAAGTGGAAACTTTTCCCACTGGTAGTGTACCGCCAACTGTAGACCGGTTTCGAACTCACTGGTTTTTGTCAGCACAAAGCAGCCTAGTACACCGCACCATAAGAGAAGTATCGCAAACGGGTTGAATCGTCGTCGAGATTGTCTACGGGTACGTTCGTGCCTTAATTTGTCGAGATCGCCCTACAATTTGACAATAGATCAGCGCTTGTAACCGTACACGAGTCCTGGTTAAAATTTGTCCTGTAGCACAGCTGTTCAGTTCCACCAGGTTGTATCTCTTGACTGAAGTTTTGGTGAAGCCTGAGAGCCGATAATTCTGGATTTATTGGCCCCAGGTTAAATTGAACTCTGCTTTCTTCGTTAAAACGCGGATATTTTCCAAATTCCGATTCGAACGAAGTTTGCCGCAAAGGGTTGATTTAAGAAGGTGTGAACATTTGTTGTCCAGGTTGCTGAAAGGGGCACCACGCAGGTGGTGCCAAAGAGGACCCACCATAACCGCCCAACCTCACCTTTTTTGCTGTTTGATTGTGGCACTTTTGAAGGTTGAGCCATGCTATTAAATTTTGAAGAAAAAGATTTAATATTTTTTCTAGCCAAAATTTAAAAAGGGACTGTGAGATTACGCGTCTGGGAGATGAGCTGAAGTGTTCAAAACGACTTAAAAAAAATGAAAAAACTTTAATTTATGAAAGAGTTCAGGGTTTACTAATTATTATTTTGAAAAAATAATTAGTACTACTTAGTAATATATACGAAATAAAACGCCTGAAAACTGGAACAACTACCAGAAAGAACAGAATGAGGTAAACGCAAGAATAAGAGAACCAAAAGAAAACCATTGAGAAAGGTTCACAAAAGGGATGGAGGGAGACATGTACGGAAGCCAGATAAAAATATGGGGAATGTTAAGATGAAACAAGCTTGAAGTCAAAGATACCGTAAGAACTAATAAAATCACATTAGAGCAGTGGGAAACTCTATCTATATAAGGAAGAGGAAAACATGGAACAGATACAAAATGAATATGAGAAGGACGGTAGCACCTTCAAAATAGATACGACCTATTTAACCTACATAAGAAGGTTAAAGAAATGGCAGGGATAAGACGACTAAATCTCACTAATGCATTATTGGACAAACATGGAAAAACTATAATACAGACAGACAAAAAAGTGCAACGGTGGAATGAATACATTGAGGAATTGTTTGATGATGAAAGGGAAGACTTGGACCAGGTGGAACTGAACCCGGAAGAAATTGGACCGAATATTACGAGAGAGGAAATATTGTATGCACTAAAAACAATGAAGAATGGAAAGAGCCCCGGACCTGATGAACTTCCTATCGACATACTGAAAATCATAGAGGAGAAGAACTTCGATACCATAGTGACACTTTTCAACCAAATCTATAAGACAGGTATATTACCAGAAGAATGGTTGACCTCGATCTTTATCTGTCTTCCCAAGAGGACGAACGCCAGAGAGTGTAGCGATCACCGCACTATCAGCTTAATGTCACACACACTAAAACTTTTCCTGAAGGTCATCCATAAACGCATATACCATAAATTAGACATGGACGTGAATGAGACACAATTTGGTTTCCGTAAAGGCTTAGGTACGCGAGAAGCCCTCTTTACACTTAATGTACTGATTCAAAGGTGCCTGGATGTCAACCAAGATTTGTACATATGTTTCATCGACTATAACAAAGCATTCGATAGAGTCCGCCACGATCAGTTAATTAATATTCTCAAGACAAAACAGTTAGACTATAACGACCTTAGAATCATATTAAACTTATACTATAAACAAAGAGCAAAGGTACGCATCGAAGAACATCACTCAGAGGAAATGGAAATCAAACGCGGAGTGAGGCAAGGATGTGTATTATCACCACTCCTCTTTAATGCATACTCAGAAGAAATCCTGAAAAAAGCTCTGGAAGGAGAAAGTGCTGGAATAAGAGTAAACGGAGTACCGATTAATAACATTAGATATGCGGACGACACGGTCATAATTGCAGAAAATATGGAGGACCTTCAGAGACTGACAAACAGAATAGCGGAGTGTGGACATGAGTATGGACTAACAATGAACGTCAAAAAGACGAAATTTATGAGAATATCAAGAACACAAAGAAACAACGAAAATCTGACAATTAATGGAACCAACGTTGAACAAGTAGAAAAATACACATATCTGGGTACAATGATTAACTCCACAAACGATTATATCCAGGAAATCAAGACACGGATAGAAAAAGCAAGAACAAGCTTCAATAAAATGAGAAGAGTTCTCTGCACAAGAGACTTAAAGTTGGAATTGAGGATTAGGTTGGCGAGGTGCTACATTTTCTCGATTTTGTTTTATGGAATAGAATCCTGGACCCTGAATGCGACATCGATTAAAAGATTGGAGTCATTTGAAATGTGGGTATATAGAAGAATCCTAAAAATATCATGGGTAGACCACGTCACAAATAACGAAGTTATGAGAAGAATGAATAAAGAGATGGAAGTCCTGAATACAATTAAGGTTAGAAAACTGCAATACCTTGGGCACATTACACGTGGGGAGAGATACGCCCTGCTTCAGCTGATTATACAGGGAAAAATACAGGGAAAGAGAAACGTGGGAAGAAGGAGAATATCATGGCTGCGTAATTTGAGAGAATGGTATGGGTGTACATCGAACGAACTGTTCAGAGCAGCCGCCTCTAAAGTACGAATAGCTATGATGATTGCCAACCTCCGTCGCGGAGATGGCACTTGAAGAAGAAGAAGAAGGTAGCATAGAATTAACAAATGACAAGATAGAAAACACCTTAAAGTCCCTTAAGAATAGAAAAAGCCCTGGACCAGACGAAATCACTAATGAGATGCTTAAATACGGAGGGAAAAAGCTATGGAATGAAATATTAACCCTATTCAAGAATATCATAGAAAAACAAAAAATACCGAATGAATGGAAGAATAGTGTAACAAAACCCATTTTAAAAAAGAACAGAAAACGCATACAGAAAACTATCGAGGAATAACACTGCTTGACAGCATTCTCAAAGCATTCACAAAAACTATACTGGAAGAAATAACCAAATCATAAGTATGCGAGAACAACAAGGTTTCAGAAAGATCAGCTCCACTATTGACGCAATATTCATTGTCAAACAAATAACTGAAAAATCCCTAGAATTCAATAAACCTGCGTACATGTGCTTGGTCGATATGACCAAGGCTTTTGACAAAGTACGCTTAGACGTCTTAGAAATAATGAGAACAAAAATTCTAAACCATGGGCTAATTAACATAATAATACGACATTAACATCCAGTGCAGAACAAAAATCAGAGTAGGGCATATAACAACGGAAGACATATATGTAAACACAAGAATTAGACAGGGCGATTCGCTCAGCCCCTTCATATTTAATCTAATAATGGATAAAATAATAGAAAATCTCCCCAGAATAGCTGGATACAAAATGGAAAACACATTCTTCCATGCCGTCTGCTATGCGGACGATGTTGTTCTTATTGCAGACTCTGAAGATAATCTCCAAAGTCTACTGCATTCTTTTAACACTAAAACGAAAGAATTAAATATGCCCATCAACACCAAGAAGACCAATTGCTTAATAACATCCAGAGAACCAATACGGTGCAAGTTGGAAATCGACTCCAAAATTGTCGAACAGGTAAATCACTTCAAATATTGGGCAGCAGGAATAACGAGCCATGGAAACCTTTTTAACGAAGTAAGAGAGCAAACAATGAAAGCGGCTAGAATTTCGGGATGCCTAAAAGAAATTGTATGGAAGAACAAATATCTTAATACTGAAAGCAAAACTAAGATATATAAAACGGCTCTAAGACCCATCATAACATACGCGGCAGAAACAAGACCAGATACAGACAGAACTCTACAAATGATGAGAACAATCGAAATGAAAACATTAAAAAGTATACAAGACAAAACTCTACACGATAGAATACGGAATGAAGATATCAAACAATGCGGGATACAGGACATAGGAAGATAGGTTAGACAAAGGCGAAGATTCTGGAAGAAACATATAGGGAGAATGGAGGACGGTAGACTCGTTAAAAGCGCAAAAATGAATAACCCAGTAGGAAAAAGATTACGGGGAAGACCACCAAAACGATGGCGAGAATGCTGGACCTTATCTTCCGGGGAAGACGTGGTGGCAATGAACAGGTAATAGTCTACTAGCATGGTCAACTGTGTTGGAAAGAAGAAGAAGGAGAATTAGTAGGGCCAGGGTTAAGTTTACTGTTTCGTTGTGGCCAACTTATTTTTTTGATCCGCAATGAAAACCTAACTTTTAGAAAATGTATCTATTTTTTCTTGCTAAAAAATATCTATCCTGGTATAATACTTTTCGTATTGCCGCAAGACGTATTTTGTTTCTTTTCGCAAAAAGTCCCGAATTTTCGTGAAAAATTGTGCGTAAATTTTATATCTTCCGCGAAGCTAGCAAAATTTATATGGGTAAGAATATCGCTTCGGTAAAACAAGTTAAAAGATTACATATTCCCAAAAAACAAGTTAGATGGTTGCCGCAAGTAAAATTTTAGAATTTTATCAAGCGTAATGTCTCTGGAGGGTTGAAGTTTTTCTAATTTTTTTGTTTTTTGACGAAAAATAAGAATGTCTTGTGCCGTTTATTTTCAGCGAAAATTAACTTGTTTTTTGAAAAGTTATTTGTTTGGTTGAGTATGGAAAAACTCAAGTTATGGTATAAGGTTTCGCGATCTTTAATTGTTAGATCCCGTTCCTCCGCAACCTCCTTCAGGTATACGGAGTACACGCGATCTTTGGCCGAACACAAGTAAATCTGGTGTCCTTTTTTATTCCCTAGGAGTCCGTAAGCAGATACTCCTTACGTCCGTAATTTGTTTTAAAAAATGGGAAAACTCAGAGACACTATTTAAACCGATCCTGGAATCTTCGAAATTAACCCGCTTTTCGGCTATCGGAGTGCAATGACAGCTTACTCAGAGAACGACGGGCAATTTCACGAACGGATAGGGGTGTTATAGTCGAACTTCCCTGACGCGCGCGCCAAACCAGATGATTTTCGTAGGTTTATTGGTTCTTCTAGAAGATCTGGAAGGTCTATGCTGCCGTCAGAAAGATCGTTGATCTGAAAGAGGAGGAGAAAATCTTCTTTCCAGAAATTGGGTTTTTTGATGATGAAGACGTGGAAAAATCCTGTTTGAAAATAAATCCTTTTCAAAAATAGAAGTTTTGGCCAATGCAAACGATTGGATTATCGAAATCAACCGTGAAAACAGCCTTTAGAGACCAAAACTCTATCAGCGATTCGAAGATCGCGTGGCCCTTCGAAGTCGGCTCAAGAATTCTTCGTACTGCTTCACTTTTGCTGCAAAATCATGAGGTATTTATACTGATCAGGTCGACACGCCCCAAAATCATATGATGTTACCGATGATATAGTATGACTTTTCGAAGCAAATTTTGAAGTCGAATTATGTCGCCGCATATGAATATTTCCTCTTGAAAATGCTTTTAGCAGACATGTTGGAAAAACAATTTCCTATTATTTTTTCCTGATTTTTTATTGTAAAAAACGTGCATTTTCACCAAAAGCAAATATATTAAACAACTTATATGAAAATAAACAGAAAGCTCAATACAAGCAGCACCATCTCTCGGAATTTCACGTAATTTGGGAGATCTATTTAAATAGTAAATAAAAAATAAAAATATTTTTGAAAAGGTTTATGATGCGTTTCATGAAACTTTTCTCGAAATGTTTAGAGAATGATTTGGAAATCTTTTTCGCTGCCTATTTGTCGCACTCATAAAGGCTGTTAAGAAACACTGCGAAAATATTTCGAATAGGTTTCTTGAAAGCTTTTGGAAAATGGTCTGAATAGCGTTTCAGGAAACGATTCATGAAATGTCTCTTCAATATTTCCGAAACATATCTTGACTCGTTTTTAAATGCATTATGAAAGCTTTTAGTAAACCTTTCGCAAAGATTTTCAAGACATTTCTCTAAATATTTCTGAAAAATTTTATGACACGTTTCACGAAATTTTTCTCAAAACGTTTTTGGAACCATTCGGAAATTTTTTCCTGCATATTTGTCACACTCATAAAAGCAGCTAAGAAACACTGCGAAAATATTTCGAAAAGGTTTCTTGAAAGGTTTCAGAAGATGGTTTATATGGTGTTTCAGAAAACTTTTTCCTTCTTAAATATTTCCGAAACATATCTTGACTCGTTTTTAAATTCATCGTGGAAGCTTTCAGTAAATATTTCGCAAAGATTTCCAAAATCTTTCTCTAAACATTTCCAGCCAAATTCACTAAGAAGATTTAAGATTTAAACCCGATCTATTTGCCATGAAATTTAAATCTTATAGTAGGCCAGTTTTGTTTTGTTTATGATATTGTTATAATTTATATTACATATGTCATCAGATAAACGCTTATATAGGGATATTAAGGATAAGAACCTTACGATAAAGCCTTGCAATATGTAAAAGAAATAGTTGTATCCCAAAAATAAATCAAGTTCTCCATTTTTGCCGGTTCTGTGGTAAAATAAAATGATTTTTTTATTCTTGTATTTTTAGGGTTTGAAACTTGCTCGACTTATTGTTGCTCTTATCAGTTTAAGCCCTCTGCTGTCAATTTAGAGCAGTTTCAAATTTAAACTATGGTGGTGAATCCGGCTGTTCAAGTTTTATTTTTGAGCGATTTCATGAAATCTTCAGTGAAATATTGTCTCAATATTTCAGTAATATTGTATGAAACACTATATTTTACCATTTTAGGTTTATTTCATGAAATGTTATAGAATTTTCGTAAAGATTTCATTAAAACCTTTCATGGAAAAGTTTTATCCACATTATTAAAACAAATATTTCTGAAAATTTTCATAGAAACGTCTCAGTGAATTATTTTTAGAAACATTTCGTCCTATGTGGGAATTTAAATAAAATAGATATATTTTAAAACATCTAGAAACATACCTGGGTAACAAGTAAATATGCATGTGCAGTGGAAACAAACAGAAGATGTTCAGAGGAAAACTACGTCACAGAGGCTTTCACAGGGAACTGCCCGCTAAAAAAACACTTTATATAATATCAAAGCGGAGACTGTAGAACTTGTTCTGTGCGATTGCTCCCCTCTTTCACAAAAAAAGAGGATCCACTTTAGGCGAGTACTGGCCGACTTTGGCCAACGTAAGGGCAATACCGCTTGGCAACGTCGCCTACTTTAATCCTATAAGCTGGGCGCGAGCTAAATCAAGCAAACTCCTACAGGACGGTGTACAACGGATCTAATGTCCTTTTAAGAAAATGAGAAACAATTTAGTATAAAAAGTTTATTTAAGTTTACACTTAATATTTAATTTGTACAATTTTATGTAAAGTTAAAAAAAAACAATATGTACATATTTTAAAATAATTATTAAATAACTATCTAAAATTTTTCTTACACTATGATATGTCAGAAGAGCAACCTTTATTAAAAATTAAAAACATATAAAATTGGAATTAGAATATAGGCAGTAAAGACTTATAGAAAAAAATATCATTTTGTAAAAGGTATTAAGACAATGAGCACAAAATTAAATATATATATATATATATATATATATATATATATATATATATATATATATATATATATATATATATATATATATATAGTATAAAAAATTAATTTGATACTGATGTCGAGTATTAATTATTTTTTACTATCTTATAAATTAAATACAATGTCTAAAATATAACCTTTCTATACGCGATATTGTCACCTACCAGGCCGTCTTCATAGGATGGGCATCACCGATGATCCGGTATGCAGATAGTATCTGGAGGAGGACGAAACCGTTGATTATGTTCCCAGGGAATACCTGGCTCTCAACGGGCTGAGGCAGAGACATTTTGGGAATACAATAATAGGTCTGTTTCTAGCGATATCACCAACCAGCTGACGCCAATCAAATCATCCAAAAACAGTCAGGTGACAGTTTGCCAACTGTTTTTGAATGATAAGATTGACGCTGACTAGTTTCTGACTGTTCGATGAACGGAGCTAATATCACCCCAAGCAATCAGATAAGGTCAAATAAGGAGACTGCTTGGATTCGCCGATCGGTATCGAATGTAATGGACCTAACGAGGTCTAGGCAACAAAGATCTAGTATCACCACTCTTATTCATTCATTCATTCATTCAACATTTCTACGCTTCAAAAAAATAAATAAATAAAAACTGTCCTCTATTCTTAATATTCTTAAATGAAATGAATTTTTAAAGGCAATTTAATAAATACCTAATTTTTTCTTGATTTTTTGCGATATATACTTCTATATTACTACTATCAAAATCCTAAAGGGAATTTCTAACACTATATAACTAAAGAAAAATTGCTCTTCTGCTGACAATAGTATATGGTCCTTTTTAAAAACAAATTACCGTGCAAAATCTCTAAAAACAAAATAGCTAATTCGAAATTAAAAACACACAAATTTTCTATTTACGCATATTGTGAATTAAAGTGATTTTTGAAACCAATAACGAAATAATTTACATGCGCATTAGGTTAAAGGGGTTTTCTGTACAACAGAAATAAAGAGTCCGGCAAGACTGACTAATTTAACAATGCTGCCAGCGCATCGAAAAATCTCGTCCTATCTTTAGCATGAAGTTCTAAATCTGGAAAATAATAAATATACTATTATTTAAGGAGGTCCATTCGCCATCACATAGGTTAAAGTCATAAGGTATAGTACCCAATATTTGACGAAATAAATTTAAATGCTAATAAAAAATAATATAATTTAAAAATAAATACTTTGCAAATATTATAAAAAAATAATTAAATATGGAACTTCATTTGACTGATTTAAAACAGATGATCGTAACTAGTATGTGATTTGACAACGTTGTGTTTTTACTGTTTATTTTTTATCTCCAGGCAGTAGTCTAAACCTACACAAATTTTAAAAATTTTCCGAAGTCTATTTTTCTTTTGTTTTTTTTTTTTTTTTTTGATTAAGCAACCTTTTATATTTACAAAATATATATTCAAAATGGAAAATACCAAGTGGGTCGATTTTACTACTCGTCAGTGTAAGTCTGAACTACATATTAAAACCGTCATATAATTCATTTTAATTTGATCATTAGGCCTAAATCATTGTAAGCGCATTTCCTGGAAGAAAGTCTGATATGACAATTAAATTATTTTACAATAGGTTAAAAGTATTTTAGGTAGAACATTTTGGGCTAACATCTTTTTTATATTTAAAACTTTTCAGTGCAAATAAAATAGATTTATCTTTATAAAATGAATATGATACTTTTGATACTCTCTGGAGTATTTCGTAAATTAAAAATGGAGTCCTATAGTTTTCTGAACAGATGTTTTATATTTTCAAAAAATAAAGCAGGATATGGTTCTATTTTCTTTTAGAAAATCGGACAAAGCAGTCACCCTCAAGCACTTCGCTAACGTAAAAAAAGAAAATTTCTTAATTATGTTTTAATTCGAAATCCGGTCCGGTTTCGCACGGAAGTTGTTGTTACGTTATTGTATAACTTACAAATTATACAGCCTAACGTTCCTCCTGAAACATTCTAATCATTCGTCAAAACAGTAATAAGATCTGTGCAGTAGTTACTAGGGAAATAGTGCACAGACAGACAGACCCTAAATTTAAACTACGTGACAATCATTTAAGCTCCTCCATATAACTGTTACATTTTTCATTTTGGAAAGTTCTTTGCTGAAATATCAAAAGTAGCCTCTTTTGTTGACCGAATTACCATTTCTTGTTATTTTCAGTTTAACCAAATTAAAACAAACACTGATTTAAAAAAAATGAAAATAGAGAAATTTGGGTATATTTAGAATTTCCGTTATTCAGAATTTATGTAAGTTATCACGTCTAATTTTTGACGATTATATTCATTATAATAACTAAATTAGTTTAATTCTTAAAAATAAATGAATTTTACACGATTAAAAGCATACAGGCTATAAGGATACTAAATTATATATATATATATATATATATATATATATATATATATATATATATATATATATATATATATATATATATATATATATATATGTTTATTTTCTTGTTTCTTGAACCATAGATTATATCATTTTTCTTTTATTTTGTCTTTTCTTGGGTTTAGGTTCTATATTTAATAAATACATAAAAACTGTTTGACGTTTCGCCCTTTATTCAAGGCATTTTCAAAATATTTGCTACCTAAAAATATATAATTAAATTACATCACATAAAAACATATTCACAATTTTCGAAAAACAAACAAGACACTTAAATAATAGTTAAAACTTTAAAATCTCTTAAAAATACTTAATTTTACCGGTACGCACCTTGACATTTTGCTGTTTTGTTTCTGAATAAAATTTAAATTTTGCATCGTTTACTGAGGATACGTGGAATGCGAATGTGTTTTATTTTTTTAATATTTTTTATATTTTACAATGCATAAAAAAACAAATATGGTATATGTTTGGTTTTATGTTTAAGAGGATATTTCATTTTTGATTCTTATTTGACTGGATCGAATACTTAATGTTTAAATTAGGTTTGCGTAAATGTGGCTCAAATTTCCCATATCTGTTCTGTCATTAACCGTGTTTTTATCTTTTTTAATTTCAATCATTTCTTTTATCTGTAATTTTTGGTAATTCATATCTTTGTTTTTTATAATGGTACTGTTATAATCAAAAGTGTGTTTTTCGTCCTGTGTGTGTTTGTTTAACGCTGTTGAGGCGTTTTTTGTATATTTATGGCCATTCAATCTGTTCTTTAGCAATTGGCTCGTCATGCCTATATATTTTTTGGGACAATTTGAGCAAGGGATCGAATATATTATATTTGATTTATTCATTAGAGGAGTTTTACTTTTTAAATTTGTGAACAATGTATTTAATTTATTATGTGACCTGTGGCATACGATGATATCATGCTTTTTTAAAATGTATTTTATTTTTTCTGACAGCTCACTAGTGTACGGTAATGCCACATATTTTTGTTGTTTATGTTCTATGTTTTTTGTTTTTACGTTATTATAGAACTTATATGTTCGTTTATCAATTATTTTGGTGATAGTCTTTTCGTTGAAATTATTATTCATTAGTGTCTCTTTTACTTTTTGCAGTATTTTTGGTCGGAATTCTGGAGACGTAAGGGAGATAGCACGATCAGATAGACCGATTATAACGCTATTTTTTTGAGTTTTTGAATGATTAGAGAAATAGTTTAGATATCTACCTGACCAAGTTGGTTTGGTGTACCATTCAGTTAAAACTTTGTTCTTTCTGCGTATAAGCGTCATATCTAGAAAATTTATTTTATTATTATTCTCTATTTCGGAAGTGAACTGTAATTTTTCGTTGAAACTGTTAAACTGTTGGAGAATTTCATTTATTTTATTTTGTGGTACAGCTGCTATGCAATCATCGAGTAAACGTTTGAAAAATATTATATTAAAATTTAATTTTTCTAAAACTTTTTCTTCTAAATATTCCATTGTTTACTGAGCAATGGTAGATGAAATTGGTGATCCCATAGCACATCCATCAAGTTGTTTGTAAAAGGTATTTTCGTACTGAAAGTAATTTGTATTAAGAACGAGGTCAATAGCATCCATAAAATTATTTTTTGATAGCGATGTATGTTTTTTTAAAATTTCCCATTTTTCTGCTAAAATAGTGTGGACAAGTTGATTTGGTATGTTTGTATACAAAGATATAACATCTAGCGAAATTAGTCTGTAATTTTCAGGTAGGTTTACTTTATCAATAAATTTTTTAAAGGCGAATGAATCTTTAATAAAAAAATCGTTTTTGCCTGTAATATTTGAAATGCAATCTGATAAGAATTTTGATAAACTATAGAATGGCGATTGTGTACAAGAAACAATAGGTCTTAGTGGTATATTTTGTTTATGTAATTTTGGTAGGCCGTATATTTTTGGTGGAATAGCATTGTGAATGGTTAGCTTTTTTGCATCTTTTTCAGTTAGTTCTTTTAAATTGAGCAATTTTTTTATAAAGGTATTATTTTTTTTTTGATATAAGTTGGTTGGATCACTCTTAATATTTTTATAAGTATTTTCGTCATTTAGTACGTTGTTCATTTTTGTCTCGTAATCTGCCTTGTTCATAACCACTGTTTTATTGCTTTTATCAGGCCTTAGAACAATGATTTGAGGATTGTCTTTGATAATTTTTTTTGTTCGATTCATTTTCTTTTTTAAATTTTTTTGGAGGCTGTTACTTTTTATTGTTTGGTGCCTTATTTTGATTTTGTGGTTAGTTAAAACATTTGTTACTTCAGCTCTAATTGTGTCTTTCTTGTCATCTGGCTCATTGCTAATAACAGATTCAATGGAGGCTATATATTCGGTTATTGGAATATCTTTTTCTTTTGTAACATCTAATGAGAAATTTGGACCATATGATAAAACTTCATTAACTTCGGACGGTATCGGGGTATTAGATATATTTTCGATCCATTTGGACCTGTCGTTGTTTGTTTCTTTACAGATTTCACGCTTTTTAAATAATTTGTTTAATTTTTTTTGGTGTCTTTTTTTAATTTTTTTATGTAATTCCTCAAACTTTTTATTTTCTAACGATAAGAATCTATCTAATATAACATTTGTTAAGTATCTCTCAGTTTTTTTGATGTTTTCTCTAATGGATGTATTTAAAGAATTTATTGTTTTGGTTGCCTCTGTAATTGATAAGTTTAAAATATTAGATTTGGCTTTCATGATGATATTGTTAAATTTATTTTCAAGGTACGTACCTGTAAAACAAATATGCGAAACATTCAAATTTAAAAATGTAGGGAATAAATCCAAATGTCTGCATCTTAATAAAAAAATTCTTCTGTTTTTTTGAGCGGCAAGCTTGGTGTAAGATTTTGATAATTCTTTAAGAAGTATTACCACGTGCGGCCCATGTGATGCACCAAACAATAAAAAGTAACAGCCTCCAAAAAAATTTAAAAAAGAAAATGAATCGAACAAAAAAAATTATCAAAGACAATCCTCAAATCATTGTTCTAAGGCCTGATAAAAGCAATAAAACAGTGGTTATGAACAAGGCAGATTACGAGACAGAAATGAACAACGTACTAAATGACGAAAATACTTATAAAAATATTAAGAGTGATCCAACCAACTTATATCAAAAAAAAAATAATACCTTTATAAAAAAATTGCTCAATTTAAAAGAACTAACTGAAAAAGATGCAAAAAAGCTAACCATTCACAATGCTATTCCACCAAAAATATACGGCCTACCAAAATTACATAAACAAAATATACCACTAAGACCTATTGTTTCTTGTACACAATCGCCATTCTATAGTTTATCAAAATTCTTATCAGATTGCATTTCAAATATTACAGGCAAAAACGATTTTTTTATTAAAGATTCATTCGCCTTTAAAAAATTTATTGATAAAGTAAACCTACCTGAAAATTACAGAGTAATTTCGCTAGATGTTATATCTTTGTATACAAACATACCAAATCAACTTGTCCACACTATTTTAGCAGAAAAATGGGAAATTTTAAAAAAACATACATCGCTATCAAAAAATAATTTTATGGATGCTATTGACCTCGTTCTTAATACAAATTACTTTCAGTACGAAAATACCTTTTACAAACAACTTGATGGATGTGCTATGGGATCACCAATTTCATCTACCATTGCTCAGTAAACAATGGAATATTTAGAAGAAAAAGTTTTAGAAAAATTAAATTTTAATATAATATTTTTCAAACGTTTACTCGATGATTGCATAGCAGCTGTACCACAAAATAAAATAAATGAAATTCTCCAACAGTTTAACAGTTTCAACGAAAAATTACAGTTCACTTCCGAAATAGAGAATAATAATAAAATAAATTTTCTAGATATGACGCTTATACGCAGAAAGAACAAAGTTTTAACTGAATGGTACACCAAACCAACTTGGTCAGGTAGATATCTAAACTATTTCTCTAACCATTCAAAAACTCAAAAAAATAGCGTTATAATCGGTCTATCTGATCGTGCTATCTCCCTTACGTCTCCAGAATTCCGACCAAAAATACTGCAAAAAGTAAAAGAGACACTAATGAATAATAATTTCAACGAAAAGACTATCACCAAAATAATTGATAAACGAACATATAAGTTCTATAATAACGTAAAAACAAAAAACATAGAACATAAACAACAAAAATATGTGGCATTACCGTACACTAGTGAGCTGTCAGAAAAAATAAAATACATTTTAAAAAAGCATGATATCATCGTATGCCACAGGTCACATAATAAATTAAATACATTGTTCACAAATTTAAAAAGTAAAACTCCTCTAATGAATAAATCAAATATAATATATTCGATCCCTTGCTCAAATTGTCCCAAAAAATATATAGGCATGACGAGCCAATTGCTAAAGAACAGATTGAATGGCCATAAATATACAAAAAACGCCTCAACAGCGTTAAACAAACACACACAGGACGAAAAACACACTTTTGATTATAAGAGTACCATTATAAAAAACAAAGATATGAATTACCAAAAATTATTATTATAAATTAAAAAAGATAAAAACACGGTTAACGACAGAACAGATATGGGAAATTTGAGCCACATTTACGCAAACCTAATTTAAACATTAAGTATTCGATCCAGTCAAATAAGAATCAAAAATTAAATATCCTCTTAAACATAAAACCAAACATATACCATATTTGTTTTTTTATGCATTGTAAAATATAAAAAATATTAAAAAAATAAAACACATTCGCATTCCACGTATCCTCAGTAAACGATGCAAAATTTAAATTTTATTCAAAAACAAAACAGCAAAATGTCAAGGTGCGTACCGGTAAAATTAAGTATTTTTAAGAGATTTTAAAGTTTTAACTATTATTTAAGTGTCTTGTTTGTTTTTCGAAAATTGTGAATATGTTTTTATGTGATGTAATTTAATTATATATTTTTAGGTAGCAAATATTTTGAAAATGCCTTGAATAAAGGGCGAAACGTCAAACAGTTTTTATGTATTTATTAAATATAGAACCTAAACCCAAGAAAAGACAAAATAAAAGAAAAATTATATATATATATATATATATATATATATATATATATATATATATATATATATATATATATATATACTTAAATTACTTTTTTGTTTTTATTTTCTTGAACCGCTATTTAAATGTATTCTTTTTTCTTGAATTTTGGGTTCGGTCAGTGGAATAAAGATTAATTTATTTCCTCGTAGATGTTTTATTGTTTTTCTTTCACAAACGTTTCGACCTTATTATTGGTCTTCATCAGTGTGTTTTCTACAAACAATTTTCGGATAGTCGGCGGTTAGTTTACATGAAATTAAAATAATGTGAAACTTACCAATAACAATAGCAATTATCAAAACAAAATATTAAAAATTTTTCACAAAAAATCGTCACATTTTTAAAAGTTATTTACAATCAAAGTACTCGAAACAAAACAGTTTAACATGTATTACTATATTAAGACCAGAAATAACTGCGTTCAGTATGAAAATAAATCTATTTTCGCCGGTGTTTCTGTGTGTGTATTTATATTTTTTATAGTTTTTTATTATTTTAAAGGGGACGTGCAAAAACGATTTTTTTTTAAATTAAATTGTTCATATATATTTTACCGAGGTAATTTATCTCCATTTCGTCATTCACTGCGTTAGGATTGTTTTTAATAAAAATCAAACTCTCTTTTTTGTTGATTTGATTCGATTTTAATAATCTTTGTGTCCTGAAAATTGAAGACATGTGTTTTTTCATTTTGATGTTTAGTTATTAACACATTATTTAATTCAAGAAAGCAACATATTTTACCCAAAAAAAAATCCACAAGAAATAAAAAATAAACAGAAAAACATTTTTAAGTCTACCATATATACAGGGGTTATCTGAAAATTTACAAAGTTATTTAAAAAAAATACAATATATCAGTTGCCTACAAAGGTGAGAATTTGTTTAGACAATTTTTTAGTTCTATGAAGAGCAAGCTACCAAAAAATCGACAGACACAAATGTCACGGAGTTTACATAGGGTAAACCACCCAATATTTACAAAACCGTTTAAACGGAGACGGATACGACACGGAGAATACCTCAGCACTAACTAAACATCAAAATGAAAAAACACATATTTTTAATTTTCAGGACAAGAAGATTCTTAAAATTGGATCAAATCAACAAAAAAGACAATTTCTGGAAATTATTTTTATTAAGAACAAACGCAGTGAATGACAAAACGGACATAAAACACCTCAGTAAAATATAATTTAACATTTTAATTTAAAAAAATTGTTTTGACACGTCCCCGCAAAATATTAAAAACTATAAAAAATATAAATACACACACACACACAAATACCGTCGAAAATAGATTTATTTACATACTGAACGCAGTTATTCCTGGTCTTAATACAGTAATACATGTTGAATTTTTATGTTGTGAGTATTTTGATTGTAAACAACTTTTAAAAATGTGACGGTCTTTTGTGAAAAATTTTTAATATTTATGTATTTATGTTTCGGGAATTGCTATTATTATAGGTAAGTTTCACACTATTTTAATTTCAAGTAAATTAATTGCTGACTATTTGAAAATTGTTTGTAGAAAACATACTGATGAAGACCAATAATAAGATTGAAACGTTTGCGACAGAAAAACAATAAACCATCTATGAAGAAAAAGATTAATCTTTATTCCATTGACCATGAATTTTAATGAAAAATTATTAATAACTTGTAAAATAAAAACTAGAAACAACTGACTTACATGATGTATCAAAATAATCACAGCTCGCTTCACAGTTCATTTTTTCAGCTGCTTGTTCAAAAGCTTTACCAAAAAAACTGAAAAATAAATAAAGACTAGGTATTAGTAAGTTTAAGTAAACAAATACAAACTATAATATCATTATTATAACAGTTCACATAATTAGATACAAACTAAATTATAAATCCTGCATGAGGATGGTGTCCACGAAAACAATGACGCTGAAATATGCAACGAAAAAAATAGCGCCTAAAAATTTGCGGTAAAAACAACTATATATATATATATATATATATATATATATATATATATATATATATATATATATATATATATATAAAACCACGGCGAAAATCACCACTTCTTCATTTCATCAATTACATCGTTAATACATGAGGCGAAAAAAAATAACATCATTAATAAAAACGGCGAAATTTTCAGATTTGAGGTTTTTAGTTTGGAACAGCTTGAGGGCATTTGTTTTTCTGCCCTCATCACAGATATATACAGTGGATGGAGGTTCAAGATTGCCTCTATTGATGCTCTATTCTGCTGAACCAGTCATTATCATCGGAATGCTACAAAATTATCATGTCATCATGTCAAAAAGAATAATTTTACGCACCACAAGTCATTGATATACAGCAAAAACAAAAAAGCGCCAAGTACCGATCCCTGTAGCACTTCCCATACCATTTTCAAATTCATAAACGAATATTATTCAAACATCAGTTTGATAACGCCAGGATAAATACTATGCTAAAGTCACACCCTAAAAACTATAGACTTCCAGTTTGTCCAGCAATATTCTTCGATTCACACAATCGAATGCTTTTATGAGATAGCAAAGTATAGCTGCAGCAAGCTATCCATTATTTAACCGATAGTATAAGTATTTTAGGAACAAAAATCGTCCGTTCTCTTCAATGCTTGAAATCCATACGGGATAAACTCAGTATTTCACGTCGATTTAAGAAAGCTGTCATGCGTTTTTTACAAGCTTCCCCACTAGATCTGCTAGAGTTGGAAGTAGGAAATAGAACTGTAATTTGTAGGTGATTATCGCCCTTAAATAAAGGGACCACTGCTGCGACCTTTAGACAAGATGAGAAATATCCTCTTAAAAGTGACCAATTAATAGCTTTAATTAAAGAACTCAGCGCCATATCTGAAAGAGCTGAAAATATGTTTCAAGAAATTCTGTCCTATCTAGTAGCTTTTTTGTTTCTATTTCCAAAAATATTTCCCCAATTTCATGGAGCAACCATTCGGCCAGTCACAAAGTAAAAAACACTTATTTATTTAGTTTCTTATAAAACTGAGAATAATATACTTAGATTTAGGATAAAATTACGAAAAAAATTTAGAATATTAAGTGGATTTTAATTAACTTAAATCCTAAAACAACTTACTTTCTTGGCGAATTTTCACATACAGGGGGAATGCCAAGTAATATACAAGTTCCAATGTCAATATTTTTGGGTGCGGATACTATTAGTGGCAGTGTTGATGCTTTCTTATTTCTCGACATAGAAACATAAGCCTTAAGAATAAATTGAGCTAACAATGAGAGTATATGGAGGTGCGAGAACATGTACCAGTCAAGACAACCCTGAAAATTAAAAAATTTACATTAGTAGTGGTATAACGTCAAGAGGTTCTTAAATGTTCCTATCAATAAACCATGCAATAGCTAAAAAAAATATATTGGTAGTGGTTTAATTTGTCAAGAGATTCTTAAATGTTCCTATCAATAAAAAATACAGTTGCTAAAAAAATATATTTTTTTATCAAAGAATTAATGGACAAATCAGTTTGCCTGTTAAAAGAATGTAGAAGACAACTATGTACACCGTTGTCAAATATTTGTCCTCAAGAATCTTCACCACTGTGTTGCCTAGTCTAACTCCTTCTTTTACAAGATTAGAAACTTACCTCTTGGATGATATAGTATACAAAAGGTCCAGCTGTAATAATTTGCTTCATATCTAAAGCACTTTGCACAGTTTTGAATAACGTTTTAGCGATTATTTTCGCTCTATCTAAAGCATTATTTATCACTTCAATTTTAGTTCTTGATAGACAATCTAAGGCTTGGTTGAACAATTCTTCTGGTTTCTTATCTCTAGGCTAAAAAAAATTAACTTTTCTAGAACATATTCGCATATACAATTTTTTACAACAATTTTAAATTCGTTATTTGTATCTCAGAAAACCCCAGTAAGAAATTTTGAACAAAATTGGGAATTGTTACATTTTTAGTCCGTCTTATTTATTTATTTTTTTTAAATAATTTTAAATTCGTAATTTAGACCCTCAAAAATTGAGAGATTTTAAATTTGTAGTCTGCCATATTGGATCCGTCAAATTGATTATTTTAAAATTTTTAATTCCTAATTTACACCTTCAAAAACCTCCCTATACAAATTTTTGACAAAATCGAGAGATGTAAAGTTTGTAGTCAGTCATACTGAGTTTTTAAAAATAATTTTAGATTCGGTATGTACGATCCCGAAAACTCACTCGTACCGATTTTGGAGAAAATGGGACAGCGTCATCTGGATTTTACTGAAACAATTTCGATCCAAATAATATAGGACAACCGCAGAAACAAATCGGTGAAGCCATTCCGAAATAATCTACGTACATACATAGAAAAAACATTTATAACGGTTGAATAAGAATTTCCTTCTTTTAGAAAACTCACGCCTTTCAAACTAAACCAAGTTTTTCAAAATAATACTCTATTTAATTAGACAAATATTTAGAACTTCAAATTTTGACAAAAAAACTTAGAGATTTAGAAAGTTCTAGATTGCGCGTCCCCAATGCCGGCCGTTCCAATATTGCGAGAGAGGAAGAAGAGTGAAAGCAGTATTCTCCTCTCTTTTTAACGGGCGGAGCATACTAAACTCCGCCCATTAAAAAGAGAGAATACTGCTTTTACTCTCCTTCCTTTCTCGCACTGTGCGAACGGTCGGCGTTGAGGACGCGCAATCTAGTATATTCTAAATCTATGAAAACAACTCTTTTTAAACTTAAACACACTAATTAATATGTAATATAAAGTTTAATAGATCATTGGATACCATTTGTTCTGAATAACTTCCGTGCATCTTACACCCACTGCCGCCGAGCTAAATGTTGAGATCGATTGGAGGATATAGTGTAATTTTTTCTGGGCTACTTCATATAATTTAAATTAGAAATTTTGTGTGTGTGTGTGTGTCGTTTGAAGCTATCCCAAAAGTTTTATAGGGGGGTTTAGGACAGGACTACAAAGTAGCAAATTTATTAATATAGTTAAAATTTCTTGAAACTACTTTTTAATTTTGCTATTAAAATGCAAATAAGAAATTTGTCATCAATATTTTTCCTCAACAAGAAACAACAATTAAAATACCTATAAAATTGGTAAAAGAGAGAGTACGTTTTTCATAATTATTGAAGGAAACTTTTAGTTATATACAAAGGTAGAAAAGTTTTATTAACCTTTTGTATAAAAAATATTATCAAAAAGTGCCTTGAAAAAAAAAAACATAAACAAAAGGGTGTCAAGTAACATACAATTTCGTGACAATAGACTTCGAAATATGTGTTTATATAAGCTAATTTTTTGTTCTGACGTGTTAACGCTACCCTTAAAACATCTGTATAACTTTTAGAAACATCCAGTATATCAAAAACAATACTTACTGATGCTTCCAAAATGGCAAGTAACGCGAAAACAATATCCGATGCGCAATATTTATTTCTATATCCATATTGCAATACAAAAGAGGCAAATTCTATATCCTGTAGCCCATATTTTTCAGATAATTTTTCTAGCGAACTGTGAAATTCTTTTCTAAGTTGAAGGTCCATAGATTTAAAATGCTGTCTACTTTGAATCAGTGGTAAGCTAAAATTTAAAAAATAGTAAACTTACTTGCAAACTATAAAATACAAGGAAATTTTCTAGTCTAAAAGGAATGTTTCATAAGTTGCATGTTAATAAACTGGGCTAGAATGTTGCTTCTAAAAAAGACTCCATATAACTAGTATTTTATGTCAAAATTCAACAAACTGAACACTTATGGAATCAACTTGGCATATATTCCTTCATACCTCTATGTATAACAGTATATTTTTGACAGCTAATAGAGCGAAAAATTTTTAAAAAAAATGAAAACTTGGTAATATAAAATTTTGAAAATAGTCATTCTCCCTCCCTTATATTCTGGAAACTACTAAAAATACATTTTTGAAAAAAACTAGGATTCATGTATTGAAGTACACATTTGATTAAGTGATACAGCAGAACAGGTTTAAGAAGCGCTTACAATGCAGCCTATACTTAAAGTTCATAATTTCTGTCAGTGACTCATCGCTCGCATATAAAGTGTTCCGGATTGTGCGCCGTCAGAGAAATCAATGCTAGTGACGTGTGCATTTCAGAAAATAATAAATTATGAAATTTCATGGGAATATTAAAATATCTTTTTTTAAGCTAAATTTATTTCCTCGCGTTTTTATCAATCCTTACAATTTTTTCAATATTCAATTATTCAGTGAAGTCGTTATTAATTTCTATCTTAATTTTTTCTAATGTTGGTATCTCATTTTTGAAAAAGAAACCATAGACGTTGCGACGAATGGCGTATCTTGTGTCATCATCAAGGATTATTTATTCTGTCATCTTGTCTGCTCTATTTTTTTTTCGTCGTTTTCTTCATAATGACCATTTAAAACCCTGAACACTGCGCTCGATGAAATTTTCGTTAAAGTGCCACATATCTATGCAGCATCAAAGGGGTTACTTCAGGGTTTCATTCCCAAATACCATGATAAATATTTTAAATCATTATTCGTTCTTTTAACGTCGATTAACTATTTTTCTTTGTAGGCGCACTACAAGTTGAAGGTTCGTTAATATCCATAGTTTACCGTAAATATATACATTATAATAAACTATAATAAACATTTTTTACACAACACCATATCTTATGCCTTAACAAACCTTTGATCTTCACTCAGTGTAGCTGTTCCAGAGCCGGCTTCACCCATTGCTTGCAATGTATGGTCGTAATTTTAAGATATTTTATAAGCACTTTAGGTGCCTTTAAAGTATTTTATGCATATTAATTGAAAGTTTTTTTGCTTGCCTGCTCCTCTTTGAGTTAAGTCTAGTGCGTTCTGATTTGTTCGTTTCGGACCTACCAGGAGGCGTCTCGTGTGATCCTCGAGGACATAGGTAATGCAGGTCACTTAGCTCACACTGACTCATCTCCAGAATTGCTGTTAAGAGACATATCTGAACCTAAGGAATTATCAGCATCAGTGGTGATTCAACCACTGCCTCAACGTGAATGTCCAAGTTTCACATTCTTTGTTCTTTTTTAAAATGATCGACATACTTTTTAAAATCACTGGCCGTGACGTTAGAAACTGCCCCGTCCAATATTTTGACATCTGCTGATCTGAATGTTTTGTTTTTTCCTGCCACTTCACTCTTTATTTGCGCCTATACCAATTTGATTGGGTTAAGTTCACAACGGTATGGCGGCAGTCTCAACATTGTTATATGTGCTCCCAAGCCATTTCATCAATAGCATAACTGACATATCACTAAATCTAGTAACTGCACTTTAAGCATCGTTTCGTCAGATTAAATATTTTTTGAGGGGAGCCATTTTCATATCTCCACCTTTTTAGACTCAGGTGTCAGAATTTTTTCTTGGAGTCGACTATGATATGGAGCATTGTCCATTACATTTACCGAATCGAGTTCCACAAGATTTAAATTCCAAGAAAAACACTTCTCAAAAACATCGGCGTTCATGTTTTCATGGTAGTCCTCTGTTTTTCGATATTTGAAAATGTTAAGGCCGCCATCTAAGAAACCAGACATCACCAATTAAGATATATAAAATTAATTTCTTTTAAAGTTCGTTTCAAAACTCTTAGGTAAAGATGTGTCGTTTTTAATTTCTGTCTTAATTTTTTCTAATATTGGTATTTCATTTATGAAAAAAAAAACCATGGATTTGCGATGAATGGTGTATTTTGTGTTATTTTTTTTTCGTCTTCTTGTCTAGTTTGCTTTTTCTTGGTCGTTTTCTTTATAATGGCCATTTAAAACCTTGAACACCGTGCGCGAAAAAATTTTCGTTAAAGTGTCGTAAATTTCTGTAGCATCCAAAGTACTTACTTCAGGGTTTCGTTTCCAAATACCATGGTAAACATTTTTAATCATTATCCGTTCTTTTAACGTCAATTGACTGTTTTGCGGGCGCATCACTAGTTGAAGATTCGTTAATATCCACAGTTTACCACAACTATCTATATATGAATCAATAACAAATAAATAAAATATTCAAACAAGGCGAAAACCCCATAGGGACACTTATTTTCAAGTCTATTCAAGATGAACATTCCGTGTATGTGTGTTGCCACATCCATTATGTTCGCGATAAGAAATCATGTACATGTTGGTCAGCATCACCATGCTACTTTAAATCTGATTAGCTGATTGTTATTTAACGCTCACGAAATAGACAACAATGCGTTTTAAGCTTTCAATTCCTGTCCTGTTAATAAAACGGCAAAGTTTTAAATCATTTATAGTTGTCACTGACAGAAATTTTGGACTATAGGTATAATGCCTTACTGTGTTGTCCACGTTGGAAAAAATAATAAGTAGCAAATAACAGTAGCCATTTAGATTTAAAGAAATGGAGACGCTGATGCTGTGCGTGAACTGATAATACAAAATCGTCATGTGACAAACCGTGAGACTGAGGCATTATTAACATCAAAGTATATAATATATTGCATGAAAATTTGGCCGGGAAGAATCTATGTTCGCGTTAGATTCCGCATAATTTGATAATCCTTCAAAAAAAAGGTTCATGTCGATTAGTGCAAGAAAATAATGAATGGTACATAACTATAATAATAAAGTCATTTTCAGTAATAATTCTTTGTTTTTGGTCATTTCCACAATATAAACAACTATCTTCCTAATATATTCTTGTTTAAGAAAGAAACCTAATATTTCAGTTTCTAGATAGCAACAAAGTCCAAGAAATTATAAAATCTAAAAGCAAATGCATCTAGGAATGCCTAATAAGTATAGTAAATTCAAATAAAATTTATTCTTTTCTAAACAAAAATATCCCTACTTTATAGTTTGCTGTCTATAAAATATTTATGCATGTCACAGCATATGGGCTAATTGTTAGTTAAAACAAATTATTCAAATTAATAAACTTACCCCATATCCGCTAACAACTCATGAATTTTCTTGTCACCCTTTAAAGTCCATAATTTCATTCGAACCGCAGTAAACATTGAATATTTTAAGCTATGTTCTACCGTCCAATGTCTATACAGGGTTAACCTCAAATCATTTTCAAATAATATTTTTAGTGATGTCAAAACGTCGGTGTCATTCGTTTTATTTTGAAGCCTCGTACAGTGTGCACGCAAAGTTTCTAAAAGAAAAACAAACAGTGAACACAAAATTAGTAAAAAATAAAAAAACGACTTTACCTACCCATCTCGAGAATATACTGAGTGTTTTCTATTTTACCAAATAAAAGCTGCTCCGTCAGTGCTACTATAGCTAGCCAGAGCAGGTCTTTGTCGTCCTTGTTTAATTTCCACGCAAAATCAAACATAAATATTGCACTCTGAAAAACAACCATAAACTAAAGTTTTGAATTCTACTAACAATCTAAAATCATAAAACATTTTTTTCCACGACATGACTCACTAACGAGCATTTGGCCTCAAAAACCGGACAAAAAGAAGAAATGCAAACTATACAAGTAATCATCGAAATTTTTTTTTTTTGTATACCTGAGTAACCATACTATCATAAAATTATGATAAAGTGGCCCCTCCCCGCCGCTACGCTCCGCATAGTTAATTGCAATCTAAGCTTTGTTCAATACGTACGCATTTGTTCTTGATAGATTTTTTTTAGACTTGTGTTTGGTGTTTGGTATTTTGTAAAGTGAATATTAAAAACAAATTTATGATGGAATCTGAAAAACAACTTATTTATTTAATTTTAATATATATTATTTAAAAATATAATGACTGTTTAGTATTCTTAGGGACCTAAAACAATATGCAAGAAAATTTTCTATTTTTTTGTTTTTCTTTTTAACTAATTAGTGTTTGTGAAAATGTTCCGAGCTAAGTCGGGCTACAATTCTTTTTTTATAATAAACTATAGACATTAACCATATCATAACAGTCAAAACATTTTCCACATGTTTCCACCTCTTAAAAAGACCGCTTTGAGTTCCAGGGATTTTTTTTTAAATAATTTTTGTTATTTTTTACTTATATACATATTTTTTTTTTCCTATAGGTACAGATTTGACATCAAATGTTATTGAGGTATATCAGAAAACGCTATACGTGCTTTTTAAACAAAGCACATCCAGAACACTTGAAGATAAGGTATCATTTATGGAACATAAGCTCCGCGAAATGATGAAATGTCCCCAAAACGAGTACCATACCTTATGTCACGATTTAAAACACTTTAATAGTGATTTGAAGAAGAGATGGATATCATCTAATTACATAGCAAAAGCCAACCTTTCCTGAGCGAAACTTTAGAATTGTTAGAACCCAAAGAACTGAATATATCAACAGTTGAAGAGGAAACTGCTGGAATCAATCAATCTGGTGAATCGGATTGACCCAATTTGAATTATTTATTGATATTTTGTATTTTTTAATGATTTTTTCTTTATTCTTATCAAATAACATGTTAACTAAATTCACTCATGCATTTTTATTAATTTTCCTTAAAAAAATAGGTTAAAATAATTTTGTCCGGTTTTTGAGACAAAATGCTCAAATCGCGGCAAGAGAATAGAGACTCTAATCAAAATCTCTGATTTCATTTTGCCACCCTTTACACAAACCACAACAAAAATCTTTTTGGGATTTCCAGTTCTTGCATTTAAAATCCATACAGTTTTTATCGCTGTAGTTTGATGTCAATTTTATTGGTATCTTTTAAATAAAAGAAAATTTTTTCAAAGCGTACAATAATGGATTTGCTACCTGCTGTCAACACAATTATGATCCTATTTATTTTTTCACTGCTAATGGAAGCGTGTGAATATACATACATATGTAAAAGCAAAATAAAAAAAACCTTACATATTTTAATTCATATATACAAATATGTCTATGTTCTTATAAAAAATGTTGTAACTCTAAAGGGCGAATAAACAATCAGGTAGCAAATCGTGCATAAATTCACACACTTCTATTAGCAATAAAAAATTAAATAGGATTAACAGGCAGCAAATGATGTTAATTATTTTCTTTAGAATTTTGCACAGTTAAATAATTTATAATTGTTTGTGGCCTTGTTTAGACATTATTAAAAAATTAAACAGAATCCATTTAACCCAATTTTGATCGCAATCGGTTTTTGTCAAAATATGTTGAAATTTTATATTTGACAACCATTAATAAAGTCGGTGGAAAACTTTAGAATGTCAAAGATAGACTTTTTATGGGAAAACGTACAATTACCCTAAGTCAACATATAAAACGATACCCATTACGTTTTTTTAATATTACTCCCCTCTCCCTCCCCTCCTAAAGTCAGCGCCCCTTCACCCTATTGGTAAAATAATGCCAGAAATGAAATCGGAGCACCTAAAAACATATAAAACGATACCCATTACGTTTTTTTAAATATTACTCCCCTCCCCTCCCCACTCTAAGTCAGCGCTCCTTCACACGATTGGTAAAATAATGCCAGAAATGAAATCGGAGCACCTAACAACATATAAAACGATAACCATTACGTTTTTTTGATATTACTCCCCTCCCCCTCCCTACCGTAAGTCAGCCTCTCTACACCCGATTAGTAAAATAATGCCAGAAATCAACCTAGCGCCCTCAAAAATCCCCGGATACTGATTTTGACACGTCTAGAGTCAAAAACAACGACGTTATTAATTTTGTCCGGTTTTTGAGGCCAAATGCTCGTTAGTGACTATTAAACATGAAGTTACAAGTGAGAGTTCGACCTAGAGCGGTTTTTCTCAATTTTTTTTTCTTTTTTAAGTAATAGTTTGTCAATCGATAAGTAAAAAATATTAACAAAATATTTGTAATACACGACTTAATTCATAATTAAATTTTATTTATGAATTTACCAATTAATAAAGGCAGATAGTACACGTTACTGGCCACTATGAGATTCGCTTCCGCTACCCATCTTAAGTTAGATATAAGATGAAATCTCTTAAGCTAATCGAAGCTGAAATACCTAAATTTAGTATTGTGAAACGATACGACCTAGGACATAATTTTAGAATATAATTTTAAGACATGATTCTAATACAATTGTATTAGAATGTTAAGTGTTTTCAATGAAAATAATTATTTGTATGTGAAAAACACCCTTGCATTTCTGAATATTGTATATCAGGGTTTTGTTTGTGAAAAAACTACCACAAAAGTAGCCCCAGATAATATTGCTTTTCTTAGTGAGTGTTAAAGTTTCTGCACCGTACGTGAGCACAGGGAGCACACACTGTTCATAAACCTTTCTTTTCAAACAAATCGGTATGTTGCTTTTAAATACGTCCTTTCTCAGCTTGCCGAACGCCACCCATGCTAGTGTTATGCGTCTTTGAATTTCGCAGGTCTGGTTATCTCGGTTTATTCTCAGTTCATGGCCCAAATTTTATTTTTAAGATGTTACATACTCGATTTCAGATTCGTTTAGGGATATGTTGCTACTTGGAACTAAGTTTGTCATACATTGAGTTTTTGCACGGTTAATCTTTAGACCTACCACATCTGACGCTGCATTCAGTGTCCTTAGTAACTCTTGGGCTTCTTCAAGGTTGTCAGAAGTTAACACAATATCGTCAGCAAAGCGTAGGTGGTTTAAACGTTCACCATCTATATTGACTCCCATGTTCCCGCAACCTATTTTTTTAAACAAGTATTCTAGCAGCATTGTAAATAGTTTTGGTGAGATGTTATCACCTTGTCGTACGCCACGTTCCATTCTAAATGTAGCTGTTATTTTGGGATGGACTTTGACACTTGCTGTTGCGCTATTATATATGTTCTTAATTAAAGCTGCATATCTGTGGTCGACTCTACAATCAGCTAGTGCAGCAAATATTTTGCTTTGGTCTGCTGAATCGAACGCTTTCTCGTAGTCCACAAATATTAAGACCAGTGGTTTGTTGTACTCCACTGTTTTTTCTATGATCGTTTTCATAACTAGCAAGTGGTCGTTTGTACCATAACCGGATCTGACACCTGCTTGTTCTCTAGGTTGGTAGAAATCTAATTTGGGAGTCAATCGTCGTGTTATTATTTTTATAAATAGTTTGTACATGTGAGAGAGGAGACTAATTTGACGGTAGTTTTTTAGGTCGGTGGGATCGCCTCTCTTATGCATAATTATCATTATGGCATTGTTCCATGAGGTTGGGATTTGTCCAGTCTCTAAACATCTATTCAATAGGACTTTGAGAGCATTTATTAATTTTCCCCTCCTGCTTTAATACTTTCAATAACAATGCCATCTTCTCCAGGGGCTCTGTTGTTTTTCATTTCTTGTAAGGTCACTTCAATTTCTGATGATGAAATTTCTGGTATATCTTCTGACCCTTGATTGCAGACATTTGAAATGTTTGTTAGGTCATTGTCAATGGTGTACTTTTTGTATAACGCGCTGTAGAAATCTTCCACTATTTGGAGTATTTTTTCTCTATCTGTTGTATTTGTATTTCTTTTGTTCCTTCTGCCAGGTTTCTTCTAACTTACTGTATTTTTATTTACAACATAATCGCCCTACACGTGTGTTTTTACTGGGATAAGTAATTTTACAATACGTCTGAACATGGTTAGCAGTATTGTCAAACGTAACACCATGGCAATCCAGCTGAACGTTGTTAAAGTGTTTTACATAGCAACGTTGTTTTGTAAAACAGCTGATTCTACAATCCTACTGCGACATATGTATCATATGCCATTTCGAATCTCTTAACATAATTTCCTGAACTTTTTTTACAAATTTCCCTTTCCAACGAACTGTCGACATAATACATGGAGATTTGATCAGACTTGTTAACGAAGAACCGAGTATTACTGATCAAAAATGCGTTAACACCTGTAGAAAAGTTGGAACTTTAACAGTAGTTCGAAAACAAAAAATTGTCAATGCAAAATGTACGCGGTGTTGCCAAACCTCATTCAATATTAAGAATTATATATTATTGACAATTGTACAATATAAATTTTTAAAAACGTTATATATCTTCATAATACAATACCTTTCTTTAAGAGACTCTTAGAATGACATATTTTTTATTGAAGGTTTGAGGATAAGTTACCTTTCTATGCTATGCACCCCCCTCTATGACACCACTAAACATCCTTTAAATAAAATTAATATTATTACCAAATAAATAAAAAGAAATGAGTTATACATAGAAAGATGTCAAAGCTTTCAACACTTACCGCTCTAGCATAATAAGTAAATTGGGAGTACTCAAAGACTAATTTCTTCCTATTTTCTTCCCACAGTCTTCTTTCTCTTCTTTTCATAATTTCTTCTTCGCCTAACCTTCTCCTTTTCGCCGCTCGGCTTTCTCCTTCGCTATCAGATTGGTTATCCGAGTCATCTTCATTTTCCGAGTCAGACTAAGCAAAAAAATTAAGAGTGCGTACTTATTACTGTTAGTTATATTTTCGGACAAAAATAGAGCAACAACGTACTTGTGTTCCTGTTAATTAAATGAAATATATACAGGGTGTCCGGAAAATACATGTACAACGTACACATACGTACAGACTCCCGACGTGAAAATAGGTTGATTTAAGTCAACTTAGTTACATCCGATACTGCTTTGTTTAGGTGGTAGAAGACGTTAAAGTTTTAAGAAAATATTGATTTTTCCCAAATTTCTTGAAAACGTGGTATATGAATTTAATGGTCTTTGGTGTGTGGTCTAACAATAGGATATTTTCCAGTGGTATAGCGATCGGCTATAAAATAATGTGTTATAAAAGTGACGTCACTTGTAAACATTGCTTCTGATTTTTTGTCATCAACGTTATGGCAATCTAGATATTTCTATCGAATTCCATGTATTTGGAAGCTTTTTTACCTCTTGAAAAACTTTCATTGGATGAGCGGTTTTACCAGGAAAAAAATATTTTTAATACATGTATGCACCAATTTGCTGCAATAATAAAACGATTTTTGAAATAAATGTTGGAAATACACGTTTGTATTGAAGATTGAAAAAACTAATTAACAAGACATATCCTTATTAACACTTTTTAAAAAATGAAATTGGACTCCATTTAATATCTCAGGATTATTAAAAAAGTTGCGGGCGTTTAAAATACGCATCAATAATTCTTTGCGGGTGTTCAGTCTTGCATACTTCTATTTAAAGAGCGCCCCACAAAAAGAAGTCACAGATATTTAACTCTGGAGAACGTGGTGGCTATCTTACTGATGCCTCATCATCTCTTTCAATCCATCGGTTTGGGATATTGATCATGTAAATCTTGTCAAACAGCAATGGAAAAGTGGTGTGGAACACCATAATGCACGTACCATAGTTCTCGCCGAAGTAAAATAGGCAAACTTCCCCGAAGTACTGGTAATGTGTTTTGCAAAAAATTTAGATAAATATTTCCAATTATCCTGTCTGGAATCACAACAGGACTAATAAGTTAGCGATCAATAATACCTGCCCAAACATTTATTTTAAAGTTTTGCTGATGGTGTGCAACTTTAATGGCATATGGATTTTCATCCGCATAGCATGTCGTTGTGCAAATTGGTGACTCCAGATCTTGTAAAGCACGCTCCGTTAGTAAATAAAATTTTTCTACCAAAATTTGGATGACGAATTCTTTTGTTTTGAATGAATTCACAAAATGTAAGGTGCATGGCGGATCAGTCAGTAAAAGTTCCTGAACCTTTTAGACGTGATGGATGTAACAACTGTTCTGTTAAAATACAATTTACAAATAGTTTTAGGAATATCCAACTCACCTTCTAACAGAGGCGACTACTAACACTTGGTTTCATTCAGTTCTTTCCAAAATTTACTCTTTTTTCTCGACTGTTCGTTTTGTTCGAATACGACTCCTACCTTCAAATTTTTTCTCAACGCAGCCGGTTTCCCGGAGATGACGCCCAATATTGGCAAATATTTGATGGTTTGATACTTGGCGGTTAGGAAATCTTCTCATGTAAACCCTAACACTCCGACGCCCATTTCCTTCACAAAACCCATACACCAGGAGCATGTCAACCTTCTCGGAATGCGTGTAGTTGTCCATGATTAATAGTAAAATAGGCTTAGAAATTTGACGATGACAATTTGTCAATAGTCAATTTATTAAATGCTATGGTGACACAATCACTCGAAAGATTATAGTTACAGGTATTTTTTATTATTACAGTTAATTGGTGTATGCATCTATTTGAAAATATTTTTTTGTTGCGAAAACGCTCATCCAACGAAAAATTTTTAAAATGTAAAAAAAGATCACTAAAGGGGCAGTTTCTACAGTTTTTCAAGCATCCTGCTTTCTATATGCTACAAAGAGTTGGTCAAAAGCTTGGCAATATAACGGTGATGTAAGAACAGCCATCTGAAGAACATCTCGCCGATAGTTTCCGATACCAAGAAGATTCAAATATCAGAAATGACGTTATAGAAAGTATGTCAAAAGGGTGTCTGGGGAAGCCACCGGCAGACCCACTGATGAATCCACCACCGGTGTCAAGACGAAATACCCGGGATTTTAGTGGTCGAAAGCTTGTAAGCCGTTCAGGGTTATGGTGAATTACAACAATATTTTCTTAAAACTTTGACCTCTTCAACCGCCTAAACGAAGAAGTATCGAATATAACTAAGTTGGCTTAAATCCGACCTATTTTGAGGTCAAGAATGTATCCTAAAACGTTGTACACGTTTTTTCCGAACACCCTATATAAGATTTGTGTTTCCTAGGTACTTTTGATCAAATATTCATATCATAATCTTAGTAAAACTTCATAACATATTGATAAGCTTTTAAATAATGTATTGTAACATTAGCAATTAAAGGAATACCGGTACTGTTATATTACATTTTGGGATTTGTATCTGATTTATAGAGATTTTTATGACAATTAAATGATATTTTAATCTTAATTTGAACAAGAAAAGAAAAAAATAAATATCTGGCACCCTCAAAACATATACCTGTATTTTGCGACATACATTACCTCATCTCTAAAAATGTCATTAAATTCAGGTACTAAAGCGTCCTCTTCAGGTTCATTCAACAACCTCACTTGACTAGTTGAGTATATATTACACAAATCTATAGGTCTATGACTATCTAATATAAAAAACACTATGTCCTCATCTGGTTCGAGTTCCTCAACTATATCTATTGTACCACCACAATTAATGAACACAAAATATTTAACATCTTCGCAATTTTCGACAAATCCTCGTTTCAGGTCTTCTTTGCCTTGTACAAGTGCAAGGGTATAGAGAATGTTGCGGTATTTTAGAAGTGATTGTAGGATTTTGCAAGCGCAGATGCTGTCAATATCATAGTGGACCATCAAAAAAATTCTCTGAAAAAGAGAGAGATTTTTCAGTAGAATATATAACAAGCGAATAAAAAATTTTCGGAGATTTTTTGAATTAATTTTTTAACCATTAAATTAAGACTTGATTCATACTTTCAAAAATTAACAACTAACAATTACCAATTTTTCTTTACAAGTTCAATGATACACTTTACTTTCATCTGTACATAAGAACATATTCTCCCGTATAATTACCATATCGTCGGAACTTGGATTCATTGCTGAATAATTTGATAATACTTTCATTTATATTCAGAAAGATGTTGATAAATAGTTCTTTTTTACTTTTTTTTATTATACATCTTTTAGTGTCTGCCCATTAAAACTAGTCTAAAAGACTAACCATCAATTTTAATTACTAAAATCTTAACTTAAATCCTTAATTACTAAACTCAGTCCACTGGTGTCCCTTAGCTTACTCAGATGTATACCAATACATATCTACCCATGCGTACTGGCACAACACATTAAGCGAGTTCTAGTGGCTTAGCCCACTTCTTCGTACAGGATACTGGTTGTCCAGTAGCTGAAGAGCTTCTATATTCACATGATGGTGGAGCCTCGTTTCATGCTTGCCCGCATACCTTTTAATTTCTTCCTTTACAACTGGTATAAATAGATCTTTATAAAAATCAGTGTTATGAACATACTAGGGGGCATTTACTATGTATCAGTATTTTGTTTTGAAACGTTTAAATACATTTGAGAATTGGTAGCACAATCTCACCGGTTTTAAAATTTGATTATAAACCAATATCTTCTTGGAAATAGAAAGTTTGGAGTTACTTCCCAATAACCAGTTATACTGTCTATATTTTAGATTCAGTTATAATCTTTTGAACATGCTCCTTCGACCTAAGTTTGGCATCAAGGATCATGTCAAGGAATTTGGCATTCATTAAATGTGGTACAATTGTTCCGTAAGTACCTAGAAAAATGGGTTATATTAGCCTTTTTTTAGTAAAGTGTACCTGGATCGATTTATGTTCATTAAGCTTAATCTTCCATTGTCTGGTTCAATTTATTACTGCATTGCTTGCTATTGGTAGTTTTCGATGAGAGCTTTCTTGATCCTGATCCACTGTAAGAAGTGCAGTATCGTCACCGAAGGTAGCAATAACTGTATCTTCGAATACTGATAATTCGCTGGTATATAGCAAGGACGCTGCCCTGGGGCAACCCGGTTTTTATTTATATCAGTTCAGAGTATTCATTTTCTTGTTTGATTTTAAATAATTTTAAATAATCTGTCTAGGTAGCGTTTTGGTAGCATTTTGTTTAGTTTATATATCGGATCTTCATGCCGTAGTTTGTCAAAAGCTTGTGCAGTGGCTAAAAACACTGCTGAGAAGATTTGTTTTTCTTATAAGGCACACTCAATGGTGTCAGTTATTTTATGCACTTAGTCTATTGTTGAGTGTTTTTGCCTGAATCCAAATTGAAAATCTGGGATCAAGTTAACATTTCCTGTTAGAGGTATTTGGCTTCTAAGCAGTAGTTTCTCAAAGTGTTCTAAGATTACTGACAGCGGAGTGGTCGGCTAATATGATTTGACATCATTTGATTGTTTCCCTGGCTTCGGCAACACGATTTCTTCCGCAACTTTCCAGCATGCAGGAACATGTTTTAACCTGATGTTGATAAATTATGTTAGTTCTTTTATTTCTTGATAATCACACCTATTCTATGCTATCGTTCTCAAACTATTTTTTTAACTAGTTGAAATAACATTTTAATCGGCACGAGAATAAAGTAATAATAATGATAAAAGCCCTCAGTTACTCTTCTGGAATTGTGAAATGGATCAGGACGAACAGAGAGTCTGCAAAAGAATGTCAGAACACTCCTTACAAAGGGACACAAACATCATCCTCGTAGTACTACTGAGCGGACCATGCTACCAAGATACCACGGAGGAAGAGGATTGGTGGAAATTTGTACCCAATTAGATCAACAATTAATAACCTATGCTCATATTTTCACAGGTTGGCAGAATCTTCTGTGCTACATCAGGCAATATGTGATGCAGACGATTCAACACCAACCAGACTAAGAGAAGCTTCAAGCTTGGCAACAGAAGTCTCTTCATAGACGACACACAAATGAGGTCAACCAAAAAAATGTCGACAAATAAGCGTTGAACTACTCGTTGACATCAGGGCAGGCGTTTTCTGAAACCAAAGGCTTTCTACTAGCTATCCAAGATCAGGTCAGCCCAACGTGAAATTATCTAAAACACAAAATCAGACCCCTCGATTCAGAACGACCGTTGCAGCTATGGATATCGAACATAAGAAATAATTCTGCACATAACAGCTGCCAAGAGGTTGCATAAAAATTGAAACTGTTGCAGGTACAGAAAGTGTCATACTAGGAATACAACCTGAAGCCTATACTAAAGAACAATGAGTTAAAATTGTACTGTTATCGAACTGTGTTTAGAATCATACAGTTGCACATAACAGACCCGACTTCATTTAAAAGGATAAAACAGCCAAGCGAGTAACACTAATAGAAGTCGCCATCTCTAACAATCTACAGAATAAGCATAATGAGAAGATCACCAAATACAAAGACCTGGGGGTACAAATATGCAGACAGTGAGGAATGAATAGCGTCCGGACGATCTCCATAATTCTATCAACAACTGGCGTCGTACCGAAGAGTCTTCGCCTTAATATCAAAAGACTGGGCCTTAGCGAACACCTGTGAAAGGACACGCAAGAGGCAGTGCTACTTGGAATCGCTTGAACTGTCCAGAAGTTTATGGGAAATGCAGAGGACCGTTACATCAGCTAGGGCCCGACAACATGCAAAGGGCCCTCAACAGAGCTCCATCCTTATGATATTTGATTATATCTGGGATTAGCAAATATTCCCTAAAGCGAGTGCAAAAGCCGTTTCGCTATGTATATGGGATAATAATAATAAATAATCTTTATTAATAATGGATTACCAAAATTACAATTTTTAAAGGGTAAAGTTTGGCTAACAGTTGTCACTTACTCTAGATTAACCTTTCTATATAATAATTCCATTTAACAACAGCAAAAAGAAAGCAAAAAAAGACAATCAACACAAAATAAAACATAATAAAATAAATTCTGCTCAAAAACACAGTTATGTCTGCACTTAACTACATTATAACATAAGCAACAGTCATTGGTCAATGAATGGATTGATATCCTTTCAAAGTACAAAATAGGCATATTGCATGCACCATCGAACTAATTTCAATCATTTCTAATAGCTCTCTGTCCAACAAGACTTTTTTCTTCTTTTTCGAAAGAACAAAAGTGAGGTAGATGCAAAATTATTTCTAAATTAGTTGTAACGCTTTACAGCGTTGTAAGTAAAACAACGCCTTATAGTATGGCGCATAGTGAGTGAATCAAATATCATGGGAACAGGATAAACTCCACGCCGGAGAACTAATTTAGATCTCAAGTATATTGAGGTTGTTGTAACAACTTGTAGAGGAAACTACTAATAAATATTGAACTAAAGAACAGACACTGAGTCAATTCAGTCACATTTTTTCAGACATATGGTCATACTTGTTGACGCTGTAGATAAATCGACAATTGTTTTGAACTTTCTGAAGACTCTATCATCCTGAGCTAGGCATAGATAAGTAACAGTATGAATTTCTGGTTGCTTAAATTATTATTATTATTTCCAATAATCCAATATATATTTATTGGTATGATTGAATATCTCAACCAAAGATTAAAAATTAATAACTGAGAAGTTGACAAACATTCAACTTCTTAGTTTAATTCTTACTTTTGGCCTAATTGGCATCCGTTAGGATGTTTTCGGTGGGAAGAAAAATAAACAAATATATCAAAATAGAGAAAATAACATAAAAGCTTAATATGAATATGTCATAAAATAGTCCAAACACTTTAAAATAAAAATAGTTAAACAACCACAATTGAAAAACAAAAAATGGTTCTGTTACTTTTAGGTTAGAGTACCAGTGGATGATTTTGATTGGTCATCTTTAACTTTTACGAATTGTTAAATTTTGAAGCATGAATAACACATTTTTATTTTATAGTGTAAGTGTTAACTTAGTGGAAATTCTCAGGGTTAATTTTTAAAACTATAAGTCAACTATAAGAATTTCTATTCAATGAATAGTCTATTCATATTTTCAAAAATTAACAACTAACACTAAGAATTTCTGTTAACAATTTTCACGTGCAAGTTAAATGATATGCTTTACGTTCATTTGTTCATAATCTGAACAAAAAACTAAACTATTTTCAATTTCTAATTTTAAGTTGAGACTGTGAACAAATGAAAGTCAAGCGAATTAAACTTGCAGGGGAAAATTGTAAATATGAATTCTTAGTGGTAGTTGTTAATTTTTAGAAGTATGAAATGACCAATGTCTAGTAGTTTGATAATGACAAAAGTGAACATTTTGTAGTCAATTTACGTTTATTAATGTTTGTCATTGTCTGGCATCTTTTAATGTTAATATTTTCAAATATTGTAATGTAGCTGTTTTCCTAAATTATTATTCACATTTTGTAATTATAAATAATGTCAGTAACTGTATAAATCATATAAAATTAAATTAATTCATGTCTGCATATAAGAGAAATTATCATGAAAACATCTTCAACTAGAACTTATGACTCGTTTGCAAACAGTTACAGTCAGATTCACTAAGAAGATTTAAGATTTAAATCCGATCTAGTTGCCAAGAAATCTAAATCTTCGCGTCTACGAGCGAACTGACGCGTAGACGCCATACAGTGAGCTTTGAAAATGGTGAATGAGATTTCACCGAAACGTCAGCTGCCTTACAGTCCTGAGAGGGACTCAGCACATACACGGGATGCCCGAAAACCTTCGATTACACGTCACACCCGTGAGAATATCCGATATAATATTTATATATATATATATATATATATATATATATATAGTATCTCAGTAGTATAATATTAATTACTGTTTCGTCGCACAAGATACATTATGAACATAATAGAGGGTCCGGTTAAAAAGTTATTTTATTAACTTATTTCAGCTATATACATAATAAACACGGAGCGTTCGGCCGCATAGTATGCCTGCAAGTACGCTTCCCTCCCACCATACAGGCGGAGTGTATTCATCAAAAGCCAAATGCTATTTGTTTAAAGCCCAAATGATTTAAAACACGACTTTTTAGAGCAGAATTTTATTGTAGCTTGTAGATCTTGATTAGAACTTTCGATCGCTGCAAACAGAATTGAAAAATGTTTATTCAATCAAGTTATTAATGTTCAAAATTTTTTCAAACGTGTAACATTTGTGTATCTGAGAAATTAAGCGCCTAATGGAAAAATTTGAAAAGGACACTTTCCACAATCCAAAAGCCAAATTTCAAAATGTTTTTACAAATATTTATTTCTATCAATCACTAAAAAATCGTATTAAGCGGCTTAAAATACATATAAAAAATTGGGTGCGTCCATCTAATTCAACTAGGCAACTGGAGCCTCTACACTATATACTCAGATCAACAGGGATTTTAATACTTATGTCTAATCATATACTTGTTGTAGTAATAAAAAAGAAATGTGACGTTTTCTGTGATGAGTTTGTACTTTTTGCAGAAGACAGTCATCAACCCACTTTAAATGTGTCGATTTTTCTTAAACAAATGAAATTCAAAAAATTAACTCTAAAACTCTCCAAATACAACTTTAGAAAAGCTGATTTTTATGAGTTTATACATTGTATCGCACAATACTAACAAGCAATTCTTTGAGAGGTACAGCGATGTGAACGCTATTGTAAATGATTTCTATAAACAAATTTATGAATTATACACGTGCCAAAAAGGATATATCTAAATCACAGAGTTTAATAAAGGCGAAGATATATGTAATAATTCCATAAAACATTTGGTAGTATTAATTCAGGTGACTGCGGTGACATTTCAAATATTAAAGAGTGTCACTACACTGGACATATTATCAATGCCATTCCTGATGATAATGTAACAAATGCTGTAAAAAAAACTTAAAGCTATACTAAACCCCCTTTCAGAATTAAATGATTCACTGATATTTTTAGGTAACTAGTTATTGACCAATTGGACTACTTCTACTATCAGCAAAGGTATTTGAGAGTATAATTGTCAAAAGTACATATGCATTGGTTCAATGAACGCATTTTCATACATCAGCATGACGTTATGGGAAGACGATTTTCTAATTTAGTTAATTTCACTCCGGATATTCTGATGCTTTGAATAAGTGAGGTTAAGTGACCTTTGTGTACATAAACTATATCAAAGCATTTGATTCTCTATCCCCTATGCTTATAAAGGAGTTTCGATTTCATTTCTGACCTGCTGTTTATCACTGACTATCTCTCTAACTAGGAAAAATTTGGTTTTCAGGGAAGTCATTTGTTTCCAGATCTAGGGTTCCCCAGGAATCCAATTTGGGCCATTGCTTTTATTGCTTTTTGTAAATTGTATTACTAAAATTATTGTTATATGCAGATGACCTAAAGATATATAGTAATGTGAGTACAATTAATTATTGTAATAACTTAGAGAAAAATATTGCTAATACACTTAAGTTGTCAAATGACAACAAGCTTTATTTTAATATTAATAGATGTAATGTAGTATCAGATTCTTGTAAAAATCAATTAATTCCTTGTAATTACGAAATACAAGATGAAGCGTACAAATCTTGTTGGTCAGGTAAGAGACCTGGGACTGGTATTTGACTCAAAATTGATATTTACTTACCAATAATATAACTTGTATTACCAATAATGCTGCTAAAATATGTAGTTTTATCGTGCTAAGTAAAAGACTTTTTAATAGTTTATTTTGTATGAAACAAATGTATATTTTGCTAATAAGCAGTATATTTCAATATGCTTCTTTGATATGGAACATGTATTATCTGATAAATCTGTAGAAGTTTAGAGATGTTTTTTATAGTTTACATTTGTATAAAGTTATTCACGGGATTATTGCTTATCAAGTATTTTTATTTCAATGTTCCAATCTGCAACATGAGGGACTATTTCGCCTTTATCCTGAACATGCATGTTCTATAAGATGCAAAACTCAAACGATATATTTCACTGTGGTTATGCAAGATTTAAGATTAAACTTGATATTTTTGGGCATATATTCTGATACTTTGCATTAATATTATTAGTTTTAGTTTTACTGCACTTTGAAACGGTAAATTTTATTTATGTACCAGTAAAGTACAGAATGAATAAATAAGTAATTGTATTCTATGTAAAAACACACAAGAACTTCAAAAATTTTTGCACTGTATTTTCTAATTGTTAAATTACTAAGCTTACATAACTCTGAAATTATTTTTTTTCTAAATAGAAATTTTCATTAAAAAAATATATATTAAGAAGTCATTTTACGGTTTTATTTTTCACGTATATATGTATGATAAATTTTTATTTATTTTACTTATTTACATTAGAAATTATAGGAATATAAATCCAATTACATGTTCTGTACAAATCGTGTGATATCCTCTTTATAAGAATCTATGATTCTATTTTGATTAGATGCTTTTCTTCTTTTCTTTCCCCAAAATTTTTTAAACATACTCTTTTTTATTATCTTAATTGTAGTAATCTGTGTATGATAGTAGAAATAATTTTGTTTTCCAAATACTATGTAAGCGCCACATCTTCTTTTACTTAGATATAGAAATTGACACCTTGAAAAAACTGTAAAATATACAAGAGCTAATTTTGTTCCTATTCTCTAATTCTCCAGCAAATTTTTTTTATAGTAATAATATGATAACTTTCTTTTTATGATTATATTTACTACAGTTGAGTAATGTTACACATTTTGTTTGTTACCAAATTTTTATTTTATATAAAACATTTCTTCATAGGATCCATGTTTCCATTTCAGTTTCATAATGAGGAAGGGTCAAGCTATAAATCACAAGTAACAGGCATGTGATTCAATTGTCTAATTTCAAAAAAGATTGTGCCCCCTGTCTCAAATTTTATGCCATATTTTTTTTTTAGAAATTCTTACCTGCAGCTTAATTTATTTTTTTTTAACTTGATTGATTGCAAAAAAAATAGGCTCCTATCCAGGAAACAGTAAACTTATAAATTCTTGTATTAAATAATATAAGCAGATGGAAATCAACAATTCTTGTGTTTCATTTAAACAAGTAGGAAAATAGACTTTGTCTTTATACAAGCTTAATACTTGAACATATTCTATCTGTATAAGTTTACAATCTAAGAACTACAACTCAGGTTTAACCTTACAGTTATAGGAAAGCTTTGTTCTGATTTGATTTCTAAAATTGTATGCCACATCCCATATTAAAAAGCGATACCTTCTTTTTTGAATAGAGTAGATTTGAAGAGTGCGAAATGGGATGTGAAATACCACAGAAAACGCATAAAAAAAAACACAATATAATAAATGTTCATGCATGCAAATTTACAATTGCCAATAGATAAGACTGATTATTTTCAGTACACCAAATAAGCACATCCAATGCAAACCATAAAAACTATAATTTAATGTTTCTATCACTCATCTGCAATGGGCACTACAATATCTACATGCATGAAAGATTGTCCAGTGAGAATTTTTTACTAGATTAGGCTTGATACTTAGCTCAATTCTAAGTGTAATGATTTCCACAGTCAATATACTGATATTTATTACACTATTTAAACATACTAAATTTTTGGTCTCATATAAATTCATAACTTTTTTGACAATACCCTATTATTTGTACAAGATAATTTCACTGACCATCACATTTTCTTCCATGATTTTATTTAAAATTTAAAAAAAAATAAAGTAAAATAATTTACTGGACAATCATACAATATCAAACATAATGAAATCCAACAGTTTAGCACATGGACACATCTAAGCTTAAATACCTACTAAGATTACTATTTTGCCATGGATGCAAAAGACAAAACCTTTAATAAATGGTTTATCAATATGTGGTTTAAGTTTGAACTGAAAACTTTATAAATTAAATATCTTTTTGTAAACCTATTTACTATTATTTTAAAAATAATATCCATAAGAATCACGTCCTAGTTTTATTAATATTACAACCATTCTTAAATAAATAAAATCGTATATACAAATGTTTAAAACCTTATCTCAAGGCAAAAAAAATTTACAGTTCATTACCTAGATGGAAAACACCATAACAGATGGGGGGCCAACATGTACAAAGCCTTTTAGAGAGATCATATTCTATTATCAAACCGCGAATAGATGTATACTTACTTTCCCTGCCAAAAATTCATAGAAATCCTTTTTTAAATCATCCACATACATGATAAATAACTAAAAACTATTATTTTAACATTATAACCCTCTTTTGGACGACCGCCAAAACCGTTTGATGTTTGAAATCTGTCAAAATCATATGCGGAACCGTCAAAAGTCAAATTTGGGAATAAAAAAACTAATATCTATACGTTATTTAACCAACCTATATCTACGACCACAAATTAGAAAAGATTTATATATAGATTAAATAAGTAGGGAAACGTCCATGGAACAATCTGTGTGAACGCACATAATTTTATTTTATGAAAATCATGTTATTCATAACCATTATGGAGGGTCACAACCACTTCGAAGGAACCAAAAATATCGAATTCTTTTACGGAAATAACACTTCATTCCTATTATTAACAATCAGTCCCGAGGCAATTAGATCACTTCGACATATGATATAAATAAAATAAATCTTCCATATTATTATTATAAATCCAAAATTTGGACCGGTTCTTTCTTTTTACAATAAAAAGAAATTAAGTCCTACCTTTGAATTTGGCCTTTATAAATTTAGTAAAAATTTATTAATTTAGAAACAAAATATTTTGATCTATATTTATTAGAAATTTTACACAGCTCTGGGGACTTTACGTATCTTTACGCTTATTATAATAATTCCACTTGACAGTTTGTATCCAGAACCAGACCAGAATTATAAAGAATCCAGGTTGGTACTGCCAGTTCAGAAAATAAAATTCCCCTAGGCACACGTGCTTTATTTTAGGTTATGTAAAACGTCATATGTGTGTTTACAAAATAAAGAATTTGTTGGTAAAATATTGCAATAAAATAGTAAAATATGTCACGGCCAGAACATTTGGCGCCCCCGGAGATTGTAAGTCCATTTTAGCATGTTTAATAATAATTAACTTACTTAAAACATTATTATTTTAGTTCTACAACGAAGATGAGGCTAAGAAATACACACAAAAGTAAGTTTTACCGCTCCAACCTTACTGTAAAAGTTTAAATTAGTACACTAGGTAGTATATTCTAAAGAAATATCCTTTTAGCTCTAGAATTATGGAGATTCAAGAACAAATGTCCGAAAGGGCTATAGAACTATTAGTTTTACCTCAGGATACACCATGCTTTATTTTAGATATAGGATGTGGCTCAGGGCTCAGTGGAAGCGTTTTAGAAGAGAATGGACATTTTTGGGTTGGTATGGATATATCCACTGCAATGTTAGGTCTGTTTTTGGTTTTTTATTTACTTTAAAAACTTTATGGAACTATGGACAATATATATTTTCTTTGATAGAACTTAAAAAAGTGTCTTAAAAACCGTATTAATGAATATATTTCACATCAAATCTATAAACAATAATTTATGTTATTCTGCAGTATAGAGTTATAAATTTGTATCAAAATGTTTTGTTTACGACCGTGATAAATTTTTTTCACATACCATTATTTTACTTTAATATGATATAAAATACATAGTTTTTGCTAAACATATTACAAACCATAAAATAATTTAATAAACAATAATAACTTTAGTGAGAAATCCTGTATTTTTCAGTTATTTTATAATTATTTTTTCTTGCCTCAAATATTTTTATATTAAATATTTAAATTTTTTTTATAATACTATTTATAGTAATAGCTTTCCCCGTTATTATTTTTTTCAGATGTAGCATTAGATAGAGAAGTCGAAGGGGATTTGATATTATCAGACATGGGGCAAGGGTGCCCCTTTAAGGCTGGTAAATATTTTATAAGTAAATTATCAAATGAAAATTTTTGTGCCTTTTTGTACAAATCATTTTATATTATATTTATTTAACATTTATCTTATATAATTTTATAAACAAAATTTGCTACCCCATTTTTAGGTGCATTTGATGGAGCTATTTCTATATCGGCACTACAGTGGCTATGTAATGCAGATAAATCACATCATAAACCTGTACAAAGGCTGTATAAATTTTTTAGCAGCTTATATGCTTGTTTAGTAAGTATTTTAAAAGACTTTTGTGATTATGTACCTTGTAAATTATCTAGGTAATTTCAAATTTTCAAAATATACTTTTTTTATCTAATTATCCTCTTCTTTTAAACTTTGAAGGTCAATAAGCAACAGTGTATTTAATGATAAAAGTTTATTTACAGTTTTATCTTGATTTGAAGACTGACTACTTTCTTAGATTTCACATAAAATAATCTTATTAAATTATTGGTTTTGGTCAGTCATTTATTTTTTTAATAAGTAATGAAATCATTTAGGTATATGCATGAAACTTAAAAATACAAGTTACCAAAATATCATAGAATAAAAGCATAACACTAGATATCAGCCAAAATGTATCTAAAATAAAATCGACTAAATCTTACCATTTGTGGTATGCTAAAACCGAAACTAAACTTGCCTTTTTAATATTAGTTCAAATTTTAGGGATATGTGATGTCGTGTCTCCTATATATTAACAATATAACCGCAGGAATGCACGTAGTATATTTGTATTGTTATTAAAAAATTTGTTCTTGAAAATCGCAACTAAATTTTTAATTTCATTGTCATTTTTGTGTCCAGAGCCCAAAAGTTAACAAAAAAATGCACTCTTCATACAAGATACAACAAATAAATCAAAATTTGTTGTGTAGTTTAATTAAAACTATGTAAGTATAGAAAATTAAATATCTAGTGAACAAATTTAGTTCCAGTTATAATATATCAATTATTTGAAAGTGATAATACCAAAATAAGTTTAACAACAATTAAAAAGTGTCCCCATTGTTGCAAAGTATGTTGATTATCCTGTATGTTCTATGGTAAAATCAAAATCCATTACCAACAAAATTAATTTCTTAATGTGTCAGTCAGTTATGACATTAATGTAATAGGTTGTGTAATAATTTCATTGCCACTTACTGTGTGAAATAACATATAAATTGGATTTACTTTTATTAGAGCAGGTCAGCCAGAGCAGTCCTCCAATTCTATCCAGAAAATGGAGAACAAATGGAACTAGTAACAAGTCAAGCAATGAAAGCTGGATTTTATGGTGGTGTAGTCGTTGATTATCCTAATTCTACTAAAGCTAAGAAGTTCTTTTTAGTACTTATGACTGGTGGAAATGTGCCCCTTCCTAAAGGGTTAGGAACTGAAGGCGCCACAGAAGGTTAGAGAAATTTATTTGCCTAGAGAGTCTTAACTTTACTCTATACCAACTACTAGAACTTTTAAATTACAATGCTGGTAGTCGCTACATATTTTTAGAAGTACTACATATTATTATCTATTGCTAACTCTTTTTGTTCTGAGATCTATTGCATGTCCAGTATGAAACTTTCAAGTGCTTCAAATGGAATCGAAAATTGTCATTTGCCTTTTTTTGTGGCTTTATTTGAAAATCATTTAAAATAAAATTTTTATTCTCATTGATATTTCTGTACAAAATTTAATATACATTTTATGTAAAGTAAATAAAACACTTTACTTGGATTAGATATAACTACAGTTAGAACTAAAAAAAAAAATAAACGTCGTGCTGCCTAAAAATACTCTATTGATGGCTAAAGGAACAACCTGAGACTGAAAAATGTGAGGGTGTCTTAGAGAGCAGACAAAGAAAATGTTAAATATATTTGACAATATTTCTTTAAATTAAACCAAAAATAACCTGATGCTTTTGGTTACAACTTTGCAAGTACCTGATCAATTTTAGCAGGGATCAGTTACATTGGTGGTGACTTTTGACATATTGGTTAAACAATATTAAAGATCCATTCGAAAATTTAGCTTCCTGGGAATTTCAAGCGAAAATCTTATTATCGCCGGCGATTACGTAATTTGGTCACCTAAAAAAGTGATTTTATTTTTGACTCTTAATACAACACATAACATAAATTTTTGATATATTAATTATCTATTTATATACTAGTTTGCTTTGGGCCTTGTAGTTAGATATAATTTATTGGACACTGTAATCTATTAACTTTTGATTGTTCCTTATAGATTTTTATTACCAATTACATGTACTTGTGTAAATAATATTTTCATGAACTATATTTACAAGTCAGGTTGGCCGAGCGGTCTAAGGCGCCAGATTTAAGCTCTGGTTCTCGAAAGGGAGCGTGGGTTCGAACCCCACACCTGACAAACTTACTTTTTTTTATTATTTTTGTATAAATAATTTAAAATTTACTTTTTTTACTAAAGTATTTAAAATTAGAAGAAAAATATGTATATTTTTAAATGATTGAATTAAATTTTAGGAATTGATTACACAAAAAGGGATAAAGTCAAAAATCAAAGGGGAAAACCTCTGAAAAGTGTAAAAAACTGGATTCAAGACAAAAAAGAGAGGAGGCGTCGACAAGGAAAAAACGTTAGACCGGACTCAAAATATACAGGAAGAAAAAGAAGCGGTCGATTTTAAATAAAAAATATTTTTGTAATTTAAGACTAAAATAAAAAATTAAGCTCTAAACAATATTTTAGAATAAAAGTTGTTACATAAAAATAAATAGCTTGTTGGGAAAAATAATTTGGCTCTGAAAAAATAGCTCGTTGTTTTTAATATCCCAATTATGAGCAATAGTAATAGATTCATTTTTATGTAAAAAAAAAAATGAAAAAAGTAGACGGGCCTGTCCGGGATTTGAACCCGGGACCTCTCGCACCCGAAGCGAGAATCATACCCCTAGACCAACAGGCCGTTGAAATATAGGTTGTAGCTACATGCTTAAGCAAGGTTCGTCGTAATTAGGCTCTTTTGATTATTTTTTTACTATTTTTTTTTATTAAAATACCTTAATTTTACGTTTAAAGTATATCAAGGTTCGGTTTAAAATATGTTATCTTTATTTATACCGTAAAAAGATGTCTCCTTGAAAATGAACACGTAAGGCCATTTTATGCGTAATTTGTCCATAATTTTGAACAAAACAATTATCAGAAAATAAATATAGAAATAATAAATATTTTAAAATTAACTTTAAACCACAACACGAATAATTTAATAATTAGAGAGGTAAAAATCCTTGAATTTTTATGCCCGTCTCGGATAGTTCGAGAGTCCCCTTATCGAGTTCACGGTAGCATTATTTGTTTTTTGTCTGTTAAATAAATTAAAATTAAGCGAAATGACTGAAAATAAAAAAGTGGATATTTATAGAGATACTCCCGTAAGATATTTAGGTATGTTATTTAGCAAAATTTTGATAAAAATTGTTTTAATTCTCGTGTTTTCTAATTTGGTTATAGGATACGCCAATGAAGTTGGGGAAGCTTTTAGGTCAATTATTGGGTCAAAATGGGTTAATGTAAGTTATGGAATAGCTACAATATATGTTTTAGCAGATACAGGCGATAAAAGTGTAGAATCTTACAAGGTAAACTCCACTTTAAAAAAAAACTAATGTTTTTATTGATTTAATGTTACGCAACCACCAATTATTGATCATTCTTTTCAAGTTTCGTTTCTCTATCATTATTGTATCAGAAGGACGGAGGTCTAAGATTGATGCGCAACTTCACAAAAAGAATTGAATGAATGGCTGGTTGCTGATCGGTGGAGCACATGTGTCAAAAAATACATCGACCCTTTTATTTTCAGGTAAATGTAAATGAAAAGAACCATAAAACTAAAGTTGCCTTTACGACGGTTGACACTCTTATTTGGCAACTTTTAGCTTCGGTTGCAATTCCAGGATTTACGATAAACAGAATTTGTGCTTTGTCAAATTATGCTATCAAAAAGTCGGAAGTATTGCCTAAGAATACCCGAAAATGGGTTGTAACTGCTATAGGACTCTCGGCAATACCTTTTATAATTAAACCAATAGATAAATTTGTTGATTTTGTACTAGATGAAAGTTTACGAAAGTATGAACCAAAATAGTTAATTCAAAGCAGCACAATCATTGTTGATTTTAAAACAATTTTGGGTCGTCAAATAGTACAAAAAGCAATATTAAATTTTAACAGTTGTTTATATTTGAAAATATATATATTGTTTTTCTTGTTCAAGCTGTTTTTATTCTCACGAAAAATGTCTCTGGGATCTTTTTTGTGTTTACGAAACAGGGCTGAGCCCCTTTTTCCTCTCAATTCTGCCGACCTGGTTACACCGACGGCCAAATATTGGCCCGGGACGGATTTCTTTTTGTCCATCTTGGGACGCTTTGAGGTATGTGCTGCTCACGTTACCTGCTAAGGGGCCTGGACGACGGAAAATTCGTTCATTACACGCTCATTTGTTCGATCTGCTAGAGAGTAGAATCTTAAGGAAAATATAGTAATATTTAAATTATATAGCTGTTTCTCCCTAAGATATATATAGTATCTGTAGCAAGCCTGTAGCATTGGTTGCATAAAAGTAAACAACCGAAGAAAAGTCAAAATTCTAACCTAATTTATTTTTTTACGAACTAATTTTGAAAACACTGAATTTTTGTGGAAAATGAGTAAGAGAAAAGCTCCTGCTAGTGAAAGTAATCCTAATAATGATTTCTGCGAATTTCTAACAGGTGAATTATAAAATTGTCAAGCATAAGTTAATGTAAATTGCTGAACAATCTAAAAAAATAAAAGAAATTTATAGTTTTATTTTAATATTTATAGAACTTGCTGATTATGAAAAAAACGTGAGTCGAAACATTCACAAATATAATGTGTACCGTAAAGCTGCAGCAACTTTAGCTGCCCATCCTACTAGAATAACTTCCGGTGCTGAAGCAAAAAAATTACCTGGTGTGGGTGAGAAGATATCAAAGAAAATCGATGAGTTTTTGCAAACTGGGAAGCTACAAAAACTAGAAACTGTACGTATAAAGAATATGTATTTTTTGTAATAATGGATTAAAGCAAATCCAGGAGAACGTTTTTTTCAAAATATTTTGATTACTTATCCTCTATTTCGAGGTCATAGAACATGATTTCGGCCTTGGTTTTCCTCTGAAAAAAAACACCTAATTTTTAAATTACCAAGCTCTTTGGCTACTTCACCAAATTGACGAGGGGGGGGGGGGGGTTGAGCACAATAGGCCTACTCTGGTCGCAGTGCATCCGGCTTTAGGACGGACCCAGGAATATATAAAAAAACTGACGAGGGACAGATAGATGTAAATCTTTGAGTTAACCGAAATGGGAAAACATTCATAAGGTTTATGATGATCCTCGGTTCTAGAGTACCCCAGTTTCCAAGAGTGCAAAGTCAAAAGTACACAGCCCAAAGATAAAAGCTGTGGAAACAAGCACAAAAGGAAAAATGTTTAGGACTCTTCCTCAGTCAGAGAAAATACCCCGAGACAGGAAAGATTTTAGATTGTTCCAAAGGTAAAAAATCACAAAGTTTAAAAACAAAATTGAAATCCAGGAATGCACAGTGTACCAACTGGCATAGCCTTGGTTGTGTCTGTTCATTGATCTGGTTTCTCATTCTCTTCGTGAGAAGCTTTGAGTTGCACCAACCGGCACAGCCTTGGGTTGTGTTCGTGTATTTGAGCAACTCTACTTGAACATTTTGATATAAATCAAATTTCCAAGCTCTTTGGCTACTTCAGGGAAAATATCCTGACTGAGGAGATGAACCTAAGTCGAAACGAGTAAAGAGAAAACGAACTTGATTGGTTTTTTGGTCCTGAACACTTTTATTTTTGTGCTTGGTCTCTCGGCTTTTGTCTTTTGTGATGTGCACTTTTAACTTTTGTCTTTGCGTTTGACTTTGCACTCTTGGAAATTAGGGTATTTAAAATCGAGGATAATCGTAAACATTACGAATGTTTCCCCAGTTCGGTTAACTCAAAGCTTTTGACCTATCTGGGTATCATTAGTTTGGGGAGAGAACGAGAAATCAGATCTATGTACAGACACAACCCAAGGCTATGCCGATTGGTACACTTTCGATCCTTAGATTTCAACTTTGTTCTCAAACTTTGTATTTATTTTCAATGGTACCAGTTAAAATATGTTGTATGTAATACATTTCAACATTTTTTGTATAAATTTTAGCAAACCAATTTAGAAAAACATTTATTTTCAGCGAAAAGTCAAAAATACGTCTTAAAAAAGCCATCAAACGTAAGACTCGCGAAAATAACCGATATTCGTTTCCGATGTTGCCAGATGTAAAATACTTTCGTCGTATAAGCTATAAAATTTGCCCGTCTCAGTTAACATAGCTTATTTTTGTAATGTTGTATACAGTTTCAGAGTAAAATTAGTCTTAACCACCCAAAATTTTTGGTTAGTTCAGGTTCAACTTGGTTTTCGTTAGTTTAGAAAACTGAAACTAACCTAAACTGACCTAGATTGATACTTTCGTGGTATAAAATATAAAATTTATGCATTTCAGTCAACAGCACTTAATTTAATTTTTGAAATGTATGTAATGCCTTTCTTCTTGTTTTCACGTAACACTTTTTGCCAACAGGGAATAAAGCAATATCATCCTCTTAAATCAGATAATATTTAGAGGGAAACAGACAAAAACAAATATGACCCTTAAAACCTTTAATATTTAGAGTCCAAATTATATATCAAAGGGAAAATTGTTTTTTGGGTCTTTTTCAACTACCTTTCGCAATTTTAACTATTTTTCGATTTTAGCGAGACGTCAACGCACCTCGCCAATATTCGGTATTCTTGTACTCATTTCCGAGAATATGAACCTATTTATGCATTTACCGGGTTTATTGGATTAATCTTATCCTTCAGAAAACGTGGAAGTGCGTTTCCGTCGGGATTAATTTATTTTAATAATTTTCGGATTATCAATTATTTGTGTAAAACCCAAGTTTTAACACAAATCGGGGGTTGTTAGTGAAGTCCTGCCAAACCTCCCAATTAGAATAAAAACACTAGTCGCCTCACGTTTCTTCTCGCTCACCTGGATAGAAGGGGAATGAAAGAAGCTAGAGTTAACAAAGGTTAATTAAGTTTTAATTTTGTTTGGGAACACTTTTAGAGAATGAGTTATTTAGGAAAAGGTTATCAAGTAACACTCATCTTTGACTTTTAGTTAACTTTTTATTCACTTTTTTTTTATTCAGTACCGTTTTTCGCAAATCAAGTTCGGGATTATTTTATTCCCCACTATCACGTGCGGGTTTATTTGTTAAGATCGGGATTTTCATAACTTTATAGCCAACACGAAGCTGACTATTAGTCGCAATGTCAATATCAGATTATCTCCACTTTGTCATGTTTTGGTAATTATTTTTAAGTCGGGACGCGTAGGTTAAGTAACTCGTTTACGCCCCTAACCTCATCTTTTTATCCACGGTATTTATTTCAGGAATTAAAATACTTGCACGATCTTTATTATCTGTAGAATGCCTAAAAAATAGAACAGTCAACGTAGCCCCCGAGAGCTAAGCTCAAGCGAAAAAAGGACAAGTTGACTCCTAAAGAGCAACCCGTAACGTCCTTAATTACGCTTGGGTTTTCGCTTTTATAGCAGTGGTGACGTCGCACTCTGAATTCGGGGAAGCACCCAATCAAAGTGCCGCCACCACGCCGTTTATATCTGGGTTTCCCCGTTTCGGCAATCGAAGAATTGTAGTTTTAGCACTGTATGTCGTATTATTTAGATTATTTTATTTAAGGAGTTTGGGGCAATATTAAACTTGAAATTTAAGATTTTGTTGTAAAATAATCGTGTATTTACAACATTATTTGTTACCTATTAAGTTAATTTGATACACATCAAAATAAACATATAAAAATAAAAGTTTTACATATTACAATAAATAGAACGACAAAACATAAAAAGTAAAAGACACATTAAATCTGCGTTAAGAAGATCATCAAGAGAAAATAGTTAATCAGCTGGGTTTTAATTTTGTTTTTCAAATTATCCAAATAATAAGCTCTTTAAATGCAAAGGAAGCTTGTTGTAAAACAGAATATCATTTCTTTGCGAGACTTAGAAAATTGGTTTGTGTTATCATAATGAATGCCAAACACAGTGCAAATATATATATATATATATATATATATATATATATATATATATATATATATATATATATATATATATATATATAGGATAAGGTCATGATATATTCTTTAATGGATTTTGAAGACTGCAAGAAAATGCAGATTTTTTATTATTCGAATGACCTTTCTGTGTAAAACATTTTGAAGTTTAAAAAAAAAGTTATATGGATGTATTCATGAAAACTAGGTATAGAAATCACTGCCATAACAACCATCTTACGGCTGTAGAAAACATTCTTATCATAACATTGAAATATTAGCTAGTCTATAAAGTTCTAAGGTTTAAAAGGAAAAATGGTCTTTGCTCATCTCTGATTGTTATGATGATTCTTGGTATTTAATACCCATTTAGCAATGCTTTTTAGATACACAGTGATGAAACAAGTCAAGCTATTAGTCTTTTGACTAGAGTTTCAGGAATAGGGCCTGCAAAAGCTCAGAAATTGGTTCAAGAAGGGATTAAAACTCTGGATGAATTAAAAAAACACAGCGATAAATTGAGTCACCATCAGATCATAGGACTAAAGTAAGAAGGGCTTAGGTATTTTCTTGAATAACTTTCTTTTCTCAGTTTTCTACGTGAATTAAAGTTAAAAGCAAGTAACTGTATTTAGCTTATTACTTTTAAACTATGAGTTGATCACAGTTTTAAATAATGTTATCTTAATGAATATTTAGAAATATGGTAAACTGTCAACCTTGAAACTGTTTTTTTTTTTGATTTGCTAATACATACTTACTTCTAACAGGAAGTTTTACTTTTAAAAAACTTTTTTTGTAAAATGATTATACAAAAAAAGTAATACGCAATGAATTTTCTCGTAAAATTAACAGATTAACAGAACTAGGGCCTATTGTGTAGTCATTGATTCTGGTGATAATATGTTTATTTATGTTTGAAAAAGTATGGATAAACAATGTTGTGTTGTTTTATTCACTGTACATCCACTAATTATATGTTGTCCTTTTATAATTATGTCAATAGATAGATAGATAATTTTATTCATCATCATCATCATCATCACCAGCCCATTTCTGTCCACCGGTGAATATAGGCCTCCTCAAGAGATTTCCATTGTCCTCTATTCTGAGCCACTGCGATCCAGTTTGTTGCTATTCTTTTGAGGTCGTATGTCCATCTGGTCGGTGGTCGTCCCTGACTGCGTTTGTCCGCTCTCGGTGCAAATAAAAGACATCACAAGTATTTACACAGATCAAGTTAAAAATATTAAATACACAAAAAATTCTAAAATAAGAAAATACAAATTTAAATTTAAAATAATAAGATACAATATACAATACATTTTAACACAGGAAGTAAATCAAGCACAGTTTGAAAATTCAGGTACACTATAAAACATAATTCCTAGTAAGAATCTTTCATTTTTGTCCGTAAGCTTTTGTAATGATAACATTAAAAACTTCATTGGTATCTTATTGAATAGTTTGACCGCTATATATTCCGGTAGACTTTGACATTTTCTCAGACGACAAAAGAAGGTCTCCAAGTTGTTTCTTGATCTAGTTTCGTAATCATGGGTATCTCCCTGATACCGAAACCTCCGTTCCTTTATATAAATAATGTTTTCAAGGGTAAAGACAAATGATAAGAGTTAAAGTACCATAATCACTGAAGTCCGACCTGCAGTCCTAATCTGGCTAACTCTCTGATGGCTCTGCGTTGAAGTCGGAAAACCCTGTTAGCCACCGTCGCCGTCCCCGCCCCCTCTTCCCCCCACACTATTATTCAATAAGACATCATAGAATCAGACAGCGCGAAGTAGGCGGCCAATAGAGCCTCATGCGATTCCCACCCGCAAAGACCATGAAGTAAAATAAACACATTTCTTGAGTTTACAAGCAATCCCGTGGACTTGCATGTCCATCCCCGCCTGGGGCCCAGATGCAGTTCCAAGAATTTCTCCTCAGCTGAAGCCAATATGCCTCCAACTCTACTCAGGAAAAACACGATCTTTTGAATTTTGTCCGTATTCATCTTGAGCTTATTAAGACAAAAGCAGTCCTCAGCCCGTGATTGCATCTTCACCGCCTCCATGTCAACAGCTTGCAAATCCCCATGTCTTAGCGAGAGAGTTTTATCATCGACAAAAAGTGTGTAATTAGCCCGTGTTTCAGTAAATGATGAGTTGTTGACAAAAATGAGAATAAAAAAACGAGCTCAAGATTGAGCTCTGAGGAACGTCTACTTCCACTGCTCTCTCTAACGACGACGCAACCCAAACCTAACCACCTGTGTTCTGTCAACGAAGAACAACCCTAACGAAGATAGGCTGCCATCATCAAACTTGTAGCATCTCAACTTGTCAAGGAGGACCTCATGTGAGACGCAATTCAAATCTGCTCAGATCATAGAATAGGGCCACACAATACTCTCGATTCTCAAAGGAGTCCACGACTTCCGAGAGGAGGTCGAGAACTGCAAGCTCCATAATCAAACTGCTCCTGAATCTAAACTGGCAGCCCGTGTATAAATTGTTAAATTCAAAATATTGAGTAATTTGGATGGCCATAGCTTTTTCAATTACCTTGGAAAAAACCGGAATAAAGGATATTGGCTGATAATTCGAAGCGTCACTACTGTTCCCCTTTTTATAGATTGGTGTGAGAATGACTTTTTTAAATACAGTTTGGGAAAATTCTTGAAGCAGCACCTTAGTGAGTAGAACTATTATATATATTTTTAATGATTTTGATCAACCATACAGATAAACCATAATTATCGGAGCTAGTTTTATTTTTTAGATTACCAATTACTTCCCTTATAAAATTATTGCTGTAAAGTAAATGCAAATTGAATATAAGGAATTATGACATGCTCCAGATTATTTAAAGGGTCAAGGCCCGTATTAGGCAAGCCATTTTGCGCCATATGGAATGCTTGTGAAGAATGAGTTAAATTTATAGTGTTAGTACTCTTAAAATGCCTCCTTTGATTGTTCAAAATATTCCACATCTACTCCAGTTTTCAGACGATGCGATCTATCGTCATCAGCAGCACCTTTTGCATCCCTAATTGATGTTTTATACAGCTTAGAAAAAATTTAAATCTAACCCTATTATCTGGAGTATTGTACTGTTTATATATGTCAGAGAAGAAATGAAGATGTTCCCTCATCCCTCTTAAATTATCATTGAATGAAGGTACCCCTTGGGATTCATTTTTAGGCATCTTATATTTTTTGAGGGGAAATGACTACCACAGTAGGCCTCCACGGCAAGCGATCCGAAGGCAATATTAAAATCACCCAACACAATAGCCCTCTTCCCAATCCCAAGTTGCTCCAAGGCGCCCTCCATTGCGTCCAAAAAGCCGCCAAAATCACCAAGGGGTGACCTGTAAATTATCACAATATGAATATTAGAATGTTTTAGTAAAACGATTCAATACTTTTCTATGTTCATTTCAGCAGATGATGCAAATTGATTGAATTAATTATTTTGCTTCGGCAGAATCAGTGTTTCCTCTCCTCTAGTTCCCCGTGGAGCAGAGTAATAGTTAAAATATAACATGATAACATGCTGAGCAGTATATCCACTGGGGAATAAACTAACTTAGTTTTAAGGATGTATAAATATCTGTTGGCCTAACTTATTCCCATGTAATAATGCTTGGTGAGGTGTCAGAATGGCCCGGGATATTTGGGTGTTAAATTTTTTAACAAAGTCCTTTGAAAACTCAAGAACTACCTTATATAAATTACAAAAATAAAATAATACCAATATTATTATTTGACTTGTTTAAGTACTTTTTTGTACACTGACATTAATAAAGAATCTTGAATCTATTATGTTATTTTTGATTGTAAATTATATCTAACAATATTTACTCATAAGAATAACTTTTTAAGTACTCTTTTTGTTGATATTTATTATAAATTTCGATTTGTAGTACATTGTAAAACTTAAAAATCCTAAAAGGAATTATGACAAACAAAAAACTGAAGGAAAAAATAAAATAAAAACATTTATATCTGTAAAAAATCGCTCCCTCACCGACCATAAACAAAGGCCTAATAAATTTGTCAAAATTTACTGGAGTATCATCAAAGGTTATAAGAATTTTTTTAGGTATTTTGAAGATTTCGAAAAGAAAATTCCAAGAGAAGAAATCCAAGAAATTGAGGTGAAAATAAGGAAAGAAATTGAAGATTTGGATCCTAAATATGAAATTACGATTTGTGGAAGTTATAGGTAAGTTCAGTAAGTAAACTCGCATCATCCAAAGTGGAATGAATATCGATAGTATTTTTGAATAAATATCAATAGTACTTTCTAAATTTTAACATTTTACAAAGACTTCCCAAGATAATATTTTTTGTCAGTTTTATATCTTAAATTTAAATTCAAATCGACAATTAACTTTCTGACATATACCTTGTTTCTAACGCTGCATTCCGATCCGATGTAATTATATTCACGTAATAAACAATTCTGAGTGAAGTTTCTATTATATAATCACATAAGAAAAACCAAAAATCTGCTATGCTAACTGAAACCACTCGACGCATCTCACTTATCCGCGAAAAAGTGAGGGTATTCTGAGTCCCCCACTGTACAAAGAAGAACGATATAAATAAAAATAAGGATGTAGACTGTAGATTCTATAGAAAAACGTTGGCTCCCGCTTAGAAAGAGGCAGCGTTTTCGATTAGTAGTACGCTCTTTCTAATGACGATCAGCTGAGAGGGGTATCCAGTGACATTTGGGGTTTTGTGTTTAGCTCCGACCATAGAAAGAGAGGTACTACTCATCAAAAACGCTCTGTCTCTTTCTAAGCGGTAGTCTACGTTCTATAAAATCGGCAGTGCTACTGAGGACAGACGGAGTCTTTTAAATTTAATATTGGTTTCATTATATAAGCAACTACAATTTTGCGTTGTCATAAACTTTAAATTCACTATTTTAAATTACTTTTAAACCTCCTTCTTCTAGTCTTATAAGTTGAAATTGGGACTTAAACGTACAATGATACTGATGATGGTTACCTCAAGCTCAGATTCATAGTTAAGTGTCTGTTTGAAGGTTAATCTTAAGGTGTGAAAGTGAATTTTATTAGTCTAGTTTAATTACTATATTTTAAAAATATAAAATATTTTCTTTAGGAGAGGTAAAAAAGAAAGCGGTGATATAGATACGCTTGTCACGCATCCAGATTACACAAGTGATAATTTGGCAAAAAGACACAAGGACTTGGTTTTAAAACATATCGTACAGAAGCTGGAAAAATGTGGCCTAGTTACAGAAACGTTGTCTTTAGGAGATACTAAATTTATGGTTAATAAAGACATAATTTCTAACATTTTTTAATGTTTTAACTGACATAGATGTGGCTTAGACTGCCAATTTTTTAGGGGGCATGTAGATTGAAACCTGATCTTCCTACTAGAAGATTGGATATAAGATTCCAACCGTACGATCAGTATCATTGTAGTGTTCTTTATTTTACTGGATCTGATATTTTTAATCAAAAAATGCGAGCTCATGCTTTGGAAAAAGGATTTACTTTAAATGAGTACACGTTGAGACCAGTAGGATCTACAGGTGAGTATGCTAACTGCAACTTACAGTCAAATTGATCTAGTTGACAAGTGTGTGTAAATAAATGCAAAATAAGTTGGGGTATTCTATAATTTAATCTTTTATTTAACGGGAAGTATTTTATATAAAATAATGAAGAAAATTTAAAGTCCGGTCCTTTCTACCCTAAGGTATATTTCCATCTTATGTATTTACACTTATGTATATACGAACTTTGCCCATTTTTTCATGTTCCACGTTTTCCTCTTCTTTTGATTCTCTGTGTTTTTGCGTGCCAATATTTTGTTTGATTTATTTTTAATTTGTAGGTGTACCGGGTGAACCAGTTGAGATAACTTCTGAAAAAGACATTTTTGAAATTATTGAGTATCCCTATAAAAACCCTGAAGAAAGAAACAATTAAAAAGCTAGGTGTATTGTTATTTATTATTCATTTTATTGTTTTTAAAAGTGTATGTTTAATTATTTTAAATATTGAGTTATGGTAAAATTGATTCTGTTGTAGTGAATTTTCCACATCGTCTATAACCTTTAAAATAAATTCTGTAGTATTTGTAAAATGGTTATGTCAGTAATAAACCGATAATTTTTGAATTTGTTTTATTTGAATAAAATTAATTTAAACATAATAGAATATATAAGGTCAATCGTTGTTTTGCGGGTAACGGAACATTATCTCTTGTGTGATTATTGCTTAATTTTCCAAAATGAACAGAAAACGTTATATTTACTTTAATGATAATATTTTTACTTCAGATTTTATATATTCAGCATGTTATATAAGTTTATTAAATTTGAGTATTGTAAATGTTTACAAAAATGCAAAAATGTTTCAATTGGAGTTATTCAACTATAATACGAGGATTGATCAAATGTAAACGGATCTTTTTATTTTGCTCGCTCGTTGATGGCGTGATGGGTCTGCACGTTTTTGGAGAAGGGGTATGTTGAAGAGGTCAATAAATAACGTTGGCCTGCCACATGCTTCTGACTTTCGCTAGCAATTACGATGAGCAAAAAAAAAGGTATCCTTCGCATTGCACAAGGTGTTAATAAAGTTTCTCGTTAACGAAAAATATTAATACTACTGAAATTCGGCGCCCTTTACACCCACGATCGGAGAAAGAACAATTTCATAGGCTCGAGTGAACCATTGCTATAACGTGTTCATCTGCATGTTGAAAACTTACCTTTCCTGCGTTGTCCTCGCATAAGCTTCACAGCTCAGAACTGGCCTGTTCAAGAACCCGTCAAAGGTGATCGGCACTTAACTGTACTCATTCCGAATGAGTTGGGGTTCCGAAAGATCACGCAGCACCCCGATCAGAAGTGTGTTGCTCCGCCATGACAAAGCCATATCTCACATCGCAGCAATTACATGGCAAAAATTGGCCGATATGCAGTGGACTTTCGTAAAACATCCACCCTGCTGTCCAGGCCTATCACTATTCTACTTCCATATGTTTGGGCTATTCAAGGAAGTTCTTGCATGATGGATAGCGCTTCACAATGAATAAGGTACTGAAACAGTTCTTGTGCGATCTGTTTAATCAGTGCCGTAACTAGGGCGGTGCTCACTCACAGGGCGCAGACCCTGGAGGGACGCAGAAATAACCAAACCAGGACCAAGTTTTGGGTCATGCGATGTTTTTTTACCTAGTTTAATTCTTCAAGGGCGCAGTTATAGAAGCTCGCACAGGGTGCATAAAAGGTTAGTCACGTCACTGGGTTTAATACATCTCCCCGTACTCCTGATGATACCTGCATTAAAAAATTGCTTGTCCTTTAAAGAAAGTATATGGATAAGATTTATCTATTCAATTGCTGACTATTCTCGCCATATAGTCGTTCCATATTGTTGCTGATCTGCCTCTACTGCTCTAAGACTTCATTTAATGTCTTTAGTCCTTTGGTTGTTGGTCGGAATGTGGCTTATCCACCTCCATTTTCTTTGTGTTAATATCCGTAATTTTTATTCATGACATCTCGCTCTAACCAATTTTTATGTTATTACTGGTTCGTTATAATGAATATCTCTACCACGCTTCCTAGCCACATAAGAAGCCATCAGTTCAATTTCCGAGATGTCCCAAGCAACTGAGACGATAAATAGCCTTCAAGGCCTCGTTTTAAATGTGTAAATGGAGAGGAGATAGGTTCGGTAGGACTTCCAGATCCCTTTTGTGGGGGCAGTCTTCATCGCACTCATTGTTTCCATATAAGCTGTTTTTTGAACTTTGTCAAGTTGAAGACGGTGTTTGAGTTTTGTTGTACTAGGCCACCACCAAACAATAGCGACCTACGTAGCTATAAGGCGGATTACCACAGTGTACATCCATTATCGGTATACCCAAAAGGCTCGTTTACAAGTCCAGAAAGCACGTATGGCCTTCTCGGCATGAACCTCAATATTAACATTCCATCTCGGTCATGAGTCCAGAATCATTCCCAGGTATTGAAGGGTCTTTGATCTTCGAGTTAATATTGCTCTATTCCATGCGACTACTGTCGGTTCAGAACCACGTCGTTGTAGAGCATTGCATATCGAATCGTGGGATACCTACGAAGGTGCCTAAGGTGGATCGATCATTCGACAACGCGTTTTCGATTCATGTAACGAGTCGATATAGCGCTGGGTCTGTAAATTTTCCTGCCCGATAAGCAAATTGTAAAGGGTGTAAGGGACACTGCACCATTACTCCCTCCTTGATGTATCAGCACATCAGCCTTTACATTGTCTTTAATAATAAACCGGTCGGGCTGATAGGATGACGAGAATTAGGGTTTGTGTAGTTTGTTCTTCAATAAATACTACTTTTGTCTTCTTTCGCGCCAACGGCATATACCCCAAGCTCAGACACGAGCGAAATAACTTCATCAGATAGCTGGTTATAATATCGGAGAAATGTTGTAGTAAGGCTGGGAAAGCGTGGTGCAGAGATGTCCATCATTTCACATGCATGCAGATTACATGGCGCCGTTTTTGAAATCCAACCTTTACCAAGCAGAGAGAATTGGGAGGAGGCGCAAACCCTACCGAGAAACGGATCCTGGTGGTTTACAAATGGATCGCGACAAGATGAAAGAGCTGGAGCCGGAGTGTTCGGTGGGGGCACGGGAAAAAATTTATGTTATTCCTCAGTTTGGCCATCTCTGTGAAATGGACATTACCAGGAATAATATAATAAACATATGCTCAGACGCTAGGGCTGTGATACCGTCACTGAAGTCTAGTATTGTAGTTTCGCAATTGATGTCGGAGTGCAAGAATGTATTGAATAGTCCGACAAGGAATGGCTGAACGCTTAGACTCCTGTGGGTCCCGGGTCACTCGGGTATACACCGACATGAGAAAGCGGATCGTTTGACAATAATGGGGTCCGCGATTGAACCATATACGGACTCCAAAAAATTCTACCTGTTCCAATTACCGTTGGTAAAAGGGAATTAACATTGTTATAGGAAAGTAAATTTATTAAATTGTGGATAGAGGCTCCTGGATTAAGGTATTTCAAGGAACATATAAATGATAACGCACGACATACTAGGGAGCTTCTCCTCTTAGAAAGGAAAAAACTGCGAATCATGGTGGGACTGTTGGCAGGACACCGTAACCTGCGGAGCCATCTTCGTAAGGTTGATGACCCGATTTGTAGATGTTGTTTAGAGAAGGATGAAACTGTTGACTATGTTCTAAGAGAGTGCCCAGCACTCAATGCAAGCAGAGAAATTTCGGAGATAAATATTGCCAGCGGAAGCCGTTACGTAAGTTCAATCAACGAGGCTACTTGAATGCGAAAAGGCAATCGGCCTCGAATAACATACAGCCATGGTGGGATGTCAAGGGCCCGAGTCCTAGACATCGAAGATCAAGTGTAACCCACCTTTTTTATTCATCCATTTGACTATTAAAAAAAGTATAGAATTCTAGTTACATCATTTTCATGCAAGTTCATTTTCTGCAAAACTGAATTTAACATTTTATTCCTAGAGGATTCATATATATGTAGTAAGGTACAAAAGTTTTTGCTCTGGGTAGTAAGTCAAATACTTTTATTATTATTTTTCCATATGATCATTTCTTATATCAATACAGTTTTATCCACAAAAAATAATCCGGAGTTATTCCCAAAATGTGTCAATTTCTGTCAATGATTTGCCAACATGGGTGAAACATTCTGAAAGTCTCTTGTTTGCGGATGATTTTAAGCTTTTTAAGCCTATACGAGGGAGGTCCCAGAATTAATTGGCATGACAAAGAAAACACAAAATATTTGGCAAAAGCTTTATTTATTTCTCAACATAATCTCCTTTTAGCTCGATACACTTTTCACAGTGATGTTCAATAGCTTTGATACCTTGTTTATAGTAAGAAACGTCGAGCTCCTCAAAATAGTCATCTACTGCATACATCACATCTTCATCGTTGGTAAATCTTTTTTCACTGAGCCATTTCTTCAAGTTTGAAAACAGAAAATAGCCACCCAATACTTCACTGTTGAAAACAAAGGTGCAGACTCCCCCTAAGTAGAGTCTAGCACGGCTTTGATATTGGTTGCACTAAGTCCTTTCAAATGAAAGTATTGAATCATATAACGATGACCAATTTTTTCCATGTTTACAAATTCACTGAGAGTGTTCACTATTGATGGCTGTGAAACAAGTAATAAACAACGTAGCATCTTCAAACTTGATCTTTCTAAGGTTGGTACTGTCTAACAGAGTCATTATATTTTACCAACTACCGCCATCTATGTGTATGATTTTCTCTGTTAATTCTGAAACTGCCCTCGTATTTCAGCCTGATGACTGTGAATACCTTCAAAGTGATCTGGACCCTGTGGCTCAATAAAAACAATATGACACTCAATGTGAATAAGAGCCATATGATTACTTTTACGCGCAAAACAAATTAGGTAAATGGAAGTTATTCAATCAATAATTACATGTTAGAAAATATGAATGTAGAGATCTTGGAATCCATCTGCAAACAAGTTTGGGATTTAGTAAGCAATATGAGACTGTAGTTAATAAGGCATATAGAGCATTTGGCTTCTTAATCAGAAGTACCAAATATTTTAAGCATACAATTGTAAAACACGTACAATGCAGTAAGACTTCATGTGGAGTATCCCTCTATCATTTGAGCTCCTCAAACCGAGGTTCATTGGAATATGATAGAAAAGGTTTTGAAAACATTTTTGAGATATTTGTATATGAAAAAATATAATGTACAAAGATTGTTCTTTGATAGGTCGAATTAAGTTTATTCCGAAGATCAACTTAAGAATTTTGAGTCCACCTCTTTTTTCTTGTGAGGCATTGGAATGTTCTCCTTTGAATCATATGCTCCAAAAATGTAACTGTTTAGTGCAAGATTGTAACACAGATCTATTTAATGTCGGGGTTAAGAGTTTGTTGAGTGACATAAAGACTAGTCAGATCACCTATTTGTACCGGTATTAGTGCCTTTAGACTTAGCTCTTAGATTTAAGTTTTAATTTCTAACATGTTGTGCAATTATATTTAGTTCAATGTATGCGTTCCATTTTGTGTTGTTTTATTATTGTTTTTCCTTTTCAGTTGGTAAGCACTCCAGCATGTAACAACTTGTGTGTTTGTAAACAGTATAAATAAATAGAACTGCCGACTTTAATCAGGGGCGGATCCAGCCTCTCTCTTTGGGGGGAGATGATATCATATCAAGCGAAAGCAAGTTGTCGACGATGGGGGGGGGGGGGTACACCAGCAACATTCCCATTTCTATAAAAAGCAAGACTGGGTCTATTTTTCCAAATTTGAAGCCCTTGGAGGAGAGGCGGGGCGCGATCACAAAAAAAACAAGTTGTCGACAGGGGGGGGGGGAGGATGCGAGCAGCATACACATTCCTAGTATAAGAGGCAGAATCGGGTCTATTTTCCTGAACTCAAAGCTTTTGGGGAAGGGCTATCGCAAGAAAAACAAGTTGTCAACGGAGGGGGGGGGGGATGTGCCAGCAGCATACACATTCCTAATATAAAAAGCAGAATCGATTCTATTTTCCTGAACTCTAAGCTCTTGAAAAGGGGAGGGGCGATTGCAAGCATACACATTTCTATACTCTATTCAAGAACTAGAGAGAGTAATAAAACTGTTACCGAGACTTCCAACGTACCTGCTCCAGTGCCGCAGGTAACTGAGGACTGCCGTAAATCTAATTATATTTAAATATTATAAGCTTATATAAATTTACTGCAAAAATAAAATTTCTGATTGTTCAACTTAATTTCTGTCAGTGAGCAAAGTACACCTTACAGTGTGTCCTTAGTGATTTATCTTGTTTGTGCTTGTTTTTATATATTATTTGAGATTAGTGAGATACCCAAAAGATAGGACTTCCACCTCTATATTTATTCCAAAACCGTTAAACTAGGGCATTTTTTTCTCAACGAAAAACTTATTACGATGAATGTTTATGTTACCTTAACATATCAATATCTAAAAAATAATGTTAAAATCTCTGTTGAGATATGTTCCAACTCGACAGGAGTTGGAAAATCTACTATCTACCGAATACTGAAGGAGAAAAACATGACTGGAATTGTTAGTACTCCCAAGTCACATTCGATCACAGGCAGATGAAAAACTTCGTTGGAAGAAGAGATGTAAACTGCAATAAAAGGAGTTGGATATACATTTTATTATGAGAAACAGATCCCAACCGTCGACAAAATTTTAACTAAAATCAATGAATATCGGGATTTACCTGAAATTAAAGAACTGACTTCTGGAAATTGCTCAGAGAACTTAATTTTTGATGGGAAAAACCAGATAGGAAATCGATTCTTATAGATCGTCTGGAAAATGTCCGTTGGAGAAGGAAATATTCAAGTAAAAGATAGAGTTGCTAGAAATAACACAACTTACAAAATTAGTAATTTAACTTAACTTTTGAAAGATTTTTTTGAATAAAGTTACTGCAAAAAATTGGAAAAAATCCATATAATGATCGGTGAGATAGAGGAACCAACTATAATTAATTTGAGCGAAGATAGCTTTATTGACTTTGATTACGAATTAGATAAGTAATGTTTACAAGTATAAAGACAATTTATTATTTATATTTTTGTTTTTATTGTTTAATGTTGTTTATATATTTTTTATAGATTTTTATTTTAGTGTGTCCCACTCTTTTAATTCCAATTAGCCGTAATTTTTTTGTTATTGTATTTGTGTCTTTTTCTTAAGCTTGTAGAATTAACATATTCCTCTTATTTTTTTGGGGCTATCGGATTTCCATATAATAAAGTAAATTAAATTAAGATGTCAGTGCAATAGAAATAAAAATAAGTAGGTCTAATTTTATCTGTAACATATAAAGATTAATTACATTCGAATCCCTTTTTAGCGTTTAATTGTAATTCTGCAGATGGCTTAAGAAATAAATAAACTGAAACCTCAAATGTCCTAAAAATGTTTTTAATTAATAATAAAATGACCGATAGCCCCAAAAAAATTTTAATATTATATAGATGAATTTATTTTTTTTATATATGTTTAACTTCCTGTATGTTTGACAATGGGTATTTTATAAGTATTTAAATTATAACTTAGAATTATTTGAAAGAATAAGGCTACGTTTTAGTCTGAATGTGCTTAAAACGGTTTCTATGCCAAAATTAAAAATAATAAAAATACAGATGTGATTTGTGTTAAATATGTCAATATTATCTATATTTTCAATGTATGTGAATTATTAAGAAATCATAAGAAATAAAATAATATTATAAAATCTTTTTATTTAAGGTTTATTACCGAAATAATATTCTATGCCATAAACACTTAGTGATAAAATAAACCTCCTTCCGACGCCTATGACCAGGATTAAAATCCTTTTTAACACTTCACACTTCCAAATATCTATTGTTATCCAACCCAAATAGTCCATTATTATAGACCGGTATTTTTGATTATAAAATTCCTAACCCATTCCTATGAAAAATATATGTGTCTAACAGATTTTGCCAAAGACACCGGACTAAAGAACAAAGGTAGTGTGTGAAGAAAAAAAAAAGGTAAAAAATGATTTATTACTCTCTCTAGTTCTTGAATAAACTATAATATAAGAGGCAAAATCAAGTCTATTTTCCTGAACTCAAAGCTCTTAGGGGGGGGGGGGGGGACTACCCTATGATGGTCAAGTTCAGCAAAGCCAAATTCCACAACCTCGGAAACGCACTGTATACATGTTCTTTTTTGAATAGCCAAAAGAAGTTTCAGGACCCATGTTGCACTAACCTTATTCATACCCAATGACCATCTAGTGTTCGTAATAAACCTGGGCGCGGTCGGTCTTCAAGTGGGTACCTTTTTCTTTTGAATATGTTTTTAATGCAAATACCCTACGAAAAAAAAAACAAAAAAATCTGCTTCATAAATCTGTTTTATTGTGTATACATATTTTATCAAATATTTGCCTTCACATTGTTTTAATACTATTTTTTTTTCGATATTTAAATATAGATCTCTTAATTTAATTTTAAGTACAATAGAGTTATAAATATTTTATCTGGTTTTATATAAACTATAATCAAAAAAAGGAACAATTCGGGGTGTTCTCGAAGTTTATGCTTGTTTACACTGATTTTTACTGTAGGAAATAGCATTGATATCGAATGACATTTCACCTTATTAATATATTTTTATGTAATAGCACTTTTCTCACTAAAATGTCTTACAACAGGGATTATTAAAACATAGCATACTCACAAACTTTGTTGCTTTTTAATTATACACAGCTAGTTTGTTATATCGAACCAAGTAATTATTTAAAAATAATAAAGCGTTAACTCTGAGAACACTGTTGTAATTACTAATAGATTCATTACAATATAAAAAAAATAATAATAAAACCAATTTTATTATATCTTTTCGTTCTATTTAAATATTCATGTTTTTAAAAAGCCATCAATTTTGGTTTTAAGTATTCTTAGGCACAGTGATTAAATTTTAACCTGATTCAATAAAAATATAATTATCCAAGTCAATTTGGTAAAAATACACAATCTCAAACAATCACAATATTACTAAACCTAAGATAATTAAGACAGCTGTAATTTAAAATATAATTTTGGTTAATTTTTGAGCAAACAGAATAACAATATTCTATAAAGGAAGAGTGAAATTTTGTTTTATAAATGTCAGGTAATGAAGTATACCTATTTTGAGTCTAAACTAAACTTATTAACAACAATTGTAGTCTATAAAATAGAAATTTTATATTCCAAAGACGGGAATTAAGAAAAAATACGTCATCATCATCAGATAACTTCGACGCTGCAGTTAGTCTAACATACTGAAATTTAGACTGGGTTGTTGGAACAAAAAACGGCTTTTCTCAAAACTACATTTTCAAATTAGGTAATTCCTCTATTTACCTCACTTTTTGTAGGCTTGTTAAGGAGAAGAAAAAACATTTGTTAAACAAATGATTTTTCAATAATACATCCGGTAAGAACGTATCGCATTTTGGCAGCAACTCTTACAATACAAAGACGCAGCGCTGATTTCTGACGTCATTACCCGGAGTCATGAAAGCGACACATTATTTGCTTTTTGTTGGATTAATTTAGTTGTTTACTCTTAAATTTATTTATGAACTTTGGATTATTGTTATTCAAATATTTTAACAAGGCCAACAACATGGATGAAAAAACAATAAAATAATTATTTGAAGAACGCTACTTTGTCAAAAACGTTTCATTGTAGTTTTTTTAGATAAATATGCCAGACCATAGTTACACAATGTTTATGTCGTTCTTTTGGTAAAGTTCTTAATTTTATTCACTCGTTTGCTTTTCAATCCTAAACTAAATTTTTCTGCTTTAGCTTTTTTATAGATAATTGTATTTTAGGCAATTTTCCTTACGACCTGGTACACAACATCTACACAGCATCTTACAAGATCTTAAAACACTATTTAAACTTGTCATGTACCGAATTTTTAACTAAATATAAAGAAAATCGATATCACACCGCGGTCAGTAAACATTGTGAAAATCAAATAGCACTGCACATATGATGCGACGTTTCCAGATCAGGTTAATTGTTTCGTCTGTCCAGGAAAAAATTACTGCTATTTCATTTTAAATTTTACTTCAAAATGTATAAAATGTGGTTTTCCGACGCAAATTCTTATATTATTAATGAAAAAGCCATAGAAAACAGTACAAAGGGGGTAATAGTTTCATATCGTTCTTCTCTTTTAAGATAATAGTTTCTAACGATTCATAACAAAAATTTCACAAATTTCAACAAATTTCGTTTCACCGCTTTGTTCTTGTATTGTAGGAGTTGTCGATTTTGGCCCTTGTACAAAACGCATGGTAAAGATCTTAAATAAGAGAAGTTTAACGAGCACAACAATATTAAAACATGAAATAGAAAATTTCTACCTTGCAGCCCTTTTAAATAAATTGTTTCATCTTAAAACGCAGCACCTTACTTTCTATTTCCCTAACAAACTGTTAACATAATTCTGTATTTCTTAAATGTTCCTAAAAATATATTAACAAATTTATTCCTAAATAGAATTTTCAATAGAGATATCTTTAATAGTAAATAACTATAGGCTATTGGTTAAGGTACTTTTTAGGAGATTTTTTTTGTGCATTAATTAGGTTGAGTTCTCTTTTACAATTCGTACTTCATAAAAGCAGAAATGATTTAAGTTAATGTTTCTCGTTCGTTTGTCAAAAGTTTTAAAAAGGGGTATCTACGACCCCTAGGGAATAAAATTTTTTATTTTTTTCAGAATGTTCTTTCGCAATATTTCTTACCTTTGGCTCGAGATATCTATTTAAAGCTAAAATCTTATTTTTTTTTGTGAATTGTTTTGTTTTAATTTTTTGAACACCGTTATTAGATTTTAGTTCAACGCTTTTTCTGGTGATTTTCCAATTTCTTTGGTGTTCCGTATACATTAGCAACAAACTTTAAATACATTTTAAACAACAAATTCTTGTTCTAGTTTTTGACATATGACATCTTAATTGTATGTTAATTAAGATTGGTAAGTATTTCCCTGGTTGAGAACGAATTGGAAAACGACATCTCCAATAGGTTCAAAACCAGTATGATACTAAGAGCAATGGTTATAACGTTTTTTTTTTGCACGCTTGGATTAATAATAACTTACAATATCAAGTTAAAATAAATTTAAATTCTAAATTTTTTCACATGCTTTCTAGAATATGTAGTGTGTCGAGTTAAGTCAATCTGATATAATTAAATATCACTATGAAGGATTGTCAAAAAATTTGTTAATTATTTTCTTTACCAATTAAAAATTTATTTACAAAAGGATGCATGAAACCGAATATTCCGACATCGAAGAAGCGTGGAACATAGTATGTCCCTCACTTAAAAATTGGAATAATAGCATGAAAATACACGCAAATTCTGCAGTAAAAACAAAAATCGAAAAAAAAAAGATAAACATGAAAATTACTGACTGAAAATGCCTTTACATACCCACTATTTCAAAGTTGTAGAAAGCGATTGTGGCTTTGGTTTTCCAACTTTCACTTTTGAGCTTTTTCATTAAATCTTCAATATTTTGTTACATCCACAAATTTCACGCTTATAGAAGCTTCTATATCGAACAAAATTTCATAAATTTGCACATTGTAATCGGAAAAATCAAGAAAAGCGATTAAACCATTTTAAAAACAGGCGGATAATTTGCGCTGTTGCCATAGCGTAAATATGATTTCTGTGTGGATGGGAACATGGGGATGGATACATTGCGACCTATTGTGTTCCCTCTTCTGTTGCTAGGTCGTTAGAGGTATCTTGTCAACTAGAGAAGCTCCTCCAGCCGTATTCTTTTAGAACCTTTAGAATGTTGGACGGCTTTAGAATGGTTAGCGCCCCCTTTTCTATTTGGTGTGCTCCCAAGAATCGCATTCTAGGGTTTTCTAAAGGATGTCGACAGAAGTTTCGTTTCATGTCCACGTTAGTTTTTCTCTTTGTTAAATTGGATGCACTTCCTGACGGTGTGCATTTTAGCTTTGAAGATACTTAGTGACTGCTGACAGCTGATGTCTGGTCCTGGGTCCAAGGACTTCTTTTTTATATAATTTTGGGGCATGTCCCAGATTTGTTGACTTATGGTTAAGAGATTGGGCATTCATTTAGTCACATCCATCATTCTATATGCTGTCTTCTTAACCATACTTCCCACTAGTATATGTAGAGATGTAACGTTTGGGATTACTTCCATGGCGGCCGTTGGGCATTGCTCCAATTATACATGCATAAACTAGTCTTTGAACTTTCGAGAGGTGGTTTTGTTGGGGTTGACATCTGACACCATTTATTAGTGTGTTCAAGTCCCCTCTCGACTATGTCACAGAGGATATTCTCGGATTTGCGCCTCGCCATTACATACGATTACAGAGGAGTCGACCTACAATCACACACTTATATTATATCCTGTTTAAGCTTCAAAGAAAATATTATTCTTTGCAGCAAATACTAAACCACCTCCTCCTCCACAACTCAAACCTTTCCCAACTTCTTTCCCTGGCAGAGATTGTCCTGCCTCCACGTTGTCTCTGTTGGACAATAACATTGCATGTCAGTTTACATTAGTTATGTTAATTTAGGTTGATTTTGGTTAGTTCAGGTTTAGTTTGGTTTTAGATAGTGAAACTTAGCTACACTAACTGAATTAACCAAAACCAACCAGAATTTTTTTGACAGAGATGGAGAAAATTTATATATTTTGCATCTGGCAAAGTCGTAAAAAACATTTAGCTTTGTTACAGCCTGTGATGTCGACAGGTAGTATATATATATATATATATATATATATATATATATATATATATATATATATATATATATATATAAATAAATAGAAAATTCTCGGCTGCGTGGACATAGATTGTCAATAAACATTACTCTTGTAGTCAAAAATGCGGTGACCTCCATGACAATGGAGAAGTTTCGGGCTCGGAAAATGACGACAGCGCTGTTTCCTACTTATTTGGGTCTCATCAGGCCATTGCATTCGGTACAATCTATCTTCTCGCAATCGTGTCCTATCTACTGCTTTTTAAAATAAAGAAACAGCAGACAAGACACGAATAGCAACATCTCGACGGATCATTCAATAACTCAAGATTAACGTCCACTAACGACCGTAAACTAAAAATAGAAATATATCAAACTCGATACACGAAGCATGCTACCCAAAGGATAGAGGTCGCATCATTCGTCAACTAAATTAACCACGAGTTTTCGCAGTTCAAGCAGGTTTCGTATTAACGATCTCTACGTATTTTTTAAGCCAACAAATATAAAAAATGAGATAAGTCATCATCTATGTAATTTTAAATAAAATAGAAAAACCCCGGCTGTGCCGATATGGATTGTTAGTAAACATTGCTCTCTTATTAGAAAGTGCGGAGAACTCCAAAACAGCGGCGAAGCTTAGGATCCGAAAACTGACGACAGCGTTGTTTCGTCTTTATTTGGGCTCATTAGGACCTTGCATCCGGTATAATCCATCATTTCCAAAGAGTTCCAAACTAAGATGAAACAGCGCTGTCGTCATTTTCCCGACCTGAAGCTCTTCTCCATTGTTTTGAAGTTCTCCGCACTTTTTAATAGGAGATAAATGTTAAAATTACACAGAAGATAACTGATCTCTCTCTCTCTCTCTCTCTGTATATATATATATATATATATATATATATATATATATATATATATATATATATATATATATATATATATATATATATATATATATATATATAAATTATAAATGATCTTGAAGTAAAGTTTCCTGTCATGGAAAAATGAGGAAAAACTGTTGAAAACCAAGGTCGGAATCGTGTTCTACAAGCTCGAAATAGGAGGCGCGGAATTGAATTTTCAAGAAAAAAAAAGAATTTTAGTAGATTCAGTTAAACGAAATAATTAACTAAATTGTATTTTTCCTTATGATAATTTAAAAAATGGTGACCATTCCGTAGCTAATATTACCGCCCTTTTGAAACGAAAACTCATATTGTGATATAACCTTAAAAGGGTTACTCAACTTAGTATAAGATCATAAAAAATACAGAATTTCATGTAAATTATTAAAATTTAACCGGAAGTAACTATACTAAGTGTCAAAATGTACATTCTTAAACACAACAAATTTAAAATTAGCAGGTTAATAAATAAAAAGCACGTAAACCATTATCAATGTCAACTGAAACATGTTATTTTCTTATCACTACATATGGGTAAGGAATCACCTTTATATGATTGATAATATCCAAGAGTGCAAAAAATAGTTAGTTATCAGTGATACACTGAATCATTAAAAAAATTAAAGGTCACTTTCAAGAAAAATTATCTTAGTATAAACTCCCACCAAACCCCAATTTTTTAAAATCCATTACGCGTACTCCTCATTAGGCAACTGCGAATACATATTCGCATCCATTTTTTTAGCCCTGCATCTCGCTAAAACTAACAAAAGTGCTACAGCTAACAGAGCCAGCATGAGCGCACCAACTAAAATGTACAAATTTACTGGACTATCTAAAATAAACAAACTGTTACACTCAGACTCCCACTGATCGAGAGTCATAGTAATAGGAGACATAACATTCTCAAAGTATTCTATATCACAATTAAATGCACATTGTCGTACATAAACTGGTCGAACTTCGGTCGTGTTTTTGTAGAAGACATTTATATACGTCCCTCTATCGATAGATTTGTGTAACTCGAAAATAATCGTTGCTGTGTAAGGTGGAGAGTGGTATTCAAATGCTTCCATAGAATTCAACAAGTTAGCTATTGTCGTATCATGTGCAGAGTACATTAGGAACTTGGGCGCATAGTACTGGGCTCCATCAGGCGTTATCGAACGATTTTTAAAGTAATTTATAAGCTCGTTAAAGAAGGGCCCTGTTTTTAGCCTAGCTAAACCTGTAGTATAAGTGGCAGTCGCGAAACTAAGGAATGCTGTAGGCTGCATCTTTTTCGGAAAAACTTTCTGTGTCCAAGGGGGCAAAGTTAAGTTATACCACGTCTCAATCTGCAAGGTGCTATACAAATATTCCAAACTTTCCAAATTTCCAATTGTATCTCCTGAATATCTGCTTAAATATGCATAGAGATCATGATTGGCATGACTTATATTCTTAAAATAATCACTTTTGAACAGTTTCTTCAGTAAATAAGCGTGTTTTTTGCACGGCTTTTTGGCGGCTAGGACAGCATCAATTGCTTCTGGTAGCGTATGTATGGGTATTGGTTGCCAAGCTAGCCCGTCCTCCCAAATATTACCTTTCACAGGTGGATATAAACCAGCTAGGTTGGCTTCAGCGGACATAAGCGTTCGATCGACGTCTGTTGATCGGACGTATATGTCTTTTTCGGAATATTGTTCTGGAAGAAAGTCAGCATAACGTTGACGGAAAAACTGACCTAATTGGTAATGTTGACGTTTACCAATCTGCAAAAAAAACAAAACGTTAAATTATATCATGGGAAAAAATTTACATATGAAAATGATGTATAATTATAAAGATTTCGAAAAAAAAAGTGAAGGAGTTTACGAATTCATATAATTTTTGAGATATAATTGAAAATAATAAATTAAATTAACAAAATATCGAGGTAATTACTTTTTGATTTTGATTATTATTGTTCTCGCAAAACGACATTTATTTCAATATTTTGAAAACGAATTATAAAGGGCTATTACATTCAATGAATAATATTCTGGTCCATAAAAATAAATATAAAGAGGTCTATAATAACAGCGAATAAATTTCTGATATTACAATTAAACAATTTAAGGAACAATTTTGAGGGAAATATCGGAGATCAAATTTTAAATATTTTTCTTGATACTTTATAAGTTAGTGAGTATACTTTAACAATACCTTATTTTGCGAAGTAGTAGATATCTGTTGGGACTTCCATTGTCTTTATTTTTGTTGAATATCACGACGTTTCGGCTAGTAGTTATCTCTAGCCGTTTTTAAGTGAAACTAAATAAATCCCTTAGCTACACTGTACCCATCTCAGTCACACCTGCTATGGCAACATCCCATTTTTTTATGCTTCATTTAGTTTTAGTTTACAATTATTAAGAAGTGGTTTCCACACTTCTCTTATATCTAAAGATGGTTTACTAAAACAACTCGGGTTCTGATGTGTGACCGCGGCTTCTTTGAATTTCCGTTTTCTCCAATGTTGTTCTCGGTGTAGTATTTTAGCTTCAGACCATTTTAAGTGGTGTCCATGAGTCCAGACATGGTTGGCGGCACCAGATTTTTCTGTTTCTCCTCGAGATGTTCATTTTTGATGTTCTTTGATCCTTACGTCAAGAGGTCTCTTGGTTTCGCCAATGTAGGAATTGCCACATTCACATGGTATCTGATATACACAGTTCTTCATGTCTCTTTGAGTTGTTGGTTTGACCCTAGTGAGCCGACTTCTCAGAGAGTTATTTGAATTGAAAACGACGTTGATTTTATATCGTTTTCCTATCCTTCTAACTTTTTCTGAAATGCCTTTAACATAGGGGATGTTCAATAATGGTTTTCGTTCTTCATTCGTTGTCGATATTGTCCTATTTCTGCGTTGTTCAAGAAATGGTCATTTTTAATGTAATCTATCTCTTTCATCAAGTTCTCGTTGGAGTTGCAGAGAGTTAAGGCTTTATCTACGAGATTTCTTATAATTCCTTGTTTGGTGTTGTTGGAGTGATTAGATGAATAATTAAGGTATTGTCCTGTGTGCGTGGCTTTTCTGTAAACCGAAGTTCGAATTTGTCTGCCGTTTCTTTCAACCAAGACATCTAAGAATGGTAATTTATTTTCTACTTCTTTTTCCATGGTGAGTTTAATAGTTGGACTGATATAGTCAAGTACTTAAGGTATTTATTTAGTTTCACTTGAAAACGGTTAGAGATAACTACTGGCCGAAACGTCGTGATATTCATCAAAAATAAAGACAATGGAAGTCCAACAGATATCTACTACTTCGCAAGAAACATCATTGTCTATGACCTTCAAACAAGACCTTATTTTTTTTTACCAATATTTCCTCATGTTTATTTTTATGTTAGTTAAAATCAAATGCCAGCACAATTTCGTTGCAAAAGACGAAAAACTGAAGAAGTTATAGGGCCATGAAATACAGATCCCCGGGCGGGGACAGTCGGATAAATTTGGCGAAACTATAAGGTTTCTTAAATGGCTACGGAACCCTAAAAACAACTGGTACAAAATGCTACTATCGACATACAAGATGCCCCGCCCCTTAACAGAACAACCAAAAAAAAACGAATAATAAAAATTTTAGAAGGAATTAATACTAATATAGACATTATGCATCGCCTGTTGCAATAGTTCACTCAGAATCTTTGAGCATACATTACGGAAGGTAGCATGCATTATTTCCCGCGCGTTACATGGAAAAGAGATAGAGAAGGTTAATATGGGGTCATGCCAACTCTCTCGCTCCGATCCGCGATTGGCAGGCGCATGATTGAAAGTTATGGGCGAGAGAGACATAGCACTACCCCATATTCGCCTCCTCTCTCCCTGTGGCGTGTAAAGCCGAGGAAACGGTGAAGCATATCATATGTGACTGTGAGTCACTGGTGAGATTTAGACAACAAACTTTCGGGCCAGTAAAATTGGAACCGGGAGAAATATTCACTCACTCCTTAGCAGGACTGTACAGATTGAGCCAGGGGGCTAGGTTGACAGAGTGGCTGTAATGTCTAGGGTGAGCACAATAGGCCTATTCTGGTCGCAGTGCATCCGGCTTTAGGACGGACTCGGGAATATATAAAAAAAAAAAAAAAGGGCGCGGTACATTACACGTTGTCTCCAGTAGTGTATGCTCGAAGCTTATGATTAAAAAAAATTAGGAAAAATAAAATAAACGTTACCAATAGTAGCTTTTGATTTTAAAAACTCCAGAACAGGTAAAAAATTATAAACCAATCATAATTTGTATAAAATTTGCCTTTAAATTGAATACATTAGCTTCCATTACCCCCCGAGCTATGAATATTTTCACAGTAATAAGTAAAAGTATGAATGTATAAAAGTATTCTAAAAAAGTTTAATCAAAACCGAAAATTAGATTTTGAGAAAAAATCGCATTATAATTCTTTAATATCTCCGAAAGTTTTTTTTCAAAAAGAGTTCTCAATTTCAATTTATTCAATCAGTATCATGTTTTACAACACTTACATTCGTCAGTAAATAAAATAAAAAACACTACAAATATATTTATATTTAAAATCTTAATTAAATACATTACACGCGGAGCTTAGGCTAGGTTTAGTTTAAAATTATGATTAAAATCTATAATGAATAAAATCGTCGAAATTAGAAAATGCCGTTTGGATTAAAATTTGTTTTATTCTATTTTTAAAAAGATTATCCGGAAGCTCTCTCAATGATAGAGGCAAAACATTAAAGAATTTTATCGCCAGACAACCAGGCCCATTCCGACACCTTTCCAAACGAAAATATGCGGGTACCAAATTATCCTTTATGCTTTGTGTCCCAGCTGTGGACCCCACTTCTGAAACTGTCTTTGTATTTTTTGACATATAGTAAATTATCCAGTATGTATTGCGAAGGCAATGTTAAAATTTTCAGTTCCGAGAACACTGCTCTACAGTCCTCCTAAAGTTCATACCCCGCACCACTCCCACAGTCCTTCGCTGAAGCCCAAACACGCGAGATGTCCGCGATGCATGGCCCCAGACAAGCAGTGCATATGACATCACCGAATGGAACAGCGCAAAGTATGAAGCTCTCAGAACCGATATGCCAACACACCGCGCCAGACGTCTCAAAGCAAACAGACCGCTACGGAGCCCTCCTGAAACCTGCTCTATATGAGCTTTCCAGATAAGGCCAGTATCAATCTGGACTCCCAAGAATCTAGCACTCAGCAAATCCCCATTTATATCTCCCATGTCACGTAGAGAAAATACCACTTGCTTGGTTTTATTTTCATTCAGAAGCAGTCCATTTGCATCAAACCACTCTCTGGCACCAGACCGTGCTGCTCCCAATCTGCCCAAAGTCCTTTCTAGAGGTATATCAAACCGAGAAAGTGGTGTCATCGACAAAGAGTGTAAAATCTGCAGCATCTCTGCCCATAGGTAGGTCATTTATGTAGATTAAAAAGCGAATTGGCCCCCATACTGAACCCTGATATCCCACCCTTAGCCGAGGAGTTTTATCAGAACCCGTGAAGAACTGAGTAAACGAGGGAATTGGTTACAAAAAGCCATGAATTATATATGATTTTTGAGTTAGGTTATACAAGCGCCTATCACAGACATAAAAGTAAAGTGTATAGTCTTCGTATCTTATAGGAGCGCATTGCCTCACGCTTAGAAACAGACAGTGCGTTTTTGTTGAGTAACATCTCTCCTTCTAAGGGCATTCAATGATGTTTGGGCCATGGTGCTTAGTTCCGTCCATAGAAAGCAAGGTAGTACTCATCGAAAGCGCTCTGTCTCTGTCTAAGCACGAGCAAGAGCGCTTCTATAGGATCCGCACTCTATACACTTTACTTTTATGTTTATGATAACCGCTTATTTAAACTAACCTATCATAAACATAAAACTTAAATGTATATACTGCGGATCCCATACAAGCGCGTTGGCTCACGTTTAGAGACAAACCATTTTCTATGGGCAGAGCTAAACACGATATCTCAAACACCATTGAATATCTCTCTTCCCTGACCGCCATTAGAGAGGTATTACTCATCGAAAACACCGTGTCTCTCCCTAAGCGTGAGCCAGCTTCTATAGGATAAGCAGTCTATATACTTGACTTTTATGTCTATGGCGGCTATATCTGAAAACTCGAGTACGGATAGGACACAAAATAATTTGTATAGCATAAAACAACTTTTCTTAAATTAGGTTGATCTTGTATGATTACTTTCGCAGTAAAGCACGAAAGTACCTCTATTTCTGAATATTAAAAAAAAATCATTAAAATCTATAAAAATTGAGTTATGGGTATAATTTTGTCCTAAAAATCCCACTATGCATTGGCGACAGTTGTGATCACAAAACTCATCTTGGTTATTTTAATTAAACATAAGTAAGTAGAGGGTAGCATAATCATAGACATGCGCGTCTCCAATGCTGGCCGTCCCCACAATGCGAGAGAGAAAGAAGAGTGAAAGCTGTATTCTCTCTTTCTAATGAGCGGAGCATAATACCACGTGTCCCCACGAGTAGTTAATATTAACAACTCCTACAATTGTATAGCAGGAGTTATTAATAATATTCTATTTCTGGTTCTATGTTTTCACCATTAGAAAGAGAAGAGAATGAGGCTTTCACTCTTATTTTTCCCCAGGGGACGAGCAGACTACTGCTATCCATTTTCTTATTCTGTTATCAATTTTAGACACAGAAAAAGTGAAGTTTTGATTTTAGGACAAAATATAGTTTCCAAGTAAAATGTCTTGCACTTTCATATCTTCCGCTTTGTTCATCGCTAGGTCGCCTTCAGAATTTCAATTGGATTTTTTAAAAGGTATTTTGGATTTCTTATAAAACGGAGCACGTTTAAGCAATTTTTTTGGAGTAACCACGTAGTTTGTTAGGTTTTTAAAGGGATAGATAACCATAATCACCCTGTGTACTTTCGCAGTAAAGCACGAAAGTACCTCTATTTCTGAATATTTAAAAATAAATCATTAAAATCTATAAAAATTGAGTTATGGGTATAATTCTGTCCTAAAAATCCCACTATGCATTGGCGACAGTTGTGATCACAAAACTCATCTTGGTTATTTTAATTAAATATAAGTAAGTAGAGGGTAGCATATGCATAGACATGCGCGTCTCCAATGCTGGCCGTCCCCACAATGCGAGAGAGAAAAAAGAGTGAAGGCTGTATTCTCTCTTTCTAATGAGCGGAGCATAATACCACGTGTCCCCACGAGTAAATAATATTAACAACTCCTACAATTGTATCGCAGGAGTTATTAATAATATTCTATGCCTGGTTCTATGTTTTCACCATTAGAAAGAGAAGAGAATGAGGCTTTCACTCTTATTTCTCCCTAGGGGACGAGCAGACTACTGCCATCCATTTTCTTATTCTGTTATCAATTTTAGACACAGAAAAAGTGAGGTTTTGACTTTAGGACAAAATATAGTTTCCAAGTAAAATGTCTTGCACTTTCATATTTTCCCCTTTGTTCATCGCTCGGTCGCCCTCAAAATTTCGAATGGATTTGTTTAAAGGTATTTTTGATTTCTTATAAAACGGAGAACGTTTAAGCAATTTTTTTTGGAGTAAAAACGTAGTTTGTTAGGTTTTTAAAGGGATAGATAACCATAATCACCCTGTGTACTTTCGCAGTAAAGCACGAAAGTACCTCTATTTCTGAATATTTAAAAAAAATCATTAAAATCTATAAAAATTGAGTTATGGGTATAATTCTGTCCTAAAAATCCCACTATGCATTGGCGACAGTTGTGATCACAAAACTCATCTTGGTTATTTTAATTAAATATAAGTAAGTAGAGGGTAGCATATGCATAGACATGCGCGTCTCCAATGCTGGCCGTCCCCACAATGCGAGAGAGAAAAAAGAGTGAAGGCTGTATTCTCTCTTTCTAATGAGCGGAGCATAATACCACGTGTCCCCACGAGTAGTTAATATTAACAACTCCTACAATTGTATAGCAGGAGTTATTAATAATATTCTATTTCTGGTTCTATGTTTTCACCATTAGAAAGAGAAGAGAATGAGGCTTTCACTCTTATTTTTCCCCAGGGGACGAGCAGACTACTGCCATCCATTTTCTTATTCTGTTATCAATTTTAGACACAGAAAAAGTGAGGTTTTGACTTTAGGACAAAATATAGTTTCCAAGTAAAATGTCTTGCACTTTCATATTTTCCCCTTTGTTCATCGCTCGGTCGCCCTCAAAATTTCGAATGGATTTGTTTAAAGGTATTTTTGATTTCTTATAAAACGGAGAACGTTTAAGCAATTTTTTTTGGAGTAAAAACGTAGTTTGTTAGGTTTTTAAAGGGATAGATAACCATAATCACCCTGTGTACTTTCGCAGTAAAGCACGAAAGTACCTCTATTTCTGAATATTTAAAAAAAATCATTAAAATCTATAAAAATTGAGTTATGGGTATAATTCTGTCCTAAAAATCCCACTATGCATTGGCGACAGTTGTGATCACAAAACTCATCGTGGTTATTTTAATTAAATATAAGTAAGTAGAGGGTAGCATATGCATAGACATGCGCGTCTCCAATGCTGGCCGTCCCCACAATGCGAGAGAGAAAAAAGAGTGAAGGCTGTATTCTCTCTTTCTAATGAGCGGAGCATAATACCACGTGTCCCCACGAGTAGTTAATATTAACAACTCCTACAATTGTATAGCAGGAGTTATTAATAATATTCTATTTCTGGTTCTATGTTTTCACCATTAGAAAGAGAAGAGAATGAGGCTTTCACTCTTATTTTTCCCCAGGGGACGAGCAGACTACTGCCATCCATTTTCTTATTCTGTTATCAATTTTAGACACAGAAAAAGTGAGGTTTTGACTTTAGGACAAAATATAGTTTCCAAGTAAAATGTCTTGCACTTTCATATTTTCCCCTTTGTTCATCGCTCGGTCGCCCTCAAAATTTCGAATGGATTTGTTTAAAGGTATTTTTGATTTCTTATAAAACGGAGAACGTTTAAGCAATTTTTTTTGGAGTAAAAACGTAGTTTGTTAGGTTTTTAAAGGGATAGATAACCATAATCACCCTGTGTACTTTCGCAGTAAAGCACGAAAGTACCTCTATTTCTGAATATTTAAAAAAAATTATTAAAATCTATAAAAATTGAGTTATGGGTATAATTCTGTCCTAAAAATCCCACTATGCATTGGCGACAGTTGTGATCACAAAACTCATCTTGGTTATTTTAATTAAATATAAGTAAGTAGAGGGTAGCATATGCATAGACATGCGCGTCTCCAATGCTGGCCGTCCCCACAATGCGAGAGAGAAAAAAGAGTGAAGGCTGTATTCTCTCTTTCTAATGAGCGGAGCATAATACCACGTGTCCCCACGAGTAGTTAATATTAACAACTCCTACAATTGTATAGCAGGAGTTATTAATAATATTCTATTTCTGGTTCTATGTTTTCACCATTAGAAAGAGAAGAGAATGAGGCTTTCACTCTTATTTTTCCCCAGGGGACGAGCAGACTACTGCCATCCATTTTCTTATTCTGTTATCAATTTTAGACACAGAAAAAGTGAGGTTTTGACTTTAGGACAAAATATAGTTTCCAAGTAAAATGTCTTGCACTTTCATATTTTCCCCTTTGTTCATCGCTCGGTCGCCCTCAAAATTTCGAATGGATTTGTTTAAAGGTATTTTTGATTTCTTATAAAACGGAGAACGTTTAAGCAATTTTTTTTGGAGTAAAAACGTAGTTTGTTAGGTTTTTAAAGGGATAGATAACCATAATCACCCTGTGTACTTTCGCAGTAAAGCACGAAAGTACCTCTATTTCTGAATATTTAAAAAAAATCATTAAAATCTATAAAAATTGAGTTATGGGTATAATTCTGTCCTAAAAATCCCACTATGCATTGGCGACAGTTGTGATCACAAAACTCATCTTGGTTATTTTAATTAAATATAAGTAAGTAGAGGGTAGCATATGCATAAACATGCGCGTCTCCAATGCTGGCCGTCCCCACAATGCGAGAGAGAAAAAAGAGTGAAGGCTGTATTCTCTCTTTCTAATGAGCGGAGCATAATACCACGTGTCCCCACGAGTAGTTAATATTAACAACTCCTACAATTGTATAGCAGGAGTTATTAATAATATTCTATTTCTGGTTCTATGTTTTCACCATTAGAAAGAGAAGAGAATGAGGCTTTCACTCTTATTTTTCCCCAGGGGACGAGCAGACTACTGCCATCCATTTTCTTATTCTGTTATCAATTTTAGACACAGAAAAAGTGAGGTTTTGACTTTAGGACAAAATATAGTTTCCAAGTAAAATGTCTTGCACTTTCATATTTTCCCCTTTGTTCATCGCTCGGTCGCCCTCAAAATTTCGAATGGATTTGTTTAAAGGTATTTTTGATTTCTTATAAAACGGAGAACGTTTAAGCAATTTTTTTTGGAGTAAAAACGTAGTTTGTTAGGTTTTTAAAGGGATAGATAACCATAATCACCCTGTGTACTTTCGCAGTAAAGCACGAAAGTACCTCTATTTCTGAATATTTAAAAAAAATCATTAAAATCTATAAAAATTGAGTTATGGGTATAATTCTGTCCTAAAAATCCCACTATGCATTGGCGACAGTTGTGATCACAAAACTCATCTTGGTTATTTTAATTAAATATAAGTAAGTAGAGGGTAGCATATGCATAGACATGCGCGTCTCCAATGCTGGCCGTCCCCACAATGCGAGAGAGAAAAAAGAGTGAAGGCTGTATTCTCTCTTTCTAATGAGCGGAGCATAATACCACGTGTCCCCACGAGTAGTTAATATTAACAACTCCTACAATTGTATAGCAGGAGTTATTAATAATATTCTATTTCTGGTTCTATGTTTTCACCATTAGAAAGAGAAGAGAATGAGGCTTTCACTCTTATTTTTCCCCAGGGGACGAGCAGACTACTGCCATCCATTTTCTTATTCTGTTATCAATTTTAGACACAGAAAAAGTGAGGTTTTGACTTTAGGACAAAATATAGTTTCCAAGTAAAATGTCTTGCACTTTCATATTTTCCCCTTTGTTCATCGCTCGGTCGCCCTCAAAATTTCGAATGGATTTGTTTAAAGGTATTTTTGATTTCTTATAAAACGGAGAACGTTTAAGCAATTTTTTTTGGAGTAAAAACGTAGTTTGTTAGGTTTTTAAAGGGATAGATAACCATAATCACCCTGTGTTGACGATGCTTTATCGGTGAGAGTTCCTTTAAAATCCAGGCTCTGACTGACAGTTAAATAGAGATAACGCGCTTTTTTTTTCAATGATCTATTTAAAGAACAATCACGCGAGTGATACTTGTACTACGACATAGTATTTGTTCATTTTCGACTATATATACTTAATTAACTATATACAATGGATGGTTGATAACGTTGCGGAAATAATGTTCATAAAGATGAACACCATATCTTAATTATTACTTTATCCTCGTTTTTAAAACAAATTAATTAACGTTAATTACGCTCTGATATAAAAAAAAAATATGAGTAATTTGCTTATTTGTATGTTTAGTTATCTTTAAATTTGTCATTTATCAATAATACACATTTTAAGAACTAGAACAATATTTGACTAACGGTCGGTTCTACAAGCGGTGTGGTATAAGTTTAGAATGTGTTTCATACACAATTCTAGCTAGGATGTATGCCAAATTTCATATCTAACATTTAGAAAAACGCAAGAACCCACTTTTTCCACTCTTCATTATTAAATAGGAATATTTTTTTTAAGTTAATCAATTACAAGATTTAAGGTTTGATTCTGATTATTCCTCTTGGTGACGAAAGGGTGGTTCACATGATCGCGAATCAGCAAATGAATTGATTTAATTTCTGATTGGTTATAGGCCAGTATGTCATAAAGAATAAACACAAATTTTTAACATCTGTTTAGTAGAGCCGATGAAAATTCTAGAAAATTTAGTTAATTAATGCGTATTGGTACTGAAAGATCTTGAGTAATAACTTTTAATTAGCTTAGAATCTATAATTGGATGGGGGGGGGGGGGAGAATTCGCTTAATTAAAAATTTTAGTGAGAACTATTGCTATATGTAGATGCTAAATATGGATGGAAGTTAAGCAATGTAAAATTGATGTCAGTTTTTCCGTAACCTGTTTATTTATTTATTTTTTTTACTTTGATTGACTGATATATACGACATAGCAGGTCAGGGTTGAGAAACCCTTACACTACAGCCTGAAGACTTATTGTCTTGTCTATAAACAAGGTAAACAGGTTATTTGCCTTGATCAGGTTTAGCAGTCTGCTCATTCGTTTATCCTCTGGGTATAGGCTTTCAGAATTAATTGAGGCTGTCTCGTCCTCTTCATTACATAGTCTACATAATGGTTCTTCTTTGAAGATGCCCATTGTATGTAGATGTTTTTTTTAAGCTGCAATGGCCAATTATAAATCATGTCAGCAGTTTGATTGGTTGTCCGCTTAGACGAAGGATTTCGCGGCTTAGTCTGCCGGATGGTCTGCTCAGCAGTAGTTTGGTGTGTCTGTGGTCCGCATTGTGGTTCCAGTGAGTTTGGTGTTGTTGATTTATGCACCAGGATAGTCACCCACGAATAGCAGCCTTTGTAATTCCAAATACTGGCTCTGGTCTAACAAATGAAGTGGCAGACCTTTGTCCTGCAAGTTGGTCTGCTTTCTCATTTCCCGGGACGCCCTTGTGCCCTGGCACCCACATAAGAGAGATCCTGTTATATTTTGCCAGAGCGATAAGGTTTTAAAAACAGTACCAGACCTGTTTTTATGTTATCTGACAGCACGCTAGAGCCTTTAGCACTGCATGACTGTCAGAGAAGATAAAAACGGCCCCGCCCCTATAACCCCAGCGCTTAACTTACGAGAGGAACCCAAAAGCAACGGGAATTGGGCTGCGGTGGGGAGGGAGAGTGGGGAACCCATTGTTCGACCAGGTGTCCCTTAGGGTCACGCCTCCTGAGTCAGTGTGCGAAGTTGTGTCGCTGTGAGTGCAACGGTTCGCCCGTGACAATTTTTTAGAAAAATAACTTTTTCCATTTCGCCGAAAACGTGATAACAGATTGTCGAGAGCAACGTGCGGCTATGAAATTTTGTTTCCTGTTGGGGAAATTGGCCGCGGAAACTATTATAATGCTTAAGACTGCTTATGGGGTTGCTGCCCTAAATAAAACCAGAGTCTAGGAGTGGTTTTCACATTCTAAAAATGGAGAAATATCAAAGACCAACCCCATTCAGGACGCCCCTCAACGTCAAGAAGTGACGAAAAAGTCGACAAAATCAATGTCCACGTTCGTGAAGACCGTCGTCGAACCACTGATCAACTCTGTGAGATGTCTGGAATGTCACGGAGTTCAATTCAGAGGATTATATTTGAAGATTTACATATGAGAAGGGATGCAGCCAAAATTGTCCCTCGCCTTCTCACAGACGAGCAAAGGGAGCGTTGACTTCAAGCATGTTTTGAGCTTCAAAATCAGCTCGAAGAGGACCCTGATTTTTTTTCCAAGATGATTACTGGTGATGAATCGTGGTGCTATGGATACGACCCTGAAACAAAGCAGCAATCAAGCCAGTAGACAGCTGACTCTCCTCGTCCCAAAAAAGCTCGCCAAGTGAAGTTAAATATCAAGACAATGCTCATTTGTTTCTTCGATTGCAAAAGTGTTATGCACGCGGAGTTCGTTCCTCCGGGCCAAACTGTCAATCAGAAGCTCTATTTGGAGGTTTTGAAGAGATTGAGGGAGAGTATCCGGAAGAAAATGGCAGATCTTTGGTGCACAGAAGACTGGTTCTTCTATCATGACAACGCGCCGGTACACGTCGCCTTCTCCGTAAAGCAGTTTTTGACCAAAAACTGCATGACACCGATTGTCCACCCCCCCCCCCCTACTCACCGGATCTAGCACCGTGACTTCTTTTTGTTCCCCAAACTTAAAAGGGACATGAAAGGAAAGTGTTTTGCTACTGTGAAGGAGGCAAAACAAATATTAAGAAATAAAGAAGTTGTGACGAAATTTCCGTTTTTTTTTTTTGAGTCCCCCCTCGTATGTTAAGTCTGGGTCCCCGTGTGTTCCGGCATCTGTATCATGGTCAGTTTTGCACCCGTCTGTATACCAGACTAGGTTTCCTCGCTGATTTACTGTTAGGTCAGAGCCCGCCTTCCAGTCTAGCTGAATGGTATAGGGTATGTCAAAGTTGTAAGTTATTGGCATGGTGCACTGCTCATGTCTAACAATGAGTTCGTCACCATGCCTTTGATGTTATGTGTCCGAGGACAGATCCAGTCCACCAGACGATGTTTAGTTCCAGCTTGTAAGTCGCCATCCTCGCGTCAGCCTGATTATTATATCGGGGGGAAGGAGATTTAGGAGGGCTTTGGAGTTTAGAGAGCTCCAGAATAACCCATCTTTGTATGATTTTGGTCCACCATATAACCGAACTTTAGGTTATCAGTGCAGTGTATAGCCAGTTCACAATAGGTAGTTTTTCCCAGTGTCCTTTTTGCTGCAATGATGGACACTTTATCTTCAGAGATAATTTTCTGCAGATGTGAGTTCCAGGTTAGCTTTGGATCCAAGATTACACCTAGATATTTAACCTCCAGGCTCACCTGCAGTTTTTTATTAAAGGGAGTTGGTAATTTTATTCCTCACAACTTTCTCCTTTTAGTAAAGCGTATGAGTGTAGTTTTCCAGGGTTTACCCTAAGTTGCTTTTTAGCACACCACTCCTCCGCTATAGTCAGAGCCCCTTCCATCAGTTCTGATAGTACAATGGCATGTTGCCCCACAATGAGAATGAATAATTATACTTTTTAATCACAATTTAAATCATTTGGTTAAAATCAACCCAGCCCTGGAATGTCGCATAAACAATAGTTGAGGCTACAGATCTATATGTTTACAAAGGAAAAATTACCGTTTTTTCTTAACATCAAAAATTTTTTGCTAATAATATTTTATGAAACTATAAGGTCTTGAAAGTAAAACGCACTTTGGTTTAGGTCAAAAAAGTGCGTCGTTTGCCTACAATAAGCTAATAAAAATAAAGTTTGAAATAACAAATTAACGCATCTCGGAAACAACATAACATTTATCGCTATATAAATACCCATTTGTTTGTTATCACGCGACCTTCCTTTTAAAATAATGTAAACAAAGAAAAAGTTACTTTTGCATAACTGTTGCATAAACAAAACAACATCAATTTTACTGTTTTTTTTTGTTTGAAAAGAAATCGCGTTATAGCTCAAATTGTTTTTTTTTTCACTACCTACAAGTTATTATTTGAACAATTCGGTCTACAATCAACACCCGAGCTTTCAAAATTAAAAAGCAGTCTTTTGACCTCTTCACTCTTACAAACCATTACCGTTTATTTTTAAACTTTATCATTTAATTTCTAAATTTTTCGCTACGGTCATCGACTTGTTAAATAAAACAATACACTAACGCAGATATGATACCAAACATTTGCCGCTGTTAAAAGGCGTCTTCGAAAATCCAGTAGTTTTACTCCTGAAATGATTATGGACATGATCTTATGACTAGGGCACCTGAGGTTGAGAAAGAAATTTAAGAATGAGTTGAGAAAATCCGCGTCCAAACAGTAAACACTGAGGCATGGAAATTACAATAAATAGTATTTTAAGAGAACAGCTGTTGGATCAATTCCACCTCCAGACAGTAAGAGCGTTCACCCCTTAACCTCGAGTACATACTCGTAATTAATTATTGAATCGTCGGACATGCTGTTTTTTTGCGGCGAGATTTATTTCGAGGGAGGGGAGGGGTGTAAAAAACTGACTAAATGCGTATCTGGAATACATTTTTTATCAGTAGTAAATAAGGAACCAGAAAAAATGAAAAGAATAAAATGTGACGCCAAACTAAATCAATGTTTATAATTGAACAATGTTTGTTAGTTCAGCACAAAAGTGTGGTAATATTTTTATAAAATAATGGTTTTTTGCGCAACTTAGTAAACAAAATAAACCTCAACTATTACTAAACTATTGTTATAATAAGTCGCTGGTTATAATAAATATTTTAATAATATAGGTATAATAAACAACTGTTGGGCATTTATTATTTTTATTGATTCTGGTTTCCTACTCTTAAAACCAGTTTTTAAATAGGCAGTTTTACGTTTGTGTTTTTCCCGATGTTTGGTTAACCAAAGCTAATTTTGCACTATTGTTTAATTAAATATTATTCTATTATTAATAGCTAGGAAGCAGTAAATTAAAATGAAAAACGTCTTAAATATTAAATTTTACATAATTAGTTCATTGAATTTTAAAAATAAGATTCTTTCACATTGGCTGGTTTTCTACGAAATTTTTGAAAATTTTTCTAAATCAAATAAAAATCCTCATGATGAATAAAATTTATAGGAAAATTCTGAAAAACTGCGAAACCGGGATAATAACTATAGTTTTAATAATTATAAATTTAATCAAGAATGTCGCAATGTTTCTTTCAAAGATATTACTAAATATGAAAAAGAGAAAAGAATACGTCCATTTTTTTTTGTAACAATGATAGCAGCTTTACACCAGCAGGCAGAAAAACAGTTAAAAAATAATGGACGTTCTGAATAGCATGTCTAGGGGGTGAAAAATACCCTCAAGTTCATCTCTAAAAATGTTTTTCTTTTAATTGTAATTTAAAAGGTGGATTTTTTCGTGTAAAATTAGGTTGATGAAAAGGGTTTTATTTTCTCAGTAAATCGTCTGCAGCGACAAAAACCTTGAATTGGCTGAAAATGATATTTCCAGGCTTCCAATAATTCATAATTATTTTAAAGTCACCATGTATATTGTAAAAAATCTTAATAAAATTATCAGGACTTTTTTTTATTAGAGTAAGTATGACTATAATCATCACTTATTGGTGTCAAATACAGGACAGTATGTACACAAGTGGGAAGACAATTATAATAAAATTTGTACCATTACTGTAAATAAAAAAAATAGTCCAAATGATGGTGAATACAAAATTTTTATTTACTTATAAAAATTCTCTAAAACAACACAACTACACATTAAAATCCTGGCTAAAGTTTAAAAAATCATCCACACAATAAAAGGCATTCCTATATAAAAACTCTTTCATTGTTTTTTTGAAACTTTTTGTAATTAAATGTCTCATATGTAGAGGTACTTTATCATATAACTTGATAGCTAAAAACTCAGGTAGATTCTGTCATTTTCTCAGTTTGCAATAGCATGTTATAATGTTATTTCCCATTCTGATGTTATAGTTATGTATGTCAGTATGATATCTGTATGTGTGTTCAGTGTACTAATAGAAAGGACAGTATATTCGGGTCAACAAATGCATGTCTGCAATCACTCCTAATCCCCAAACTATCAAACGCTCTAATAGCCTTATGCTGTAGGCAAAAAATTTTATCTACACCCATTGCACCTCCAGACCATAATGGCATATGACATGAGATAATGAAAGAGTGAAAAGTAAGCAGATTTCATTGTTTCACAACATGCTTAAGGAAAAAAAATTCTCCCTTTAATTTTGAGCAGATATTCTCAATATGGACATCACAATTTAGCTTTTGGTCCAAATATACACCCAGAAATTGATACTGCTCAGGCAGTTACCGATAACATCAAGGTCTCTCATTGAAAACATCAGCCATTGTGTTTTATCAGCATTAAGATGAAGCTTATTCGCATCAAACCATAGCTGAACTTTAACTGTGTCTCCCCCACTACTCCAAATACATCCTGAAGTACATTGTTGGCAAAAGAGATTTTCGTGTCATCAGCAAAGAGAGTATATCTCGCTCTTTGTTTCCAAGCAAGCAGCTCATTGATGTAAAGAAGAACTAGAATTAGCCCCAGGACTAAGCCCCTCAGCTCATATCATACCACCCACCTTACCATTTGCTGGAGATCCTGTAGGTAAGATAAAATCTCTTGGATACTGTCTTCAAAGAACCCATGAAAGTTTAGTTTCTGCAGTAAAATGGTATGAGAAATACAGTCAAAAGCCACGCTCAAATCACAGAACAAGGCACAGCTGTATTTCTGGAATGAATCATACCACGCTAGTTATAAGGTTCAAAACTCCCAGAACTGCACCTTTCCATCCTTTAAACCCATACTGTCCACTGTTAAGCAGATCATGTGATTCTAGATAGTATGTTATTTTATTAGCAAGACATTTCTCGAACACTTTAGAAAGATTTGGTAAAAGAGATATTGGCCTATAATTTGGTTTTAATAAAATAACACATACTTCATTATACTTGAAGATGTGTGATTAAAGCATGTTTTTAAAAAGCAAAAACTTTCTTTCACCGGGTAATTAGTCAAAAATAATTAATTGCCCTTTTGAGTAATTTAAATAATTTTAGATTACTACGAACAATATAAAGTAATATCCACACAAATTTTTGGGCTTCCTAAAGCAATCAATAATTCATAAATTGCAAAATATAATATTAAGTAAAGTAAATTATTATGTAGCTCCTTTACACATTTTTAATAGTAATAGCACTTATGAATGATAAAACATTTTTATAAGTTATTTAATACTTATATGATAAAATTTTTAAAGAATGTTAGATAAGAAAAGCAAAACAGTACTCACATTTGTTAACATTCCCCAATCAACAGGCCAATATGATCGATTCTTATATGGGTCATTAGGGTAAGGTCTAATAGGAGTTCTGTCACCATGTCGAAAAACCTAAATTAATTTATAGTTATAAATACATAGAAAAAGTAGGTTTAGTGTTAAGAACTCATATGTTTTTCCTTCTGTAGTTATTAGGGCACAGCATTCGTATACATATTAAAAGAAAAATATGAATGATATTAAGTTCTCGGTTTGCTGCATGATCAGCCAATGCCAATAAATAAAAAAAAAAGTTCTCGGTACTCAAAGTGCAATATTATTATGTCTAGAATAATAAGTAAATTATTCCTACTTAATATTAAATATATGTAAGACAAAGGCAATAAAAATTGAATATATTAACTTTAAATTTAGGGCTATAGTGAATTGTTACGTACTAGTACTAGTTATATTAAATTTAATGCTACTAAATATGGCAATATGTCTCAATAAGTTGATTTGGCACCGAGTACATTTTTCTTATATAATTAAGTGACTAACAACCGCTTATTTTAAACTATACCTACCACTACAACTGCATTCAAATCACTGGGAGGACCATAACACAAAGAAAAACTAAAAATAGCGATGAGGGTAGTTATAAGCAAGAAGAAATACATTTTTTTAGGGAAAAAAGTGGAAAAGCCACTCAAAAGAAATTTTGGAGATGAAAATCACAGCCATAAACTAATGGAAATTAAGAATTTGAGCTAAAACATTAAAACTAAGTAAATTTTTGGAAACATATGGCTACTAATTTTCTAAACTACCCTCAAACGATTCACCACCATGGAAAAGTGGTAAATAAATGGCAAGGAAGCAAGGTCGTTTGTATTATTATTTTGAAGCGCATGTGTAGTATTCTTTAATAACAAATTTTCTTTCTGTTCTTATTTAACCACTACACTAAACAAAGACATATCATAATCCTACTACCCTTTTCTTAAAAGGAAAGCATGCTACAGAAGTTTACATTAACTTTAATTGCGAGGAAAAAAGTTTGGAGTATATAAATTCTTATTACATTTATATCGCCGATAAATATTAATTAATTTTATTGTAAACAATAAAATTATGTTTTCTTTTTAATACTGCATATACTCGATTTCTAATAATGTGTTCGATTCCGACTATGAGAAAGGTATATTTAAAAATGATTTTCTTTTTTATCGGCAATGTCTAAATTGGCTTTTTGACATAACATTCTAACCTCTTGTTATCTATAATTTTAAAATATGTTTTAAAATAATAAAAAAATTATGTGAACTCTTATCAAAAAATTAAGCGAGCCACCCATTTACAAGAATTATTTTTTTTTTGTAATTATATTTTAAATTATTTTAAAGTTTTGTGTTGAAACTGCAGTGACCTGCTGGCATGAATTTTGCATAATTACAAGTTTAGCATGTTAAATACTTATTTCAATAAATAACTAAAAATATTAAAATGTTAATAACATGTTTCCGTTTAAAAAGAATACACATAAAAGTAATTTTTATTTTATTTCTAATTATTTCAATTATACTTCTGTACTTAAAATATACAGCGAATAATGAAGTTCGGTTTGAGAGAAAAGAAAAGTTAATATTTAGTGCAGATAATATTTTTGAGCAAAAATTAACAGAATGGGAGAGCAAGATAATACCAGGTTTGTCTGATTATAAAACACAGATATCAATCAACCATATGTTCAAACTATTCCTCAATATAAATAATTTTCAGGTTTAGGTGACGATGGAGAACCAGCCTTCCTAGATGGTGAAGATTCCATTGAAGGGGAAAAAGCTCTTAAAAAATTTGCTCTTAATACTGTTTTGAGTGATAGAATGCCTTTGGATAGAAAATTACGGGACCCAAGAAACAGCAAGTAAGACCATTTATAGGCTTATTTACTTAAGAAAAATGCTTTTTAAACTACTGTTGTTCTCTAAATATTATGAAAAGTTTACCACTAAAATTTATGTATCAGTTCTAAAATATTATTACTTTCTTCAGAAGTGATGTCAAATTTTTTTAGTCCTTTAATTTTTTGCTTTACGTACATAACAGGTATTCTAATGAATCTACCACAAATATATAAGTAGATCCTATCTTGAATCTTATCTACTGTAAAATATTTTCTGAGATGTTTATATAATTAAGTAGTGCAAAAATTTACTGAGAGAACTGATTGATTTGACAGACAAATGACATTGATCATGTAATATAAGAATTTGCCTAGATCAGTAAATTATCATTACATGCTATACTAGCCTAAAGTGGCTAAAATTATTATTTTATTGTAGTTTTCCAGCATATACTAGTGCAAGCAGCATGCAATGGTCCGCGCGCGTCACATGATAAAGAGAGAGGAGGCGAGTATGAGGCAGTCTTATCTTCCTCACTCCCATAATTTCCAAAGGGCCACTATCCAATCGCGGTTCGGAGCAAGAGAGATAGCATTTCCCCATATTATCTCCCCCTTTCTCTCTTCATTGTATAATGCGCGGCGACCAATACTGGTTACCTCCAATAATGTAAGCTTGAAGCTTGGTGTGCTTAAAACTCTCATAATTTTGTACGCATGTAAATACAAAAAAAGTTAATTTTTCCTATACTTTAATCTTTTATACTATGTATGTAATGTCTTTAATTGGAATAATTTTATATAAAATGGCAAAGTCCTGAACTGTAGACCAGTGTGCTACCGACTGAATAAAGTTGCATAAACTAGAACCACTTAGACCCGCTGCTAATGCTTTATGTTATTTCTAAGTTTTTTCAGTACTTTAACTCTACCTATATCTAGAAATGAATGTTGTGTCTAAATGATTTTTAGTAGATTGGTAAAATTATTTTTTAGACTTATTCAGTGAGTAATATAAGTAATATAATGTTAATTTTTTTAGGTGCAAAGATTTAAAATACTCACCACATCTCAGAGCATCAGTTATTGTGATATTTTATAATGAGCTTATGTCAGTTATTTTACGAACTGTTTGGAGTGTTCTTTTACAAACACCAAGTCATTTACTACAAGAAATTATTTTAGTGGATGACTGTAGTACAGATGGTAATGTTAATGAAAATTACTTATTAAGATGATATATGTAATTAATATTTTGTGCTACCATATTTTATCTAGATACCCTTTGTTGAAGTCTGTTAGTTCTACCTGAACCATTACATTTACTATATTGCTTACCAATAAAGCATTCATTCATTCAGTGAGTTTTTCCACAATTTACATAATATACAATTATCATCAGTAATCCTGTTGAGTTCCAAGAGTGTTTATTCAAACCACAACCATAATTTTTGTAATTACACTTACATCTTTCACTCAAATGACACTAATTCACTATTTTAGTTCAACATTTACCATTTTTTTGTAGAAAGCCTAAAAGGATTATTAGGTTACTACTTAGAGACGCGACTTAAAGACTATAATATTAAATTAATTAAATTAAAACATAGGATGGGGCTTATCAGAGCTAGATTACAGGGAGCTAGAGAAGCTACGGGCGATGTACTGATATTTTTAGGTGAGTTTAGAATAACAATCTTAAAATTTGCATTATTATTGTATTGTGTTTTATAATAATATATAATTTAATATTTAATTAATGATCTTAAATAAATTTAACCATTAATATGTTATACATAAATTGTATGTTAATAGTTATTTATGTATTATTTGTTACTCAGTATGGTAAATAAGATTCGTTGGAACAAAAATAACTTCTTCATATAGTCATTGGGTACTTACCACACTCGAGCTTAACTCAAAGTGCTTTATTGCTCCAATTAAAATAGATACTGACAAAGCGACATACATGTTACAGGTCAATAAAAAGAAAAAAATATGTCAAAAATAAAGTTAGGTATATTTATTATATACATCAATATACTACTTAACAACAAATTAAATGTATGTATAAAAAATAACAGGAATAAATCAAAATGTTAAAAGTCACTAAAACTACAATACAGACATATTAAAATAGGGTGAGACTGGTATACAATGAATATATTTATTCTTCTATTTTAAAAGATTCTGTTCTGCAGAAGATGACTGAAACTATGCCCAAAGAATTCACTCACCACATACAACCCTACTCCACAAGATTCCTATTAGGAGATTGTAAATTGTGAATGGGTCGTTAAGGTCTTTCTTTCCCTTCTACAGCATTCAGACCTATAAGATCTTGTGTATTCAGGAATATTTAAAGTTTTCACAAAGTCCATTATTTTTCTGAGAGTAAGTGATTTCTTTTTTAGGCGTCAAGGTGACTTTTTCCAGAAATTTTTTGCAGAAAGTGCCATGCCTTCGCGTAGCAGGTGTTCCACTGTTTCGACTGTACGATGGCAGAAACGGCAAATCTCGCTATGGAGCTTCTTTTTTATGTTGCGTTTTGGCTGTGAAAATAATTTTTTTCCCTTCTTTGGCAGATGTGTCCACTTTCTTATTTCCTTTAATTCCCTTGTGCCCTGGCACCAACATTAGGGTTACCCTGTTGTTCCTTGCCAATTGCTTTAGGGCTGCCTAGTGTCTCAAGTCAACTTGGACTTATAGGTGTTTGACCAGAGGGTTTCTAGCATTATTTGGTTATCTGTATATTTTGGTTTCCTTATTGTTTTTATTCAGGCACTTATTGACATGGATTTGAAATGCATGCATTTCTATGTGGAGGATGGTGGTGGTGTTACCTAGGAAATTCCTAAATAGCATGCCTGAAGCCTGGTCCCGATACTTCCTCTTTCATCAGTAAACCATACCATTGAAGCCTTCCTTGGTTGAGATAATCCCTGTCTGTTTCCTTGATAGCAGTCAGTTACTATTTCATAATTCACGTTAAAGTCATATCTTATAGACATGAAGTCTGTCAGTTTCGATATGGATTCTGTAGAATTGTATCCAAGATCTTCATATGCCCAACAAAGTTCCCAGGTTTGACGTTTTCTTTTTGGAATAACATGATGGTACAACACCATGATTCCTACCCAAGCTAACCTCTGTATTTTTTTGTAGCTTTCTTTGAGCTGCTGCTGGTTTGCCACCACACTAAGGTCTCGAACCTGGGGATTTTCCCAATATTCTCTGATATGTCTAGCTTGACGCTATTACCTTTTTAAGAATCTTTTAAGAGTTCTATGTAGAACAAAACGAAATTTCTTTCATTTCCAGCGGTAAATGATTAGTAACATCAGTATCTATGATCTTAAAAAACTATAATACAGATCTGATGGTTTCGTTGCCTCAGAACGTACTTCTTGTACTTTTATAGTTTTTTAAGCATTATTTTATTAATGCACTTTTAGACGCCCATTGTGAAGCTACAAAAGAGTGGATAGAACCATTATTATCTAGGATAGAAGAAGACAATACAGCTGTGTTAGTTCCTATCATAGATGTAGTGGAAGCAAGTAACATGGGTTATTCAACTAATGGTAAGTTAACTAATTTGATTTTTACTTCATTGATTTATCCAGATATTAGTTTCCTAATAAATTATTGCTGATGTTTAACAATCTAATATGAGTTATTGTGATAAATTAAAATGGAATATTGTCCTTTCAAGTACAAATTTTTGGGTGGGTAACGTTGGAGTATTGCGAGATATGCTCTACAAAAATGGGAATCATTAGTTTAAAAATTGTAACCTGCGTTACAATGTGTTAATCAATGATTGTTTATATAACTTTTAATCTAATAAAGAGACTATGCGAATTGTAACTTGAAATTTGATATAGCTATGATAGTATAATATAAAGGTAAAATATGAAATTATTAGCTTGCAAATTTTGGGGTTGATTTTGGACGTCAGATCAACATATATTTTTTTATTTATGTGTGATATTTAATGAAATCTTATAAAATGCGTAGTCTACTTACATATTTTAAACTAATACAGGGAGGCGCATAAGTTCCAAGATTATTTATAAAGCTTACAATGTTACAAAGGTAGAACGCTATATGAAGTATATTTTAGGTCATCGACGAAAGATAACATCTCGCAAATGGGTTCCGTTTTCAGTCCACACATTCTGTCTCTTTCTAATGTGTGTTTAATGACAAACTTTAAAATGTTTTGCTCTCCGAATTTAACATAATATATCCCTGTTGGCCATTCAGTAATTTGTATGGTTCGATATAGGTTGACACATAGGAGGCGGCCCATCGACTTTATCCTGTAACAAATTAACTTACATAATTAATGTTTGGCTACTAAATTTTTGCTTAATATTAATTGAAAATCGGTTCCTCACACTTAAGTCTACGATTACCAATGAAGTTAGGTCAGTATGTTTGGATGGGATCTCAACCTTTTTAAATAGACAAATCAGCGGCGGGCCCATGAAAACATTCCTTTCGAAGTTATAGTTGAACATAGCTTAATCATTTGTTAAATTTTGTTAATTTGGACCATCACATCACTTTTTTTTTTCATTTCTGACAATCAGTGAAGTACGTATCTTAAGAGATATTTAGGGAATCTCAACAGACCCATATTTATTTGTTTTCGACGTGCGGTCAGGGCAAGCACAGAAAGTTTTTTGTACTAGTTTAAAGCAAAATATTTCATATATGATAATTTCACATACAAAATATAAAATACGAATAGATACAACGAAACGTAAACAATAAAGTTGGGTCTAATTCAGTGGAAACCCCCTAAGAAATTTATTATTGATTAGAACCCATTTTGTTGTATTTGGCTAAAATGAATTATCTCTGGCGGTTTTCCTTCTAATTTTAACATTTTCTTCCACTGTAATAGTAGGTCGCAAGGGAAGCAAGGACACGAAATTTGATATTGGCTGAAACGCTTTTTGTCACATCTGTAAGACGTAATAATCTGTGGTAATGGTTGGTGACTTCAATAATATAAATACGTCTGTATCTTATAATAATATTCTTAAATTGTGCAGTTTACAAATGAATGAACAGGTTTTTGAGCGTCTCTCAAAAGTCTACTCCAGAGAGGTAAAAAGGGAGTACAATTTTTTATATACAATTTTTATATTGCACATAACCTATATAAATAGCCAGAAAACTAAATTTAGCACTTGCTAAGCTGCGAGCAACAGGTACTTTATGATACTATTCTGCTGATAATGACTGGGTATAGTAAGGTCCTAAAGCATCATCTTATTATCTTTTATAGGTGATTCTAGTTTTCAAGTGGGTGGTTTCTCGTGGTCAGGTCATTTTACATGGATTGATATTCAAGATGAAAACGATAAAGGAAAAGTATCTCCCATAAAATCTCCAACCATGGCAGGAGGGTTATTTGCTATTGATAGAAAATTTTTCTGGGATATTGGATCATATGATGAACAAATGGATGGATGGGGAGGAGAGAATTTGGAGATGTCGTTTAGGATATGGCAGTGTGGTGGAAGATTGGAAACGGTAAGGATAGATGTAATGATAAAAATATACACTTGTGTAATTAAAAGGTTTGCGAACCCACTTTTAACATATTTATTATCATTTAGTAAGAAATTAGACTAAACCAAAATGGTGTTTCAAATAAAATGCAACATTTTAATTTGCTAAAATTGAATTTAATACATTTTGACAAATATTTTTTAAATAAGTATGTAAACCCGGTCGTGACGAAACTTTAAATTCTTAATTATATTTCTGCCACCAGTACAAATTGTCTACCCAAATAAATACAAAAATATACGTTGGTTTACTGGATTTTTACATTGATAATAATATTTTATTCATAAATTAAAGCTTACAATCATTGTTATAAACTCATCAGGTAAAAAAAAATGGTGGTTCATGGACATAAAATGTCAAAATAGTATGTGTTTAACAGGAAAAGTCAAAAACGTAAAATAAATAAAATGTAATCACACTTTAATTAAAATTCAGAAACTCCTCTATAGAATAGCACCTAGATAATTTATTAGATCAATTGGCGTGCTAATTTTATTACTTTTTTACTTAAATTTAGTAACTTCTTAGATAACTCTATCTAAAAATTTTTAAAGTGGTAAGGTCAGTGAAGTCAAATTTCCATCAACAATTTCTTAAAATTTTTCATTGTACAAGTGTTCAATGTTGGAATAGTCCTTAGGGGGAAGTACAAAATCGTTATTCTCTGATATACATGAAAACGCTGAGAGGACGCCAATCTGGAATATGGCTTATGGAGTAGACTCCGAGATGCTTCTTAATATAAACAGACACCTAATAAATAAATAAGACTATAACTGTAAGAATTTTATTAGTGATAAATAGAGGGCTGCAGGGCTGTTTTCTATTTGCATTGTTAAACATAACACATTATGATCTTCTTTTGCCATACCAGAACATTCGTCGCGTAACCCGTGAAGCCACAGAACATTAGACTATATGTTATATGACTTTGAACAAGGTCATAATAAACTGTCATGAGAGTTTTTTCAGATATGGTTCCTTTAATTATTAGTTTATTTAATTAAGTCGTGCTAAGGTTTTTACAGATCATATTAATAGAATATTAGCAGACTGCACTTCCTTACTATGTGATGTCTATTTGTCTGATTATAAAAGCATTATTAATGAAGTTAAAATTGAAAGTAAAGTGGTTAACATTACCAGAACACAAATCGTAACTTTTAGACCTCTTTCTCAAAAATTAATATAAATCGTGTATACAGAAATTGCAACAATGGGACTGGGTAGAGCATTTAGCTGCGGACAATGTTAATGTGGCTTGTAACAGCTTTCTGAACGCATTTTCTAATGTGGTGAATGAGTATATTCCGATAAAACTAAACAATCCATTCTCATAATAAGTCAAAAAACTGGTGTAACTCTGAATTCAAAGAATTAAGAGAAAACAACCTTTCTGATGCATCTCTCCCAAAAAACTAAAATTCATATGAAAAATGAAATTATTAATGCTAGGAAAAGATATAAAGAAAAATTAAACCAACAAAAAAGAAAATATATTACAGAAAAAGGAATTTTATCTGAAAATAAGCAAAAGGCCATATGGCAAATAATAAGTTTACCTAAAACAACAACAACTGTTGATCATAATATCTCAGCAGATGATTTTAATAATTATTTTATATAGATTCCGTTAACTCTTGTCGGAGCAGCACAGGGTTCAAGAAATAATCCAGGCCCAGAAAAATGACATCAGAATTTATAAATAGAAAAGACAGCCTGTTTCTATTCCCTATTGGTGAGAACGAAGTACGTTTATTAAGTAAACTCAGGAATAGCAATTCCAAAGATATGTATGATTTTAGTAATAGACTAAAGAAAGTCTTAGCGGAACGGATAATATTTCAAGTGACCATTCTTATCAATAAATGTATTCTTTTGGGAGCTTTTTCTGAATGACTAAAAGTTTTCAGAGTTCCCCAATAAATAAAAAAGGAACTTTGAATGATAAAAATAATTACACACTCATCTCAGTAATACCCATATTTTCAAAATTAATAGATGGCTTATGCATGTAGATTAGTAAAGTATTAGATAAAAACCTTCGTATAAATAGAGCCCAATTTCGATTTAGGAGAAATTTCTCAACCATAAAGGCACTTGTGGAGTTTGTGATGGATATAGTCGGGCCTTGGAGGATAGTGAGACGATAACAGCAGTTAACACCTTGTTGGTTGAAACCTTATTTAGACTCTAGAAGCCAATTCATGGAATGTAATGGTGTTTGGTCATCAAGTCTACCCATGACTAATGGAGTACCTCAGGCCTCAGTTCTCGGTTTAATAATTTTTATATTATGTGTGAATGATTTCCCCTCTCACCATATAAAGTGATACAGTATGCTGATGATACAACTTTCTGAGAATCTTATTAATATTGGTTTAAGTTAAATGACTGGTTTCAGGCCAACAAGTGGCATTTAATCCTAAGAAAACAAGTACTCTGCAGCTTTCACTGAAAATAATACCATTAAATGTCTTGAACTATATATTGACTCAGAACTAACATTTAAAGACCATATAGCAAAGTTAACTTCTCAATTACCTAGTGTTATCTTTTTCCTGCGTAAAATGAAACAGTACTCATTCCTTGAAATTATGAAACCAACCTATATGGGTCTATTCTAAAGCAAAATATGCTATGGTATTTTACTGTGGGACAATACAGTGGATTATTTCACAAAGGCACTCCCGCCGTGAACATTTTAAGCAATTAAATATTATGACTCTGCCAGAATTTTACATCTATCAGTGCCTATTATATGCAATGCAAAGTAACTCGAGCAATTTGATAAGACATTAAAATATATATAACCATGAGATAAGATTCAGAGATAAAATCGTTATACTAGGTCACATATTTTCCCTCACCCGGAAAAGCTATGTTGTCTCTGCTATATATTTTAACCACTTAACCACTTCTCTGCTAGAATCAGGAGTCTGCCAATCAATAAATTTAAAATTGGAATTGAAAATATTTTACTAGCAGTTAGCCCATAAAAGGAAACAGATTATTTTGAAACATATTTATTGAGATAAATTTACTGATTTTTTTTAGGATGACTATCATTACTTGTGTTTAATCTACATATTTCGTATAATGTTTTCTTATATTTTTTTACGTTTCATTAGTGTATACGTCAAGAGAGTTTACCTATTTATAATAATTCGCAAATAAACCATTTACTATTTGTTATGTTTTACGTATATAAGTTTTTCATCGACGCTGCGATCGCCTGTTGAATCGCACATCTTTGCACCCGAATATATAGGCTGCAATCTTGTAGAGCGTTTTTGGTTACCAATCTAGTAAACAATGTCTTATTTACATTAAGAGACGAGCTATTCCCATCACACCAGACACACAACTGCTCAGAGACACGACTAGCCTGCTTAGTCAATACCCCTATATTTTCATCTGCAATTAACATGCTGATATCATCGGCATATAGAATTTTTTTATCAACAGTGGAGCATGCGGTAATGACACTGTGTGATAAATAATAATGATTCCAAAATTTATTGTTGGGGAACTTCCAAACTAACAATCCTTGAAATAGACTTGACCCAAATCATAACAACCACTTGTGATCGATTTGTGAGATAAGATCCAATACATTTTAGTCTCACACGGACCAGCAAGATGTCATACCTAGTATTAAATGTCCGACACAAATCGAAAAAGGGGCTGACTGTATATTTCGTATTACGAGGGTGGGATAAGAAGGTTCCGGCCTGACGTGGAGATGGCGTCAGCAGATCTAATTTTTGGCTTGTATTCTATAGTACTATATCGAACTAGCTCGTATATAAATTTTCAAGTCAATTGTTCTGTTAGTATACATTTGAGAGCCGACTGAATAAGACGCTTCCATTGCTTACGTGAAAATGGAAAAATCAGACAAGCGTGCGGTTATCAAATACTTCTATTTCAAATTAAAAAAGAGCTGGATTCCATACTGAAAGTCTCTTCTCCGTTATATTCAACAGTTAAACGGTTGGTTTCTAAATTTAAGACAGGTCGTACGAGCACTTCTGACGAACCACGTTCAGGACATCCCGTTGAGGTCACAACTCCCGAAATGATTGAAAAAATTCATGGTATGACCATTAGAGGTCAATACTACGCAAAGTTATTGCAATGTTTAAAGGACGAAGTGAAAAATAAACGACCTCACATGCTGGGCACTGAAAAGAAGGCCGAGACTTTCAACAAAAACACAAGTTTGCTGTAATGCAAAATTCAAACACTTTACAAATTTGGATCTCCAGACATATCAGTTGACAATTTTCTGCTCCCGTTTTGTCACCTTTGTTCTTAAAGATCGGAACCGTTCTGGATGCATTCAAAGCCTTCGGATATATATTCCATTAGAACGAGTCATTTATTAAAAATTGTAATGGTTCAGCCAAAAATCCAGATACTTCCCATAAAATTCTACCTATAATTTCATCCAGACCCAGTGACTCTTTCTTTGACGTTCGGTGTTTGGTGTCGATAACTTTCTGTGATGTAGTACCATAAAGAAATAAGATGAGACTTAACATGGGTATGCAGACAATAAAAATAAGATATACCACATTTTATTTATGTTTTGCCAGTTTTGAGAAAATACAACTTTTTTGATATATAACGAATTTTAAATTGTATACCAGGAATTATGATTTTAGGTTCCCTGCTCTAGAGTCGGCCACATATTTAGGGATTTCCATCCCTACTCCTTTCCGGATAACAAAGACACGCACGGAATTAACACAGCCCGTCTCGCTCATGTATGGATGGACGATTACAAAAGGTTATTCTTTATGCATCAGCCTGGATTAGAAAGCAACCCTATAGTCGGTGATTTGACCCATAGGAAACAGTTAAGACAGAAGTTGAAGTGTAAGAGTTTTAAATGGTAAGTGAAATCTTGTCAGAAACAGATATATAAAAAAGAGCCAATTTGTTTAGCCATCACAACAACTAAATGTATGATTGCTTGTCAAATGGAGTTCCAATACAATATCAAACGTTTGGAATATAAATTTTGAAACAACTTCTTGGCACTTTACATTATTTTTTTGTAATGTAGATGTTTTATTTTTTAGGTATCTCGACAATGTGTATCCAGAAAAATTTGTTCCTGATGAGGATGTTTATGGGTATGGACAAGTCAAAACAGAATTTGACATGTGCCTAGATGATCTACAGTTGGCAGAAGATAAAGTGGGACCTTTGGGACTGTATCAGTGTCACCAATTTTTAGCAGTTTCTCAGTATTTTTCTTTAAGTGGTAAAGGAGAACTTAGGAAGGTAAGGATCATATATTACTAAACATTTGTGCAGAAGACTTGGACTGCTAAGGATCCAGGTTTGCTACAAATGAGTTGCTTACAGTAAATTGATAATACAGTAAATTTAGTAAGGCCATACTTTAAAGAAGAAGACATTCTAATTTATTGATATACAGAATATTTCTAAAGTTGACTTTTAGAGATATTTAGGAAATTAACTTTTCATATTTACACTTTTCTTAGTCAATTGAATATATCACATCAAGTTGGCCATAACAAAAATGTGTCATTGAGAATAATTTTTTTTTCAATATTTTTTTGAGAACTCAGTTTTTCTGAGTGCTAAAGGAATGCGAATTTGTTGTTTGTACTAATACAGAATCGAGAAAAAGTACGGAACATATTTCTTTGTGTTTTTCGATGTTATGTGTGATCCGTCAAAAAAGCCTAATTATCTGAGCTAATATAGACTGCTTACTGGCACTACTGCGTGTGTAAAAATGCTTTTTATATATGTTATTTGTAGCAATTCTTTCATCTGTTGTAATTTACCAACCCTATCTACTTAGTATTCCGTCTTCGTAACTAGGCCGTGGCTCCATTTCTTATTCAGATGAATTGAAATCATCACTGTAAGAAAATTAAGTAGTGGGGGTCCTTTATACACATAAAGGTAAAGTATATTGATTGCAGATCCTATAGATGCGCGTTGGCTCATGTTTAGAAAGAGAGGGAGTGTTTTCGATGAGTATTATCTCTCTTTCTAAAGGCGGTTAGGTGAGAGAGATATCCAATGACTTTTGGGATATTGTGCTTAGCTCCACCCATAGAAAGAGAAGTACTACTCATCGAAAACGTTCTCTATCTTTCTAAGCGTTAGCCAACGTGCTTCTATCGAATCTGTAGTCTATATACTTTAAGAAATTTAGTTAACAATTTCACATGCTTGAAATAATAAATGTTAAAACTTTTTTCACATGGGAGAATTTCTGTGCGAGGGACCAATCGTGATGTTTCGTGATGTGTACTAACTGGGAGAAATACATAGATGATTTATAAATATATAAAATGCCAAAAAAGTCATAAGAAACATTGTGGCTATTGAACTAACTTCTGCCCAACTGCAGAAAACAGTTATAAAGTCACTATATTAACTGTCTTTTTAAGAGAAAGACCTCTAGCAACAACGTTAACTTGTGGAATAATGATTTCACAGTATTAAGGAAAGAAACACGCAAACTGATTACAAGTTCAAAAAAAAAAACAATGAGTGGCTAGAGCACTCTAAAACACTCAATGATTAGAACAAAAAAATACCAGAAGCAAACAGAATCTCTTGGAGGAAGCTATGTCAAGAGGTCGAAAGCATCTCTGAATCACCACTCTTCCAGAAGATTCTGGCTAGGAATCCCCTTGACCCTATAGAAACACTGCGGAAGCTAAATATGACTTCTACAGAGGCTGGCAGGGATACCTTCGCGGTAATCCTTCAAGTGCATCTGTCAGAAACTGACATTACCTCTGATGTATACCAAATGATCAAATTAACCAAAAATTTATTGGCAAAATGCAAATACAGTAATAACTACCACAGGATACTCAGCTATAGAATCATTTAAGAGCTACAGAGCACTGGGATCTAATAAGCGCTCCTAAAGCAGCGCAAAGAACCACCACTCTGGTACTCTGAAAAATTTTTAAGAGTAAGCCTAGCTACAGAATACTTATTCTTCTTGGAAAAGTTCTAGAATCATACCGTTTCATACATAGGCTGGAAGAGATTATTCTCGGGCAAAATTTTTCTGCTGAAGTTGACAGAAAAATTAGTGTTGGCACATAAGGGATATTTCTGGGAAAGATAGGCCTTTAGGGCCAACTAATATGTCTATCAATCAGAAAAATCACTACCTAGTAAAGTAAAATCTGCAATAAGTAGTAAGAATGCAGCGCTAACAGCCTTCCTTGATATTAATAAGATCACACATGCGAGAAGACATGGCATAAAAGATACTTTATGCAGGTGGAAACAAAACATACTCCAAGGTGGACGAGCAGAAACAAACCTGTTTGAAGAAGCCGTAGAGGTACCGCTAGCCAAGAGCTGCACACAGAGAGAGGTTCTATCCCCTGTCTTGTAATGATGAACTTCTGGTAAACCTTAACAATCAAAGGTGTTACACCCAGGGGTGTGCTGATGCCCTAGCTAACTCATCATGGGAAGCACGCAAAAAACAGTATCGGAACTCCTGCAGGGAGCTCTGACTACAGTAAAGGAGTAGTGCACTAAGGAGAATCTTAGGGTAAATCCTGGAAAAACCACACTTATATCCTTCAGTAAAGGAAGACAGCTTGGTAAGTTATAACTACCGACTCTCTTTGATACCCAGTTGCAGATGAGCCAGGAAGTTAAATACCTAGGTTCAATTCTGATGCAAACCGAATTCATAAAGGCAAAAAATTATAATCAAAGGTAAAATAGTCATAATCAAACAGGGTTTGTTGAACTGGACCGGCCTCAGAGACTCCAGCCTCAAATGCAAATAATAAAAAACTCATTGTTAGAGATGAGTAGTGACATTATGCCAGAAACTTACAACTGACTAGCAGGCAGGTTCTGTTCTAACGACGTCAGCCTGGTTCAGAGCCGGAATATTTGGCGTCATTCTCAGACTGTATTCTAGGCAGAAATACAAGCCACTGTTTCCAAGCAAAAATACATAATTGATAACTGTCTTTGAGCTGTCTAAGAAGAGGATGCTGGGACGGGATCATCCTCATTTTTTCGGAAAGTCGGACAGCGCTAAAAGTGCCGGCATGTCATTGGATATAATCTAAACAAGTCTGGGGTCATCTTTAAAAGTTTAGTACCCTGGTAAAACATAACAAAGTTTCCCTTGTGTGAGTACCGAGACACAAGAATATCCTGGGCAATGAAAATGCAGACCTACCTGTTTAAGACATAAGTCTGCTATAATTTTTATTGGATCAGAACCAGTATTTGGTATCGCTAAAATCTCTATTGGTATGTAGATGTCCTGGTGGATAAATCATCGACACTTGTACTACTGAAATCAGATTGCGGGAGATATGCCCAGCAAACTAAGGAACGATGTTTTGCGTTTTAGCAGACAGCAGATTAGGCCGATGACAAGACTGCTAACTAGTCACTGCAGCTTAAGGAAACATTTATGATACAGCCTTATACTTCGTCTTCAAATACGAAGCTGTAATCTGCTGACGGTCTATAATCAGAGAACAGATTGGTGAACAGTCTCCTAGGCGACGCACCTGTACACATAGAATAGGTATAATAGGTAACACAGCAAGCCTTTAAGCTGTAGTGTAAAGTCTTCTCAATAACTAGTCTGCTATATAGACTGATTTACAAGCACGTATCCCGTATCAAAATACTTTTTATATTTCCTATTTAGCCTCAGTTTGTTTTCCACTGATTTTATTTTAAAGTGGTATCTCTCCCTACTATAATTGGGAAAATTCAATCGGATCAACTTAGTATTTCGTATACATACATTGACAGTAGCTCCATTCTTTATCTAGATGGGTTGAAATCCTCACTGTAAGAAGGTTACACACCATCAAATATATAGGTAGGAAATTTAGTTAATAACCTCGCATATTTTAAATAAGAAATATTGAAACTTAACAAAACTTTTTCCACATAGGAGAATTTCTGTGCCGAAGTTTTCAACGAACGGGAAGTGCAACTAACCGAATGTCATGGACACAAGAGGGAACAATATTGGTCGTTGTACAAAAATGGAACCATCTACAATCCTATAACCAGAAAGTGTTTAAGTAGCGACGGCGTAGAGAACGGGAAGGGAGTGAAAGTCGAGAAGTGTACAGGGGGAATATTTCAAAAGTGGACTTTTACTCATGTGAATAGGACGGCGGTGATAGAGTGAGGCTGTTAATTTTTGTTGTATCTTCCAGCAGTTTTATGGTTTAATGTCCGTTAATGTTTTTTTGTGAATCACTTGCCAAAAATGAAAATTATTGTAAAGAAAGCTTTAAAACAAATATGAATAACAGAGACCAGAAGGTAATGTTAAATCATTCTTTAAAGTTCTTTTTTTTTGTTTTCTAGCATTACAACCCCTTTATGGTATCAGAAGATTTAAAATAATATTAATTTAATGAGATGCATGAAGCAAAATTGTTTCTTACGTTTTATCTCTGGTTATATTTTAAATTCTCAAATAAAATTCTTGATACTGCCACTATCTAAGAATTTTTCAACCTATTTGAGAATTCTTATGTTTTGATTTGCATTTTTTTTTCTGTAAGTTGAACAGTTTCTATATGATAAAAAAGTAGCTGGGATATTTGTTTAGAAGTTTTTTGGACCTCTTGTATTTTTAAGGTAGTTCATTGGTTCATCGCGTTTCTATATATTTACTTGAAATTTCGGGTATTCATTGTTGATGTAATTTAAGACACCTTGTCTCTCTCATAGTCGAGATAATCGATATAAAAAATGCAACATGTAACATTGGCTATATGACAAGAGCCTTACTTAGTGTGGCATATTCATTCACACATTCTATATATTTTTTTAAAAAACGAATATATGATGTGTCACATTATAAGGCATACTCTCACTCCCTACAAATTAGGAATAATTACCTTCGCCGTTAATTTAATTCGAACTGTGTTATCTAATAATATTAGGTCGGTAAGAAAGTAATTTCGATTGTATGGTGTGAAATAAACTCATTTTTTTTATACAAAGAATAAACTTTAATCAATTATATATTTATATTATGACATTTTGCCATCTTTCTTGCAGCTTCATGATTTCATGTTCATAGAAATTTTGGTCCTTGGCAAAAAACTGAACCAAGTGCGATTTAAAGTCATCATCATTTCTTAAAGTTTTACCATTGAAATATTTTTGCAAAACTTCTAAATAAAGGGTATTCAGACGGTGGCAGGTCAGAGCTATATGGGGGATGCGACAATACTTTCCAGTCAAGCTCCATTAATTTCCCACGAGTTACTAAAGATGAGTGAAGGAACGCAATTGCTTTACAATTTGCTACTTTTGACCGTTTTTATTTGATTGCTTCATCTCATTTCCTTAGTTGCGTGACACTAAACATCTGAATTGATTGCCTGGCCCCTTGGAAGCAGCTCAAAATGCACAATACCTTTGTAGTCCCATCAACTTGACAGCATGATCTTTTTTGGATGCAATTCAGTTTTAAATGTGGTTTTCGAACGATGTCATTGCAGATGACCAATTTTTCATCACCATCTTTTAAAAAAGCGGTAGGTTTCATTGCGTGTGTGATGCATATGACAAATATTCATTTGTTGTGTTCAGTATACATACAATTGTATGCGATGCATTTAACCTCGCTGCAATCTCTCGAACAGGTTATATGACGATTCTCGCCATGTCTTTGAATCTAAACTGGCAGCTAAAAACAAAATTACGCACAAGTTGCTTCTGAATTAACTTATGTGTGACATATCAAATGTCAAAAGGAAAAAACCATAACACTGACAGAAGTCCTTTAAAGTATTATAACGCTTTCTACGTGTGACAACCAAAAATACTTTCTTGCCGACCCAATATTTCTAGCGGATCGTCCGTTGGGTCTAAAATTATATATATATATATATATATATATATATATATATATATATATATATATATATATATATATATATATATACAATTGAATTAAGCCAACAGTAGCCTGGATTAGGTGTAGCGGGAAATAGTTTTACTTTCTGAATAAATCACTCTGGAAGGATTCCAGGAATAATAATTGACCTATCCGACGGTTTTTCAAATAAACGGCTATTTGTTGCCAAAAAAATTAATAAGCCGTGTAAAAAATTTTGAACTTTCAGTTACAGATTTGACGCGATTGCTGCCGCTTGCATTTCGTTTAATAATCACAAAGTTAGCTTGATTTTAAAGTGTTATATCTTGTAAGCTCTTAATCGGATCGAAACAAATCTTTCGTTAAACGAAGCATCTTTTCCAATACTTCCTCTCTATTTATTTTATAGCATTTAATTCAATAAACGCAATGTTATTCAATTTGTTTATTAGCAAAAAAGAGGGTGATGTAAAAAATCCCTAGGTTTTCTTACTTGTTAGATCTAGAAAAATTCAACGCGGTTTTGAAGCTTCTCATATATGCAAATAAATTGACACCTTAATAATAATTATTAAATATTTACCGAACATTTGTTGATTGCGCAGTTGTGGTGGATTTGTTGAAATGCAAAATTCAATGTATCTTAAGGCCGGGGAAATTGGTGGGTTTAAAGTTGTTTGCCGTTCACTTGCAAAAAAGTTTTTTTTTCATATTTTTTGTGTATTTTTTTATTTTTCAATGTAGATTTGGATACTTTGGGATAAGTTGAAAGAACATTTTTTACTTAGGTATAATGGAACGAATATAGTACATTTTTAATATTTTTATAATAATTTTTCACGCTTTGAGCTCACCGTTTCAGACTGGCACTTTGGGCAATTCCAGGCAGCACTCAATAATAACTTCTCCAGAAAGTAAAACTGCTTCCCCTACAGTCACCTTAATAACCAATTCGACCAGAGTACGTAACCTGCGTTGTTTTTGCATTGCTTATCAGCACTAACCAAACCAGTCCCAAAATACTCGACACTCTTTTATTATAACAAAAATAGTTCTGTCCCTAAAAGTTATCTAATGCGTTAGATGATGTAAATACTACCACTGAGATAGTACTGACACTGACATATTTTGGCCAAGTATGAGAGCGTCTAGTCAACGTCAAAAGTTCATAAATAAAGTAGGGGATATGTCATATGAAAGAACATTGGCACTTGATTCTTTTGGCTATGATTATAATCGATGAACTATCTTTAATTTCATTAAGGGAGAAAAACTGTTTTGTGAGTATTTAGTATTAAATTGAGCAGCTAAATGTATGAGATTTCTTATTAGGGGTCAAAATTAGGCTGGCAGAAAAAATTAATCCTTTCTTGGAAGAAATCAATTTTTTTTTGTGTCAACTGAAAAAAGTCTTCTGCGAGAATAAAATATCCAAAATCACCTCTTCCAATTTTTAACTTTTTTTTATAATATAAAAGAAAAATATCACTGTTTATTATTATTTGAAAAATCCTTCGTACAGGAATGTTAACGCAATAGAAAAATATCACCATTTTAGAACTGCTTTTTTGTAATCTTGAAAAAATCATCTAATTGTTATTATGATTTTGGATTAATATTTATAATTTCTGTCGTGTGACTGATTTTGAAACATGTCTTACTACCGCCTGACCGTTGAGCATTTAACAATATATGTGCATACAAGATAAATGATGCAGAAAGTAAGCTTCCAGAGTGTAATAGTTAATTTGTTGCGAAACTTGCCATTGGAAACCTTCTGAGGATTGTTTAAGGTGAAATATATATTTAGGTGTTTCCTCGTTCCCTACTAGGGCACATATATTGTACAGTCGTTTGAGATTGCCAGAAGTTGTAGATTTTTTCCGTATAGCGTCAAGATTCACAACTGTCTGAATTTTTAATAGCTGTTTGAATTTAGACGAAATATTGTCTAAAACGTTATTGTTCAACGGAGCAGGCATATTCGGACTACCATCTGACAATATTTTTATTATCAAGGTTACGTTACGAAACGTTTTTATTATTATTATTAGATGATTTAGATCTGCAAGACTTTAAAAACAAACATTGGAATAAAATGTAAGTAAATTGGCATGATTAGCTACCTTTTGACAACACTTTTATTATTAAAATAACACCATAAAACGTTGATTTTTATTATTGTCAGATAATTTGGACGTATGCAAACCTTTATAAATAAAAACAAACATTGGAAAAAATGGAAGAATATCTTTAAATTCGCGACTATCTGACAGCAATTTTATTATTAAGATACCATTGAAAGATGATGATTTTATTATTTTCAGATGATTTGGATGTGGGCAAAACTTTATAAATAAAAACAAACATTTGCAAAAATGGAAGAAAATTAAATTCGCGACTGTCTAACAGCACATTTATTATTAAGATAACATTGCAAAATGTTGATTTTATTATTGTCAGATAATTTGGATGTGTGCAAAACTTTATAAATAAAAATAAACATTGGAAAAAATATAGGAAAATTGTTAAATTCGCTATCATCTGACAGCACTTTTATTATTAAGATAATGTTGTAAAACGTTGATTTTTTTAAATTGTCAGATTATAATATGATAAAACGTTGATTTTTTTAAATTGTCAGATAATTTCGACGTGTGCAAGATTTCAAAAATAAAAATAAACAATGGAAAACAAATGTTAAAAAATTGTTAAATTCTCTATTGTCTGGCAGCACTTTTATTATTAAGATAACATTGCAAAACGGTGATTTTTTTAATTGTCAGGTAATTTAGGCATGTGCAAAATTTTACAAATAAAAATAAACATTGGAAAAATGTGAGAAAATTATTAAATTCGCTACCATTTGATAGCACTTTTTTTATTAACATAACATTGCAAGATGATGATTTTTTGATTGTCAGATAATTTGGACATGTACAAGACTTTATAAATAAAAATAAATAGTGGAAATGTAAAAATTGTTAAATTCTCTATCGTCTGATAGAGTGAGATAATCTGGACGTGTGCAAGACTTTATAAATAAAAATAAACATTGGACAAAAATGTAAGAAAATTGTTAAATTCGCTACCGCCTGACTGCATTTTTATTATTAATGTAGCATTATAAAATATTGATTTTTTTTATTTGTCAGAGAATTCTGATATGTGCAGGACTTTTATAAATAAAAATAAACTTTGGAAAAAAATGTAAGAAAATTGTTAAACTCACTGCCGTCTAACAGCATTTTTATTACCAAAATAACATTGCAAAACGTTGGTTTTATTATTGTCAGATGATTTCAACGTGTGCAAAACTTTATAAATAAAAACTAACATGGGAGAAAAGGTAAAAAATTGTTAAATTCGCTACCGTTCAAGGTCACTTTTATTTTTAAGATAACATTGCAAAACGATTATTTTGTTATTATCAGATGATTTAGGCGCGTATATATATATATATATATATATATATATATATATATATATATATATATATATATATATATATATATATATATTAAAGCAATAAAATCATAAAAAATATAAGTAACTTGAACTGTACATTGCTTGAAACATTGTATAAAACAAAACTAAGTAAGTTTAAATAATATTATCAATTTTAGTAATTAATTAGTATACAATATAATAATAATTAATTTCTTACTTATAATTAAATTATAGTTGTAATTTCAAAAATCGTTACGTATAAGAAGTACAAACCTTATTTAACATAAATGTATATAAATATTTTTATATTATGTAACATTATAAGCGTAACATGATAGGTAACATATAAAAAGATGTTTATAGTGATTTCAAAATTATCTCTTAATATTTAAAAAAATATTGTAAATGAAAAAATATTTTTTTAAAATTATTAATAATGATAGTTACTCCAGGTAGTAAGCAACCGTTTTCTAACCAAAATAAGTAGTACAAACTAAAAATCAAATATTTTTTACGCAAAAAATTATTTTTATTATTTGTCCATAACTTGATTAATTTTTTTAAAAGTATTGAACACGTTCAAATCGTCTGATAGTAATAAAACTCATATTTTGCAATGTCATCTCAACAATTAACCTGTTGTCAGACGGAAGCGAATCATATCAATTCATTTACATTTTTTCAACAGATATATATATATATATATATATATATATATATATATATATATATATATATATATATATATATATATATATATATATATATTGCTCCTTATGGCGAACTTTAATAAGTCTGGTTAAGTAATAGTACCTCCTGTTTTGGATTTGTTGTTTACAAAGATAAAAAAGATGCTGTAGTTGCCGTCAAGCCTTGCGATGGAGTTGAAGTATGCGGTTGTCGCATTAGAGTGACTTATGGCAGACCAAGAATAAAAGGTCAGGTTCGCCAGTCCCATTCGAATAACGTGCGTTATTACCAGTGCGTATACAATGGTCACTTTTACCGAGATTGCCCGGAAATTACTGCTGGTGGAGGCGATAGCAGCAAGAACCTCCACGGAAAAGATAGAAGGCGTACTCGCGGCAACCGTGGGGAACGGGGCAAGAGGGACCGCGACCGCGAGAGGGACTAAGGAAGAAGAACGTACTACAGGTCATCCTCGAGGTGGTACGTTGAGAAGGTTCGCGACCGCGAAAGGACTACTACATTTCATCCTCGAGAAGGTGCAGCGACGACTACAAATAGAAAGCGACAGAATGAAGACCTGCTATGACCTCAAAGCCAATATTAGTGGATTCATGGTTGGTGAAAAAATGTGGTTGTACAATCCGAACATTCGGCGTTCATTGAAGCTTCAGAATTCATGGGAAGGTACGTAGAACTTAGGGATCCGACTAAACGATGTGGTGTACCGAATTCAGAAAAGCCCTCATGCGAAGATGAAAGTCGTGCATCTTGACAGATTGGCCCATTATCAAGATCAAGAAGGTTGATTGGAATGATCCAGTACTTGGAAGGGGGCAATGTAACTGACATGATAGCAGTATTTATTTCATTGTGTTTCGCAACGTGATAATAAAAATATTGTCAGATGTTAGCGAATCATTCTAATTTACTTAGATTTTTTGCAATGTATTAATTACTTTATAAAGTCAGGCACACGTCCATAACATCTGACGATAATAAAATCTGCAATATTTTAACAAAATTAAAATAACTATTCAAATAAAGAATCTTCAATTTGAATCTGGTATATGGAGACTGTCAGCATTGCAAATCTAACATTTATTTTTCGTGAACATATTAATAAACCAAAAGACTTTTTGTTACAGTTTAGAATGTGTGTATAACATATTTGCACGTGTCCGACGATAAGTTTTTACAGGAATATTTTTTTGTTATCTTTCACATCAAAACAATCCTCAGAGGGTAGTGAACCATTCCGAGGTGCATGTTTTTGCAACAAGTTAAGGTTAACTACACATGTTGCTAACTTTGTTTCGTTATTGATTGTACGCGCATATATTGTCAGACATTTAATAATCAGATCATAGTGAGATATGTTTCGAATCTCAACAGAGAGCTCTTATTTAAAAAATTGCAGAGACTTTTCTTGATTTTCCCAATGTTTTTTCCTGGTGATATAGAAATAAAGTATTGAAATTAAAAAGCAGTACATTAATAAAAACATAATTTTTCTTTTGCCATAATCAATAAAAAATAGATAAAATTTCAAAGGCTCTCTTGTCAGAACATTATTTAAAAGAGTTTGAAATATTTACTTATATCCTTTTGCAATATTTAGTAAGCTTTATATTTGCATAAAATGCTTCAATAGGGTCGCGGAGCATGGTGTACTGTGGACCTTGATTTTCTTAATACATTGTAGAAGTTTATATACACCTGTATTTGTAAGAGTATTAAACCACTTTTTAAAGAACATAATCCAAAACTGAACATGCTAACAAAATTCAAGATGATGAATGGAATGTTTGATTTATTTTTCTGAAAGTTTTTTCGCAACATATAATATATCTTCTGATTTCCAGTCTCCATTGATCTCGGTTTGTCCATAGGTTTTCATCCATTCCTCTTGTTATATCTTTATCCACTCCTTCTCTCCTACTTAGTCTGGGTCTACCTCTCTTTCTTCTTCCCTGTGGTGCCCAATTTAAAACTTTTTTTGGAAGTCTAGTATCGTCCATTCGTTGAACATGTCCGTACCATCTAAGTTGGTTGATTTTAATATCTTCTGTTATCTTGTGCTTAACGCCCATAATTTCTTGGATTCTTTAATTTCTGACTCTGTCCATTCTGGATTTTTCAGCCGCTCTTCTCCAATAATCCATTTCTGTAGCTTCCAGTGTTCTTAGAGTTTTTTCTTTCAATGGCCATACTTCACTTCCATAGGTGACAATGCTTTTAACAATACTATTAAAGATTTTGTGTTTGTTTTCTTTGGATATTGTTTTATCCCACAATATGCTGTGCAACTGCCCAGGTAAACTTATGTATTTCGCGGTGTTGGTAAAAGCCATTTAGGATGTGAAGTCCGTTTTGGTCGCACGTATTAATTAGTCTGTCGCCATTGTCGTTCAATATATCTTCTTTTTGTCCTACTATTTTGTCGTTCACTTTTTTCCAGTTCTTGCATTTAGGTCTTCTAATAAAAGTAGCTCTCTGGAGGTCCCTATTTTTGAGATTTCATATGATAGTTGTTCGAAAAACTCTTTTTTCTCCCTTACTAAAGCGTCCTCGTTTACACCGTATACTCCCATAATAGTGACTTTATTCCCGTGCAACCTTAGATTTACTTTTATGATGCGTTGGTTTATTGGTTCCCAAGTTGTTATGCTTCGTCGTAGACTTTTTCGGATAAGTATAGACACTCCTTGTTGGGCTCTTTTATCCTTTGGTATTCTGGAAAAGAGATGATCATATTCGCCTAGGTTTTCTGACCCTTGTCCTTTCTTTTTTGTCTCGGTTAATACTAGGATGTCTAGGTTGGCCTTTTTTGTTTCTGAAATTATATCGTTAATTTTTTGGGATAGGCCTTGGACGTTCCAAGTGCCAATATTCATAGCCCGTTTTCTAAGCATAAGTCGTCTTCGTTTCTTCATCCAATTCCGAGGCTGGTTACTGAAAGTTTTAACCTTTATTGTCTTTCACGAGTGCCGAGGGGTTAGCCCGATGCCTCAACCCTCAACCTGGAGGACCAGGGCTTTGATTTTTGCGTGTCTCTCTCCTAGACGGGTTGCCTTCTCTTCGGCTTTAGGAGACCTGTCTTCCCTCTTCGACCGTCATCTTGGCCAAGGAGCCTTCACAGGGTGCTATCAGCCGGGCCAGCTGAACACTGGTTTTTTTACGAGGTTGTTACTCCTCCCCTCCTTTCCTTGGATGGGATCCCAGGCTTGGGACTGGTGTAACGGAGTTCGCAATATATAAAAGTTTTTAAATCCGATCGGAAAACTGGTAGTCCTAAATTTAATTAGAAGAGTGATTTTTTGGATATTTTTTCTGCCAAAACATACATTTAATATGACACTACAAATGCTTTTTAGCATTTTTCTAATTCTCTGTGAAACTTTGCTTTTCCAAATTGTAGGCTAAGTAACTATGTGAATAATTAAAAAAACTATTTTTGTTATTTATTGCTTATTAAGAAAATGTTAAATGTTAAACTTAAAATGACAATAGAAAAATATAATGTGAACATTCAGTCCCATTTTGGAAACCTATGTTTTATTTTTAAAAAATTATTATTGGCGGAGCAACTTAACTAGCAAATTGTAAAAAAAAATATAAAAATTATAATTAACTCAATTAAGGATATTTCTATGAAGTTGTTCTAATGGCGCAGACGAGAAAAAGCAGCTGTTATAAAAGTAACTTCAAACACTTCCAAAACAACTTTCAATTTTTATTTGGGGTATATTATTTCTTATTATTACATTAGTGTACAACGGTTTTGTCCATGTAATTGAGTTGTAACGGTATTTTTTCTCATCAAATAACAGTCTTTTATCTATGTACGAACTCGTTTTTTCCATTATGTTAAAAATATCAAATGGTGCGTCACTAAAACTTCAATAACTCAATGACTTATGGTCGAAATGTCATTAGATTTTGACATGTACCGTATGAAGGTTGTTACTAACTAAAAATCGTGTAGGTATGGTATTAGAGTCACCATCTATGGGCCAGACTCGGGACTTTTTGAACCACCTTTAATAATAAAAAAAAATAGCTCGTTAAACTTTCAAGTTATTTAATAAGAAATATTTGACAAAAAACAAGCATTTAAGTGAGAACAAAATTAATAGTTTTTACTTTTCTCGTGTAAATGCTTGTATCTGTATCCCTTATAACAGACCAACCTAGGATATTCTGGTCCTAAAAACCCTGATAATTTTGCTTAAATACTTTCAAATCTGGATGAAACCGCTTATCACGTTTATCATTCATACTTTCAAGGTTGTTCAGAAAAAATCCAATGAGAATTTCGAGAGACATGTTCATATCCAACAATAAATTTGTAATAATCTGTTGATAATTGTCATGTTTTTCATTGCCTAAAAATTCTCGAACGACAAGTTTGAACAAATTTCGGGAGCCTTTTGAAATGGTTCTCAAATGTTTTATAATCTAAAATTTTCCTGATTTGAGAACCCACAAACATTTCTTCTTTGGGTTTAACATCAGAAAGATTCGTGAATACACTACATTAGTACAGAAATGCCGACCCTGTCTTATCCCAAGCTTTGACAAAGTTTATCGGTAAGTTTAAGGTTATGTGAAGCGGGGATAACATAATTTTTTTTTGGGTTCAGCAAACATGTATTTTTAATGTTCATTTCATCTGGAACATATTCGTTTTGAACAGGCCGATATTTGCCCTGGGTTCTTATAAGCACAAAAAGCAACAGTATTTTGTGTACATGCCTTGTAAACCCACATTTGTACCAATGGTGACATTCATATTTAATTAATATGGATATTGTTTCTTGGGTTTCTATACAATTCATGATCTATTCAAATAGAAGGCTTTTTGTTTCCGTTGTGCAAAGTAAGAGCTATGAAGCTTGTTTTTAAGAAATCGATAAAAAGATGCCATATTCTGGGTTGTATGGTTGTTATAATAACAACATTTTTAAAATTTTTCTAAAAAATCAGCATATATCTTACTAATGGAGCGATAAATTCTAACTCTTTTGACTGAAGCAACTTCCACTATTGCAGTTCTGTAGACTGTAATTCAGTTCAAATGTGGACCGTTCTCATCGCCGACAAAGTTATCCGAACTATGCTACTCACTGTCACGACTCTGGTGCAATGGAGTTCTGTTCGATGTATCTGTGAACTTTTGGTCACTTCTACCGGGTGGTGTGAGAACTGGCAAATCGTTTGAATGAGGCACATACTTATCTTCTTCTTCAGGTGCCATCTCCTATTGGAGGTTGGATATCATCATTGCCATTCTCACTCTATTTGCCGCTACTCGAAAAAGTTCTACTGAGCTACAATTGAACCACTCTCTCAAATTTCTCAACCATGAAATTCTTCTTCCGATATTTCTTCTTCCTTCTATTTTACCCTGCATGATCAATCTAAGCAACTCGTATCGCTGGCCTCTCATTATATGTCCAAGATATTGCAGTTTCTTTATTTTTATGTTGTTAATTATTTCATAGTTTTTGTCCATCGCTAGCAATACTTCTACGTTTGTTTTTCTCTCCGTCCAAGATATTCTCAACATCCTTCTGTAACACCACATTTCAAACGCTTGCAGTTTATTTATGTGTTCTTGTTTTAGTGTCCAGCCTTCCAACCCATACTGCAGCACTGAAAATACATAACATCTTAAAATTCTCATTCTTAGTTCTAGAGTGATGTCTCTGCTGCACAAAATGGTTTTCAGTTTTACAAACGCATTTCTTGCCATTTCTATTTTCGTTCTTATTTCTGTTGTTTGTTCATTATTTGCTGTTATCCATGTGCATGTATTTGTATTTTTGCACTTTTTCTAAATTCTCACCTCGCAACTTTATGCTTGTTTGCATGTTTTGTTTTTTAGTTATTACCATATATTTAGTCTTTTTGGTGTTCATTTTTAATCTGTGTTGCTCGCAAACGTTATTTGTTTCGTTCACTAGTTCTTGGAGTTCTTCACCGGAGCTAGCCATGATAGCAATGTCGTCTGCAAATCTTATGTTGTTTACAGTTCTTCCGTTTATTATTATTCCCTTACCTTTCGTTAACAGTGCTTCTTAGAAAATCGATTCACTGTACACATTGAATAGTAGGGGTGACATAATGCATCCTTGTCTCACTTCTCTTCCTATTTCAATTTCCGGACTTGTTTCGTTATCTACTATTATTTGTGCGCGTTGATTCCAATATAGGTTAGTTATTATGCTTAAATCTTTGTTGTCTATGTTTTTTCTTCTTAGAATCTCGACTAGTTCTTCATGTCTAATTTTATCAAAAGCCTTATCGAAGTCAACATAACAAATGTGTATATCGGTGTTAATATCCATACACCTCTGTGAAAGCATACTAAGTGCAAACAACGCGTCTCTGATGCCTATATCATTTCTGAATCCAAACTGACTATTATCTATCAAGTTCTTTATAAATGCGTCCGTGTATTACTTTTAAAAACACCTTGAGTACATGGCTTGTCAAAGATATTGTTCTATATTCGCTGCAGCCTTTTGCATTTTTGTTTTTTGGAATAGCGCAAAAGGTGGAGAGTAACCATTCTCTGGGTATATTCCCCTTTTTATATACTGTGTTGAACAGATCTAACAATATATCCATGGTATCATCATTCATGCATTTTAAGATTTCTACTGGAATTTGATCTGGACCTAGTGCTTTTCCATTTTTGTTGTTTCTTATAGCTGCTTTTATTTCATCTTTCATTATCGTTAATGCCTCGTTATCTTCTACTTCAATCTCCATCTGCTCTACTCTATTGTCTTTAAAGAGGTCTTTGATGTATTCTGTCCATTTTTTAAGTTTCTCTTGGGTGTCTAAGATTAGCTTGCCTTTTGCATTCTTAAGCAGTATCGGTTCTCTCTTTCTGTTACTATGAGTTAACTTTTTTATCTTTTTGTGCATATTAAAACTATCATGTTTTCTCTGATACTCTTCTATTTCTTCACATTCTTCTTGCAGCCATTTATTTTTCGCTAGTCTAATCTTGTATTTGATTTGCTTGTTTATTTCTTTATACTTTTGCGTATCTCTGTTTTTGAATTGTCGTCTCTCATCCATTAGGTCCAGTATCTCCTCTGTCATCCATTGCTGCTTTGTATATCTTGTTGGAGTTAGTATTTCTCTTTGACTTTCCTCTATTTCTGTTTTCATTAAAATCCATTTGTTTTCTGGTTCTGCGTTTTGGAGAATCACCTCTTTGACGTTCATTAATCTTTTATTGATATTTTCCGTAAAGAGTTGTTTTATGTTTGTATCCTTGAGTCTGGAAATGTTACTTTTTGCAGTGTCTGTTCTTCTTTTAACGAGTTTCATTTTAAATTTGATTTTGGCGACTAGGGGATTATGGTCTGATCCTATGTCAGCACTTGGATATGTTTTTACTTATACTTATACAGTGATATAAAATCTTCATATTCTATTTTATCTCTGTTTTTCGATTTGAAACTAAAAGTTTTGGCCCAGCAAAAATAACAGTTGGTTTTGTTGTTAGTTGGGTATCTACAGATCATTAGTTTGTTAAATTTCTGAGATATCTGTTTTTACCAGAATACTAGTAGTTGAGACCCAGTCTGAAGCGTGTGCAAATTGCATGAGGAACCCAGGATTTACCTGGACGTTACATCCAAAATCCCATATAATTAACAGTTTGCACAGAATTTATTCTAAGGTAATCTAAATTTAGCTGAATAATTTTATTACAGAGGTAACAAAAACGGTTCGAATTAGACGACATTTTAAAACAATCTACCGTATTTACTTTACTCCGTTATTTACAGAATCGAGCAAAGCAAGGTAATGTAATTTGTCAGATCTGTACACATTTAAAAGGCAATTTTCTAGAATTTCGAATAAGTTTTTCAAATTTTTCACTTTTTGTTTCATTCAACAACTTTATTTTTGAAACAAATTACCTCCATATCAATCCATCCGACTTATCCTAGAAATGGAGACTCACAGTAGAATTATGATTATTCTGCTGCTACTTTAGTAATCAACAAGCATTTATTACGTTTAACTGTAGTCTGTCTGTGAAGATTTATATTAAAAATGTTATAGATAATGTCACCTGCGATGTATTGATTTTTAACGATTGTGGTATCAAAAACGTGACACAGTTAATACGTCACATAAGCGTAAATATGTTATGACAGACTCTTACTTTTGCAAAACAAGTTATACTTCCTAGGAGAAGTTACCTTTCCATAACTAAAAAGGCTAGATGTTTTATTGGTCTAAAATCCTTTATTAAATACAAGGTGTCAGATATTTTTTGGACGATAAACTAGGTACAGATGAAGACAGTAGTGTTGACAAGCTAGAACAATGTAACTAACTATTGTCATATATTTGTCCTGAAGCAACACAATATTCTTTTGTTTTTTTTTTTCATAATTTAGGTACCAAAAATTTAAACATGACCTTATTTTATGTATTTATTATTCAGCATATCTTCGTATAGTGTAGGGGTTAAAAGTAAAACTCGTTGGATTTACCCACAATTTCTTAGAATTTTAAAAATTCGACATTTTTTTAGTCGTGCACCGTTGATAACGCCGGCCGAGATTACGTTTGACCAGTGTATGTATCAGCAGAAGTATTCAAAGGTCTCAATTAACATTAATTCGAATATCGATACTAGGAATTTATGGGCTTATCTTTGAATCAGCAGTGTATACCTATATGGGTAGTAAACGAGGAAAATAATTAATTATTGTAATAGTGGCGATACCTTTTAACAAGGAATAATTTCCTATAACTCGGAGGAGGCATGCCCCTAACAATTCGGGCGGTCGCACGCTTATTCGAATTCTATTTTTCAGTTATCACTTTTTTTTTTGTTTTTGAAAGTAGAAAACATTAAGAATTCTAATTTCTTAAATAATTTGTCTTATAAATATTACCTCAGGAAGAGCGCGCCGAAACGCAATTTGGGCAATGACGTTGATCACTTGCCACGCATGACGTCACATCATAGCAAACAAAGCAATGCTAAACGATGGTTTGATTTTTTGAGATTTTTATTTGTTTACCATTATAAAATGACTTATTGTTGACATAACCTATATCGTCATTTTATATCCAAGTTTTTGGTATGACCATTGAGTGATTTCTTGGAATAAGTAAGTTGTAAGTAATACTTACATTACCGTTTTCACGTTTTTGAGTTCCGCAGCAAAAAATTAGGGTTATTTTTAAAGAAAAGTCGAATCATAACTGCATTTACTATTGTCGGTTTGCACGAAATTTATCTCCATTTTCGTATTTATAACAAAATAACTTGAAAAATAACACAATTATAAAAGATTCGTAGGAAATATATCAATAATTAACTTGAAAATCGCTCGAAAACCCCAGGAATTGTTGAAAATAATGTATCAGTAAACTGACATCCTGTTCGTTTACTTATATGTGACATCACAATAGTTGCAACCAATCGTGAAGCGTTTTCCATCACGGAATTAAACATAAAAAGAATCTTTATTTAATTTACGTCTGTTACGGGATATTAACATATTTTTATTCAGAAAATATATAAAATATGCCTTTTTAGGCTGAAATCAATTAAGATGACAACAATTTGTAACAATTGTTCACCTAATGAGTGTCAAACCGTCAGACCATAAAGCGATTCTCATGCTCTCTGTTTCGCTCTTGTATACACAGTTTACAAAATTTAAGACTTTTTTGTAAGATATTACTAGTTAATTCAAAATATATTTAATTTTAGTAAGGTTATCTTTAGTTGACATACATGTTTCTTAAGTTTTAAAAAAAATCAGATTAATAACGACAGAGATTCCAGGATGTAGCGGTATATATTAAGGGAAAAATCCCTGGTTGCTTACATATTTTGCTACAAATGCGTCAAGAAAATGCTGCGAAGTTACGCATGTTTTAAAAAATTTTTAGAGTTTCAGTTAAATATTGCCTTTAATTAATAGTAATAACCAAAAACATGGGAAATTATTCCTTACCAACTTTAATTTACCACTGACTTTGCAAGTACCTTGTATATTGTATAATTATTTATAAAATTGAATCTATTATTTTATATTATTGTTAAATATTTAGATACACGTTTTGTATACCTATCTATCTGTCCATAAACTATTGAGATACCCTGTATATTATAAACTAATACATTATTTTTTATTAATTACTGATATTCTAAGTCATAAATGTTTTTTAGCATTGTTAAAGTTATTATTTTCATTTCAGTTTTTGGGAAGGGGTATTTTTTATATATAATAACCATAAAGTGTGCTCTAATATAGTTTTTACATTGTTGATAATAATTTGTTGTTTGTAAATGATTTTATTTAATGTTTAATCACATATTCCTTAATTCACTAACATGAAATAATAGTACGTGAGGTAACGTTGCAAATGGGGCATTTATTTCATACCGATTGATAATCATACCAATGTTTGTTCTCATCTACTTCATAAAGGTGCGTATAAATATGGCGAACCGCGTCCGTGACGAGCCCGTCACGTTTGAATTTTGCCGACTTCGACTGATATCGAGCGTACCACGCGAATTTATCACAAAACCCTTATGCCTTCGGCGGACCACGTCAAAGGAGAAAATAAAAGCAGCTGGAATACAATAAACCAATTGTATCGTATTTCTCGTGTCGTCGGTCTCGCTGCAAACTATTTTTTTTTCGAGAGAGTGTGCTATCAAGCCGTCTAACTAGATAAATAATTCCTTTGAGTTTGCACCAAAAACCAACAAAAAATGTATCACTGCAAGCCTGGGTCACGCTGCTCGCGAACCATAGAAATATGATGAAGTTGGCTTGTTGTTTCCTAGACTTACTTGTCACGGGCTTGGCATGCTATATTTATATGCACATTAAGATATCTGAACGTCAACTAATCTAGTAGCGGTGGAATAGTAGTAAGAGGGTATCGAATTTGTGAAAAAAAAACAGTTTTTAAAATAATTTCATACCGTTTCAAACTTAGTGTATTGATTCTCTATATATTACACAACAAAAAAAAATAATCAGTCGCAAAAGAAGATTATAGGCCAGTCGCTAGTCAGAACTTATATAAAAATTTTAAAATACAAAATCACTTCAGTTCAGTAATATGGTTTCTGATAGGTTAAAAAACAAGAAAATCACAATCAGCTGCGTTAATAGTGGGAGTAAAGCCTTCAGGCGAGGCCCTCAATACAGCACGTCGTTAGGGAATTTGAGCTGACGATAATTTTTACATTTATAAATGTTGAAGCTATGATATATATTAATTTCCAAAGGTATCAAATCAGCATTACTTGTATTAATTGAAATAAAAAATACGAAGTAAAAGTATATAAATAAAATACATTAACAATATCACTTCCATTTAATATTGTTATTATATCGCACTTTAAAAGTTTAAACAAAAATGAGACACTATTTTGATCTATATCTTATTAAAATCTATTGTAGCATCAGATTCGTAGTATTCTTTGGAATTGTCGTCTAAACTATCAGAAATATCAATTTCTAGCTTATTTTTTTCTATTACTATCCTCTTGTTTTTGCTGCCAATATCAACTGTTTCGAACTCTTCTATGTTTTCTAATAAAAAATTGTAGCAATTAAAAATTATTTCAGCATTAGTTATAAAATTAATATAGCTTTCTTATAAAAAATAATTTTAAAAAGTACTGTAGAGCTTTCAACGATGTTTGTTATACTGGCAATCGTTGGTGCGATTTGATCGCCATCAAACCATTTAAAACAATATTTATCGCCTCTCTTTTCTCATCCATAACACAGGCCTGTCCAACAAGGTGATCTCGAAAATATTATTTTTTCGTATCAACTTTGGTTTACAAGACAGAGAAAAATGCATTTCCACGTGAAGAAATTGTCTTTTGAGTGATTTTGTAGAGTAAATTTGTGTTGAACAATCACGCATAGGCCCTCAGCAATAGTCTGCCATCATATGAACGTTCGCTCTGCCTTGTTCCCCATTGTTTTTTGTCTTGGTGGAAGCATTTCCCTTGTTTCTCATTAAGATCTCCTACGCTATGTTAAAAGTGATTTATATGACTATGGAGGTGTTGTACTTTTATGCTTATATTACAGCTTAAATTTCGAAAGTGATGAAGTATTTCACCAACTAACTTTCACAGTTTTCAACCTTGTTTAGGAGAAATTTTTTGTAACCGCAACAAAAGATTTTCACGCAAGTCGTTCAGTCTCAATCATAGATGCCTCAAAATGAATGGAGCTTTTGATTAGTCGACGTATCTGGGGTCCATCCCAAATTTCAACACTGACAATTTTCGTCCCGAGCTTTAATATACTGCTTCATTAGCACTAATTTTATATACAATGGCGGAAGGATGATTTTTTTCTCGGAGAACCAAAAGCTCTTTAGTCACATTTGTTTCAAGAACGACCAAAGCATCAATTATTTGCCAAATTTTTTGATCCACTGTTTTGATTTGGCTCAACTGTCCGAAAGACAAAACTCTGTTGACCTAACAACAATATTTGATTGCACTGTCTTCACTAATGATCAGGGAGGTGTCATCGACAAAGAGAACCACATCACAGCCGGGTACATATGCAGTGTGGTTTGTATAAATCAAAAATAAGGGCCCCAGTATCGAGTCCTGGGAAGTCCCCTCTCTATTGTAAAACAAAATGACTTCAACATGTAATCATTTTTACTGTTTTCAATTAGGCGCTGCTGACGATCCGTCAGGTAAGATTTAATCAGGCTCAATGCCGCTTCCGTGATGCACTACAACAAAGTATTGAATGGTTAATACTGTCAAAAGCTTTCGATAGGTCTAAACACATTACCAAGGTCGTTCTGTTGGCGTTTAATGACTGCAACCCTCTTCTCAATGCCTAGTCCTAGTATACAGATCTAATTGTAGATCTATGTTTACGAAAACCATTTTGTGATTGTAATGTTATATAATGTGACTCCAAAGAGCGTATTAGTTAAGGAATACATCAACCTTGCCTACATTCTAAAAGAGCGGTCTAGGTTTGTACTTTATCTCAATCAAATTTAATATCCGATTTCACGAGATCATTTTTTAAAACATCAGGAAATATCCCTGCTTGAAACATAAGGTTCTTCTTATTTTTAAAGATCTTAATTCAACGCATTAAAGAAATTGTCTTAAGTTGATAATTTTATACATATCATGATATCTAATCTTTCCATTAAAAACTCCAAAAACAAATAATTTAGTAGCAAAAAGCTTGCTGATTACTTTGCAATGAAGTTTGATATGTGTTATAATTTTTCAATGGTCAAGAAGTGCCACTCGTACCGAGAACATTAAAAATCCCTGGTTCTGATTCTCCGCCCGTTTGCATATAAATTTAAAATGCCCCTAAAAATTACCTTTGACACAAATTTCTGCCTTATGTTATGCTCTCTAGATGAATTGCCTCGAGTTGCCGGGACACTGCATATTCCAGTATTTTAGAAATTATTTAAAATATATGTACAGTTTAACTGTTGAAGGTGAAAAATATATTAGTGCACCCTATATCTACTACTCATTTTTTAGAGTATATTTTCTACCGAATTTACAAATTATACAAAATATATTTTACAGAGAATGGTGTTTTGATCCATTATACCTAATTTATTTTAATAAATGTATATTATGTGTGTAAACAATTATTGTTAAATATGTTTTATATAAAGAATAAAGTCTGATTTATTATAAATCTTTTGTTTTTTCTTATTACGTATTTTATTTTATGATTACGCGAGACGCTTAAATTATACGCAAAGATACCGGACACGTTTAGTGTTGTTAGTAACCTGCAGGAAAGGTTGGTAATTGGCCGATAGTGAGTATTTTGCTAAAATTTTCACCAGAGATAAGCAACTCGAGGATTAAATAAAAAAATACTAGTTAGAACAGGCAGTCGGTATTGAAGAGTTCAGAACATTTCAAGTTGGTAGTGCTGGATCCGGTGAGAATCCGGGGTTTTCCTCGAGTTGCATCTTATTAATATTTACAGATTTGATGTTCTTCATTGATGTAGTTAGCGTTGATGTTGCATTGAGTGGATGTAGCGAGTTGGTTTTTTCCAAAATTCTTCTATCTGTTCTGCATTTGGATATCTATTATCTGCCATGTTAGGTGAAGAGTTTAACTTTCGATAGAAAGTCGTTTCCAATTGTTCGAAAAGAGCGTTGTCTCGTTTCCTGATGTTACTGGCTCTATAACTTTTTAACCATACTGCGGTTACAGAGTTTTTGTTTTAGTGTGTCAAACCATTTCTGAGCAGTGTCATTCATTGCGTTATGTTGCGAGTGGTGTTGGACTCATATGTTTTATTCTTTTCTGCATTTTTTTCTTTTTTAATATGTCTAATATAATCTGTGAGCTGCCCTTTAATTTCCAAGAATTTCCTCTTTTTTTTTTGAAGTCTATTCCCCATTACCGGGTCATCAGTTCTGAACTTGAGTGGCCTGTTTGTAGCTTTGTTACGATACTAACCTATAAATTCTAGCTACTAATGAGTTTCGGCGCACTAGATCAGTATATGTGAATGCTCCAGTCCGAATGAGCTGTTGAAACATAAATTAGTGAAAGTCTGTTGGTAATGATACCTAGTTTTTTATATAAGTTTACTCTTGGCAGTGGTAGTATGTATAAAGTGTTGGGTCCATCATTCTCTAGCACTACTAGCTTACACGCTTCAGTGATTAATACCTGGTTTCCCATGTCCTGTCAAGTGTTGCTATTCCGTTGTTTTTGGGCTTTGGGTTCTGAGTATAGCTGAGGTTTGGCTACAGTGTTATTGTCACTACTTCTGATCTCAAGTTCAATTTCATTTTTATGCCGTTAAATTGTATTTCTAGGATTAGTTTATTTCGGAGAATAATCGGCATGTCGATGTTGTCTATAGCCGATCATCTTTCATTCTAGAAGAATGGTCCTGTAACAAATACGCATCCACAGACAGTTAATTTCATGCGCTGTTTTGCTTATTCTGCATGAGTAAGGGCTGGCTGAAGTTCCTGTGTGGCACCTTTGGTGGGTGGAGTTCTTGATGTTGTTTGCCTCTCGTAGTGGTTTGGTTACTGTTGTTGTTGGGTTGTAGTTTCTTTTACAAGGCAGTTCACTTCTTCAACATCCTGCTACCGACGTTTCACATGCAGTCATGTTTAACATTGGCTCTAGATATTTTCTAAAAATCCATACAGCTGCATTTGTACAAAATTTCGGATTATTTCTATCTTCAGTGATGTACTTTTTAGACCTACTGCGAGGTGATTTTTGTTCGACTGATCTGCAAAAACAGTGATACTTCTAGTCGAGTGTGGCTCTTCACCACTCATACCGGTTTTGGGTAAGCAAATGCTATAAATAGCGCATAATTTAACCTCTGATGAATCAAGCTCGTTACCGCATTATCCCATAGCACTACCTTTAGCATACTCATTTCCTAATATCTACCGATTTGTACCTTCAGATCTCTGTATTATGCTTGTCCTTTAGATTAATATTGTTAGGGATAGCGACTTCTGCTTGTATTGCTTGCTAAGTTGTTTTATCTACTAGAATAAGGTTTGGTTTATTATGTGTAACTGTGCGATCTATAAGCACAATTCGATTCCAGTACAGCTTGAACTGTTTTCTAGTATAAGTTTCGGTTGTATTCGATGCCGCAAATGCTCACAAATAATGTGGCAAACGCACCAGTGATAGAATCGTGGAGCGAAAATTCAAACGTCTGGTCCATGGTTATCTGTATTGATATATGATATTATAGACCGGTGTCAGTGTTGTATACAGATTATGCGATTATGGTTAGTTTGTACTTTTGTAGTACCTTTCGTAGTTGTAGGGGTATTATTGCTTTTGTTATTTTCCTGAGCAAAACATCTAAATCGTATAAATAATAATCTACATAAAACAGATAAATTACGGTAGTGCTATTTTATACAGTCAAGTTGCGTTAAAAGTGTGCCTTGTGTAAAATCGAATTCAATCACTACAAAACTAACAACAAAATCGTTTGTTACACACATCCATTAATGAAATTGACCAGCTGGTATATAGCATTAACGTATATTAAATATTAAAGATATTTTCTTCTAGGTTGTATACGTTTTTAGGTTATTCAAGTACATGCAGTATTCTATTTTGTTATAAAAAAATTTAAATATAAATAAAACAAATCAATATATAAGCTTTAAGGGTGTACAAATAGAAATAGTTTTATTTCTTTTTAATATGGGTTGATACAAGGTACAAGACACTCTACGTTAAAGTTTTACATTTAAAAAATCTTGACTATGTGGCTGCTGAAATGCGGGTATGAAAATGCAAAGTTGGTTAATATACACTATAAAAGATAAATAAATGAGGCAATTTAATTAAATATCTAATGGTTATATCATGAATTAAAAAATAATACCTCTACCATTTTTTAAATACCATACCTAGACAAATATCATTTATTAAAAATTGACAATAACCTAAAATTTGTTCTAAAAAATAATTAAGCTGTTCAATTATTTCTACTAAAATTGTATTTCATTTAAAATAGATTATAGAAATGTAATTTAGAATTAAACCGATTTTTTAAATTGTTCGGTGGTTGTATTTTATAACCGTAAAAACTGTCATTTAACTTATCATTTGGAACTATAGGTTGTCATGTATAAATTTCCAACATGAAAGATAGCGAGTATATAAAAATGAAAGATAGTGAGTATGTAAAAAACTTTTACGGTTAAAATGAGACGCTGCGCCCCCTTGGTGGCTGTGCACCCCCACTTCAGAGAAAAAACGCTCAAATTTCTCTTCCAGTTCTATAATAGCATGTTACGATGTATATTAATGCACATGAATTATTTCCGTAATTTGAAAAATAAAAGTGAAAAGTGTGATTTATGTATCCGATAGATCACATATGTCAAAATTTGTTCAGGACTAGAATGCATTCTAGGTACAATTCATAAAAAGTTTGAAAATATACGATTTTTAAAAACGAACTAACTTCAGATCAATTTTTGTTGTAACAGGAATTAAACTAATTAAAAATTTTATATCCTCCTATCGCTGTCAAAAATTACATTTTGAACACCGGTAACAAGTCTTAAAAAAAAACTACTTTTAATAGTGCTTGTAGAAAAAATCAATTTTCGTAACATTCTTGATTCCACTGGTCAATAGTGGCAGTGAAAGGTTTTAAAATCTCAGCATACTCTTGTAAACCACAGTTAAATTTACAACCAGGAATAGTCAGAGGATTAAAGTGAGTGCTATTTTTGAAATACAAATTGAGATAAAGATCATCATCGTCTTCAGTTGAGCTTTTGATTTCCCAAATAATTGTAGAAGCAAATTCTGGAACTGCATTTGGAAAAACACCCATGGCATTAGTACGATCAGCGATTGTGTTGTCGTGTGCGCTCAACATAAGAAATTTTGGAGGGGGTTCCGTGTCATATCGAATCGTCTTGGTTTGATTTTTTATTGAGTTTAGATGATTTAATAAGTAGTCAAAGAATGGACCAGTTCTCAATCTTGCCATTTCTTGAGTATAAGTGCCTATAAGATAGTTCTGAGTTGCTAAAGCATTAATTTCAAGCCAATAGTAGTCAGTCCAACTGGGTAAAGTTAGGTTATATTCTCTGTAAATGGTTAGAATTTGAAATAATGTAGAGAAGGTTCCGAAATCTATTTTATCTGCTGGGTAACCAGTTACTTCTGAAATGTTTTGGAAGAGCTCTGCATATTCTTGATACATCCGTTGGAATTCCGGGGAATTAATCACTTCTTGGCGTAGTTTATTGTACTTTGGGCATGGCACTTCCCCTGTTAGAACTGGGTCCTGGTTTTCAGGCATTGTGTGGATAGGAATTGCCTAAAATATTTTAACAATAGTATATTATATATACAACAGTTTTGCCGTTTTAAGAAAACTATATATTCTTTGTTACTAAAAATTTGATTTCATTACATATTAGTCCAGGGGTCTTCAAACTACGGCCTGCGGGAAAAACGCAGTAAATGACGTACATAATGAAATGGAACATTTTAACTGTAAATTAATGATATGTGATATACATAGATAATTCACATAATGAAATTAACTATTATAATTATGACTAATAAGATTTATGTAGTTGTGAGTTTGCAGTTGTGGATCAAGTTTACTAGTGAAAATTATCAGCAGCGATTTCAATTGATCATCAATTAATTTGTATTTGTAAATATTTTTTGTAAAGTTCATTTTGGAAAATGTTTTTCACACAGAAAAGTAGTACGGAGAGCGAAAAAAATCCACGAGCAAATTTATGCAACTGATCAAACTGTGTGAAGGGAAGACGCTCCAGTAATTATGATTTGAAATACTTTTTTTTTAAATATTGTTACATTGCAAATCAGCTATGTCCATTTAAAGTTCAGTGGCAAGGCTTTCTATATTGGCGTAAAAAGAATTTGAAAAATCTTGATGTTGTTTGCAATTGCATCAAAATTTGAAAAACGAGACTCAAAATTTATTTTTAAAGCACCCAAAGCATGAGTTGCGAAACATACCGGAAATAGTCTCAGTTTACTCACTGAATGTTTGACATGTATTAAAATGCGTGAAACATTTTTTGTTTACTAGGCATGTCCAGAAAGTGAGTGTACTGAGGCTCTTACGGTCGGAGGGATTTTTTTCGGCATGTTGGCTACACTTCCCTCCACAACGAGACCGGGCGAAATGTGCGCCGTCATCCGCTATCTCGTTTGGAAGGGAAAAGCTCCGTTTGAGGTTTATAATGAGGTGAAAACTGCATATGGTGATACAGCTATGAATCGTACGAGTGGGTACAAGTAGTGTCGCGAGTTTAAAAACGGTCGTATGTCTGTGCATGACGATCAGAGGAGCGGAAAACCTTCAATTGTGACTGACAAAATTGGGGAAAAAATCGAAAATGCACTCCGTGACGATCGCAGATTGACTATGGATGAAATTTCTGCGATGTTTCCGCAAATCTCCAGATCTCTACTACACGAAACTGGCACAGAAACCATCGAATATGAGAAACTGTTTGAGAGGTGGATCCCAAAACAGCTAACAGACCAACACAAGTTGAATCGAGTGGAGGCCGAGCAAGAGTTTTTGAGGCGCAACAAACTCCATGGAGATGAATTTCTCCGCTCCATTGTTACTGGAGATGAAACTTGGGTTGCACACTTCACGCCGGAAACCAATAGGCAGTCTCAACAGTGGCGTCACACCTCTTCACCCTTCGCCAAAAAGTTCAAAACCACAATTTTCGCCAAGAAAATTATGGCATCCGTGTTTTGGGACTGTCAAGGCATCATTTTGATTGAATATTTGCTTCAAGAGGAGACCATCAACTCTACAAGATACTGTGAGACCCTAAAAAATTGTGGAGGCCGATTCAGAACAAGAGGAGAGGCATGCTGACAAAGGGAGTCTGCTTGCTGCACGACAATGCCAGACCACACACGGCCACGAAGGAACTGCTTGCCTCGTTTAAATGAGATCTCCTGAAACTTCCCTCGCATTTCCCTGACCTGGCACCTTCAGATTACATCTCTTCACTTCCTTGAAGCTGCACATGGGCGGAAAAAGGTTTTCAACCGACGAGGAGATGAAGGGGGAAATGGAGAAGTGGACGAAGGGGTTGGCGGGAAACTACTTCGAGGAAGACATCAAAAAGTTGATACCCCGCTTCATAACCTGCATCGAGAAGAATGGCAACTATGTCGAAAAATAACTTACATATATACTAATGTAACCATATAATTATTTTTTTAAATAAAAATATTTGTAGCCTACAAAAATTCAGTACACTTACTTTCTGGACATGCCTCGTAGTTGAGATTGAAACAAAACAATTTTTGTCGAAAGGATTTAATATGAGTGTTTAAATTAGGTAGTTGCTGGTTTCCTTCTTGTTATTTAAAATTGAGGTCATTCATACGTTTAGGTAAATCTGTATAAACTGATAACACTTGAGCAGGGCCCAATATAATCATTCTTCTCGATTTCTATCATACGATTAAATTTTCTGCAATATCATCTACTCCTCGAGCTACAGCTTTTTCTGGGCACATTTCTTCTTTTGGTGGAATCATGCAATCCTTAATTAAATCGCCGTCAGTAAAGGATTTCCTATGTTTCTCTATTGGATGAGTCACGCGAAAACTAACACGATATCCTGTTTCCTGTTCATCATTTACTTTTTTTAAACAAAAATTGTTGAGATTTCAACCCGCGTTTCAAAGATTCGTATTTTTTCAACTGTAGGCTACCTGTAACTCTGGAGTAATTCTGAGAATGTTTAGTTCCATAATAATGTTTTATATTGTATTATTAAGGCTTATGCAGGCGCAGATGTTTTTTCAGATCATAACCCCCTGATTGCACGTGTACACATTAAACTCAAAAAATCTTCACAAAAAATAAAAATAGATCACATAGAAACGAACCGCTTACAAGATCCAAAAATCAAAGAAGATTTAAAACGACATATCAATGATAACATATGAATGCTTTCTACAAAGATACATAATACGCATGTAGAAGATAAGTGCCAATATTTAAAAGAGGCCATAATAAAACCTGCCCAGAGTATTCTTACCAAAGAGAAACAGAAAAAAGGACAAGAGTTGATAACAAAAAAAATCTTAGGACTCATGGAAGAGCGAAGACAGTACAAGGAAAAATGCAGACAAAAATATAATAAAGTACACACACAAATCAGAAACGAAATAAGGACAGCAAAAGAAACTTTTTATGGAAGAAAATGCGAGGAAATTGAAGAACTGCAAGTAAAACATGACACTTTTAATTTATATAAAAAGATAAAGGAGTTGGCAGGTATACAAAAACCGAAACATCCCAATCTATTATGCAACGCAAATGGAGAAATAATAACCGATCTACAAGAAAAGCTTATGACTTGGAAGAATTATGTAGAAGAATTGTTCGACGATGAAAGACAAGAACCTAATATAGATAACATACAAGGCGACGAAGGACCAGATATAACTAAAGAAGAAATACTATACGCTATAAAAACAATGAAGAATGGTAAATCACCGGATCCAGATAGATTTACATCGGAACTTCTCAAGCTTGTGGAAGATGAATCAGTGAATATTCTTGTCGATCTTTTTAATTGCATTTACAAAACAGGAGACATACCAAAAGAATGGCTCCTATCAACTTTTTTCACCATACTAAAAAAGGCAAACGCAAAACAGTGCACTGACCATCGCACAATAAGCCTAATGGGACACACATTAAAAGTATTCCTCAAAGTGATTCATAAAAAAATTCACAGAAAACTAGATGTGGATATTGGTGATACTCAATTCGGATTTCGGAACGGGCTTGGAACAAGAGAAGCACTATTAGCACTTAACGTCATGTGCCAAAGATGTCTAGATATGAACCAAGATATGTATATGTGCTTCATTGACTACAATAAAGCGTTCGATAAAGTACGTCACGATCATCTAATTAGACTGCTGGTAGAAAAAAACTTGGATAAAAGAGACATCAGGATTATTTCCAAGATTTACTATAACCAGAAAGCGAATATTCGAATAGAGCAAGAGACAAGGGAGGAACTCGAGATTAAGAAAAGCGTAAGACAGGGATATATACTTTCACCAATCTTATTTAACCTATACTCAGAAGACATCGTAAACAGAGCACTTTCAGAGCAAAATATAGGTATTAAAATAAATGGCATCCCAATAAACAACTTGAGATATGCCGATGACACGGTTGCAATTGCAGAAACTTCGGAGGATCTTCAGATACTAATTAACAGAATAGTAGAATGCAGTGAAGAATATGGATTATCACTTAACATCAGTAAAACAAAAATAATGGTGGTATCTAAATCACCACAAAACTTCCCTGACATAACCGTGCATGATCAAAGAATTGAACGTGTGAGAAAATATAATTACCTGGGAACTGTTATCAACGAAAATAACGATAGCTCTGAAGAAATCAGAATCAAAGTGGAAAAAGCTAGAGCTATGTTTATTAAAATGAAGAAGGTGTTCTGCGGACGAGATTTAAGCCTTAAACTTAAAATTCGCCTAGTGAGATGTTACGTGCTGTCAGTTCTTTACTACAGAATGGAAGCGTGGACATTGAAAAAGATTGATACCAAGAGGATGGAAGTATTTGAGATGTGGATGTACCGTAGAATATTAAGAATATCGTGGACAGAGAGAGTAACAAATGTGGAGGTTTTGCGAAGAATGCGGAAAGAGAAAGAATTAGTACTTACTATTAAAGAACGCAAACTACAATACTTGGGACATGTTATGAGGAGATGTAAATACCAGTTGCTGCAATTAATTATCCAGGGAAAAATAATAGGCAAAAGATCCATGGGAAGAAGAAGGCATTCATGGTTAAAGAACTTAAAAGAATGGTACAATTGCAACAACTGCCAACTGTTTAGATCTGCAGTGTCAAAGATACGCATAGCTTTGAAGATAGCCAAACTTCGGAACGAGGACGGCACCTAAAGAAGTATTATTTAAGAACTGCTATTGTTTCATGATATATTAAACACATTCCCTTATTACGTGACTCAATCCTAAAATATTGATAACCCAATTGCACTCTAAATGTTCTGCACTTACTATCTATCTTTCATTTCTTTTCTATATTTATACAAATCCACACAAAAAGGACGTGAATTCAAATCAAAATATTGCCAATTAATATTATTAAGAGCAGGAATACCGAGTAAACAAAATGTACTAGATATATCTTTAAGACTCTTTTAATGAAATTAAACACTAAAAATTATAGTCACAAAACATACTAGTCGCACTAAATTTCTCTTTTCAGATTATAGTTGTCGTTTCGAATTTAAACTTTTGATCTGTCCAACTTTCGGTTAGATAACAATACGTAACACACAGCATGCGCATCGCTTATCTTCTCCGTAATGGCACGTCCTTGACATTTGCCCGTAAGTAATAATCGAAATTGCGAACGGAGCGGAGTCCACCCCCACGCCCTGCGTTATAGATAGCTCACTTGCCCACTAGTCTCAATATGAAAATATTTTGCTCGGAAATTAAAACTACAGTATTTTAGTATGGCCCTTGGGATATAGTGGAGTCAGTGTGGCTAAGACGTTTACATACCCCTGTGCAATCGGATGAATTTAACTAAAAAAAGGTCACCTTTAATCCTTTATCTGATGACTTGCTCTAATTCCGTAATAAAACAAGTTATTAACCAATGCATATATTTATTATTTTCTATGTTATTTTTTATATGTTATGATTGTATTAAATTGGGTGTCATGTATAATTCAAAAGATAATTGCTGAACTCTAAAGCCTTTTGTACATTAGGTGCTTGAGTATTTACGTTATTAAACACACCAATAAAATAAAAATCTATCCTTCATTACATTCCTGTGTCCACTGATCAACCGTTGCAGGAACAGGTTTTAGAATTTCAGCAAATTTGTCGAGATCACAGTCAACATCGCAACCGGGAATAGTCAGTGGACTAAAATGGGTACTATTTTTGTAATATAGGTTTAGATAAAAGTCACCCTCAATTCCATTCTTATTTTTCAATTCCCAAATCACTGTTGACGCAAATTCGGGAACCGCTCCTGCAAAAACTCCCATTGAGTTAGTTACATCAGATAGTGTGGTTTCATGGGAACTTAACATTAATAGTTTAGGTGCAGTGATATCTTCATCTTTTATTAATTCCTTCTTAGGTTTTTGATATTGGTTTCTAATCGTATACAGATGATCTAGAAGGTAATCGAAAAATGGACCCGATCTTAATCTAGCAAGATCTTCAGTGTAAGTTGCTAGTTGATATCCTTTTGCTGCTAGAAATTTAATATCAGGCCAGTAATACTCCGTCCAGGACGGCAGACTTAAATTAAATTCCCTATAGACGGTTATTGCAGTAAATATGTTAGCAAATTCCTTTAAGTTTATTTCGTCGCTAGAAAAACCTGTAACTTCAGAAATATTTAGAAAAAGGTCACTGTATTCTTCAAGAAATAGCAGAATTTCTTCGGATTCATATAATTCCTGTGTAAGTCTGTCGCGCTTAGGGCAGGGAATTGCAGCTACTAAAAGGTGATCTTCCAGTACGGGAATAGTATGAATTGGAATAGCCTGAAACCAAGATAAATAAAGACTGTGACATGGTTTGTTATTTGAGAGGAACTGTATCTATGTAGATGGATTCTAATATGTTATTAACTTAGGTAAATATTTGATGCTGTGTGTGACATGAAGTGGTAAACTACCATATGATCATTTAATGAAACTGTGATTGGAGTAACATGCGATGAAATGATAGGAACTGACTCTTAGTTTCTTCTTTCCTTTGAAAATAAGAACTTCTGATTTTGCGTTGTTTTCTTTTTATTAATAGAAGCGTCAACTAAATGTAACACTTTATATTTAAGGTAAATATACAAAGTTTTTCTATTTACACATGACTAATATCATTCTATATTACATTCTCCTGTCCATTGGTCAACTGTTATAGTAACAGATTCCAAAATTTTAGCAAATTTGTCCAGATCACAATTAAAATCACAGCCTGGAATAGTTAATGGAGTAAAATGGGTACTATTTTTAAAATATAAGTTTAGGTAAAAGTCCTTGTTAATGTTAGTACTACTTTTCAGCTCCCAAATTATTGTAGAAGCAAATTCTGGAACTGCTTCAGTGAAAACACCCATGGAGTTTGTAACATCGGATATAGTAGTGTCATGTGAACTTAACATTAGAAATTTAGGGGCTGTTATTTCCTCTTCCTTAACTGATTGATCTTTTGTATCTCTGGCTCGTGCAGGTGACGCTTTGTAAATGCTTCTTATTGTATACAGATGATTTACTAAGTAATCAAAATCTAAATTTTGATAATGCTTCGTTATATGTAGGAATTTGATATAGTTTCACTGCCAAAGTATTAATTTCCGGCCAATAATATTCTGTCCAAGAAGGCAAACTTAAATTGAGCTCTCTGTAGATAGTAATTCCAGAAAATAAATCAGCAATAATATCCAAGCTCATGTCATCGGGAGAATAGCCGGCAACTTCACTAATATTTTGAAAAAATTCCGTATATCCTTCGAAAAATTGAGTAATTTCTTCGGAATTAAATAAATCTACTATAAGTTTGTCATACTTAGGACATGGAATTATATGTATTAAATGATAATCCTCGTCAACAGGAACAGTGTGAATTGGAATGGCCTGAAAACAAGATGAATGCAGTCTATAGACTTAGTTCTTAATATAATTGGAACAATAGATATAAGAGACATATATAAGGTAAAATGTAATGCATTTTAATTATACATATACCTATTACGGAATGGGATTTTTAAATAAATAGTTGTTTTTTTGTGAATTTTAGTCTTGGTTCATTGCAGCTCCACTAAAGAGACCATTAGGATGCAGGAAGTAGTATGGAGAGAGATACGGAGAGTGGAATTCGTAGAGAATAAATTATCTGCCCATTCCTTAACGGGCTTAAGAAGAAAAGAACATTTTCCTAAATATATATACACAGTGAAATTATTTATTTTTATTAATTTGCTATCGCTCTGGGGTAAAATTCGATAGTTATTTATACTCATAATGGTTGTAATCTGGCACTAAGTTCTGCAGGTAATTTATGGAATGGGAATTTTAAATGGATAGTTATTTTCTGTGAATTTTGCTCTTGGTGGTGTACAGCTCTACTGTCGAGACCATTAGCTGGTCGAAACTAGTATGAAGAGAGCACCAAAGCGGAATTCATATACATACAAGTTTTCCCGTCAAAATTTCATGAATAAGGGGATAATTCTATTGCAATATATTCTAGATAAAAATGTTTCCATAAATAGATAATATAGATTGATTGAAAAGTTTATTGACTTCTTCTTTTGATTCCATATTGTTATTATCACTTCGATAGATATACATATTTTTAAATACCTATCAATTTACCCGGGAAAAAAATTATATATAACTATATATAATCATATAAAATTATATACAAATACGTATTTTTTTATATAATTTAATATAATTATATCTAGGTTCTCATACAAAATTATGTAACATTTTATATAAAAATATAGAATTATATATAATTATATGTAATTATTTATATTCATTATATTCATATATATATATATATATATATATATATATATATATATATACATATATATATATATATATATATATATATATATATATATATATATGTATATATATATACATATACATATATAATTTTGTATAAATTAGAAAATTTTAAAATATATATTTTTATATTATTATGTATAAATATATGTTCAAATATATTCTTATATAAGATATATATTTTTTTCATAATTATATAAAATTATATCTGTTTTCTCGCGTAAAATTATGTATAATCATATATAATTTTATATAATTATATAAATTTATATATAATTAGATATATTAATATATTTTCATATTAATTCTTTGTATGCATTTTTCAAATTGATTTTATTAAAACTTAAAATAAAAAAAAATATATTTGATAATATGTTGTCTATATGTCAATGTTTTTGTTTCCTAATTAAATAATCTCCAAAATTCATTAAATATAAATATCATATAAACTGAATTTTCTTTTGATGTTATTTTTAACTATTTATATGTTATAAAAGGATTTTGAAATCTAGCAATTTCCTTTGATCAATTTGCCGCTTAAAACCAGGATGGTGTCGGTCGCCATGACTACGGATCATTTGGGGCTTTGCGATTAGTCACTCGTTCAGTACAATTCCTAATCTCTTCGCCCTTTAACCTGTACGTTCAGTTCTACTTCTGCTTTTTAAGTCGGAGGTTTTTCTGGTTCTAAGTATAATCCGTTTTTGTGTGTATTTTCGTTTTCCGAATTTTGCTAGCGTTCGAGTTAACTCCTTACTCTCTAATACTACTGTGTTTCTGATCTTTACTAGATCCGTTTGTCTGATTACACAAATAAAAGATGCAATCACACTAAAGCGTTTTCAGTGAAATTATAAGAAATAAAACTTATCTTCAACTAAAGAAATTTGTTAATTACAGTGAATGTTAGAAGCTAGGTGAAATAATAAGTTGTGTATAAATATTGTTAAAAGGATAATATTAGTTATTTAAATAAATTTAATGTATTGTACAAGTTGGTATTATTTTTATAATTTAGATCATTACTTAAACATAAATAATGTGAATTACTGTAAAATTATTATATAAAAAATATATTTTTGTAGCTGTAACTGTTGATTTACAATGTTAAAAAACATTATTTTTAATCGTATAACATTGTTCTAATATGTTATTGAGAGACCTACTTCTTATTATTAACATCTTATAGTTCTTTAAAAAACTGTCAATATATAATAAGAATTCATTTAATTGTCGATTTTTACTTAGTCATTATATATGATTATATAAAATTATATATAATCTTATATAATAATATATCATTATATATAATCCTTTAACTTTAATATAAAGTTATATGTAATTATTTAAAATTAAATATAAATTTGTAAAATTATATATTTTTTTTCCGGGTAAGGAATTGTTGGCATTAATCTTAATACGTTACTTGACATTTTTGAGGTAAAAGTTCCGTGAATACACTATTGGAGGCAGCCTGCAATGGTCCGCGTGCGTTACACGTCAAAGAGTGATGGCATGCGCTTGCTTCGAAATTATTGGAGTGAGAGAGATAGCGCCACCCTATATTCGCCCCCTCTCTCCCTCATTGCTGTGTAACGCGGTCGGTGCACTACACGGTGTATGCTCGAAGGGTTAAAGCAAAGGACTTTGTTATATACTGCTTATGGAAGCAAAATAAAATTCATACCTAATAAGTTCTGATGCGATTCCACTTCGGCCTGCTTATTTTTTGTTTTTTTAGTATTATCCGTTTTTCGTGCATGATTGCAAATTTGGAATGAAATTTTCTCAAATCAAACCTGTATGTTGTTAAAAACTATTTTACGTTCCGGCAAACGTGAAGCGAAATTCCAGATAAATTTACGTCCCCTGTGTGAAGTGTTAGAGTGAACTCTTTCTTTTCACTTATATTCGAAATTTAATGTATTTGGAAGAAAGTCATTAAGAGGTTAGTTTAAAGTGAAAGACTAATATGAATGCTAAGAGATATAAATTCGTCACTCATATTTTTTAACGTTGAGACCTATCTAAACACAGTCTTCCTGGCCTTTTGAGGTTAGGTTTCCTCGAAAAAATGACGTGAGATGCAAATTCTGAGGCTAGATTCATATTCAAACTTCCCATGCAGAAGGCAAAAAAATTGAAAATGCTTCTATAAAATGTCATTAACTTATTTTTTAAAATAAGGAAAATAAAATTTATTTCATAATAACTAAAAAGGGGAAATTTTGTTTTAAAATAATTTTAAATATATCTAATATAACAATAGACGTAAGAAAAATTAATATTAATTTTTCCATACAAGAAAATTGACTCATGTTTAAAAAGAGATAGAGCGTTTTCGAGAAACAGGATCTCTCTTTCTAATTGCAGAGCTAAGCATGATACTCCAAATTTCATTGTATATTCCTACCACCTGACCGAAATTAGAAAGAGAGGTCCTGCTCCTTGAAAACGCTCTCTCTTTTTAAGTGTGAACTAACATTCTTCTATAGGCGACGTCTGTATTAAATAATTTCTCTTAGGTCTATGAATATATACAGGGTGTTTGGTACATCGATATAAAGTTTGGAAGAGGTGATAGAGAATGTCATTTTGAATAATTTATGCCATATATGCCTTAGTACAAAAATGCACGGTTGTCGAGTAGTACTGATATAATTTTTCAGTTGATTACGGTCCACTATTTCAACTTTATAGACAAGTTTTTTCATACGTCCCCAGATGTGAAAACCTATAGGCGTCAAGTCTGGGGACCTCGCGGCCACAATATGGGACCGTTTCTTTTAATCCAAAGATTAGGGAATGTTTCATTTAAAAAATCTCTTACGTCAAGCCGATAATGTGCTGGACATCCGTCGTTCTGGAAAATTATTCTGTCTCTTACGTTCAATGGTATTTCGTCCACGATGTTCGGCATTTCATTTCGTAAAAACACTTCAATTGTCTCCGTTTAAATGTACAGGAAGGCAATATGGCCCAATGAAAGTTCTTCCGATTACCGCTGCCCATACATTTACACTGAATTTGTGTTGGAAGGATATTTCTTTTTTTATATGCGATTCATTGGACCACAAAATACTTTTTAAGAGAAGTCCATCTTCCATATCGGCATTTAACAAATAACGGCAGAACATAATTCTCCATGCTGGATCACCTTCTTCAAGGCCTTGAACCGGGGTGTAATGGAATGGATGTTTTCCTTCAACTTTCAAAACATTCCACAACTGGTTGTTTATCTATTGGTGTTTTTATTTTGTTTATGTTTATTTTAGAAATAACAATTACCGGCCTAGTGAACAGAAACACAAAAATTCATCTTCTAAGCGTTTAGAACATCCATTAGATATTTTGTATTTTAATTAAATAAAGAAAAAGTGAATAGAGAAAATTGTTAATTTCGTTAATATGAATATCTTCCCTGTATTTAATGCATGTAATATTTTATTGATACGGGTTTCGATCAACCACTGTAAAGGCAATTCAATAAAGTTATTTTTAAAATAAATTGAATGCATTTATTTCTCAGATTGTTAGAAAAAAAAACCTCTCTCAAATCTAAGAATGAAACTTGAATTTTCGTAGATGAATAAGACTTTTGAGTACACAGTTTTCTGTGTGTTATTTCAATTTTAGTCCTCTTATTGTTATTATAGTGTATGAACCAAAAAATATCGAATCAAATCGAAAAATTATACCAGTATCATAAAAATTAAATTTTCAATCACCAATTGCCAGAAAACCGAAAAATTATAAAATGTGCTGTAACTCGACAACCGTGCATTTTTGTACCAAGGCATATATGGCATAAATTATTCAAAATGACATTTTCTATCACCTCTTCCAAACTTTCTATCGATGTACCAAACACCGAATGTCATAGACCATCCATCTTAGAGAGCAAATAGAATTAGAAAGTTTTGTCATAATCATAATTACAAAAAACATTTTTATTTAAATTAAATTAGAGTATTTCAAAATACTATAACTTATTAATTATATAGAGAGTTTGCAATACGTACTTTTATTAGAAATATTTTCCGTAAAGTCAGTAACAAAAAAGACAATGATTATATTCTTCCACAAGCAATTTCTAAATGTTTTTTTATAAAATAATATTTATTCTGATACTAAATTATTCTGCTGGGCCAAATGACATGTCTTTTGGTGCTTTCATTCTACATTTGATTTTTACTAAGGGGTAGCTTCTCCATACGGGAACTATTAGGGTTTTAAGTACGATCTTTAAAATAATGTTTCAGTGTGCGTAATATATTGTTTTTAACTGTTTAGTTAACATATGCTGAGCTTGTAGTCCTCCGTTTTGTTCCTAACTTAATTATCATTAATCGTAGACATAGCTAGACTACTCTACATTATGAGTAGATTTAATATACACGAAAATTTTTCTCGAGAAACTGCCTTACCAATAGTGAATATTGAATCAAAAACTGAATCAAAATTAATTTTGAAATTTTCCATATTTGCCTGGAAATGTAAATACATGAGGCAGAGGAACTTTCTTTTTAACCGACTTCTACATTATGTAGTGATGGTCCATCGTCACCATTTGATATGTAATTTTGCGTCCCAACAGAAGTTAAATTAAAGATATCTCTGAAAGTTGTTAATATTATATTATATATTTATCTTACAATGAAGTTACTCTTCATAGCACTCTTGGGTCCATTGTTCAGTGGCTACGGTAACAGGTTTCAAAATCTCGACAAAGTCATCGATATCACAGTTAAAATCGCAGCCAGGAACAGTTAGGGGACTGAAATGAGTACTATTTTTAAAATATATGTTCAAGTAGAGATCGTTGCTGCTTTCTTTTTTGCTTTTAACTTCCCAAATAACTGTAGATGCGAATTCAGGAACTGCATCAGGGTAAATACCCATTGCGTTTGTACGATCACCAATTGTGGTGTCGTGCGCACTTAACATTAAAAATTTCTGAACTCCGGTATCTTCAGTTGCTACTACTGTATCTTTTTCTTCCTTATTATGTGAGTTAGTTTGATTTTTAATTGCATTTATGTAATCAATTAAGTAATTGTTAAAGGGGCCTGCTCTCAATCTGGCCATGTCTGGCGTATAAGTACTTATTTGAAACTGTTTCGCTGCCAAAGTCTTAATTTCGGGCCAGTAAAATTCTGTCCAATCAGGTAAAGTCAAATTAAATCCTCTATATATGGTTATACTAGAGAATAATCCAGAAAAACTGTGCAGGGTAACAGTGGGGATTCCTGTAACTTCCGAAATGTTTTGATAAAGTTCGGCATGTTCCTCATTAAATTTTTGAAATTCGGGAGAATTTAGTAGTTCCTCCTCCAGTTTGGTATGCTTCGGGCAAGAAATGTAGTCTGTTAAAATGGGATCATTAGCCTGTGGAGTTGTGTGAATTGGAATAGCCTGAAAAAAATAAATCGGTTGTTTGTAAAAAATTAGGTCTTATCAATATTATTCTTCTTTATCAAAGATAGAAAAGAGTTTCAATTTAGACTAATGGAATCAATCTATTATTTCATCCATAAGAGCTTAAGTACTTTCATTTAAAAATGAAAGAATAGTTAGTATGAAACGAGAATGATTAGGATGAGATTATTCAATGATAGCACTTGTATAAAATACAGATTAAAGCAAGCTTAGTAGTTACTATAAATCAGCTAAACAAATAAATAATTTTTAAACCCTAAGTTATATTCCCATGAATGATTTTTACAGCTATCTTCATTTTCTCAGTCTCAATCTTTTTTTTTATCCAGTTCTTATGTAATCGTTATCTTTCCATAGTTTTTTCGTTTCCGTTACCTGTTCGATCAATTTCTCTGTCTGCCCCTCTGACATGTCCATAGCAGATCAGTTTTTTCTCCTCGATGTAATTTAGTGTGTCCGCTTTCACTTTCATTCTCCTTTTTATTTCCTCGTTTGTCATTGGCTAGTCACAGAACTTCGCCTCCAGAACTACATCTCCTTTTCGTTTATTTTAAACTTTTTTCCTATTGCTCATTTAGTTTTCTTTTACATAGTATCACTATGCTATGTACGAGTGTGTTTGTATTCTCTAAAAGTCTAAAAACGTACAAAGAATTGGGGAATAAATCAAAGTTGATTATAATTTCTGTCAGTGACTCATTTAATCCCGGTCACCAAAGCGACGAAGCAGTGGAATAAACATCTCACGCAACAATAAATGATTTAAAACTTGTCCTCTCTATTAAGAAAGCAGGGACTAAAGCTTAAAACGCATTGTTGTCATATTTCGCGAGCCTTAAATAGCAATCAGCTGATCACATTTAAAATAGCATAGTGAAGCCGACCAACATGTACTTGGTTTTTAATTCCGAAGATAATGGATGTGGTAATACACATACAGGGAATGTCCATCTTGAATAGACTTGAAAATAAGTGCCTCGACTGGGTTTTTGCATTGTTTGAATTTTTTATTGATTTATTATTGATTTATGGATAGATTCTGTGAGTTTACATTTTATTTACTATACTTTCGTTGTATATAGATATTGTGTTGTGTAGAAAAGTTTATTATAGTGTATTTTAGTGTATATTTGTGGTAAACTATAGATATTAACGGACCTTCAACTAGTTGCGCCATACAAAAAAAAATAGTCAATTGACGTTAAAAGAACGAATAATGATTAAAAATGTTTACCATGGTATTCGGGAACGAAACCCTTAAGAAACTATTTTGGATGCTGCAAAAATATGTGGCACTTTAACGAAACTTTCTTCGCGCACGATATTCAAGATTCTAAATGATCAGTATCAAGAAAACGACCAAAAAAAAAAAGCAAAGCAGACAAGAGGATGGAAAAATAATTCTGGATGATGACACAAAATACGTTATTCATCGCAAAGTCCATGGTTTCTTTTCCAAAAATGAAATACCAACATTAAAGTAATAATTATTTATAAGTATTTAAAATAGCTACAATATGGGACAGCAATATGATTGTAGATAGAATGGCCAACGCTATCCAAGATATTCTGTTTGCAGGAGTCTATGATCAAATGCTGTCACAGTACGAGAGACACCCTTCTAAGATTTGCGGACTACCGGAATGCGCCTATAATCTCTCCGACGATTTTCAAATGGGGTTCGTACAAGTTGTGAGCGGTGAACCCACGCTTGTTCACCGCTTGGCGCAGTATCCTCATTTCGGAGCAGATGTTCTTACACACGTAGTAATTTTGGAATATACTTTGTCAGTCGTATTTTTAATATACAAGAAATACTGTTTGAAATCGACATCGTTTAAATTATAATCTTTGCACCCAACGATTGCTACCGCAAAGAAAAAACACATTTTTCAGGTTTATATGGAAGTACAGCATTGGTTGGAGAAAACCCATTTAGCCACAAATTGGGGCTGGGGAAAATGTCGGTTTACGACCGATATATACAACTGAGTCAATTATTCTGGACAAACTAATTAAAACTTTTGCGTGCTCATGCAAATCGCGGTTCATTAATAATAAACGTACATGTCAAAATTATGGATTAAAATATACCGATTTGTGTGAGTGCTGTGACTGTGAATGTGACAATTGTTTAGAAAATAATACGCTTGAGATAGACAGTGATGAGGAAAATGATAATGAAATACATAATGATTGTGACCAAGCAAACAACGGCATGAAAGAGGACATCACTGAAGACCAACAGCAACCACAACTACATCAGCACGAGAGCTAAACAACTCCAAGAGCTTCACCTTCCGAAGATGCTGCGCGGGAACTTTAACCAGAGCTCACTCAAGCAGAACCACCAAGATAACAAATGAAATGGACTGTGCCCATGAGTGAGTCAATAATGCGCGTTTTTTACAGGATAACTTATCTAGGACGAGAGATGATTGACTACAGGCAACAACTTCACGCCGAATTCTGCAGGGAGTATCCACACATACAAGTGTCACAACAGTGAATAGCTGACCAATATAGAGTTATTCCATCAAAGCGGAAGTTGAACGTGAGATGAGGAGCATTGACAATAACAACGATTCGATTGCTGAATCTGAACCAGAGCCAGAACACGAGGTCTAAGAGCAGCAAATGACGATACCCAAGAGGACAACGCTGAACTCCTTTACCAGAAATTATCAACAGAAATGAGTACTGTGGTACTGGAGTATGATGAAGCCAATCCATCATGCTGACCAATTCATGTAAAAAATTGGGTGTTATGTTAGACATCATGAATAATCGAATTTTGCCAAATTATGTTTCAGAGGCCTATACTCTGGATTCCTTACATATAACCATCTACTGTGCCGCGACTGCAATAGCTAAAGCTCTAGATATGAAAGATACAACAGATCGCCGATCAGGAAGAACCGAACCCAACACACTCCCATGGGAAAGACGTCTAAGTAAGAAAATCGATAATCCTCGAAAAGATATAGGACAATTGACGGAGTATATTAGGGGTACGAAAACAACTAAACTGCAAAGACGAATTGAGAAAATTATGAATCGTGCTGATACCATTTGCAACAAGATCCAGCGAATATTACTGTTCAACAATGCCTCGATCCAACGATCAGAAAAGACTTTCTACCCTAAGCTAAACTCTCCACTTGGCAGATAATAAATATCCCAATAGAGAGCAAGTAGAAGAGTTCTGAGGAAGCCAGTTTTCCACACCCGCCAGTTGTAACATCGCAGCAAGTTGGGTAAATGAAGAACTCGAAATCTACCCAGACTACAGCCGGATGCAGTTTGAGCCATTTACTACCGAGGAAATAACAGGAATAATCAAGGAATCCCATAACTGAAAATCTCCAGGTATTGACGGGATCCATAACTACTGGCTCAAAAAGTTCTGGTGTACTAACCATCTACTGGCTAACCTTATTAATGATGCTTTTCTAAACCTAACAAGAATGCCATTGTTTCTAACAGAAGGTATTACGTATTTCTTACCACAGGACTAACATAACACAGCTAAATATAGGTCGATCACTTGCCTTTCCACACTTATTATAGTTATTCACCTCCTGCTTGACCCAACGCATCTATGCACATGTTGAACAAAATAATATCATAGCAACTCAACAGGACGGATGCACCTGGGAAGCAATGGGATGCAAGGAACAATTGATTGTTGACTCTGTCATATGTAACCAAGCCTGTATCAATCGAAGAAACCTCTTTGCTACCTACGTGGATTATAAGAAGGTCTTCGACTCAGCGCCACATGAGTGGCTCAAAATTATATTGAGAATGTATAGAGTCGATAACCATTTTGTTTCCTTTTTAGAACGCATCATGTCAACCTGGAGGACTAGGATCCAATTGCAAGTGCCCTCCAGCGATACCATCGAAACTAATACAATCCCAATACGAAGAGGCAATGCAATTCACTAAGATCATTGTGTTTCTGCCTTGCAATGAACCCTCTGTCACGCCGTTTGAACTCCACCAGTTGCGGCTTTAGTATTAGAAATAACAATGAAGAGGTAGTAAAATTGAATCATCTTCTATACATGGATGATCTTAAACTGTGGGCTGCTACCAGAAACCAGCTGGAACAAATGCTCAAAATTGTGGAGCAGTTCTCCAGGGATATTGGAATGCAGTTTGAACTTGACAAGTGCCGTATTTTGAGCATCATTAAAGGAAGATACAACCGGGAGCATTTGAGATGCAGAACATTAAAACTATAGCTGCAATGGAAGAGGAACAAACATACAAATATTTAGGTACGAAATAGACTAAAAGAATTGAACATCGCACTGTCAAGGCCGAATTGACAACTGAATTTATTAGAAGGGTAATGCGTGTATTACGACCTGACTTAAATATTGGAAATTTGTGAAATGGAGCAGGACGGACATACAAAATCTGCAAAGAAAAATAAGAACACTCCTAACAAAAGCACACAAACACCATCCTCGTAGTGCTATTGAACGTACAATGTTTCCAAGATATCAAGGAGGAAGAGGATTGGTGGATATTAGTAAGAAGCTCGATCAACAAATAATAAACTTACGTTCATATTTCCACAGGTTAGCGGACTCTTCCACACTACATCGAGCAATATGAGAGGCAGACGATTCAACACCGCTACGGCTGAGGGAACAGGATACTGCGTCTCTTCACCAAACAGACCAAGAGAAGTTATAAGCCTGGCTGCGAAAGCCATTTCATGGGCGGCATCTAAATGAGGTCAATCAGGACAATGTCGACAACTCAGCGTCAAACTACTGGTTGATTTCAGGACAGATGTCTCCAGAAACGCAGTGGTTTTTGTTAGCTATCCGAGACCAGGTTATTCCGACGAAAAATTATCGGAAGTTTATCATCAGAGATCCCTTAATAGAAAACGACCAATGTAGATACGGCTGTCAAGCTTTTGTCGGAACGAAGTATAAATAAATACATGAGTCAGCCGCAAATATACTCCACCAAGAGTTAGCAAATATGTTAAATCTATTGCAGATAGGAAAAGTGCTTTATTACAATTACAATCCGGAGCCTATTCTTCAGAACAACGAGTTCAAGTTATATTGGAACCGAGCCTTCTAACGGTTTAGATGGTGGCTCATAATAGACCAGAAATTATACTAACAGATAAAATTTCTGTATGACATTGCTGTACCTAACAACAATAACCTACGGCCAAAATATAATGAGCCAAACACAGAGATCTGGAGGTGGAAATTCGAAGACAATGGGCAATGAACCAAGTCCAAACGATTCCCATGATTTTATCAATAACTGGAGTGATACCAAAGAATCTCTTGCAGGACATCAAGAGACTGGGCCTTAGTGAGCATCTATATAAGCCTGTTCAGAAAGCACTTCTCCTTGCAACCGCGCGAACCGTCCGAAAGTTGGTAGGATATATAGAAGATCACGTCACCTAGGACCCGATAAACTCCCACAGAGCTTCATACTTTCTTTGTGTACCTGGTATGAGTGAATAATCCCTGGAGGGAGTGCGAAGCCGTTTTGCTTGTAAATCTGATAATATAATCTGAATATTATGTAAACCCTATTTGCTCCCAAATGACGTCGCTGCAGCGCAAAGCTCGTAAGTGAGCGCAGAGTGGTAATATGCTCGCTCCTTGTACCCGTATTTGTATCGGTGGTTCACAGATCTTAGAGAGCTATTTCTAATGCAACGAAAAATTTCCCAGGTAAAGTACAAGTATCTAACAATATCTTCTCCAAGCTTCATCCCTTAATATTCGTTAACCGCGACGTTTCGAGTTAAAAAAATTGTTTGTCATCTTGCGCTTTTTTTTTTCAATGATCGGAAATGATGCATTTTAATCTAATGAGAACATTAAAAGTATTTTGAGTTTACTAGGGAAAAACTTATTGCAATTTTTGTGGTCCATAAATGTTTTTTTTTTCAAAATTTCTGTGCCCAAAATTCAAAACAAAATATAAAAAATAGATCTTAAAAATATAAACTATTTTTAACAATTTGCTTTAGGAATGGTGGCTGTATCTTAATTAGAAGAGCGGAAAATCAAGGTCAAACTTTCAACTTTGAAGTCAATTTTCTTAGAAAATACGAATCACACAGATTGTGGATTTAGCAAAGTGTTGTAGGTATATAATATCTATATATACCGTGAATTTCGAAACAATGATTTGCAAATAAATATGGTTTTATTTTAAACAAAAAAAATGTAATTTTTTGTGAAAAATAAGTATATCTCGAAATTATCTACAATTTTTCTTTCATACAACCTTTAGTTTTCGAGATAAACTGGAAAAATCGATAAAAGTGACCATTTTTGGTTCACCATTTTGTTAGCACAGGGTTGCCAATGTTAACATCGAGATATGTTATTTAAGATGCCGAAATATTCACTTTTTAGTATTAAAATAGCAGATTACATTTTTTTCGCGACAAAAGTCTAATTTCCATTGAGTATCTGTGAATTAACAAAACGTAAAAGAGGTGTTTACGAGCTGGTAACAAAATGAGATAAAATTAAGGTGAATCAATATGCCGGGTTTCAGACAAGCATGATAAATTCATCTCCAAAGAACGCAAAAATGTTTCTGTATCTACCAGAAAGGGATATTAGAGTAATAACCTGGTTATAGATTCTTTGAAATACCATCTCAAAAAAAATAGATAAAGCTGAGAACGAGATTTGCCTTGCAGCCGAAACGGTAGAACACTTGCCGTGCCAATAGGGGACGGCATCATTCTTGACACCTGAAGAAATAAAGCACTTACCCCCAGAAAAATGAGAGACTTCGTGAAAAGTTTAAATATCCTGGGTTTATATTAGGTTAACGTAACGTACAATCACGAGCTATTCACAATCTACATTATCTATCGTTGTATTGGACACCAAAGCCTTTCTCGAAAAGCAGCTTAACCAATAGTAAACACTGAATGAAAATGCATTTCGCAATTCTCGAGATTTTTCCGGATATAAAGACCGACGAGGTGGAGGAACTATCTTTTGTGTAGGGATGGGCCATCGCCAAACTCTGACGGGGCGGCATGCAATATGCAATTTGACATTCCAAACAAAATTAAACTAAATACATGTCTGAAAATTGCTAATGATATATTATATATTGATTTTACAATACAGTTACTTTTCATAGCATTCTTGGGTCCATTGCTCAGTTGTTACAGTAATGGGTTCCAAAATCTCGACAAAGTCTTCAATATCACAGTTAAAATTACAGCCAGGAACAGTTAGAGGACTGAATTGAGTACTATTTTTAAAATATATATTCAAATACAGATCGTTGTTGCTCCCTTTCTTGCTTTTAACTTCCCAAATAACTGTAGATGCGAATTCGGGAACTGCGTCAGGGAAAATACCCATCGCGTTAGTATGATCAGCAATTGTGGTGTCGTGCGCACTTAACATTAAAAATTTGTAGACTTCTGTGTCTTCAGTTGCAGTTAGTGTATCTTTTTCCCCCTTATCATGTAAGCTAGTTTGATTCCTAATCACTTTTAAGTAATTAGTTAAGTAATTAATGAAAAGACCTGACCTCAGTCTGGCTAAGTCTTGCGTATAAGTACTTATTTGAAACTGTTTGGCTGCCAAAGACTTAATTTCTGGCCAGTAAAATTCTGTCCAATCGGGTAAAGTAAAATTAAATCCCCTATATATGGTTATACTAGAGAATAATCCAGAAAAACTGTGCAAGGTAACAGTAGGGAATCCGGTAACTTCCGAAATATTTTGGTAAAGTTCGGCATTTTCTTCATTAAATTGTTGGAATTCGGGTGAATTTAATAGTTCCTCCTCAAGTTGGTCGTGCTTTGGACATGGAATTTTGTGTGCTAGAATAGGATCATTATCCTCTGGAGTCGTATGAATTGGAATAGCCTGAAAAAAATAAATCAGTTTTCTGTAAGAAATTAAGGCATTATTAATATTTTCCTTCTTTCATCAAAACATCTAAAATGGTTACAAGCTAAATTAATTGATTAAGTCTGTTATTTCTTCTTCAAGAGCTTAAACACTTTCATTTAAAAATAATATAAGCTAAAAAAAAAATTAGAATGAAAAGGGAATGAATAAAATCAGATGATTAAAGGAAACTTGTGAAAGTTCACATATGAAATATGGATTTCAAACAAGATCTGTAGTTGGGATAAACAAGATAAGGAAGCAACTTTATTTTTATATATGATAAATTCCTTATATATAACGGTTTCTAGATCCTAGTTTTCCTTCTCTCAATATATTTTTTCACATAATCGGATCCAGCCAGTCCTCATCTTCTAATTCTTTTCTTCTTCCATTTTATTTCTGAAAGACCTTCGTAGCCTGCCTTTTTCTCCTGCCCTCATAACATGTCCATACTAGATCAATCCTTCTCAATATATTCAGGTATCCGCTTTTACTTCCACTTTTCTATTTATTTTCTCGTTCGCTATTCGGTTCATTCTTGTCACACAACCTCTCCTGCTCCTTCGGGAGTCTGTCTTATTTTTCTTATTTCTTACCCAGTTTACTTCTACGAAGATCAGTATGCTACGCACTAATATGTATTTATATTCACATTTTTGCATTTATCTTCACAGGTTTGTCTCACAGTATCGCGTTCAGCTGTTTTATTTTCATTTGGCCTTACCATAACCTGTGTTTAATTCATTCCTCTTCGATCCTATTTTATCGCATACAATTATTAACTGGTCGTTAATTTTATTTCATATTAATTAATTAATTTTCGAACTTATATATATATATATATATATATATATATATATATATATATATATATATATATATACCCTGATAGATAGCAGCAGCTGTCCAGTCAGGGTGGGACACCGGTATTATGGTGCATATGGTAAATATAGTGCCTATGGGTGCATACTTTCTTGAAGGTCATTTGAAAAGCACAAAATATCGTGATATTTTAGAAAATCAACTTTCACTTTTGGTCCAAAACGTACCCTTGGAAAAAAGGTTACAAATTTGATTTCAACACGATGGACGTACAGCGCATTATTCTCAATTAGCTCATCAAGTGTTGAATCGCGAATTCAACGGACTGTGGATTGGTAGAGGAGGTCTAGTAAATTGGTCCGCAGGATCATCAGACCTTACGTCACCAGTTTTTTGTTTATAGGATTATTTGAAGAGCGAAGTTTATAAAGACGTGCCAACTACGTCAGAAACGCTTGTGCCAAAAAATCACCTGAAATGCTCCGTAGTTGGGTGCAATCTTTTGAAGTGCAGGTCAATAAGTGTATTGAACTTGAAGGTAACCATTTTGAGTACTTACTGAAATAAATTCTTACGAAACCTTTAACATGATCATACAAAATGATGAGGGGCGATGGGACTCATAGAAAACAAGCACACCGATGGTGAGAGGTGAGGGGACTCACCGAAAACAAGCACCCCGATGGTGAAAGGCAAAGGGACTCACCGAAACTTCGAACACTCCGATGGTTAAAGGTGAGAGGACTCACCGAAAACCAGCACCCCGATGGTGAGAGGCGAGGGGGACTTACCGAAAACAAGCTCCCCGAAGCGAACACAAACTATTAGGTCCACGTTGTTATTTCTGGGTAGCGCTAAAAGTAGTTAATCATGCACATAGTATGGTTTTTTCTAACAATTCCTCACAAACGAACTTCTTCAAATAGGCTTGAAGATCAAGATCAAGGTAATATTATAGCAACTTTACGATCTTACAACTTTAGTATGAAACATTTTATAGAATAATAACGATGAAAATCTTAATTTGACCTTAAGATAACCTTGATATTAGACCTTAACCTTGAGGTAAAGGTCACATCTGATGATGAAATTACTGTGAAATTAGTCTTTCCGGGAGTCAAATTGGGGGTTTTCTGTTCAAATTTTGAAATTGAGCATCAAATGACCTTGAAGATTAAGATCAAGGTTATCTTTAAGATCACTACCATTTAGCCTTCGTGTCACCCAATAACTTTTGTATGAAACATTTCACGAAATAATGCAATTTTTTGTTTTGACCTTGATGTTTGACCCCCACCTTGAGGTCAAGGTTACATCCGATGGTAAAATTTGTCGCCTCGTCGTGAAGGTCAAGGTCAAGGTTATTTTTTAAGGTCGTTACCAATTAACCCCCCTGTCACTTTATAATTTTTGTATAAAACATTTTTCGAAAAAATGTGATCCCACCGAGATATTCCGTTGTCTCAAGATAAATGCCGCACCCAAATATATATATATATATATATATATATATATATATATATATATATATATATATATATATATATATATATATATATATATATATATATATATATATAATTTTTCTTTTATTTTGTCTTTTCTTGGGTTTAGGTTCTATATTTAATAAATACATAAAACTATTGACGTTTCGCCCTTTATTCAAGGCATTTTCAAAATGTTTGCCTCCACGTGCGGCCCATGTGACACTTCTATCTCCTCATAAAATGTCATATTGGATTTTTTGTTTTAGTAGCTTCAACCCAAACTATCAATGTTTATTTTCTTGTTTCTTGAACCATAGATTATATAATTTTTCTTTTATTTTGTCTTTTCTTGGGTTTAGGTTCTATATTTAATAAATACATAAAACTATTGACGTTTCGCCCTTTATTCAAGGCATTTTCAAAATGTTTACCTCCACGTGCGGCCCATGTGACACTTCTATCTCCTCATAAAATGTCATATTGGATTTTTTGTTTTAGTAGCTTCAACCCAAACTATCAATGTTTATTTTCTTGTTTCTTGAACCATAGATTATATAATTTTTTTTTTATTTTGTCTTTTCTTGGGTTTAGGTTCTATATTTAATAAATACATAAAACTATTGACGTTTCGCCCTTTATTCAAGGCATTTTCAAAATGTTTGCCTCCACGTGCGGCCCATGTGACACTTCTATCTCCTCATAAAATGTCATATTGGATTTTTTGTTTTAGTAGCTTCAATTTTGAAAATGCCTTGAATAAAGGGCGAAACGTCAATAGTTTTATGTATTTATTAAATATAGAACCTAAACCCAAGAAAAGACAAAATAAAAGAAAAATGATATAATCTATGGTTCAAGAAACAAGAAAATAAACATTGATAGTTTGGGTTGAAGCTACTAAAACAAAAAATCCAATATGACATTTTATGAGGAGATAGAAGTGTCACATGGGCCGCACGTGGAGGCAAACATTTTGAAAATGCCTTGAATAAAGGGCGAAACGTCAATAGTTTTATGTATTGATTAAATATAGAACCTAAACCCAAGAAAAGACAAAATAAAAGAAAAATGATATAATCTATGGTTCAAGAAACAAGAAAATAAACATTGATAGTTTGGGTTGAAGCTACTAAAACAAAAAATCCAATATGACATTTTATGAGGAGATAGAAGTGTCACATGGGCCGCACGTGGAGGCAAACATTTTGAAAATGCCTTGAATAAAGGGCGAAACGTCAATAGTTTTATGTATTTATTAAATATAGAACCTAAACCCAAGAAAAGACAAAATAAAAGAAAAATGATATAATCTATGGTTCAAGAAACAAGAAAATAAATATATATATATATATATATATATATATATATATATATATATATATATATATATATATATGTTGGTACGAGAGGAGAGAGAGCGAAGAACCCATACGAAGCCCATCTTCCTAAATGTAGAACTTGTTTTTTACTTGAAAGTAAGTACTACGAACACAACACTCCACAAAGTCCGTCGTCCCATCCAGCGGTAGCGTGATTTAACCTGATAATGCTGGGGATAATGTCCGATAATCAACTTTTAGTAAATCTTCAACATTGTATATAAACTTCAGACAAATATTTGTAGAATTATATTATGTATAAAGTTGAAAATTGTTTAGTTTTTATTGATTAGCCACTAATTCCATGTACGATATGCCACAAAAATACTTGATATATAGGAAATTAATAACTTTTATCCTATATATATATATATATATATATATATATATATATATATATATATATATATATATATATATATATATATAAAAATAGTAAAATAATAATTTTTATCCAACGACGTATCATCTCTTTAGGGACTCACAATTGGTTTTTGATAAGAATGGTTCCCCAATGAGGGGATGATATATGAAATATTGCGCTCTTATAGGAGGTGAAGTAAGGATATCTTTAAAAGTTGATAATATTATATTAAATATTTATTTTATTATAAAATTACTTTCCATAACACTCTTGGCTCCATTGTTCAGTGGTCACAGTGATGGATTTCACAATCTTAACAAAGTCGTCAATATCACAGTTAAAATCACAGTCCGGAATAGTCAGTGGACTAAAATGTGTACTATTTTTAAAGTACATGTTCAAGTAGAGGTCATTATTGTTATTTTTTTTGCTTTTTACTTCCCATATAACTGTCGAAGCAAATCCAGGGGCTGGGTCCAAGTAAATACCTATCGCATAGGTACGCTCAACGATTGTGGTGTCGTGCGCACTTAACATTAAAAATTTATGAAATACGGTGTCTTCAGTTGCAGTTACTGTCTCTTTTTGCCCCTTATCATGTAAGCTAGTTTGATTCTGAATCATTTCTAAGTAATCAGTTAGGTAGTTGATAAATGGACCTGCTCTTAGTCTGGCTAAGTCTTGCGTATAAGTACTTAATTGAAAATATTTGGTTGCCAAAGTCTCAATCTTGAACCAGTAGACTTCAGTCCATTCGGGTAAAGTGAAATTAAATCCCCTATATACAGTAATGACAGAATATATTCCAGCAATAGTATCCAATGTAACAATAGGGAACCCGGTAACTTCCGAAATATTTTGATAAAGTTCGGCATTTTCTTCATTAAATTTTTGGAATTCAGGCGAATTTAAAAGTTCGTCCATAAGTCTGTCGTGTTTTGGACATGGAATTTTAGCTGTTAAAATGGGATCATTATCTTGAGGAATGGTATGAATCGGAATAGCCTGAAAAAATAAATCGGTTGTTTGTAAAAAATTGAGCTTTATCAATATATCTTTTTTTCACCAAAACGCCCCAAAGAGTTTCAAGTTATACAAGAATTAAGCCTATTATTTCTTCGACAAGAGTATCGGTATCTTCGTTGCAAAAATAATAGAGGTAAGCTAAAATTGGAAGCCATAAACAAGTTAGTATGAAACGTGAAACATAAGATGAGATGAAACATATGAGAAGCTCAACATATAAAATATTTATTCAAGTAAGGTTAATAGACTAAGAAAGGTTAAAAAGTTACTTCATTTTTATACCATAAGTTCTGTTCTAAGCATAATGTTATGTAAAATTAATAACAAACGAATTAAAATCACAGAATAACGCGAATACTCGCTGGGATGTACTTTGGATCAAGGTAGTGAAAATTACCCATGCCTATAAATCCAAACATGCCGAATTTTTGGACAATACGAGGTTGAACATTCTGGTTATTCAGTGTTAAAAAAATTCAATTGATGACGACTAGAAATATATATATTACTCGAAATGTAATAATTATAAAAATAAGGAGAGTGCGAAACGTGCATTCATTTTAGTTTAAGTTTTCAAAAAACGTTTGCGATGTTTGGAAAGTAGTCGACAAATATTGTTGGTTTTAAATCGTTAGTTGTTTGTTACTTATCATCAGAAATATAGCTTGAATGAATGAACAAAGGGTGGTGATACGTGATCATCGATGTCTCGGTCTCGTTGGGCCTTTAAATCTGATCATGGCTGCAGGTCATTCGAGGCCAATCGCCTTCGCGAATCCAAGCAGCGTCGTTAACTAAACTTGCCTAACTGCTTCCGGTAACTGAAATGTATCTCCAAAATATCTCCGTTTCAGTCCATTGAGTGTTGGACACTCTCTGAGGACATCGTCAACAGTTTCATCCTCCTCTAGATACCATCTGCACGTCGGGTCATCTACGACACCAATCTTATGAAGGTGGTCTTTCAGGTGACAATGTCCTGTCAACAGTCCCACTACAATTCGCAGTTCTTTCATTCCTAAAAAGAGAAGCTCCCTAGTAAGCCGTAAGCTAGGTTCAGTTATATGTTCCTTGGCATAATTTATTCCAGAAGCTCCTCTTCACGATTCAATAAATTTGTTTTCCAGCAACAATTTTAATTCCCTGTTACCAACGGTAATTGGGACACGTAAAATTGTTGTGGTTCATATAGTCAAAATGCAGATCCTGTCTTTGCAAGACGGTCTGTTTTCTCATTCTCGTGAATATTCTAGTGACCTGGGTTCCACACGAGTCTGGTTGTGCAGCCGTTCCTTATCAGACTATTCAGTCGCGAAGTTACGACACTGGACTTCAGTGCCATTGTCACAGCATATATTTATTACCCTATTCTTGTTTATGTCCCTTTCACAGAGATAGCCACACTGCAGAATAGCATACATTTCCGCTGTAAAGATCGTCGCAGGTTGTCCGAGAGAGTAGATCTCTCTGACTCCTGTGCTCCTACCGAACGCTCTGGCTCCAGGTCTTTTATATTATCCAGATCTATCTGTAAACCACCAGGATCCATTTATTGGAAGATTTTGCTTCCCTTTTCTCTCTACTTGGCAAAATAAACAGCCTCCAGAGTCTAGTTTTCTATGTATAAGGGGAGACGAGGTAGTTTCATCAGGACCTCCAAAGGCCTAGTGGGGACAGTCTTCATTGCATTTAATATTCCCACACAAGCCATTCTTTGAACTTTGTCATGTTGAAGGCGGTGTTTGCTCTTTGCTGTACTAGGCCACCTTACAATAGCGGCATACGTGATCTTGGGACGGATTACCATAGTGAAAATATCCAAAATATCACTCTCGGTGTCAGCCCCTATAAGCACCTAAAGGTTCGTTTACAAGCTCAGAAAGTACTTACGATCTTCTTGATTCGAGCCTCAGTCATGAATTCAGAATTAATCCCAGGTATTTAACAGTTGGGGTGGGTACAAGGGAAGCATTATTTGCTTTTAATGTGCTTACTCAAAGATGCTTAGATATCAATCAGGGCCTCTAAGTCTGCTTCATAGATTACAACAAAGCTTTTGATAGGGTCAAACATGACAAACTGATAGAGATTCTCAGAAGCAAAGATTTGGATGAAAGAGATTTAAGGTTGATATCAAATCTGTATTACAATCAGCGAGCGGCAGTAAAAATTGGACAGGAAATGTCCGGAGATGTGGAAATACAAAGGGGAGTCAGACAAGGGTGTATATTGTCACCTTTACTATTTAACGCTTATTCTGAAGTCATATTGGAAAGTCTTGAATCTGAAACAGCAGAGTTAAAAGTATTAGGTATGCAGATGACACCGTAATAATAGCTGATAGTTTGAAAGACTTAGAAAAAATAATGAATAAAATATTAAGAGTTAGTGGAGAATATGGACTCTCTCTTAGCACGAAAAAGACCAAGTTAATGATAATTAGTAAAAGCAACACCAATAATAATAAAATCCTAATGGTAGGAGGACAGCACATAGAAAGAGTTAAGAAGTACACTTACTTGGGAACCCTAATAACAGAAAATAATGACTATACCATCGAAATAAAAACCAGAATCGAGAAAGCACGTGCCAACTTTATTAGAAAGAAAAAGGTTATCTGCAGCAAAGATCTAACGTTAGCGCTGAACATACGACTGACTCAATGTTACGTATACAGTGTTCTATATTATGGAATGGAAGCATAGACACTGAATCGAAAGGCAACGAGAAGACTTAACTCTTTTGAAATGTGGACTTATAGAAGCATTCAGAGGATTTCGTGGGTGGATCGAGTTACGAACGCTGAAGTGTTGAGAAGAATGGGGAAAGAACAGGAAGTCGAGATAACAATAAAACAGAGGAAACTGCAATATTTCGGACACATTATACGGGGAGAAAAGTACAGCATCTTACGGCTCATAATCCAAGGCAAAATAAGTGGCAGGAGAGGCGTAGGACGACGACGAATTTCATGGCTAAAAAACCTAAGGGAATGGTTTAAATGCAGTTCAAAACAACTATTTAGAGCAACTGCCTCAAAAATTAAAATAGCTATTATGATTGCCAACCTCCGCAATGGAGAAGGCACTTGAAGAAGAATACACGACTCTACTAATATTTTACTTTTTCTTTGCCTCAATTTCAATCACAATTCCAATTAGTGAAGTTTAGCAATAATGAAATTTTAATATGCATAAAATGGTGCTTAAAATAAACAAGTACTTTTCTAAGATTGTTAATAGTTCCGAAGTGTAAGAAAGGAGATATTTATGATGTTAACAAAAAACAGTGACTAAGTATAACGGTAAAAAAGGGAAAATGACAAATACAGATCTAACTAAGTAACCTCTAAAGTAGGTAGATTATAAGAAAGAATATCTCAAGGCTCCAAAAATATATTTATTCTTTTTGAAATAAATAACGATGATATAATTATCAGTGTTATCCACTAAGAAGTAATAAAAACCACACGTCTATGATGTAACAGTAATTGTCATTGAAATTCATTAATCTCATCTGTCAAGGTTGCAGCTTTATAAATTAACTTTTGATAAGATAGATTATTCTATTATATTCTGACGAAGCTACGCATTTGGAATTTTAGGATATTCTTCATGTTAGATTCATCAACTGATAATTATACTGATGCGGGTACTAACTCCTTCAGTGGCCGCCCCAGCCAACAAGAGTCAAGTAACAGAAACTTATAAAGAAAAATATATAGACAGTTTATTTCCTACAAATAGAGCCCTGGTCCTCTCTCGATATGGGTCTCCACCACCTAAAGTTCTCACCACCGGAGCTGTAATGAACCAAGAGCAGCATTCATAGGAAACAACTGGCTATATAAAATATAAATTACGAGACATGTCGGCAGGATATTAAACATGCAAACATTTTTGATGTCAAACGATATCTATACATACATCAGAGTAGTACGAAGCTTAAAAATTAAAATTTCAGTAAGAAAAAAGAAATCTTTACTGTCGTAAAATTAGTTTAACAAGTTTACACTATTCGGGAAGTTAAAGACCAAAAATAAAGATAGTTCGTTTTCTGCAAATACACCTCTGGTCCTCTTTCTATAAGCATTTTGACCGCCAATGATCCCACTATTGATGCTGTAATTCACCAAGAGCAACATTCATAAGAAACAAATGTTTATATCTCTAAAGAGACTATTAGGTTGTCGAAACTCAAATGGAGAGAGGACTAGAGTTGTACTGGCAGGAAATAAACTCTCTATATATTTTTTCTTTAACTGTCTGAAGGAGAGTAGCGGCAACTTGTTAAACTACTTCTACAGTAGTAAATATTTCTTTATTTCTCACTGAAATTTTAATTTTTAACTATATTGATGTTTAAAAAATATAAATATTAATTATTTTATGTTTTACAGCTTTTCGATTTTTTTCTGTACATAGGTCAACAGTGCTTAAAAATTCTTACCTGCCATGGAATATTATCGTTCCAGATTTGATCGTCTGATGGAGGATACAGCCCTGCTAAGTTTGATGCTGCAGACATCAGAGTTCTGTCCACGTCCGTGGATCGTACATAGATATCACTGCGGTTATATCTAGACGGCAGAAATCCATCGTAACGGTTTCTAAACCATTGGCCTAAACGGTAATGGCGTTGTTTTCCCAGCTAAAAATTATTATATTTTATACAGGATGTTTGGAAATAGCGACAAGAAAATTATGGAGGTGATTACGTACTGTAAAATCAAGATAGTAAGTCATTTTAAATAAATGTCCAATCCACAATGATTTTTTAGTTGCAGGTAAATAAGGGTAAAATTTTTATATAATTGTTAATTCATATTTAATTAATTTCTGATGGATTCTCTGGTGAGATTTTGACTTTTTTTTAAATTACTTATTACTTCTTAAGTTTTCGGATATTTTTTGGATGCAGACTCCGACTTTTTCTCACAAAGAAATCTAAATTCAACTCATTCTCCGCTGGTGTAGCTGTTTTGAGTTGATTCACTCGCCATTTAGTCAAGATGTGTCCATCTGACTTGTTTAATATGAAAAACATCTCAGAAGACGTCATTTTGCAGGGAATAACCAGTTGCAAGATTATATTAATGCTTGTCTCGAAGGCCAGGAGTCACTTTTTTTCTGATGTTGCAGATACATTAAAGAGAGGGGAAATTATTTTGACAAGTAAAAAATTCTTAACTTTTCTTTTGTTGTGTGATTTCAGCACTACAACAGCATAATGTGGATATAACCACTGCTAATCCATCTCACACGGGGGACTCCGTGAAAGCCGTATAAACATATATAAGCCATCCGACGAGAGGTCTGTGCAACCTCTAACACAGAAAGGATATAATGGAGCGAAGTTTGCATTCACTGTTTCGCATTTTACTTCACTTACATACGGAGTTGCATATAGTTGTACGTTTGCTGAATGTGATTTCAGCACTACAACAGCATAATGTGGATATAACCACTGCTAATGCATCTCACACGGGGGACTCCGTAAAAGCCGTATAAACATATATAAGCCATCCGACCAGAGGTCGGCGAAGCCGCGTTCAGTGTTGCATACTTCCTTCTGATCTGTCCTTTGTACAGCCAGGTGCATGTCGGTACCCTGATGAGTCTAATAAGAGAAGAAACATGTATCTCTGCCGTATCACTGTGGCGGGGAGGGTAAGCTTTGACTTTCTTCTCGGTATGGTGGTATAGGTAGGCCACCATCTCGATGGTGGTGGAATAAGATGAATTGTGTTTTATTACAATTTATTGTAACTGTGCAACCTCTAACACAGAAAGGATATGATGGAGCGAAGTTTGCATTCACTGTTTCGCATTTTACTTCACTTACATACGGAGTTGCATATAGTTGTACGTTTGCGAATGTGATTTCAGCACTACAACAGCATAATGTGGATATAACCACTGCTAATGCATCTCACACGGGGGACTCCGTGAAAGCCGTATAAATATATATAAGCCATCCGACGAGAGGTCGGCGAAGCCGCGTTCAGTGTTGCATACTTCCTTCTGATTTGTCCTTTTGCACAGCCAGATGCATGTCGGTACCCTGATGAGTCTAATAAGAGACGAAACATGTATCTCTTTCGTACCATTGTAGCGGGGAGGGTAAGCTTTGACTTTCTTCTCGGTATGGTGGTATAGGTAGGCCACCATCTCGATGGTGGTGGAATAAGATGAATTGTGTTTTATTACAATTTATTCTAACTGTGCAACCTCTAACACAGAAAGGAGATGATGGAGCGAAGTTTGCATTCACTGTTTCGCATTTTACTTCATATATATATATATATATATATATATATATATATATATATATATATATATATATATATATATATATATATATATATATACATATATATATATATATATATATATATATATATATATATATATATATATATATATATATATATATATAGGGTGTCCGGTAAGTACCTAAGAGTCTCCTGATTTCTCAGGAGCAATAACCATAATTTGTCATAGAAAAAAAAATCCTAAATTGCCCTTAACGACTAACGAAGATACAGAGCCCTAAAGGGGTATCCAGTTCTTATTATTACTATCTATACCGAGTTTCATTTGTCTCACTGCATTCAGCCTAGTTATAGATACAGTAACGCCTTGAATAACACACCCCTACTCTCTGACATATGAGTTAACTCGGCATTTTTGCTCGCTGGTGCTGGTACCAGCCTTCAACTATACTCTAGTGATTGTGCTTTAGTGGTATCAATTTTTCTTCTCACGTAATTGTGAAGTTTTGCCTTTAAATACTAGTGTAGCAATTGATGACAAATTCGGTCGTGAAATCAGTCTTTCGCAATCTCTTCTAATTTTGAAATAGAATGTTCCAGAACTTTGTCGAAAATTTTTACTTGATAACACATCCAACAGTGAAGTCCGTTTTTTTTTCTATCTCTTTTGGGTTCCAAACACAATTTTCTGGAATACGGTTCTAAACCTCACTTTTGACACCAACTGTTGCGATTTTATCTCTTTAAAATCACACATAACACTTTTCACTAATAACTCTCTAATTACAACTTCTTAAAACTTTCACTTTACAAATACAACTAAACTCAATTAAACTAACTGCGGTTATCTTATCCCTACCTATATACTGTTGTGGAACCAACATCTTACCACCGCTTTCCGGCAAAATTGGACTTAAATAGAGGTTCAAGTTTGTGGAAAGTACAAGGATGTCTGGGAAAAATACCAGTGGATCCCACTGATGAGTCCACCACCGGTATCGGGACGAAACATCCATACATTTTAGATGGTCGCAAATTAGATTGTGATTATATGTCTTTAAGACCAGAGACATGATTGCAACATGGCGCCCGAGCAGGGACGACGAGATGGAAGGCCGTCGAGTTGTGGCTTTGTGCTTAAGCCGGCACCATACTTTGGAAAGACCGCCTAGGATGTCCGTTCCATTTCCTTTTCAGGCCTGTGCTTTCTAATGGCTTGGACTGTCTGACAGTTAAAGCCGGAAAGCAAATGTCTTAGGGAGGGCATGTTGTGGATCGGGACGAAACATTCGTACATTTTAGGTGGTCGCAAATTAGATTGTGATTATATGTCTTTAAGACCAGAGACATGATTGCAACGATACCTTTAGAATCTACTAGAATATATGAGAATACAAGTCCAGAGTTATACTAGAAACATAACAAATTATGATGATTCATCGATATAATATTTGTAATAAGACACATCAAAATAATATTTCTGAAGGGGCCGCGTAAAAAAAGTCTTTCGTTACAATATTGTGGTAAACGTAACGTAATGACTACAGTCTTTGTCATAGTTAAGAAAGGTGGTTGAAATAAAATCTAGGTACTGATATAAATTCTACGAGTATTATTTTGTATTTTTCTCTCAGAAATAACAGTACTTTAGACCAGTCCCATTATCATACTTTTGTATTGTCTGGTCATCTTGTAAAGGGTGTTTTTTTATAGAGGTATAGAACTTTTAAATGGAATAAAACAAAGATGAATTTTTTAAATTGACGTGAAATTTACTTTATTCGAAAGATAACCTTCTGGTATTATAATTTAAATATGACTTCTGGCATATGACCGCCACGGCTGGCTCGGACGTAGTCTAATCTGGAGGTCCAATTTTCGATGACTTTTTCCAACATTTGTGGCCGTATATCGGTAATAACGCAGCGAATGTTGTCCTCCAAGTGATCAATCGTTTCGGGCTTATCGGCGTAGACTAGCGACTTCACATATCCCCACAGAAAATAGTCTAGCGGCGTTAAGTCGCACGATCTTGGAGGCCAATTCACGGGTCCGAAACGTGAAACTATGCGGTTACCAAACGTTTTCTTCAATAAATCAGATGTGGCATGAGCTGTGTGACATGTTGCGCCGTCTTGTTGAAACCACAGCTCCTGCACATCATGGTTGTTCAATTGATGAACGAAAAAGTCAGTAATCATGGCTCTATAGCGGTCACCATTTACTGTAACGTTCTGACCAGCATCGTTTTTAAAGAAGTACGGACCAATGATTCCACCAGCCCATAAAGCACACCAAACAGTCAGTTTTTCTGGATGTAACGGTGTCTCAACATACACTTGAGGATTATCATCACTCCAAATATGGCAGTTTTGTTTATTGACATATCCATTCAAACAAAAGTGAGCTTCATCGCTAAACAAAATTCGCTTATGAAAATCGGGATCAACGGCAATCTTGTTTTGGGCCCATTCACCGAATCTACGCCTTGCTAGGTGATCGTGTGGCTTCAATTCTTGCGCGAGTTGGATTTTGTAAGCACGCAAACCAAGATCTTTCCGCAAAATCTTCCATAAAGTGAATGGACACATATCCAATTCCTGTGCACGATGGCAGATAGACTGATTCGGGTCTTCCTCTACGCTACGCTCTACAGCAGCAATGACTTCTTCTGTACCCACTGTACGACGTCTCTGTGGATGCGTATTATCATTTAGAGTAAACGTGGTGCTAAAACGTTCCATAGTTAATCGAATTAATTGCACTGATAGACGATTATGTGGACCGTAAAATGGACGTAGTGCGTGATACGTATTTCGAACAGAACCATGATTTTAAAATACCCGATGCCAATCCTATTTATTTTGTGAATAATACACGAAAAGCTTAACGTAATGTGTGTGAGTAATCTTTTAAAAGAACTTGCAAATATCACTAATCTCAACTTTATAATGTTATGACTGTATGCACTGGTTGCAAGGTCAAAAAGAATCTTTTTAAGCCTCATAAGGGAATTCCATTCTAGTAAATATCACCTTGCATATTTAGCGTAGTTTATAACTGCCTTTGTAACTTATTTTGGTAAGTTAATCTGGCGCCACGCTTAAACAAGGACACCTGTAAACTTGGTGCAATTTAAGAAAAATAAATGTTATTTGAAGAGTATTTCAACTATTGTTGATAATCCTGATGTTATATAAGTAAAAGTGTTTTGTAAAAACGATAAAAATTTATAAAATTGCTAGAGTTATTTATTTATCATAAGCAGAAATAAGTTTCTTAAAAGTGTGAATATCTGCATATATTTTACAAAAATTGCACTAACTGGCAACATTTTAACTTGTAGCCCGTGGCAAAAATTAATAAATAGCTTGAAGATATAGTGACTGCAGTTTCTCAAAATTAAAATCATATATTTAGTAAATAAAAGGCAATGCAAAAGCTTTTTCAGCCTTACTATTAGAGTGTATTAATTTTAGGAAATCCGCGAGGCAACACAAAAGCTTTTTTCCGTAACAGTGAAACAAAAAATATAAAATTCTCTTTTTAAGCCTCGTCCCTATATATTGCATTAATTCGCTCGTAAATATTTCTAAGATGGTTATGTTTCTTTGTTAAACAATGCGATGTTCCAATTTCACAAAACTCATTTTTAGTTGCGAAACACTTTAGAAAAATATTATCACTATTAAACATTACTAGGCAATGCACGTGGATTTAGTACGATATATCATATCCAAGCCCTACGCACAGTCCTAGAAAAAAACCGAGGAATATAATATTCCTATACACCTAGCATTTGTAGATTTTCACAAGGCCTTTAACTCAATAGAAACATGGGCGATCTTGAAATCACTTAATAATGCTAAAATTGACTCCAGGTATACCACTATCATACAGAACATATATAAAAACGCAACTATACAGGTTAAAATCGACTAAGACACAAAAACCGAAAAAATAAACATTATGAGAGGTGTGCGTCAGGGAGACATCATATCTCGGAAACTATTTACGCTAGCTTTGGAAGATGTCTTTAAAAAAATAAATTGGGATGAGAAAGGTTTGAGAGTCGACTGTTCTTATCTTAGTCATCTTCGTTTCGCCGACGATGTTGTTGTCATGTCTAGCAACCCAGAAGAGCTAAAACAAATGCTTTAAGATTTCAATGAAGAGGCGAGAAAAGTGGGACTTAAGATGAACTTGGGGAAAACTAAGTTAATGAGCCCTGACGCCAATGTACAAATAGAGATTCAAAATGAAATCATAGAGAATGTCCAAGAGTACATCTATTTAGGCCACGTCATGAAACTGGGCAAAGAAAATCAAACGGCGGAAATAACAAGGAGAATAGGGCTGGCATGGGCTGTCTTTGGAAAGTTGCAGTACGTATTAAGAGATAGAAACACACCAATCAATCTTAAACGGAAAGTGTATAACACGTGTCTCTTGCCTGTTGCTACTTACAGCATGAAAACGATAACACTAACCAAACAAAACGCAAATAGGCTCCGAGTCACTCAACGCTCCATGGAGAGACAAATGTTAGGAATCTCGTTACGGGATAAAATACGAAATCAAGTAATAAGATCATGAAAAAAGTAGTTGACGTCATTGAACGCATATCACGACTAAAGTGGCAATGGGCGGGGCACATAGTTAGATAACAATAGGTGGACGAGTAAATTACTGCAATGGCGATCGCGAGAAACGAAACGAAATCGTGGCAGGCCACAACGCAGATGGGTAGATGATATAAGACAGTTTGCTGGAAAAGACTGGATCCAGAAGGCGAGAGACAGGTCCCAGTGGAGGACCATCGGAGAGGCTTATATCCAGGAGTCGACGTCAATGGGCTGAGAAAGAAGAAGAAGAAGAAGGCAACGCACAGTCAGTTGTTTCCATCATCAGATTTTTTTTGTATCTCTCATAATTTATGTATCAGCCTGTTTGTTACATGACTTTATTTAATAATTTGTTAAAAATCGATCAATCACTGTCTGTGATGCTGATGAAAAAGTCTGATTTTTATTGCGCTTGCTTTAATTCTGGCAAGCTCTTAATCACATTGTGATATATCATAACGGCATTATATTAGATACTACAATAATGTTTTTGGATATTCAGAATATTGATTCTTAGTTTAAAACGTTCTCCTACGTCTTCCGATTCCCATTCGTCATTAATTGTTGTCTGATCTCTTTATCGATGCCTTCTCTCCAAGTCTTCCTAGGCCTTCCACTTTTTCTTTTTTCCCTTGGTATCCAGGTGAGTATTTGTTTAGGAATTTGCTGCTCTCTTGGACGTGTTCATACTACCTCAGCTGTTTTGTTCTTATTTTATCCGTTATTGTGTGGCTCACTTTCATAGTTGCCTCTAGCATCTTTATAGTCTTTTCATTCAGTTGCCAAACTTAGCAACTATACGTGAGTATACTTTTTATGATCGTACTATATATTAGATGTTTGTGTCTTCTTGTTATTTTTTGATTCCATATAATGCTGTTTAACATAGCAATAGCCTTTCTGCCTTGGCTGTTCCTTTCTTTAATAGTGCAATGTAATGTTTAACTATGTGATATATTCATTTCCAGGTATTTGTAAGTTCAGCAGAATTTCACAGCCTGTCCATCCTCTAGGAAGAGATCTTGCTGTATTGCACCGATACACATGTGTCCTATTTTTAAAAGGTTTGGAGGTTTGCGTTATTCGGATAGATACTCATCTCCCCTCCATATTTTTAATGCTTGTTTGAGGCATATCTTAAAAATGAGATTGAATAGAAAGATATGTCATCTGTTCTTCTCTCTTCAAAGATTACAAAAACCGTAAATTACTTCAGGTATGTGGATGTACCCAGTTATTTTGAAAAAAAAAGATAAATAAGTTACCCTATTTCTCCTCTACAAGAGTTAAAAAATATTTAATTTCATCCGTTTTTTATATATTTCTTTTATACCTTCTTGTTCTTTATGCTTGTTTGTGACATTTTCATCAAGAAAATTTACCGGGTCGAAACTCTAATCAGAACCGTTCATTACATGAATTTAAAGTGGATTTAACTGCATCGGATCGGTTCGATCGGATTTAAAGGCTTCGTTAGAAATAAGGTTATTCAATATTTTAGGAAATATTAAAACTTTTTTTTAATTTACTGTACATCTGGTTTACAAATATTGGAACATATATCACTCTATCTTTGAGTTTTACTTACAAGGAAGGTATCCGATGTGTCCGGCTCCGATTTGAATGAAACTGCGAAGATTGATTATAACAGGGTGAAAACCGCCCCTAAAGTTTACCCCTAAAAATAGTATTTTTGAAATATCTCAGGTTCTAAGTGAGATATTTTTATAAAACAAAATGAGAGTTACTTGTTATCCGAAATGAAATTAAACTATGGTATTTTCACCACCAAGGATATCATCTCTTATTTCTTATTAGGGTAAACCATATATTTACGCACGTAATTTAATTCTAAAAATTACGAAATTTTAATGGAATTGTGTGAAAATATTTATTAATATAAACTTAAGTTGACGGGTTTCGGGGATTCTAAAAATAAACTAGTAAAAGAGGGTGAGCCACTCCCGAAAACGTTTTTTTAAAATTCCAAGTTCTAATTCTCTTTACAAAACAAACTGGAAGTTACTTGTTATTTGAAATGATGTTGCATTATGGTATTTTAATTTCCAAGAATAGTATCCCTTATTTTTTATTAGGGTAAACCATATATTTGCGCACATTCTTTAATTGTAAAAATTATGAAATTTAATGAAATTGTTGAACCCTTTATTCTTATAACAGTAAACAATCTATTAGCTCACGTAATTTACTTCTAAAGATTACGAAATTTAATGAAATTGTTTCAAAGTATTTTTCTCACGAATACCATAATTAACTCAAGTTGACATCTTTCGAGGTTTCCAGAAATAAACTAGTAAAAGAGAGTGAGTCACCCCCAAACACTTTTTTTTAATATCTCCAATTCTAGTTAAGTTAACTCGACAAAACAAATGGAAATTATTTGTTATTTGATATTAAGCTACGGTATTTTAACTTCCAAGAATAGTATCCTTTATTTTTTATTAGGGTAAACCATATATTTCCGTACATACTTTAATTGTAAAAATTATGAAATTTAATGAAATCGTTTGAAAATATTTTTTTCACGAATACAATGTCACTTAAGTAGTGTTTCGGGGGTTTCTAAAAATAAACTAGTAAAAGAGGGTGAGTCACCCCCCAAACACTTTTTTTAAATATCACCAGTTCTAGTTAAGTTAACTAGACAAAACAAATGGAAATTATTTGTTTTTCGAAATGATATTAAGCTATGATATTTTAACTTCCAAGAATAGTATCCTTTATTTTTTATTAGTGTAAACAATATATTTGCGCACATACTTTAACTGTAAAAATTATGAAATTTAATGAAATTGTTCGAAAATATTTTTTTCTCGAATATCATGTCACTTAAGTAGTGTTTCGGGGTTTCTAAAAATAAACTAGTAAAAGAGGGTGAGTCACCCCCCAAACACTTTTTTTAAATATCACCAGTTCTAGTTAAGTTAACTAGACAAAACAAATGGAAATTATTTGTTTTTCGAAATGATATTAAGCTATGATATTTTAACTTCCAAGAATATTATCCTTTATTTTTTATTAGGGTAAACAATATATTTGCGCACATACTTTAATTGTAAAAATTATGAAATTTAATGGAATTGTTCGAAAATATTTTTTTCTCGAATACCATGTCACTTAAGTAGTGCTTCGGGGTTTCTAAAAATAAACTAGTAAAAGAGGGTGAGTTATCCCCCAAACACTTTTTTTAATATCTCCAGTTCTAGTTAAGTTAACTTGACAAAACAAATGGAAATTATTTGTTATTCGAAATAATATTAAGCTATGGTATTTTAACTTCCAAGAATAATATCCCTTATTTTTTATTAGGGTAAACAATATATTTGCGCACATACTTTAATTATAAAAATTATGAAATTTAATGAAGTTGTTTGAAAATATTTTTCTCACGAATACCATGTCACTTAAGTAGTGTTTCGGGGTTTTTAAAAATAAACTAGTAAAAGAAGGTGAGCCTCCTCAAATACTTTTTTTACATCTCAAGTTCTAATTGAGATAATTTTATGAAACAAATTGGAAACTACTTGTTATGTGAAATAAAGGTAAACCATAGTATTTTCACTCTCATATATAATTATTTATAAAATTGCCAAATTTCAGTTGATATGAACGTTACAGAGTTTACTGATTTTTCTTTAATTAATAAGAAAATATAAACTAATTTGATGTCTTTAAATTATTATAATTCATGATAAACAGTGATCTCTTATTCTGTAACGTTCATTTAAATTAAAATTTGACAATTTTAACCATAATAATATATGTATGAAATTACGGTTTACTTTTACAAAAAATTACGAAATATCCTTGGGAGTGAAAATACTATAGTTTAACATCATTTCGAATAACAAGTAGTTTTAATTGTGTTTTGTAGAGATATCTTAATTAGACCTGTAGATATTAAAAAACGTATTTGGAGGTGGCTCACACTCTTTTACTAGTTGATTTTCAGAAACCCCAAATACATCTAATTAAGTTATTTATTGTATTCTTAAAAAAGATATTATTAACAAATTTGGTTTAATTTCGTAATGTCCAGAATTCAATTATGTAAATGAATTACAAGATTAATCCTCATAAAAAGTAAGGGATTCTATCTATGGAAATAAAACAACCTCACTTCAACTAATAAGTAATTTTCACTTTGTTTTGTAAAGATATCTCAATTAGAATTTGAGATTTGCAAAAAATGTATTTGGGGGTGACTCACCCTCCTTTACTACTTCATTTTTTGAAGCCATAGAACATGTCAACTTAAGCTAATTATGGAATTCATGAAAAAGATACTTTGAACCAATTTCATTAAATTTCTTAATTTTTAGAATTAAATTACGTGCACTAATAGATGGTTTGCCGTTATAAGAAATAAGGGATAAAAATGTTCTGGGGGTGAAAATACCATAATTCAACATCATTTCAAATAACAAGTAACTTCCAGTTTGTTTTGTAAAGATATCTCAATTAGAACTTGGAATTTAAAAAAGAAACGTAATCAGGGGTGGCTCACCCTCTTTTACTAGTTTATTTTTAGAAACCCCGAAACTCGTTAATTTAAGTTACTTATGATATTTGTGAAAAAAATATTTTCAAAGAATTCTATTAAATTTAGTTATTTTTAGAATTAAATTACATGCTTAAATATATGGTTTACCCTAATAAGAAATAAGGAATGATATCCTTGGGGGGTGAAAATACCACAATTTAACATCATTTCGAATAACAATTAATTCTCATTTGGTTTTGTAAAAATGTCTCACTTGAGAGAACCTGAGATATTTTAAAAATAGTGTCTTTAGGGGTAAATTTTAGGGGCGGTTTTCACCCTGTTATAATGAATCTCCGCAGATAAAAAAAAATACGTATCTCTTATTTTTGTATCCTCTACAACATATTGAAGTTTCATTAAAATCGGATCCAGACAAGTTGGATACCTTCCTTGTTAGTAAATCTCTGATTGACCTCTTTTTCGCAATTTTTGCTTTTAATAAATATTGTAGAATAGTTCCTCGAATTATTAGGTCTCGAATATTTTAAAAGTAAAATTTACGAAAAAAAATTATGAAATTTATCTGGTAAATCTCGAAGCTCTTGTAATACAACTTTTGATAAAATTTTACCCCTAAAGTAAGGGTTGTGAATCTTAAAGATACAAAATTATAAAAAATTAGTTTTTATTTCTAACCGGCCAAAATGGAAAACTGTTTTATTTTGGGAAACAACTATTCCATTAACTGATTTCAATGCTTTATCTTTAGATTTTTTTCCTCAAATATTCTATATGAAGGTTTGTTTGTTGACATATATATTACAAATTAGAATAACATTAGCAAAACAAAATTGAGAACATAAAGGTCTTAGCTTCAATGGTAACTAGATCGAGTTTAAAAGTTAAACCTTTTTAGTATATCTGACTGTGAAAATTTTTTTAGACGGAGAAAATTTTTTATGTGGTATTGGAAAAACGTTCAATTTTTATAACTTTTATCACTTACGTTGTTAAGCTGCCCATATCCATCAGGCCAAAGTGAGGAGTCACCAAAATATATGTCATTGGGCCAAGAAGATAATGGTGCTCTGTCTCCATGTCTGAAGAGCTAAAAAATAAATACTTTTAATCTTCAAAAAAGAGATAAATATATATATATATATATATATATATATATATATATATATATATATATATATATATATGTATGTATGTATACATATATATATATATATATATATATATACATATATATATATATATATATATATATATATATATATATATATACATATATATATATATATATATATATATATATATATATATATATATATATATATATATATATATATATGAGTTTGTGTTTATCCGGGAATACATCCGTTCGTTAGCTATTTCCATAGTTGGAATTTGCAGACGTTTCGCCAAAGTCTCATTTGGCATCTTCAAGTGCTCGTGTCCGTAGTTGACGATGAACTTCATCGTCAACTACGGACACGAGCACTTGAAGATGCCAAATGAGACTTTGGCGAAACGTCTGCAAATTCCAACTATGGAAATAGCTAACGAACGGATGTATTCCCGGATAAACACAAACTCATATTTCTCCATCCGTGAAACACTAAAAACTAACATATATATATATATATATATATATATATATATATATATATATATATATATATATATAAATATATATATATATTTATATATACAGGTAAAAATCAGGTTGTTATTGTTAATAGCTTCATAATGAATAACTATTGACGGAACTTGTCAAAACTGCCTTCAAGTAAAAATAAATAAAAAATGGAAGAATGTTTTACACAGAGTATGCTGATATGCATTTAATTTATAGTGAAGCGCTATCAAATTCTTCGAAGGCAAGACGATGTTATGCTGAAAGATTTTTAGCTCGAACATTGCCAAGCCCAAAACCTTTCAAAGGGTTGATCGAAGCCTAAGGGAAACAGGTAAAGATGATTAGAAAACAATTATTTAAGTTAACGAATTAATTTTTTACATATTTTATTCAGGATAATTTTTGCCGCGACGTGGCGGTGAGGCCCTCCCAGGAGAGCATGAGACATTCACGTAGAAGAACAAATTTTACAAGATATGGCTAACAACCCTTCAAAGGGCATAAGAAAGCTCGCAACACAAAACAATGTTACAAAATGGATTGCATATGAAACTCTAACACAACAACTACTTCTCCCGTACTGAAAAAGTACACGCTGTCTCCGGATGATTATCCCGCCAGACTTTAATACTCCAACTGGTTTATTCAGCAACATAACCTAAATGTAAATTTTTTTAACCTTATTTTGTTTACCAATGAGGCAGTTTTTACAAGAGATGGCATAATAAACTCACACTATTTACATTTTTGGGCTGATGATATTCCGTATACGATAATATAATAATATAAATGTGTTGGCCGGCATCATTGGAAATAAACTTATAGGTCCATTTGTTTTAGAAGAAAGACTCATTGGTGAGATTTATTAACAATTCTTGCAGCAAAATTTAAGAGCAATGCAAATGTGGTACATGCATGATGGTGTTCCACCTCATTTTAACCGTATAGTGCATCAACACTTAAACGTTTTTGACCCTCGTTGGATAGGTGGGCCTGTCTTATGGCCACCAAGGTCTTCAGGCCTAGATTCTCTAGACTTTTATTTCTGGGGATAGCTAAAAGAACTAGTTTGTGCAACACTAGTAAATACTAGAGAAGAACTACTAGCGAGAATAGCACATATTCTAATGAAGTCCGTAATAATGCCGGAATATTATTTGCAGAGTAGCGGAAAAATATTCGAAGAATAAAAATATGTATTGAAGTACGTGAAACTCATATTAAACAGTTGCCAAAATAACATTAAAAACATTTTCACTACTTTTACATTTTAATAATAATGTAAATTAATTGAACCCCGTTCAACCCTTCGAAAGGTTTCTGGACTTGACAATATCTGAGCTGGAAATCTTTCAGCATAACATCTTCTTGTTTTCGAAAAGTTAGACAACTCCTTCACATAAATTAAAGCACATCAGCACCTGCCTATTTTATTTTTATCGGTTTGTGTTTAGCATTAGTAACTTTTGAATTTTTCACATATAAACCGATTTATCTCCAAAACCACCAGATTGAATGAATAAATGAATGAATGAATGAAAAAGGGGTGATGATACTAGATCATCGATGTCTAGGCCTCCATTGGGTCTTTACATCTCACTATATCTGCAGATTATTCAAGGCCGATCGCCTTTGCGAAGCAGCCTCGTTAGTTAAATTTGTCTAACTGCTTCCGGTAACAAAATTGTATCTCCGAAATATCTCTGTCTCAGTCCGTTGAGTGTTGGGCATCCTCTGAGGACATGATCAACAGTTTCATCCTCCTCCAAACACCAGCTGCACGTCGGGTCATCTTCGACACCGATTCTATTAGGTGACAATATCCTGTTGTAACGAAGTTACTAAATTTTTGGGCAAGTGTATGTTCGCCGGGGTTTTATTTCTTTATTTAACATCCGAAAAATCTGATTCTTGCGGGAAAAGTTTGCTCGAAGTTTTAATATTACCGGAATATTATTAGATTCACCGCGCTATGCCGGGAAATATAATTTTCTGAGATTTTCAGAGCGTCCGACCATAGTAATCGCGCGCCGCATACAACAGTATCGTATGCGCGATCACCGCACACCGTCACACGTCAGCGTAGTGGGAGCTCGGGCCGTCTATTTAAGTCCCAGCAGACCATTATTTCGCTGAGAACCAAACGGTCTCGTCCCGGGTCAACAGTCCAAACGGACTGGACTGGGTCGCCTGCTGGGCCGCGCCTTCCTGGTCTGGTGATGTAGGTGAGGCTAGGCTTGTGTGTATGGTCTTTACCACACACTGCCTTCCTTACGTCCTCTAATGACCGGGAATGTGTTTGCCGCTAGGTGCCCGCCGACGTCCGTTGACAATGGCGCTGAACAACTGCCGCCCCGACGCCTATCGCCGCCGCCGCGTGTAGAGACGCCGCCTATCGCCGATCGACGCCGTGTTGTTGTTACATACCGCGTATACCGCCGTCGGTCGAGTTTTAATACGAAGCGCCGTGAACCGGGAACGCGGATTTTAGATACGAGGCGCGATAATTTACGTACAAGCCGTCGTGAGTAGCGTCGCGACCGAATAGTACGAGATATGTGAATGGCGTCGCAAATGATACCACCGGGTTACCGTTTTCAGCGCAACCGAATAGAATGAGCTACCGTGAACTGCTCTAAAACATACTCTTGCCCTCCAGACCGTTTATTTGTTAGTTTGTTGTATATCTTAGATTGTAAGTTAGTTTTAGTTCATGTCTTTGTATAAGAGAATGGAATACAGGATACAGGATGTTTTATAACCGTTTGTTTTCTTACCTAGTCCCATTTTCACCATTACATGTAACAATTGGCAGCCGGCAGCCAGCACTAATACACGCAATTGACCCCTGGCTTGCCGTTTCTCCACTGTAACAAGCTGCCCGGTGCAAAAAGTGGGCCCTCGACCACATTAAATCCCGAGGGTGGCGCCCGAGAACCGACCCCGAGTGGATGTTTTGACCTTCAGGCAGTCAGACCGTTGATCAGTTGAGAGAGCAGGGATATCCCGAATTTACGTAGCTGCCGCTGACCCGATACCCCTGCGCTGAGCATTTGACCGATGACTGTCTGCACGAGAAATATCCACTGACCGATGTTCCGCTGCCGTGAACGAAGAAGAGCCGTAGAGCACGACCTACTCCCCCGCTCCCCGCCTACGAAAAACGCGTCACACTGTCAACAATCCTACCACAATTCGCAGCTCTTTCCTTCCCAAGGAGAGAAGCTCCTTAGTTCGCCGTGCACTAGGCTCAGTTATATATTCCTTGGCACAGCTCATTCCAGGAGCTCCCATCCACGATTCAGTAAATTTGCTTTTCAGCAACGATTTTAATTTCCTTTTGCCAATAGCAATTGGGACAGGTAATATTGGTTGGGTCCATATATAATTATATATATATATATATATATATATATATATATATATATATATTTTAAACTTTTTTCTATCTAGACATTTGATAGGTTTTCAGAAATACTTATGCATTATCCGCTAATTCATGTGTTTGCTTTTTGTCTGATACCATAATTTAGATAATGTATTTGAAAACAAAAAAATGATTGCAAAGAAGAGATTTAAAAATTAAATTCGATAAGAAAATTATTCATATGTAGTATATGTCAAGGAAATGTCCCATTGATTATTTCAAAAAGAAGCACTTCAGTAAAAATTTAAGTATCTGTCTTACTACCTAAAATGTCTAAAAGATTACGAGATATTTTAAAATATAAATTAGGATAAATTTAACAAGATATACTACATAATCTCAAGTAAAATACAGGATGTTTGGATATTGTATCAGGATAATTGATGAGTTGATTCTACATGGTAAAATAAAGGTATTAAATCATATAATAGAAAATCGAAAATTCAGTACTTCTCAATATAGAGCATGTCAAAGTTCGATTTTTTTCTTATTTTTAATATATCACGGATAGTTTTAAACTTATCGGATCGATATTTAGCATAGGGATTACACTTAATAACTTTTATCGTTCCGCTATAAAAATGATTCACTACTGTGCTACCAGAGGTAATTTTATCTGAAATTCAAATACTATTTTTCCCATGTCTTTTTTGTTTTGACAGTTATTGAAAAAAAGGATAATAATTTGGAATGATGTGCGGCAAAATTGAATTAAATTATCCTCAAAACTTCATAAAAACTGAAAAAGAACGATTAAAATAGTGATTTTTCAAGGAAAGCGATTGATTTTGTCCATAATGGGGTTACCATATTGGTCTGAGTATATTTTTTTTCATAAATTTGGCTTACCGACTGTTATTGGTTTAGACAGACTACTCACCAGTGTCGAGTAAATAAGTGTTAATCGTCATGTAAAACTGAAAAATGGCTCAAATTAAGCTCTTGTTGGTATCATTAACAACGGAGAGGTTCCGTATGTGTCTGAGTATGTTTTTCTTGTGTATTTCGGCTTGCTGGACAAGAATGTATTGTGGGTTCATTTTTATCTTATATCAGTTTCGAGTAAATAACCGTTAATCGTCAGGTGTAGCTCAAAATATGGCTAAATTAATGCTTCTATTTTTATCATCGGAAGCGGGAAGAAAGTGGGAGTTTAAATGGGCCTGAGTATGATAATTATTTCACAATGAGATACTACTGAATTGAACTAATTGCTATATCTTGCAAAATTTCGCTTCCTACCCTAACAAAAATACTCCTAGAAGTTGAAATGGGGCAATGGGACATCGATATTCGTAGCGAGCGAAAACTCCATATGAATTTTTCTCCAGTGAAATGCTATAGTGCTGATATCACCCGAGGTCTTATCTGCTACTTTTACAATGTCGATATGAAATATTGCTGGTACGAAACAGTGATTTGTTTGAATCTCTGGGACTTGTTGAAGCAGTTATATCTTGCAAAATTTCGCTTCGTACCCTAACAAAAATACTCCTAGAAGTTGAAATGGGGCAATGGGACATCGATATTCGTAGCGAGCGAAAACTCCATATGAATTTTTCTCCAGTGAAATGCTATAGTGCTGATATCACCCGAGGTCTTATCTGCTACTTTTACAATGTCGATATGAAATATTGCTGGTACGAAACAGTGATTTGTTTGAATCTCTGGGACTTGTTGAAACAGTTATATCTTGCAAAATTTCGCTTCGTACCCTAACAAAAATACTCTTAGAAGTTGAAATGGGGTAATGGGACATCGATATTCATAACGAGCTCAGTCGAAAACTCCATATGAATTTGTCTTCAGTGAAACGCTAAAATCCTGATATTAACGAAGCTCTTATCCGCTACTTTTGAAATACTGATATGAAATATACTAGTACGAAACAATGATTTGTCTAAATCTCCGGGACTTGTTAGAGCAGTTATATCTTACAAAATTTCGCTTCGTACTTTAACAAAAATACTCTTAGAAGTTGAAATGGGGCAATGGGACATCGATATTCGTGACGAGCTCCGTCGAAAACTCCATATGAATTTCTCTTCAGTGAAACACTGCAATCCTGATATCACCCAAGCTCTTATCCGCTACTTTTGAAATATCGATATGAAATATACTGGTCCGAAACAACGACTTGTCAGGGGCAGCATCAAATCTTCTATTCAAAAATTTCCTCATTTTTTGGTTCTTTTGTCATTATAAGACAGTATATGAATACTTTCTATTCTAATTAAAAGAGAAGCACAAATTTAAATTTTTAAAAATTGTGTTATTACAAACTCTTGTTATCTATCCCATATTTCGTGACAATGTATTAAAAAAGGTTTAATAAAGGCTAATCTGATTTTGTCATTTGCAATAAAACTTTTACAATTGTTGATTTATGCTTTAACCAAACAAGTGAATGACCCTTTCGTAAAATTTTGAAATCTCATGGTAAAATATAGATTTTGAAGAGTTACAGTTGACCCAAAAGTGCAAATATCCCATTCACTTAATGTTAATATCTAATTAATTGGCATTTTACCTGATTGATACAAATTTTGAATTGCGTAGACTATTGGGAGTTGAGGTATCTCAATAATTTAAATTTAAGTTGGCGTCAAAATAAAGATTACTATGAGATACACTTCATTACATTAGCTACTATTTTTAAGAAAATAAAATAATCTAACTTTGGCAGTGAGTTTTTTCTGCGTCTGCTTTTTTAAGGTCAATGTTATCTTGTAAATATTATTGTAAACCTAATTCAATGTTGAAATAATAAAATGAAGCAATAAAAGAGATAATCCTCTATGACGTGATTTATGAGACCGGATGTCTCGTATGCCAGATCCCTTTCTATGAGACAGAAAAATGCACCATTGGGTTGTTGTAGAATATTTTTTATTTAACTAGTATTATGATTTTTAATAACATAAAATATTTAGCTAAGCATTTCTTAATCATAAATTATTTAGTTGTAATAAAAATATATTTTTAAATAAACAATGAACAATCTTCTTTTGGCATCTTTTTTCATTTTGTCACGTCCTTAATTGTTCTCTTATTTATTTAACTTTGTTTACAAATTTTTTCTTTGACTACTGCCATTCTCATTTATTGACCTTTTTCCTTCTTTTATTTGATTTTTATTGTATTTTTCCAGCAATCATTTGGTATTGCTTATCTGAAGTAATACTACTCGGCAGTTTAAGTTATCCTGATATCGTCACTTTGTCTTCTTTCCCTTTGTTAGATGTTCATCAAGTACGGTGAACGAAATTCGGAGTATTCTCTGAAACTGTGGAACAGTTATAACTAGCAGAGTCAGTCTCTTTATTTATTTGTACGATTGATTTCAATTGGCATTCCTGAAAAGAAAAAATTCATAAAATGGTGTAACGTAATGGGGATTTTAAGTAGACAGTTTTTCTGTAGATTTTGCTCTCGGTTAGCTACAGCTCCTCTGATGAGACTATTAAGAGGTCGAAATTAGTTTGCAGAGAGAACCAGAGTAGAACTACGAAAGAATACACTGCTTCATCTCCATAAAGGAACTTATTTGATTATTCTCTTTGCTGTCTTTTATAACTGCATCAAGTCCTGATTTTTTCTTTGCTAATGTAAGATTCTTTTCGTTCCTTCCGAAAGTGGCTGTTGAGACGTCCAAAGTAAAAGCAGTTCCCCTCAATGATAATCTAGTGTCTATGATTTTCAAAGCACTATGCAGTTGTTCAGGCGAATATTGGAGTCTCATATTCTTTTTTTTCTGTTGTACATTTTTCTCTAACAGCTTTTTTTCTTCGAGTCATAACTCCTAATTACAATTTGGAAAAAGAGTAAGTATAAGTAAATTTAGTCAAGACAGTACGTGTAATCAAACACAGCCTACAAGCATACGATGAATTTGAGGTTAGGTTCCGAAATTGTTCGAATATTGGAGTTATTTTAGTTACCGAAGATCACTATTAAATGTATTCACTAGGATAACTAATGTTAAGTGCTCAAGCAAGTAAACAATTAGATATTAAGCTTCCTGAAGATTTTAATAACTAAAAACCACTTTAATTTCTCAGAAAAGCGTTTATCACCTTACACCTTTCTGAATCTGGATTTTCTGCGGTAGTGACAGTGAAAAATAAAATCCATAATAAATTGAACATTGACCCAAATGCCAGCTTGAACCAACTTAACTCGACTTGTGTCACGCATATAACACTGTATTTGTAGACTTTAAATTGATTGTAACTTTTTTTTAAATATATAACGTTAATATTAATATAATACTTCTCAATTTTTTGTGCATTATCTAAATGAATTCTTAATAGCTCAGTGGTACATGACTTATTCGTAATATATGTGGAAAACAGTTTGAGTGTTATATGTAGGTAAAATAAATATTTCCTATAAATGTTATTAAATGCTGTTCCATACATAGTTTGATCTAGGGATATTTTCTTATTGCTATGAGGAAATTTAAAAAATAACGCTACATGTGAAAACATCAGATAATGCAATTTTTTAATGTTGCTTCATTTGTTAGTCTGAGAAGAGCAAATGACTTTTTCCAGAATACCTCACTGAACGTTAATAAGAGTCAAAATAAATTATTTAAAAAATAAAATAGATCGATTTCAACAAAATGTTCGAAGTTGGCGTTATAGCAGACGAAAGGGTTACATTTTAGAATTGGCGCCGACTTCAACAGAGTAAAGTAAAGAATAAGTAAATCTTCAATTAATAAATTTATTGCAAAATAAAACAGTTTCTAGATTATTTTTTACTTTTTGGTGTAATTTTTTTAAGGTTTAGATTTTTTAAAATTTTTTATTTTATTCCGTTTAGTTTCAGTTAGTCTTTCGAAAAACCTTTTAAATAAACTGTTACTGAGAAGAAATTTTAATAAATTCCAAAGGGCATTTAATAATGACTTTTTATTTTATAAGTTTCTAGTTCTGCTTTTTTTTCAATGTAAATTTACTAAATTCAGTTATTAAAGTTTGTTACAATTTATTATAATTTTTTCGTTTATACAATAGATAATTGCTTGCTACTTATCCTTTTGTTCCAAATAAATAAAACATATATTCTTGTTCCATTTGATATACTAATATCATTTATTTGGCAAAGGCGTACAACAAATAATAAAATTATTTTTAATTGGTGCTTTTCCTTTAAACTACCGAATTTTTGTTGCCTGATATTATTGTTATGAATATGTATAAATATATGTCAAATGATGAGATCACCTCATTGTTTTTTATCTACTCTAAAATTGCCAAATTTTAATTATTGGCTTCAGAACAAAATTGATCTAATTTAGATATCTTGCAATATCTTATTCCTACAGAACCAAAATAATCTGACAAGAATTATATCAGAAGCGAACTTTTGAAAAATATGAGCTTAATATGACAACAAATTCCATATGCTTTGAACATTCGCCTTTTCTAGTAGCTCTTAATATGTTTTATTAATAGATAATGATTTAGGTAAAAGTTTTAAACTACCTACAGTTTGAAGTTACGATTTCAGTAAAATTTGTTAGCTGCTTCTAGATGTACTTTAGAACATATTTTTCTTTACTTTTTAGTAAAAACTAACAAAATTAACTGCATCATAAATCTGCATCAGAAAAATTCAAAAGCATGCTCTATATAATCTCTGGAACTACCGAACGAATTTTGAAAATGTTCTCATTGTTAAAAGAATAGCATCCTTTCTTTTAATTATTGGTTTTAGTACAACATTGCCTAATTTAGATATCTTGCAACATTCTGTTTTCACAGAATCAAGATGATTTGATAAGAATTATATCAGAAGCGAGCCCTTGAAAAATATGACTGTAAATATAACAGAAAATTCCGTATGATTTGAAGATTTGCCTTTTCTAGCAGCTCTTAATTTATTTTTTTAATAAATAATGATTTAGGTAAAACTTCTAAACTACCTAGAGTTTGAAGTTTTCTGTAAAATTTGTTAGCTGCTTTTAGGTATACTTTAGAACATATTTTTCTTTACATTTTATTAAAAACTAACAGAATTAAGCTGCCTCATAAATCTGCATCAGAAAAATTCGTAAGTATGTTTGACATAATCTTTGGAAATACCGAATGAATTTTGAAAATGTTCTTATTTTTAGAATAATAGCATCCTCCCTTTAAACGAGGATACATTTTATTCAGTTTCATAAAAAGGAGGTAGCACAAAAGACGCCTACAAAAAAAAGTTGGAAAAACGTTCGTGTCTCTGGGTACCCTTTAATGTTTATCACAGACTATGCTACTACCATAGTTAAAATTTAGTTACTGGTTTTAGTACAAAATGCGCCTAATTTAGATATGTTGCAACATCTTGTTTTTACAGAACCAAAATAATTTGAAAAGAATTATATCAGAAGCGACCCTTTGAAAAATATGACTCTAATATGACAGCAAATTTGGTATGATTTTGTAATAGAACAAATATTAATGATTTTATATTGTGTAACTTGAAGTATATTCGGATAAAATATGTAAATTAAATAATCACTCTGTGGATAGTTTTTCCCGTGAGAACAGGGTAATATATATATATATATATATATATATATATATATATATATATATATATATATATATATATATATATTTATTTTTATTACCACCCAAGAAAGTTTAAAGGAAAAATATATCGATTATCATACTTAAGTATAATTTCAACTTTATTATCTAAAAGTCGTTTAAAGGTTTTTTTAAAAATATATAAACTTAGAATTTATGAAGTCATAAAGTAACAGACTCTCTAAGATTTGTCTATAAATCTGTCGAAGAAATCCTACCCTGATTATGTAAATAAAACCGAATAGATAAGGGCAGAGGGTGATTTTAACATATGGTATATGCAAATACCGTTAAAATGTATTAAAATATTGAACGATTTTCCCATTATTAGAAAATCAAAAGAATAATCCAATTAACTCATTATATTAGAATATAACGTTTGACCTGTGAAAGGAATTAATGTAGCGACTGTTTTTCCTGATTGCAAGAAAGAATGATTTAAATATCAGCAATATGAATAAAAGGACACTCAGCTTTTTTCACAGATGATATCTTATCTTATTCCTTTAGTTATAGGAAGAAATAGAATAATCTGACTAACTGTGTTTACATAAAAATTTAGATTAAGATACTTAGAGGCTAATTCGTGAATTAAGCATCCGGTATAGAATAGCTAACGCCCTCAGCACTAAAATACCGAAACCTTCGAGCTTTAAGGGAATGAAATTGATGGTTACAGGGAGTATGACCGAAAAGGCACTAAATAGAGGGGTATAGGGGTACGGTTCGAGGATGTTCTTTTAAGGAATATTAAACTTTAGTTCCAGTCTGGAAATCGTTAGAGTCGGTACCCTCTTTTAGTTCAGTGTCGTAGTAAATTGCGTGACGGGTATATTCATCGGAAATGAAGGTGTTCTTTGTTTTTTTTTTGTTTTTCGTTTAATTTGGGAAGTTATAGGAATATCGTGTGTTATTTTACACGAGCATTTAGCGATTTCAATAACATTTGATTAGGTAATATAAACAGCTGTTTTTCGTGTTTTATTTATTTTTTTTTTCTGTTTTATGTTTTAGTAAGCTATTTATACGTGTTTGTCAAAATTAGATTTTACATTTTTGTTAACAGAACGGCCAATAAGAGCAATTATGTTAGTTACTTCGTAATTGTTATTTGTTATTACTTTAAGTTTCTCATTGTAAATAATTCGTTTTTCTATTTATTTTTGGTAATAGATTAAGTGTTTTGAGAAACTTGTTTTATTTAATTTAATCAAAAAACTTCACGCGACTAAACTCGCAAACGTACTGCTGTGGACACTAGACGTCGTCCGACCAGCTAATTAGCAGCCTTGTCTGAGTCCTGAAGTTCTGAGTTATGGTTTTGGTAAGCTTATATAACCGTAGCTGTTTGAAACTAAAGCTGCAAGATAGAAGATGAACGTCCAGACTTCCAGACTGTCCTTGTTACTGTAAAATTTAATTATAGGGTTTTTTTTTAAATAGGTGCTAATATGTGACAGCAGGATGATTATAGATGGAACGGACAACGCTACCACAATATATCATTTACAGGAGTCTGTGATCAAATTCTGTCACAATTTGATCATTTGCTTTTTCTAGTAGCTCTTAATAAATTAAGAGCTGCTTTATTAATAAATAATGATTTAGGTAAACTATCTATAGTTTGAAGTGAGGATTTCTGTAAAATTTGTTAGCTGCTTCTAGGTATCCTTTCTTATTGTTAAAAAATAGCATCCTTCCTATAAACGAGGTTACATTTTATTCAGTTTCATAAAAAGGAGGTAGCGCAAAAGAAGCCTACAAAAGAAAGTGGAAAAACGTATGTATCTCTGGGAACCCTTTAATATTTGTCACAGACTATGTTAGTAGTGAGGTGAAATTTGACCTGAGCGAGGATGTAAAATACGAAATTCTGAACCGCAACTTTAGTGGTGGGTGGTTTTAGGGGTTAAATGAACCAAATTTTCTTATTATTATTATCATCTGGGGGTATCAAATTAAAGCTTATCAAATGGATTGAATAAGTAAAAATAACTGAATTTTTTAATATTACGACATATGGGCGGGGCGACACCACCGCGAGCAAGGTAACAGACAGAGACAGATAGCACTGTTAGAGAAAGCAACATAGAGCATTCTCTGGCAATACAAATAATTCTTGACTTTGTTAATATAAATTTGGCTGTATTTTTATTTAAATAGGATCGTTTATTTTTTTTTTTTGTTTTATTTCTTTCAGTTCACTGCCGCTTTTTAGGGAGGTTAATAATAAGTATTGGTAGTTCGTTTCAAGATACTTAATCCAAAACTAAACAGAATATTTAATTTATCTGTAGCGTTTATAATTTTTAGAGTTACTCTCTCCAAATTTATACTTTTAACGAAATTGGTCCTATTTTTTAGGCAGCTTATTCTTCATTTTTTTTAACCGATTTCTAAAAGAAGGGGGTTCTCAATTCGTCGACTATGTATTTTTTTTTATATATGTACACCGATTACTCCGGAACGGCTGCACCGATTTGAATGAAATTTTTTACGTTATGTTCAGGAAGTTACTGGGGTGGTCCCATATTTTTTTATTTGAAATTGGTGCAGTAAAATCCAAGATGGCGCGTACAATATGGCGGCCAAAAGAATTAATTTTGTCTAATTTTCTCCAAAATTGGTATGGATGAATTATCTGGATCGTACCCAACGAATCTGAAATTATTTTTAAAAAATTCAAAATGGCGGATCCAATATGGCGGACAAAAAAATTAATTTTGTCCGATTTTCTCCAAAATTGGTATAGGGGAGTTTTCGGGGCCTCGCATAACGAATCTGAAATTATTTTAAAGAAATTCAATATGACGGATCCAATATGGCGGACAAAAAAGTCAATTTTGTCCTATTTTCACCAAAATTGGTACGGGAGAGTTTTCGGGGTCACACATGACGAATCTAAAATTATGTTTAAAAAATTCAATATTGCGTATCTAATATAGTGGATAAAAAATTAATTTGGTCTGACTTTTTCAAAATTGATACGATAGCACATTACGAATTTGATATTATTTAAAAAAAAATTGAATATGGCGGATCTAAGATGGAGGATTAAAGATTCTACATCTCTCGTTTTTGTCTAAAGTCAGTATTGGGGGATTTTTGTTAGTGTTAATTACGAAATTAAAATATTTTTTGAAAAACTTAATCTGGCGGATTCAATATGGTGTCCTAAAAATTTTACATTTTTCTACTTTCTCAAAAACTGATATAGAGGGTTCTTGATTTTATTAATTATGAATTTAATAGTACTTTTTCTGGATTCAATATGGCGAACGCTAGCTGACTAAAAATTTTACATTTTTCGATTTTGTTCAAATGTGGAAATGAATCGTTTTTGAGGATGTAAATAGCGAATATAAAATTACTTTAAGAAAATCTAATATATTAAATGCAATATGACCGTTTAGAAATTTTAAATTTCTGAATTTCATCTAAAATTGGTACTAGGGGGCTTTGAGGGGTTTACATTTAAATTAGATTAAGACGTTAAAATTATTTTTTTGAAATTCAATATGGCGTATCCAATATGGTGAATTGAAAATTTTACCTTATTCGCATTTTCTCACATTTGGTGTTAAGGGGTTGGGGGGTGGTGTATTATCAATATGAAGTTAATTTTTTACAACTATTAGGTTGATAAGATACAATATGAGGGACTAAAAATTTTACATTTTCCGGTTTTATTTGAAATTGATATTGTGTTGTCCTTGGGGCGTATCAAATTCAATATGTAATAAATATATCGGGCTAAGAAATTTACGTCTCAAATTCTTTAAATATCGATATTGGAAGGTTTTGTGGCCTATATTACCAATCTAAAATTAATTTGAAATTTAAGGTAGTGGATTTATTATGATAGACTAAATATTTGTTTGACACAAGTTCATTGGTATTTGGAGAACTCTAAGAATCGAAGAATTTTTAGTGATTAATTTTAGGGTGATTTACAATTATGGATAAAATAGGTACTTTTTTACCACCTTGGAGTGATTGCGAGGTATACTAATCTCGATTAGCACTTAGTTCAAATAATTTATGAATATCATAATGAATTCAAAACTAAAAATCGAAAAATAAAATTTTTATAAAAAATTGAACCGACTTCTAAAAGTGCGCTAAAAAGTGAAAAATAACTAGAAATTTTTATATGAAATTGAAATTTGAAGTCGACGCCAAATTATATCTAAATGAAATAAATAACTACTAATATATACAAATTATCGTACGAAAGCAATTAAAAATCAAGTATTTTTAATCTGTTTATGCGAATCACATTTTGTCAGGTGTTAGTTTGGCGCTGACTTCAAAAATTTCAATTTCATGTAAAAATTTCTAGTTATTTTTCACTTTTTAGCGTACTTTTAGAAGTCGGTTCAATTTTTTTAATAAAATTTTTATTAAATATTTCTCTTTATTTTCGTTGTTTAAATATTTTCACTAGAGTATGTATTTCTTCATAGAATGCTATCTATATGCAAGAAATAAACTCAAATATTTCAGTTTTTATATACACATATAAGACCAAGTTAGATAGATAAAAGCTTCAATCGTAAAAAGAGACGGGAGTTTGTTTGGACATATAGCAATGACATATAATGGTGTGTGACATCGCATGTTTTAAAAAGTTATTGCTCTCAGAAATAACTTGAATAATGATGATATTGCAACGAAATGAATTAACAATCGAATAACTGATGCTTATCTTCACAAAAATATTTACATTGTATTTTCCTGTTTAAATAAGTTTAAAAATATACCATTTAAAAAATATATATTTCCTTGTTCGAGTTTATTGCTCATTTTTAATTTTGCCATTACCAATTTGCTTAGCTGAAAAGAGCATGTCTTCGTGTATCTTTGAGAAATAAGTAGTTTTTTCCAATAAGATGTATACGAGAAATAAGCAATTTTTTTCCAATACCATGCAATGGAAGCTTTTCCTTACAGGTTTGCGCAACCCCAAAAAAATTGTAAATTAAAATAAAACATAATAATAAATATAAGTACAAATATTTTTTTTAATTTTTACTGATAATTAAAAGATTAACATTAAATTAACTTTTTACGTAGATTATAAGCGAACAACAGTCAATTATTGAAATAATTTAACTTACTTCGCCTAGATGTCAAGAATACTTTGACTGCATTACAGTATTACGCCTGGAAACGTTATCGCGTTGCTGGTGTGCAATTTAAGGCAATCCAAGCTAATACGCTGGAGCGTATATGGAGTTGCCTATGTAAGACGTGGAAATTAATTTCGTTTCATAAGTTTAATGGATGTTGCAAGTCGAGTTGCACACCAGGGCCGTGTCACTAAAATACGAGTATACGGCAATATGGAATTTGAGGGGGTTGCGCGCCCACTTTAGCGGCGGGAAAAAATCGATATCCATGACCTTCAAATTCTAGGCTTCAAGCACTAGGAATTTTCTATTTAGAACTAATTGTAAAATTTTTTAATTCATTTACCGATGTTTGCGAACTTTACATGAATAATATTGTGTTTGCTATAATAAATTGTCAATTAAGTGATATGTTTTAAATAAAAATACCAAGAAAAAACATTTATAAAAATCACCTGTGTATTGCAAGAATGTGTGACGTTGTGTCAAAGTCGATGCACACGATAAGAAAAATCTGGGCGGAAGCGTAGTGTAATAAAATATATGTCAAATTTCAAGCATTGTGATTCGTTCAATTTAAAAAAAAGACAAAGACGTAAGATTTTCCGCCTAAATTCGCCTTTTCCAAGGTCGTTACGCAAAATTATGTTTAACTTTTCAGCGGACTGCTTTAAATATTGCGGAAATTGTTTATTTTCAATATTTCGTATGAACATAACCTATTTTTTTTTCCAAAGTTTGTTGTTTTATTTATATTTTTTATTTTGTGAGTTTTGAGATAAAATATATATTTATGAACTACGTTAAATTGTTTTAATTTATTAAAAATGCTTGTTGCCAAAGATTATTACTGCTTGGTCCTCAAAAAAAAAAAATTCTTGTTCATCTTTTTAATAATTATTAAATAAAGGCCGTTATATAGTATAATTTCTATTCAATGACAATCGCTAATATCGAGACACTAATCCACAGACATGCCCTTAGCTATGGTTACCAGATCAAATATTGAAATTTCCTGACAATATTTTATCTGAATGTTGTATATGGTATGTTAAGGCAGTGAAATTTTCAAAATATTTGCGATGGAAGCACCAAATGAGAATATCGAGCGAGTATTCTTATTAATGGGAGCATAGTGTACTAACGAGAGAAATAAGCTGTCTATATTGTTATAAGCTTTGCTTTTCGCTGCCACCAGTGTTGTAACTTTGCTGGTTCTGCTTTTGGTTTATTACCTGTTTCGATGAATTCAAATAAATCTTCTAATATTATTTTTAATATTTTATTAAAATGTTCACTAACTCATGAGGTAACAACAGTTTTTCTTTTTACTTACTAATTTAATGTCACTATTGTAGATTTTTAATTTTAGTTTCCCTCGTCTCTATGTTCATGTCCTAGTTATATTCTATTTCTGTATGTAAATTATTATTTTACAGTCATAGGCGTACTAATAAATATAACTTATAACTATTTATTTACATGATTACTGAAATGAAAAAGTATATATTTATGGGACGATGACAATATGAACAAAGCTAATGGTCTCTGAAAAAAGTAAAGTTTTAGAGTTTCGGAGATTAAGGCATGCTTTTATTTGATCCTATTAGAATGTAAATTTACTTATGATATCACTTCTTCTTAAGACAGTATTAAATATTAGACTATAATTATCTATTAATCCATAAGGGTAACTTAAAAACATTTATATATAGTAATTTAGTAAGTAATAATTTGTAGTAATAGTTGGTTTACAACAATACATTCTGTTAAGGTTCTACTCTAGACACAGTTTAACTTAAAGGACATATCATGTGAAGAATGTCATGAAATGGTTATAAAAGACCAGCAACTGCCAAAAGAAACATCAAGCAATAAAAAGTATGAAACTAAATTTATTAATATACTAAATTACCAATTCACTCGTTTTGTTAACGTTTAATTAATTTATATTTTCTTACTAGAATGACTAATAAATATTTTTTATTACTTGTATTTTCCTCTTTTAATTTCAAAAAAATACTGACAATTGTAGTTTTTTATTAGACAATTTCAATACACACTTCTGCAAGTGGGATCGCCCATTTCATCAAGGGATGACCTTGTGTGACGTTTTAAATACATGGGTGCGACATTTCTCTAATGTTCTTGTTCTGGGTTGCACACCTGTTTTAAGCTGTATTTCCGCTGTCAGTTTATTTCAACCAGGTTCTGGCGATGAAATAGTGACGTCACATTAAAATTGTTTGCACGTATTTTGAAACAGTTATAGATATGCTTTCAAATAAGTAAACATACGGATTATCGTATTCGGGCGATCGAAAATAGTCACGTCATTCCAAATGTGTTCTAAAACAGAACACATATTAAACTGGGGTACCCCGTGAGAAATCACCTTTTTGCCCGTCAATTTCCTAGTTATTTTGTAGTTATCGTTTGTTTATTGTGCGGTACGCTATTGTATTTTTTTACGTTTTGGTTTTGGTAAAAATAAAAATGAATTCCGTTCCGAGTTTAATTGGCAAAGCCAGTCTGTGGTCGGTCATTAAGTGATAAGGCTGAAATAAAAAGGCTTGGAATTTAAAAATAGAACAATCCATATCTAGCAAAAAAAGGACTTTTACTAGAACGTTTAATAAACCTACGTGGCTTTGTGATTGTGAAATTAAAAATTCCCTGTTTTGTTTTCTTTGTTTATTATTTGGAGGAGAAACTTCGTGGACAAAACATATGAAAAATGTTTCGCAATATTCCTTTTTTGGAACTGTTAACGTAGTTTCTAAATTAAGTAACGCTTATCGAAGAGATATTGAACTGTACAATGAAAAAGTGAGGTTTAATTGATTTTAGTACTGAGTTAGACGGTGCTTTGAAACAACATTTGAAAAGGGCATCGGTATTTAAAGGTATGTCAAGAACCATTCAAAATAAAATTTTACAAGCAATGTATATTGTATGTTAAGAGGAAATTTCGGGACTTCTTGTACTTTATAACTATCTTTCGAAACTTTCAAAAATTTTAATTACTATTCCGATGACATCGACTGAAGCAGAACGGTGTTTTTCTACCCTAAAACGTATAAAAAAACGTTTTTACGGGATACTATGAGCCAAGAAAGACTTTCTACTTTGGTAATGCTTTCTAAAGAAAGAAATCTTATCGAAAGTATACCTGATTTCAATCAGCAGGTTTGTAATAAATTTGATAATGTCAAAGATCGGCGTATGGATTTTCTTTATAAATAATTCAGTAACAAAACAACAGTAAGTTGTACTTGCATTTTGTTCTGACTACTATATTTTTAAAATTTACTACCTTCTTTATGTTTAGTAACTTAAAATATACTGCTTTGTTTAATACAAACTCAATTTTTAAAGATTTTTATTTTTTCGATAATAATTCGGATTAGAGTAAATCAAAAGGTGGCTTCCACTTTGGTTTTGTTTGTTTTGATTTGTCTTTGATAATTTTCTTGATTTCTCCAATAAAAAAAATGTAAATTACGAATTTTTATATAAGAGGGATGCTTTTATTAGCGTGTGCTTTATTTATTGGAAAAATAAAGAAAATTATCAAAAACAAATCAAAACAAACAAAACCAAAATGTCACCCACTTCTAGATTTACGTTGATCCGAATTATTACCATTTTTTTATCCACCGCTGCTTATGGCTAGTTGTGTACATATCAATGTTTTTAATGTAGCATTGGAATTGCAACCCCTACTTTTTTAATGCACCAGCCGCCACTGATATCAGGACTTTATTCTAAAAATGGAATCGATAAGTACTTCTTTAGATAAGCTTGAAATTTTATATACCAAAAAAGTCGTTTTAGATATGGAACCAAGTGGAATTATTTCAAAAAAGCAAATGGTGTACTAGGTTTAAAAATACAAAAATGCCCAATAATTTGTTCAATAACACCAACCGCACGTCGTACACTTATTGTGAATTAGAATGCGCTTTCGATTTCAAAAATAAAGAAATCCAAAAATGTAAGAACTCTCTTTTTCATTAAGTAAATTAAATTAATAAATAAGGTAACTTACCACAATAACAGCCTTCAACTCATCATCTTCTGCTCCAAAAACACCACTACTTAAACTTAATATCAAGAATACTATGAAAAGTCTGAAACTGGCCATTCTCCACACTTCTATTGTCAAATGAAGGTGTGAATGATCTAATTAAAATAAAACACGGGTAAAAATTGTAATTTTATACCGTCCGATAAGATTAAAATTTTCAAACATTTATGTTAAAAATGTATTGTTTTATTATCGAAGTAATGTGTAGTTAAGTGTTACTGATGATAAAATAATACCAAAAAAGTTACGCAAATTAATACTCCTTTTGGTCCTCATAAATATAATACTATTTTCGCAAAGATAAAGTTAGAAGTCTTTACATTATGGAAAAACTATTTTTAAATTGTAATCTTTAACAGAATTTATGAACTCAAGTTGTATTAAAATAATTTTTAAAAATGCAAAACAAATTCTGAGAATTACTATTAGGTAAATTGTAACAAATTTTAATGACTAATAATGACAGATATTTGGCTTATTCTCCTTTTCAATTGTAAAATCTCCATCGTTTTTCTGTCAAACGTTGTTATATTAATGCAATAAAAACGTAAAAATAGTTCATATGTGTACGCACTACAATATATTTGCAGGTTAATCCCAGAATCGTATTAAGGAGTATGACATCACGAATTGACTGCAATCCAGAGTGAACTAGACAGTTTTTAGTTTCAGTTTCGGCAATTGAAGTGTTCCTATCGCTAACCGCGTTTTCTGTCCCAAGAATTGAAAATTGTGGTGAAACGTATTAGAATCAGATGTAATAGGTGTTATTTAGCTTAATGGTGGTTTGTTGAAGTTTTTTGCTTTATTTAATGTGTGCAGTTTGTGGAAACTTTATCTCATAGCTTCTTCTATGTGTCTTAGTTCTTTTTCTATTGTCCTGCCGATAACACTAAGCAGAAAATTTTAGTTTATTTGTTGTATCTTGTATGTGTTAATTTTGGGGCTCTGAATACAAAAATTACAACGAAATTAAAAATTTAGTTGCAATTTTCAAGAACAAGTTTTTTTTATTTTATTTTTAACAAAATTATAAAAAATATATACTTTAACATTTGTAGGATAATAAATATCCTGTCTTTTCGCTTTTCTCTTGTGAATTGTTTCTGGAGCATCTCTAACAAGAGTCCAACAGTAGTCGGCAAGCATGGAAGCATTCCAATTTCTCTGGTACCTTTTCTCAATTGTTGATATATCCTGATGAAAGCGTTCTCCGTACTCATCACTTACAACTCCGCAGTGTTCAGGAAAAAAGCCCAGATGCGAGTGTGGGAAATGGATCTTTAGAGACATATTGCAACTCATTTTTTGATACGATGACAGCATATTTTCAACAAGGGTAACGTAATTGTTAGCTTTTTTATTTCCTAAGAAGTTAGTGACGATGAGCCGAAAGTCATACCATGCATTTTTTCAATATCTAGTAGAGTGCTGTAAAAATATTTGTCTTTCAGAATGTTTCGAATTTGTGGCCCAACAAAAATATCTTCTTTAATTTTTGCTTCACTTAGCCTTGGGAATTTCTGACGCAGGTACTGAAAAGCTGACCCATCTATATTCAGTGCCTCGACACAGTTTTTCATTAGGCCCAATTTTATATGCAGTGATGGCAACAAAATCTTTTTGGGGTCGAACAATGGCATATGTTGTACATTCTTTTCATCTTACTCTATTGATTGTCGAACAGACCAGTCTTTTGTCTTGTAATGAAGTTCCTTTGCCCGATTGTCCCATTCACACAAAAAACAGCCAAACTGGGTGTAGCCTAGCTGCAGCCCAAGTAAAAGTGTAGTCACCTTTAAGTCGCTACAGATCTGCCATTGGTGCTCCTCGTATTTTATACTTGTCAATAGGTACTTTATACTGTCGTACGATTCTTGCATGTGAACTGCACATCCAACAGGTAGATGGTAAAATATTTCCAGTTTGCAATATTACTGTTTTTAACCTGTTTTTGTTTGTATACAGGGGCTGTTCAGTACAAAGTTGACGTAAAAGTCAATTTACATGAGTTTAAATGGGTTTCTCCTTATTTTAAGTCCTGGAGGGTTGAAACTTCGTATTTGGGGGTCCTTATTAAGGATTCTTCATGCGGTATTGCCAAATTGTGTAAAATTGCCTTAATTTGGGGAAACTGTATATTTGGCAACGTCGCATCTCTCTATTACTATAACAATATAAATATATCACATGCATTCTTGTGGTTATATTGTTAATATATAGGGAGACATGACATCTCGTATCTCTAAAACTTGAACTAATACTAAAATGATTTAAGTTTAATTTCGTTTTGAACATACCAAAAATAGAGACATTTTGGCTGTTGTCCAGTCTAATAGACAGATCAACATACTTTCATACATAGGTATAATATACCTAATCATGCGACTAGTGTGAAAACAACATATATACAGTTTATAAACCACATAAAACCATGCGTTCATCTCCAAGAAATCCAAAGAATAAAATCAGTAATCAAGGCCTCACAGGCTCATCTGCGTAAAGCATACATAGGCCAAACCAACAGAAAAATTATCGTCAAGGCTAGAAGAACACACACTGAGTATGAATGAATGAAGAAAAGGTGTGATATTTGATCGTCAATGCTTAGGCCTCGTTAGACCCTGTACTTCTCACCATTGCTGTAGGTCATTCGACTCCGAAATATCTCTGTCTCCATCCTTTAAATGCTGAGTGCTCTCTGAGTACATGGTCAATAATTTCCGCCTCCTCCAGACACCATTTGCAAATCTACGACATCAATATTATGAAGATGCTTCCTCAGGTGACAGTATCCGGTCAACAATTTCACTACAACTCGCAGCTCTTTCTAAGGAGAGAAGCTCCCTAATAAGCCTTGCGCTAGGTTCAATTATATGTTCCTATAAAAAGTGCCAATCGTTGCTCTTTTGCATTACAGAGAATAGTAAAGTCTAAAAATGTATCTCTGACGACAAAGATAAGAATATATCACTCCATCGTACGACCGATTATGACTTATGTCTGTGAGGCCTGAACCATTATGAGATGAGAACAGACTAAGAATTGTAGAGAGAAAAATCCTACCGAGTATATACGAACCCATAAGGTACACACAGCAGTACCGTAGTAAAACAAACAGGGATCTTAAAGAACTATATGACCGACCGGACATTGTACAATTAATTAAAGCAGAAAAATGAAAGAGTAGTTAAATTAGTATTGGAGCAGGCTCCAACCTGCAGAAGACCATTAGGATCACGATTACGGTGGAGAGACAACATATTATCAGATCTTAGAACCCCGAAACATCACAGATACAGAGGAGCTAATGACGTACAGAGTCAAATAGAGATGAATTGTTGAGTCAGCCAAGATCCATCCTGGGTTGTAAGAGCTACAGGGAGATATATATATATATATATATATATATATATATATATATATATATATATATATATATATATGTATATATATATGTTTTTTTTGGGTATAGGTTTTTCCATTACAAAAACAAAGGACAACAATTTTTCTGAGGTTTCGCTCTACATAGTGAGCTTCTTCAAAGAGCAGGTATATTTATTTTAATTCTACAAAATGACAAATTTTTTCTTATCATTTACAGCATTTTTATCTTTTTTTATGTGTATCATTTCTTTAATGACTAATTTATGATAATTTCTGTCAGTATCACCCACATTTTAGATACTGACAGAAATTATCATAAATTAGTCATCAAAGAAATGATACACATAAAAAAAGATTAAAATGACAAGCAAGATGTCAAAAACTTAAGTCAGGTATACTATAATTTGGTATTTTAATATAACATACTTGAAGCGACTCTATAATAAATATGAGAAATATTGTAAGGAGACTTGGGACGATTTAGTTTACACTCATGCAAATGAAAGAACGGTATTAAAAAAGAAATAATAATCTTTTTTCCTATTTTTTGCTTTTATAAAAAGAAATCTATTCATATCAATTGCATACCAAGTATCATAATTGAAGTTATTTTTAACCACACACAAAACTACTTTCAAGGTATGTACTATTTTATAATTTTTACTATTTTAACCTTTTGTATTGTTTAAAAAAAAAAAAAACTAGAAAACTGTTGTAAAACCTGTTTTATTTTTATTAATTTGATTGTTTATTAAGAAAAAATTTGTAATTTTGTAGAATTAAAATAAATATACCAGCTCTTTGAAGAAGCTCACTATGTAGAGCGAAACGTCAGAAAAATTGTTGTCCTTAGTTTCTCTAATGGAAAAACCTATACCCAAGTAAATATTACAAAAAAAAGTATATATATATATATATATATATATATATATATATATATATATATATATATATATATATATATATATATATATATATGTTCCTTGGCATACCTCGTTCCAGAAGTTTCTCTCCATGATTCGATAAATTTACTTTCCAGTAACCATTCTAATTCCATTCGATCAACGGCAATTGGGACAGGTAGTAGTGGTTGGGGTCCATATGGTTCAATGGCGGACTCGACTTTTGCCAGACAACCCGCTTCTTTATTCCCGTGTATACCCGAGTGATCCGGGACCCACACGAGTATGATTGTGTAGCGGTTTTTTGTCAGAGTGTTTACCTTTCACTCAGACACCAATCGCGAAGTTACTGCACTAGACTTCAGTGCCATTATTGTAACCCTACTCTTTGAGTATATATTTATTATTCAATTCCTGTTTATATCCTTCTTATAGAAACGACCACACTGCATTTTCGGTGTAAAAATTGTCGTATGTTGTTCGAGAGGCTACAACTTTCTGATTCCTGTGTTTCTGCCGAACACTTCGGCTCCAGCTCTTTCATCTTGTCAAGGTCCATCTGTAAACCATTAGCTCTCGGATGATTTTGCTTCTCTTTCCAATCCTTTCTACTTGGAAAAAGTATCTCAAGAGAGTGGTTGAGTTTCAAAAGCGGCGCCATGTAATCTGTTTGCATGAGGAGTGATGGATGTCTCTCCACCACGCTTTCCCAGACACCTTGACGTGCCACCCGTTTCAGTTTCGAGATGCCTTAGCCAACTTAGACGATAAGTAGCTTTAAAAGCCTCGTTTTTAAGTTCAAGTATAGAGGAGATAGACTCATCAGGATCTCCAAATTCCTAGTGGGAGTCCTCATCGTACTCATTATTCCCATACAAACTATTCATTTGCGCGTTGTTGTACTAAGCCACTATACAATAGCGGCGAACATGATCATGGAGCGGGTCATCATAGTGTCTATTCAAAATAACACTCTCGGTATCAGCTGCTATGTGCACCCAAAGGCTTTTTATAAGCCCAGAAAGCACATATGGCCTGATTGATTCGAACCTCAATTTGATCATTCCAACTCAGTCGTGGCTCCAAAATTACTCCCAAGTATTTAACTGTTTCCCTCTATTGAAGGGTCCTTCCCGTCAATGTAACTGTGGGAAGTCTCACCATTTTTCTCTTTTTGGTAAAGAGTATCACTTCGGTCTTATCCGGGTTAATTCCGAGCCCTTCCCTGTGACCCATCTCTCTGCTATTCGGAGGGCCCGCATCATTGTACTTCCTCCTAAGTCTCACGACAAAGGTACCACATGACCAGATTATCAACGTAGGCCTGTGTGTACAACTGTATGAACCAGCCTCATTTAGTTCATTAAGTAGGCTGTGCACCATAATGTTCCACGACAAAGACAATAGGACTCCTGCCTGTAGACAGCCCCTAAACGACGGTGCTTTAACATCGTTAAGCTCAGCATTTGAAGTAAATAAACAACATCAACTCTTTTCCAAAATCAGCTCGAAACAAGACACAGAATTAATTTTAACAATTAATAATTATTTTCAGATACAGAATCAGAGTAGTTGCGAAACGCGAATATGTTGATAAAATAATTCTCTTTTGATCGCGTAGATATATGTTTTTGAGGTCGCTAAATACAAACCTATTTTCAGAATACTGGATTTAAAAAGACGGATCCGATATTTGATATCGATAGTTCCTTCCACTTTTTCTTATTGGAATTGTTCAGCTTATGATAAAATTCTTTTTCCCGCATGTATGTATTCATATGTTTTTGAGGTGGCTGAATGAGAACGTGTCCAGTCTTCACTGGCTTGAGTTGAGATTAAGGGATTTTAAAGAAGCTTTCCTCAAATTTGAGTTCATTTTTACCATTTCCATCCATCACAAGATTAAAGAAAAGGATTGAAGATGCAATTTTCTGGTTGAACTTTTTTCCAGTGAAACTGAATAAGAAATTCGATTAAAATTTAATATGTTATAAGTTGCTTAAAAGATTCACTTCTTTTATAGTGAGGTGTACCTGCTTATATGTAGTGTCGACAACCAATGAGTTTGAGATCGGTCTGCAGGTGGCGGTACATTGCGAATAGAAAAAGCTTCCACCTTTGCAATATGACTCAATATTATTGCAAAATATCGAATATCGATGTTGTATGTATCGAGGCATTGAAGTATCGACATATATCTGCCGGTTCTAGTTTCTAACGTTTTTTCGTAGTTTCTTGCAATCTGAGATAGTGTTTTTGATTTCTAAGTAGAACAAAGTAGTTCTTCTTCCTTCTTATATATAAGCAATTTGCTTGTTATTCTTCGTCTCTTTGTCTGGTTTCAGTCTATTGCGAGGTTATCACTCCATCGTTCACGGGGTCTTCTGGTGCTCCTACGTCCTATTGGTGATTTGTCCCTCGTGATCTTTACTATTCTGTCATCGGTCATGCGGTTGATGTGCTCGTTCCATTCCCTTTTTCTTTGTCATACCCAGTCATTGATGTTATCGACTTTACACACTCTTCTCATATTCTCGCTCCTATTCCGATCCATAAGTGTCCTGCCAGCTATCCTGCGCACCACTCTCATCTCTGTTGTTTCTAGTATTTGTTTTGTTTTCGAGGTTTCTGGTCTGGTTTCTGCAGTGTATGTTAGTATTGGTCTGTTTTATAAATTCTGGATTTAACTTCGATTCCTATATGTTTATTGCTCCATATGGTACTGCTAAGACATGCGGCTGTTCTTGCTGCTTTCATGACTTGTCCCCTCACCTCCGTTTTAACATCCCCGTATCCGGATATTTCTATTCCGAGATACTTGAACTTCATTTCCTGCTGTATAATTTTGTTGTCTATTTCTAGTTTGCATCTGAGTGGTATTCTAGATGTAGTCATGGCTTAACACTGCATCGTCGGTAACAAAGTGCTGTCCTTATAAAATAAAATTTTTTCGATCAGTTTATCCTATATTTACATTTATTTAGGATGACAGCTAAGTACCTCCGTATTTCTCAGGAGCATACAAAGGAGGTCAAAATAACCCGACTTTGTCATAGAAAAAAAAATTCCTGTCGTGCGCCTTAAGGGAGATATAGGCGATTTACCTTGTCGGTTCTAAGTTTTGAACCGACTTGAATAATTTAATTAAATTTTATTATTATATAGAGCCCATAAAGACTCATTAAACCATACTATGGTAGGTATTTTAGATCATCAGAGAAGTCAGGGTCGGACTTTCAGCCATACTGGTTGGACCTAATTTTTAACAGGCGTCATTACAGAGCAGAAAAATGATTTTTTAAATATTTTGGTCATTTCTCTTCAAAAAAGGTACGTTCGATAAAATTGGTAGTTTTCGAGATAAATCGGTTTTTATGCGAAACACTCAAAAATTACTAATGCAAATAGAAACATTTAAAAATCAGGTTGTTGTTTTTACCTACATAATGAATTAATATTGAAGGAACTTGTCAAAACCGCCTTCATAGTAAAAATAATTTTAAAAAATGGAAGAATATTCTTATGCAGAGTATGCTGATATGTATGTAATTTATGGTGAAGCGCTGCCAAATTCTTCGAAGTCAAGACGACTTTATTTTGAAAAGATTTCCAGCTCGAAGATTGCCAAGTCTAAAAACTTTTCAAAGGTTGAATTGAAGCTTAAGGGAAACAGATAAAATATGATTAGGAAATAATTATTAGAATTAACGAATTAATTTTTTACATGTTTTATTTAGGGTCATTTTTGCCACGACGTGGCGGTGAGGGCTCTCCCAGGAGAGAACGAGACCCTCACGTAGAGGAACAAATTTTCCAAGATTGCTGATATTGCTGACAACCCTTCAAACAGCATAAGAAAGCTCACGACACAAAACAATGTTACAAACAGTTACTTCACCCATACCACGTTAAAAAAGTTCATGCTATGTTTCCGGATGATTATTCCACAAGACTTCAATCCTCAACTAGTTTAGACAACAACATAACCTAAATCTAAATTTTTAACCTTAGTTTGTTTACCGATGAGGGCGGTTTTCCAAGAGATGGCATAATAAACTCACAAATTTACATTTTTGGAATGACGGCAACCCGAGCGCTATAATTGAAAACAAACATCAAAAAAGGTTTATGGTAAATGTGTGAGCGGGCATAATCGGAAACAACCTTATAGACCCATTATTTTTTTGGAAGCAAGACTCAATGGTGAGATTTATTTACAATTTTTCAGCAAGATTTCAATAATTTATGGGAAGACACACCTCTTAATAGAAGAATGCAAATATGGTACAAGTAGTGAACATAACCCGATTCTCTCAATCCCCCCACTCCTCGACCTTGACCTTGACCTTGCTTCACCCCTCTTTGGCCCCGCCCACATGTCCTTGTCATTGACCTTGAAAGTGCACGTGTGCTTTGGCCTTGGCCTTGTGTTCAAGGTTGTGTGTGTGACCTTGACCTTGACCTTGGTGGAGACGACCTTGACTTTGTTGAAGGTCATCTTGGGTGTGTGACCTTGAAGATATGTTACGTGGTTGGGGGTGACCTTGAATGGTTTTATATAGAGTATGGGGCAGTTTCATTCATCAGTTGGCTCTGACTTGTATAGGTAGTACATGTGTTAATATTTGACAAATCATGGCATATGTTTGTGAAAATTGCGGTTCTAAGTTTACTAAGAGTTATAATATGAGACGTCATAAAAGAGAATCGTGTGCGGCGAGATTTAATGAAGTGCCTGGAGGAAAACGGCTCCGAATTGAAGAGTATACATCGACGATTCCGGTAATTAATTGCGCTACATGTAATGTAGATGTTCCAATAAATCATATGTCAGCGCATAAACGAACACAACAACATAAAAATAATTCATGTTTGCCGGTATGTCATGGTGTGCAACTCGTTCAATGTGCCTTCAAAAGAAGAATTGCAACCTATCGGGTTAGCAGTGATATGGAGCATTCCGATTACGTAATGTTCTTTGCAGACATTAAATCCAAGGTGGTGGAACTTGTTAATAATTTATTGCGTGTGCATCATGCTTTAAAAGTTAACATGACAGCTGTTGGCGAGTACATGCTTCCGTCACAAGAAATATTCAGTGAAAAATCCTTCAACACTGCTAATCAAATAATTAGTGTAGAAAGTGATTTGGATGCCGTTTACCATTCTTTCACCGAATCAATAAAAACGCAGGCGACAGAGTTCCAGGAGAAAGATTCAGGTATGGAAAAATCAAAACCCGATATATTAAACTGATTTTTATATATTATTTTTCTTGTTATAGGATGGGCTCTTGTGCGAATTTTATACTTGGAAGTTGGTATCAACAAGTATATGCCTATGGGTGGCTCATCATACATCAAGTTGCCGTGTTCTATTGAAAAGAAAGGAGCTGTCGTCAATGTGATTAACCAGGACGAATTTTGCTTTGCGTGGGCTGTAACATCAGCATTGTTTCCTCCAACAGCAGAGCCTTCACAGAAGACATCCTACCCCCATTTTTCTAGAGTGCTAAATGTAACAGGTATGGATTTTCCAGTAAAATTACGTGACATTAAAAAATTTGAGGAAATGAACAACATATCAATTAACGTATACGGTCTGGAATCTAAATATGAAAATAATGAAATAATACATGAAGTTATTGGTCCACTGAGGTATGCGTCAAAAAAGTTGGATAGGCATGTAAATTTATTGTTAATTACAAAAGACTGTAGTAGTAAAGATGGCGGTGAACATTTTTGCGATACGACTTGTTCAAAGAGTCATTATTGTTGGATTCGGGATTTATCACGTTTAGTTTCAAGTCAAATTAGTTGTCAACAACATAAAATATATTTCTGTGATGGTTGCCTCATTTATTTTAGTACACCGTCAGCTTTAACTTTACATCAAAGCTACGATTGTAACCACATTTTCACGCAAACACCCTCAGTGGATTTAAAAATCGATAAATTTGGAAAGAGTGTGCCGGAAAATATTTTAAAATTCGAGGGTATAGAAAAGCAAATGCGCGTTCCATTCGTGGTTTATGCAGATTTCGAATCTGTTTTAAAACCCATTGAAACGGTACAACCAAACCCACAAAATTCTTACACTGTAAAAAGTTTTAAACATGAACCATATTCTTTTGCTTATTTAATTAAATGCTCTTTTGACGACTCACTTTCGAAATTTGAGCTATTTCGGGGGAATAATGCAGCTCAAGTCTTTGTGGATCGTATCGAGTGTGATTTAAGGGCTCTATACAACACATATTTAAAAGACATTAAGCCTATGAAACCGTTAACGCCTGAAGAAAAAAGGGAGTTTAATGATGCTAAAATATGTGGTATATGTGAAGGCCCTTTTGAAGAGGGTGAGATTAAAGTACGAGACCACTGTCACATAACTGGTGCAAAAAGATTTGGTGCTGCACATTCCGTTTGTAATTTAAATTATAAATTACCCTCTTTTATCCCTATCATATTTCATAACTTAAGCGGCTACGACAGCCATTTATTTATAAAAGAGTTATGTAAATATGGGGATAAAATTGGTGTTTTGGCTCAAAGTAAGGAAAAGTACATATCATTTACCAAAAGCATTTATGTGCACGATTATTTTGATAGTAAATGTGGAAAAGTCAAGAGGAAATATTTAAAGTTGCGATTTATTGATAGTTTTAAATTTCTGTCAACGTCTTTGGAAAATTTAGGCAGCGGTTTAAACGACGACGATTTTATTGAAACGCGGAAACATTTTTCAAATATCAACCAATTTAATTTGATGCGTCAAAAGGGTGTTTTTCCCTATAGCTTTATTGACTCTATAGAAAAAATGGAAAATACATGTCTTCCAAGTAAAGATGAATTTTATGATAATTTACGGGAAGAACATATTAGCGATGAAAGCTATAGAAGAGCAAAAGAAGTATGGCGCTTGTTTGGGTGTAAAACTTTGGGGGACTATTCGGACGTGTATTTAAAATCAGATGTGTTGCTATTGTGTGATGTTTTTGAGCAATTTCGGAATAATTGCTTAAAATTCGATAAACTTGATCCAGCACATTACTATACCCTTCCAAGTTTATCATTTGATTGTATGCTACGTATGACTAAGGTAGAGTTAGAGCTCTTAACTGATATAGACATGATACATTTTTTTAAGAAAGGTATACGCGGCGGCATAAGCCAGTGTACAGAAAGGAAGCACATCGCTAATAATATTTTTTTACCAGACTATGACCCAACAAAACCTTCTTCATTTATAACATACCTTGATGCTACAAATCTATATGGTCATAGTATGTCACAAGCATTACCATATGGTGGTTTTCGATGGTTAAGCGAGCGCGAAATTCTGGATTTAAATATTATGGCTGTTGGTGATGATAGTTTACATGGCTACGTTTTGGAAGTGGATGTGCATTATCCGACTGAGTTGCATGATGCACATTCTGATCTTCCATTTCTAGTAGAAAATATCATACCGCCAACAGAAAACGCTAAATTACCGAAATTAATTCCCAATTTACAAGATAAAAAAAAATACATTGTACACTATAGAACTTTAAAACAAGCCATCGCCAACGGCTTAGTGGTAATGCAAACCCATCGAGTATTACAGTTTGAGCAATCAAAATGGCTAAAATCGTATATTGATTTTAATACCAATTTACGTAACAAGGCCACCACAAAATTTGCGAAGGACACTTTTAAATTAAAAAATAACGCGATATTTGGTAAAACTATGGAAAATGTGGAAAATCGAAAGGATATAAAATTAGTAACACATTGGGAGAACAGTGTAGGCAGAAATGGAGCTAGAGCACTAATATCCCGCCCCAATTTCAATAGTAGCTCGATATTTACCGAGAACTTTGTTGCTATACATATGAATAAAGTTAAAATATTGTACAATAAACCAATTTATATCGGTTTTTCCATATTAGATATATCAAAGACTGTAATATACGATTTTTATTATAATTTTATTAAATCCAAGTTTGGCGATGATGCTTCGTTACTTTACACCGATACTGACTCGCTTATATTAAAAGTGTATACGGAAAACTTTTATCAAACTATATCAGAAAACCCCGAAAAATTCGATACATCAAATTACCCCGAAATTAATAATTTCAACATAATTAAAAGTAATTCTGTAGTTGGTAGAATGAAAGATGAGTTTCCTGGTGATCCGATAATAAGTTTTTATGGTACCGGCGCGAAGGCTTATTATGTAAAGTCCATTAATAATGAATTAAAAAAAGCCAAAGGTATCAAAAAATGTGTTATCGAGAAAGACCTTCATCAGGAAGACTACCAAAGAATTGTTGAACGGGGTGGTTTGATATTAAGAAAGATGAAGACATTTAGAAGTGAATTACATAACATTTATACCAACATAATAAATAAAGTAGCATTGTCACATAGCGATGATAAACGTTATGTAATTCCCAGTTCAACCAAAACTCTACCTTGGGGGCATGCAGACATAGATTTTTACAAAACAGACCCGGAAGAAAACTTAGCAAATTTAGTCACCGTGTTGGAATCATTTCTAAGTCAGGACAGCACGTAATCTGGAAAATCCATATTTCATTATTTGTATTGTTTTTATTATTTCTATTAAACATACAACATTAATATGTAACGATAGTATTGTAATTTTTTTTTTTTTTTTTTTTTTTTTTTTTTAAATAAAAAACATGTATTCATTGATTGATTGCTTTTTTATTGAACCTTTATTTTAAAATTATAAATATAATGAAGTGTCGACAAATAACAAACTGTAAAAGTTATTGTTGAAAAATTTGTCTAATAGTAAATTAAACGCACAGGTCTACGAGTAAATGTTTAATGTGAAACAGGTTTGCTGACAAGATCCTCCATAGTCTTTTCAATTTTCAACATTCTAGAGTTAAGTTCATCACGCAGTTCGTCTTGCCTAAGTTCATATATTGCAATAACAGTATCATCAATGTATCCTCTAAGTTCTTGACCGGTTTCAATTAATTTCTTGCGTACGTAACCTTCAAGTTGGTTTCTGAATATATCTTTAATAACAATTGTTGAGTCATGTAAAGCTTTCTGCGTATCTTGCACACACTGAGCAAGGTTATTATCAACATAATTTCGTGTGGTCGCATCGTCTCCTTCAAGAGGTTCTGCTAAATAGCACAATCTTTTGCTTCCCATGTCGTAATCTCCATTAGGTGTAAGTTTAAAACCTATTCCTGAAGGACCTCGCATAAAGTTAAAATCCTTAAATTTTCTTTTGCGACCGAACTTATCAATAGTGTTTACTTCTGACATTGTTATGTGAGACTGATTTGAAACCATTAGATTTCACCCTAATATATGGTTCTATTTCATTAATAAACGGACTCTGCAGAAAAATATGGATTGCAAAACGTATTTTAGGTGATGTTTAATAAATACACATACAGATTCATTTTACTATTGTTTTATTGAAAAAAAATTAAAATATAACAAAAGATTGAGTTTACTTTTTATTATTAAAAAAAAAATAAAAAAAATAACAAACAAAAAATTAAAAATTAAGAAATAAAATACATGTTAATTTCTTCTGTACAGGTAAGCTTCTTCTATGACCCAATTTCTTCTCTGGATGGCACGTTCATTAATGTCCTTGTTTTTAAAATAACCTTGACAGGACCAAAAAAAAATCCTTGAAAATTACAACCTCGAAAACGACCCTGACATTGACGGGTACTTTGACCTTGGCCTTGGCCTCGCATCTAACAAGTTTAGTACTATATTTATATGCTTCTTTAAAATAACCTTGACAGGGACAAAAAAAAAATCCATGAAAATTACAGCCCTGAAAACGACCCTGGTATTGCCGGTTACGTCGGCCTTGGCCTTGGCCTTGCATCTGACAAGTTTAAATATTATACTTAATGCATCGAACAAAAGGAATAAAGGCGGTGTAGTGGGGGAAATGGGCATAAAAGCAGACTTGCTGGCTCGAGCTCTTCACAGTTCGTCAGAACAGCAAACAGTACAGTGCTAAGAAAAAGTTAATTGTGTGAGTTGGAATATCGAAAATGTCTAGTGTACGGTCTCTTTTAGATGCTCTTGACGTGAGCTGCGGTTCACAGCAAGGCATGCTCGATAACATGAGTGGTTTAGAGGTGCTAAGTCCGGGGGTGTTCGAGAACTGGAATGGCGTGGAGCATGAAGATGCCGAAGACCGAGCCCTCAACGATGGTCGCGACGAGGAGTTGGTTCAGTCGGCAGCGCAATTCCTGGAATGCTGGACGGAGGAGAAAGAGCCAAAAATTAATGTGATTAGTGATGTGGTTGTGCGAAAAGCATCGCGGCCTAGGGAATCTTCTCCGAAAGCGTCGAAACTGCAAAAGCTCTTGACTATGCGGAAGTCGGAAATCGCCGATAAAAAAACATTTTATTCGGCGATTAAAGGTGTGGGACAAGGGAAGAAGAAAAAGTTTAACTTTAAGCGTCCCTCCACCCCTGTTCCATTACCCGACTTCCTAAAAACAGCACCGCAAGAGCCACTGTCAGTAGAAGTGGAAGTCATAGAAGGCCCCGATGGACCAACACCACCAACGCCACCAACACCGGCCAGCGTCGAGAATGTAATAGTGTCGGAGGTGAAGTCTTCCCCAGCGCCAGCACCACTGTCGCCGATATTGGGGTGCCGGAAACCCATGAAGAAGCGGTTTAAGCGGTGTTTTGAAGGCGATGAAGTTTCCGCTGCTTCGTCGTCGTCGTCGTCGTCATCGTCTTCACCAAATAAAACCGCGTCTTCTTCCGAGCCATCACAACCGGAGTGGGTCGAAGACTTCACCAACTCTCAGAAGACCAAATTGACTGACATTTATGCCATGAAAAAACGGTTAGTGAATGAAGTGAACGAGTGTGCCAGTGACATTATAGAACTTGAAAAACAATTAGAGATAAAAAAGGTGAAATCTGCGCGGTTAAAAAGACAATTAGAGGACTTTAATAAATTATGTAGTAGGTGTTAGGTAGTTGTAGATATTAGCTTTTAATTTATAGTATTAAGTTTGTAAATATATATATATATATATATATATATATATATATATATATATATATATATATATATATATATATATATATATATATATATATATATATATATATATATTGTAGTTAATAAAAAAGTGTTTGATCAAATTTTTTATATTTTATAATGAGAATAAAAATGACTTGAAAATTTATTTTTGTGTGTTATTTCATATAGGCCCTGTCCCACATAATATTAGGTAATAAAAAAAAAAAAAAAAAAAAAAAAAAAAAGTGAATAATCCACTAAAACTACGCAATAGCAATAGTTGTAAATATTTTCTGATAATATTTACAAGTATGCTAAAACATGGTTCGGTTTATGAAGTTAAGGTTCTGTCGCCAGAACTTCTAATACTTTGTATCTCAATATTGTATGTTTTTATGAAAAAAACATAAAATATTGGTTACAAAGTATTATAACCAACTAAAACTACGATCAAATTATTTTGTGGTCCTGAAAAGGACCGTTTGGTTTTAAAACATGCGACTCTTTTATTGAGTTGTGGAGTCGCACGGCCCGTCATCATCATCAGCGGGGGTGGCGGTGCTGTCCTCTGTGTATTCGATGATGAACCGCCAAAGTTCATCCCATCTAGGATCGTTCGGCTCCCACTCCAAACAATTCTCTGTGGTAGAATCTACCACAGGGCATTGGATGGGTTGTTGTTGTTGTTGTTGTTGTTGAGTCCCTGACATGTTGAACTAAAATGATTGTAATAAGTATTGATGGTCGTATATATAGAGACAAATTAATGGTGGGGGGTGAAAACAAATGTCATATTACGTATTGAGACCAAAAGTTGTTTGTGGTCTCAAATACGAACGAACGATTTAGCTGGGTTCCACCAGCACTTAAAGTTTTAATACTTTGTATCTAATATTGTATATTCTATACATACAATATTAGTAACAAAGTACTAATATGTACTAAAACTACGATCAAAGTATTTTGTGGTCCTGAAAAGGACCGTTGTTGTGTGCCCTTAAAAAGGGCCAGGGAGAGTGTGGGGCTTATGGTGCCCCATCCTCGCTGGTCGACCACCAGCTTGACGAATCGCAGGGGCCTTGTGGGTCGTCGGGTGTTGGTGATGCTGGAATTTCCAGCACCGCATCTTCCGTCGAGTCCGGCTCTGGCTGCGGCGACGGAGTTTCGAGTCTTTGTAAGACCCAATCACCCGCGTCGTCTAATTCCACTAGACCCGGATCATGGTCATATACTAGCGGAATCGGCTCATCCAAGTCGTCCCAACGTAGGACGTCAATTTCAAAATCCACCTCGTCGTCGTCGTCGAAGACTTGCAGGTCTCCAACGTTGTCGGCTACGGTGTCATCACTAAAGATGGATGAGCCTCGGCTGGCGGGTCTTTCTTCCTCCATGTTTATCGTATGAGGGTTGATGAATATATGACTGTGTAACTGACCCAGTCTCATATATATAGAACTACCCCCACCCCACCAACGGATTCTAAATGTTATGTATTGGTGAGAGCTTATAGAATTATTGATTTTTTTCAAAAACTTTAAATAAGGAATTAGATTTGTTTAGACAATAAGACTTATTCTTAATATTTTGTGAAGAATACATTACAAAAAAAAAATAATAGAAACCTTGTTTGAACTGTTAACATTTTCATAGGTTCTCAAGCATATAACTTGGCACTTAAGCTACGAGACAAATCGTCGTTAAACGAATATCTCGCCCCATAAGTGACGATTACTAAACTACGATCAAAATATAATGTGGTCCTGAAAAGGACCGTTTTTGTGGCCCTAAAAGGGCCTGGGGGGAGGGTGGGGTGCCTACCGTGGAGTAATACCCAACGATATTAACACCGACCTAGGTGCAGCCCTTGGTCTTCTCATTGGCGGCACCGTCGTCGTCGCTGGTGGTGTCGGCGTTGCAGGCGGTGCCGAAGGTGCCGCTCCTGGTGCGGTACCCCCGCACTCCTCACACTTGCATATTTTGCCGGGCACGAATGGCCTGACAATGCCAATGATCCTTTTTGGTATATCTTCCATCTTGCCGATCGAATGTGTAATGATGAAATAATTCTAATACCGGCCTCTATATACATTCAAAAAGTTGGAGGGGGTAAGGTGGAGTGCATATATGCATTATATAAGTTTGAGAATAATATGATTTTATAACTCACCGTATCTCTGGTATGGACACAAACTACCCCCCTCCACTTTTCTAGCATATAGTACTAGACTTTCTCTACATTTTTTTCAAATAAATTTTTTTGAAAAAAAAAAAAAAAAAAAAAAAAAAAAAAAAAACCTCCCCCTACAACTTCCACATACTCCCGTTCGGCGGCCCTAGCCTCATAACTCGAGAATTTCAATTTTTTCGTCTAAATTTTTTGTCATTTTTAAGATTTTCCAAATTTTTTTTTCACCATTGTATTCTACTCAAAATTCTAGGTAATTAAAGTGCTTTTATTTTTTCTCTATCTTGAACGGTTCCCGAGCTACAGCGCTTTAAAGAATTCAAATTACTAACTTTCTATAACCCTTTTTTTCAAATTTCATTTTTTCGAATTTTCAAAAATACTACAATATGTAGAAAAAAGTTCTCTCTTTAATTTCCCAATACCGTTTTTCTCTAAATCTTCAACTTTAGCGCGTATTCAGCATTTTCAAAAAAAAAAAAAATTATAATTTTTTTTACACCATCGCATTCTCCTCAAAATTTTGGGCTATCAAAGTGCTTTTATTTTTTTTCTATCTTGAACGGTTCCCGAGCTACAGCGCTTTAAAAAATCCAAATTACTAACTTACTATAACCCTTTTCTTAAAATTTCATCTTTCCGAATTTTGAAAAGTACTACCATATGTAGAAAAAAATTCTCTTTCTAATTTCCTAATATCATTTTGCTCCAAAACTTCAACTTTGGCGCGCATTCACCATTTTTCAATTTTTTTTTGAAAAAATTTTTTTTTACGTTTTTACTATCGAGAAAAATGCTTGCTTATAGTACTCGATTTCCTCTATAATTTTTTCTTATAACTTTTTTCCCTATTCCTAACCGTCACTTTCCTACAAATTTTCTAAATCGTTGTTTTCATATTTTGCCTTAAAAATTTTTTCTTGTGTTATTTAAGCTCTTTTTTCCACTTAATAAACCACCATTTTCTAAATTCCCGTACTCTTTTCTTAAAGAGCGGGCTTTTCCGCCAGCTTTTTTTTTTTGGTTGGGTTTCAAATAAATATAAAACTACTACTTCACTCATTACAAATTTATTGATTCAAGAACATTATTTTGTGTTACATATAATAGATACATTAAAATATAGATTTATTGGTCACCGAACCGTTTAATACATTATAACTAAAAAATGAGTCGTGAATAACTAATGCGTACACTTTAGTGTCTTTGGGGAATTTATTCTTTCTCGTTTGGAACTCCAATTTTACATCCACTGTCGATGAGTTAATCGCCTCTGGTTGATGACTGCAATTGATAATAAAAACGGGGTTTTTCATATATTCCGCGAACGTTATCATCGGATCGTTTATCTCGCGCCCGTAGTAGCTGCTTTGGAAGTTTTCGTAATTGTAATAGGCTGCTGCGTACAGTTTCTTGGCGAAATCTAAATTCCATCTTTCGTATGGATAAACGGTTGAATTCAGATACAGTCTAATGTCGCATACGTCGGCGTGGGTAAACTGGGTTGCGTTTTTTTCTTTCTTGTCGCAATTATTGCTGTCTTGAAACCCGACGATTATATAGCGCGGTCTTTCCAGACTTGTACTCGTTCTCAAGGCCCACACGTCGGAAGATGTTTGCCTTAAAGCTGGTAATTCGTACAGATCCCATTTACGATATGCCATTTGAATACTGGCATTGTTTCCTCCTTTATTAATGCGAGACAGTATTTTCAATTTTTGCTTGTCGTCTGGAATGATGTGACGAATTTTCCATTCGATTTTGTCGATACTAATTTCTGCCTCTACTTCGCCGACGTAACAATTGGTAAAAGTGCGAGCTATAATCATAATAAGCTCTTGTTTTACGTTGAAAACACCTTTTGCGTAATCTTCGGCGAATCCCATAAGATATTTTAAGGGTAATTTCCCGGAGAATACGTTACTTGCCGTGTCTACGATATCTTGGTTTGCTTCGTCGAGACCCCATCCGCACGTCATGAGAGATCTTTGTTGCAAACTTCCGAATGAAACCATGGTTTTTAATGTCGTCGTAACTCCAGGTTTACGAACCACGGCGACCTGTTCACCTCCCATCTCGTAGCGAATTTCATCGAACAAAAATGCGAGGGCATTATTTGATAAAAAACATCTTTTCGTTGCGTCTATGGGTTTAAATTTTCCTTCGATATATATGTAACTTTCGGCGATATCCAGTATAATATCTTGAAAATTAATGGGGATACGGACTTCATCCGAATTGTTGAATGATGGAGATCCGTATGGTTTATACGTATGCTCTTCTAGACTAATAATGGAATTGTCCAAGATGGGCTCGGAGAAAACCTCTATTTTATCGCTGGTGGTGGAAATCATTTTCGCACTTTAAGACCGATTGATTTTAAAAATTTATAGTCTTCGGCAGATAACTGTTGAGATGTTTGTGATCTAACGTCTGGACGACGACTAACCTTGACGTTAACTCTTCTTTTACTTTTATTATGTTTCGGCGGTTCCCCCATCTTAGTCGACAGCACACACAATTGACGATTGAAGCAAAAACCCATTTCTATGAAAGTTTCTTCAGTTCCAATTTCACGATTATTTTCTCGCCTTGAAAATTGATTAGATCACCGCTATCGTCCAAGATGCGAAGAGTAATGTTGTCGATAAACTGACGTCCTGCCGGCATTAACGGCATATAAATATTATTTTGTGGTTCTTTACTGATTTTGTAACCGGGCTCCACGTCGATATCGAATTCGAACAAGGTATGACCTTCCACCGAATTCATATATGCTCCGGAAATTATATTACAATCTACGCGTATGATGCGTACTTTCATTATTTCCACCATCTCGGTTGATTCGTGCTTTTTGTCTCTTTTTAACACTGTATGATTAAATCCTAACATTTTACCGATACTCGCCTCTCCCCGGAAATCTATAGTATATTGGGATTTCAGTTCACATTTCAACGTATTATTATTAGCAACCAAGTAAAAGATTCCATCGTTCTTTTCTTCAGTTGAAATCCTCAAAGCCTCCAACATAGCTTTACCTATCTCATCTATTTCATAGGCCCCAGGTGGAATCTGCAATTGTATCGACTCGGTGGTGTAACCCTCCTTCATGTAGGCAAACTTATTGTTGCTTTCGTCCACATTAAAAATTGAATTGTATGTGTAAAATCCCAGCAATGCCAGACCATATTTGTTTTCTCTATTTAATTCGACTGGTGGATAAAAATCGGCGCTTAAGACGCTCGAGTGTCCTGTTAGTGTGAACGTATAAGACATGACTAACCATTAAAACATCACACATCTCGGTTTTATTCTTAGCGGCAACATTTAAAAAGATTCATCGTCACACCTTTTCTCACTGCATTAGATAGTGATGTTTTTATGCTATTTTCTGCTTTTATGCGCACATCGCTGATTTTGCAATAACAACAAAATATTTTTCTAGCCGTAAGATCCTCATCAGTCATAACCTCGTTTAAATTGCTGCTGCTGCTGCTGAAATAATGTTTGCAACCGCACTGATATTTTAATATATCGATATCGCTTTTAAGATGCTCCGGCAACTTTTCCCAAACGAATGGAATTTCATTTGGGGCTAATGCAATCATTACTTCCTTGGGCATGTTTTCTAACTGTTTCACGGTCATTTTCCTTAATCCACCGGCTAGATGAAATGCTTTCAGTGATTGCAACATTTTAGTATAGTTATTGCGATCCATTTGCGGTGTTAATGGTGACGATGATGATGATGACATCTTTTACGCTGATGATTCGACAAGAAACTTTAAGCACAAATGTCCACACCAGACTGTTCCAAAATCCTGCTGACGATCGTATGTATAGTAAATAATTTTTGATGGTTCCGATCCCGTTTGTAGATATCGTACCAATTCGATCGGTGGGGGTAAATCGCCGAAGCTGTCATAATATGTTACTTTAGAATTATTTTTTCTATAAGCTACCCAATGAGTCCCTGCACCACGCGTACTATCCAAATTCACTATTGCTGCTTCGTAACGTCGAGGACCTTGTCTAGGTAATAAATCCCTCATATAAACGCCTCGAAAGTGTCCTATTCTTTTCTTTTTGGCATATTTTTCTATATCGATGTTAGATAGTGGTCTTCGAGGTAGGGATTCAATTAGTTTTTTGATCTACGATTTAAAAATAATCCCATACCTTTACGATATGGCTTTAGAAACAAACCATTTCCTTTCGATTTTAAATACAGGCCGGCACCGGTTTTATCTTCGCTGCTTTTTTTTACTGCTTTTATGGCGCGCACAATTCCCGCTGCCCCGCCGGCTAATGAACCCAAAGCCGATAACCCGGCAAAAATTGGTATTAATGGTAATATTCCACCAGTTTTAGGAATCGGTATTATTCTCGGTGTACGAACCTTCCTTTTGCCACCTGCCGCTTTTACCGATCTACGTGCTGCCGACAGAGCTATTTTAGATGCATTCATGACATTTTTTTCCAACACATTTTTACTTCCGGCTTTTAATAATTCCCTTCGAACTGCTTGTCGAATAGCTGTTCCGAAACTGGCTTTCCGAACATGTCGATTTTTATTAACACCTTTCCTTTTTGTATGACGCGTGCCTTTACTAGATGTTTTTTTTGTTGATAATGATGATGGTACACCCATACCAAAACGTTGTTTTCCTTTCATAATGTTTGTAACTAACCAAGCTGCTGTTTTTTCACCTAAACTGGAATCTTTCGATTTTACTCTATTCCAAGCACTTTGTTCGAGCTCGTAATCCGCTCGATGTCTCGCACTTATGTTGTCTTTATTATGTAAATAGGCTAAATCGTGTTTTTTGCATGCGGCATCCAAAGGATTAATGCCTGGATCACCTCTTGTCACACGTTTTATTACTTTTGTTCCGGGTCCGCAATATTGATAACCAGGAATGTGTACCTCGAATGGTAATTTATTTATTAACGAATTCACAATACCGTATCCAGTTTTGTTGGAAACGTGAGACCGTCCACTTCGTTTGACGCTCGGCATCTGAATGACAGTTTTTGTGAAAAATTGCCTATAAAATATCAAATTTTCCTAAGATGCGCGTTATCGATCTTAAACAAAAACTTCCTATTGACAATCTCGATGAAAAAGTCGGACTTGGATTTGAAAAGAAGATAATGAAGAGACACGGTCCTTTACTTCCTTCCTCTATTCGCGGCCTGTTAATTGGTCCATCCAATTGTGGAAAAACTAATGTCATGATTTCGCTGCTTACACACCCCCTTGGGCTACGTTTCGAAAATGTCTATATTTACTCGAAATCTCTGTATCAACCGAAATATGAGTATTTAAGGAAAATTTTAGCGCCCATCAAAGGTTTAGGCTACTATGCCTTTAGTGATTCCAGTAATATTGTGGAACCGTCCGATGCAAAACCAAACTCTATATTTATCTTTGATGATGTTATATGTGAAAAACAAGATGTTATAAGATCGTACTTTAGCATGGGACGTCATAAAAATATCGACTCCTTTTACCTAGCGCAAACATATTCGCGAGTGCCTAAACAGCTTGTGCGAGACAACGCCAATTTTATTATTATGTTTAAACAAGATGAGTTGAATATGAAACACATATTTTCCGACCACGTTTCACCGGATCTAACTTTTACTCAATTTCAAGAAATGTGCTCAAAATGTTGGGATAATAAGTATGGATTTTTAGTAATTGATAAAGACAGTGATGTGAAATCGGGAAGATACCGCAAAGGATTTAATAGCTATATATTACTGTAATAATAAGAGAAAACGCTCATTTGATTGTTGAAACGTCCTTTGTTAACATCATGAATAACGCGATCGACTTAAAACGTAAACTAGTGGAAGCTACCAATGCCGTCAGAAAAAAATTTAAACAAATTAAAGCGGCTAAAGAGTTTAATGTTGTGGAATTGGAAAAGTTTTACGAACCCATTTCTAAGCCGTTGACAACTATATCTGATGTGGTTAAGCAACGTCAGCAGCAGCAGCAACAACAACATCAACAACAACAACATTATCCAGCTACAAAGCCACATAGTCTCAGTACATCAGTGCAGTCGACTCAAATATCAGGTTTTCCCCAACCTACACATTCCTTTCAAACCTCCACACCTATTCAGCAGCAGCAGCAGCATCGCATTTCAAAAGAAGATATTAGCCAATCGGTGTTTGATACACCCTCGACATCAACTAATACATCTCTCGCATCCGCTGACACCACAACTTCCGATACTTTAAACGCACACCTGAAAGGATTACGTTTGAAACCATCTCTATACGATACTGTATATGGTGTACGTTTTGGTTCAAAAACAGATCATAACAAAAATTTTATTGGTAATTTAGAGGTGCGTTTTCGAAATGGAAATATTGTCTTATACAAAAAAGGGAAAAATATTGCAGAATATGGTGGATCACCGGCACTTTATGATTTGTTATTTCTTAAAACACCCCCAAGTGTAGGCAAGGAACAACAACAATTAAGTGATAATGTACTTTCAACGTACAAGGAAATTTTGGAATCAACGAATGCTGTCTACAACAATTTTAAAAAAAGTGATGGTTTACGGGAGACCAGATGGAACAAATATTTACGAATTATTAAACCTCTGATAATGGGCACAAAATTAGGTGGTACTATTACAAGAAAAAATCTCTCGGAAAAACTACAGTTACCCACAAAAAAGAAATTATCTTCGAAAAAATTTCAATATGTCTACTGGAACAAAGCTAAAGAGTTGGTGGATCGTTTACGCTTGTTGTGGAGTTCCAAAATGGCCGGTCACACTGGACACGAAAATGAAATTATGTCAATCATAGAGGAATTACGAGAAGAAGATATAATATATTAAGCTCAATATTTAATGATATTATTCAGTTCTTCCTTCGATCTGAAACCTTTAGTATTATTAATAATATGGAGCCCAGTCTAGAAAAAATCAAGATTGTTAATGAACTACATAGAACGGCTAGAAAAAATTTTGTAAGACGGCGCACGATAATAAAAGGATACAGAGATTTGTGGCAAATTGATTTGGCTGAAATGCAACAGTATGCTGATGAAAACGATGGTTATCGTTATATTTTGGTCTGTATAAATTGTTACTCGAAATTTGTCTATACCAAAGCCATAAAAAACAAGACTGGTATAGAAGTTACTAATGCGATGAAAAGCATCATTGAAGAGGCATCATATACACCAACAAATCTGCAAAGTGATCAAGGAAAGGAGTTCTATAATACAAACTTTCAAGCCCTGATGAAAAAATATAATATAAATCATTATTCCACTTACAGCACAAAGAAAGCTGCAATTGTTGAGCGAGTCATAAGGACTTTAAAAAATAATTTATATAAACAATTCTCGACAAGAGGATCTTACAAATGGATACATATATTATCGGCAGTAACAAAAACCTATAACCATTCGAAACATCGCACCATTGGAATGAAGCCTGCAGACGTGCAAGAAAAAACACATATTAAAGCATATGATTATTTAAAAATTGTACCTAAAAAATTTAAGTTTTCCATGGGTGACATTGTGCGTATTAGCAAGTACAAAAGCTTATTCGAGAAAGGATATACGCCCTCTTGGTCAACCGAATTGTTTAAAGTTGTAAAAGTTAACGTTACAAATCCACCTACTTACTTGTTGGAATCGTTAGAAGGTCAGCCTATAAGAGGGTGTTTTTACGAATCAGAACTACAAAAAACAAGCAGTCCTGACGTTTATCTAGTAGAAAAGGTCCTTAGACAACGCAAGAAAAATCACATCGAACAATTATTTGTCAAATGGCTAGGATTTCCCAACCACTTCAACTCTTGGATAGATAAAGCTAATATTGTTTAAATAACATATTGTATGACTATATTTTTTATTTAAAATGTAAAATAAATAAACAATATATTGTAAAATAAAGTTTTTTATTTCAATCTTCATTATTAAAAACAATGACAATAAAACATCATACACATAAATAACATTTCAATATTCTTGGAGGGAAGGTCCAATTCACCGACGACTACGACGTTATCTTCAAGGCTATGCCACTCGGAGTGCGTTCTCCTATTCTTTAACCTGCTTTTTTTAGATTTTTTTTGAAGTCGAGTCGTACGACAGTGCGCTTAATGAGTCATTTAAAGGCTGATGATAGAGTATTTTCTGCATAACTTCAATTTTTGTTTTAAGCTCACTATTATTTTTGTATATCATGGGGAGGACATCCTTGTTAAATATGTCACATATTACAACTGCAAAATTGTAAAACTTTCTATTAACAAAGTGTTTTGTCACAGCATCGTCATCATCTTTAGGTTCGCCTAAGTTGGTTATGATTTTTCCACCCATATCATACTGCCCATCCGCTGTAAGTTTAAAACCAATCCCTTGTGGCCCAGATAATATATGATATTTTTCATTATATTTCTGACGACCAAATTTATCAATTGTGTTGTTTCCTCGACTCATTTTCAATCTTTACTAAACTATTTTATTTTTATTTGCCCTACTTATATTAAATATTTCAGCTGAGAAAAAGAAACACTGACTATGATCTACTGGGTTGGTATGTTTATAAAAGAAATAAAATAAAACTGTGATTGTAATAGATATTTATTTACAGTTATTTAATTGCACAAATACAAAAATTATAAAAAATTAATTTTCCATGTCTTCGTTTTCGTTGCTCAAAATTCTATCCCATCCGACACTATTTCGATCGTCAACGTCTTGGGCTGTTGCTGTTGCAGAAACCAATTCATATTTTGCAGCAAGCTCACCTGGTAAATGTGGAATATTGACGAGGTATTCTTTTAATTCTTCTTCAACCATTTCAGCACAAAATGTATCCATGTCTATGGAACCATATAAAAATTTGTCGCACAAGTGTGCCCCAGCCATAAAATTGATTGTATCCCTGATCTCGTTCTTATATTGATCTTTGGTTACATCAATATGCGACCAATCATTTACGCTATCTAACATATCGTGAGCCCTATTTCTTAATTCTCTCCCCAACCAAAATATGTATCTATCTACACATTCGTTGGCGGTCGTCGTCGTCGTCGTCGCATCAGCAGACATCTTTAACAGAAATAATGAACACGCGTAAGTATTCTGACATGTGCAACTATATTTTAAATTTAATTACATCCTTTTTTTCAAACAATTTACATACAATTTACTCCAATGAGCCAAAACGTAATAATGTTCGAGTATTGTTTCCAAAAACTCTAGTGCCCTGCCCCAAATAAGTTAGAGTGTATTTATCTTTAGTTTTACTCATAATATCTACAATATCGTCAGGTAGTGTTTCGGCCACACGTTTTGGTAAAAAAGTCTCAAATGTGCTATTATCACCGTCATCGTGTAAAGCCACTAAAAGAGTTTTACCAAATCGTGTAGTCATTGAAACCATCTTTACAATTTTATACACTTTGCCTACAATCATTTCGGTAACCTTTTTTTTCTCTAAAACCTCGAAATCTTTGCTAAACATTTCATTAATTTCATCTAGAGTTTCTTTTGCAATACTCATTATTGAAAAAATGGTATATAAATCCAAAAATTACCGTGAATATAAAAGCACTTTCAGAACACTACACGAACACAATATTTGATGTTTATGCCACTGATATCTGCGACTGTTTGAAGTCACTTCTTCTCCCACGAACCTTTATAGCGAGGTTTCAAGGTCGAATTGTAACAATGGTGGGGGTAGCTTAACGATAGAAATAGTGGGAGGAGTATTCAAGGTCAAATGACGTCACACATTTAAATTGGTATAAGGATAACTTCAAGGACAAAATATAATGAAACAAATAACTACATTTTATGTACTTTATTCATTGATTTTTTTCTGCAATTCTTCTATGCGTTTAACATTATCACCTAAACCTAATTTCCTTAATTTGTTCAATAATAAGTGTTTGTTTTTATTTCTAAGAAAATTCTTACAAACTATACTAGCTAAAAGACACACTTCGGCATGGTCCATATACTTAAAAAATACACTAAAGTCCTGAGCCTCCGAATCTTGCATTTCATATGCGTAAAATTCCGAACCGGCTGCAGAAATTAGAAATTCCTCGTACATTTCTCGCACTAAACTTTCCATATTAACTACTACTACGTTAAACTTAAGTCCTACACTCTAATTTCATCTAACACAACCGGATCTGCAATGAACCTAATCAGTTTTTCCAAACAGTCACTAAACCCCAACTTTTTTATCTCACGAACAAAGTCTTGTAAATTTATTGTTTTGCTGCAATATTTACGACATGCATTCGCAGCCTTTTCATATTCATAAGCCAAATCACAATAGCGCGACGCCCATTCTGCTCGACTTTTCATTGCATCATTGAAATAATTATTAGCCGTTTCAGTGAACTCATCGCCCAATTTTTTTACTGTCTCTTGCAAAGCACTATTCATATTATTCACTCATTTTTACATTCACGACACTTTTTTATTGCTGGTGGTGGCCCATCTATATGATGACGATATATTTGTTCATAGTGAATGTAACAGGGTAAGCTTAACTGTAGTTCCTTGTTACACCGATATGACGCTGGCAGCTTATCCCAAATTTGCCGTAAACTCAGCGTATCAACGCAAGTTTTTAAATATTCGAGAGGAAAAAATGCTAGATCCTTCTCTTCAAAATCACACAAACTTTTTAAATTACTCTGATATAAACAAATTACTCTGCCGACTTGCTCTATAATTTTTTCTTTAGATAGTTCCGTATCTGACATTTCACACTGAATGAATGCAAGTAGACTCACACAATTTATAGAACAATTTGCAAGGTCAAAATCATTTCAAGATCATCCCACACTATTACAATGCACAAATAACTACTTCAAGGTCACACACCCAAGATGACCTTCAACAAAGTCAAGGTCGTCTCGACCAAGGTCAAGGTCAAGGTCACACACACAACCTTGAACACAAGGCCAAGGCCAAAGCACACGTGCACTTTCAAGGTCAATGACAAGGACATGTGGGCGGGGCCAAAGAGGGGTGAAGCAAGGTCAAGGTCAAGGTCGAGGAGTGGGGGGATTGAGAGAATCGGGTTATGTTCACTACTGGTACATGCATGATAGTGCTCCACCTCACTTTAACCGTATAGTACGTCAACACTTAACTAAGATTTTTGGCCCTCAATAGATAAGTTGAGATGGGCCTGTTTTATGGCCACCAAGGTCTCCAAACCGAAATCCCTTAGACTTTTTTTTCTGAAGACATCTAAAAGAAATAGTTTATTCAACACCAGTAAATATTAAAGAGGAACTACTAGTGAGAATAGCACAGCATTCTAACGAATTCTGTCGTAATGCTGAAATATTATTTGCAGTGCAGCGGGAAATTATTTTATAGATTTGACAATGTCTGAGCTGAAAACCTTTTTGCTTGGTCTCCCCATAAATTAAAGGACATCAGCAGACCCTGCTTATTTATTTTTACCTATTTGTGATTAGCATTAATAATTTTGAGTTTTTTGCACAAAAGCCATTTTATCTCAAAAACGACCAGTTCTATCGAAATAAATTAAGACCACATTTTTTGAAGAGGAATAACCGAAGTATTTAAAAACCAGTTTTTAGCTCTGAAAATGACACCTGTCAAAAATTAGGCCCAACGGGTGTGGCTGCAAGGCCGTTTCTGACTTCCCTGATGATCTAAAACATTTACTGTAATATGGCTTAATGAGTCTTCATGGTTTTTTTACAATTTTACAAGTCGGTTCAAAATTTAGAGCCAATAAGGTAAATCTCTTGATATCCCTTTAGGGCTCTGTATCTCCGTTAAGAGGCACTTTAGGAGGTTTTTTTCTATGACAAAATAGGATAATTTTGACCTCCCCTGTATGCTGTCTAGAAATTAGGAGGTACTTACCGGACATGCTGTATACACTAGCTGTAAGTATTTGCTATAAAAAATTTCTTGTAGGAACCTTGTGGGGTTTCTTAAACTTTTATCAAAAATACTCAATCTTCTGTTTAGAATATTCGGTAAATTAATTTACCTACTTATTTGAACATTAATAAGCTATATAATAAGATCCTTAAGAGTTGATTTTCGTTAGCACTATTGATAAGAACTGCAAGAATATGGTCCCCTTTGGCCTCATATTTCCCCATTTTATCAGAAATGTAAATTTTCGTATTATTGTTAAGAATTTAACCAGTTGATATAAAAAAAATGTTAACATATATTAGATATTTATTGAAATAATCGATTAAAAAGACTACCCATTGATGCAAAAGTAATTTGAACGTATACAGTTGTGATACATTCGCTTTTCGCTTCGCGCCATCGATATCAACGACATACGCGTCATTAACTCTTTTCATTTTACATTATAAAAGCGTTCGAGTATACGAAAAATCTTATTTCTTTTTCTTATGGTGTTTTTCATTGAAAGAGTTAATGTGTTTTAAATATATTTGCCATCTTTTCTTATCCGCGGCTGAGAGGGTGCCTTTTATTTTCTGAGGATTTGCTAAATACGATAATACCAATGGTAACTAAGCTTGGGCACCTAGGCACCAAAAAAATGGTTTTGTGTTGTTTCTTTATTGTTTAAATTTTCTGGGTCTCAGGTTTGAAAGTCTTCATGACTTTTTCGATACATTTCTTGTATCAAGAGCATATGATGTCAGAGATAAAATTTGTTTATGATTAAGTACAAAGGCCAACAATATATATTGATAATATGTGATGGATTTAGGATCGGGTCCTAAGTTTAATACAGATCAAGTTATTATTCAAATGATAGCTCAAAATATTTTTAATTCACTAATGATATTTATTTTATTAAAATGAGAGCGTGGAGGTACTAATCAAATTTAACACTATATTTCATAAATAATATTTGGGTTTGCGATAATAGACACGATGACTGATTTTGGAAAAATACTCAACGATGTTTTTACGCACCTACTTTACACAAAATAAATCTTATTTCCGCAAAAAATTAATGTTTTGAATGAAAAATTGACCTTTTTAAAATACAATTTAAATTTCGCACCAAAACGCTAGAATAGTAATGGCGTGCGTCTGTGACGTCACCCTTTCGTAAAAACTTGACAAGTTGCATCTTATTGCTTGTTTCGATTCATATCTTCCATTATTTTGTGCGATAATCATGAAATGTGTATCGATAGTGTGCAGTTCCTCGATGTAATAATACATCGATAGAAACTCCAAATAAGTTATTTATTAACGTGCCAATGAAGAAAAATATCAGAAATAGGTGGTTAAATCTTGTAAGGCGAGACCCAGCTTCTGTATCTGTTAATTCAATAATTTATTTCTGCGAAGATCATTTTAATATAAGTATTTATTTTATATAAATAAGTGGCGAAGCTCGCAAACCAAATATATGTAAGGTAAATATTTATCAATAACACTGTCGATCCCGTTTGAGGTTAGGTTTCATTTCTTTTTTACTGTATTATATTTAAAGTTCCGAACTAAAAGCTTTCCTTTTTTCCAGTTACCAAATGATATGGAAAATTATATACAGTACCATGTAATGGGTTCAGTTTTACAAGTGCGCATGAAGTCAGGGTGTATACCCACCAGATTTGAATGCTAACCAGGCAGAAGCAAACGAAATTCTGACACCGCTGAGCGTCGCTATGCTTTCAAAAAATAAAGAAGGTGTCTAATTGAAGAAAGTGAGAAAGATGTAGCTCAAACAAAAACACCTACAGAACATTTAGAACTCGCAGGCACTTCATCAGAAAGTTCAGGTACGTACCCATTGTTTTTTTTTTTAAACCAGTAACCTGTTTTATTGAATTCAAATGTATATGTTTTCTGTTTGCCCGTTTAATCATAACATTATAGGTAGTTATGATTCCAAACAATCTTTGTGATACCTATTATGATTTACAAGCCAAACGTCTTCGCAATCCCTTCATACCAGGTATACAAAGACATCAAAACTATGAAGCTCTGTGGGAACCCTTTCCATGTTATCGGGTCCTAGGTGACGTTGTCTGCTGCACTTCCCACGACCTTTCGGACGGTTCTCGCGGTTGCAAGGAGAACTGCTTTCTGCATAGGTTTATACAGATGCTCACTAAGGCCCAGTCCCTTGATGTTCTGCAGGAGGTTCTTTGGTATCACTCCAGTTGTTGACAGTATTATGGGAATCGTTTTGACGCTGTTCATTGTCTTCGGATTTAGACCTCCTGATCTCTGTATTTGGCGATCTTCTCGTTGTATTTTGGCCTTAGGTTGTTGTTGTTGTTAGGTACAGCGATATCGATTAGTGTAGTTCGCCTAGAAATTTTATCTATTAATATAACGTCTGGTCTATTATGAGCTACTGTCTGATCCGTCAGAACCGTTCGGCCCCAATATAACTTGAACTAGTTGTTCTCAAGAATAGGCTCCAGATTGTATTTGTAATAAGGCACTTTTCGTACCTGTAATAGGTTTACCAACTCTGCTAACTTTTGGTGGAGTATCTTAGCGGCTGAGTCGTGTCTTTCCTTATACTCGGCTCGCTTGGCATCCTCCAGTTTTGTGTTGGATTGTCTCTGATGTTAGACAGCCATATCTACATTGGTCATTTTCTATTGAGGGATCTCTAATGATGAACTTCCGATAGTTCTTCATCGGAATAACCTGGTCTTGGATAGCTAACAAGAAGCCCTCCGTTTCCGGAAACATCTGTCCTGAAATCAACCAGTAGTTCGACGCTGAGTTGTCGACATTGGATACCGTCCACGAAGTGGCTTCCGTAGCCAGGTTTGTAACTTCTCTTGGTCTGTTTGGTGGTGAGAAGTAATATCTTGTTCCCTCAACTCTAGCGGCGTTAAATCGTCTGCCTCGCATATTGCTCGATGTAGTGTGGAAGAGTCCGCTAATCTGTGAAAATATGGACTTAAGTTTATTATTTGTTGGTCGAGCTGCTTACTAATATCCACCAATCCTCTTCCTCCTTGGTGTCTTGGAAGCATTGTACGTTCAATAGCACTCCGAGGGTGATGTTTTTGTGCTTTCATTAGGAGTGTCCTTATTTTTCTTTGGTTTTGGATGTCCGTCCTGCTCCATTTTACAATTCCAAAAGAGTAGCTCAGCGCAGAGCAAGCATACGTGTTGAGCGCCTTAAACAAATTTCTACTATTTAAATTAGTTCGTAATAACCGCTTTACCCTCCTGACAAATTCGGCTTTCATAGTGCCATGGTCAATTCTTTTAGCCTGTTTCATACCTAGATATTTGTATATTTGCTCTGCCTCCATTGCAGCTATAGTTTCACCATTCTTCATTTCAAAAGCCCCAGGTTGTATCTTCCCTGTAATGATGTTCAAAATACGGCACTTGTCAAGTCCAAATTGCATTCCGATATCCCCGGAGAACTCCTCTATAATTTTAAGCATTTGTTTCAGCTGGTTTCTGGTAGCAGCCATCAGTTTAAGATCATCCATGTATAGATGTATTCACTCTGACTACCTCTTCGTTGTTATTTCTAACACTAAAACCGTACCTGGTGGAGTTCAAACGGCGTGATAGTGGGTTCATTGCAAGGTAGAATCACAGATACCTATTATTATTATAGTGTGTTGCAAAAATTATAGTACATAATATGTAAATAGTTACAGCTTGTTCACAAGTACTTGTTTTTATTTTTTAGCTTTGCACATAATTAAATCAGTAAAAGTATATATATTAGACACCTTCAGAAGTAAAGCTATCTAGATTGAAGTTAAAACAGTGTATCAGTTAACCTTGCTCACGGTATCAAGGAGTCGATTCTTGGCAAATTTGAGCTATTGGCCTCGATAAATCCTTATTCCATGACGTTGTTATACTTTTAGAAGCACGAACCTGACACACTTGATAGTTTTATTCACAAAATATCTGATTAATGATGCAAATAAAAACAAATTCTATCGATAAAGGCGATAAACAATGATGACTGATGTGATGTTTACGAAAGCGTGACGTCACGCGATTCCGATTGGTGTTTGATCTAATATGTCCGATTTCTATGTTTTGTGTTTTATTTTTACTAAAATAAATATAATTTCGCTTGTAATCTAAAAATAAGTCTGTTTTTTAGAATCTATCTTCCCTATATAATAACTTCAAGTCATAATTTCAGTGATTCTTCCTTGCAGTCATCATTCATATTGTTTTCTAATATAGAAAGAAAACAGTTAATTGATACTTTATGATATCTAGAAATAAGAAGATCAAGTTTATCATTACTTAAACTGATAATAGTTATAGCGTCATTTTTCAAGTAACTTATATAAGCGATGTTTACTCTCTGGATCATGTGCTTCCTGTAGCAAAGGTCAATAATCATATAACGTTGGTCCATCCTCATGTTCCCGTTACACGTTTATGATTTTGCCAGTAGGACAAAAATGGACGGCACAAAGATTTATGAATTTGTCTTGCAGAAGTTGAATTGTCATTTCGAGAAATTGATAGAAGAGTGAATAGACCCAAATATGCAGTATTGCGAATTTGTCTAGTGTAGTTCCAAGATGGCTCACAACACTAAGCTAATAGTTCAGGGCGCTGTCGAAGTTCGTTAGAGATCCAAAAGCACCATCTTCGCCTTTTGATCATAAAAGACTGTTTTACGTATAGATCACGTATTAATCAGTGCTACTTATTGCATGAGAGATGAAAAAATGAATAATCTTTTGATGTTTTTACTTATAGACCATACCTCTCATTACCATTAAGGACAGAACATCGATGTCAGTGCCTTGAATAGTGCTGACAACGGCTGATCTGCCTCATGTAAAATTATATTTTAAATAGCAGCGCAATCTACAGTTAAGGCACGTGCAGCATACAATGGTCTCTAACCGTTCAGGCGTAATATGGCCCTAATTAAGATGCCTAGTGCTGTACATTTTGCCATCATTGCCATCTTATTTTAATGAACATACTTTAGGGATTATGTCAAAATTTTAATATTTTAACCCTAAAGATCATATTAATTACTTTCAAGGTACATCTATAGGCGCCAAAGGCCTTATGATATGGAGCAATTAGATGACTTACTGCTAGATTTGGAGTTGGCGTTACTGATAGAAGTAGTGATAACGAAAGAGAACCTAATAGATATTGTTATTTTAAATAAAATGAACTTCATTTGTGGAGTTTAGTCATATATTTCAAGTGAATATACCCTAAATAGTTCTTTGGAATGGAAGCTTTAAAGTTTGTCTTTCTGTGTCTATTTCTTTATTGTAATGGCTTTTAAAGGTTTAAAAATTGGAGTGTTAATTTTATGGCGATCAATGTATTTTTTTACAAGGATAGCAATCTCCCCTCCTCGGCGATCGGGTCTGTCATGCCTGTATATATTGTAATTCTTAATATTAAACCTTATGTGTAGCTTGACGGAGGTTTCCTGAAGGAGTACAATATATACGCCACACTTCTCCAGGACCCCCCCCCAGTTCATGTTTTTTGTTTAGTAATGAGTGCTCAATCCAAGAAATGATATTGAAATGTTTAAGTTGTTTTCTGTTTAGTAATGATTTATTATTGTATTTTTATGTATCGCATTTTCGTTAATTGATGTGGCGAGAGGGATAAGATATTCAGTAAGATGCGATTAACATTATTTAGTTTTGGTAAGTTATTTATGTGATATGTGTTGCTGCTTGTATATTTTGTGAATTTTGTGTATCGGCTCTGTGAATTGTTTGAGTTTGTTGTGTGATTGACTTATTGGTTTTACAAAAGCTGTATTTTTATCTACCATTTTTGACGGAGCTCTCCTTCTATTGTTATTTTTCGAATTTTTTATACACTTGCTCTAATTAACTAGATATGATCGTTCACATTTGAGGCATAACAGGGAGAGTCTTTTGGTTTCTTGCAGACTAGGAAATGATGACATGTGACATAGAATAATGATTTTTTAATTTTAAGAATTTTTAGCTTCGATATTGAGAGGTAAATTTAAAACATGTTTTATGTTATAGAAATGTATTTCAACTTTTGACATTAATACTTTGACATGGAGGATTCTAATTTTTAAATATCTACCTTGATTTTATAAATGTCGATTGGGTTAAATCCCATAGCAAATATTCCCTCTTTGACATCTTTATTAGGAATATTCTGGTGTACGCATTTGATTAATGTATTAAGTTGCTCCTCTTCCGGGAGGAAATATGTGTGATATCGCGCGTTTAATTTTCCAGGTACTGTTTCTTTTTTGGATGATATGTCTGTACTAAAGTTCTTGTTGCCGGAGAGATTCTCAAAGTATTTTTTGTTGACTTATTTGTTTTTGGGCATTAATTTTTAATTTGGGAATACTAAAATCCTACAGGGAGGACGTTGATCAAATATCTCAACTAATTCTCAAAAATAAAATTCAACATGAAAAATTAACGTTTGTTTGAAGGTTGTAGACAATGTTGAAGATTAGCTAAAATGTGGTTGTCGGACTTGCATTGTCTTTATTTTTACTTATTTTTTACGACGTTTCGATTAGGTTGTATCTCTAATCGTTATCAAGTATAAACTGAATGTTTTGTCTTAAGATTACGAGCTTATATAGGGACTGTGTCCATTGAAGCGCAACGTTTCGCTTCACTGTACACACCTCAATGATTTGATGTTACAAAGTCGTGGTTGCCAAAGATTAGGTATCTCAACACTAGGTTTACTGAAGATTCCATTATTGTTTTTAATGTAAACTGCTCCTATAATTTTTTTTTTCAACTTGGGTTCCATATATATTGCCGCAGCCTCAGATCATTTTATATGGCGTGTTCAGCAATACCTGATCTCGACGTTTTCCCTTTTTGTGTATGAGTTTTATGTTCCTTAATTCTAACTTCTAGTGGTCGTTTGATTTCTCCAATATACATTTCACCACACTCACATGGAACTTTATAAAAGCATTCTTTCTTATCGGCACTTTTTGGCTTTGTTTTTGTTAAATGACCTCTAAGTGTATTTCCTGATTTAAAGGCTGTTTTTAAATTATAACTACTGGCAATTCGTTTTATTTTCCCCGAAGTTCCCTTAATGTACGGAATTGTGAAGAAGGAATGTGTTTCTTGCTGTCCAATGTTCGTTGTTCTAAAGTTATTTATAACATCGTCAATTAGTTTCAAAGGATAACCATTCTGTTGTAAATAGGATTTAATATTTGCTACCTCTTTTTCCAATGAATCGGCATTATTGCATATAGATATAGCGCAATTATAGAGGTTGTGAATAATTCCCCGTTTTGTTGCAATAGAATGATTGTAACTATGATTAAGATATTGTCCAGTGTGTGTTGGCTTTCTGTATCCTGAAGTTTTAAGTTCTTGATCATTGCCCTTCCATACGATGAAGGTATCATCGACATATCTCAACCAGACTTTCGGTTTTACTGTTGCCGTTTCCATGGCATGAGTTTCGAACCATTCTATATATATATATATATATATATATATATATATATATATATATATATATATATTCGCAGATATGATATGAGATACCTAATCTTTGGCAACGACTACTTTTTAACATCAAATCATTGAGGTGTGTACAGTGAAGAGAAACTTTGCGCTTCAGTGGACACAGTCCCTATATAAGCTTATATTATATTAGGACAAAACATTCAGTTTATACTTGAAAACGATTAGAGATATAACCTAATCGAAACATCGTAAAAAATAAATAAAAATAAAGACAATGCAAGTCCGACAACCACATTTTAGTCAATCTTCAACATTGTCTACAACCTTCAAACAAACGTTAATTTTTCATGTTGAATTTTATTTTTAATTGTGCTGGCGGTAGTGTCATTTGATTAGTCAGGTTCTCAAATTTTAAAAGTAACTTTTATTTTATCCCTAATTCAGATTTTTCTGACTTAAGATTATCAATTATTTGTGTTTTATTTGATAAAAGCTTAAGTTTATTTGGTGTTATAGCATCTAACATCTTGTTTAAGGCTTTGTGCAATTTGTACTTACCTGTCCCAAAATCATTGTCATTCATGTCAGAATTTTTTCCAATGCCAAAAGATATGTCAATATCTTCGAAATATTTTCCTTAAATAAATTCCCGGTTTTTGAGAAGCGTACTCCGTAGTTTGTGTTTTATGTTTGATTATTTGACTTTCAGTGGTGCTACATTCTTTGCCTCTATATTAGTTTTTTTTAGTCTTCCCTATTCTTCTTTATACTATGAAATATAAGAGACAACTTTTTAACAAACGTGCTCTTTCAACTAATAGCTTCCTACTTAAGTCTCTTTGAAATTGGATTCCAATTCTATAAGATCTTGTTCTTCGAACTGTATATGTAAAGTAGTGAAATTATTAAAGATTTACACAGTTCATATGTAGTAGGTTATGTGATTTATGTCAAACTTAAATTGACATTCATCAAGGGCATTACTAATGATGATAATACACTTCAGAGTGTTTTGATATTGTTGATATTGAAGCTCTTGTGGACCGTATCATACGTTCCACGCATTGATTACCATATTAATTTGAAACATATGTCAAAATGTCAATTGATATACATTCAGTGCTTTAGTTACGATCTGAGCTATGTAAAGGATTTTAATATGACTACGTGAGTGGTATCAAATATTTTTATAATATTGTCCGATTACGTGCCATCCACTTTGTATATGTAGTGCATTAGGGACCTTGTGACTTTGATATTTTCTATGCCATATGATTAAGAGTTATCTAGATATTCTTCATAGTTGACGATCTCATTCTTTAATTAATTAGAAGTAAAATTATTATACTTCCTATTTCGAGAGTCTTACAATAAAGGTCAGTATGTGGTTTAAAATACGGTTATATCTAAATGAGTTTATTGAAGGCGGTATGATATTTTATTTTTTATTTACTATTTTTTCTTAATAAAACTGGAAACAGTACCAATATATATGAACTATTAACTAAAATGTGGTTGTCGGACTTGCATTGTCTTTATTTTTATTTATTTTGACGACGTTTCGATTAGGTTGTATCTCTAATTGCTATCAAGTATAAACTGAATGTTTTGTCTTAAGACTACAAGCTTATATAGGGACTATGTCCACTGAAGCGTAAAGTTTCGCTTCACTGTACACACCTCAATGATTTTATGTTACAAAGTAGTTGTTGCCAAAGATTAGGTATCTCAACACTCGGTTTACTGAAGAATCCATTATTGTTTTTAATGTAAGCTGCTTCTATAAATTTTCTTTTTTTCATGTTGGGTTCCATATATATTGCCACAGCCTCAGACTATTTTATATGGTGTTGTTTATTCTAACCGTGTTCTGCAATACCTGATCTCGACGTATCCCCTTTTTGTGTATGAGCTTTATGTTCCTTAATTCTAACTTCTAGTGGTCGTTTGGTTTCTCCAATATACATTTCACCACACTCACATGGAACTTTGTAAACACATTCTTTCTTATCGGTACTTTTTTGTTTTGTTTTTGTTGAATGAGCTCTAAGTGTATTTTCTGATTTAAAGGCTGTTTTTATATTATAACTACTGGCAATTCGTTTTATTAAGTTCCCTTAATGTACGGGATTGTGAAGAAGGAATGTGTTTCTTGCTGTCTAATGTTCGTTGTTCTAAAGTTATTTATAACATTGTCAATTAGTTTCAAAGAAAACCATTCTGTTGTAAATCGGATTTAGTATTTGCTACCTCTTTTTCCAATGAATCGGCATTATATTGTCCAGTATGTGTTGGCTTTCTGTATACTGAAATTTTAATAGTTTCGTTTGAGCGATTCACATGACATCTAGAGAAGGCAATTGATCATTTACCTCTTTTTTCATGGTAAACTTAATTGTAGGTCGAATGTTATTTAGATGTTTCAAGAAATTATTAAGTTCTTGATCATTGCCCTTCCATACGATGAAAGAATTATCGACATATCTCAACCAGACTTTCGGTTTTATTGTTGCCGTTTCGATGGCATGAGTTTCGAACCATTCCATATATATATATATATATATATATATATATATATATATATATATATATATATATATATATATATATATTGGCGATGACTGGAGCGAGTGAAGAACCCATCGGAAACCCGTCATCCTGAGCGTAGAACCTGTCCTTTACTTGAAAGTAAGCACTACGCAGGCAACGCTTCAAAAGATCCATCACCCCGTCCAGTGATAACGTGGTTCGATCTGATAAAGTAGTGTCATTTGAAAACCTAGTTTTGATTATGTCTAGTGATTCCCGTAATGGTACATTAGTATACAGACTTTTCGCAACAAAGCTTATTAGTCTGTCGTCTGGCTCTAGATTGATGCTACTAATAATGTTCACGAAATGTGTGAAATTTTTAACATATGTGTTCGTGTTACCTTCTAAAAGTTGTATGATTTTTAAAAGAAACTTCGCCAGTGCATTTGTTGGGAATAAATTTACTTTTGACTATTCTATCAGTTTTCTAAACTTTAGGTTTGAGTAAAATAAGTTGGATAACAAAAACTCTATAAATTAATGAAATAAATTACAAGTTTTTTTTGGTACTATTCATATTATATTTAAATTAAATATCATAACATTCTTGTGTCAATTGCTCGACAGTCCCACTAACAGGTTTTAAAATTGCAGCAAAGTCATCAATGCTGCAGCTAAATTCACAACCAGGTAGAGTTAGCGGACTAAAATGAGTACTGTTTTTAAAATACATGTTTAGATAAAAATCATCATCACTACCATTCCTTCTTTTTAATTCCCAAATAACTGATGAGGCAAATTCTGGAACCGCATTTGGATAAACACCTATAGCGTTAATACGATCTACAATTGTGTCATCATGTGCACTTAACATTAAAAACTTTCTTATTTCAGTGTCTTCAATAGAAAGTTGTTTATTTTCTTGCCGACTCGATTGAAGATTATTTCGATTTTTAATCGCGTTGAAATAATCAATCAAGTAGCTGTTGAATGGACCAGCAATTAGTCTGGCCATTTCTTGAGTATAAGTATCAATTTGAAACTTAATGGCTGCTAAGGTCTCAATTTCGGACCAGTATACGTCTGTCCATTCGGGCAAAGTCAAATTAAATTCTCTGTAAATAGTTATAGACGAGAACATTCCTGCAATTAAGACCAAGTCAACTTCTTCGATGGGTACTCCTGTAACTTGTGAAATGTTTTGGAAGAATTCTGCGTGATCATGATAGAATTGTTGAAATTCACTAGAATTGAGCAATTCTTGCTTAAGTTTGTTGTGTTTTGGACAAGGGGAAATGTTTACTAGTACTGGATCGTTATCTCCAGGAGTCGTGTGAATTGGAATTGCCTAAAAAACTCAGTTAGTTACAAATTTTAAAAATCAATATAAATCGATCTATAAATCAATTGATTGCAATTTTTAGAAGATATAGGGTTTGTTTATGTTGCAACACCTCGATCGGCTCAAAACCGATTTTGATGGTGTTTTGTTTTGTTCTATTTTGTTATTATTATTCTATCATCTATACCATTTTACACAATTATTTGATCGGATCGATTGCCTCTCATATACAGGGTGTCTGGAAAATATTTGTTAAACTCTCGACAGCATATAGAACCCTAGTTTTCCATATAATACCGGGTAACGGAGATATTGGACATAGCTTTTGAGTAGGATTGTATGTTTTAATGAAATTTTGGCGTTTTGTGTAACCGATCAGAACTCACGGATCCAGGTCATATACAACCTTTGACACTATCAAGGAACTTAGGAATGTACTCATCACTAAACTCTTTGGCCCAAACTTTTGAAAAATGGCGGTTTTCTGAGCTAAAACTCTCAATTTTTAGCTATTTTAGGTAAAAAGGTATTTTACAGTTATTGGATTTTAAACTTAATTCTTGCTGTTGTATATGAGATGGCATAACTGATATTATTTTTATAGAAATAATACTAAAACTATCTTATCTTGACGTATTGGTCATAACCTACAATATCCAGTATTCGAGAGTCAAATATCACGTTTTGGATTAACACAACAGCATATGCTTAGAGAGTTTAGGCCAGCGGCTCATAACCTTTTTCTTTTTATGAATTCCTTCTAAAAACCGGAATAAAGTGGCGAACCCCCTGTATAGTCATTAGGAAGAGTAAATAATTAACAGTTCATAACGAAGAACTAAAGCATAATCGTAAAACGCAAACATTATTAAAACTAAAGTGATAGCTTAACCTACAAAAACAATTATTACAAAATGAATACACTAATTCAGAACTTGGAAAATATTTTTGCCTGTTTGGTGGAACAAAGAAATTAAAAATTTAGTTCGATGTCAAAACTTTGCTACGAGAAAGCCATTTAACTTCTGTATGAAGTAGTAAGGCTTTTAAAGTTATCACAAGGCGCACATAGACGAGAGTTTGTAGCACGCGATTTTTCAAAATTTTCAATTTTTACAGTGTTGCTTAAAGTACTGGAAAAATCTGCAGGAATGGGCTTACATATCAGTGCTTGTCTATGAATATAGCCAAGAGTCTATTCAATATTCTCGTTGCCCTTCTTTCCCCGCACCACAAAATCAAAAATATTCCGGTCATTGATTTTGCACCATCAGTGCACACAGCCAAACAAAAGAAAATAGCTGTACCTGTCGTCTAGATTTTCAGTGATTTTGTAAATAATATATACTCCTGAATGGATTTCTTAAAAATATATCTAACATAAACAAGCAATACTGCAATGTTTGCTACATCAGCGAAGTAGTAGATATCTGTTGTACTTCCATTGTCTTTATTTTTGTTAAATATCACGACGTTTCAGCTAGTAGTTATCTCTAGCCGTTTTGAAGTAAAACTAAATAAATTCCTGAGCTATATGACCATTTATACTAAAAACAAATGCAGTGGAGTGTGACTGAGATGGATGCAGTCATGCGTGCTAAGGCAAAGTCCCATTTATTCTGCATTTAGTTTTAGTTTACAATTATTAAGAAGTGGTTTCCACATTTCTCTTATATCTAAAGATGGTTTATTAAAACAACTCGGGTTCTGATGTATAACCGCGGCTTTTTGAATTTCCATTTTCTCCAATGTTGTTCTCGGTGTAGAATTTTAGCTTCAGACCATTTTATGTAGTGTCCATGAGTCTAGGTATGGTTGGCGGTACCAGCTTTTTCTGTTACTCCTGGAGATGTGCATTTTTGGTGTTCTTTGATCCTTACGTCAAGAGGTCTCTTTGTTTCGTTAGCGTAGGAAATGCCACATTCACATGATATCTGAAATACACAGTTCTTCATGTCCCTTTGAGTTGTTGGTTTGACCCTAGTGAGCCGACTTCTCAGAGAGTTATTTGAATTGAAAATAACGTTGATTTTTTTATCGTTTTCCTATCCTTCTAACTTTTTCTGAAATGCCTTTAACATAGAGGATGTTCAATATTGGTTTTCGTTCTTCACTCCCTGGTGATATTGTCCTATTTCTGCGTTGTTCTAGAAATGTATCCACTAGATATACTGGGTATCCGTTGATTGTAAGATCATTTTTAATGTAATTTATCTCTTTCATCAAGTTCTCGTTGGAGTTGCAGAGAGTTAAGCCTCTATATACGAGATTTCTTATAATTCCTTGTTTGGTATTGTTGGAGTGATTAGACGAATAGTTAAGGTATTTTCCTGTGTGCGTGGCTTTTCTGTAAACCGAAGTTAGAATTTCTCTGCCATTTCTTTCAACCAAGACATCTAAGGATGATAATTTATTTTCTACTTCTTTCTCCATGATGAGTTTAATAGTTGGGCTGATATTGTTGAGATGAAAAAGGAAGTTTCGAAGTTCTTCGTCGTTTCCACTCCAAATAATAAAAGTATCGTCTACGAATCTGAGCCATAACTTTGGTTTCTTAGTTGTGGATTCAATTGCAAACGTCTCGAACCATTCCATGAAAATATTTGCGACCACCGGTGATAGTGAAGATCCCATCGGTAGTCCATCATCCTGGATGTAGAATTTTTCCTTTTCTTGAAAATAGGAATTAGTTAAACAACTTTCCAATAAGTCCATAATGGCGTGCGGTGGTAAAGGTGTTCTTTCTGTTAAGGTCTGGTCTTCTTCAAGTTTCTTTCTTATGACTTCTAGTGAGTCCTTAACTGGAACGTTGGTATATAGGCTTTCCACGTCAAAGCTAATAAAATGGTCTTCTGGTTGTACTTCTATTTTACGTATAATTTCTACGAAATGTTGCGAGTTTTTAACCCAGGACGATGTATTTCCTTGTAATGGTCTCATGATTGGAAGAAGGAATTTGGCAAGCTCAGAAGTCGGAGAGTTCCGAGAACTCGTGATAGGTCGTAAGGGCATGTCTTTCTTATGAATCTTCGGGAGTCCATAAAGATGTGGAGTTTTGCTATGGTATGGCGTCAACTTAGTCCGGATCCTCTCAGGAATATACCGTTCATGTTTCTTAAGAACGCGATAAATTCTTCCTTCAATTGTAGATGTGGAATCTTTAGCAAGAGATGTATAATTTCTTTTCCTTAAAACTTCGTCAATTTGTTGATTGTATATCTCAGCATTCATTACGACTGTGGCATTTCCTTTATCTGCTGGTAGAATTTTAATATTGGAGTCCTTCTGTAGGTTAGCGAGATCAGTTTTCTCATCTTTGCTGATGTTTGGTTTCGTTTTTCTAGATTTTTGTAGAGTTCCTCTTATTTTTCACCTGAACTCATCTGCAAAAGGGTCTTCGATGTTTGCTGAATCCGCGGAGCTAATTATATCTACAATGGGAACCTCTTTTGAAACAACCGTGAAGTTCAACCTTTGACAAGTAGTGAGTTTTCTGCTGAGATTAATTCCTTGGCAGATATATTAACAATTGTCCTCTGGCTTTGAGATGGCTATTGTCGTTCTTGTCTAATTGGTATTAGGAAAATTTCTTTTTGTGTATGGCTCCTTGTTTTGTTCTCACTTTGTGACAAATGGCGTCAATTTTTCTTAGGATGTGAGAGTAGTCTTCTTCTAATGTATGTTCTTTACTTTCTTCGAACCGTTGGCGCATGTCCTCTAGTAGTGTTGCCTTCTTGAAACGATGATAGTTTATCTGTAAACGTATTACTGCCTTACTGGCATTTTCCAGTATCCTGTTTGCCTGCTGTCCAGGAACTGGAGATTTTATACGGAAACTATCTGGTATTATCCCCTGAACTCGTGTTTGTCGTAGAAACTGGATGTGCGTCTCCTCTTTTATAAGCTTAATCTCTCTGCATTTAGTTTTAGTTTACAATTATTACACTTCTCTTATATCTAAAGAATGTTTACTGAAGAAATTCGGGTTCTGATGTATTACTGCGGCTTATTTGAATTTCCGTTTTCTCCGATGTTGTTCTTGGTGTAGAATTTTAGCTTCAGCATAAATAGGACTTTGCCTTAGCATGCATGACTGCACCCATCTCAGTCACACTCCACTACATTTACTTTTAGTATAAATAGTTATGAAGCTAAGGGATTTATTTAGTTTTACTTGAAAACGGCTAGAGATAACTACTGGCCGAAACGTCGTGATATGCAACAGAAATAAAGACAATGGAAGTCCAGCAGATATCTACTACTTCGCAATAAACATCGTTGTCTATGACCTTCAAACAAACACGTGTTTGCTACATCAGTCGACTCCTCAAGCTGAAAAGTTCATTTATCACATCATTTGCCAAATCGTTAATTCTCCGCGGCACTATGCTGTTTGATAAGGGCCTATTCTCCAAGCACACTTCGTGATGTTTTCAGCACACGGTCAAAATAAATTTTCTGCCACTGCATGTGCTTGTCCAGATTTTGCAATTCTGTAACTAATTCTAAATGATGCCTGGAGAGAAATTTTACTATTTTCTTTCAAACGTGTTAGAAAAAAAGAAATACTAGACTTTTTATTACCAGTCAATTTTCTCAACATGTTTATCCTTGTGATCCGGATGTCTTGTTTCAAGGTGTCTACGAAGATGAGATAATTTTTAAACTGATGTTGGCCGGGATTTCATGACAGATTACACAAAACAGTTTAGGTTCTAATTTCTTCCCAGTAAAATAAAAGTGCATTTGTAAATAGTCACTGTCATATTTCCGTTTCTTTCTTTTCTCTCACTCTATTCGCCTATTTTCTCTTTACTTTCAGTCTGGCGAGGTGGTAGGTCACTACAACTGCCACTCTGTGTTGGTTCCAAACCAGGGAATGAAGTAGCTGATTGCTCGTCCAGTTTTTCATCAGATTTGAAAAAACTACACATTTTTAACCAGCGATCCATCGAACATTTACGGAGCAATAATTATTACCCTCATATTCGACGTGCGATGTGTAAAACATGGGTATTTATCGTAATTTATTTACACAAGAAGAAATCACTTACTTACTTACTCCATGGCTTACAACCCTGGGTTGGTCATTGCCGACTTCACAATACTGCCTGTCTGCGATGGCATCTAGCGGATTATCAATATTCATTGCCTTTAGATCTTTGGCAATATTGTCTTTCCAGCAGAGGCGAGGGCGTCCCAGTGGTCTTTTCCCTACAGGTGCTTCCTCCCACGCGAGTTTGACTGTGCGTCTATCTGGTAGTCTTCTTACGTGTCCCGCCCACTGCAGTCAGCTTAGATTTTATTTCTCGTACAATATTAATGTCTCCATATACATCCTCCAGTTCTTTATTGATACGGATTCTGTATCGTCCTGTTGTTGCCTCCACTGTTGGACTATATATTTTTCTAAGAATTCTTCTTTCGAAGACTCGGAGCCGTTCTTCATTTGTTACCGTTAGTGTTCAAGCTTCGCACCCATACATCACTACAGGTCTTATTATAGTTTTGTATATGTTTATCTTGGTACGTCTTGTTGTTAACTTAGATTTTAGAAGGTCTTGTACTGCGCAGAGGCACCTATTACCTGCTTGGATTCAACAGTTAATTTCCGTCGTTCCGTCAGTGTTTTCAGTAAGCATCGTTCCCAGATATTTGAACTCTTTGACGCGTTCAAAGTTATAGTCCCCCGTTGTGATGTTTTGGCTTAGTCTGCTTTTGTGTTGGTTGTTTCTAGTGGAATACAGATATTTAGTGTTCTCTTCGTTAATTTTAAGCCCAATGCTACTCGCACTTTTTTCGAAGTTATTGAAGGTCGTCTTGATATCCAGCGTGCTGTTTTCCACAATGTCTATATCATCTGCAAAAGCCAAAAGTAAGTTGGGACCGTTATGATAAAACATCGCTGTTGGCGGTTGGATTTTCGCCTTTCTGCTGACGTATTCTAGAGCTACATTAAAAAGCAACGGCGATATAATGTCACCCTGTTTGAGACCGTCATTTATATTGAACACCTCTGAAAGATCTTGTCTAATTCTCACTTTGCTATTTGAGCCACCAACACACACCTGGGTTAGTCTGATTAATTTCTTTGGGAAGCCAAGTTCCTCCATTACTTGCCACAATTTAACTCTATGGATGGTGTCGTATGCCTGTCTAAAATCCACAAATAGTTGATGCTGGTGTCGATTGAATTCCCAGCATTTTTCGATTAACTGTCTAATGGTAAATATTTGATCTACGGTGGAGCGACCGCCCCTAAAACCACACTGATAGTCACCTATAGTTTCCTCTGCATAAGCTTTAAATTTTCCTAAGAGTACAATTGCGAGTACTTTATAGGCCGTATTAAGCAGAGTAATGCCTCGATAGTTGGCGCATTTCATCTTGTCACCCTTCTTATGTATGGGTACGATGACCCCTTCTTTCCATTCATTTGGTATTTCTTCTGTGAGCCATATAGCTTCTATCAGATGGTGAGTGATTCGATAGAGGGCCTCTCCACCTTATTTTAGGCATTCGGCGGGAATATTGTCACTTCCAGGCGCCTTGTTATTTTTAAGTTTAGTTATGGCTTTTTGGACTTCTTCGTAGGTTGGTGAAGGATCTGGAATTTCAGCTGTTTGTACTGTGCTTGTGAGAGTGTTATCGTTGTTCTCCGGGTTCAGTAGTTAATGGAAATGTGCACGCCATGTGTTCATGATCTCTGTACATTCCGTTATAAGCTGTCCATTGTCTGTTCTTATAAAATTTCTTGATTTTGGTTGGTATCCTTTTTTATATTTGAGATTCCCCTATAGTATGCTCTTATATTGCTGCATTGTCCATTTTGCTCTATTTTTTCTATTTGTTTAGTCTGTAGATCTTTTTTCTTAGGTTTCATAATCTTCCTGGTTTTTGTTCTTAGTTTCTTATACTCTTCCCTGTTATTCTCATTTGGATTTTGTAACATTTTCCTTCTAGCCTTGTTTCTTTCATCGGCTGCTCTAATGCATTCATCATCAAACCATTGTTTTCTATTTCGTTTGGGTTTCCTTCCCAGAGTTTCGTTGAATGTTGCTATTCTAGGTCTTATTTTGGCTCTTACCAAAAAATGGTCAGAGTCCGCATCTGCACCCCTCAGGCTTCGTACATCTAGACAGTTGCTACCATGTCTTGTATCGATAAATAGATGGTCGATTTGATTTCTGGTTTTACCATCCCATACCCATGTTTGAGAAGAAATCACTAAACTGGTTTATATTACTAATGTTTATGTACACACTATGTATGAACTACTAACCCATTTATCTCATGAAATCGCTCGAGATTCTTAAGTTCATCATACAATTCATTTTGACTCTACTCTTTTTTATATGTGTCTGCGGCCTTTTTAAATCGACAGACGTGCGCATTCGGGAAAACTCTTGGTTTACCGCAGTAGAAGTTGCCGGTTCGTTCGAGAATGTACTCGTAACGCCAGCGGCGTAGCGATTCGTCGCGTTACTGATTGCTGCCTGTTGCGATGTTTAATTTGAAATTCCGCCATTGCAATATTTTTTTCGAGAACCTCTTTTATAAAACTCGCGAACAACCTCTTGGGAAACACTGGTCTAAAAAAGCTCTGTCAAAATTTTGGGCCTACGAGTTTAGGGTGGCGAGTTAGTTCCTGACTTCCTTAGTTTTGTCAAAGATTGTTTATAGCCTTGAGTCGTGAGCAAATAAGGTAAATCACTCCTTTGGAGCACTAAATCTCCGTTATGGTGCAACTTGGGAAAAAAAATTAAATTTTAACACCTGGACACTGCCGAGAGTTTGATCTATACTTATCGAAAACCCCGTATGGTAATATAATAAAGAAAACTATACTAGCCTAGATCACGCCGACTTCAATTGTAACTAGATCTGCTTAAAACTTGAATCGTTTTAGTGAAACTTTGATTCCATGATGTCAAGTTCATATTTACATGTCAATGGTTTCATAAAAAATGAGAGAAATTAAAACTTCAGATTATTAGGTTTGTCACGCTTATCCAAAAAATCTCCCGATTTTTGACTTCAAGAAGATAACAACTAGTATACTTTTTCTGCTTGATATTTCTTAACCAAATCTTACATACAAAAATAATATTCACCTAACGTTTGCACGGCAAACATCTAAATAATCCATTATCGATTATCTTTCCTTCCAGAGTTAGTTAGATAATAATTCAAGTTTCCTTCAGAACAAAAATCAATACGAATAACTACAATTCCTAAAGAACTCTTACCTGCCATGGAATATTATCGTTCCAGATTTGATCGCCCGATGGCGGATAGAGTCCTGCTAAATTCGATGCTGCGGACATAAGGGTCCTATCTACGTCTGTGGATCGGACGTATATATCGCTAATGTTATATCTGGCTGGTAAAAATCCATCGTAGCGGTTCCTGAACCATTGCCCCAAACGATATTGACGTTGTTTTCCGAACTAAAAATAATATATGTATTATTTATGGAATATTAACGTTAAATCAATAATGACCAAACTTAATTAAATCATGATTATGAAGAACATACACAATGACACTTAACTGTATAAAGCAGAATTTTATAAAATGTTTGTAAGCAGTAATAATTATATTATTCAATTGAATATCACGACGTTTCGGCTAGTAGTTATCTCTAGCCGTTTTCAAGTGAAACTGCTTCAGCTTAATTTTTTGGGATATAACATCCACACGTTTTGCATTAAAAAATGACTAGCACAGCGGAAAAAAACATAACCACAAAAATGGAGTATATAAACATGTAGTATAAATTCTACAAAGGTAACAAAGGGTAATAAAATTTTCTGTCTGCTCAGAACATTATTTCAGGAGACTCTCTTATCAAAATCTAGCATTAAAGCCGATTCCTATTTATAAGGATGTATCTTGGGCATTTGATTCCATGGATTTTTCAAGGTTATGGGTGGAACAGGTAGGTTTGTACGCATTTGCGCTGTTTTTGACAATTATCTTAATTTGACTGCTTTTCCATTTTTTGCTTTTGGTGTTGTTTTTGACATTGTAGAGCCCAAAAATAAAACAAATGTGTTTATCGGACTTCCGTTGTCTTTATTTTTGTTTGTTTGTGCGACGTTTTGATTGGGAAAGAATTCAGAATCGTGATTGGATTACTGAGAAGATATTGTTACCTGCAAGACCATCTTCATAAGATATTTATCATGGATGATTCGGTGCGTATATGGTATCTAAAGGAGGATAAAACTGTTTACCATGTCCTCAGAGAATCCTCACACTCAACGGACTACGACAGAGACACTTCGGAGATGTAATATTATCACCTAAAGCCATCAAGCAAGTTTACTTAACGAGGTTGTTTGGATTAGCAAAGGCGATGGGTCTCGAATAACTTGTAGTTATGGTGAGATGTGAAGATTCGAAAACCAAGTATTGTTTCAACTGGTCATTGTCTGCAAAATGACATCTTCTGAGACAATTTTTCAGATTTATAATAAAAACAGGTCAGACGGAACTAAGTCTGGATTATATGTCGAGTGGGCCAGCTAAAAGAAGTTATACTTCTGGAGGATAGGTTGACATTTGCCTCCTTTGTGAACTTGCTTCTGCTTAGACATTAAAGAAGGCTTATGGACCCATTGTATATTGAACTTGATTGAGAGTTCTTGTGTTGTCTTTATCTATTGCGAAAGTTGGCTATTAACATAGCGATTCGTATCTTGTTGGTGGCTAGTTTAAATAGTTGGACAGATATTAATCCGAACCATTTTCATAAGTTTTACATTCATAAATTTCTTCTTCTGCCTGAATCTCTCCTACCGTCGATTTTCCCTGTAGGATAAGTTATAGGAGGCGATATTCGTTGTGTCTCATTATGTGGCAAGGTATTCCAACTTCCCTTGCTTTAATGCGAGAGTAATTTCTTATTATTTGCCAATCCTTCTCAACACTTCCTCATTTGTGATGTTGTCCAGGATATTTTAGAATTCGTCGGTATACCCGCATTTTAAACGACGAGAGCTTTTTCAAAAGTTGTAATGATCCACGCTTCCGCTCCATATAGTAAGATCAGGAAGATATATCATTTTACTAATCTGATTCTTAGTGGTCATGAAATGTCTCTGCTGCTACGTATGTATCTCATTTTAGTAAAACTTGACCTCGCCTTTTCAATTCTAGATCTGATCTTTGTCGTCATGTCCCATTGTTCATGAACGATGGTTCCCAAATGCGTATATTTTTCAACGGGTTCTATAGTTATTGCTTGATCTAAGGTAAGTTTTTCTGTAGATGTTCGGTTTTTACTAATTGATATCTATTTCGTTTCGGAGACATTTAATTTTAGCACAAGCTCTCCAGATACGTCTTTCACTCTTTGTTGGAGGCTCTGTAGGTCTTCAATTCTATTAGCTAAGATGACAGTATCATCCGCGTATCTGATATTATTTATGGGAACTAAATTTACATAATTTATTTAATTATTACTTATCTCCCATAATTTTTACCATACTATTTCTTAGGATGGTTATAACCGTCAAGTTGTTGAATGTAAGTACCAGCAATCTTTCCGCTTTTGTTGAGTGTCCAAGTTTTTATTCCCCACAGCAAAGCAGAAAATACGTATCAGTGCAGGAATCATATTCTTAGGTCTCTGTTATAGAATACTTCACACATTTTCCTCAAACAACCGTCGGCTTGTTCTTTTTCGGATCTAACATCGTTCTTGTTGATTAAGTCGCTGTTTAGTTAGCATCCTAATTGTCTATAGTTCTTTACTTGGTAGAGGTAGGTGGTGCCTATTTTAATACTTGTTAAAATATGATGTAACCATTTCTGTCGTTTTCTAACCTTGCTTCTAGATATACTTTAGTTACGCGGTGTAATAAGTTTAGTAAATCATCCAAGTTTGTAGCCTAGAGAACCGTATCATCGGCATATCTCAGGTTATTTCCATTAACAATAATGCCCTATATTTGTCTGTTAAAGCTGTCCTAAAAATGCTTTCTAAAGACATGTTAAATAGGGTTGGAGACAAGACGCAGCATAGTCCCATTTCACGCTTTACAGCTTTTTGTTGTTATTTCGTGCCATCGATCTGTGACAGCATTTGATCCTAGACTCTTGCAAACGGTATATTTTGATAGCGTATGGCCATTAGGTCTACGATTTCCTGCTGTCGCATATTAGTCTGTAGCTATTCAAAAAACCTAAAAATAAATAAATATCACAATGACAAAGACACTCTGGAAGTCTGGCCGTTCCTTTTGGCTTTTGCAGTTTTAGTACTAAACAGCTACAGAATATTTAGGGCTTACCACTACAAAAACTCAGGACTTCAGGACTTGGATAAGGCTGCTAACTAGCTGGTCATATCTCGCCTCTTTTATTTATTTATTTATTTACAATAACTGCCCTACAGGTCTTGAGACCCAACTACAAGGCAGTGATTACACAAATAATACGTAAAAGAACAATTTTAAATTAGTATCAAACGACAAAAATATATATCAATTTAAATACAAATAAAAATTTAACTAAAATAATTAATTCTAATACTAAATGTATAATACAATGCTATGCTATCTACTTTCATATACAAAGGTGAACACACAATTCAATTAAGGATGAGAAAGAGAAAAAAGACAGAAATGCCAAGGTCAATGTGCCAAAATCCTGCAGACAGCTCCTAGAGATGAGCTGAATATGTCAAAGCTGTTACTCTTGTTATAAATGTCGCACATAGAATATAGAGGCGAAAATTTGAGCACGTTAGTTCTAGGAGTTCTGAGATAAAATACGTTAAAATTTCGGCAATTTATACGAGGGATACTTAAGTTTATTCTAGCTAAAATATTAGGACAGTCAATAAATTGTACTGGACTTCTTCCTTAGCGCGCACGCGAATTTAATTGCGTGAAGGATTTTATAAAATCAAAGCAAATACGTTTCTCAAAACACTTAAATCTATTAAAAATAATAAATAGAAAACGAAATTATATATACTAAGAAACTTAAAATTAGTAATATTTAACAATTTCAAAGTACTACTGTTGGCCGTTCTATTGTTAAAGACAATGTAACAACCCAATTTAGAAAATAAATGTATACCAGTTGAGAAAATAAATGTACACCAATTTAGAAAATAAATGAATTGATAGCTTTTTTAAAATATTAATCAAGGAAGGAGTAAAAACGCGAAAAACAGCCATTTAAGTTGTTTAAACAAACAATACTAAAGTCGTTCTTTTACCAAATGAAACTAAAAACCAACCTCAACTTCCTCAAAATAAATAAAAATCAAAAATTCAAAAAAAAACCTTTATTAATACCTATTATACACACACGTCATTTTCTCAGAACTATTTCCAACATCGTACCGCCCTAACGAATCTCAGATAGTAACTGTAGTACTTCTTAAAAATGCCAAACTTACATACTTCCGGGACTCACTGCTACCTACCTCACCCCGTGAAACCCTGTAACTGCCAATTTCATTCACGAAAGTTCAGAAGTTTCTGCCGTTTCGTCTGTAGGGGGCGTTAGCCATTCTATGCCGAATATTTAATTCCTGAATTGGCCTCTGAGTATCTTAATCTTATTCTTTATATAAAAAACAGTTAATCAAACTTATTTACGTCTTTCTATAACCAAGAGGAAATCAATAACCACTGGAAAAAAACCTGAAGGCTATTTAATTCACTTTGCTGGTATTTGAATCATTCCTTCTTGCAATCAGGAAAAACAGTTGCTATACGAATTCTTTGTAAATTTAATTAAACGATATATTCCATTATAGCGATTATACTTGATTATTCTTTTGAATCCTAATAATGGAAAAATCGTTCAATAGTTTAATACATTGTATTATTTTTTATTACCACATGTTAAGACAGGCGCGGATCCAGGGGGGGGGGGGTGGGTGGGGGGCGATTGCGATTTTGTTAATTGTGTTATTTCTAGTAACTCTACCTTTTACTTGAGAGAGATATTGACTTCTCCAACGGACAGTTTCCGGACGATCTATAGGAACAGATCTTCTATTTGGTTTTTCCCAATAAAAATTAAGTTCTCTGAGTAATTTCCAGAGATTAGTTCTTTTAATTTCAGGTAAATCGTGATCTTTATTGATTTTAGTTAGAATTTTGTAGACGGTGGGGATCTGCTTCTCATAATAAAATGTATATACAACCCCTTCAATTGCAGTTTTTATCTCTTCTTCCAACGAGGTTTTTCATCTGCCTGTGATCGAATGTGGCTTGGGAGTACTAACAATTCCAGTCGTTTTTTCTCCTTCAGTATTCGGTACATAGTAGATTTTTCAACTCCTGTCATGTTGGAACACATCTCAACAGAGCTTTTAACATTATTATCTAGATATTGATATCTTAAGGCATCACAAACATTCATCGTAAGAGGTTTTTTGTTGAGGAAAAAATGCCCTGGTTTAACGATTTTGGAATAAATATAGAGGTGAAAACCATATCTTTTGGGTATCTCACTAATCCCAAATAATATATAAAAACAAGCGCAAACAAGATAAAGCACTAAGAACAAACTGTAAGGTGTACTTTGCTCACTGAAATTAAATCAGAATTTTTTATGTTGCAGTAAATTTATAAAATATATTTAAATATAATGAAATATAATTAGATTTACGACAGTTCTCAGTTATCAGCGGCACTGGAGCAGGTACGTTGGAGGTTTCGGTAACCGTTTTATTACTCTCTCTAGTTCTTAAATAGAGTATAGGAATGTGTATACTTGCGATCGGCTCCCCCTACCAAGAGCTTTGAGTTCAGGAAAATAGAACCCATTCTGCCTTTTATATTAGGAATGAGTATGCTGTTTGTACTCCCCCCCTCGGTTGACAACTTGTTTTTCTTGCCATACTGTACTTTTGTGATATCACCGCCCCCTCCCCCCCCCCCAAAGAGAGAGGCTGTATCCGCACCTGTGTTAAGACCACTCCCGGCACTTATGTCTTAGGTTTTAATTATATAACAAGGGTAGGATTTTTTTGACAGATTTACTTATAAATATTTAAAGAGGGTACGATCTTTTTAGTTTATGTCGTCATAAATTCTCTGGGTTTATATATTTTTAAGAAAACGACTCAAAAGTAATAAAATTGAGTTTAGGGTTATGTATGATAACTGATTTATTTTTCCTTTAGATTTTCTTGGGTGGTAATATAAGATACATACTATCTCAGTTACCATGGTTAAGATCTATCCACAGGGTGATTATTTAATTCCTCCATATAGTGGAATATACTGCCCGTTAAACCGTATAAAATAAATAAGTCATGAAGGGAATGTTCTTATCACCTGGAAATTTACAAACAAAACGAAGGCAAAAAAATTCCTAAAATAATCACTCTCATATCTCTGATAAGTCAGTCAAAGATAACAAATAAAATGTCTAACTCTATCTATTTTTTTACTTACATTGTTAAGTTGTCCGTAGCCGTCAGGCCAAAGGGATGTGTCACCATAATATTCGTCAGTGGGCCATGTATCCATCGGTGCTCTGTCTCCATGTCTAAAAAGCTGAAAGCAACATTGTTTCTTTTTCCTATTTTTTTGTTGTAGATATATGTTGGACTCTGATTGTCTTTACGTCTTGTTAAATTTTACAATGTTTCAGCTGAACAAATTCTTTTACAATTATTTATACTAAAAGTGGAATGTATCTCACTTAAGCTGTATTTAGTTTTACTTTGCAATTAATGAGAAGTATATTTCATATCTCTCTTATTTTAAAAACAGTTTATTATATACCGATTCGGGTTTTGACGTATAACCACAGTTTCTTTGAATTTCCATTTTCTCCATTGCTGTTCTCGGTATAGGATTCTAGTTTCAGTCCATTTTATGTGATATCCATGACTCCAAGCGGGGTTGGCGGAATCAGATTTTTCTGTTTCTCCACGAGATGTGTTCTTCTGATGTTCTTTGAAACTTACTTCAAGGGTCTCTTTATTTTGCCAACGTAGGAGTGGCCAAATTCACATGGTATCTGACACATACAGTTCTTCATATTTCTTTGAGTGGTTGACTTGACCCCAGTAATCTAACTTTTCAGAGAGTTATTTGAGTTGAAAACAAAGTTGATGTTATATCGTATTTCTATTTTTCTAATGTTTCCCGAAATGTCTCGAATATAGCGGATGTCTAATCCTGGTTTTCGTTAATCGTCCGTGGTCGATCTTGTCTTATTTCTGCGTTGTTGCAGAATCTTATTTATCACATTTACTGGGTGTCGGTTCGCTGTCAGGTCACTTTTAATGTGATCTATCCCTTTCATTAAGTTCCCGATACAGTTGGAAAGGGTTAATGTATCATCTACGAGGTTACGTTATGTCAAGCAGGTTGTAATCACCTTGTACAGCAAGAAGATGCAGGTAATTGGCCGATATTCGGCTGGATCTTGTGTATTATGCTCATTTTTTAGCAATAGATACATGACTCCTTCAGTAAGAAACAATGACATTTTTTGTGGATCGAGCAAAACAGCATTTATTAGAATAATGAGTAATTAGTGCATACTCTAAAATTATTTAAGCCAAAGTTCCGGACACGATCAGGAATCGGGGCTTTCTAATTATGAAGTCCCTTGACGATGCTAGTACTTCTCTTGGTGGTGAAGGTCTCGAATTGTATCTGACTGTAATCCTAGCAAACTTAATGCTCTTCATTGATCCAGCTAGTGTTGTTGCAGTAGGTGGTTGTAGCTAACTGACTTCTCCAAAACTCCTCTACCAGTTCTTTATTCGGGTACCTATTATCTGCCATGTTTGGTAAAGAGGTTAACTTCCCATGCTTTCTGGTCGCTCAAAAAGGACATTGTCTTGTTTTGGGTTGTTGCTGGCTTTATATATCTTTAACCGTTCTGATGTCACGAAAAGTTTTTGTTTTAGTGTGTCGAGGCATTGTTGGATAGTGCTTTTTATTTGGTCATGTTACGTGTGGTATTGGATCTGATTCAATATTTTTTGTACTCGTCTCTGCAGTTTCCTAGTTTTCCATCTCCAATATACTCTGTTAACTGCCCTCCATAGTTCTAGCTACTGCAGTTGTGGCACAGTAGATCAGCATATGTAAATATTGTAGTGTATGAGACTTTGAACTATAAACTGGTTAAACTGTTGTTTATGCACCTAATAAAGGGTGTTTTTATAGAGGTATAGAACTTTAAGTTGGCAACACTTTTTTAACTGGCGGCCATTTTGTCAGCTGTCAAGTGATTTATGTTTAGTTTGGTTTAGCATTTCAACATGAATAGACTGACGCCTGAACAACGCTTCCAAATTGTGCAAATTTATTTTGAAAATCATGGTTCTGTTCGAAATACGTATCGCGCACTACGTCCATTTTACGGTCAACATAATCGTCCATCAGAGCAATTAATTCGATTAACTATGGAACGTTTTCGCACCACGTTTACTCTAAAAGATAATACGCATCCACAGAGATGTCGTACAGTGCGTACAGAAGAAGTCATTGCTGCTGTAGAGCGTAGCGTAGAGGAAGACCCGAATCAGTCTATCCGCCATCGTGCACAGGAATTGGATATGTGTCCATTCACTTTATGGAAGATTTTGCGGAAAGATCTTGGTTTGCGTGCTTACAAAATCCAACTCGTGCAAGAATTGAAGCCACACGATCACCTAGCAAGGCGTAGATTCGGTGAATGGGCCCAAAACAAGATTGCCGTTGATCCCGATTTTCATAAGCGAATTTTGTTTAGCGATGAAGCTCACTTTTGTTTGAATGGATACGTCAATAAACAAAACTGCCGTATTTGGAGTGATGATAATCCTCAAGTGTATGTTGAGACACCGTTAAATCCAGAAAAACTGACTATTTGGTGTACTTTATGGGCTGGTGGAATCATTGGTCCGTGCTTCTTTAAAAACGATGCTGGTCAGAACGTTACAGTCAATGGTGACCGTTATAGATCCATGATTACTGACTTTTTCGTTCATCAATTGAACAACCATGATGTGCAGGAGCTGTGGTTTCAACAAGACAGCGCAACATGTCACACAGCTCGTGCCACAATTGATTTATTGAAGGAAACGTTTGGTAAACGCATAGTTTCACCTTTCGGACCCGTGAATTGGCCTCCAAGATCGTGCGACTTAAAGCCGCTAGACTATTTTCTGTGGGGATATGTGAAGTTGTTAGTCTACGCCGATAAGCCCGAAAGGATTGATCACTTGGTGGACAACATTCGCCGCGTTATTACCGATATACGGCCACAAATGTTGGAAAAAGTCATCGAAAATTGGACCTCCAGATTAGACTACGTCCGAGCCAGCCGTGGCGGTCATATGCCAGAAGTCATATTTAAATTATAAAGCCAGAAGGTTATCTTTCGAATAAAGTAAATTTCATGTCAGTTTAAGAAATTCATCTTTGTTTTATTCCATTTAAAAGTTCTATACCTCTATAAAAAACACCTTTTACAATACCGAGCTTTTTAGAAGCGTTTACTTTTGGTAGTAGTGGCATGCATAACGGATTGGTTCCATCATATTCCAACACTTACTGCCTTACTTATTTCAGTGGATGGTTTCTGGTAGAGTTCAGCGATACCCTCTCGAATATTATGGTTAGGTTATTTTTTAACTTCGGGTTCTGGGTGTAGCTCAGATTCAGCGTTTTGTTCATTGTTTTCGGCAGTTCCTTTGATCTCTTGCTCGATTTCCATTTTTACGATGTTAAGTAGCGTTTTTGGAATTAATTTATTTCAGAGAATAACCCTATGTTGGTTTGCCATTCTCGGTTTCGAAACTTGCATATGTGGGTACTCCCTGCAGAAGTCGGCATGTAGTTGTTGTTAGCCGATTATCTCTAGTCTTAGGTAAGTGACTCTGTAAAAATGCGCATTATTGACTCATTCATGGACACAGTTCATTTCATGTCTTGGTCATCCCGCTTGAGTGAGCGCTAGTTGAGGTTCCTGCGCAACATCCCTGGTGGGTGAAGCTCTTGGAGTTGTTTGGTTTTCATGCTGATGTAGTTGTTGTTGCTGTTGACCTTGAGTCTCAGCAATATCTTCTCGAATGTTGTTTTTGCATTTTAATATTATTTTTATCATTTCCTGTATATTCTCATAAGCTTTACTACATTTTCTTTAATTTTATCAATTTATTGTGGATCAAATTTGAATGTTGGTGCCAAAACAAAAGATTAAAGTCGTGTTATGTTACTATTGCCAATAATTGTATTGTTTTAAAAAGTGACAAGATGATAAAAATAAAACCCAGTCATCAATCATTCATAAAAACAATACGCGTTTTTCCTATCGTATCAATAATTTTGGTAAGCAATAAAGAAAATCCGACCTGGCAATTTATTTTTCAAAGGATATTGAATTGTTATCGGATGTGGTTGTACTAGAATTATCAAAGTTAGGTGTAATTTGTATTGCTATTTTTAACGGGTCAGCCTAGCAGTTAAAAATTATTTATGCTTTAATATTATTATACAGTAGACCGTTCTGTTTCACCTACGTACACTTTACCACAAGAACAAGGTATCTTGTACTCCCCTTCTGTTTGAAATTGAACTGCGTCGTTTGGAGACTTTAAACATTGTCCACATGTGTTGAAAATTGTCCGAGTGTTTGATTTTCGGAGCAATCTGACAATCTTGTCGGTGGTTGTAAGGTAAGACAACCCTGTCCATAGGAGGTTCATTTATGACATTTTGTTTAGGAGTTGGGTTTTTATATTTATTAATAGAACGTATTATATCTTCAGCGCAATATCCGTTGCCTCTCAGAGTATTAGTCAGATTTTCTGTTTCTGATTTCAGTGATGGTTCATCACGTGACGTTGCATTGAGATATCGATTTGTATGTGCTGGTTTTCTGTACACAGAATATCCTAATTTACCATTCTCTGTCCTTTGAACTAGTACATCAAGAAAGGGAAGGGCACCATTTGATTCAGTTTCCGTAGTGAATTTTATGCTAGGGTGCTTTTGATTTAGATGATCCAAGAAATTATGCAGGTTATCCGCGACATGCGGCCAAACCATGAACGTATCATCTACATATCGGCACCAAAATTTTGGTTTTAGAGGAGCAGAAGACAAGGCATTTTCTTCGAAAGCTTCCATGAAGATATTAGCTACCACAGGTGATAGCGGATATCCCATGGCCGCTCCCGAGGTCTGCTCGTAGAAAGTTCCTTGAAAAGTAAAATAGGTGAAAATCAGACATGCTCTAATTAATTCTAGTAGGGTGGAGTCCATGTTGTTGTTTCGTAATATGTCAGATATTATGGAAACTGAGTCATCTATAGGAACATTTGTGTACAGGGATTCCACATCAAAACTGACCAATATGTTTCCGGGCTCTAACTGGATGGTTTTTAATCTTTAGCCAAAGTGTCCAAAATTTTTAACAAATGATTCGGTTTTTTCTGTAAAGGGATGTAAAAGTTTGGTCAAATATTAACCTATTTTGTAGGTTTGTGAGTCTATTGCGCTGACGATTGGACGTTATGTCTTTTAGGCAGTCCGCAGAGGCGTGGAATCTTGGAGCTACTTGGTTTATCGGCTTTCTTTTCTTCTGGACTAAGGCTGGTAGCATTAGTTAGAGATGTAAGGTTTCTTTCGATTTTGTTTCTTGGATCCATCCGAATGATTTTGTAAGTATTGTGATCCAAGAGCCGGTTTATTTTTTCAGTATATTTGCCCTTATCCATAACAATAGTTGCATTTCCTTTGTCCGCTGGGAGAACTAAGTAGATGTTGTTCGCGTTCAGTTTTTTAATAGCTTTCCCTTCCGCTGATGTAATATTTGATTGAGATGACTGTGATTGTTTTATGATCTTTGCTGTTTCGTATCGAATATCGAGTCTCCATGCTCTGGAGATATTTTTCTAATACAAGCTTCAACACTAGAAATTATTTATTCCAAAATAAACCAGCTCTTGGACGACAATACTTACAAGGTCATTCGGACGGATCCAACGAACAAAATCGAAAGGAACTTTACATTTCTAATTAACGCTTCCAGCCTCAGTACAGAAAAAAAGAAAGCCGTTAAACCTAGCAGCTCCAAGATTCCACGCCTCTATGGACTACCTAAAATACATAAAAAAAATGTACCTCTACGTGCAATTGTCAGCACAATAGAATCACCAACCTACAAAATAGGTCAATATCTGGCCGAACTTTTACATTCCTTTACAGGAAAATTGAATCCTTTGGTAAAAACTTTGAACACTTTGTCCAAAGATTAAAAACTATCCAATTAGAGCCCGGAGACATATTAGTAAGTTTTGATGTAGAATCCCTCTAAACAAATGTTCCTCTAGATGACTCAGTTTCCATAATATCTGACATATTACGAAACAACAACATAGACTCCACTCTACTAGAATTAATTAAAGCATGTCTGATTTCCACCTATTTTACTTTTCATGGAACTTTCTACGAGCTGACTTCGAGAGCGACCATGGGATCTCTGCTATCACCTGTGGAAGCTAACACCTTTATGGAAGCTTTCGAAGAAAGCGCCTTGTCTTTTGCTCCTCTAAAACCTAAATTTTGGTGCAGATACCATAGCATAAAATTCACTATGGAAACTGAATCAAATGGTGTACTTCCCTTTCTTGATGTACTAGTTCAAAGGAAAGAGAATGGTAAATTTGGATATTTTGTGTACAGAAAACCAACATATACAAATCGTTATCGCAATGCAACGTCACACCATCATCCTTGTCAAAAACAATCCATTATAAACTCTTTGGTACATAGAGCACTTTTAATATGTGATGAACAATCACTGAAATCAGAAACAGAAAATCTGACTAATGCTTTGAGAGGCAACGGATATTGCGCTGAAGATATAAGACGTCCTATCGTCAATAGAAATAAACCAGTTATTAAAATGAAAATATTGAAACTACAATTTTAGGATATTTCGCCGCATACCCGACAATATCTACAAGGCAAGTAGCATTAGAGTCTGGATTATCTCAAACATCAGTTTTAAGGATTTTATGGAAACACAATTTTCATCCCTATGTATATTCCATAGTACAACATTTAAAAATCACTGATTTTCCATGAAGAGTAGAGTTCTGTCAATTTCATTTACTTCGGTGATAAGAAAATGCTGGTTTTTTGGATAATATTATATTGTGGGGCGAAGCCAAATTCACAAAAAATGGATTGTTTAATTGACGCAATTCCCACTATTGGAGCGACTCAAACGTAAATCTATTTAGAGAATTAAATTTTCAAGCCTCGTGGCAGTTTAACGTGTATTGGGCTATAAGAAATGACGGCGTTATCGACCTAGAATTCTACTAAGATAATCTGAATGATAAGTTAGCCATTTTTGAAGACTACTGAAGATACAAAATACGTTTTCTAATTTATAGGTGAACGCTACTTCGACATCTTGAGAAATTTGGAAGTGAACTATTTAGATAACTTGCCGCTGGCTGATAATAGAAATATATTTTATCAACATGATGGGGCGCCTCCACATAATACTCATTTAGATAACAATCATCTGTAAAACTTGTTTTATGATCAATGGATAGCCAAGAATGGGCCACATCTTTCGCCACCTCGCTCCCCGAACCTAACGGTACTTGAGTTTTTTATTTGGGAGACAATTAAGTATACAACACCGTATTAGCCACTATGGATGATTGCATGTAGCGCGTTGGAATAGTATTTGAAGAACTTAATCCTCAGTCAGTAAGAAGATCCACTCATGAAGAGCTTCTGTTTAGGTGCGAAAACTCTTTGGAAGTTCAAGGGCGTCAATTCGAACATTTACTCAAATAATTTTTGTAACTTTATTTTATTAACAATTGGTTTATTTCTATTTCTTTTAGCTTTCATAGATCTACAGTTCTTGAAGTTTTTTACAATCTTTTTAATATATATTTATATATATATATATATATATATATATATATATATATATATATATATATATATATATATATATATATATATATTGTGTGTGCTTAATTTCCTGGACTGTAGGTTTATATATTTTATTTGCAGGGTTTTCTTAGGTTTTTTAGTCCTTTTTTTAATTAAAATAGAACTAACAAACTGTTTTTAGTTTGGAACATATATTCACAAGTCAATGTAACGTTTCGGCTGGAACTTCTCTAGCCTTTTTCAAACACTGTACATTCAAATACTGCAAAAAATATTACATTTAAACGCCCTATTATAGAAATTAATTAAAAATTAATCCTACCTTAAATCGAACTCTCACAACATCAAAATAATAAAACAAACGGAGACAGAACAAAACTTTCTTCTTCTAGGTAGAACCAAGTTCTGTTATCTATACGATGCCCCATCGATCCTCGTTTGAGGTCGAAATCCAGCTGTCTCTCCATCTTTTGGGGGGCCGTCCAGGCGGCCGTTTGGTGTTTGGTTTCTCTCTCATCACGATTTTTGCTAGTCTGTCATCGTCCATTCGTTCCACGTGATCTCTCTACTGCCTACAACGGTTTCGAACCCACTTCACAACATCCCCCACTCCGCTGTCCTCGCGTATTTTTGCGTTTCTTATTCTATCTCTTAAACTTGTTCCCGTGATCATTCTCAGCGTTTTCATTTCTGTGGTTCTCATAATTTGTTTTGTCTTTGTGGTTTCATTTCTTGTTTCTGCGCCGTAGGTCAGTATCGGTCTTACACAAACCTTGTAAATTCTTGCTTTGCTCTCAACCGTCATATGTTTATTGTTCCAGATTATGTCTCTTAGTTAGCCTGATATCATGGTCGCTTTGTTGGCCTGTGTGCGTACTTCTTCCGTTACTGCCCTGTTACTTGTTATATGTGCTCCTAGGTATTTAAACTTCCCAACCTGTTCGAACAAAACTTTAAAATTATAAATTGTACTGAACTTGTATGTCGGAAGGTTACATTTTTTCAACAGTGTTTTTACTTTTCTGTATTTATAGATAAGGATAATATACTTAAAGGTGACAAAAGGGTGGCTGTCTGCTAAAATATGTCGATATTTTCTATTTAAACAAATTATTTATTTTATTATGTTGATGTTGTGAGAGTTAAAATTAAGGTAGGATTAATTTTTAATTAATTAATTCTATTTAATTAATATCTTTAATAGCAGGGTGTTCAGTGCTAGTATTGTATTCACTATTAATAATACTAATTTTAATTTACTTACTACAACTACAGCCTTTAAATCATCATTTTCTTCTATAGGAATTGCACCACTTGAAATGACACAAATAAACAGTACCAAAGATCCAAAATTTATCATTTCCAATACTTTCAAATCAAGGTATGAATGTCAAATGAACCAATAAAATAAAAAATAGATTTGCGAAATATTTTAGTATTAGCTTGTGATAAGATTAACATGGTTTAAATATTTATATTAAAAATGTTGCTGCAATACCTAGGTACTTGAGTATTTCTCGAGATAAAAGTACCAAAAAATAGCATAAAATAATAGTATTTTAGATCAACAATATTTAAATAGTTTATATAAACTTTTTATGTTTTTATTTGTACCAAATTTCATAACAGAAGTATCTATACACTGTTAAAAATAACTTTAAATTTAATGTACATTCATTAATTCAGTTTAATAATTTTGTACCTTAAATCGTGAATACGTTACATGTACTTTGAAATTAAAGCTTTATACATTAAGTTCAATTGAATGTTACATTAAATTTCAATAAAGGAAGTGAAAACTTATCAAATTTAATGTATAATTACATTAGATTTGAGGTAAAAATTATTAAATTTAATGCATTAACATTAAACGGTTTATGAAATTTGCTACCAGCATATTACCTTAAAATTAATGTGAACTTTTTTTACAGTGTACATAATTTTTAACCAAGGACGATGATAAAGCATACCTCTATGAATATGTTGTTAATTGTGGGAGAAACAAGAACAGCGTCTGAATAAAGATAGAAGTCAAACCACTCCAAAGTCAGAGGAACAATATTTTCTTCTTTGATCCGTTAGTGTACCAGATAATTATACCGTAAGGCAATTTCGATTAATTTTGTTAGTATAAACTTCATATACAGGGTGTTCAAAAGTTATCAGACTACCCTATCTTCAAAAATACGCAGTCTAGACAAAATCGGTAGGATTTTGCTCAAGCAATCTCATGCTGACCTCAATTTTGACCTTGGGTTTAACCTTTAAGGTCATTTTAAGGGCAAATTGAGTTTTTTTTATATATAGAAACCCTAATTTTTGATTGCGGAATTGGAAAGTGAATAAAATGCCCTATCCAACGATATAATTTACATAAGGGGTAAAATCATATCAGGAGGTTGTTTGTGGGTGGAATATCTTTATACCATGGATTAGTGTAAATAATTTAATAATTCGACAACTTAGAGGGATGGAGAAAAACTTTTCCCACAAAAGTTTTTGGAAATCGAACGGTGCATCTTGATGTGACCTTAAATTTTACCTTGACCTTGACATCTCAGGTCATTCGAAGGTTAACTTCAAAATTTTAAATAAGACTTCCTACTTTTAACCCCACACATGGAAAGACCAGTAAATTTTACATCCACATATGACCTTGATTTTAACGTTGAGGTCAAGGTCAGGTTATAAAAGTATTGGAAAGAATGACTAGGTCAAGTAAATATGTTGATTAAAATTCACTGCTTTTTCTATACGTGGTGTCAAAAGAAATGTCTCATTCAAAATTCTAAAGTTGACCTTTAAATGATCTTAGAGGTCAAAATCGAGGTCAAATTTGAGATCATCATAAAATTATCAATACTTTTATGGCCTGACCTTGACCTCAATGTTAAAGTCAAGGTCACATGTGAATGTAAAATTCGCTGATCTCTTCATCTGTGGGGTTAAAAGTAGGAGGTCTCATTTAAAGTTTTGTAGCTGACCTTCAAATGATCTTGAAGGTAAATGTCAAGGACAGGGTCAAATTTAAGGTCACTTCAAGAAGCTTCGTTCGATTTTCTGAAACTTTCGTGGGAATAGTTTTTCTTTATCACTCTTAGTTGTCGAGTCATTAAATAATTTATACCAATCCATGGTATTAATTATTTAATATAAAAGGATATATATATATATATATATATATATATATATATATATATATATATATATATATATATATATATATATATATATATCCTTTTTTCTTTATTTTGTCTTTTCTTGGGTTTAGGTTCTTTATTTAACAAAAAAATTCAAACAATTGACGTTTCGTCCTTTATTTAAGGCATTTTCAAAATTTTTTGTCTATTTCCCAAAAATATTTTTTATATAATTAAAAACATTCACACAAAAATGCATCTTCAATTTTAAAAGACAAACAAACATTTTAAAACACTATTTAAATTAAAAAAATATATATATTTAATTTTACCAGTACACACCTTGACATTTTGTTTATTAATGAATAATGAAATTCAACCTTTACATTGTCTATTTAGGTACTGAGGGTACATGGAATGCGAGTGTGTTTTATTTTTTATATTTTACAGTGCACAAAAAAACCAAAAGAACGCATATATTTAATTTTATGTTTAAGGGGATAATCAATTCTTGATGTTTATTAACAGGATCGAATACTTAATATTTTTGTTTAAATTAGGCTGGTGTAAATGTGGCTCAAATTTCCTATATCCGCTCTGTCGTTAACTGTGTTTTAATCTTTTTTAATTTCCATTATTTCCTTTATCCGTAATTTTTGGTAATTCATATGTTTGTTTTTAATGATGATACTGTTATAATCAAAAGTACGTCCTGTGTGTGTTTGATTAACGCTGTTGAGGCGTTTTTCGTATATTTATGGCTATTCAATCTGTTCTCTAGAAATTGGCTCGTTACTTTTTAAATTAGTGAATAGTATATTTAATTTATTATGAGACCCGTGGCATACAATAATATCATGCTTTTTTAAAATGTGTTTTATTTTTTCTGACAGCTCACTAGTGTAAGGTAATGCTACATATTGTTGTTATTTATGTTCTATGTTTCTCGTTATTAGGTTATTATAAAATTTGTATGTTCGTTTATTAATTATTTTAATTTATTAGTGTCTTTTTCACTTTTTGCAGTATTCTTGGTCGGAATTCTGAAGACGTTAGAGAGATAGCACGATCAGACAGACCGATTATAATACTATTTTTTTGATTTTTTAAATGAGTAGAGAAACAGTTTAGATATCTACCTGACCAAGTTCGTTTAGGTGTACCATTTATCAAACTGAAAATAATTAATTAATATATTTATATATATATATATATATATATATATATATATATATATATATATATATATATATATATATATATATATATATATATATATATATATATTTAACTGCTTTGGGCGCATTTCGTACAATACCACATTTTAATTGCATCAGTAGAATTCCCTCTCTTCATCACAACAAAAGACTGACTATTTTTTCGGTATTATTTAAGACTATGGGATATGCCTGATCACCCTCTCCATGACAACTTCTTTAATCTGAATAATATACAACTTTATCCAGCAAGCATCTAATGTCCAATTCCCCGAGCAGACACCCACAAAATATCTTTTTCGAATATAACTTCTCTCCATTCTTGACATCTTATTCAATCTTTCCCTCATGGACAGTACCATCATACAGAATTATCTGTTCTCTCTTATACCACGACAAAAAATTACTCCAATCCTGTAATCCTAAAAAATGATTATAATGATATTATTTCAAACGAATCATATAACTACAAAGTTATATATACACGGATGGACCAAAATCCCCTACGTCGGTTGGTGCTGTCTTTTACCATTCATCACACTCCAAATCTTTTAAGCTCAGCCCTTCATTAAGCACTCTATCCGCTGAACTGTTTTTCATAGAAAGGACAGTTGCATTCATATATAAATCCCCAACTGATACATGGTTAATAGCATCCGACTCCCTCAACTCTCTCATAAAAATAGAATTATTTTCGTCGGATCATCCTTCAATAAACAGAATTAATTACCTGTTCTATAATGCCATAGACTAGGACACACCATCAAATTTATATGGATACCTAGCCACTTCGGCATCAGGTGCCATGAAGAAGCAGATCGTCTCGGTCAGTGGCCCTATATTTAATTTTACTCTTCATCTAAAAGATTTGCATCCTATTACTCATAAGTTTATCTCTAACCTCATAGAATTTGAATGAAATATATTAGAGGGAAGTAACAAATTACGTGAAATTTTCAACTCGGTTCACAATATCTTTTTAGAGTTCGAATTAACTATGAAAGAACAATCAAAAATTTGTCACCTCCTTGTAGGTCATACCAATTTTACTCATTTGTACCTCCTTCAAGGTGATGATCCCCTGAATGTCCTTACTGTAATACTATACCCATAATCAAGCACATATTCACATAATGTTTCGGATACTCTAGGATTCTTCAAAGACTCAATATATTTAGTGATTCTATTGATCGCTCTCTGTCCAGCCAACATAACTAAAGTTATTGAATTCTTAAAATAGACTTATCTATCGGATAAAATATATAATGTTACAGTACAGATCAGACTTCTACGATGTAATACTTTAGTTATCTAATCATTAATCCAATTAAGAAAAGTGACGCTAAATGGTCCTGTTGCCGATGCGTCATTAATTAAAATTTTTTCTCTCTCTCTCTTTGATTTTGTTCAAACCTGAACTAACCTCAGGTGTGAACCCAAAAAATGTTAGATTTCGCTCCAATCCCGTACCCGTTTCAGATGTAAAAAATGGCTGTTTAAATATAAATATGTACATTGTTATTAAATGTTTTAAACTGTGATAGCATTTGCAAACTTGTGCAAACGGAATATTTTGGGTAGCGTTGGCCGTTTCGTCTTCAACCGTACTGCTATCCCATATTAATTTATAGCTATTTTAAAAACCTATAAATAATAATTACGAAGACAATGACTCGAAGTCTGATCTTTCCTTTTCTCTCTTGCAGTTTTGATTCCAAATAATTACCAAACCGTCAAACACAAGTTCAGGACTCAGAAAAAGCTACTATCTGGTTGGTCTGATGACGTCCCTTGAATTGAAGCTCTCACAATGGTGCGCCTGCTAATTTATTTGAGTGAATGTTTTTAATTAATTAAACAAACCAAGTTTCTCAAAACACTTAAGTCTATTAACAAAAATAAATTGGAAATGGAATTATTTACAATGAGAAACTTAAAATTAGTAATGAATAACAATATCAAGATACTAAAATACTTGCTCCCGTTGGCCCTTCTATTGGTAAAAATGTAAAACCCAATTTGGAAGATAAAACGTATAAATAGCTTTTTTTATAAATATAAAACGAAACCAAAAGAATAAAAGCGCAAAAAAAACTATTTATATTGCTTAAACAAACAGTATTAAAGTTGCTCCTTTTGCCCAGTGAAATAAAAAAAGGATATTCCCTTAACTTCCCAAATTAAATAAAAAACAAAACAAAACATTTTTTGCCGCTGATTTTACACGTCATGTAATTCTCTAAGACACTGTTCTCAAAACAGCCTACCGACTTTAACGAATCCCAGATTGCAACTAAAGCTTATTATTTCTTAATGGCCCAAACTCGCATTCCCCGGCACCCCGCTGGTACACATTTCACCCCATGCATTCTTGTAACTATAAATTTTATTCCCTAATAGTTCGAATAGTTTGTCCTAGAGGGCGGCAGTAGTTTCACGCCGGATATTCAATTTTCGAATTGATCTAGATTGGAGCATTTTAATCTTTTTTTATACAAAAGGGTTAATATAACTATTCTATGACTTTCTATAAATAAAAGAAACGATAACTCCTCTTTAAAAAAATATTCACTCTTCTTAGTTGTTTTCAACGTAAATATCTAACTCAATATTTTTTGTGAATAGAAAATAACAGTAATTATATGGATTCTTTTTATAGGTTATCAAACAATATATCATCTTATAGTGAGTTTATTTGATCATTCTTTTGTTTTCTCCTAATGGGAAAATGGTTATTGCATTTTAGTAGTATTTACGTATACCACATGTTAAGACGTCCCCCGGCACTTATCTATTTCCTTTTAGTTACATAACCAGGGTAGGATTTCTTAGACATATTTATTTACAAATCTTAAAGAGGGGTTCCATCTTTTAGTTTACATCATCATAAATTCTGAGTTTATATATTTTTAAGAAAACATTTAAACGACTTAAAAGTAATAAAGTTGAGATTCTTCTTAAGTACGATAATTGATTCATTTTTCTTTTAGAATTTCTTGGGTGGCAATAAAAAATTATATATCATCCCGGTCTCATGGATAAAATCTATCCACAGAGTGATTATTTAATTACTCATTTTAGCAGAATATACTTCACGCTAAACAGTATAAAATAACTAGTGTTAGTTTCATTATAAAACCATGGGTAGTCAAACTATTCAGCCTGATTCCTGCACTAAATCCTAAAGACCAAGACCTAGCTAGCTCATCATACTAACATACCGTAGGTTTGAATTACGCGCAAATTTCCGCATTCGCAGGGTGCAAGGGTGGACCTTGCTCCGTTCGCAATTTCGGTTAATACTTTCGGACAAGTATCAAGGACATGTCATTGCCGCGAAAGTAGTTAATGCGCACCCTGTGTGTTAGGTACCCACGATTATGCTAAATGTATAGTAGTGACATTTTGAGATTTTCAGCACATTTCGCAACTGAAGCTTTGAGTACTTTGAAAATAAATTTTCAGTCTGGCTTTTCCGATTTTGATGCAATTGGCAACGATATTAAGATTTTTCAAAATTCTTTTAACGCTGTCCCAGAACCTAAGATGGAAAACTTGACAATAACAATAGCAACTGATTGTTAATATATCGACCGATAATATCGACTTAGTAAATGAAATGTTGAAACTCATTCTTGAAACTAATAAATAATATATTCTGACTCTAAATATTAAACTATTGATGCTTGTTGCTTCTATGTTTTATTTCCATAAAGTTTATCCCAAACTAAATAAAGTTAACTTATAACAGTTTCCCCAAACTCTAATATGATACGTCCTGTAGGTACGTATATAACACTGGCTTGATAAACAAACACACTTTATTGGCTAAATTAATTGACATTATATTAACGACGGCACATTAAGCACATGACTCATATTCCCCATTCTTGGAAATAATAGAGCTCGGTTAGAAAGAATTAGAGGTATGTTGCGTTATTATGTTATTCACTTACGAGTGATAATAAACTGGACTAGAATTGTTAAAAACAATTAAGAGTATATACAAATTTGAATTTGTTACCTATACTGGCTAAAAGTTTGGCCCACCCATAGAAATATTTATAGTTCAAGAAATATTTAGTTGTTTTTGGCACTGCTATTGGCTACCTTTTGATGATGATTTGGAAGTTTAAATTAGAAGACGAGATGCTGCATCCGCCATATATTTTGAAAAATTTGTTTCTGGTCATCCAAGGGTACTATTCTCACGCAGGTACAAACCTTGTTCGATTCAATAGGGAAAAGTAATTCTGGGGATCACAGTAAATTACTTATTGTGTTATATATATATATATATATATATATATATACATATATATATATATATATATATATATATATATATATATACATATATATATATATATATATATATATATATATATATATATATATATATATATATATATATATATATATATATATATATGAAGTAAAATGCGAACAGTGAATGCAAACTTCGCTCCATCATATCCTTTCCATGTTAGAGGATGTACAGTTTGAATAAATTGCTGAAAAACACAATTCATCCTGTTCCACCACCATCCAGATGGTGGCCTACCTGTACCACCACACCGAGAAGAAAGTTCAAAAACATACCCCCTCCGCTACAGTGGTACGGCAGAGGTACATGTTTCGTCTCTCATTAGACTCATCAGGGTACCGACATGCACCTGTCTGTGCAAAGGACAGATCGGAAGGAAGCATGCATCACTGAACGCGGCTTCGCCGACCTCTCGCCGAATGGCGTATATATGTTTATGCGGCTTCCACGGATACCTCCGTATGAGATGCAATAGCAGTGGTTATATCCACATTATGCTATTGTAGTGCTGAAATCACATTCAGCCAACGTACAACTATATGCAACTCCGCGTATGAATGAAGTTAAATGCGAACAGGTGTGGTGGTACAGGTAGGCCACCATCTAGATGGTGGTGGAACAAGATGAATTGTGTTTTTCAGCAATTTATTCAAACTGTACATCCTCTAACATGGAAAGGATATGATGGAGCGAAGTTTGCATTCACTGTTCGCATTTTACTTCATTCATACGCGGAGTTGCATATAGTTTTACGTTGGCTGAATGTGATTTCAGCACTACAATAGCATAATGTGGATATAACCACTGCTATTGCATCTCACACGGAGGAATCCGTGAAAGCCTCATAAACATATATATATATATATATATATATATATATATATATATATATATATATATATATATATATATATATATATATATGTCTATTTAAATTTGTATGCCTCCATAAAGAAAAAACTCTTTTTTGTTTCTGTCAAGCGAGAATTTATTTTTTTCTTCTTCATGACATCTCTATAATATTAATTAAATAGTTAGAGTATCAAACCTAACCTATAATTAGTAAGTAACTCACCAATGTGGTCTGAATATGAAATAAGTAAATATGTGAAAAACTCGACGACCTTAATAGGTTTCGAAAATACATTCGGGTCTTTAGTATTTACTAGTATTAGTCCATTTCAAGAAGTTTAGAATGGGTATTTTTCTCAATTTACACAACCGAAATTTTATATACATTTTTAAAGCTACGGAAATGAAACTTTCAAAGTTATTAGTTCTCTAACCTACTAAATGTTGAATAAAAATGTAACCGGTAAGCCACTGATATTAAAACTCTTTATTATTGAAAATTTATCGCACCTAAGTCGTTTAGGCTTAAATTAGATTAGCGATAGGGGCAAACTCCGTCTTTCCCATAAAGCTTTTATTGTTGATTTTAGGGCGAAAGACAAATTTGTTTTCGAATTTATCGCAGGGAATATAGAAAATAAAGCTTAATGAGTACACAGAGATTAAACTTAATGTCTTATATTAACAAGAAAAAAGCAGACCTTGAGGAGTGTTTAATTAGGTGCAAGTAGACAGAAGAAATATGAAATTTAATCTAGAATATTCAGAAGATTTTTTAAAATATTTAACTTCGTCTTGTTAGGACTGTATAAATACAGGATGGACCAATGGTGTGTCAAAATCTCATAACTTCATTATTATAAAATAAATGAATATACTGCAAGACACCCTAACAAAAAATGGTTATAGAATAAAATATGTAGATAAGACTCTAAAAAACAAACTTTTGATCCCGGAAAATCGGGAAGGCCAAGAGAAGAGCTCCAAAACTTTTGTTCCTTATGTCAAAAACACCAGAGACAAAATCTCAAGAATTCTTAAGAGACACAACATTGAAACCGTTCTCACCATCTTTTGCCAAGTCCTAAAGAAAAAATCCCTTTAGAAAACCAGGGCAAGTACGAAATTCTATGGGGAGAATGGAGCTCATCTTAGTTAGGTCAAACCACCAGTAAAATAAGCGCAAGAAGTTATGAACATATAAACGCTGTCAAGCGAAAAACAACTTCTTCTGCACTGACCCAGTACTTGTTAAACACAGGACATAAAATGAACTTCTCAGCAACAAAAATGCTATCGAGATGTGAAAACATGTACACAGGAGTTAAAAGGGAAACCCTTGAAATTGCAAAGAGGCCCAACAAATTAAATAGCAGAAATGACAGTCAGTGGTTGCCTAATATCTGAAAAAACCTGCTAACGTAACATTAACCAGTAGTAGGTAGTAAAGAAATGGATCATAACTCGACAACACCATCCCAAACACTGACATTGGGCCGATGATACCCAGCAAACCTCGCAACTTGTTTGGCCAGAACTATCCAGCCAACGAACAAGTCCCACATACACATGAGACAGACAGCACCCTAGTCGCAAGCATCAGCGGGTCTACAGACGTCGTACAGTGAAACTTTAAAAATGGTAAATGAGATTTCCCGAAACGTCAGCTACCCTACAGTCCTGAGAAGGACTCAGTACACACGGAATACCCGGAAATATAATATATATATATATATATATATATATATATATATATATATATATATATATATATATATATATATATATATATATATATATATGTTGTATCGTAGGTTTTCACGGATGGTGGAATGTGTACTGGTGCTTTTCCGGCTTTCAATCTGTTCGTTAATAAAAATATCTTCACGACGTTTCGCCAACATCTCAGTTGGCATTTTCAAGTGATGCTTCCTCGATGGCTGCTCGACTTAGAATCTAAGTCTATATATATTGAACTTGATAATTTCTTGAAACATCTAAACAACATTCGATCTACAATTAAGTTTACCATGGAAAGAGATGTCATGGTGCACCATTCAAACAAAACTATTAAAACTCAGTATACAGGAAGCCAACACATACTGGACAATATCGTAAACATAGTTCTAATCATTCTGTTGTAGCAAAACGGGGTATTATACGCAATTAATTTTCGACTTTGTCGCTCAAAGTTTGGTGAGCCTTCTCTATTGTCTCGCCATTCAGCGGTTTGGTGTTTGATTGATGGATCGTATTGAAAATTCCATGATTCATTGCCTGTTACAATTTTATTTAAAAACAAGGGCGGAATGGATTTCGCATATACTTGTTCTCTCCCGAGAACATCGTGTAAAATATAGTGCACGCTTCCTACACAGGTGTTGAGTTCCTCTGACAACATTTCAATCTTAATTCGCATATTACGAGATAGTGCGATGCACATACGTTCGACATTCTCATCGATAGTCGAGGTCGCCCTTTACCTAGATCGTCTTCCAGCGACTGTCGCCCGTTCTTGAACCGCGCAGACCACTCAAAAACCTTGCTGGGCTCAAACAATCCTCACCATATATAGTTTTCAATAATTAGAATGTTTCCGAATCACTTTTTCTTAATTTGAAATAAAATTTTATTGCGGCGCTTTACTCCATAGCGAAAATTGTGACGCAGTGGCAAAAATACGTCTACTTCAAACGAACACAGCTGGCCAATAAATGAAGTTAAAGCGCTCACATCTCCACTGTGGGTAACTAAGGCATGATATTAACTAGTTCTGCCGTCGGGTAATAGATAGCGCTAGTTGTAAATTTTATACAAAATTAGTCCCGGAACTTTTTGAATGAACTGTGTATAATTGCAGTTGGGTGTAGAAATACCTTTATATTAGAGAAACTATTTTTAGTTCTTAACCATTTGAAATAAAATTTATGCTGTTAGGGCAAATCTACTATATTCTAACACGGTTAGAGACAAAGCACTATCTTCAACATCCTATTTTTTTTTAAATAACTAGGACTGGAGAATCTCCTTTAGTTGGTAAGGTATCCCTGACTACTTGACTGCAGAATGGGAATAGATCTCTTAGATCGCATTGTCGTATTTTTTGGCCCTGATGAAAATTTACTGTAAACAATACAGATACCGTACGGTTGGAGACAAAGTACTATCCCAGATTACAAGAATACCAGGAAAAGGTAGAATCCTCTCCCATGGCAGTGCACCGTCATCTGTCAACCTGTATCGAGTTTATTGGTTCTCATCAGTACAGAATAGGCAGAGGTACCTCAACATAGAAAAAGTGAATCATTTAAGTAACTTATATTAGAGAGAAACAACATAAACGAGAGGATTAGAAGATGCAAGGAAGAATACTGGGAGCGATACACAAACGACATGGAGCATAACTTATACGGTGCGCAGAAGAGAATATGGAGAATGATTCAGAAACAGAAAAAAAATGTTAACGAATACATCAGTACAGCTCACATCAAAAAGGAAGAATGGACATCATACTTTGAAAGACAATTTGGTAATACAAATACGATTCACACTAGCATAACAGCAAAATCCATAAATCTGAGCACTATAAAAATGCAGGTAACATCGGAAGAAATAGAATATAAAATACGTAATTTAAAGAATAGAAAATCTCCTGGACCAGATCTAATTACCAACGAATTATTGAAATACGGAGGCCAAATGTTTACCGAGGAGTTACAAAAGCTTTTTAATAAAATTATTAAAGAAAAGCAAGTACCGCAAAAAATTATTCGTGACAAACTTGAAGAGAAAATAGAGATCTCGGAGGAACAACAGGGTTTTCGAAAAAACAGGGGAACCACAGACGCCTTATTTATAGTGAGACAAATAATCGAAAAATCAATAGAATTTAACCACCCTGCATACTTATGCTTTGTTGACCTAACAAAAGCGTTTGACCGCATCAAGAAGCAGCACATAATGGACATCCTAAAACAGAAAAATGTTTCAGCGGAGATCATAAACATAATTGATGACTTGTACACAAATTCCAGCACAAAAATAATAACATCCGAAGGTCTAACCGAAGACATCAAGATAAACGAAGGGATAAGGCAGGGAAACTCGCTAAGCCCCTTCTTATTCAATTTGATAATGGACTGCATAATAGAGGACATCAGACCGAAACCGGATACCAGATGAGCGGACACAATATGAATATAATATGCTACGCGGATGATGCGGTCCTACTCGCAGATAACGAAGACGACCTCCAGAGATTGACACACTTATTTAACGTATCACTAAGAAGTACAATATGCAGATATCAACGAATAAAACAAAGTGTATGGTAATTTCCAAGGAACCAAGAAGATGTAAGCTACAGATAGAAAATGCCATAATTGTACAAGTCATGAACTTTAAATACCTAGGCATTGACACAACAAGCTGTCGTAACCTTACTGGAGAAGTACTGTCACAAAATACAAGAGCCCTACAAGTGGCAGGATGCTTAAGAGATGTTATATTTCGAAACAGACACATTAAAATAGAGGGAAAAACAAAAATATCTAAGACCATGATACGACCAATTCTAACTTATGCCACGGAAACAAGAGCAGACACTAAGAAGACAAAGCAGAAAATGAGAATCACCGAAATGAAAGTACTGAGATCAATGCTGAACGTGTCAATCAGAGATGGGCTGACAAATACCTTAATCAGAGAAAAATGTAATGTGCAGGACGTGGTCAAATGGACAAAAGAAAAAAAAAGAGGTTAGAAAGAACACGTTGAGAGAATGAGTGAAGAGAGACTAGCCAAAGTTTGTATGTATGGGCGACCAAGAGGAAGAAGATTACCAGGACGACCACCAAAGAGATGGACCCAGAGCTGGTTCTCTTCATCAGCAGAATAAGGCGGGTGTAGATAGAATGACAAATAGGGATATCCCTAGTCAACGTAGAAAAAGAAGAAGATATTAGACAAAATATGAAGTTGGTTAGAACAAAGTACGTCTGCCTTATAGTACAAGGTTTTACAGTTATTTTAAAACTAAAATAGTTTTTCTAACATAATGTATTCATCGAAAAACTTGTTTTAATATACCGATATACCAAAAACTAATTCCTAAAATAAAGGAAATCAGCTAAATTTTTTTAAATAAAAACTGGATTAAATCAGAAATACTTTTTCAAAAATACGGAACTTAAAAAAATTTTTTTTTATGTGTATATTATAAAAATTAACCATTTCTCGATGGAATTAAATTATAAAATAACATGGAACTCACGGTCTTTCATTAATTATCCGTATCTGTTTCGATAGTAAGCAGTTAGAAACTAAGATAGAACAAGACAAACAACATAATAAACCCGTATAATGAAACGTCAAAAATCTTTCTTACTTAGTAGGCATTTTGTTATGTCTTTATATCTCTTTTATACGGTGCGACTGTAAATTATTCGCTCCCTTGATAATTTTTGATTCAGATAAATTAGGGGTGTCAGATGAAATCCAGTTTAAATGGTAACGTTTATATTTCTTTGTGATATAAAATTGAAGGTTGAAACAGCAAAGGTGGTATTAGAGGGATTATTTGAAGTGTATTTTAACTACTTTAAAATTAATTGTAATCAATCGTTACTTCACCAGCAATTTTTTAAACTGTCTTTCAAATAAGTATCAGATAATAACACTAATAACAAGAGAGATGTAACAAATCTAATTTTGAAAATATTACGTTTAAATAGCTTTCTAAAATACTAATAAAAAATGAATAAAAACTCGAAAATAACAGCTATTTATATTGCTTAAATAAACAGTATTAAAGTTACTAATTTCCTAAGTCTATACTCAATCCTATGCCACCTTGACCCTCTATTAGTCTAATAACCTCCACATGAACATTGTCAAAGCCAGTTGCTTTTCTATTTTTTTTTTTGGTTTTTTATTACTTTGACAACTTCGCTTTTGGTGACTGATGGTCTTATTTCGTTGATTATATATATATATATATATATATATATATATATATATATATATATATATATATATATATATATATATATATATATATATATATATATATATATGGTAACCAGGGATAATGGCGTTCACTTAAAAAAAACATGATGTATTTTTTAATTTATTTAATATAAATCAAAATTAAGAAAAGTAGCAAAGTCTTTAATTATCGAGTAATCAACAATTTAACAACAGAAGCATATATCTTTGATCTACTAGTAGTAGGAAAATATTAAAAAAAAAAACATGTTTGAGCGGCATTGCCCCTGACTTTGGTTAATGCCGCTCGGGGTACGGGGTAATGACGCTCAAACATGTTTTTTTGGAATATAACAAGTAAGATACATTTTAATTAAATAATTATAATAAGATCAACCTTAAAAAATAAAAGTAAAGTCTACAGTTACAAATTTGCATCAATTATCCCTATTTGTACGTAAGATTAGCCTTTTTCAATTTGACAAATATAGTAAAGTTTTCTATGGCAAATCAACTTCAATTATTATAACAATATAAAATAACTATTAGTTACTAGAGGTTGTTTGTTTTCTTTTCTTTGCCAACTTTTTTTGGTCTTGATTTATCATCTTTTCCAGTCTTATCGAGTTTCGCTATTTTTTTCTTTTCTTTATCCTCTAAAATTATTTTCATAGGAGTCGAAGTTAATATGGTGGCATGTTGTTTTCGCTTTCTTTGACCTGGCTTAGAAGATGGTGTAATAGTAGGTGTCGTTGCTATAGCAGCAAAGGATACCGGGGTTCTTTGCTCATCAACAAGTTCTTGGTTACAAGCAACTGCCAAAACAGATTTAGAGCATTGATCCTTATTTGATGGTCCTGCCAAAGTAGATATATGTCCTGATATTATGTTCATATCATCAGACTGCGCATCTTCAAAATTCTGGACATTTGGGTCTTGTTTTTCAGCGATTTGTTCAGATTCTTGTGCCATCAGCGACGCTGCCAGAAAATCTTGATCAGTGAAAACATTTGGGTTCAATGGGTAAATTCCCGTGGCTCAAAATCCAGATTCTGCTTTATTTATATTCGCAACTTGTACGTATGCTTTGTTGAAAATATTTGCAACATCGTATGGAGTTATTTTAGATAGTAGATGTGTCTTCATGTACCTGTTGCATTCATCCCTATAAGCAGTTTTCAGCGGCCTATAAAACACACATCCAGCGGCTGTGTTCTATGAGAACTGTGTGGTGGAATGGAAAGCATTGTGATGTGGTTTTCCTTGCAAAAATTAAAACCTCGGAGGGAAATATGACTGCTGTGATTGTCCAGAATTAACAACACAGGTGATTCTTGGGTAGGCTTTGCAAATGCTGCGAAATATTTGAGCCAAGTGACAAATAAGTCTTCGTTTATCCAGCCATTTTTCGAGTTGGTGTATAATGCACAAGCTGGTCCATCTTTTTCTAATAAAGGCGTCATTCTCTGTCTGGGAAAAATAAACATGGGCGGTATAAAGTTTCTCGTTGCACTCATCGCACATATAACTGTTATGTTGCTTCCTTCTTTCGCCGCTTGTAACACATCCGACTCTTCTTTGTCCTTTTTCGGCGAACACTTTTCCTGGGTCTGTCACTCTGGTGATACCTGTTTCATCACAGTTGTAAATATTGTTGGGAATAAACTTATGTTTTTCCATTAAGTCGCCAAGTTTATCATAGAAATGTGTTATTTCTTCTTTGTTGAAAACAGAAATTCTGTTTAAGCTTGTTGCTTCAGCTCTGCGTATAGAAACTGAAGGATTGCGTCTCATCAAGGCGTGTACCCAATCCAATCCAGCTGGTTTACTGCTTTCATCAAAATTGTTTTTGATTTTGTTGAGCTCAGCATATTTATAAACAAGTTTACGCAGATCTGCGACATTGAGTCCATAGTATAGCGAACCCAGCAACTTAACTTGTTCAGCAATTTCAGCTTCCTGTTGTTAGATGAAAACGGGCTTGCGACCTAGTCTTGGGTTGCTCATGTTTTCATTTTTTAGGCGATCTCTTAAAGTAGTGAATGGTATGTTATATTGTTTTGCGGCTTTTCTTTTGGACATACCTCCTTCAATCGCAGTTTTAGCAGATTGAAGGTCTTCTTCTGTTCAAGCCGCTTTAGCGGTGGTCCTTTGACGATTTCTTGGCTATCTACAACAATAAAAAAATAAGTCACTAAGGGGAATGGCGCTTAGGTGAGCGGTATAACCCCAAAGGGTCGTTTCATAATTAATTTGAAAATTTAAAAAAATCATACACAATTGTTGAAAATTTATTGCATTATCATAAAATAGAATAGCTTTATTATCAGAAAAGTAAAATTCATAATTAAATAAGCAAAAAGTTTTGGACTTACCAACAAAAAACATCTAACCGAAAATTAGATCAGCGCGCCCGCAAACAAAGAAACGCCCTTCACGGTCGCATGACGCGAGCTGACTGTCCGTTTGCATCGCTGTCTGTTAGCGGCCCCCTCCCCCCGCGCTTCACGCGACTTCGCGTGTTTCTACGTTCCATTTTGCAGAGTTATATACGTGAGCGCCATTACCCAGTGAGCGCTTATACCCCTGGTTACCCTATATATATATATATATATATATATATATATATATATATATATATATTGTTTCTTTCTTTTTTCTTTCTTGAATTTTCAGTTCGGTGAAGGGAATAAAGATTAATTTATTTCTTCATAGATGGTTCTTCTGTCACAAACGTTTCGACAATATTATTGGTCTTCATCAGTGTGTTTTCTACAAAGAATTTTCGGATAGTCAGCAGTTAGTTTACATAATTATACATATTAAAAATTTTTCACAAAAGATCGTCACATTTTTAAAAGTTATTTACAATCAAAGTACTGGAAACATAACAATTAAACACGTATTACTATATTAAGGCCAGGAATAATTGCGACCAGTATGCAAACAAATTTACTTTCGACGGTGTTTGTATATGTAGTTATTTTTTTAAAATTTTTTATTGTTTTATGACTTTTTTAATTTAAAATATTAAAATATATTTTACTGAGGTTTTTAATGTCTGTTTTGTCATTCACTTCATTATGACTTAATAAAAATAATTTCCAGAAACTCTATTTTTAACCGACTTCTAAAAGAAGGAAGTTCTCAATTCGTCGATTATGTATTTATTTTATATAAGTTCATCGATTACTCCGAAACGACAGCACTGATTAGAATGAAATTTTTTACGTTATATTCAGGAAGTTACAGCGGTGGTCACATATTTTTTTTGGACGAAATTGGTGCAGTAAAATCCAAGATGGCGCTGACAATATGACGGCCAAAAAAATTAATTTTGTTCGATTTTCTCCAAAATTGGTATGGAGAAATTTTCGGGGTCACACGTACACAAAGAATCTGAAAACATTTAAAAAAAATTCAATATGGCGAACAAAAAAAATTCAATTTGGTCTGATTTTCTCCAAAACAAATGTGCGGGGTCGCACATAATGAATCCAAAATATTTAAAAAAAATTCAATATGGCGGATCCAATATGGAGGACAAAAAAATCAATTTTGTCCGATTTTCTCCAAAATTGGTACGGGAGAGTTTTTGGGTCGCACATAACGAATTAAAAAATTCAATATGGCGGATCTAATATGGCGGACGAAAAAATCTATTTTGTCCGATTTTTTCCAAACTTGTTATGGGGGAGTTCGCGGGGTCGCACATAACGAATCTGAAATTATTGTTAAAAAATTCAATATGACGTATCCAATGTAGCAAATAAAAAATTAATTTTGTCCTATTTTTTCAAAATTGATATGAGGGAATTTTTGAGATCACAAATTACGAATCTGAAATTATTTAAAAAAAATTAAATATGGCGGATTAAAGAGTCTATTTCTCTTGATTTTGTCTAAAATCAATATTGAGGGATTTTTGTTAGTGTTAATTGCGAATTTAAAATATTTTTTGAACAACTCAATCTATCGAATTCACTATGGCGTCTTAAAAATTTTACATTTTTCGATTTCCCCCAAAACCTATATAGGGGGTTCTTGAGGGTGTAAATTATGGATTTAAAAGTATTTTTTCAGGATTCAATATGGCGACTCCAATAGAGCGGACTAAAAATTTGACATTCTTCGATTTTGTTCAAAGGTGGGACTGAATCGTTTCTGACGATATAAATGGCGAATATAAAATTATTTTAAGAAAATCTAATATATCAGATGCAGTTTTAAATTTCCGAATTTCATCCAAAATTGGTATTAGGGGATTTTGAATGGTTTAGATTTAATTAGATTAAGACGTTAAAATTATTTTTTTGAAATTCAATGTGACGGATGGTATGGTAGGTTGAAAATTTTACCTTGTTCGCATTTTTTCAGATTTGGTATTAGGGAGTTTTCGGGGTTGTCTATTACCAATATGAAGTTAATTTTTTGTAATTTTATTAGGTTGATAAGATACAATATGAGGGACTGAAAATTTTTTTTCGATTTTGTTAAAATTGATATTGTAGGGTTTTTGAGATGTATATAAATTAAATATATAGTATAAAATATATCGGGCTAAGAAATTTACGTCTCAAGTTCTTTATTGAAAGGTTTTGGGGCCTACATTACCAATCTAAAATTAATTTGAAATTAAGATAGTAGATTTACTATGACAGACTAAATATTTGTTTAACACAATTTCACCAGTATTTGGAGAATTCTAAGAATCAAAGAAATTGTATTGGTTCATTTTAGGGTGATTTACAACTTTGGATAAAATGGGTACTTTTTGCCACATTGAAGTCTTTATGTGGTACACTAATCTCAACTAGTACTTAGTTCAAATAAAATTTTTATAAAAAAAATTGAACCGACTTCCAAAAGTGCGCTAAAAAGTAAAAAAAAACTATAAATTTTTATATAAAATTGAAATTTTTGAGGTCGGCGCCAAATTGTTCTAAATAAAATAAATAACTACTAATATATACAAATTATGGTAAGAAAGTGATTACAAATACAGTATTTTTAATTTGTTTATGCGAATCACATTTTGTCAGGTATTAGTTGGGCGCGGACTTCAAAAAGTTCAATTTAATATAAAAATTTATAGTTATTTTTCACTTTTTAGCGCACTTTTAGAAGTCGGTTCAATTTTTTTATAAAAATTTTATTTGTTGATTTGATTCGATTTTAAGAATCTTCGTGTCATGAAAATTGAAAGTATGTGTTTTTTCATTTGGGTGTTTAATTAGTGCTGTGGTGTTCTTCTTGACGTAGCAGTGTCCATTTAAACGGTTTTTTAAATATTGGGTGGTTTGCCCTATGTAAACCCTGTGACATTTGTTACAATATATTTCATATATTAAGTATGTCTGTCGATTTTTTGGTAGTTTGTTCTTAATAGAAGTAAAAAATTGTCTCAGCACTTTATGGGCAACTGATATGTTATGTTTTTTGAAGTAACTTTGTAAATTTTCAGATAACCCCTGTATATATGGTAGAGTTAAATATGCGTGTTTCTGTTTATTTTTTATTTCTTGTGGATTTCTTTTTTGGATAAAATACATTGCTTTTTAAAAGTATTTGTTGTGCTTTTTTTATTTCTGCATTCACATTAGAGGGTCACTGATTCCTATAGCATGGTCCGTCAAACCAATCACAACAGATTTTTTTGAGGCATGGGATGCTGTGAAAAGTAATATATTTACTTATTTTATTTATTTATTATTACAACAAAAAATTTAAATTACATTATACGTTTACATATGTTATAGTAGCTTATGATTTAGTATACCCTATTATATAATGCACCTAAATGCAAGAGCATTTGTATGTGCAACACAGAAATACCTATATAGGTATATACATCCTAACATACACACATACTACTATATTTATTCATACACATACGATGATTATTTGCTTGAATTTATAGTATAAACAAGATTTACATTTCAGTTCCCATATGGTAATTTTCCCCCTAGTCATTTTGTATTGTTTTGATGATTTGATAATTTTTTACAATATATGATTTACACTTACTATTAAAAAGGTTTAATCTTTTAATACTACGTATTTCTACTGGTAAAATGTTGTAGTACTTAGGAGCTAAATAGCCAAAAAAATTTAAATTAATAGTTTTTCTATTTCGAGATACAATTAAGTTTTTACCTATGTTTGCCCTGATTGAATAGTTATGATTAATGAAATGCTTCAAATTATTCGATTTATGGTAATATAAACATATTAATTGTACATATAAACAATGTAAGCTGCATTTGTTCTCATTAAATAGTAAGTGTGAAGGGTAGGTTTTATTTTTTTTGTAGATAATTTTTAAGATATATTTATGTACAACAATAAGTGTCTTTAAGTTACCTTTATAAGTACCCCCCACACAACCAAACCATATCTCAAAAGTGATTCAACTAATGATTTATATACAACTATTAATAGTTTTTTACTTAAGAATTCACTCAGCAAATAAAATTTATAAATGAGCTTACGGATCTTATTTGTAAAATATTCAGTATGATCTGACTATTTTAAAAATTGATCTGTAATAACCCCCAAGTATTTAGTCTTTGATACAGATGTAATTTTTAGCCCTGTACTCGCATTCACCACAATGGTGTCAAAATGCGATCTAGATACATTTGTCAATGAAAAGGCAATATAATTTGTTTTTTTTTATGTTTAAAGTTAGTTTTAGAAAATCCAACCAGCATTTCACTATCATAAAACCTTCCTTTACATTATCACTTACTTCATCCCAAGTATCACCAGAGAACAGAATGGCCGTGTCATCAGCATAAGAATAAATTTTACCATTGATATTGATGCCCAATAAAACATTAATGTAGGTCACGAAAAGTATTGGTCCCAAAATGGTCCGTTGTGGAACACCAATCCGAATTCTCCGCGGTGCTCTAAGGCAGCCATTGACCTTTGTAAACTGCTGTCTGTTAAAAAGATAACTCCTAAAGACTTCCAATATCCTGCCCCGCCGTTCCAGGATCTCCAGAAGTTTTTCATGGGACATGGTATCAAAAGCCATCGCTAAGTCTATGAACACGGCAATGATCTTCTTATCCACATTTAATTTGCCTATTATCTCAGAACTCAGACCATATATGGCCTCAGTAGTACACACTCCCTCTGAGAAGCCAAACTGATTCCCCGATAAAATGCCATTCATTTTTAGAAAGTTTACGAGTCGATCCTTTAGACATTTCTCAAATATTTTAGCAAAGTTATTTATTAGGTTTGTTGGACGGTAATTTTCTATTCTATTTTTGGGTCCTGTTTTATAAACTGGAGATACTATTGACTGTTTAAAATAAGCTGGTATTTTATTTGTATTAAAAATAAGATTAATAATATGTGATAAAAGTTTAATTATTTCTAAATGTGTAATTTAATAGTTTTAGCACTAATACCATCCTTACCTGGGGCACTATCATTTTTTAATGAGTGAATTTGTTTTATAAGTTCGTTATCTGTTATTGGGCATAAATACATAGAATTGTTTACATTACTCGCAAGATTGCAAGAGATTGGTGGAATATTAATTTTATATATATATATATATATATATATATATATATATATATATATATATATATATATATATATCAATACCAGTGTTAGTGCTCGTGGAGGTGGTGTGATGATTGCTGTGAGGGATCATCCATCATATCAACTTGATTTTAACCTGCCTGGTATCATGTGGAGGAATGAAGAATATGGAGCTGTTCCTGTTTTCCAGAGTGGTTCAGACCAAAATGCAGACATTTTGTTGGACTTGTTTGTGTATTTAAATATGTATCAGCTGAATTCATTTCCCAATATATCTGGTAATGTACTGGATCTGGTGTTTAGTAGTACTCCAGGAGTTAAATTGAATATATCAAATATCCCTATTACCAGATGTGATATCTATCATCCAGCATTAAGCTTGGAGATCGCAATGCCTGAGCAAATGCATGAGTTTCAGTACTGTTGTATCTATAATGAATTTAAAAACTGCAATTATTTAGAAATTAATAATTATTTGTCTTGTTTTGATTGACACTTACTTGTTGATGTGAATGTTACTTTGAATATCTTTTATGATATTCTTAATGAATGTTTTAATATTTATGTACTTAAAGCAACTGCTGAAAATAAGAAGTTTCCTCATTGGTTTAGCCCTGAATTAAAGGCACTGATCTTAGAAAAGAAGAAGGCACACAGAAAGTTTAAAATGTCTAATTCTGCTGAAAACTATATGGTGTTCTCTGATTTGAGAAGATCATGTAAGCAGTTATATGAAAGTACCTACCATGCTTATATTTCGAATATGGAGGGGACTATGTGCTTCGATAATAGTGCATTTTGGGGTTATGTGAATGCAAAAATGGAAGAGGTGGCTTCCCCAGCTCAATGTCCCATGGTGATTCTTGGGCAAATAATCAATCAGACAGGAGCTCTTCAGGTTATTTTTTTCATCTGTGTATTCTAGTAACTCCGGCGGCCTCCCATCTCATAACTGTGCAGGGTCAACTGATCTTGGTTCTCTGCATGTGACATCTTTGGAAGTATTTAATGCAATCTCACATCTAGAAAGTAGGTTGGGAGTGGGGCCGGATGGTATTTCACCTCAGTTTATCAAAGGTTGCCAGTGTATTCTTTCCACAATATTATCTGAAATATTTAATGTATCTCTGTCCACTGGTGTGTTTCCTAATGTTTGGAAGGTTACTTATATTACCCCTATATACAAGTGTGGTGATAGGACGAATGTTGAGAATTATAGAGGTATCTCAAAATTCTCTATATTTAGCAAATTGTTTGAACAAATAGTCCATCAAAAAATATATCCCCTATTTATAAGTATTTTTTCTACTGCCCAATATGGCTTTGTCCGTGGTCGCTCTGCAGTCACTTATCTTTTGGCTTATGAACAGGTCTTGTTAGAGGCGTTGGAGAGGCGTTGTCAGGTGGATGCTATTTACACTGACTTCGCCAAAGCCTTTGATAAGGTGGATCATCAGCTTCTCTTGATGAAGCTAAGTAGTATGGGTATCCACGGAGTTTTTCTTAAGTGGTTTGAAAGTTATCTTTCCAATCGAACACAAAGGGTGAAGATTGATGGAGTTGAATCTGCTGATATACCTGTCACTTCTGGAGTCCCACAGGGTGCACATTTGGCACCCCTTCTTTTTAATTGTTTCGTGAATGACATAGAGGATTCTATAATCTCAAGCAGATGTCTTTTATATGCTGAGGACTTAAAGATATTTAAGGTTGTTGGACAGATAAGGGGCTGTGTGGCCTTGCAGGGTGACCTGGATAGTTTTACTAAGTTGTGTGACCGCAATTTCATGCAACTTAATTTAACAAAATGTTCTGCCATTATTTTCTCAAAGAAAAAAGATAGTATAGTTTATAATTATACATTGCACAATACAATGCTGACTCGCTCAGATCATATAAAGGATCTTGGGGTGACATTTGATGAGGGTCTTTCTTTTGACCTGCACGTTAATAGTATTTCGAGCCGTTGTTTGAGGCTTTGGTTTTATTAAATGCACACTAGCTGATTTCAGCAGTGTGTAGTGTTTTAAATCTTTGTACTGCTCAATGGTTCGATCTGTCTTGGAGTATGCATCTCCAGTCTGGGCACCAAACTATGAAATATACAAAAATAAAATCGAGAAGGTACAGGTCCGTTTCTTGAAATTTGTTGCTTTTAAGCAAGATGTGCCATTCAGTGTAATACGGGATTATATGAGCTTGTTATCATTATATAATAGACGCATCTATCTTGACCTAATATTATTTTATAAGATAATAAACTCTATGGTTGATGCTCCTGAATTGTTGTTGGCTGCTGGATTCTCTGTACCTCAGAGGGTGCTTCGGGTCCATAGTCTCTTTAATGAACCATACCATAGGACAAACTATGCGTTTAACACCCCAATGTCCAGAATGAGTAGGGAAATGAATTCACTGCCTAGGAATGTTGACTCATTTATACTCTCTCTGAACTCATTTAAGGGTTGTATTAAAGAATTTTTAAGTAATTGAATTTTATACATAATAGACTGAAGTGACAGTATTATTGTTTTAGTTGATTGTTATTCTTTTATTACTGATGTGACTTGTGATATTTTGTGATTGCTTCGTTTCACATTTTTTGTTCTTATTTGACGTATTATATAAAATGGAATTTGTATGATTTATTGCCGTTAATAATAAACCAATATATATATATATATATATATATATATATACATATATATATATATAATGATTTGTTTATAACCAAATTTTACTACTTAAGTGTATTTTAAATTAATTATATTAGGTTTTTCATCCATATTAAAAGCTACTAAAAATGATTACTTATCTATTGGTACATTAAATTTGTTCTATTTAGTTCTTAAGTAATAACATTTCCCATGATTGCAGGAATGTGAAAATGACCGGTTTAAAATGCATTTTTTGTAAAAGTAACAATTTAAAAGTAAATTCGCCGTAGCAAAATTTAATCATTCGTGTTTTATGTCCGCATTTTCCAGCTTAATGAGTTTTAATAGGGCAAACTGTAAATTTTGGATTTTTCATTTTTGTCGTATTAGTTCAACAGTACAACGATGGCTTTACAGTGGTATGTTTTTAATAAATAACAGTAAAAAATCAAAAAATAACTATATCTGTTTTTTGTTGACAGAAAATAAATTAGAGGCTTTGTTATAATATTTTGGATATTATTTGCGAAAAGACTAAAAAGACTACAAAATATTTAAAAATATATATAATAACTAATCCATTCACTGAATGAAAACCGTACTTTTATTACGAAATAATGTTTTATTGTAACACGGGGTATTTATACAGGGTGTCCGGGAAAATGTGGGAAATCTCCCGGATATAAAAAAAAACACATGAAAGAAATACTACAAGTTCATATAAACTTTTTTCGAATAGGCCTCCTCTTCAGAGATATAGGCTTCCAAGGAGCTGCAATGCAATCAAGTTTTTTACACATAATTATTGAACCACTCTCTCTCTCTCTCTCTTTGTCAACCTATGTCCATCCACTCCTGGATGTAGGTCTCTCTCAATTGTTTCCATCTTTCTCTATTCTTCGCCAATCTCATCCATTGTTTGCCCGCCACTGTCCTTATGTCATCTACCCATCTTTTTTGAGGTCTTCCCGTGATTCTTGTTGTCTCCCTCGGTCTCCATTCCAGGATTCTTCTTGTCCATCTGTTGTCCTCATATCGGGCTATGTGACCAGCCCATCGCCACTTCCTCTTGCAACCTCCTTCACGATGTCTTTGACTTTCGTTCTGCGTCTTATCTCGGTGTTTCTAATCCTGTCTCTTAATGATATTCCTAGCATGTTTCTTTCCATCGCTCTTTGGACTGTTTCTAATTTTTTAGCGGACTTTTTGGTGAGGGACATGGTCTCTAATCCATACGTATACACCAGTAATAGGCATGTGTCGTATACTTTTCTTTTTAGATTTATGGGAATTGAATTATTTTGCAGGATGTATGCAAGTTTACCGAAAGCGGCCCGTGTCAGCTGTGTTCTTCTTTTTATTTCAGCATCCTGGTTTGATTTCCCTAGTCTGATGTCATGACCCAAGTATGCATGGTGTTCGACGTTTTCTATCCTCTGGTTCTGTATTGTTATGTTTGCCTGTTCGTGGCTCATTATTTTTGTTTTGTTGTAGTTCATTTTAAGGCCTACAGATGCGGATACGTCATTTAGCTGTTGTAGCATTTCGTTCAATTCTTGGAGATTACTTGCTATAAGATTATGTCATCAGCAAATCTGAGATGGTTTATACTTGAACCGTCGATGTTTATACCTTTGATGTCCCATTTAAGTTCTTTAAAAAATGTCCTCCAGGAGACTAGGGTGAACAGTTTTGGCGAGATAGTGTCCCCTTGTCTCACTCCTCTTTGTAGTTTTATGGGGTTCGTTTTCGTCTTGTCGTCTATTTTTATTTGAATGGTTGCATTTTCGTATATGTTCTTTATGATGTTTATGTATCTTGAATCGATTCTTGCGTTTTCTAAGGATTGTAATACTGCCCATATTTCGACGGAGTGAAATGCCTTCTGGAAATCTACAAAAGCCATATGGAGCGATACGTTATATTCGGTGCACTTCTCAATTAGTATTCTTATGATGTGTAGGTGATCTGTGGTGCTAAAGTGTTTTCTGAATCCAGCTTGTTCGACAGGTTGGTAAAAATCGAATTTGTTTGTTATGCTGTTGGTTATGATTTTGGTTAACAACTTGTAGGTGTGTGATAGTAGGGATATTGGTCGGTAGTTTTCAATATTTGTATTGTCCCCCTTTTTGAATATTAAGATTACTTCGGAGTTATACCAATCCTGTGGAATTTTTCCCTCTTGAACCACCAGGTATAATTAATTTTTTTAATATGATGTATACCAGATAAAACCCTTCAAATTACTATCCAAGAAAGTGTTGTGAATTACTCACATCTGCAGGGACGAGCTAGCTGTGACATTCATGACCCCATTGTTTTTACGCCCTGTGTGATAAAAACTTTGGACAACGTTTTTTACACACCTTCAGCTATTGACTCTTCTAAGTACTCTTCATTATCGTTGCCAATCCTAACCGTTTTCGAAAAATCGACATCTTATTGATATTCATTTTGTTTCCTTTTTAGAACGCTTCTTGTCAACCTGGAGAACTAGGATACAGGTATGTATGTACACCAATTACTCCGGAATGGCGACACGGATTTGACTGAAATTTTTTACATTATATTCAGCAAATTGTCCCATATTTTTTGGATAAAATTGGTGCAGTAAAACCAAGATGGCGCTGACAATATGGCGGCCAAAACAATTAATTTTGTCCGATTTTCTCCAAAATTGGTATGAAGGAATTTTTGGGATCATAGACAACGAATCCGAAATTATTTTTAAAAAATTCAATATGGCGGTTCCAATATGGCGGACAAAAAAAATTAATTTTGTTCGATTATCTCCAAATTTGGTACGGGGGAGTTTTCGGAGTCGTACATAACGAATTTCAAATTATTTTAAAAAAATTCAATATAGCAGATCCAATATGGTGGACGAAAAAATCAATTTTGTCCGATTCCTGCAACTGCCATTCAACGATACCAGCGAAATGAATACAATCCCAATAGATTAATATTTCAGGGCGATTCGCTAAGCTCATTGTGGTTCTACCTTGCAATGAACCGTTTGCACTCCACCAGATACAAAAAAGAGACAGCGCTTCCCCATAAATTAAAGCACATCAGCACACTCTGCGTAGTTTATTTTTACCTGTTTATGTTTAGCATTACTAATTTTTCGCATCAAAACTGATTTATCTATAAAACCGCCAGTTCTATCGAAAAAAATGACTACTTTTTTTGAAGAGAAATGACCAAAGTATTTAAAGAATCAATTTTCAGTTCTGTAAAATGACACCTGTCAAAAATTAGACCCAATGAGTGTGGCTGCAAGTCCGTTCCGATTTCTCTGATGATCTAAAACACCTACTTTAGTAGAATTTAATGGTCTCTATAAAATATTAAAATTTCATTAAATTATACAGATCGGTTCAAAACATAGAGCCGATAAGGTACCCCTTTAGGGTTCTGTATCTCCGTTAAGGGGCATTTTAGAAATTTTTTTTCTATGACAAAGTAGGATTATTTTGACCTCCCCTGTATGCTTCTGAGAAATTAGGTACTTAGCGGACATCCTGTATAACGGTAATGAGAAGAATGCGGAAATGCGGAAATTATAATCAGCATAAGGAAAAGAAAGCTATAGTACCTGGGACATAAAATGAGAGAAGGAAAGTATTTAATATTCCACGTAATAATTCAAGAAAAGATCCCAGGGAGAAGAAGCGTTGGAGGAGAGGTTACTCTAGATTAGATCCTCCACTTCAAAGATATGAATAGCGATGATGATTACCAATCTACGTAACAAACATGGTACCTAAATAAGATGACGGGACAAACTCATCGGTTGTTATAATAATGACTATCTCATTAAAATATAAATATTAATCACAATGACATATATAACTATTAGATAATAACCTCGTAACTTCACTTTTACAATAAGCCTTGCAACCTAGCAACATTTATATTAGGAAATTCATGTTAACTGACATATGTATTATAATTACACATTCACAAATTTACATGAACTTTTACTGTACGTTTTCCTCTATATAACCCCACTGTATGCCGGTTCATTATGAACTTTGTTAAATTGTGTTTTTGTTAATTAATTTTCGCACGTTTTTGGACTCTTCGCTTCGAATATATAATTTTCAACATGTTCAGCTTTGATAAAGTTGTTTCGTATTTGAAATTTGTAATTTGAAGTGCAATGATTTTGTTTTTGTTCAAAAATAGTTTTAGTAAAATAGCATACACTTGTTATTTTGTTTTTCTTGATAATACGATATATTTGAAATTAAGTTTACTTTATTTAGAGAAAATTTTAATTTATAATTAACTCATTTCTTGAATTGTCGAGGTTAATTAAATGATATATCCCAAGGTTGTATTATTTTTCATTCTTGACTGAAACTGAATGACAAAAAGAGCATATAAACTCCTTTTTTATTTAAGTATCTGATAGAGTGCTGTCAAAATATTGGTATTTCAGAATATTTCGAATCGATGGTCCAACAAAAATACCTCCTTTAATTTTTGCTTCCCTAGAACTGCCCGTAAGAGTTAATATATACCATGCGAATACCTTTGTTAAAAACCTGTTTTTAACGAATTTTCAATCATTGCAGAATATACATAGAAAGTATAATTTACCTCTCTATAGCGATTTTTGTCAACCTATAACCTTCACATAACGTAACCTACCATTCAATCAAACAAAGTTCCACAAAAATTCATATCTCGATAGATTCAGACACGTTAAATTTGTTGTAAGTATGTGAAGTAATGTAAACACTGCTGTCTGTAATTATTAATGTAAAGTTGTAATGGCTGAGAAACGAAAAAGGTGTTCCTTAATTGTCGCTCAGAAACGAAAAATCATAAAGTATGTAGACGAGAATCCTACAGAGGAAAAATCAGACATAACTAAAGAGTTTGTACATTGGCTACAATTTTAAAATTTAAAGATAACATTTCAGAAGAAAGTGGGTTGCCTGCAAATAGTAAAAAAATAAAATTATGCGAGTTCAAGAGCGTAGAGAAATGTGTTTTGAAGTGGCTAAAACAATGCCGTGTACCAATCGGGGGCCCTTCAGCAAAAGGCTCAGCATTTTGCAGTAGAATTGGGACATACACAGTTGCGTGCTAGTAACGGGTGGCTTCAAAATTTCAAAAGAAGAAACGAGATAATTTTTCGGAAAATATTTGGTGCGAGTGCAAGTATTGATGACAAAATGTGGGATGAGTGGAAAGACAAACTTACAGAGCGGACTGAAGGATACAAACCCGAAGACATCTTTAACGTTGATGAAACAGGACTTTTCTGTAAATGTTTACCCAACAAAATCTTAACGTTCAAAGGCGATAAATGTCATGGTGAGAAAAACAGCAAACTTCAGTTAACAGTATTGCTAGGAACAAACTGCACCGGGACATACAAATTTAAGCCACTGGTCATCGGAAAATATCAAAGACCATATTGTTTTAAAAATGTCAATAATTTACCAACAGAGTATATGTCAAACACCAAGGCTCGGATGACCCTTGATTCTTTTAGCAGTTGGCCTAAAAGTCTTGACAAAGAGATGAAGCAAAAAACAGAAGAAAATTCTTATGTTCATCGATAATTGTACTGCACACGAATACATTCCTAATCTGACTAACTTAAAGATAAAGTACTTACCTCCAAATACCACTTCGAAATTTCAACTACTAGACCAAGACATTGTTCAGAAAGTTTCTTGCTGATATTAAACACCAAATGACAACTAATCTTGACATGTTACAAGCCATGTAGATGATTACAAAAGCTTGGAATCAAGTCACTGAAAGGACCATTACAAACTGCTTCAAGAAGAGTGGATTTAAAGTTCCGTTTGAAGATGAGGAGAATCACTTTCCACTCGACAAGACCTGGCAAAAAGTTAGAGAAGAATTTTTTACCTTTGGTGATGATTTAGCTGTATGTGAAGAACTCACTGATGCTGAAATTGTCACATCTGTATTGCCAGTTGCTAATGAAGAAGTGGAAGAAGGCGAGGAAGAAGGGAGTGAAATTGATCAAATTAATTTTACAATAAATGATGCTCGTAAAACTCTAAATGTAATAAAATGTGAATTTCTTCAAAAGGATGATTTGAGTGACGGTGTAGTCAAATTCAAATTGGATTGCGCTTTGAATATGATAACTATCACTGACGATAAGCAGACCACAATTTATGATTTTTCCTCTAATCAAAACAAATAAAATCAAGAGTAGGCTATGATGACCACATTTAATACATTTTGATTATTTTGTGAGAAAAAACTATAAATTGTTTTTAAATAAAAATTATAGTATTTTCATTACACTATGTTTTATTTTACTAGTGAAAATCTTTGGTAATAACAGGGTAAGTAGAAGAATTCGTAATGTTGAGGTTAGTAAACAAGTTTGCTTATCTTGTTAAAACGAATCATAGACCAACCTAACCGCTATATAATAAACCTCATTGTAAAAAGTTGCTTGGTATAACGAATATTTTCTAATTCCCTTAAACTTTGTTATATTGAGGTTTCACTGTACTATTTGGAAGTTATCCGCCATTTGCGTGATGAAGCCCGATGAAAACACCCTGAATTGTGGTAAAACCACTAATGAAAATTGCATTCAGATAATTCTTCCGTTCACACTTCACTAAAGCTGAAAAGAACCATGGAAGGCCAATGTTTTGCGACCATTGATCAGAAAAAACAGATTCGCTGAAGAAGCTGAAGACCATACCGAAAAGTGGGTTCCAGAAGTGCTTCCAAGATTGCAAAAAGCGTTGACGGAAGTGTATTATATCTGAGGGGGTTTACTTTCAAGGGGATAAAATTAGTGATGATTCTTTAAGAAAAAATGAAATTTCCGTTATTTTTGGTCAAAGTGTGTACACTACTTTTACTAAAAATGAAAATAATCATTTAAAATTAATTAGAAAAAATAACGTAAAAAATTCCTCGATATACTTGATTTGTCATTTATATAAGTAGACATTGTTTTATTGTTACTAATTACAAGAATACTGGTAATAAACTCGCAAAAAACTAATCTTTTGTGTTTTTCTGATAGGTAGCCCTCAAGAAAATGAGTCAATTTCGAAAATTGATTACGCTAATAACTTTCGATTATATACCTAAAAAGTCAAGGGAGCCTTACGACATATCGTACGAACAATTTTTGAAATGGTATAAATTAAAGCTGTTTCTGAAAAGTATGAAAAAATACTCTGCTGGACAAAATTAACGCAACAACATATTAAATTATACAAATCGCTATTATTAATTAATTTTTATAATTAATTTTATGGACACTGATTTTATTAAAAGTTAGAAAAAAATCTTTTCGGCTACTTTAAAAGATGAAAAAAAATAAATTAATGGTTTAACTAGGACACTAGAAGCATGCGTTGCCTCCTCTACTTCAGATTACTGGATTTATGCATCTAGACATGCTTCTAATTAAATTTTGGATAAGATTTTGAGGAATTTGTTCCCATTCGGTGACAACTACATTTTCAAGTTCCCTCAGGTTTCTAGGTGCAGGTAAATCACTAAACCAAACAGTAAATAAGGAGTATTACATGAGCGTATGAAAGTATTTGAGGAAAAATGTTCGTCGTAAGAGGCCAGAATTGTGGAGAAACAAATCGTGGTTTCTTCACCATGACAAAAACCGGCTTACCCATATCATCTTGTATGCGACTAGTTGATAAAAAACACCGTTTATACCATTCCGTAAGCTCCGTATTCAGCCGACATGGTCCCTTGTGACTTTTCCCAATTCCCACGACTCACGTTACCACTTCGCGGGAAGCGTTTTCAGACGATTGAGGCGATAAAGGATAATTCGCAGAAAGAGCTGAAAGCGAGTTTAAAATCGACCAATAAAAAGTGTTTTCAAGATTGGAGGGAACGTTGAAATATATGTAATCATTCTATGATAAGGGGTAACGGGTACGGCTATCATTATAAAATACCTTTTTTATTCTACTTGTTATCATTTTATGCAATAAATCACAGCATCTTAATGTATTTTATAAATAGCATTACGCGTTAGTGCCCAATTAAAGTACATTTTCCTGAAATTCCATATTGGTCGCAAAAACTCTCTACCCTGGCCTGCCCCCTTCAGCTTTTTAGTTAAACATGCCGACAGTACCTACCTTCTTTGTCGCAGTTGCCAAATTAAAGTATATTCAGCATGAATTTAAACAAGTATACTTAAGTAATACAAACAGAAACATTAAACGGCCATATTGATAACGGTGTTCAAGGACCCGTATCAACGTGAAGTTAGTAACACTAAACGCACGAGCCGTTAGATCGCTGTCATTGATTAGTAGGCGCGGCGCGACTATGCGCTGGAGTGGTTTTGCAAGGTCAGTGTGTCTCTCCACTGGTAAGTCGTAAAATTTATAAAATTCACTTAATGCATTGCATTCACTGCCTAAATTCAACAATACTGTAACAGTTCAAGTGTGATATATTATTAACCTTACTAATCCATTATTAACTTACGTCAGTTGAAAATTTTAAATTTGCCGCGAAAACGTCTCTCCCCTGTCATATTTCCCTTGGTAGGATAACTTCCAAGGTAGATATTCAAGATACTGTAGAGTAGAAGATGTTTGTGCGAACTAATCCAGATACTATAGCTAACTTATATCTATACGACCTCCGTGGAATAATAGTTAACAACCTGCTTGTTACGCAGAGGTTTTGGGTTCGAATCTCGGCTATGTCAAACATTTGTGTAGTTTACTTAATTAGTATTAATACAAGAATATTTTATTGTTTGTTGAGGTTGCGATGTCATGTTAATTTACTTATATTTTATGTCACAGACACTAAAGAAACTCTAGTTTTAGATTTCAAGAAAGTTTGTAATAGAAAAATGATACTCTGATTATAAGTTAAGTACAATGTTTAATAAAAGTTGATGATATTCATTGTTTTATTTCGCCAAAGTCCCTCCTTTGGTTAAAAAATTATCTAACCTGATCTTGAAGTCTCTACCATGTCCAAGGTATTTACCCTGGTCGTCTAAAAAGTTACTAAACATGAATAAAGTTGCTTACTCTTACGTGAATGTGTACATAAAAGGGACTAAAATCGTAATTATGTGTTTAATTCAAAAAAACTTTAAATTTTCCCCTTGGTCACATCCTCTATGGACTCAAAACCTCTTGTCGTAGAATGACCCATGTATTGCTTGCAATTGAGATTACTTTGAAGGAAATAAAATGAATATCGATGAATAATTGAACCGTTTTCCTTTTATTGAAGAATTCCGGGTACTTTTTGATCAGAAGGTGCAAAAACATTTTGATTGAAAGGATGAATTTCTGTGTACTTGAAACTTGATTGTACTAAATCCATTCTACAGATTCTTGACAATGACACATTAATAAGGCCAGCGATGTCATTCAGAGATATTTTTAGGTTGGAATATATTCTCATCCACAATGGACTTTCTTTATTGTGGGCAATTTTGAATGGTTTCATGATAGTCCTTTCCAACGGTTTTAATTTGTGCGATGTATGAGGAAGTATTCTAAGCATACGAATATTGTGTTGCGTTTAGCACAAGTAAACATAAAGGTCCTTATAATGTGAGTACTCGGCTACTATTAATAAGATAGGATGTTTCTCGCTAGGGTTGACTCGTTCAACAAATAGTTGTACCCATTTAAAAAAGCTCTCAGCTGTAATCCATCTACTCTTTTGGTTATAAAAATGCTTTCCATTGGCGCATCTTTTTTCAGTTCTTGATCGATTCATACACGAAGATAAACAAAGAGGGGTAAAAAGAATACATCACCACTTGCCTTTATAAACAAAGGGATTTTGACATTTCTTCCCCTTTGAGCAAACGTTAACTTTTCTACTTGCTTTTTTCCTTTGACAGACAGATACCTGTCTCATCAGCATTAAATATGTTGATATACTAAATAAATGTTGACAACAGATCAAAAAACTTGGTGACTTGCGCTTTATTGAAGTCAGCATTTCTTTGTAAGCAGGTCGATTCAGCCATTTTCATGAACCAATTTTCGCGATGATTCATAAAACCATAATAGAAATCTTTCCCAATCATTTCCTTTAATTCATTGAAATGATGTTTAATTTTCATTTTTTCTGCTAGTTGGTAAACAAGCTTTAGGAACTCAGCTCTGAGAGCTTTTTTACAAGACTATACACAGTCTGTTCTATTTCTTCATCAAATGTTCTCTGAAATGTACCTTTGGTAGCAGTGCAAGGCTTTGATGTAGGTTCTCCCCTAGAAAGTAATTTTACGCAGTCACCTAATGTATTTTTTGGCACAGAGTAAGTTACATCCTCTTCCCTTATAATTAGTTCTTTTGACAATACTTTGTATTGCCTTTTTCATGTTTACTACGAATTTTTAAAATAGTTCTCGCGTCCGCAGCCGCCCGAATGACACTCAAAATTAAAAAAAAAAGCCATGAAAAAAGTAATGCTTCGATCTCGGTTATCTGCCGAAAACAAATTAATTACGATCTAAATTATATATACTTACTTGTTAGTACACTGTCACTCCAGAATGTTAGTTTCATGGAGGGTATCACAACGAAAAAAGCAAAAAATGCGCACTGACAAACGAATTGTGCTGTACTTTGATTCAAGATGACGAGGGCTCACCTTTCCGTCTTAATAAAGTCGGCTAAAGCTTGACAGGTTCGACCACTGATGGCATACACCGTACCAGTCACTGTCCGATATCGCTCACCGTTCGATACCAGACGACTTTCCCCTAATAATTGCAAAACTACAAATCCTACTTCTAATACGGGTAGTATTTGTGAAATAAATTATGGCTATTTCAAAGAACAATAAAAAGGTTTAAAATTTCAATCTTTGCTATTTGCAGTAATTGGGTTAAGAAATTCCCAGCCATCAGCGATAAGGAACTAAACATAACAATAAAAATGGCCTTATCGCATGTTTTGAGTATAAGTTTTCGACCCAATAAAGATAACGTTTTCTTATCGGCAATCCGGCTAACGAGGTAAGTCCCTAATCGCTATCAACCTAGTAATAATAGAGGCAAGTTAAATAAAATTAACAAATTACTCTTCTAAATGAAAAAGGTGCGCCTCGATGTCACGACCCTTTTTACGTAACGTCTAATTTAATTTTGTTTGTGTGTCATTTTATAGGGGCGAGTCTATCTTTGTTTATCAAACATCCAGTGACGTTCCTAATCTAAAGTTTAATGGCGGACGATAAAAGTTAATGTCTCTAATTAAAAAAACGTGAACTAGGTAATTTTCAGATTGGAAATATTTTTGCCAATGGGTTATACAGCACATAAAACATGCCGGACTCACAAGGAAAATATCTCAACTCGGCGCCTTCTATTTCAATAATTTTTTGGTATTTTATAGGCCAGCATGAAATAGGAGACAAGGTATTTTTTTATCTGCGGAAAAACACTTTAAGGGGTTGAAATCTGCTCCCAAAGTACACCATCGAAAATGGATTTTCCAATATATCTGAGATTTTAATTGGAATTTTGTAATAAAATAAACTGATTGACCAAAATGTGGTCGGACTTGCATTGTCTTTATTTTTATTTATTATTATTTTTACGACGTTTCGATTAGGTTGTATCTCTAATCGTTATTAGGTATAAACTGAATGTTTTGTCTTAAGACTACGAGCTTATATAGGGACTGTGTCCACTGAAGCGCAAAGTTTCGCTTCACTGTACACACCTCAATGATTTGATATCACAAAGTAGTGGTTGCCAAAAATTAGGCATCTCAACACTCGGTTTACTGAAGATTCCATTATTGTTTTTAATGTATGCTGCTTCTATAAATTTTCTTTTTTTGATATTAGGTTCCATATATATTGCCGCAGCCTCAGACCATTTTGTATGGTGTTGTTTATCCCAGGAATGTTCTGCAATACCTGATCTCGACGTTTCTTCTTTTTGTGTATGAGTTTTATGTTCCTTAATTCTAACTTCTAGTGGTCGTTTGGTTTCTCCAATATACATTTCACCACACTCACATGGAACTTTGTAAACACATTCTTTCTTATCGGTACTTTTTGGTTTTGTTTTTTTTAAATGAGCTCTAAGTGTATTTCCTGATTTAAAGGCTGTTTTTATATTCTAACTACTGGCAATTCGTCTTATTTTCTCCGACGTTCCCTTAATGTATGGAATTGTGAAGAAGGAATGTGTTTCTTGCTGTCCAGAGTTTGTTGTTCTAAAATTATTTATAACATCGTCAATTAGTTTTAAAGGATAACCATTCTGTCGTAAATCGGATTTAATATTTGCTACCTCTTTTTCCAATGATTTGGCATTATTGCATATAGATATAGCGCGATTATAGAGGTTGCGTATAATTCCTCATTTTCTTACAACAGAATGATTAGAACTATGATTAATTTAATTGTAGGTCGAATGGTATTTAGATGTTTTAGGAAATCATTAAGTTCTTGATCATTGCCCTTCCATACGATGAAAGTATCATCGACATATCTCAACCAGACATTCGGTTTTACTGTTGCCGTTTCTATGGCAAGAGTTACGAACCATTCCATATATATATATATATATATATATATATATATATATATATATATATATATATATATATATATTGGCGACGACTGGAGAGAGTGAAGAGCCCATCGGAAGCCCGTTGTCCTGAGTGTAGAACTTGTCCCTTACTTGAAAGTAAGCATTACGCAGGCAACAGTACAAAAGGTTCAGCACCCCGTCCAGTGGTAACGTGGTTCGATCTGAGAAAGTAGTATCATGTGAAAATCTAGTTTTGAATATGTCTAGTGATTTTCCTAATGGTACATTAGTATACAGACAAAGCTTATTAGTCTGTCGTCTGGCTCTAGATTGATGCTACTAATAATGTTCACGAAATGTGTAGAATTTTTAGCATATGTGTTTGTCTTACCTTCTAAAGGATGTATGATTTTTAGGAGAAACTTCGCCAGTGCATTTGTTGGGGATCCTCTGGAGCTGGTTATTGGCCTCAATGATATGTTCGTTTTATGAATTTTTGGAAGTCCGTAAAGATGTGGTGGCTTACTCTAATGTGGTGTAAGCGCCGATCGTAGGTTTTCAGGGATATTGTGTTGGTATTTCCTGAGTGTTCTGTAGATTTTTGATTCTATGGATTTTGTGGGGTCCCGGGCTAATTATATATTATACGCAACTTCTATAACCGCGCTATATCTATATGCAATAATGCCGAATCATTGGAAAAAGAGGTAGCAAATATTAAATCCTACTTACAACAGAATGGTTATCCTTTAAAACTAATTGACGATGCTATAAACAACGAACACTGGACAGCAAGAAACACATTCCTTCTTCACAATTCCGTACATTAAGGGAACGTCGGAGAATATAAGATGAATTGCCAGCAGTTATAATATAAAAACAGCCTTTAAATCAGGAAATACACTTAGAGCTCATTTAACAAAAACAAAACCAAAAAGTACCGATAAGAAAGAATGTGTATACAAAGTTCCATGTGAGTGTGGTGAAATGTATATTGGAGAAACCAAACGACCACTAGATGTTAGAATTAAGGAACATAAAACTCATACACAAAAAGGGGAAACGTCGAGATCAGGTATTGTAGAACACTCCTGGGATAAACAACACCATATAAAATGGTCTGAGGCTGCGGCAATATATATGGAACCCAATATGAAAAAAAAAAGAAAATTTATAGAAGCGGCATACATTAAAAACAATAATGGAATCTTCAGTAAACCGAGTGTTGAGATACCTAATCTTTGGCAACCACTACTTGTAATATCAAATCATTGAGGTGTGTACAGTGAAGCGAAACTTTGCGCTTTAGTGGACACAATCCCTATATAAGCTCGTAGTCTTAAGACAAATCATTCAGTTTATACTTGATAACGATTAGAGATACAACCTAATCGAAACGTTGTAAAAATAAAAATAAATAAAAATAAAGACAATGCAAGTCCGACCACATTTTAATCAATCTTCAACATTATCCACAACCTTCAAATAAAATAAATTGAGTATTACTTCTGATGTTATATGTAACTAACTGATGCAGTTTTGATCATAAGGGTTGCAACCTTTATTTTTTTACGCTGAAAAATATACTTTCTTTGTATTCATTTGAATAAAAAAAATTCAAAATGAGCTGAAGAAGATGAGGGAAATATATATTAGCTTATTGAATGCAACAGTAAAGTTGACTACTTCTAGATTATTTTTTTAAGCCACCCTAAAACGAAAAATTACCGCAGAAAAAAGGTTTGTTAGTATGCTTCTGCTTCTGACTGACATTTTACAAATAATTAAATTGAATGTTATTTTTAACGCAAAACTAAACTATCTGATACAATTTGAACCGTAAGGGTTGCAATCCCTCATTTTAGTTTTAAAAATTTGAAGTAATTTGTGTTTATTTCTATAAAAAAATCAAAATGAGCTCTAAATGGTTTAAACAAGTATTTTTAATGAACGAATACAAAAATAAAGTTGTTCTTTTCAAGGCAATTTTTTGTTATCACCCGTGAATGGAAAGTTCATCCCCTAAAAAAGTTTCTTAATATGCTTCAAGTTTCATTTGATATTTTGTCAATAACCAAATAGTATATTACTTTAAATGCGTTCGTACGAGTTTCAATTTTTATAGTTCAAATTGAATCAGATTGTTTAGTTTTGCGTTAAAAGTAAAGTGCAATTTGATTATTTGCAAAATATCAGTGAGAAGCTGAAGCATAGTGACAAACCTTTTTTAGGGGCTAATTTTTTGTTAAAGGGTGGTTTAAGAAAATAAGTAGTCACCTTTGTTTTTGTACTTAATGGACAAATATATTTTTTCTAATTTTCTTTAGTTCATTTTGATTTTTTTTTCATCCAAATAGTTACAAAAAAGTAGATTTTTCTATGTAAAGAATAAAGGTTGTAACCCTTATGGTCTAAACTGCATTGTTTCATTGCAAAATTCTAATTAGAACCTGAGATATATTGGAAAATCCATTTTCGAGGGTGAAATTTGGGGGCAGATTTCACCTCCTTAAAGTGTTTTTTTCGCAGATAAAAAAACTTTGTCTCTTATTTCATCATAGTCTACGGTATTTTAAATGGCCCGGGGTTGTACAGTTTAAGCGAACAATCATAAGATGGCCTAAATATGGCTTTCATACATACATTTTTTTGTGTTTCCGCGAATTGCAATAAAAAAACCGATATTTTTGATTTAGAAATTTTTGAGATGGCTTTTCTTCTGATTTAATGACGCAATTGAAGAGAAATGAGTTTAATTGCCGGGTAAGTGAAACAAAAACAAAATCAAAACAAAGTTGAATTATATTTTTTAATAAGTTATTATTTTTCTTCTACAGACTCCCAAAGAGAAGTATACAGTCAATTTCCCCTAAATTTCAGTCTAGTTCTCGTTCCATGAAGTTGTAAGGAATAAAGAGCAAAATTCCCAGAGAAACAATTGTTTATTTAAAATCCCCATTTCGATATTTGTCGGCAAGATGTTATACATAAAGACATTTTTGATACCAGGCTGTAAAAAATCAGCAGTCAGACGACATCTATATATACATAGGAGTAGTGAGAAATTTTAAAATTCAATAAAATAAAAAGATATAATTACGGTTTTAGATTGAGTTTAACCAGTTTCCCTTTTTCTCCTTCAAACCACTGAGGGAAAGGTTAAAAGTCTCTTTCCTGCAAATTCCATGTTTTTGGGAATTTTCCTCTTGATTCGTTTCACTTCCACTGATGAGACCATCAGGCGATCAAAATGCGTACGGAGGGAAAACCAGAGTGGAAATTTCTTATTACAAGAATTAATATTTTCTCAAAATATTTATAGGATAACGGTGAAAAATTCAACGAAAGTTGAAGTTAACTTTCGGTATCGGTATTTCGTTAAAATTTAAAAACAGACAGGTAAGAGAAGGTAAATGTGGTGGAAGCAAATTTAATAAACGTTTACTAAATGTATTTAATGTAATGCATTAAATTTAATAATTTTTAAATGAATCAGAATTAATTTATTCCATTATATTTAATGTAATCATACATTAAATTTAACGTTTGATCATTACTTTTTAAGCTGACTTTGTACAATAAATATACAGCCAGTGTTCATTGAATTTGAGATATGTTATCACATATTTAAAGCACCAACATTAATATGAGTTCAAGAAATTCTGAAATTACCAGAAAAAGGTGGACATTTTTCCCATAGGTAGTGTCCGCCATCTGGACCAATTTCGAACTCATTAGTTCTCGTCAGTACGGAGCAGACATGTACACCTCGCCATAAGAAAATTGAGTCCTTTAAGCACCATATATTTATCTATATATATTAAATAAAACGTTCAATACAATTTGCGACATCTTCCGGAATCTCATTCAATATATAGTGAATCATAATATAAATTTCTGTAGTTTTAAGGTATATGTGAATTAATTTTAATGTAAAGAATTTGAAATATCTTTTCAGGTACTGTACTGAAATTTATGATATCATTTAATCAAATTTAATGTACAACGAACTGATATTTCAATGAATTTGCTTTAAATTCAAAGTAAATGTAAATTATTCTAGATTTAAAGTACAAAATCATTAAATTCAATATAGAATGCACATAAAATTTAATATTATTTTTACAGTGTATACACGTACACTGTGAAAAGGAAATGCATTAAATTTAAGGTAAATGTGTTGAAAGCAAATTTTGTAAACGTTTGTTAAATTGGTTTAATGCAATGCATTAAATTTAATAAGTTACATTAATCTAAATGAATTTTTTCCATTAAATCTAATGTAATCATACATTAAATTTAAATTTTTGATCATTACTTTTTAAGGTGACTATGTACATTAAATATACAGCCAGTGTTTATTGAATTTAAGATATGTTATCACATATTTAATGCACCAATATTAATATGAGGTTAAAAAATTCTGCTACTAGAAAAAGGTGGAAACTTTTCCCATAGGTAGTCTACCGTCATCTGAAGGCCGGTTTCGAACTCATTGGTTTCCATCAAAACCGGCAGATATGTACACCTCATCAAAAGAAAATTGAGCCTTTTATATCATACTAAATAAAAAGTTCAATACAAGTTGCGCTATCTCCCGGAATCTCATGCAATGAACCATGAATATTAATGTAAATTTCTTTTATGTTAAGGTACATGTGAACTAATTTTAATATACCGAAACAACGATGAATAAAAGATGAATATTTTTCAGATTTCCATTATATTTAACTAAAAAACTTGAGCCGTTTCGCTAACACTGTAGCTTTATCAGAAGTTCTATTTTAAATGACTTCTGATGAAACTACAATGTTAGCGAAACGTGTCAAGTTTTTAATTTAAATATAGTGGAAATCTGACAAATATTCGTCTTTTATTCATCGTTGAATATGGATTTCCATCAAGTAAAAGCCAGCACCCTACTTAATATACAGAAAGTTGAAATATCTTTTCAGTTACTTTATTGAAATTTAATATACCATTTAATCAAATTTATCGTGCAACGAACTGATATTTGAATGAATTGAATTAAACTCAAAGCAAATGTAAATTATTCACGATTTTAGGTACAAATTGATTAAATTTAATGTAGAATGGACATAAAATTTACATTAAATTTAAGGTTATTTTTAACAGTGTATAAATAAAATTGAAGTCTCTGTCTGTATGGGCTAATCTTCGAAACGGCTGAACTGTGTTCGATAAAACTTAAGGGGTCTTTTAGGTTACAATTTTTTAAAAAAGAAATTTTTTTATATATTTTTTTTTTAATAAAAAGAAAAGAGATATTATTTTATAATTTTGAACATATTTTTATTCGTACTGTTAGTATAAATTTTTTTTTTTTTTGATTTTTTTATGGATTTTTTACTTATAACAATTTAAAAAAAAAAACATCAAAAAATGACGGCGGACGTAATTCCAGGTGACTGAATCGTCTGAATTTATATATATATATATATATATATATATATATATATATATATATATATATATATATATATATATCATTTTTCTTTTATTTTGTCTTTTCTTGGGTTTAGGTTCTATATTTAATAAAAACATAAAACTATTGACGTTTCGCCCTTTATTCAAGGCATTTTCAAAATTTTTGCCTCCTAAAAATATATAATTAAAATACATCACACACACCAAACCAACTTGGTCAGGTAGATATCTAAACTATTTCTCTAATCATTCAAAAATTCAAAAAAATAGCGTTATAATCGGTCTATCTGATCGTGCTATCTCTCTAACGTCTCTAGAATTCCGATCAAAAATACTGCAAAAAGTAAAAGAGACACTAATAAATAATAATTTCAACGAAAAGACTATCACCAAAATAATTGATAAACGAACATATAAGTTTTATAATAACGTAAAAACAAAAAACATAGAACATAAACAACAAAAATATGTGGCATTACCGTACACTAAAATAAAATACATTTTAAAAAACCATGATATCATCGTATGCCACAGGTCACATAATAAATTAAATACATTGTTCACAAATTTAAAAAGTAAAACTCCTCTAATGAATAAATCAAATATAATATATTCGATCCCTTGCACAAATTGTCCCAAAAAATATATAGGCATGACGAGCCAATTACTGAAGAACAGATTAAATGGCCATAAATATACAAAAAACGCCTCAACAGCGTTAAACAAACACACACAGGACGAAAAACACACTTTTGATTATAACAGTACCATTATAAAAAACAAAGATATGAATTACCAAAAATTACAGATAAAAGAAATGATTGAAATTAAAAAAGATAAAAACACTGTTAACGACAGAACAGATACGGGAAATTTGAGCCACATTTACGCAAACCTAATTTAAACATTAAGTATTCGATCCAGTCAAATAAGAATCAAAAATGGAATATCCTCTTAAACATAAAACCAAACATATACCTTATTTATTTTTTTATGCATTGTAAAATATAAAAAATATTAAAAAAATAAAACACATTCGCATTCCACGTATCCTCAGTAAACGATGTAAAATTTAAATTTTATTCAGAAACAAAACAGCAAAATGTCAAGGTGCGTACCGGTAAAATTAAGTATTTTTAAAAATTTTTAAAGTTTTGACTATTGTTTAAGTGTCTTGTTTGTTTTTCGAAAATGTTAAATATGTTTTTTATGTGATGTATTTTAATTATATATTTTTAGGAGAGAAAAAATTTTGAAAATGCCTTGAATAAAGGGCGAAACGTCAATCCTTTTGTGTATTTAGTAAATATAGAACCTAAATCCAAGAAAAGACAAAATAAAGAAATATGTTATAATTTATGGTTCAAGAATCAAGAATATATATATATATATATATATATATATATATATATATATATATATATATATTTTTTTTTTTTTTTTAAATTTTTTCTTGGGTATAGGTTTTTCCATTAGAGAAACAAAGGACAATAATTTTCTTTCTGACGTTTCGCTCTACATAGTGAGCTTCTTCAAAAGAGCTAGGTATATTTATTTTACATCTACAAAAATTACAGAATTTTTTTATATAATAAACATATATCACAGTAATTACACTTTTATATTTTTAATTTAATTAAAATTAATAAAAACAAAACAGATTTTAAAATGGTCTTAAAGTTTAAAATTTAAAACAATACAAACAGGTTAAAATAGTGAAGATTATAAAATAGTACATACCTTGAAAGTAGTTTTGTGTGTATGTTTAAAAATAAATTCAATTATGATCTTTGGTATGCAATTGATATGGATAGATTTATTTTTATAAAAAGCAAAAAATAGGAAAAAAGATTATTATTTATTTTTTAATGACGTTCTTTCACCCGTATGAGTGTATATGAAATCGTTCCAAGCATCATAACATTATTTCTCATATTTATTATAGAGTCGCTTCAAGCATGTTTTATTCAAAAATCAAATTATAGTATATCTGACTTAAATTTTTGACATCTTGCTTGTCATTTACAACATTTTTATCTTTTTTTATGTGTATCATTTCTTTGATGACTAATTTATGATAATTTCTATCAGTATCTAAAATATGGGTGTTTTTAAAATCAAATTCATGCTTAGATGTTTGTTCATGCTTATGTAAAGATGTCGATGCGTTTTTAGTATACTTGTGTCCATTCACTCTATTTTCAATATATTGTGTCGTCATGCCAATGTATTTCTTAGGACAATTTAGGCATTGAATTGCATATATTACGTTAGATCTTTTTTTGGTGGGAACTTTGCTTTTTAATTTCGTATAAACTGACCCAAGTAAATTGTTCGCCTTATGGCATACCGTTATGTTATGTTTATCCAAAATATATTTTATTTTTTCAGACAGTTGGTATACATACGGTAATGCAATGAAAGTGTTTTGTGTTTTGGTATTGTTAATTTTATTTTTTTTGTTTGTGTTATAATGTAAATAGGTTCTTTGTTTAATTATTTTTTTTATGAGTAGTTTAGGAAAATGGTTCATTATTAGGGTCTCTTCCACTTTTTTTAGCACTTCTGGGCGAAATTCGGGTGAAGATAATTTTATAGCTCGATCAACTAAGCCGATTATGACACTATTTTTTTTTGTTTATTTGGATGTTGAGAGTTAAAATTCAAATACCGGCCCGACCAAGTATCTTTCGTGTACCATTTTGTATGAAGATTATTATCCGTCTTATTTCTGTGTATAGTTAAGTCTAAAAAGTTTATTTTTTGTTCTATTTCAATTTCAGCTGTAAATTTCAGTTTTGGGTGGAAATTATTAAAATATTGTAATAAGCTATCTATTTTGTTTTCGGGTACAGCAGCCAAACAGTCATCTACATAGCGTTTAAAAAAGATTATATTAAAATCCAGTTTTTTCAATACCTCTTCTTCTACATGTTCCATAACTATTTGTGCTATTGTTGAGGAGATTGGTGAACCCATAGCACAACCGTCTAATTGTTGGTACAAACTATCTTTGAACTGGAAATAATTATTATTTATTGTAAGTTTTACAGATTCTATAAACTCATTGAGAGTCAATGTTGTGTGTTCTTTTAAATCGTCCCATTTTTCTTCCAAAACTTTGGGAATGATGTCATTGTTTATATTTGTATACAAAGAAACTACATCCAGTGAAACCAATTTATAATTTGTTGGTATTTGTATTGTATCAATGAATTGTTTAAATGCGAAAGAGTCTTTTATATAGTGATTATTTTTTCCTGTGATGTTAGTTAGGCAATTTGATAAGTACTTGGACAGGTTATAAAATGGGGACTGTATGCTTGAGACAATTGGTCTGAGAGGTGTATTTGGTTTGTGTATTTTAGGTAACCCATAAATTTTTGGTGCTATAGCATTATGTATTGTTAATTTTTTACTTTCTTCCTCAGTTATATGTTGATTTTTTAATAGTTTTTTAATTAGTGTGTTATTTTTAGTTTGAAACAATTTTGTAGGGTCACTTTTAAGTTTCTTATAAGTGTTAGTATCATCAAGTAGTTCGTTCATTTTTTTGTCATAATCAGATGTGTTCATAATTACGGTTTTATTACTTTTGTCAGGTTTTAGAATAGTAATTTGAGGGTTATGTTTAACAAATTGTTTTGTTTTATTAATTTGCTTTTGTATTTTAATTTGGAAATTATTAGTTTTAGCTTTATTATGTCTGGTCTTTATTTTGTGGTTTGTAATGACGTTTACTATTTTAGATCTGATGCTATCTCTTATTTCTTCTGGTTTGTTATATATGGCAGACTCTATACTTGAAATATATTCATTTAGAGGTAGCTCTTTTTCATTATTGATTGGTAATGAAAAATTTCCGCCCAGGGCGAGTACTTCTGACACATCTTGTGGTATATCTGTGTCAGAGATGTTATTAAGCCATGTTTGTGTGTTTATTGGTATTTCGTTTTTTTCTTTGTGATTGACTAAGTTTAAAAATTTCCTTTGATTTTTTTGCTTTATAGATTGAAACATTTTTTCATATTTTTTGCCTTCAAATTGCATAAAATTATTAAGGATAGTTTCAGGTAACATAGTTTTTGCAACTTCTATTGATTCTTTTAATTTAATCTCCAAATTATTTAAATTCTTTACATTATCGGTGATTGTTAAATTTAAAATTTTAGATTTGGTATTATTTATTATATTATTAAATTTACTTTCAAGGTACATACCTGAGAAAAAGCATATATGAGAGGTCTTAAAATTTAAAAACTTCGGAAAGATGCCAGCGTGCCTGCATCGAAGTAAAAATATTCTTCTATTTTTCTGCTTTGATATCTTCTTATATAATGTAGATATTTCACGAAGCTTATTAACACAGTCAATACCATATAAGTTCTTCATATTTTCAAGGAAAGTCATGATAATCTTTCTGTTGCAGTCCGGAAACCCTTGCAATTAATAATTTATTTTTGTATCTTAAACCTTTTGTTAAATATTTTTTTCTAATATTTTCTTGGGTATAGGTTTTTCCATTAGAGAAACAAAGGACAATAATTTTCTTTCTGACGTTTCGCTCTACATAGTGAGCTTCTTCAAAAGAGCTAGGTATATTTATTTTACATCTACAAAAATTACAGAATTTTTTTATATAATAAACATATATCACAGTAATTACACTTTTATATTTTTAATTTAATTAAAATTAATAAAAACAAAACAGATTTTAAAATGGTCTTAAAGTTTAAAATTTAAAACAATACAAACAGGTTAAAATAGTGAAGATTATAAAATAGTACATACCTTGAAAGTAGTTTTGTGTGTATGTTTAAAAATAAATTCAATTATGATCTTTGGTATGCAATTGATATGGATAGATTTATTTTTATAAAAAGCAAAAAATAGGAAAAAAGATTATTATTTATTTTTTAATGACGTTCTTTCACCCGTATGAGTGTATATGAAATCGTTCCAAGCATCATAACATTATTTCTCATATTTATTATAGAGTCGCTTCAAGCATGTTTTATTCAAAAATCAAATTATAGTATATCTGACTTAAATTTTTGACATCTTGCTTGTCATTTACAACATTTTTATCTTTTTTTATGTGTATCATTTCTTTGATGACTAATTTATGATAATTTCTATCAGTATCTAAAATATGGGTGTTTTTAAAATCAAATTCATGCTTAGATGTTTGTTCATGCTTATGTAAAGATGTCGATGCGTTTTTAGTATACTTGTGTCCATTCACTCTATTTTCAATATATTGTGTCGTCATGCCAATGTATTTCTTAGGACAATTTAGGCATTGAATTGCATATATTACGTTAGATCTTTTTTTGGTGGGAACTTTGCTTTTTAATTTCGTATAAACTGACCCAAGTAAATTGTTCGCCTTATGGCATACCGTTATGTTATGTTTATCCAAAATATATTTTATTTTTTCAGACAGTTGGTATACATACGGTAATGCAATGAAAGTGTTTTGTGTTTTGGTATTGTTAATTTTATTTTTTTTGTTTGTGTTATAATGTAAATAGGTTCTTTGTTTAATTATTTTTTTTATGAGTAGTTTAGGAAAATGGTTCATTATTAGGGTCTCTTCCACTTTTTTTAGCACTTCTGGGCGAAATTCGGGTGAAGATAATTTTATAGCTCGATCAACTAAGCCGATTATGACACTATTTTTTTTTGTTTATTTGGATGTTGAGAGTTAAAATTCAAATACCGGCCCGACCAAGTATCTTTCGTGTACCATTTTGTATGAAGATTATTATCCGTCTTATTTCTGTGTATAGTTAAGTCTAAAAAGTTTATTTTTTGTTCTATTTCAATTTCAGCTGTAAATTTCAGTTTTGGGTGGAAATTATTAAAATATTGTAATAAGCTATCTATTTTGTTTTCGGGTACAGCAGCCAAACAGTCATCTACATAGCGTTTAAAAAAGATTATATTAAAATCCAGTTTTTTCAATACCTCTTCTTCTACATGTTCCATAACTATTTGTGCTATTGTTGAGGAGATTGGTGAACCCATAGCACAATCGTCTAATTGTTGGTACAAACTATCTTTGAACTGGAAATAATTATTATTTATTGTAAGTTTTACAGATTCTATAAACTCATTGAGAGTCAATGTTGTGTGTTCTTTTAAATCGTCCCATTTTTCTTCCAAAACTTTGGGAATGATGTCATTGTTTATATTTGTATACAAAGAAACTACATCCAGTGAAACCAATTTATAATTTGTTGGTATTTGTATTGTATCAATGAATTGTTTAAATGCGAAAGAGTCTTTTATATAGTGATTATTTTTTCCTGTGATGTTAGTTAGGCAATTTGATAAGTACTTGGACAGGTTATAAAATGGGGACTGTATGCTTGAGACAATTGGTCTGAGAGGTGTATTTGGTTTGTGTATTTTAGGTAACCCATAAATTTTTGGTGCTATAGCATTATGTATTGTTAATTTTTTACTTTCTTCCTCAGTTATATGTTGATTTTTTAATAGTTTTTTAATTAGTGTGTTATTTTTAGTTTGAAACAATTTTGTAGGGTCACTTTTAAGTTTCTTATAAGTGTTAGTATCATCAAGTAGTTCGTTCATTTTTTTGTCATAATCAGATGTGTTCATAATTACGGTTTTATTACTTTTGTCAGGTTTTAGAATAGTAATTTGAGGGTTATGTTTAACAAATTGTTTTGTTTTATTAATTTGCTTTTGTATTTTAATTTGGAAATTATTAGTTTTAGCTTTATTATGTCTGGTCTTTATTTTGTGGTTTGTAATGACGTTTACTATTTTAGATCTGATGCTATCTCTTATTTCTTCTGGTTTGTTATATATGGCAGACTCTATACTTGAAATATATTCATTTAGAGGTAGCTCTTTTTCATTATTGATTGGTAATGAAAAATTTCCGCCCAGGGCGAGTACTTCTGACACATCTTGTGGTATATCTGTGTCAGAGATGTTATTAAGCCATGTTTGTGTGTTTATTGGTATTTCGTTTTTTTCTTTGTGATTGACTAAGTTTAAAAATTTCCTTTGATTTTTTTGCTTTATAGATTGAAACATTTTTTCATATTTTTTGCCTTCAAATTGCATAAAATTATTAAGGATAGTTTCAGGTAACATAGTTTTTGCAACTTCTATTGATTCTTTTAATTTAATCTCCAAATTATTTAAATTCTTTACATTATCGGTGATTGTTAAATTTAAAATTTTAGATTTGGTATTATTTATTATATTATTAAATTTACTTTCAAGGTACATACCTGAGAAAAAGCATATATGAGAGGTCTTAAAATTTAAAAACTTCGGAAAGATGCCAGCGTGCCTGCATCGAAGTAAAAATATTCTTCTATTTTTCTGCTTTGATATCTTCTTATATAATGTAGATATTTCACGAAGCTTATTAACACAGTCAATACCATATAAGTTCTTCATATTTTCAAGGAAAGTCATGATAATCTTTCTGTTGCAGTCCGGAAACCCTTGCAATTAATAATTTATTTTTGTATCTTAAACCTTTTGTTAAATATTTTTTTCTAATATTTTCTTGGGTATAGGTTTTTCCATTAGAGAAACAAAGGACAATAATTTTCTTTCTGACGTTTCGCTCTACATAGTGAGCTTCTTCAAAAGAGCTAGGTATATTTATTTTACATCTACAAAAATTACAGAATTTTTTTATATAATAAACATATATCACAGTAATTACACTTTTATATTTTTAATTTAATTAAAATTAATAAAAACAAAACAGATTTTAAAATGGTCTTAAAGTTTAAAATTTAAAACAATACAAACAGGTTAAAATAGTGAAGATTATAAAATAGTACATACCTTGAAAGTAGTTTTGTGTGTATGTTTAAAAATAAATTCAATTATGATCTTTGGTATGCAATTGATATGGATAGATTTATTTTTATAAAAAGCAAAAAATAGGAAAAAAGATTATTATTTATTTTTTAATGACGTTCTTTCACCCGTATGAGTGTATATGAAATCGTTCCAAGCATCATAACATTATTTCTCATATTTATTATAGAGTCGCTTCAAGCATGTTTTATTCAAAAATCAAATTATAGTATATCTGACTTAAATTTTTGACATCTTGCTTGTCATTTACAACATTTTTATCTTTTTTTATGTGTATCATTTCTTTGATGACTAATTTATGATAATTTCTATCAGTATCTAAAATATGGGTGTTTTTAAAATCAAATTCATGCTTAGATGTTTGTTCATGCTTATGTAAAGATGTCGATGCGTTTTTAGTATACTTGTGTCCATTCACTCTATTTTCAATATATTGTGTCGTCATGCCAATGTATTTCTTAGGACAATTTAGGAAGAAAAATGGGACGATTTAAAAAACACACAACATTGACTCTCAATGAATTTATAGAATCTGTAAAACTTACAATAAATAATAATTATTTCCAGTTCAAAGATAGTTTGTACCAACAATTAGACGGTTGTGCTATGGGTTCACCAATCTCCTCAACAATAGCACAAATAGTTATGGAACATGTAGAAGAAGAGGTATTGAAAAAACTGGATTTTAATATAATCTTTTTTAAACGCTATGTAGATGACTGTTTGGCTGCTGTACCCGAAAACAAAATAGATAGCTTATTACAATATTTTAATAATTTCCACCCAAAACTGAAATTTACAGCTGAAATTGAAATAGAACAAAAAATAAACTTTTTAGACTTAACTATACACAGAAATAAGACGGATAACAATCTTCATACAAAATGGTACACGAAAGATACTTGGTCGGGCCGGTATTTGAATTTTAACTCTCAACATCCAAATAAACAAAAAAAATATTGTCATAATCGGCTTAGTTGATCGAGCTATAAAATTATCTTCACCCGAATTTCGCCCAGAAATGCTAAAAAAAGTGGAAGAGACCCTAATAATGAACCATTTTCCTAAACTACTCATAAAAAAATAATTAAACAAAGAACCTATTTACATTATAACACAAACAAAAAAAAATAAAATTAACAATTCCAAAACACAAAACACTTTCATTGCATTACCGTATGTATACCAACTGTCTGAAAAAATAAAATATATTTTGGATAAACATAACATAACGGTATCCCATTAGGCGAACAATTTACTTGGGTCAGTTTATACGAAATTAAAAAGCAAAGTTCCCACCAAAAAAAGATCTAACGTAATATATGCAATTCCATGCCTAAATTGTCCTAAGAAATACATTGGCATGACGACACAATATATTGAAAATAGAGTGAATGCACACAAGTATACTAAAAACGCATCGACATCTTTACATAAGCATGAACAAACATCTAAGCATGAATTTGATTTTAAAAACACCCATATTTTAGATACTGATAGAAATTATCATAAATTAGTCATCAAAGAAATGATACACATAAAAAAAGATAAAAATGTTGTAAATGACAAGCAAGATGTCAAAAATTTAAGTCAGATATACTATAATTTGATTTTTGAATAAAACATGCTTGAAGCGACTCTATAATAAATATGAGAAATAATGTTATGATGCTTGGAACGATTTCATATACACTCATACGGGTGAAAGAACGTCATTAAAAAATAAATAATAATCTTTTTTCCTATTTTTTGCTTTTTATAAAAATAAATCTATCCATATCAATTGCATACCAAAGATCATAATTGAATTTATTTTTAAACATACACACAAAACTACTTTCAAGGTATGTACTATTTTATAATCTTCACTATTTTAACCTGTTTGTATTGTTTTAAATTTTAAACTTTAAGACCATTTTAAAATCTGTTTTGTTTTTATTAATTTTAATTAAATTAAAAATATAAAAGTGTAATTACTGTGATATATGTTTATTATATAAAAAAATTCTGTAATTTTTGTAGATGTAAAATAAATATACCTAGCTCTTTTGAAGAAGCTCACTATGTAGAGCGAAACGTCAGAAAGAAAATTATTGTCCTTTGTTTCTCTAATGGAAAAACCTATACCCAAGAAAATATTAGAAAAAAATATTTAACAAAAGGTTTAAGATAAAAAAATAAATTATATATATATATATATATATATATATATATATATATATATATATATATATATATATATATATATACCAAATTAATTCTTATTCAAGTGCCCATGGTCGATACCGGAATAATTTTTTTTCATCAAAAAATAACAAAATGGCGGCCATTTGAAAAAAAAACATTTTTGAGGGTGAAAAATCGGGTAAAAATCGGAAAATTTGTTACCGATCAAAATCATTCCGATTACGACCATGGGCACTTGACAAGGATTATTTTGGTATTTTTTGTTTTTTTTTCAGACGATTCAGTCACCTGGAATCACGTCCGCCGCCATTTTTTGATGTTTTTTTTTTAAATTGTTATGGGTAAAAAAAACCATAAAAAATCCAAAAAAAATATTTTAAGTACGAATAAATATATGTGTAAAATTCTAAAATGATATCTCCTTTCTTTTTATTAAAAAAAAAATTAATAAAAAAAATTTTTTTTTTGAAAAATTGTAACCTAAAAGACCCTTTAATAGACATGAAGAGTAGTGATATAGGGCATTTTTAAAATTATTTATTATTTATAACAATTGTATTTATTATAAACAATAAAAAGTTGTTTTTACCGAAAAAATGAAAGAAATAATCACTGAATATTATTAACACGGAAAATGATTATCATTAGATTCGACAATTAAATAATATTTATAACAGTTGTATTTATGATAAACAATTAAAAATTGTTTCTACCAATTACATGGAAAATATTATCACAAGATATAATTAACATTGTCGGAATGTGTTTGTAAACTATTGTGTATTAGTTTAGGTTATTAAATATTATTATAACAACTGAATTTGTTATAAACAATTGAAAATAATTTCTATCAATAAGATGAAAGAGATCATCATTGGATATGATTAATATTGACAAAAAATTGTCGTAGAAGGTTCTTTTGTATATAATTTGTTATCAGTAATGAAAAATTGTTTGTACCGATTAGATATAAATTGAGAAATCTCAAGATTCAAAAAACTTTTATTTCCCAAGTTTGACACGGATCAAATTGAGGGTAAAAGCTAGTCATGAATAATATTGTTCAGCTAAAATACAATTTTTTCATCTGTAACTTGCCCTATTATTAGGAAAAAAATAGCTCTGATTCATTCTTTTGGTCTAGAAATTGCTATGCGGTATGACATGGAAATACCGAAAGAAATAGGCTGAACATACGTTCCTCATTTTACGGGTCCGACCTTTTCTTTTCTATGCTATTTAGTATTGTCGGCGTCTTGTAAAATATCATATATTTTAACTTTGTAAAGACAGAAATTCTTAGCTTTGTATTTTGATTGCTTTTAGAATAGCATATTTCCTACTATTCCAAAATATATTATAGCAATTTTATTAAACTTTATGTTTAGATATATAGGAGGATTCCATTTTTTTGGTTTGATGGTCTATATATACATAGGTCACTATGTAAGTTTAGTTAGTCGCACTTTCAGCTTATTCTTCTTCTTCTCAAAGTGCCGTGCAGATTCCTGCGTAGGCGTCCTCCGACTTCTTCCCATCATATAACTCTATCAATAGCAGCACTCTGGAGTGTCTGGAAATCGTGCATTCCCGTCCACTGGCGGATGTTCCGGAGCCAGGACAGTTTTTTTCTACCCAATCCTCTCTTTCCTCCTTCGATCTTCCCTTCCAGCACAAGACGCTGGAAATAATAGCGTTCTCCACGCAAAATGTGGCCAAGGTAGGAGACTTTTCTCGTTTTAATGTTTTCAAACAGTTCGCGATCTTCTAGGTTGGCGATCTGAAGCACCTCCTCATTTCTTATGTGGGCGGTCCAGGGAATTCTAAGCATTCGCCTTAGCGTCCACATTTCGAACGCTTCAATTTTATTTATGGTTGTTGATTTGAGAGTCCATGTTTCTACACCGTACAGAAGAACGGACCAAACATAACATTTGACCATCCTATATCTTAGTTCAAATCTCAGGTCTTTGTTGGTCAAGAACCTTTTAAGTTTCAGAAAGGTGGTTCTGGCTTGTTCTATTTTACTCCTAATTTCGAGCTCCGGGTCCCACTTATCGTTTACGAGGCAACCTAAGTATTTAAATTTGGTTACTTGATCAATGGTCTGTCCCTCGATGTTCAGGTTGATGTTAGGTATGTTATCTTTAGCCACAACCATAAATTTTGTCTTGCTGATATTAATTTTTAGCCCGATTCGCTTGCTTGCCTCGTTAACAGCATCCAATAGCGTTTGCATATCATTTGCATTATCTGCTATGATTGCAGTATCATCTGCATAGCGTATGTTATTGATGGGAATGCCGTTAACTTTAATTCCTATAGAGCTATTCGAGACCGCCTCAACGAATGCTCTTTCCACATACATATTAAACAACATTGGTGACAAAATACAACCCTGTCTAACACCCTTCCTTATCTCGAATTCTTCTGTTGTTAAATTGTTAATTCGCATTTCCCCTGTCTGATTCCAGTATAGATTGGCAATAAGTCTAATGTCCTTATCATTCAGGCCCAGATCTTGAAGGCATGTTATTAAAAGCTCATGTTTCACATTATCAAAAGCTTTTTCATAGTCTATGAAGCATATGAAAACGTTTTTCTGTTGATCAAGGCAGTTTTGCATCAACATACAAAGGCTGAAAACGGCCTCCCTGGTTCCAAATCCATTTTTAAAACCAAATTGACTAAGTCCACTAGCCTCTTCGCATCTTCTGTATAGTCTAGTGTGCAAGATTCTCAGAAAGAGCTTTAAAAAGTGGCTCATTAGGCTAATAAGACGGTGGTCTTTACATGCTCGTGCATTAGCTGATTTTGGCAGTGTGATAAATGTAGAGCGGAGCCAGTCCTCAGGAAATATTCCAGTATCGTAGATCTGGTTGAAAAGCCTTACCAGTATTTTTAAGTTATCTTCACTTATCAAATTGAAAGTCTCGGAGTACATATTATCTGGCCCAGGGGCTTTATTGTTTTTCGATAGTTTCATAGCGTGAACAATCTCACTTTCCAATATACTCGGTCCAGACAGTGAGTTGTTATCTATATTTGGTGGATCCTGGGGCCTGTCGTCGCTAAAGAGACTGGTTGCATAGGTTTTCCAAGTTTCTAATATTCTCTCGGGTTCTAATATGATTTCATCAAGATCGTTTTTAATATAGCTTATCGGTTTTTTCCTATAGAGTCCAGCTATTTCTTTTACCTTTTTGTGGAGATGGAAGTTGTCACCCAGGTTGTGTAGATTTTCAGCTTCCATGCACTGTTCTGTTAACCATTTTTCCTTAGCCACCCTTACTTCGTTTCGAACTTTTCTCTGATAGTTTCGGTAGTTATTGACGTCTCCCTGGTTTTTACAGATTCTACGTTTTTCCATTAGTTCAAGAATTTCCCTTGTCATCCATTGATTTTTATTTGTTGGTCTTTCTCTAATTAAAAATGTACTATTTGTGTCATTGAAGGCTTTTTTGATGTTAGACCAGTGTTCCTCGATGTCTTCTGTCGCAGTGACACTAGAGAGCTCTAAGTTTAAGTGATGTTTATATTGTGATCTCGTCTCGCTATTTCGGAGTAGTTTGAGGTCTAGTGTCTTTCTGCTGTTCTTTCTCTTGGCCCTAGCAAGTCTCAGATTAATGCTTGCGCAAAGCGGATTATGATCTGACTCTATGTCAGCGCCTGGCAATGTTGTGACCCTGGTGATCGAATTTCTAAATCTGCGGTTGATTGTAATAAAATCAATCTGATTGCGAACGATGTGTTGCCCACCGTCTTGCGGTGATTTCCAGGTATATAATCGTCTGGGCGGTAATTTGTACCATGTATTTGTTATTACCAGATTGTTTTCCTCGCAGTATTGGATCAGTCTCTGTCCCCTGTCGTTCCTTTGTCCTAGACCGTAATCTCCTACTATAGGGTCCACCCTGCCTGCTCCCACCTTCGCGTTAAAATCTCCCAGCACCACGTTTATTTCATGTGGTTTTGTAAGTTTTAGGGCTTGATCGAGTTGCCTATAAAATTCTTCGACTTCTTCGTCGGGTTTATCCGCCGTGGGAGCGTATATTTGGACTATGTTGATATTAGTCGGTTTGCCGCAAAGTTGAAGAAGAGCGACTCTTTCAGAGAGTGGTACAAAGTTTTTTACCGATTTTCGTAAATTTTCTTCTATCAAGATACCAACACCATGGCGATGGTTTCGGTCCGTTATATTACTGCCGGAGTAGTAAAGAACTTTACCATTTGATTGGACTACCCCATCACCGCTCCATCGAATCTCGCTGACCCCGAGAATGCCGATCTCCATTCTCTCCATTTCTTGAATCAAATTGTCAAGTTTTCCAGCTGCATGCAAAGTGCGTACGTTCCAAGTTGCTATTTTAATCTTCTTATCCAGTCGGAACCGGGGGATTCTTCGCACCTCCTGGCCATTTAAGGCCTGCCCGGGACTGGAGGCCTTATTATTTTTTCTTAAATTAATCCCCATTAGCGGCTAGGCAGTCGTGTAGTCATCGAAACCAGGAACAAAAATATCCCAGTTTGATGTCAAATCGAATTACTTCTTCATACATGAGAAAAATGCATAGTCATAAGGCACAAAGTACCGACTATAGGAAGGATAATCCAGTAAATTTTTTCTTTGATTAAATAACACACACTAGACCAGAAATCGGACTCTACTTTTTTGAAGGCTTTTGGTACGCTGGATCTGAATCTGACTACCAAATTTCTCCAGCGTGTTAGGGTTTCAAGATATTTTAACCTAAAAGTTTAAAAACATGGTTTTCGCGTATTTTAAGGTTATATAACACAAGGGCGGATCCAGCCTCTCTCTTTGGGGGGGGGGGAGGCGGTGATATCAGAAAAATACAGTATGGCAAGCGAAATCAAGTTGTGGATAGGGGGGGGGGGAGACACCGGCAACATTCCCATTTCTAGTGTAAAAGGCAGGGTCGGGTCTATTTTTCTGAATTTGAAGCTCTTGGAGAGGGGGGGCGATCATAAAAACAAATAACCGACAAGGAAGAAGGATGCGAGGAGCACACACATTCCTAGTATAGGAATCAGAATCGCGTCTATTTTCCTGAAGTCAAAGTTCTTGGGAAGGGGAGGGGCGATCGCAAGCATACACATTCCTATACTCTATTCAAGAACTAGAGATAGTAATAAAACTGCTACCGAAACCTCCAACGTACCTGTTTTAGTGCTGCAGGTAACTGACGACTGCCGTAAATCTACTTATATTTAAATATTATAAGCTTTTATAAATTTACTGCAACAACAAAATTTCTGATAGTTCAATTTAATTTCTGCAGTGAGCAAAATACACCTTACACTGTATTCTTAGTGATTTATCTTGTTTGTGCTTGTTTTTATATATTATTAGATTGGTGAGATACCCAAAAGTTGGCTTCCACATTTATATTTATTCCAAAATCGTTAAACTAGGACATATTTTCCTCAACGAAAAACTTATTACGATAAATGTTTATGATACCTTAAGATATCAATATCTAAATAATAATGTTAAAAGCTCTTTTTAGATGTGCTCCAACATGACAGGAGTTGGAAAATCTGCTATGTACCGAATACTGAAGAAGAAAAAAACGCCTGGAATTGTTAGTACTCCTAAGCCACATTCCATCGCGGGCAGATGAAAAACCTCGTTGGAAGAAGAGATGTAAACTGCAATAAAAGGAGTTGTACATAGATTTTATTATGAGAAGCATATCCCTACCGTCGACAAAATTCTAACTAAAATCAATGAAGATAGGGATTTACCTGAAATTAAAAAAACTGAGCTCTGGAAATTGCTCAGAGAACTTAATTTTTGCTGGGAAAAACCAGTTAGAAAATCTGTTCTTATAAATCGTCCAGAAAATCTCCGTTAGAGAAGGAAATATCTCTCTCAAGTAAAAGGTAGAGTTGCTAGAAATAACACAACTTACAAAATTAGCAATTTAACTGAACTTTTGAAAGATTTTTTTAAATAAAGTTGTAGCAGATAATTGGGAAAAATCCATATAATAAAAGAATGAAAGGAAATGTGGAAACTCGATCTCGTGATCGGTGAGATAGAGGAACCAATTAATTTATTCGAAGATAGCTTCACTGACTTTGATTACAAATTAGATACGTATTGTTTACCAGCGTAAACACAATTTATTATTTAAGTTTTCTGTAACATATAAAAATTAATTACATTTGAATCCGTTTTTAGTGTTTAATTGTAGTTCTGCTGATAGTTTAAAAAAAAATAAACTGAAACGTCAAACGTCCTAAAAATGTTTTTAATTAATAATAAAAAGACCGATAGCCCCAAAAAAATTTTAATATTTTATGGACGATTTTATTTTTTTATATATATTTAACTTCTTGTATTTTTGACAATGGGTATTTTGTAAGTATTTAAATTATAACTTAGAATTTTTTGAGAGAAAAAGGTTACGTTTTAGTCTGAATATGCCTAAAACGGTTTCTATGCCTGTATGTGAATTATTAAGAAATCATAAGAAATAAAATAATATTATAAAAACTTTTTATTTTAAGTTTATTACCAAAATAATATTCTCTGCCATAAATACTTAGCCATAAAATAAACCTCCTTCCGACGCCTATGATAAGGATTAAAATCCTTTTTAAAACTTCACGCATCCAAATATCTATTGTTACCCAACCCAAATAGGCCATTATTATAGACCGGTATTGTTGATTATAAAATTTCTAACCCATTCCTATAAAAAATATATGTTTTTAACAGATTTTGCCAAAGACACCGGACTAAAGAACACAGGTAGTTTGCGAAGAATAAAAAGGGTAAAAAATGATTTGTTACTCTCTCTAGTTCTTGAATAAACTATAGTAAAAGAGGCCAAAATAGGGTCTATTTTCCTGACCTCAAAGTTCTTGGGTAGGGGGGACGATCGCTCCCACCGCCACCCCCCCCCCTTGGATCCGCGCCTGATATAACATCACTCTGTGAATTTTCCCGCACAATTCATACAGCAACTCAAAGTGTTTCTCTACCTCTTTAAATTCTATTTGAATCATTCGGATATCTTTATTCGTTTCTGAGAAATTATCCGTTAAAATGAGGTTTTATAGGCACCAGAATATATGGGGACACAGCTAGACTTAACATAAGTGAAGCACTGAGGCATCTTAGCACAGTATTTAAGGCAGAAATTTATGTTATCGATGTTGGTCTTCGGGGGAATCTGAGGAAAGGTTACAGGGGCAGGATCGTTCTCATTTTCTCTGACAATCAGGCAACGCGGAAAACTCTAGCGTGACAGACAGCATGAAAGTCGCTATGGAAAAACAGAACAGAGTCACCATTGCGTGGGTACCAGTGCTCAAGGGCGTCCAGGAAAATGCCAAAACTGACCAACTTGCAAGACAAGGGTCTGCTAGCACATTTGTTGAACCAGAGCAAGTATTTGGAATCGCAAATTCTGCTATTCCTGGGTGGTAATCCTGGTAGATAAATCAACAACATAGACCCACTGAAATTACATTGTGGGCCACATGCACACCAAGCTATTGCTGAGCAGATCATGTTGCAAACTAAGCCACAAACTTCTGCGTCTCATCAGATAAAAAATCAGTCTGGTAAAAGAAATTATAACTGTTCACGGCAGCTTGAGGAACTATCTGTATACGATGGGCACCTTTAATGATGAACCATTATGTAGATTGCGTGATGAGGAGGACGAAACGACCTAACACACCACCTTCGAATGCGAAGTTTTAACTTACTGGAGACACTTCCAGGGACCAATCAATCCGAAAGACCTACACTCAGAGGACATACTAGTAAATAGGCTGCCAAGCGTAATCAAAACAATCAACCTCTTTACCTAGAATAGATAATAACAGGCAACACAATAAGTCTTAAGGCTGCTGTGTAAGAGCTTCTTAACTCTGGCTTGTCACGTTATACAATCAATTAAGCAATTAATCGAAGGTATTAATGAATTCAGCAAAGTAGACCAACATCAAGGCGAGTATACAAAACAAGTTCAAACTTAATCTAATTAAACTACGAGGGGCAATGAATTCCACCTGATCACTGACAACTACCATTGGAGGACTACGAGCTGATTCAGTAGCCAAAAATTTGAGTTTTATAACCCACAGTTGAGAGAAGCAATGAGTCTTACTTAATCAAACCATAACTTTCCATTCATTAGCCGTAATGTGAATTAAAACGCTTTAGCTCATGACGATACTCAAATTCCGAATACTGGTATAGACGAACACCATAAACTTATAAACTTCAGTTAACGGTTACCTAGAGAATACAGATATCTGAACGATTTAAAATGAAGAAAAGTAGTATTTTAAGTTGCCGCTATGAGTTTTGCGAAGAAGATATAACCAGCGATGTTAAATAATCTCAAAAAAAAAAAAAGAATATAATCGTGCTTTTTGCACTATTGGGTTCAAATATCTTGAATCTTGTGATGGCGAAATATGGTGGTCAGAATCGGATTAAGAGTGCCGAAAGCTTTCGGAAAAATATAGCTTTGTTTCTGGTTTTGGAGATGAGTCCAAATTAGTTGGCCTATATAATACATAGTTTTAATTGCTCGATGTGTTCTGGAGAAATATTCTTCTGCATACCAGCAAGCAATGAAAATATTCTTTTTATCTACGGTAACAGTCACTAAAATATTTAAATTCATGTCATGTGATGACAGGTTTGTAATTTCGCAGGAATATCGTAATAATAAAGCCAGGAATTATTGGATATAACGATTGAATTAATTTCAGTTGATTGATAACAATTATATTTTTAATCTCATGCAATGTGGTACCCTCAGCGATTAACAAATAGTGATGAAGAATATGGTGAATTGTTGGTGTACTCAACTTGAGTGTTTCGTCTATCTGATGGAATGTAACATGTCTATCTTATTTCGGTGCTTGCTCGCAGTCTCAACCTAGTTGACAGTGATTCTCCAGTTAATCAAAATTTTTAAACTGAAATTGAGAAAATCATCTTTTTATCGTTCTTAAAGGTAAACAAATTTCACTCAATACTGTAGCATAATTTCCCAGGCGATGCGTAAATTCTATCGTATTAGTTTTTCAAAATAATTTGTTCCACACTCTTACCAGTTCGCAGTCCCGAATGGTCGTGATATAATTATGGTAATCTCAAAAGCAATATGGAGGGTGTCTGATAAGTACCTCCTAAACTGCCCTTTAACGCAGATACAGAGCACTAAAAGGGTACCCAACGATTTACCTTATTGGCTGTAAGTTTTGAACCGACTTGTACAATTTAATGAAATTTTAATATTTTATTGGGGCCATAAAACTTACTAAACTATACTACAGTAGAGGTTTTAGATCTAGAGAAGTCAGGAACGGACTTGCAGCCTCACTTGTTGGGCCTAATTTTTGACAGGTGTCATTTTTCAGAGCTGAAAATTGATTTTTTAAATATTTTTGTCCTTCCTCTTCAAAAAAGATACTCTGAATTTATTTCAATAAAACTGGCGGTGTTCGAGATAGATCGATTTTTATGCGAAAAACTGTAAAGTTACTAATGCTAAACACAAACAATTAAAAATAAAATACGCAGGGTGTGCTTTAATTTATGGAAAAGCGCTGTCTAACTCCCTGAAGACAAGAAGATGTTATGCTGAAAGATCTCCAGCTCAGACATTGTCAAATCCAAAAACCTTTCACAGTGTTGATCGGGGCTCAATTAATTTACAGTGTTATCAAAAAAGCAAAAATAGTGAAAAAGTTTAAATGCTATTTTGGCAAATTTTCATTATTGGCTCCACGTACTTCTATAGATCTTATCCTTCGAATATTTTTCCGCTGCACTGCAAATAATATTCCAGCATTATTAGGGATTTCGTTAAAATGCGCTACTCTTGCTAGTAGGTCCTCTTTAGTATTTACTGGTGTTGAATAAACTTGTAGATGTACCTAGAAGTAAAAGTCTAAGAGAATTAGGTCTGGAGACTTTGACGGCCATAAAATAGGCCCGGTTGGACCTATCTATCGAGGGTTAAAAACGTTTGTTAAGTGTTGACGTACTATACGGTTAAAATGAGGTGAAGCACCATCATGCATATACTACATGTCCATTCTTTTATCAAGAAGTATGTCTTCCAATAAATTATTTAAGTTTTGCTGCAAAAATTGTAAATAAATCTCATCATTGAGTCTTTCTTCCAAAACAAATGGACCTATAAGGTTATTTCCGATGATGCTCATTGGTAAACAAAATAAGGTTAGGAAAACTTAAATTTAGGTTATCCGGAGACATAGTGTGTACTTTTCCAATGTGGTATGGATGAAGTAACCGTTTTGTTAAAGTTTCATGTATAATTCATTTTGTAACGTTATTTTGAGTCGCGAGCTTTCTTATACTGTTTCCAGCAATACCTTGCCAAATTTGTTCCTCTACGGGAAGGTCTCGTGCTCTACTGGGAGGGCCCTCATCGCAACATCGCGGCAAAAATGAACCTGAATAAAACATGTAAAAAATTAATTCGATAACTCTAATAATTATTTTCAATTATCTTTTATCTGTTTACTTTAGGCCTCGATCAACCCTCTGAAAGGTTTTTGGACTTAGCAATGTTGGAGCTGGAAATCTTTCATCATATAGTATTCTTGCCTTTGAGGAATTTGACAGCGCTTCACCACAAATTAAATGCATATCAGCATATAATTATTTTTACTTGAAAGTGGTTTTGACAAGTTTCGTCAGTAGTCAATTCATTATTTAGGTTTTAACAATAATAATCTGGTTTTTACCAGTTTGTATTTAGCATAGTAACTTTTGAATGTTTCGCATATCAACCAATTTATCTCGAAAACCGCCAGTTTTATCGAAATAAATTAGGGGTACCTTTTTTGAAGTGGAATGACCAAAGTATTTATAAAATCAGTTTTTAGCTCTGCAAAATGACACTTGTCAATAATTAGGACTAAAGAGTGTGCTGTGTCCGTTCCTGACTTTTCCGGGGATCTAAAACATCTAGTGTATCATGGTTTAATAAGTCTTTATAGCCCCTATGAAATTTCATTAAATTATACAAGTCAGTTCCAAATTTAGAGCCGATCAGGTAGTATCTCTTTAGGGCTCTGTATCTCCGTTAAGGGGCATTTCAGAAATTCTTTTCTATAACAAAGTAGAGTTATTTTGACCTCCCTTGTATGCTCGCAAGAAATTAGGAGCTACTTACTAGACATCCTGTATAGATTTGTTCCACACTCAATTCATTGTCCTGAATTGTCGTGATAGAATTAAGGTAATATCAAAAATAATATATTTTCAATAAAAAATAAATCAAAATTAGTTCTCTGGCTCTTTAAAAATCCCTGGTAAGGTATTTGTGAGCATGTTAAATTTATTCATTTGGGTTCTATTATTGGTGACATCACTTATCCTCTCCATAAATACGCCACTGTAATCTAGATATAACTCCAGTCCACTCCTGCATCAGCCCTTTGCGGCTACACCCGATACGTCCCGTAGTTTTCTTTTATAGCGCTGATTAGGGTCGGGCCGCAGCATTTTATTAGTTTCAATCGATATGATAGCACTGGCAAATTGATGGGGTGTCATCGGGCATATCGGGTTGCATCTGACATTTTTCGTTTTACTTACCGGGAGGTTTTTCAAGGAGAAGCGGCTCTAGGATCCACCCTGGGGCGGATTTCAGTGGTGGCGTGTTAAAAAATAGCATAATGCTGTGATTTTTTGCTTAATATTTTCCATTTTACGCAAAAAATTAACTTAATAATAAAATAAAGTTAATTTTTGAAAAATTCTATTGAAATATCCAATATCAGAATATACTACATTTTATCCAATTTTAGAAATAGAGGCTGGCGCAAAAGAGGCTAAAACTGAAGAATTAGGAAAAACGACCCTACTTCTGAGCTCTTATCGATGTTTGATGTATATCAAAGATTATTCGAGTAAAAAAAGAAATTTTACTCTCAATTAGTTAAAGAGGTATAGTGCGAAATACGGAGTTTTGATCAACAATGTTAAGTATGCAGATGATACCGTAATAATAGCTGATAGTTTGAAAGACCTAGAAAAGATAATGAATAAAATATTGAAAGTCAGTGGAGAATAGAGACAGAAAGTAATGACTATACCGTCGAAATAAAAACCAGAATCGAGAAAGCACGTGCCAACTTTATTAGAATGAAAAAAGTTATCTGCAGCAAAGATCTAACGTTAGCACTGAAAATACGACTGACTAAATGTTACGTATATAGTGTTCTATATTATGGAATGGAAGCATGGACACTGAATCGAGAGGCAATGAGAAGACTTAACTCTTTTGAAATGTGGACCTATAGAAGAATTCAGAGGATTTCGTGGGTGGATCGAGTTACGAACGCCGAAGTGTTGAGAAGAATGGGGAAAGAAAAGGAAGTCGAGATAACAATAAAACAGAGAAAACTGCAATATTTCGGATACATTATGCGAGGAGAAAGGTACAGCATCTTACGGCTCATAATCCAGGGCAAAATAAGTGGCAGAAGAGGCGTGGGACGATGACGAATTTCATGGCTAAAAAACCTAAGAGAATGGTTTGGATGCAGTTCAAAACAACTATTTAGAGCAATTGCCTAAAAAATTAAAATAGCTATATAATTGCCAACCTCCGCAATGGAGAAGGCACTTGAAGAAGAAGTGCGAAAATCCTAAGCATTGAGGCTGATTTCTTATTCGAATAGAATTACTGTCCAATATTGTTCCTCTTAAAGTAACTTTCTTGGAAAGCCACACAGCGCTGGAGATGGTTCTTTCAATGCGGGATCTCGAATATTGGAATAGCCTTCGACTGGGCCTTTTGAACGTTTTCGAGTGTCTCGAACTGACGTCCCTTGAGTCAATTTTTCAAGAGAAGAGGGAAAAGTGACAGGGATTCAAATTAGGATGATATGGAGTCTGAAGAGCCACGTTTTAACTGTTCAAAAACTGGTTTATTGAAATTTTTATGTGACAAGGTGCATCGGCGTGCTCAAAAACTTCTAGGTAAAAATGTTGTTCGACCGTTTGACCTTGAGACACAAATTTTTTCTGAACAATTTGCTGGCCTATCTAAAAAGTAAGTCATCACGCATTTGATCTTTGACTTGCATATTCTTGCTTTTTTGGGTCTTGAAAAGCCCCCCCCCCCCAAAAAAAAAAAACCTAAACCCCAAATGATTAGCAAATTCAACGTCGAATCGCTAGAAGACAAAAGCATACAATGCCTATACGAAGACCGATTATACCAAAAAATAGTACAGAGGCCAGTTAATATCAAAGACAACATAGACCAACAATGGAAAACAATAAAAAACAACATATTAGACGCCACCATGGAAGCAGTAGGAAAGAGACAGATAAATATCAGTACAATCAATAGAATACCTTGGTTTACACTGGAAATAAAGGAACTAGCTAAACAAAAGAAAAATGCATACATTCAATATATACGAAATAAAACGCCTGATAACTGGAACAACTACCGGAGGGAACGGAACGAGGTACACGCAAGAATAAAAGAACTAAAAGAAAATTATTGGGAAAGGTTCACAAAAGGGATGGAGAGAGACATGTATGGAAGCCAGAGAAAAATATGGGGAATGTTAAGAAGAAACAAGCTTGAAGTCAAAGATACCGTGAGAATTAATAAAATCACATTGGAGCAGTGGGAAACATACTTTAAAAATCTATATAAGGAAGAGGTGAACATGGAATACCGAATGAATGGAAAAATAGTGTAACAATACCCATTTTTAAAAAAGGACAGAAAACGCACCCAGAAAACTATCGAGGAATAACACTGCTTGATAGCATTCTCAAAGCATTCACAAAAACTATACTGGAAGTAATTCTCCAAAATCGAGTAGTATACGAGAAGAACAACAAGATTTCAGGAAGAATAGATCCACTATTGAGGCAATATTCATTGTCAAACAAATAACTGAAAAATCCCTAAAATTCAATAAACCTGCGTACATGTGCTTCGTCGATATGACCAAGGCTTTTGACAGAGTACGCTTAAAGGACGTCTTAGAAATAATGAGAACAAAAGGTCTAAACCATAGGCTAATTAACCTAATATACGATATTAACATCCAGTGCAAAACAAAAATCAGAGTAGGATATATAACAACGGAAGACATATATGTAAGCACAGGAATTAGAATAAAGGATAAAATAATAGAAAATCTCCCCAGAACAGCTGGATACAAAATAGGAAACACATTTTTCCATACCGTCTGCTATGCGAACGATACTGTTCTTATTGCAGATTTTGAAGATAACCTCCAAAGACTACTGCACTCTTTTAACACTAAAGCGAAAGAATTAAAAATGCTCATCAACACCGAGAAGACCAAATGTTTAGTAACATCCAAACAACCAATACGGTGCAAGTTGGAAATCGACTCCAAAATTATCGAATAGGTAAATCACTTCAAATATCTGGGAGCAGAAATAACGAGCCATGGAAACCTTTTTAACGAAGTAAGCGAGCAAACGATGAAAGCGGCTAGAATATCGGGGTGCCTAAAAGAAATTGTGTGGAAGAACAAATACCTTAATATCGAAAGAAAAACTAAAATGTATAAAACGGATCTAAGACCCATCATAACATACGCGGCAGAAACAAGACCAGATACAGGCAGAACCCTACAAATGATGAGAACAGTCGAAATGAAAACATTAAGAAGTATACAAGGCAAAACTCTACACGACAGAATACGGAATGAAGATATCAGACAACAATGCGGAATACAGGACATAGGGAGATGGGTTAGACAAAGGCGAAGGTTCTGGAACAAACATATAAGGAAAATGGAGGACGGTAGACTCGTTAAAAGCGCAAAAATGAATAACCCAGTAGGAACAAGATCACAGGGAAGACCACCAAAACGATCGCGAGAATGCTGGACCTCATCTTCCGGGGAAAACGTGATGGCAATAAACAGGCAATAGCCTACTAGCATGGTTAACTGGGTTAGAAAGAAGAAGAAGAAGAAAAAGAAGAAAGAAAAGGTTGACTCTTCACCAGTAATGACACGTTTCAGGAAACGGGGATGATTTTCAATCGATTCCAAAAAGTCAAGGTACCTTTCCCTTCTGCTGTCCTTTTTGTCAAGAGAAAGGATTTTGTGCCTTAAATCACTGAAAAACCTGTCTCCGTAGGCTTGCTGAATTTTTGCAAAAGTTTTTGTTGTACTGATTGATATAATAAAGAATTTCATAATCTCCAAATGCATCAAAAAATGTTGTATTTTCTCCTTAAGATCATTAAGGAACGGTGGATAGTTGACGGTGTGGTCCTTATATGTGTTCATGAATATTTTTAAGAGATTTACATTCCTTTAATGACAGTAGGAAGTCTTAATTTCACAAAACTCTTATTTTGTGATAGAACACTTCTTAAAACACAAAATAACGAACGAATTATTATCAGATTTGACATATAAGTAGAAAAAGATAGTTACTGAAAACTATTCATTTCACGATAGTGCAAAATTGGAATTTGAATTAGAAATGTCAGCAAAAGTTATAAATTATCTTGTATATTTAAATCAGTTTGCTGACATCAGTTTATTTTGCCATTATGTTAGGCAGTAATAATCTTTATTGTTTCTAGGTTATTTTTATGTTATGTTTACAACAAAGAAATATTTAATCTAACCTTATTACGTAATATTCATATGCTGCTTATTATGGGTTTTTAACATGTAAATATATTTTTTCCATATTCTTCAAATAAAATTTATTAATAAAGTATATTTGTAATTTCTTCACTAACTTATAAAAAGTATATTTATACAATAATTAAAATATCACTCATAATTAGAGATATTTGTCTATATTTGGCAGCTCGTGAAGTAAGTAAGTAGAATTTTTTTTGAAAATATCCTTAAAAGAATAGAATATTTTTACGCTATGATATGTTGCATATCCTGTGCTTTCAAGATAATTCTAGTTCCCAGGAAATATTGTAAGACTGTATTTCATCTAGATAATTATTTTTTTTTAGATAACAATTCTGTTGTATAGAGTCGGTGCGGAAATTTTGAAACGTTCAAACTTAAGCTTAAAATATGCTTAAAAGTCCTATTCAATCACATAAATGAAGTAGAGGTCACTGGAATCCATCAACTCGTGACAACTCATTAAAAACTTACTTAATCTTAACCCAAGGTAATTTGACTCGTCTACAAAGAATAATTAGAAACGTTTTTTATGTGCTTATTGATTGAAATGAATGTGACGTTAATTAGATTGCGTCGTCCCCAACAGTGATGCTAACAACTAGTACATATGACGGAGGAGCTAGGGAAAAAGGGAAATTATTATTTATTTTTAGATTAATATCACTGTTCTGCATTTTGAAATTTTTTGTCGCTCCTTGATATTTTTTAAGTTTTTCGTGTCTACTGTAATGCGCTAATTCAAATATGAGCTCGATTTTTACTTATAACCCATAACTTTTAGAGAAGGAAAAAATAATATAAAATATGAAAAAAAAAAAAAATTAGTTTTTAGGTGCATATTACATATGATCTTTATGCGACATTAATTTTTTTGTGAGTGGTCCCATTCTCCGTCCAGACTGTATTCTAGATACATGATTGCCTACTGTTTCCAAAAGTTGACTTTTTGCTCTAAATTGTTTTCGCATTTCATCGTTTTTACTCACTATAAGGATTTTGGTCTTCCTACAGTTGAGCTTCATGCCATGTTTATCACAGGTTTCTATTATCCTGTCTATTAGAGTCTACAGATCCTTTGCATTATCAACTATCAGAACTGTGTCATCTGCTTATTGTAAATTGTTAATGATTTCGCTATTAATATTTATGCCTTCTCTTACTTCACTGGACAACAGCTCTGGCGAAATCTCCGTTTTACTATAAATATTTGTGAGGTTTCGTTGCCTATACATACAATCGCTCTTTGCTTCAAGTACAAATTTTCAATTAGGCGTAGATCCTTGTCATCGATACCAGATTTCCTCAATATTTGAAACAGTTTGTGATATTGCACTTTGTCGAATGCTTTTTCGAAATCAACAAAGCATGAATTGCCGTTTACGTCCCTTGCTCTCTGTATTAACACTTGTATAAATAATATAGTTTCTGGCGTTACAACTCCGCCTCTAAAGCCAAATTGAACATTGCTAATGTTTTCTTCGAGTCTTCCATATATACGAGAATGGATAATATTAAAAAAAAATTTAAAGGCATGGGTTCATTAAACTTATAATTCTGAATTCAAAGCATCCGATGATGTTTGCTTTCTTAGGAAGAGGGATGAAGGTGGAGATTAACCAATCTACAGGAAATTCTCCAGTTTAATAAATCTTATTAAATAGACCTGTTAGCAGTTTACGTTGGTCATCTTCAAATAATTTTAGTATTTCTGCTTGTATATTATTTGGTTTAGGTGCCTTATTTTTTTTAGTCTTTTTATCACATGTATTACCTCGTTGAGTGTTATTTCTGGTCCTGAACATCCAAGGATACTTCTATATATCCTCCCATCTTTCACGTATTTCTTCATTCTGGCTTAGCAGATTGTTATGTTTGTCCAATATTGAGTTATTGCTTCGTGAGCTGTTTCCCCGTATTACGGCCTTGATCTTCTTATGTAGGTTAAAAATATCATGCTCCTGCTCTATGGATTCAATTTCAGTACATCGACTTTGTAGTCACAGCTTTTTTGTATTTTTTGATCTTTTTGTTATTGGTTTATTTATTTCTGTGTACTTTCTCTCATTTTTGTTCTTGTGTTTTCTTCATTCTTCCATAAGCTCCAATATTTCCTCTATCGTGCAAGGCTCTTTCTTTACACTTTTTCCTGCTTTTAGTTTGCTCTCCTATTGAATTATAGACATTTTTTATTTTGTTCGACATATCATCAAGACTTGTGTTTTCCTGATTAATATTCATGGCTATGGTGTTCATTTTGGGGTTTAGTACTTATTTAACTTCGTCTTTTGTAGTATGTTATCTTTGAGTCTCTGGATGTCCGGTTATTTTTGGTGTTTTTCTTTACGGACTTTTTTTAAGTGTAGCTTAATCCGGCTCAGCAAGAGATTATGGTCTGAAGGAACATTCGTTCCCGAATATGCTTTTGCGGATTTTATGACATTTTGAAATCTTCTATATTGATATAGTCAATCTGGTTTACTAATTATTTTTTGGGGACAGTCAGCCGAAAATTTCTAGGTGAATAGTCTTTGAGAAGGTAGTTTGAAAAAGGTGTTCATAATCATACTGTCCACTTCTTGGTGGAATTGAACAATGCGATCTCCTTTATCATTTCTTATCCTTAGTCCAAATTCTCTTACACTATTTTCAAAATCTCTTCTGTCTACTTTAGCGTTGAAGTCTCCCAGCAGGATATTGACCTCTTGTTTTTTTAGTGCGCTTAGAGCCGTCTTCAGTTGTTCGCAGAAGATTTCAATTTCTTGCTTGAGCTTTCTGAGGTTCAGGCATGCGCCTGAAGAATATTCATATTAAATGGTTTGGCATTAATTTTTAGCACTGAAATCTTATCTACTTAAGAATATACCTCTCGTTGATCCTAAAAAAGTAGTGTTACTTCCATTACATATTAAACTGGGATTGATTAAAAACTTCGTTAAAACATTAGATAAATAGCTTTAATAAATTTTTCCTAAACTAAGTGATACTAAACTTAAGGAAGGAATTTCTGTTGGACCACAAATTAGAAAAATACTAAGGGATCAAGATTTTGAACAAAAATTAAGTGATGTTGAATTAGCTGCATGGAGTTTTTAGGAAACAAACAAATAGAAAACTACGAAAAACTTGTAGAAGAACTACTGCAAAATGGGCGGTCACAGGTCTCTTAAAATACACTTCTTGCACCCTCATTTAAATTTTTTCCCAGAAAATTTCGATGTGGTTAGTGACAAACAAGGAGAAAAGTTCCACCAAGACATATTAACAATGGAGCAACGCTACCAAGGCAGATGGGTGCGGCGTCTCCCTTTTTACAGGGTACGGCAACGGCTGCGTACGGCAGCTCAATATGTCGGAGGCTAGGTTCATATCTCTTTTAGAGATAGTTGTGCTCTGCTTTGATTACCCAATAGGCGCCACCTGTTTTACATTATCTGTGTTACTTACCTAGTGATTAAACAGGAAAACACTTAGGTATAAGGAATGATTTTAATTTATTGACTGTTGGTGTATAGCTCCACAATGAAACGACTTAATTAAAACAAAATAACAATTCCATTTTATTCCCAAAAAAAAATTATTATGTACCTAAATTAGAATGGTGCTTACAATGTTTTTGTACTCTCTTGATAACTATGGTTGTTACCTCGTTTTTAAAAGGTTATATAAAATTTGGCCGCAAATGTTCTAGAACCTTTAATTGCCAATAACGTAAGTTTTATAGAGTTGTCAAAAAGTTCTTACATGTTATTATATCACATTAAATATATTTATGTTGTTTTCTTTGTATTTAAAAAAAAATTGATTAATAGCTCCAATCCTTTAACTTAAAGTTTTCTCCTACCTGATCTATACTATGGTACCTCTCACTTCTAGCGCTGTTGCTAGGATTCCTGTTGTGTTGTGGATGGATGGAGGCTTCACAGGGCCACTTCCAACTCACCAACCAAACGCAGGGTAAGGTTAAAACAGTCGTGGCCACACGGACAGGAAAACTAGGACCGGAACCATCAGAAAGCCTTGACAGCAATATCAAAATGAAAAAAGTGAGATGAAGCCAAAAGATTAAAAAAGAACTGGCTGCAAATAGCCCTGAAATAAAATGTTGATAGTGGCAGGATTGGTCTGCTGCCTTCGACGGTTCAACAGTAAAGGGAACGAAAATAAGAATCTCTCTTGCAACCAGACGTGACAAATGTTAGGGATATTGGTATTTACTTTTGCCAACCTTATTCTCAACCTGGAGCACTCTAACCTAGTTCCGAACTTACATTGACCACCAGGGTAGCTATTCTCGTTCTTGAGAGAACGATCACTTGATGGAAAGTGGGCGTGGTTCTCACGAAAAAGTATGAAACCGTATTCTGGGAAGCTTTTCTCTTTCTCGAGAGAACGATCATCTTGATGGAAAGAGGCCGTGGTTCTCACGAAAAAGAAAGAAACCGTATTCTGAATACATTTTCGTACTTTTTCATGATAACCACGCCCACTTTCCATCAAGATGATCGTTCTCTAAAGAACGGGAATAGGTACCCAGGTAATACATCAAATATTGGCAAGCCATGAAAAATTATCAAAGAGAAAATTATGATCAAACAGTCCAAAGTTACTAATCATGATTAAAACAAAGTTCAAAAAAATTGCCACAAATTCCATACTGCATACTCAACCTTTAATGATCGGTCTCGACATGCCGTGCTCGTGTCAACGAATCGGGAATACATCCTCACATTACCGACTATAACCTTATACTTTTAATACTGAAATGGAATGTAAATAAATAAGAGTTTATTAAAAATAAAATATTTTACGACTTTTAAATTCAAACCAAATATTGTGATATATAAACTACAGCAATTTACGAACTGTGTTAAGAAAAAAGAGTGATAAGTTACAAGACCAAAAGAATTGGGAACCAAAAAAAAACAAATTCCATGTTTACTATTTTAAATTACGGGATAAATAATTAAATTTAATCAGGTAAAAATATACAAATTATATCATATTACTAAAAACATGTAGCATTGATGCAAACTGGTAAATTTAAATGCTACATGGGATCTAGCAATGGTGGGGGATTATTGTTGGTTATTTTTAAGAGAAATCGATCAGGAATATAAACGAAAGTCAACATTTGCAAACAAATTATGCACAAAAGACTTACTATAAATGTATTTTCATGTGTATTTTTGTAAATAAATCCTATTATCCTTAAAATATCTTGTTTTTTTATTGTTTTTAACTTAAGTATAAATATCATACAAAAATGTTTGATTTAAATAAAAATTACTGATACATTCTATAACTCGAAATCTATACGTGGTGCAAAATTTTGATGTTGAATTCATAATCAAAATGCTTTAATGTTCCCACGGACAACCATCATAAAATCAGTCGCATTTTTTTATATTTGTTGACTAGTGTAATTTTTAAGTTTTTTTTTTTAAAATAAGTTGATTTGAAAAATATCACCTTAAAAACAACCATCAGGAAATTTTAAATTAAAAAAAATTGCGTTCTTTCGTAAAATATGCTAAGTTATCCACCAAGAGACTCAAACACTCCAAATAAAAAAAGGGAAAATACGCAGTATAAAAACATTGTTAATGCGATGCCGTGTAACTGGAATCCCAAATAGGTTTGTAATTTTATAAGGGCAGTAAATAGCATTTATCCCGTTTAGGGCTATTGCCCCTTTCTTTCCTAATGAAGCTCTAAGACTTGTGATAATTAGAAAATGCGGACCCTCTCTTCTGTTTTTTGTTATGTAGCTCTGACTGACGAAATAAATGAGGCTTAGATTGCTCAAATTATTTTGGCATGAAGTCTTTTAGATATCTAATCGAAATAATGACTTAATTACTGTATTTCAGCCACTGGCGGAAAATTAAAATAATCTATTCGTTTTAATGTCATAAATGAGTGATTTTGATTAATGAAATTTATTGTTTGTTTATTTTTTATTTACAATAATTATTATTATTATCGCTTTCATTATACAGGGCAACAAAATAAAATCGAAGTGGAGCATCTCTGAGCTTAGTTGACGGCGTCCATTTGACCCCAGCAGGCCTGAGTCAAGGTCAAATGAAGGTCAAACACCTTATTTTAAACGATACAATTTTTGTGACTCCGGATTTTGAAAGAACAGAAAATTTCAAATCCTGATACGATTTGACTCTTTAGTTAAAGTAACTTCTGGAAGCCATTTAGAGGTCATCCGGAGGTCAAATCGTTCTCTGGAATCTTTAGGCCGATTTTTCGGATAGGATTGGGTCTCGGATCAGTTGATCTTTATGTTTTCAGGGTTCTTTGATCACGATTTCGGTGTCATATAACCTCAGCACGTCTGAATCAAGGCCAAATGAAGATCAATTTCCGTTATTCGGATGATATAATTTTTTTCACCCCCACCCCCGGATTCTGTTTGTGTGTCTATTTGTGTAATTTTGCGCTGTGTATGTCTGTGTTTGAACCCGTATGTATCTGTTCATTTATGTAGATGCTGTGTTTGTTTGTACATGAATTTGTGTGTGTCTGTATATCTATCTCTATGTGTGTATGTGTATGCTATGTGTGCTTAATGTGCCTGTATGTGGATATAAGTTAACTTACGTGGACCAGTGTATTTCCTTGTATGTATGTGTATGTATCTATTTGTGTATGTGGGTACTGCGTGTATCTGTGTGGATCCGTATATGTATATGTGTACCTGTGTATGCATCTGTGCTGATTCTGGTCATTTCTGAAGAGTTTCTCTGGCATTATGGAACAAATTAGCTGTGTTGAAGCAATTTTGATTCAAAATTTCAGTTCAGACGTTGTATAGGTCTACTATTCAGGTCAGAAAAATTGGATTTCTTTTTAGTGAAGTTGTATAGTGGATTCGTACACACAATGCGTATCGAAAACTCTTGTACGATGTGTTCTTTTGTTCATAAAATATCTTTGAAGGGATTTTCTTTTGTGTACATTTGATTCCTCTCTTTTCAAAGACCAGAAATAGTCTGATATCATGTTCACATCCCAAAGACTTTGATATCTTCTCACAAAGTCTTTCAAGTCTTGGTGAAATCTCTTATCCTGCTCCTCACTGTGGTCCCACTGATTTTTAGGGAAGCAATCAATATGGAAATGGAGGAAATTGATCCTTAAATTCATTAAAAATCCCATCTTTCAGTAGTTTCCCAACAGTCTGTCGGCAATATTACTGTAATCAGGGCTTTGTTATTTACGAAGACTTTTTTTTAATTTCGTTGAAACTAATCCAAGCTGCTTTGGTTGCATTGCATCCTTATTTAAGGGCCATGGAATATGCACATGACAGCATCGCTTTTCGATAACCTCATTCCTTTTTAAGCTGTTTAAATAAGCCGAGTTTGATATCTAAAGATGGAAGGGTGACTTTATATTTAGCAATGAGACTCTTTTGAACAATGTTCATAGGTCCCTTCATCGTAACACATTTCTGTGTGTTAGCCATGACGGCTTGAATGTCTTCACCCAAGGACTTTGTTGGTGACCTGTTGCCCGCCGTCACCACGTGGGGGTGCCCTGGGGAAAGGTACATGGAAATAACGGTTCACGATATCTCGTCTTATAGCATATTATATAAGTAATAAATCCTGGCTTCTGATTAACCTAGAAAATGAGTCTATTGGTCTAATCCAAGGTCATCCCTTACGATGAAAATTCTCAACAGTAGAATGTAAAATGATGATGATGAGCTTATGGTCTAAAATTTGAAGTCGATTGAAAGTAATCCACTTACGCTTAAAATCAAAAAGTATATCAATTAATTTCTTATTTTGGACTAGGAACGTATCATTTCACGAAATCGCACTCAACTGTTAAATACGTATTTTTTCGGAAGAGATTGACTAATTGTAATAAACTTTCATAGAGGTAATATATACGATATCTCGCTTCTTAATATCAGCGGAGAAATTTAAAAGGAGGATTTGACGCACAGATAATCTCTAAATGACCTCCAAGGATTACTTTGGCGAAAAGTGCGAAGCGCATTTTGACGTGAAATTTTCAGTTTTTTCAGAATCCGTGGTGAAAAAAATCATATCATTCGAATTAAGGTATTTGACTATCATTTGACCTTGACCCAGAGGTGCTGGGGTCATATGAGTACCAAAATCGTAATCAGCGAGCCCAAAAACGTAATGGTCACTAGTTCGAGATCCATTTTTATTCGAAAAATCAGTCGAGGTATTCAGGAGAAGGATTTCACCTCTAAATGACCTCCAGAGGTCACTTTGAAGTCAAAGTGTATCTGGACCTGAAATTTCCTGGTGTGGAATTTCATTTGACCTTGACTCAGACGTGCTGGGTCATATCGATAGCAGGATCGTGATCAGTGATTTTTTTAATGTAAGTGCTCCAGCAATTTACTATGCTGTTGATCGCGACAACCCTATGTCAGAAAGTGATTTTTTAAATATAATAAATATATGATAAAAGGAACAGGTAAGACTAAATATATGATAATAGGAACAGGTAAGACTAAATATATGATCATAGGAAGAGGTAAGACTAAGTCATCTCAACATGGATGATCCTAAATTGTTAAATATATGATAATAGGAAGAGGTAAGACTAAGTCATCTCAACATGGATGATCCTAAATTGTTGGCTGTCACCAGAAATCAGCTGGAAGAATTGCTGAAAATATCTATCAGTTATAGAAATGCCACTCTGCCTCAATAAATACCGTTTTTTAAATAAAAATTCGAGGAAAGATACAACCAGGAGCAATTGAGATACAGAACGATCAAATAATTACGTCAATGAGACAAAATAGTCATATTAGTATATATAAAACAAGTTCAAAAAATGATCAATGGACTATGAAGACCAAATTAACAAACGATATCATAAAATTAATAAAATGGGTAGGGTAGGTATTGCGAACTAACCTAAACAGTAAAAGTCTATTTAAGGCATTCAACATATATGAGTACTCACGACTCAGCTACTTTTCTGGATTTGTGAAATGGAACAGGACGAACATAAAAAGTCTGTAAATAAAAGTCAGGACATCCTTGACAGAGGTACAGAAACATCCTCCTCGTAGTGTTATTGAACGCAGAATACTGCCAAATTACGAAGGTAGGGGATTGGTGAATATTGGTAAGCAATTGAGCCAATAAATAAAAATTTATGTTAATATTTTCACAGATTGGTAGATTCTTCTCTACTACATTGATTAATATGCGAGACAGACGACTTAACACACCGGTTGAGGGAACATGAACTGGCTTCTCATCACCAACCAGACCAAGAGAATATTCAAACGTGGCTACAAAAACCCTTTCATGGACGATATCCACATAGATGTTAGGGCAATGTTTTCAGAAATCGAAAATACAAGACATGGCTCAAATGGATTGTGGGTATTAGCGAAAATTAAAACCCATCTATTATCATCATCATCATTCGATAGCTCACTGTTGGATATAGGCGTCCTCTTATCGTGTCCAAAGTCCTCTGTTTTGTACTTTATTAATCCAGTTTCCTGTCATTCTCTTCACGGAATTTTGTTGGATCAATTCTCTCAGTCATTTTGTCATTGTGTTATTTGCCTACTGGGCTATTCAAGATCGTCATCCCAACGAAAAAGTATTTATCTAAAATGTATTATCAGAGATCCTTCAATCCAAAACGACCAGTGCCGAAATGGATGTCGAATATCAGATATAATCAAGCAGATAATGACAAAATGTTGTGCCGCGTCAAAGTACAAGGGGAGACACGATTCCGTTGCCTAGGTCACCAATTAAGAGTTAGCAGTGAAGTTAAGACATTTGCAGATGGAGAATGTGCAATATTGTGAATTCAGTTCGGAACCTATACTGGAAAACAACGAATTCCAGCTGTACAGGGTTCGAATTGTGCTTAAGGTCGATACCGTTACGCATAACAGGCCAGGCCTAATTTGGTGGATTAAACGGCATCAATAAAACAATCAAAGAGATAATGAAAAGATCACTAAATACAAAGATCTACATCCGGATGGTCCGTCCTCTTATTTTTATCAATAGCCAAAATAACACAGTCTTCTGTTAATATCACGGGACTAAAAGGGATAAAATTACATGTCCAAAAACTCCGTTAAGGAACTTGTAATCTTTAAGCAAGAATTCAAGACATTAACATAGCAACGTGGTCTGCCTTTAGCTGCAAATATATGCTCTTCATTTAATTGAATGTAATACCAAATCTATATATTTAAATCATATAAAATATGTACATATTTTTAATCCAATATTTATTTTATTAAAACTGTACTTCATATTAAGACACAGAAGTAATGTGTCTTCAAGAGGATATATATGATATCACTTTTTATTTCTATGCAAAACACTGCGAATTCGAACACTTTATGCTAGTTTCTCTTTTATAGGTTTATGTAAGGAAATAACTAGAATACATTATTTTTCGGATATTGGTTATTGTCGGGGAAGGTTGCCTTAATTATACCAACTTTATTTGTACGTTTCTCGTATCTCTCTAATATCTACTGCCATATTTAACAATAATACTCACCCTATCTAGTGCTTCAGAACTACCAAGACAAATGCTATTTTATTTGTTTTGATGACCATATCAATATATAGAGGGGTATATAGAGGCCAAGCGAGAGAACATATTTAGAAAAGTTACAAAGATAAAAAATGATGATTTTTTTGGTTATTAATATTTTCCAAGACTTGTTAAGTAAAAACTTGTGCGGTATTTTTTTATATTATCAAGAAGTTAGTTTGTCAAACTTGAGACAAAAATTTTCCATTCTTACCATAAGTACCCAGATATAAATTATATAATTTAGCGTCAAAGACATTCACAAATTTGTTTTTGAATTTTCTTTATGAATAATATAAAGCAGTGTGGAAAATTGTGAAAAATAAATATGTGAAAATGTGAAAAGTGGCTAGCTTTACTCAACTTTCCCCTACTATGTATTATCAGTGGTAAGGGATAAGGAGGGATTAGGCGTCTTTATATTTTTATAGCTTTATTCAGCTCATTTAACATGTTTTCCGTGAAGGAAAGTGTTAGGTTACGATCTTTGATGTTGGTTTTGGCTACTTTATTATATTTTGGAAAATAGTATGTATAACATTTTCTCCCTATTTTCGTTTCTCAGACGGTTAAAGATACAGATAAAGTTAAATTATTTTAGAACATTTATGTGGTTAAGAAATCTGAAAAACTTATTTGTTCTGTAAACTAAGAGCCAACTTTTCTCTTTTCCCTAGACTTTCCCTGCCTTTTTAACTTTGAATTTTTAAAAATTTATTAACTTAAACGTGTTTTTAACAGCTGAAGCATTTTTTTGGTGGTCGATTCACAATGCGGCTAGTCGAAAATATTATAAAATGTTAACGTTACAACAGATACTGTTGATGTTTTGTTGTATCTCCGATACGGTGCCGCGCAACGTGCACCGCCGCTTTAGCGTTTTATTAGCAGACCAATGCTTGACACAGAGCTGCTCAATTTGATACGGCTTACTGTAGAGTGGAAAATATTAAAATAGAAAAATAATTTAAAACTTATAACCATACGTAAAGATCGTTGAAGCTTTCATTTTCTCTTTCAGCGCATCGTTCCTTACCTACCATAAATTTTGGGGATACTTGTGAAATAATTTTAATGGGAGAGATGAACCGGATGCTTTGATAGCAAGTTTCCAATATTTGGCTTCAAGTTAATCAGATTTAATTTTAAATCTCCTCAACCAGTAATTTCCAATCGGTTTTTTTATGAAGATTGGTAGTAGTGCTGAAACTTTTTACGAGGTATGAAAATGGAAAATGTATTAAAAACCTTCTTGTGATAACCAATAATATGAGATAAGAAGCAGGTATGACTTTCTGAAGCTAAAATTGCTGATATCCATTTCTAAATTACACGTTCAGTTCTTTGTTAGTTCTTATTCCTACCAGTTCCTTTTCTTACATGACATTCGATTCATCAATGTCACCATATGGGGTTGATAATTCTCTGAGGTTTTTCTATAGTCAAAACATCCTCAAAACTGGTTTTAAAATTTGTGTACAGGGCATTTAAATGTTGAACGTAGGCTGAAAACGTCATCAGTTTGGCAGCATATCTGTGGCAAGCTGGTTAAGCTTAAGTCTAGCAAAAAGAGACGCAATGATGGACTTTGTTTTTATTAAATTCAGACTCTCGTCTTCTAATTGCCAGCTTACTTCGTGAAATTTTTTTAACATATCTGGTAAATAGGCAACATACGGTTTCAATTTGATGAGGTTTTTTTTTAACTAAAAACTCTAAAACAGCCTCAAAAATTGAAAAAAATCTTGTCAAATGTAAACCTTTCGATAGCGAGCGAAAATAACTCAGAATTCAGTGCTTTGTTCCGAATTTTATTAACTGCGTTTATAGTGAATGCTGTAGAGATTGATGCAATTTGTTACTCAGGTTTTTAGCAACTAAATGTTATCAATGAATGATATAGTGTATTGCCAACACCCCGGGTATATTTTGTTTAAAAGTAACGTACAACTATGGCAGGTATTCCATGTGTTGCTTCTGATATTATATTTGATAAAGGAATATAAAATACGATGCTATTAAGACATTGAATGTTGATTGGATTGTGTTGTTGCTTTGAGTATATCATATGCAAGTTTGTTTAGAACAGTTTTAACAACCAATTCTACAGCTGGCAAAATTACCTCTTCTCTGATATTGTGCAGCTTTCCTATAGAGCAGCTTTTCCGAAGTTTCTACATCTCAACGTGATAAAATAGTATCACTTTGCTTAACTTCATCTCAAAATGACTGGAAGAGGTAAAGGTGGAAAAGGATTAGGAGAACATGGCGCAAAAAGTCACGTAAAGTTCTCCGTGATAATATCCAAAGTATAAACAAACCTGCCATTAGAAGATTGGCCAGATGAGGTGGTGTTAAACGTATTTCTCATTTTATTTACGAAGAAACCCGTGATGTTTTAAAAGTATTTTTAAAAAATGTTAGCAAGGATGATGTAACATATATCGAACATGCTGAAAGGAAAACTGTCACCGCAGTGAATGTCGTATATGCCTTAAAACGTCAAGGACGTACTTTGTACGGTTTTGGGGGTTAGATGTCACCATCAAGATCTCTAACTACAAATATTTATAAAGGGCGTTCACGAAAAAATATTGTAATGGTGGAATGGCGATGTTTAATCACAACAGGCAACAAACAGTCGCTACACTGCTGGCGATGCGAGTATATTCTCTAACAAGCCGGTATTTTCTACTTCGACAAACCAAAATTTTTCCTGAATGGGCATGGAAGAACAATCTGATATGAAAATGCCGCAGTCCCATATAAGGAAGAGTAGAGTCGAACTGAATCATACGATGAGCTTAAGAGTTAGTGTGTACATAAATATAGTAGTGTGAACTAGTCTACTCCGTAATGATGAGTCGTTGAGTGAGAAAAAAGAAAAGAAACAGAAATATGACAGTGACTATTTACAAATGGGTTTTTTATTTTACTGGGGAAGAGACAGAACTTTAACCACATTGTGTAATCTATAATGAAATCCTGACCAACAGCAGTTTAAACCCTATTTTCTTGTTAGACACCTTGAAATAAAACATCCGGATCACAAAGATTGAGTATTTTAAAAGAAAATTAGCACGTAATAAATGTATAGTGTTTTTTCTTTTCTAACAAATTTAAACGACGAGAGTAAAATGGCTCTTGAGGCATTATTTCGAGTTAGTTACAGAATTGCAAGATCTGGATAAGCACATAGAGTGGCAGAAAATTTGATTGGACCTTGTGCTAAAGACATCATAAAGTGTGTGCTTGGAGAAAAAAGTGACAAAGAAAATTGACCTTGTTCCCTTATCAAACAACACATTGTTGCGGAGAATTAATGGTTTGGCAAATGATGTGGAAAATGAACTTTTAAAAAGAATAAAATTGAATTATTTCGCCGTTTAGCTTGATGAGTCGATCGATGTAGCAAATGCTGCAGTATTGCCTGTATATGTTAGATATATTTTTAAGAATTCCATTCAAGAAGATATACTATTTGAAAAACCACTGAAAACCGATATGACAGGTGCAGCAATTTTCGATCTGATCAATGACTATTTTGAGAAAAATAAAATAAATTGATCTTTTTGTTTGGTTGTAAGCACTAATGGTGCGAAATCAATGATCGGAACATTTTCTGGTCTTGTGGTGCGAGCAAAGAAGATGTAATAAAAAAATAGTAGTTAGGAGAAGAAGAGGTGTCAAATTTGTTAGAAAAAAAAAATTAAAAGATGGATTGTTGTAAATTAATAAGTTTAAGTCTCGTTAGATAAATAAAGACTTTTTGATGTCTGATTTGAGTCTACTTTATTTTTTTTTCTTTAATCAGGTGGCTCTGTGATAGTCTCTGCTTTTTAGGGCTCATCCGGCTAGTTCCCAAAAGAACGGAGAGTGGTCTAGGTAAAATGTGCCACCTGTTTTGGTGCCCTAAAAGTTAAGGCAGATTCCGATCTAAAAACAAGACAGGAAATCTAATTCAATTCCAAGAAAAACACCCAAAAAATTTAAAAAAACAAGTATTTATATTTTTACGTGTTACGGTGTAAATGTAACTACCGAGAGTGGCCCAGCGCTTCTCTGTTCGAAGGAATAAACCTGGGACAGTCAGCTGGTTTTTGACAATTCAAAACTTATTAATTAATTTAACAAAATGAGTAATTTTACTTTAATCAGTGTGTTTTGGCTATAGTACTAAATATACAAATGCGATTTAATATAAATGACAACTATATATATATATATATATATATATATATATATATATATATATATATATATATATAATGATAGTATTAAGTGCACTCTACCCGCGTAAATAGGCCTGTTTACCTGAGTTAACAAATGTGCCCTTTTACATATTCAAATTATTATCAGAAATTTTATTAGCAAGTAACTAGGAAAGTTGTGGTATGTTCAAAAATTTATACCAATAAAAAAAGGCTTTGTTGAAGCAAAACTGTCTCGCAAGAAAAGTCGAGTAGATTCTAACCTTAAAGTTTATTTTTATTTGACACTAAAGTAGTTTTCCGTTTTTAGCTTAATAGAATCTGTAATAGTTATATGATAACTGACACAATGGGAAAATTAAGGTGCCTAGAAGACATAGAAGATCCAACAGGATCCAAAGGCCTTCCACTCAGAAATCTGTTGATCCTGCAGTCAATTGATTATTTGCTCACTCGAGATCTCTCGATGAAGGTAACAATAACCTCAAAATACAATTTAAATTAAGAATTTCTAACTAAATATTCCATACCGGGCCACTCTGTACAAGACTAATACCTTTCTATATTTTAGGTACAGAGGAGAGAAGCCTTACGAACTAAACAAAATAACAACAAGGACTATCGAACAATGAACATCAATTATAATACCATAATTGTGAACCTAATTCTAATAAACAAGATATTCTGCCAACGTTTTCTTTCATTTGTAAATATGTTCCCAAAACAAAAAAAAAAAAGAAAACACATAAATAATGGAGGAGGTAAGCGTAAAAATTACTATTTTAGATAGGAAATTAGATAGGAAAAATAAAAACCGTAACAAAGATCAACAAGAATATTGAATGGACTCATTGATGTATTTATAGACAAGTACTGATATGTAAGCGCATTCCTGCAGAGTTCTCCAGTATTTTAAGGGGCGCTGAAAAAATTGAAAATTTCATAAATTCGCTTGATACAAACTTCGTTTATTCCATGCACTTTGTGCGGACTTTAGACACCACGTTCTTTTTATTATGATATACAGACGTTAGACGACTTTCTCGTGGCAAGGTTTAGACCTGCTTGTTTAAATTAAAGTCTGAAGTTCAAACATTTTATCTTGACCATACATTTCATTTGTTCTCTTGCGTATCTGATATTCCTTGGCTGCAAAAACTTGCATGCTTAGCCGACATTTAAATGATTTAAATCAGTGTTTACAAGGCCGAGGTATAACCATGTTTAATGTACATGATAGAACAGTAGCCATGCTGCAGAGTACGGATCTTTTGGTTTTCTCAGCACCATTTTATTATATAAAGAAATCCAACTTGAGGAAAATATTAAATGGGTTATTACTGAACATCTCAAAAAACTTCAATTAAGGTTCAAGGACTATTTTTATAATAAATTTATTATATTGGGATCAAACAACTAGATACGTAATCCTTTTCAAAGAGATATAACTTTACTGGAAAACGAAACGCTCATGATTTATTCTTTGACACTTTTCTAAAAACTGTTTTTGAAGATCACTCTAGTTTAATTTTGGCTCTGTATAAGATCTGAGTATCCTGTTTTGGCGGAAAAGTTATTAAAGTTGTATTGCCCTTTTTTACAACAGATGTGTGAGAAAGGGGAGAGAGAGAGAGAGATAATTTTAATTAATGACGCATCGACAACGAGGTTATTTAGCGTCACTTCTTTGGTTTAGGTGACTGATTGGAAGATTAAACTATTAAATCATGGATGCCTAATACGTGCTAACTTTTATATTTTATCAAATAGTTGTGTTTCTTTTAAGAAATCGATCACTTTGATTATGTTGACTGGATTAATGGACAAAGAATGATTAATAGACTCAGTAGCTATGTTATATCTATGAAGAGTCATAGAATATTCCTCACATTCTGTAAATATGTGCTTGATCGTCAGTGTTGTGTTACAGTGACGACATTCTAGGGGATCATCTTCCTGCAGTAGATAGGAATGAGTAAGCTTGGTATGTCCTATGAGGAGGCGGCAAATCCTTGATTGTTCCTTTATATTTAAATCGAGTTCTAAGAAAGTATTGTGAGTAGAGCTGAGAATTTCGCGTAATTTGTTGCTTGCCTCCAAAATATCTCATTCAGACCCTATGAGATTAGATATAAATCTATGAATGCCCGGGTGCAAATCTTTAATATGGAGAGTAAAATTAAATATAGGGCCACTAACATTTTTAGCGAGATGATCTGCTTCTTCATTGCCCCTGATGCCGATGTGAATAGGTATCCAAATAAATTTGATAGTGTGTCCTAACCTATGACATTTGTAAAACAGGTAATTAATTTTATCTACGGAAGGATGATCCGACGAAAAGATTCTATTTTTATAAAAGAGTTTAGAGAATCGGATGCTATTAACTATCTGGCAATTGGGGATTTGTGAATAAATGCAATTGCCCTTTCTATAGCAAACAACTCAGCAGAGAGAATGCTTGATGTATCGCTAAGCTTAAATGATTCTGAATGCGAAGAATGATGGAAAGAGGCACCAACCGACGTAGGGGATTTTGAGCCATCTGTGTATATAATTTTATTGTCATAGAATTTATTAGTAATAATATGATTGTAATCATTTCTTAATATTATAGGATTAGCAGATTTTTTGTCATGGGAAAGAAGAGAATAGTTAATTCTATGTGAGGGTATTGTCCATGGTGGAAAGGTTGGATGGGTTGTCAGGAATGGAGGAAATTGTAGGTTATGATCTATCAAGATATTATGTAATAGCCTGTTCGGTGAATTTGACATTGAGATGCTGGCAGGATAAAGTTGAATATTATGCAGATTGAAGAATTTATCGTGGAGAGGATGTTCAGGCTTGCTCCATAGTCTTGTGGAATAACAAAGAAGTAAGGTAAGTTTTCTGTAGTGAAGAGGAGGAAATCTACTGATGCAATTAAGGCTTGGTATGGGGCTTGTACGAAATGTGCCTAATGCTAGTCTAATTGATGTATTTTGGATCGTATTCAACATATTTATATAAGATATTCGTGCATATATATATATATATATATATATATATATATATATATATATATATATATATATATATATATATATATATCTTGCTGCCATAATTCATTTTAGATCTGATAAGAGATTTGTATAGGGATAGCAATGAAAAAGAGTCTGAGCCCCATGTTGTTCCTGATAGCATTCTTAGTAAAGCTGTAAAGTGTGAGAAAGGATTTTTAACATACACACAACCTGATCTAAGATTCAAACTTTCTGACATCGCACCAATTGAATTTCTTTATTCCACCAAACAGCTGCAAATCTCCCATTGAGTTTTTTTGCAAGTTCTGTGTTATTGTATTCATTTTGTATTAATTATTTTTTGTAGGTAAAGTTATCATATTAGATAATGCTTGTCTTTAATATTAAAGTGAACATACTGTTCACGGTCGGCTTGTTCTAAAGTTTTTCATTCAGTATTTGGATGTATTTTAAATTTTTACCTGTTTTTTCATAATGACACCTTCTAAGATGATCCCCCAACTTTGATGGTTTCACAACTCCATTGATTAAAACGTTTCCCTCTATTTTCTTTTGAAAATATTTGGTTACCATTTTTCTTCCCAAAATCCACAAATCGATTAAACAATATTTGTCTCCCGCACTCGTATTAAAATTAGACCAATTAAACAAATTTATACAAGTTTTAGCCGCCTTCCTTTGAAGCTCTGGTTCAAATTTAAATATACTTGCTGTCACGTGTTTGAGCGCTATGCATTGCTATCAAATGCGCAAATTTTTAGTAACAAGCAGTGTGACCACAAAGCGAAAGTAATTGATTCATAAACTACTAATTAAAAGAAGTTAATTCCATTAGCATATTTCGATATTTTAATTACTGTTTGCAGTCCAATTACATTCATAAGCAGTTTAATTACTTTATGGTAGTTTAATATCTATTTTTCAAATGAATTATCAAATAGGCATGAAGACTGATTTTGGAAAAATACTCCACGATGTTTTTACGCACCTACTTTATACAAAATAAACCTTATTTCCGCAAAAAATTTATGTTTTGAAGTAAAAATTTACCTTTTTAAAAGACAATATAAATTTCGGACCAAAAAGCTAGAATAGAAATGGCGTTCGTCCGTGACGTCACTCTTTCGTAAATACTTGACAAGTTGTATCTTATTGCTTGTTTGGATTCATATTTTCCAATATTTTGTGCGGTAATCATGAATTCTAATGTGTATCGATGATGTGCAGTTCCTCGATGTAATAATACATCGATAAAAACTCCATATAAGTTATTTATTAACGTGTCAATGAAGAAAAATATCAGAAATCCATGGCTAAATCGTGCAAGCCGAGACCCAGCTTCTGTATCTGTTAATTCAGTAATTTATTTCTGCCAAGATCATTTTGATGTAAGTATTTATTTTATATAAATAAATGGCGAAGCTCGCAAACAAAATATATTTAAGGTAAATATTTGTCAATAACACTGTCGATCCCGTTTGAGGTTAGGTTTTATTTCTTTTTTACTGTATTATATTTAAAGTTCCGAACTAAAAGTTTTTCCTTTTTCCAGTTACCAAATGATATGGAAAATTATATACAGTACCATGTAATGGATTCAGTTTTACAATTGCGCATAAAGTCAGGGTGTATACCCACAAAATTTGAATGCTAACCAGGCAGAAGCAAATGAACTTCTGACACCGCTGAGCGTCCTTATGCTCTCAAAAAACAAAGAATGTGTCTAACTGAAGAAAGTGACAAAGATGTAGCATAAATAAAACCATCTACAGAACATTTAGAACTCGCAGGTACTTCATCAGAAAGTCCAGGTACGTACCCATTGCTTTTTTATACCGGTAACCTGCCTTAGTGAATTCAAGTGTATATCTTTTTTGTTTGCCTGTTTAATCATAACATTATAGGTAGTTATAATTTCAAACAATCTTTGTGGTTCCTATTATTATTATTATTATTATAGTATGTTGCAAAAATTATAGTACATAATAACGTGTAAATAGTTACAGTTTGTTCACAAGTACTTATTTTTATTTTTTAACTTTGCACACAATTGAAGCTCTAGAAGCACCTACAACCTTTCCAAAATCAGCTGATAAATCAGTACGAGTATATATATTATACAAATTCAGAAGTAAAGCTGTCCAAACTGAAGTTGAAACAATACACCAGTTAACCTCGCTCCCAGCATCAAGGAGTCGATTCTTGGCAAATTGGAGCTATCGGCCTTGACAAATCCTTGTTCCATGACGTTGTTGTACTTTTGGTAGCAGGAAATTGACACACTTGATAGTTTTATCCACAAAATATCTAACGATGCAGATAGAGACAAATTCGAACGATAAAGGCGATAAACAATGATGTCTGATGTGATGTTTACGAAAGCGTGACGTCACGCGCTTCTGATTGGTGTTCGATCTAATATGGTCGATTTCCATATTTTGTGTTCTTATTTTTTCTAAAATAAATATAATCTCGCTTGTAATCTAAAAATAAATGTGTTTTTTAGAATCTGTATATCCTACATAATTACTTCAAGTCATAATTTCAGTAATTCTTCGTTACAGTCATTATGCCTATTATGTTCAAATTTTCAGCATGCCTTTCAACTATCTTGCATTTTGTTTTGTTTAGAACTGACTAAACAGTGCAGAAACGTAATAAAACGAAACTAGCATCTTGCTAAACGTACATGTTATAAGCAAAGACTATAACATGCATAAAAGTGTCTTGTTAATTTAAACTGTCACCACATCATTCGCAAACTTGAACCGTTACTGTTGTGATAATAAAAATAAGGCATGGTTTTGCTAGTGGGATGGTATATTTTATTGTATTGACAAAAACAAAAAAACTACTTATGAACTTGATTAAACATAATGGAAATCTAACAATTACATTAAAAAGAAGTTGAATTACTTTTAACAAGTTACAATTAGTTTTATGATAATTGCACTATTAAAAGTAATCAATTACTGTGAAACTAATTGAATTTTTTTGGTAATTTACAAATAAATTTCTAATTACCATTATTTTACCTCTTGTTATAAAAAAAGTTACTGAAGTAGTTCAATTACTAAAAAGGAATTAAACTATTTTTCTTAATTACCTTAATTCTAAAACAGAACTGTCTCTGAAAAAACAGAGCGTGCGGGAACCTGAAATAAGAAACAACCAGAATCTCTACCTAACCTAGACCAAGACTAATGAAACTAACTCTAGCAGTTAGTGATAATTGAAATCATTGGAAAAATATTTTAAAGTAATCACTCGAAACCAAAATTAAGGTTAAATAGCCAGATAGAGACACTCATAGCTTTGTCAAATCTGCCAGTCCTTCTGTTTATAATACGCCTTTTTGATGGAATAATTTGGCCAACCCTTTAAAATACGCTTTAGTTTCGGCGATCGTTTCTTTCTGGGAGCCATGTCTCTGTTCGGTGAGCATTTTTTGAGGTTCGCGAACAGATAGTAGTCACTATGGGCCAAATCTGTAAAATATGGTGGATGCGGAAACGACTTGAAGTTAAATTCATGCAGTTTTTCCATCGTTGTGATCGATTTGTGACAGGGTGTATTATCTTGGTGGAAAGGTACTTTTTTTTTTCTTGATTTGCAGCCGTTTTTTCGCGATTTTTTCTTTCAAACCCACCAATAACGCTATATAATATTCACTATTAATTGCTTGTCCCTTTTCAAGATAGTCGATGAATATTATACCATCCATATCCCAAAATACAGACGCCAGAATCTTATCAGCTGACTTTTGATCACTTAGGTGGGCTTTCATCCTTTCCTGTCCACTCAGCGGACTGTCAATTTGACTTCGGGGTATAGTGGTGGATCCATGTTTCATCCATTGTCACATATCGCGTAAAACCTCTTTATTTTGCTTAAACAGCTACATGTACTGCTCTGAATCATCAATATGTTGTTGTTTATGGTCAATTGTGAAGAAACGCAGTACCCATCTCGAACAGATCTTTTTGTAAAATATAATGTACAACATTTATTGATATCTTTATGATGTTAGCTATTTCGCGCATTTCCATTTTACAGTTTCGAAACGATTTTGTGGATTTTTCTGATGTTTTCCAGTATAACAGTCTCATTTGGGCGCCCAGAACGTTCAACATCATTTCTGTCTGTACGATCGCGTTTGAATTCAGCAAACCAGCAACAAATAGTTGCTATCGACGAAGCAGATTCCTTATAATACTTGAGTTTTATCGGTATTTTTTTTTCTTCAAATAACAGTGATTTATTAATATACGAAACTCGTTTTTTCCATTATTTTGAGAATATGAAAAGGTGTGCCTCTAAAACTTTAATATCTCAATGATTAATAGTCAAAATGTCATTAAATTTTGACAAGTATCCTTTGAAGGTTGGTACTAACTAAAAATCGTATGAATATGTTGTTAGAGTCGCTATCTATGTGCCAGTCTCGGGACTTTCCGAACCACCTAATATGTCGCAGATTTATTATGTCAATTTGTGCATCTTTTACGATGAAATTTTGCAATTACAGAATGTATATTACATATTAATCAAAGCATTTTGTGCTAAGTTTTGAGCAGAATTATATTCTAAACTATATTTTGTAAAATTTGATACTTGATTATTATTAATAAATTAAATTAATGAGATCTCGTGAAAAAGTTATAACGAACTACGTAAAACTGAAAAAATATAACTCATTTTCAAACATATCCGAGCGATACTGATATCTAATTTAATCTAACTATATAATAAAAAAAGCCATAAAATATCCAAAAAGCATTCCCAAATGAAATGAAATATTCAAATAAGAAAATTGAAATATTTGAAAATTACAGGCTAAAACCCGGGAAAAATACGGTCATAAGAGAAAAAGGAACATTAAAAGGCAGCGGCACACTGTTGATTCTATCATTAAGGCACTGTTTGCCGAATTAATGGCGTCGGGACGCAGACTGACGCCACTGGCCCAGACGCATCTCCGGCGCCGCGTTGCGAGATCGGCCGAGAGGACGGAAACTGGGGCATACGGAAAAACTATGATGCAATCTAAACGGTTTTTAAACAGACAATGTTTAAACAAAATAAAAAAAAACTGAAAAACAATTTATAAAATACCTTCGATTGAGACCTTTTAGAGCTGAAGAAAGTGTGTAGATGATATCAACATTTAACCTTCTTTAAATAAGTTTTAAGAATAGCCATTTTGTGCATAATTATGTGGAGGAGTTCTAGGAGGGTTGTAACATGCAGAGTTGTGACTATTTCTCGAAACCGGCGACCATTAGCGAGCTAGCAACAACGCTCATTAGTTGCTTTTTTGACGCCTGATAGGATGCAGTTCACACCGGCTTCTTGCGACATGTGGTTGTGTGTGAACATCTTCTACATAAAAAAAAATACTAAAATACTGCCAAAAGTAAGTTTTTGATTAATATTTCGATAGTCTTTTATTTAATACGTATTGTGTTACTGATGTTATGACATCAATACATGAAATTGTGTTTTTTTCGTCATGCGCATTGAGGTTATGAAGCATTAAATATGAATAATCACGATTCACCAGGTTGTCACAACTCTTCTAGGTTCTTTTTTAAATTGTATTATTTCAATTTTATTATGATTTCCTGTTTCGTACCCTAAATAATTATGAATTATTTTTTCAGAATTCCAAATAAATGTGTCAGAAAGACTGATAGGGGCATGGCTAGTAAAGAAATGTATGAAGAAGTGACGCTAAGGAGGAGCCTCAGAAGTGTTGTATCATCTTATAATCTAAATTACATGTTTTGTTTCGGCATATTAAAAAAGAGAAATATTACGAAGCTAACTTAGTTGAACAACCTCTTTCTGTCGTAGATTCCAGTCCAACAGTATTTGCGACTGAAGAGGAAAATATCTTATGCAAATACATTTTGACTTGCGCCGCCACCAGTTGTGGGCTTAAAACGAAGGCGATGAGACAATTAGTTTATAAATTGGTAAAGCAATATAACAATTTTCCTGCATCGCCACCCTAATTTGTGGTTAACGTTGCCTCAGCCTAAAAATATAGCACGCGCCATATACTTCAATATTACCAACGTTAGCATTTTTTAAACAACTATAAAGCTGGCTTAAGCAAGTATTCCTTTGACGCCAAAGATATTTTGAATGTGGACGAGACGGGCATAACGATGTGAAAGGCAGGTCAGTGCTATGATATTAGCAGAGAGGGGTACCTTAGTGACACTAGCTTTGGGTGAAAACACAATAGGAAATTATATACTGCATATGTTTATATTTCCGCGTAAAATATTTCAAGAACATTTCATTCCAGGAAGAACTGCTAATGAGTCTGGATGAATGCAAGACGATAAATTCTTTTTTTTCTTGCGCCATTCAAGACTCATATAAGAGCATCAAAAGATCACAAAACGTTGAGTTTTGCAGAGAAAATAGAATAATTTTACTCACATTCCCTCCGCACGGCATGCATAAGTTGCAGCCATTGGACAGAACAGTTTTCGGTCTCTTTAAGAAAGCTATAAATACCGCCAGTGACAATTGGATACGGTCAAATGCTGGAAAAGTCACGTCAATCTATGACGTCCCGTCTATAACAGAAACTGCATTTGATGTGGCTATAAAGGCACAAAATATCAGAACTGGTTTTGCAGCAACAGGAACTTGGCCTGTCAATATAGATATTTATGGAGAAGATCATTTCCTTCCTAGTCAGGCTACTGATCGTGTTTTAAACAACGTGTCAGAGCCACCTGTTGATGTTACTGAAACCACAGAAATTTTAGATGCCAGAACTTCTACTCTAAGTATAACAACTGTTATGCCTGAGAACGATAACACACCAATCATAGAATATTTAGAAGGCACTGATTCAAAATTATCTTATCACAGAACTGATAATTTATTTATTTATTTATTTATTTACAATAACTGGCCTACAGGTCTTGAGACCCAACTACAAGGCAGTAATTACACAAATAATACGTAAACGAACAATTTTAAATTAGCATCAAACGACAAAAATATATATCAATTTAAATACAAATAAAAATTTAACTAAAATAATTAATTCTAACATTAAATGTATAATACAATGCTATGCTATCTACTTTCATATACAAAGGTGAACATACAAATCAATTAAGGATGAGAAAGAGAAAAAAGAAAGAAATGCCAAGGTCAATGTGCCAAAATCCGGCAGAGAGTTCCTTGAGATGAGCTGAATATATCAAAACTATTACTCTTGTTACAAATGTCGCACATGGAATATGGAGGCAAAAATTTGCGCACGTTAGTTCTAGGAGTTCTGAGATAAAATACGTTACAATTTCGGCAATTTATACGAGGGATACTTAAGTTTATCCTAGCTAAAATATTAGGACAGTCAATAAAATTGTTAAGTACCTTATAAAGAATTGTTAGTAAGAAAAATTCCCGCCATACCTTTAAAGATGAAAAGTTGAATTTCTGAAGCAATAGTTCATGTAAAAAACCTTGCTTAGGATAAACCCCAAAACTCTTAAGATTGAGGTATTTCAAAAACCTTCTTTGGACCCTCTCCAAAGTATTGCCGTGGGTATTGTAGCTTGGGGACCACACAACTGATGCGTATTCTACTTTAGACCGCACATATGAGAAATACAGTAATTTGATGATGTCGGTATTATTAAAATCGCAAGTACAACGCAAGATAAACCCAAAAACCCTTGAGGCCTCAGAAAAGATATTATTCATATGAAAAGAAAATGAAAGCTTGATATCGTAAGTGACTCCGAGATCTTTAAAAAGATCTGCCCGCGAGAGTAGCACGGTATTCAACGAATATTCATATCGAAATGAAGAAAATTTCGAAGTGAAAGTCATAACATTACACTTCTCCACGTTGAGCTGCAGATAATTTTCTGAACACCAATTGCTAACATGTTCCAGGTTCGATTGAAGCTCTATACAATTCTGTAAGCAATTTATTCTCTTATATACCTTAATATCATCGGCATATAATAAAATATCTGTGTCAACAACAGAAACAATGTCATTAATAAAAATAATGAAGATCATAACGCGATATCTTCCACCAGTCCATCTATTCTGATTAACATCGGCAATGAGCGCGCAATTGATAAAAAATCTAAGGGTAGAATAGAACCTGTATCCTCTACGTCTAAAGCTTGTAGTCTACTAGCTATTACTTTCTTTGAGTTGTCACCAGAAGTATCCAGATCTTTACCAAGAGCTCCACTTAGAATGAGGAAGCAAAATAACAGACGTAAAATTAAATCTACTGTGTTAACAAACACATTTGATTGTGTTGCTTTGCAGCATTTTCCAACAGCAATTCTAAAGAGACTTGGGTCCAGTGCATTAAATGCAAAGAATAGTCATATGAAATTTGCACGGGAGGAGAGCACCGATATATCTGTCATAATTGTTAGTTAGACTAGATCCAAAGCATAACTTAATTTTTGACTTGATTTTGGTCTCAAATTATAACTTAATATTAGCAAGTTGACTGATTAAACCTAATAGTAACTTCATTAGATCGTAATTATATGCGTGTACCAAATTACTAATTATTGATTTTTTGGTTTTATTTAGGCTGTGATTACACTATCAAGGCTAATTAAGACCGTTAGATTTTTGAAATATACGTTTCTTTATAATAAAGATACTTTTTTGTTTAATGGCATTATTTTAATTAAATTATCTTACTTCAAATCCTCAAATACATATTTGTCACACCTTACCTCGACCTATGTCATAATTATCTCGGTAGTTAAAGAGTTATGACACAAACGAGTCTTTTTTGTTTTTGTCAATTTACTCATATTTAAATCATATAAAAATTAAAATTTTTTTACGGTAGCTTCGTATTTTAAGGTGTAAGTTTCATACAGATAGGACTATTTTTGACTGACAGTTATGACCAGAAACATTACAGTGAAGGCAGATTTCAACTATACAGTTCACATATTAATTATTTCTTCATATATGGGACTAATTTTATAGTAGAGGAGCATATTTCTACAGAAAATAGCAGCAGTTTTTGAATCATACGAGTATTTATGGCAAGCTTATTGCCAAAATACCTTACAATTTCGATTTTCATGTCTTTTTAAATTTCAGGAAAAAGTCGAGGAAATAAAATAACAAGAAAGTCGATCATAATTTTGATTTTGTGACCTTTTTTCGTTAAGATATATTATTTTTAAAATATTGTTCCTAAAGTAATCTGATATATAAATATCAAAAATAAGATTACGTATTTAAATTTGTGAATCTTTTGGTGAAAGTTGTTTATTAAATTCAAAACTTGTGGGCTAAAGAGGTCAAAGCCCATAAACACACCACATATTACGGACGACATTACTACTGTTTAGGCGTCGCGACGTCGAAAGGTTGTTTGTGAATTTGTTGGATTCTCTCTCAGCTATTCGATTATATCTCAAAATTAATTTGAAGTTTGCTGAAAGTGGAATAAAAATATACTCAAGGGTTCAAACCTCTTTTTTAAATCATATTTAGTTAGATTATAGCACTCAAATTAATTTTATTTTATAAAATAAAATAAATTCTTCACATATCCCTGCTAAAAGGAGATGGTTTAATTAAAGAAAAGGTCATGTGTATGTCAGATACATATTACTTTAGGATTTCGTAGCAATTATTGACGTTAATATTTTTAACTTATTTTAAAATAACAAATTTTTATTAACGTTTGTTTGAAGGTTGTAGACAACGTTGAAGATTGACTAAAATGTTGTTGATAGACTTATATTGTCTTTATTTTTGTTTATTTTTACGACGTTTCGATTAAGTTGTATCTCTGATTAAGTATAAACGGAATGTTTTGTCTGAAGGCTACGCGCTTATTTAGGGACTGTCAACTGAAGCACAAAGTACCGCTTCCCTTTACACACCTCAGTGATTTGATGTTACAAAGTAGTGTTTACTAAAGATTAGGTATCTCAATACTGGGTCTACTGAAGATTCCATTATTATTTTTAATATAAGCTGCTTCTATAATTTTTCTTTTTTTCATGTTGGGTTCCAAATATATTGCCGCAGTTGCAGACTATTTTATATGGTGTTGATTATCCCAGGCGTGTTCTGTAATACCTGATCTCGACGTTTCCTCTTTTTGAGTATGAGTTTTAGGTTTCTTAATTCTAACTTTTAGTGGTCACTTGGTTTCCCCAATATACATTTCACCACACTCGCATGGAACTTTGTAAACATACTCTTTTTTATCCGTAGTTTTTGTTTTTGCTTTTGTTAAATGAGCTCTAAGTCTATTTCCTAATTTAAAGCCTATTTTTATATTATAACTGCTAGCTGACAGGTTTCCTTAATGTACGAAATTGTGAAGAAGAAATGTGTTTCTTGCTTTCAAAAGGTCGTTGTTCTAAATTTATTTATAACATCGTCAATTAATTTTAAAGGATAACTATTCTTTTCTAAATCGGATTTAATATTTGCTACCTCTTTTTCCAGTGAATCGGCATTATTGCATATAGATAGAGTGCAATTATTTGTATTATAGGTTGCGTATAACTCCCCGTTTTGTTACAAAAGAATGATTAGAACTATGGTTAATATATTGATCAGTATGTATTGTCTTCTTGTATACTAAAGTTTTAATTTTTCATTTGAACGGTTCATCATCACATCTAGGAAGGTCAATTGATCATTTACCCCTTTTTCCATGGTAAATTTAATTGTGGGTCGAATGGTGTTTACATATTTCAGAAAATCTTAATTTTTTGATCGTTGCCTTTCTATACGATGAAGGTATTATCTACATATCTCAACCAGAGTTTCAGTTTTACTGTTGCTGTTTCTATGGTAAGAGTTTCCAACCAATCCATACATATATTGGCTATGACTGGAGAGAGTGAAGAACTCATCATAAGCCCATCGTTCTGAGCGTAGAACTTCTCCTTTACTTGAAAGTAAGTATTATGTAGGCAATATTCCAAAAGGTCCATCACCCCGTACAGTGGTAACATGGTTCTATCCGATAATATATTATTTAAAAGTCTAGTTTTGATTATGTCTGGTGATTCCCCTAATGGCATATTAGACTTTCCACATCAAAACTTATTAGTTTGTTGTCTGGCTCTAGTTTACTGCTACTAATAATTTTCACGAAATGTACGGAATTTTTAACATATGTGTTCGTCTTACAGTCTAAAAGTTGTATGGTTTTTAGCAGACACTTTGCCAGTACGTTTGTTGGGGATCCTCTGAAGCTGGTTATTGGTCTCAATGGTATGTTCGTTTTATGAATTTTCGGTAGTCCGTAAAGATGTGGTAACTTACTATTCATATACGAAATCTCTATAATCGCGCTGTGTCTATATGCAATAATGCCGATTCATTGGAAAAAGAGGTAGCAAACATTACACACAACAGAAAGATTATCCTTTAAAATTAATTGACGATGCTGTAAATAACTTGAGAAAAATGACCACTGGACAGCAAGAAACATATTTCTTCTTCACATTTCCATATATTAAGGGAACTCGGAGAAAATAAGATGAATCGCCAGCATTTATAATATAATAACAGCCTTTAAATCAGGAAATACATTTAGAGCTGATTTAACAAAAACAAAACCAAAAACTACGGATAAGAAGGAATGTGTTTATAAAGTTTCACGTAAGTGTGGTGAAATGTATATTGGAGAAACGAAACGACCACTAGAAGTTAGAATTAAGTAACCAAAAATTCACATAGAAACAGGGGATACGTCGAGAGGTATTGAAGAACACGCCATATAAAATAGTCTGAAGCTGCGGCAATATATATGGAACCCAACATGAAAAACAGAGAATTTATAGAAGCAGGTTACATTAAAAATAATAATGGAATCTTCAGTAAACCCAATGTTGAGATACTGCGGCGTCTCCCTTTTTACAGGGTACGGCAACGGATGCGTACGGCAGCTCAATATGTTCGTATCTCTTTTAGAGATAGTTGTGCTCTGGTTTGATTACCCAATAGGCGCCACCTGTTTTACATCATCTGTGTTACTTGCCTAGTGATTAAACAGGAAAACACTTAGGTACGAGGAATGATTTTAAATTATTGACGGTTGGTGTATAGCTCCACAATGAAACGACTTAATTAAAATAAAATAACAATTCCATTTTATTCTCAAAAAAAATTATTATACACATAAATTAGAATGGTACCTACAATGTTTTTGTACTCTCTTGATAACTATGGTTGTTACCTCGTTTTTAAAAGGTTATATAAAATTTGGCCGCAAATGTTCTAGAACCTTTAATTGCCAATAACGAAAGTTTTATAGAGTTATCAAAAAGTTCTTACATGTTATTATATCACATTAAAATATATTTATGTTGTTTTGTTTGTATTTAAAAAAAATTGATTTATAGCTCCCAATTCTTTAACTTAAAGTTTTCTCCTACCTGGTCTATGCTATGGTACCTCTCACTTTTAGCGCTGTTGCTAGGATTCCTGTTGTGTTGTGGATGAATGGAGGCTTCACAGGGCCACTTCCAACTCACCAACCAAACGCAGGGTAAGGTTAAAATAGTCGTGGTCACAAGGACAGGAAAACTAGGGCCGGGACCATCAGAAAGCCTTGACAGCAATATCAAGATGAAAAGAGTGAGATGAAGCCCAAAGATAAAAAAACTGGCTTCAAATAGCCCTGAAATAAAATGTTGTTTTTACCACATGTTCGTAAAGATAAGGGGCAAAATCTTACCACATTGATTAGTGGACTTTAGAAAACACTTGACCGTCTGCCCTTTCAAAGCTAATGGCCGGATTGGTCTGCTGCCTTCGACGGTTCAACAATAAAGGGAACGAAAATAAAAATCTCTCTTGCAACCAGACGTGAGAATTCTTAGGGATATTTGTATTTACTCTTGCCAACCTTATTCTTAACCTGGAGCACTCTAACCTAGTTCCGAACTTACACTGATTACCAGGTAATACGTCAAATATTGGCAAGATATGGAAAATTATCAAAAAGAAAATTATGATCAAATAGTTCAAAGTTACTAATCACGATTAAAACAAAGTTCAAAAAAAAATTGCCACAAATTCTATACTGCATACTCAACCTTAAATGATGGGTCTCGACATGCCGTGCTCGTGTCAACGAATCGGGAATACATCCTCACATTACCGACTATAATCTTATACTTTTAATACTGAAATGGAATGTAAATAAATGAGAGTTTATTAAAAATAAAATATTTTACGACTTTTAAATTCAAACCAAATAATGTGATATATAAACTACAGCAACTTACAAACTGTGTTAAGAAACAAAGAGTGATAAGTTACAACACCAAAAGAGTTGTGAACCAAAAAAAAAACAAAATCCATGTTTACTATTTTAAATTACGGGATAAATAATTAAATTTAATCAGGTAAAAATATACAAATTATATCATATTACTAAAAATATGTAGCATTGATGCTAACTGGTAAATTTAAATGCTACAATACCTAATCCTTGGTAACCAATATTTTGTAACATCAAATCATTGAGGTGTTTACAGTAACGCGAACCTTTGCGCTTCAAGAGACACAGTCCCTATATAAGCTCGTAGCCTTAAGACAAAACATTCAGTTTATACTTGATAATGATTAAAGATACAACCTAATCGAAACGTCGTAAAAATAAACAATAAAAAAATGCAAGTCTGACATCCACATTTTAGTCAAATTTTTATTAATTACATCTTGTACTCTGTCTGGTAGAGTAAAGCTTTCCATAACGAAATGTTAAATAGAAATTCATATTCTAGGTTCTCTTGTTATGTTTATGTGGGACTTATATATTGTTTTAGTGCTTACGCAGATAATACATAAGATATGATAAAAGTACACGAAAAGCTCTCAGCTTCGATGCAGAAAATTGGTTGTGAAGTCCAGTTCAAACTACCAATAGAGGTTTGTTCTCAAATTGCCTTATAATTACGTCACTTGTTGTAAAGTCTATGAGTAGTTTTTGTTTTCTAATTAAGAAAATAGAGTACTTTGAAATGGGTCTTTGACCCACTCGTATTGTGTTGTTAAGGTTTCTTCGGTACTAAAATACCTTATAAAATCTCGAGTCAACGTGGTTAAATGACATTCAACAGTAAAAATCAAATTGTAATGTGCTGCAAAAGCTTTTTCATTAAACGATAACGCTTTTGAAGAACATGTTATTGCCTTTCATATAATTTTAGTCTAACAACGAAAAACTCTCAAGTTTTATTAACGTATTCACTGTTTGCTGCCAAAAATTTTTAGCAATTAATATACTATGTCATTTGTTCATAATTTATTTCGGTTCTGGTAAATCCAACATATAAAAACAAAGACTATTTACCGAAATAGAGTGAATGATAAGTTAATAAACCATACACAATTTGAGAACGCGGAACAAAACTATATACATATTAAAAATTCAATCTATGCAGCAGCAAAAAAGTCACTAGGATACAAAAAAAAGGAACAAACTCAAACGACCCTACTTGTAGAACGAAGAAATAGAAACATACATAAAGGAAAAAAACAAGTACAAAGCATAACTAAGTTCTAAGTCAAACAGGAACAAAATCAAATACAATCACAAGCACTGGTCCATAGAAAAATATCCCAAAAAACCACATGTAGGAACGAAAACAACCGGAGTAAATACATGCTCTGAGAGCTTGAAAGTGAAAAGATCACTATGTCAAGAAAAGAAAAAATATATTATATTCCCAATCCTTATTAACGAGTGGTAGTAATGCTGGACTCTTAACTGAAAATAGATTTGAATTTCAAGAATAGCAGGAACCACAAATACTTGCAAATGCATAAAAATTAAAAAAAGGGAGAAGCCCCTAGACCGGAGAACATATTGGCGGAAATGGTAAATTACGCAAAGAGAAAGTTTAATCAACATCTGACAAGTCTATTCCATATTTGTCTAAACTGAATGAGGGTATCTACGAAATGGACCACTATTCACAGAAAAGGAAAGAGATATGACTGTAATAATTACAGAGTATTGGTGTCATTAGTACCCTAGGTAGACTATATGGAGTGAAAACAAAATAAAACAGGAATACTGCAATATAGAGGCAGGATTAACAGGTTTCAGGGTGGGAATATATACAATTGATCACCTCTTTAGTATTTCTGAAGTTATGGCGAAAAAAACCAGCTTTAAATCGGGACGTATATTTGCTGTATGTTGATTTGGAAAAAGCTTATGACAGCGTACTACAAGACAAGCTATGGCAAGCGCTGGAAAATATTAACGTAACCCTAACAAAAGCCATAAAAAGACTATGAAAATACAAAAACAATAATTAAAATGGGACGCGTTGTCTCTGGCGAGTTTGAAATCAATAAATAACGAAAGCAGAAATGCTGTCTTTCATCTACTCTCTTTAAAATATATTTAGAATAAGCATTGAAATCATGGGTTCAGTAACATGAAAATATACTTAAATGATAAAATTTTATACACTTTATGCTTTGCTGGCCCAAGCCTACGATGACCTCGAATACAGCTAAACGAAATCTAACGAAAACTGAATATATGTGTATTAGGGGTGTACAAGATTTGACTTTAAATAACGCTTAACCCATAAGAAGTTTAAGACTATAAATACTTGGTAATGAAAATCCTATATGATGGTACGTTAGATGAAGGTATAGACATGTTCAAGGAAGAAGAGCAATATTCACGATGAACGGAAGATAATGGGATCAACATATATCAGAAACAAACAAACAACAAATTTACTACACTATAATTATATTATCGTTCGTATAATTTTAAATTAAAATAGAAAATTTTCAGCTGCGCGTACATTGATTGTCGGTATACATTACTTTTCCGTATCGGGAAACTGACGATAGCGCTGTTTCGTCCTCAATGGGACTCATAAGGCTATTCCATCTAGTATAATTCATCACCTCGTAGTGGTGCTCTATCTACTATTGTCAAGCCGAAAAAACAGAACGTAAACGACGACAGTGTTATTTCGACGGACCACTCAATAACACAAGAGCGACACCCAATAACAATGTTGTATAAAACCGCCATGTAATGATGCGGTTGGAAAATAGCGGATAGAGCGACTGTCAAATGGTGGATTGTACTGGATGCAATGGCCTAATGAGTCCCAATGAGGACGAAACAGCACTGTTGTCATTTTCCGGACCTGGAGCTTCCTCACTGTCCTGGAGTGCTCCGCACTTTTTAATATAAGAATAATATTTACTGATAATGCGTGATTTCGCAAAGCCAAAAATTTTTGAAATAAATTATATGTCAAAATTAAATTTTGTTTTGTAAAAAATTGTTGCGTATTGGACAAAGTCTTTTTTTATGGGCCACTATAGAATTAGCATTAAGTACAAGTATTCGTATGACAAAGTTGAAATTTTGTAAATTAAGGTGACATATGGAAAAAAAATATAAATTAACAGAAATCATATTTAAAAATTAGTTAAATATAAAATAAGTTGGAGTTAACACTTACCTGTTCTCTAAAAGGAATTTAATATATTAATAAATACTATAAACGAAATTTGATAACGTCATTATTTGCCAATAAAATCATCAGACGTTAAATTATTATATTTCACCATTAGCCACATGAAAAAGAAAATTGCAGACATACAGCTGGTCCAAAACGAAAGAACGCTAAGAAGACGGAAAAATCATTGTATAAAAACACGTGACCAGTTTTCTCGATGAAATTGTTATTTTTAAAAGCACTAAATTGTAGTTTGTTTTTACTATTTTCCACTGAACAAGCTGAGGGAATATGAGTTTTACTCTATATTGACCACATATCTATATTGATTATTTTAAAGGATATTAAAGGTATGTATGTAATGTATTAATTTTTAATTAATTTCTAGAGCATGGATTATTTAAAAAAATTAACCCACTTAAAAAGTACGCTAAGAGTAAAAAATTAGTTAACAATAAATTAAAAAGGAAGTAGACAATACTTTAAGGGTATATGTGATGAATAAGACTTTTAATTATAAAAATGAAATTTCAAGAGAAACGAAGAATATAAATGCGTTCGAAGGAATAAACCACCCAATCTTGAGTTCTGGATGTATATCTATTTATATAGGATGTTCAATACATGAAAATTTAGTTAAATAAGAAAAAAATTGCATTATTTAAGAGGCAATATCTCAAAAAATGGGAAATCTGATCTTTTGGCAAGAGAAGGGGTAACACATTCTATAAGAAACAATGGCATTTTCTGTGAATCCAGCAAAAGATCATTTATAAGATCAGTCAGTCATTGGTGCTTACTCTAAAACTTTTTAAGCTAGTAGTTCTGGACATTATCAGGACCCGGGGCTTTCCAATTATGAAGTACCTTGATTACTTCTTGAAATAAATTAAAAATTTGGTATTTTTTATTGTTTTGAAGGCTTGTCACTTGTCATAACGTTGATATACAGATGCCTGTATCTTTTCCCGCTATTTTCTTGGACGTTTTTCTGAGGAGAAGAAATAAAATTATAGTGATAAGAACGACATTTTTCCTTGCAGAGTTGCACTTGGTCAGGTCGCTTAGCATTTTTGCCAGATTTAGTGTAAAGGATTCGGTTCCTTGACAAATTTTAGGATAATAGGATACTTAACATATCTTCGAAGCATTCTGCTGGTATTAATTTGGTCAGTTCGGGAACAAAACCGATATCAAGTTTTTCTATTTTCCTTCTTCACCCCAAGGAGGTCACCCAACACCACTGCTAGGTCTTTATTTTAATTATTAACACCTGAAATGTTAATGATTGTGGATATGTTCAGAAAAGGAATACGATTTGACGTAACCTAAAATGGATTTCATTCTAAATCCATTTTTTTTTGTTTTAGGCCTTTTAGTTTTTTTTCCCTTATTTTATTTTCTTTTTTTGCACCTATTGGAGTAGTGAACATAACCCGATTCGCTCGATCCCCCCACTCCTCGACCTTGACCTTGACCTTGCTTCACCCCTCTTTGGCCCCGCCCACATGTCCTTGTCATTGACCTTGAAAATGCACGTGTGCTTTGGCCTTGGCCTTGTATTCAAGGTTGTGTGTGTGACCTTGACCTTGACCTTGGTCGAGACGACCTTGACTTTGTTGAAGGTCATCTTGGGTGTGTGACCTTGAAGTAGTTATTTGTGCATTGTAATAGTGTGGGATGATCTTGAAATGATTTTGACCTTGCAAATTGTTCTATAAATTGTGTGTCTACTTGCATTCATTCAGTGTGAAATGTCAGATACGGAACTATCTAAAGAAAAAATTATAGAGCAAGTCGGCAGAGTAATTTGTTTATATCAGAGTAATTTAAAAAGTTTGTGTGATTTTGAAGAGAAGGATCTAGCATTTTTTCCTCTCGAATATTTAAAAACTTGCGTTGATACGCTGAGTTTACGGCAAATTTGGGATAAGCTGCCAGCGTCATATAGGTGTAACAAGGAACTACAGTTAAGCTTACCCTGTTACATTCACTATGAACAAATATATCGTCATCATATAGATGGGCCACCACCAGCAATAAAAAAGTGTCGTGAATGTAAAAATGAGTGAATAATATGAATAGTGCTTTGCAAGAGACAGTAAAAAAATTGGGCGATGAGTTCACTGAAACGGCTAATAATTATTTCAATGATGCAATGAAAAGTCGAGCAGAATGGGCGTCGCGCTATTGTGATTTGGCTTATGAATATGAAAAGGCTGCGAATGCATGTCGTAAATACTGCAGCAAAACAATAAATTTACAAGACTTTGTTCGTGAGATAAAAAAGTTGGGGTTTAGTGACTGTTTGGAAAAACTGATTAGGTTCATTGCAGATCCGGTTGTGTTAGATGAAATTAGAGTGTAGGACTTAAGTTTAACGTAGTAGTAGTTAATATGGAAAGTTTAGTGCGAGAAATGTACGAGGAATTTCTAATTTCTGCAGCCTGTTCGGAATTTTACGCATATGAAATGCAAGATTCGGAGGCTCAGGACTTTAGTGTATTTTTTAAGTATATGGACCATGCCGAAGTGTGTCTTTTAGCTAGTATAGTTTGTAAGAATTTTCTTAGATATAAAAACAAACAATTATTATTGAACAAATTAAGGAAATTAGGTTTAGGTGATAATGTTAAACGCATAGAAGAATGGCAGAAAAAAATCAATGAATAAAGTACATAAAATGTAGTTATTTGTTTCATTATATTTTGTCCTTGAAGTTATCCTTATACCAATTTAAATGTGTGACGTCATTTGACCTTGAATACTCCTCCCACTATTTCTATCGTTAAGCTACCCCCACCATTGTTACAATTCGACCTTGAAACCACGCTATAAAGGTTCGTGGGAGAAGAAGTGACTTCAAACAGTCGCAGATATCAGTGGCATAAACATCAAATATTGTGTTCGTGTAGTGTTCTGAAAGTGCTTTTAAATTCACGGTAATTTTTGGATTTATATACCATTTTTTTCAATAATGAGTATTGCAAAAGAAACTCTAGATGAAATTAATGAAATGTTTAGCAAAGATTTCGAGGTTTTAGAGAAAAAAAAGGTTACCGAAATGATTGTAGGCAAAGTGTATAAAATTGTAAAGATGGTTTCAATGACTACACGATTTGGTAAAACTCTTTTAGTGGCTTTACACGATGACGGTGATAATAGCACATTTGAGACTTTTTTACCAAAACGTGTGGCCGAAACACTATCTGACGATATTGTAGATATTATGAGTAAAACTAAAGATAAATACACTCTAACTTATTTGGGGCAGGGCACTAGAGTTTTTGGAAACAATACTCGAACATTATTACGTTTTGGCTCATTGGAGTAAATTGTATGTAAATTGTTTGAAAAAAAGGATGTAATTAAATTTAAAATATAGTTGCACATGTCAGAATACTTACGCGTGTTCATTATTTCTGTTAAAGATGTCTGCTGATGCGACGACGACGACGACGACCGCCAACGAATGTGTAGATAGATACATATTTTGGTTGGGGAGAGAATTAAGAAATAGGGCTCACGATATGTTAGATAGCGTAAATGATTGGTCGCATATTGATGTAACCAAAGATCAATATAAGAACGAGATCAGGGATACAATCAATTTTATGGCTGGGGCACACTTGTGCGACAAATTTTTATATGGTTCCATAGACATGGATACATTTTGTGCTGAAATGGTTGAAGAAGAATTAAAAGAATACCTCGTCAATATTCCACATTTACCAGGTGAGCTTGCTGCAAAATATGAATTGGTTTCTGCAACAGCAACAGCCCAAGACGTTGACGATCGAAATAGTGTCGGATGGGATAGAATTTTGAGCAACGAAAACGAAGACATGGAAAACTAATTTTTTATAATTTTTGTATTTGTGCAATTAAATTACTGTAAATAAATATCTGTTACAATCACAGTTTTATTTTATTTCTTTTATAAACATACCAACCCAGTAGATCATAGTCAGTGTTTCTTTTTCTCAGCTGAAATATTTAATATAAGTAGGGCAAATAAAAATAAAATAGTTTAGTAAAGATTGAAAATGAGTCGAGGAAACAACACAATTGATAAATTTGGTCGTCAGAAATATAATGAAAAATATCATATATTATCTGGGCCACAAGGGATTGGTTTTAAACTTACAGCGGATGGGCAGTATGATATGGGTGGAAAAATCATAACCAACTTAGGCGAACCTAAAGATGATGACGATGCTGTGACAAAACACTTTGTTAATAGAAAGTTTTACAATTTTGCAGTTGTAATATGTGACATATTTAACAAGGATGTCCTCCCCATGATATACAAAAATAATAGTGAGCTTAAAACAAAAATTGAAGTTATGCAGAAAATACTCTATCATCAGCCTTTAAATGACTCATTAAGCGCACTGTCGTACGACTCGACTTCAAAAAAAATCTAAAAAAAGCAGGTTAAAGAATAGGAGAACGCACTCCGAGTGGCATAGCCTTGAAGATAACGTCGTAGTCGTCGGTGAATTGGACCTTCCCTCCAAGAATATTGAAATGTTATTTATGTGTATGATGTTTTATTGTCATTGTTTTTAATAATGAAGATTGAAATAAAAAACTTTATTTTACAATATATTGTTTATTTATTTTACATTTTAAATAAAAAATATAGTCATACAATATGTTATTTAAACAATATTAGCTTTATCTATCCAAGAGTTGAAGTGGTTGGGAAATCCTAGCCATTTGACAAATAATTGTTCGATGTGATTTTTCTTGCGTTGTCTAAGGACCTTTTCTACTAGATAAACGTCAGGACTGCTTGTTTTTTGTAGTTCTGATTCGTAAAAACACCCTCTTATAGGCTGACCTTCTAACGATTCCAACAAGTAAGTAGGTGGATTTGTAACGTTAACTTTTACAACTTTAAACAATTCGGTTGACCAAGAGGGCGTATATCCTTTCTCGAATAAGCTTTTGTACTTGCTAATACGCACAATGTCACCCATGGAAAACTTAAATTTTTTAGGTACAATTTTTAAATAATCATATGCTTTAATATGTGTTTTTTCTTGCACGTCTGCAGGCTTCATTCCAATGGTGCGATGTTTCGAATGGTTATAGGTTTTTGTTACTGCCGATAATATATGTATCCATTTGTAAGATCCTCTTGTCGAGAATTGTTTATATAAATTATTTTTTAAAGTCCTTATGACTCGCTCAACAATTGCAGCTTTCTTTGTGCTGTAAGTGGAATAATGATTTATATTATATTTTTTCATCAGGGCTTGAAAGTTTGTATTATAGAACTCCTTTCCTTGATCACTTTGCAGATTTGTTGGTGTATATGATGCCTCTTCAATGATGCTTTTCATCGCATTAGTAACTTCTATACCAGTCTTGTTTTTTATGGCTTTGGTATAGACAAATTTCGAGTAACAATTTATACAGACCAAAATATAACGATAACCATCGTTTTCATCAGCATACTGTTGCATTTCAGCCAAATCAATTTGCCACAAATCTCTGTATCCTTTTATTATCGTGCGCCGTCTAACAAAATTTTTTCTAGCCGTTCTATGTAGTTCATTAACAATCTTGATTTTTTCTAGACTGGGCTCCATATTATTAGTAATACTAAAGGTTTCAGATCGAAGGAAGAACTGAATAATATCATTAAATATTGAGCTTAATATATTATATCTTCTTCTCGTAATTCCTCTATGATTGACATAATTTCATTTTCGTGTCCAGTGTGACCGGCCATTTTGGAACTCCACAACAAACGTAAACGATCCACCAACTCTTTAGCTTTGTTCCAGTAGACATATTGAAATTTTTTCGAAGATAATTTCTTTTTTGTGGGTAACTGTAGTTTTTCCGAGAGATTTTTTCTTGTAATAGTACCACCTAATTTTGTGCCCATTATCAGAGGTTTAATAATTCGTAAATATTTGTTCCATCTGGTCTCCCGTAAACCATCACTTTTTTTAAAATTATTGTAGACAGCATTCGTTGATTCCAAAATTTCCTTGTACGTTGAAAGTACATTATCACTTAATTGTTGTTGTTCCTTGCCTACACTTGGGGGTGTTTTAAGAAATAACAAATCATAAAGTGCCGGTGATCCACCATATTCTGCAATATTTTTCCCTTTTTTGTATAAGACAATATTTCCATTTCGAAAACGCACCTCTAAATTACCAATAAAATTTTTGTTATGATCTGTTTTTGAACCAAAACGTACACCATATACAGTATCGTATAGAGATGGTTTCGAACGTAATCCTTTCAGGTGTGCGTTTAAAGTATCGGAAGTTGTGGTGTCAGCGGATGCGAGAGATGTATTAGTTGATGTCGAGGGTGTATCAAACACCGATTGGCTAATATCTTCTTTTGAAATGCGATGCTGCTGCTGCTGCTGAATAGGTGTGGAGGTTTGAAAGGAATGTGTAGGTTGGGGAAAACCTGATATTTGAGTCGACTGCACTGATGTACTGAGACTATGTGACTTTGTAGCTGGATAATGTTGTTGCTGTTGTTGTTGTTGTTGATGTTGTTGTTGCTGCTGCTGCTGACGTTGCTTAACCACATCAGATATAGTTGTCAACGGCTTAGAAATGGGTTCGTAAAACTTTTCCAATTCCACAACATTAAACTCTATAGCCGCTTTAATTTGTTTAAATTTTTTTCTGACGGCATTGGTAGCTTCCACTAGTTTACGTTTTAAGTCGATCGCGTTATTCATGATGTTAACAAAGGACGTTTCAACAATCAAATGAGCGTTTTCTCTTATTATTACAGTAATATATAGCTATCAAATCCTTTGCGGTATCTTCCCGATTTCACATCACTGTTTTTATCAATTACTAAAAATCCATACTTATTATCCCAACATTTTGAGCACATTTCTTGAAATTGAGTAAAAGTTAGATCCGGTGAAACGTGGTCGGAAAATATGTGTTTCATATTCAACTCATCTTGTTTAAACATAATAATAAAATTGGCGTTGTCTCGCACAAGCTGTTTAGGCACTCGCGAATATGTTTGCGCTAGGTAAAAGGAGTCGATATTTTTATGACGTCCCATGCTAAAGTACGATCTTATAACATCTTGTTTTTCACATATAACATCATCAAAGATAAATATAGAGTTTGGTTTTGCATCGGACGGTTCCACAATATTACTGGAATCACTAAAGGCATAGTAGCCTAAACCTTTGATGGGCGCTAAAATTTTCCTTAAATACTCATATTTCGGTTGATACAGAGATTTCGAGTAAATATAGACATTTTCGAAACGTAGCCCAAGGGGGTGTGTAAGCAGCGAAATCATGACATTAGTTTTTCCACAATTGGATGGACCAATTAACAGGCCGCGAATAGAGGAAGGAAGTAGAGGACCGTGTCTCTTCATTATCTTCTTTTCAAATCCAAGTCCGACTTTTTCATCGAGATTGTCAATAGGAAGTTTTTGTTTAAGATCGATAACGCGCATCTTAGGAAAATTTGATATTTTATAGGCAATTTTTCACAAAAACTGTCATTCAGATGCCGAGCGTCAAACGAAGTGGACGGTCTCACGTTTCCAACAAAACTGGATACGGTATTGTGAATTCGTTAATAAATAAATTACCATTCGAGGTACACATTCCTGGTTATCAATATTGCGGACCCGGAACAAAAGTAATAAAACGTGTAACAAGAGGTGATCCAGGCATTAATCCTTTGGATGCCGCATGCAAAAAACACGATTTAGCCTATTTACATAATAAAGACAACATAAGTGCGAGACATCGAGCGGATTACGAGCTCGAACAAAGTGCTTGGAATAGAGTAAAATCGAAAGATTCCAGTTTAGGTGAAAAAACAGCAGCTTGGTTAGTTACAAACATTATGAAAGGAAAACAACGTTTTGGTATGGGTGTACCATCATCATTATCAACAAAAAAAACATCTAGTAAAGGCACGCGTCATACAAAAAGGAAAGGTGTTAATAAAAATCGACATGTTCGGAAAGCCAGTTTCGGAACAGCTATTCGACAAGCAGTTCGAAGGGAATTATTAAAAGCCGGAAGTAAAAATGTGTTGGAAAAAAATGTCATGAATGCATCTAAAATAGCTCTGTCGGCAGCACGTAGATCGGCAAAAGCGGCAGGTGGCAAAAGGAAGGTTCGTACACCGAGAATAATACCGATTCCTAAAACTGGTGGAATATTACCATTAATACCAATTTTTGCCGGGTTATCAGCTTTGGGTTCATTAGCCGGTGGGGCAGCGGGAATTGTGCGCGCCATAAAAGCAGTAAAAAAAAAGCAGCGAAGATAAAACCGGTGCCGGCCTGTATTTAAAATCGAAAGGAAATGGTTTGTTTCTAAAGCCATATCGTAAAGGTATGGGATTATTTTTAAATCGTAGATCAAAAAACTAATTGAATCCCTACCTCGAAGACCACTATCTAACATCGATATAGAAAAATATGCCAAAAAGAAAAGAATAGGACACTTTCGAGGCGTTTATATGAGGGATTTATTACCTAGACAAGGTCCTCGACGTTACGAAGCAGCAATAGTGAATTTGGATAGTACGCGTGGTGCAGGGACTCATTGGGTAGCTTATAGAAAAAATAATTCTAAAGTAACATATTATGACAGCTTCGGTGATTTACCCCCACCGATCGAATTGGTACGATATCTACAAACGGGATCGGAACCATCAAAAATTATTTACTATACATACGATCGTCAGCAGGATTTTGGAACAGTCTGGTGTGGACATTTGTGCTTAAAGTTTCTTGTCGAATCATCAGCGTAAAAGATGTCATCATCATTATCGTCACCATTAACACCGCAAATGGATCGCAATAACTATACTAAAATGTTGCAATCACTGAAAGCATTTCATCTAGCCGGTGGATTAAGGAAAATGACCGTGAAACAGTTAGAAAACATGCCCAAGGAAGTAATGATTGCATTAGCCCCAAATGAAATTCCATTCGTTTGGGAAAAGTTGCCCGAGCACCTTAAAAGCGATATCGATATATTAAAATATCAGTGCGGTTGCAAACATTATTTCAGCAGCAGCAGCAATTTAAACGAGGTTACGGCTGATGAGGATCTTACGGCTAGAAAAATATTTTGTTGTTATTGCAAAATCAGCGATGTGCGCATAAAAGCAGAAAATAGCATAAAAACATCACTATCTAATGCAGTGAGAAAAGGTGTGAAGATGAATCTTTTTAAATGTTGCCGCTAAGAATAAAACCGAGATGTGTGATGTTTTAATGGTTAGTCATGTCTTATACGTTCACACTAACAGGACACTCGAGCGTCTTAAGCGCCGATTTTTATCCACCAGTCGAATTAAATAGAGAAAACAAATATGGTCTGGCATTGCTGGGATTTTACACATACAATTCAATTTTTAATGTGGACGAAAGCAACAATAAGTTTGCCTACATGAAGGAGGGTTACACCACCGAGCCGATACAATTGCAGATTCCACCTGGGGCCTATGAAATAGATGAGATAGGTAAAGCTATGTTGGAGGCTTTGAGGATTTCAACTGAAGAAAAGAACGATGGAATCTTTTACTTGGTCGCTAATAATAATACGCTGAAATGTGAACTGAAATCCCAATATACTATAGATTTCCGGGGAGAGGCGAGTATCGGTAAAATGTTAGGATTTAATCATACAGTGTTAAAAAGAGACAAAAAGCACGAATCAACCGAGATGGTGGAAATAATGAAAGTACGCATCATACGCGTAGATTGTAATATAATTTCCGGAGCATATATGAATTCGGTGGAAGGTCATACCTTGTTCGAATTCGATATCGACGTGGAGCCCGGTTACAAAATCAGTAAAGAACCACAAAATAATATTTATATGCCGTTAATGCCGGCAGGACGTCAGTTTATCGACAACATTACTCTTCGCATCTTGGACGATAGCGGTGATCTAATCAATTTTCAAGGCGAGAAAATAATCGTGAAATTGGAACTGAAGAAACTTTCATAGAAATGGGTTTTTGCTTCAATCGTCAATTGTGTGTGCTGTCGACTAAGATGGGGGAACCGCCGAAACATAATAAAAGTAAAAGAAGAGTTAACGTCAAGGTTAGTCGTCGTCCAGACGTTAGATCACAAACATCTCAACAGTTATCTGCCGAAGACTATAAATTTTTAAAATCAATCGGTCTTAAAGTGCGAAAATGATTTCCACCACCAGCGATAAAATAGAGGTTTTCTCCGAGCCCATCTTGGACAATTCCATTATTAGTCTAGAAGAGCATACGTATAAACCATACGGATCTCCATCATTCAACCATTCGGATGAAGTCCGTATCCCCATTAATTTTCAAGATATTATACTGGATATCGCCGAAAGTTACATATATATCGAAGGAAAATTTAAACCCATAGACGCAACGAAAAGATGTTTTTTATCAAATAATGCCCTCGCATTTTTGTTCGATGAAATTCGCTACGAGATGGGAGGTGAACAGGTCGCCGTGGTTCGTAAACCTGGAGTTACGACGACATTAAAAACCATGGTTTCATTCGGAAGTTTGCAACAAAGATCTCTCATGACGTGCGGATGGGGTCTCGACGAAGCAAACCAAGATATCGTAGACACGGCAAGTAACGTATTCTCCGGGAAATTACCCTTAAAATATCTTATGGGATTCGCCGAAGATTACGCAAAAGGTGTTTTCAACGTAAAACAAGAGCTTATTATGATTATAGCTCGCACTTTTACCAATTGTTACGTCGGCGAAGTAGAGGCAGAAATTAGTATCGACAAAATCGAATGGAAAATTCGTCACATCATTCCAGACGATAAGCAAAAATTGGAAATACTGTCTCGCATTAATAAAGGAGGAAACAATGCCAGTATTCAAATGGCATATCGTAAATGGGATCTGTACGAATTACCAGCTTTAAGGCAAACATCTTCCGACGTGTGGGCCTTGAGAACGAGTACAAGTCTGGAAAGACCGCGCTATATAATCGTCGGGTTTCAAGACAGCAATAATTGCGACAAGAAAGAAAAAAACGCAACCCAGTTTACCCACGCCGACGTATGCGACATTAGACTGTATCTGAATTCAACCGTTTATCCATACGAAAGATGGAATTTAGATTTCGCCAAGAAACTGTACGCAGCAGCCTATTACAATTACGAAAACTTCCAAAGCAGCTACTACGGGCGCGAAATAAACGATCCGATGATAACGTTCGCGGAATATATGAAAAACCCCGTTTTTATTATCAATTGCAGTCATCAACCAGAGGCGATTAACTCATCGACAGTGGATGTAAAATTGGAGTTCCAAACGAGAAAGAATAAATTCCCCAAAGACACTAAAGTGTACGCATTAGTTATTCACGACTCATTTTTTAGTTATAATGTATTAAACGGTTCGGTGACCAATAAATCTATATTTTAATGTATCTATTATATGTAACACAAAATAATGTTCTTGAATCAATAAATTTGTAATGAGTGAAGTAGTAGTTTTATATTTATTTGAAACCCAACCAAAAAAAAAAGCTGGCGGAAAAGCCCGCTCTTTAAGAAAAGAGTACGGGAATTTAGAAAATGGTGGTTTATTAAGTGGAAAAAAGAGCTTAAATAACACAAGAAAAAATTTTTAAGGCAAAATATGAAAACAACGATTTAGAAAATTTGTAGGAAAGTAACGGTTAGGAATAGGGAAAAAAGTTATAAGAAAAAATTATAGAGGAAATCGAGTACTATAAGCAAGCATTTTTCTCGATAGTAAAAAGGTAAAAAAAATTTTTTCAAAAAAAAATTGAAAAATGGTGAATGCGCGCCAAAGTTGAAGTTTTGGAGCAAAATGATATTAGGAAATTAGAAAGAGAATTTTTTTCTACATATGGTAGTACTTTTCAAAATTCGGAAAGATGAAATTTTAAGAAAAGGGTTACAATAAGTTAGTAATTTGGATTTTTTAAAATAAAAGCACCAATCCAAATCATTACTCAAAATTTTGAGGAGAATGCGATGGTGTAAAAAAAATTATAATTTTTTTTTTTTTTTGAAATGCTGAATACGCGCTAAAGTTGAAGATTTAGAGAAAAACGGTATTGGGAAATTAAAGAGAGAATTTTTTTCTACATATTGTAGTATTTTTGAAAATTCGAAAAAATGAAATTTGAAAAAAAGGGTTATAGAAAGTTAGTAATTTGAATTCTTTAAAGCGCTGTAGCTCGGGAACCGTTCAAGATAGAGAAAAAATAAAAGCACTTTAATTACCTAGAATTTTGAGTAGAATACAATGGTGAAAAAAAAATTTGGAAAATCTTAAAAATGACAAAAAATTTAGACGAAAAAATTGAAATTCTCGAGTTAGGAGGCTAAGGCCGCCGAACGGGAGTGTGTGGAAGTTGTAGGGGAGGGTTTTTTTTTTTTTTTTTTTTTCTAAGTCCACCACCACCTCCACCACCCTCCCACCCGCGGAGGGAAAAAAATCGATTTTTGATGGTTTCAGAGCGATTGCGCGGCTCCTTCACCATTTTTTCGCAATTTTTGAGGTATCGATTTTTTTATTTGCGGTGACAGAAGTTCGGAATTTTTTTTTTGGATTCTAGAGAAAATTTCCCACAATATATGTATTTTTCCAATTTTTTATCGTCAACCGTTACGACGCCAGAGCCCATCCAAAATGCGATGAAAAAAATTTTTTTATATTAGCGAATTGGGAAAAATAGTGTGATATACTTCAACTCTTCCTTATTATGATTCCGTCAAAACATTTTCAAAATTTTCCTTACCTTGCCTGAAAATAATTAAAATATATGCATAATTTGCATTTTTTGTAAATATGTAGCAAAGTAATGGTTAGAAATATCAAAAAAATTTATTTGAAAAAAATGTAGAGAGTACTATATGCTAGAAAAGTGGAGGGGGGTAGTTTGTGTCCATAACAGAGATACGGTGAGTTATAAAATCATATTATTCTCAAACTTATATAATGCATATATGCACTCCACCTTACCCCCTCCAACTTTTTGAATGTATATAGAGGCCGGTATTAGAATTATTTCATCATTACACATTCGATCGGCAAGATGGAAGATATACCAAAAAGGATCATTGGCATTGTCAGGCCATTCGTGCCCGGCAAAATATGCAAGTGTGAGGAGTGCGGGGGTACCGCACCAGGAGCGGCACCTTCGGCACCGCCTGCAACGCCGACACCACCAGCGACGACGACGGTGCCGCCAATGAGAAGACCAAGGGCTGCACCTAGGTCGGTGTTAATATCGTTGGGTATTACTCCACGGTAGGCACCCCACCCTCCCCCCAGGCCCTTTTAGGGCCACAAAAACGGTCCTTTTCAGGACCACATTATATTTTGATCGTAGTTTAGTAATCGTCACTTATGGGGCGAGATATTCGTTTAACGACGATTTGTCTCGTAGCTTAAGTGCCAAGTTATATGCTTGAGAACCTATGAAAATGTTAACAGTTCAAACAAGGTTTCTATTATTATTTTTTTTTTTTTTGTAATGTATTCTTCACAAAATATTAAGAATAAGTCTTATTGTCTAAACAAATCTAATTCCTTATTTAAAGTTTTTGAAAAAATCAATAATTCTATAAGCTCTCACCAATACATAACATTTAGAATCCGTTGGTGGGGTGGGGGTAGTTCTATATATATGAGACTGGGTCAGTTACACAGTCATATATTCATCAACCCTCATACGATGAACATGGAGGAAGAAAGACCCGCCAGCCGAGGCTCATCCATCTTTAGTGATGACACCGTAGCCGACAACGTTGGAGACCTGCAAGTCTTCGACGACGACGACGAGGTGGATTTTGAAATTGACGTCCTACGTTGGGACGACTTGGATGAGCCGATTCCGCTAGTATATGACCATGATCCGGGTCTAGTGGAATTAGACGACGCGGGTGATTGGGTCTTACAAAGACTCGAAACTCCGTCGCCGCAGCCAGAGCCGGACTCGACGGAAGATGCGGTGCTGGAAATTCCAGCATCACCAACACTCGACGACCCACAAGGCCCCTGCGATTCGTCAAGCTGGTGGTCGACCAGCGAGGATGGGGCACCATAAGCCCACACTCTCCCTGGCCCTTTTTAAGGGCACACAACAACGGTCCTTTTCAGGACCACAAAATACTTTGATCGTAGTTTTAGTACATATTAGTACTTTGTTACTAATATTGTATGTATAGAATATACAATATTAGATACAAAGTATTAAAACTTTAAGTGCTGGTGGAACCCAGCTAAATCGTTCGTTCGTATTTGAGACCACAAACAACTTTTGGTCTCAATACGTAATACGACATTTGTTTTCACCCCCCACCATTAATTTGTCTCTATATATACGACCACCAATACTTATTACAATCATTTTAGTTCAACATGTCAGCGACTCAACAACAACAACAACAACAACCCATCCAATGCCCTGTGGTAGATTCTACCACAGAGAATTGTTTGGAGTGGGAGCCGAACGATCCTAGATGGGATGAACTTTGGCGGTTCATCATCGAATACACAGAGGACAGCACCGCCACCCCCGCTGATGATGACGGGCCGTGCGACTCCACAACTCAATAAAAGAGTCGCATGTTTTACAACCAAACGGTCCTTTTCAGGACCACAAAATAATTTGATCGTAGTTTTAGTTGGTTACAATACTTTGTAACCAATATTTTATGTTTTTTTCATAAAAACATACAATATTGAGATACAAAGTATTAGAAGTTCTGGCGACAGAACCTTAACTTCATAAACCGAACCATGTTTTAGCATACTTGTAAATATTATCAGAAAATATTTACAACTATTGCTATTGCGTAGTTTTAGTGGATTATTCACTCTTTTTTTTTTATTACCTAATATTATGTGGGACAGGGCCTATATGAAATAACACACAAAAATAAATTTTCAAGTCATTTTTATTCTCATTATAAAATATAAAAAATTTGATCAAACACTTTTTATTAACTACATTATATATATATATATATATATATATATATATATATATATATATATATATATATATATTTACAAACTTAATACTATAAATTAAAAGCTAATCTCTACAACTACCTAACACCTACTACATAATTTATTAAAGTCCTCTAATTGTCTTTTTAACCGCGCAGATTTCACCTTTTTTATCTCTAATTGTCTTTCAAGTTCTATAATGTCACTGGCACACTCGTTCACTTCATTCACTAAGCGTTTTTTCATGGCGTAAATGTCTGTCAATTTGGTCTTCTGAGAGTTGGTGAAGTCTTCGACCCACTCCGGTTGTGATGGCTCGGAAGAAGACGCGGTTTTATTTGGTGAAGACGATGACGACGATGACGACGACGACGACGACGAAGCAGCGGAAACTTCATCGCCTTCAAAACACCGCTTAAACCGCTTCTTCATGGGTTTCCGGCACCCCAATATCGGCGACAGTGGCGCTGGCGCTGGGGAAGACTTCACCTCCGACACTATTTCATTCTCTACGCTGGCCGGTGTTGGTGGCGTTGGTGGTGTTGGTCCATCGGGGCCTTCTATGACTTCCACTTCTACTGACAATGGCTCTTGCGGTGCTGTTTTTAGGAAGTCGGGTAATGGAACAGGGGTGGAGGGACGCTTAAAGTTAAACTTTTTCTTCTTCCCTTGTCCCACACCTTTAATCGCCGAATAAAATGTTTTTTTATCGGCGATTTCCGACTTCCGCATAGTCAAGAGCTTTTTCAGTTTTGAAGCTTTCGGAGAAGATTCCCTAGGCCGCGATGCTTTTCGCACAACCACATCACTAATCACATTTATCTTTGGCTCCTTCTCCTCCGTCCAGCATTCCAGGAATTGCGCTGCCGACTGAACTAACTCCTCGTCGCGACCATCGTTGAGGGCTCGGTCTTCGGCATCTTCATGCTCCACGCCATTCCAGTTCTCGAACACCCCCGGACTTAACACTTCTAAACCACTCATGTTATACAGCATGCCTTGCTGTGAACCGCAGCTCACGTCAAGAGCATCTAAAAGAGACCGTACACTAGACATTTTCGATATTCAAACTCACACAATTAACTTTTTCTTAGCACTGTACTGTTTGCTGTTCTGACGAACTGTGAAGAGCTCGAGCCAGCAAGTCTGCTTTTATGCCCATTTCCCCCACTACACCACCTTTATTCCTTTTGTTCGATGCATTAAGTATAATATTTAAACTTGTCAGATGCAAGGCCAAGGCCAAGGCCGACGTAACCGGCAATACCAGGGTCGTTTTCAAGGTTGTAATTTTCATGGATTTTTTTTTTTGCCCCTGTCAAGGTTATTTTAAAGAAGCATATAAATATAGTACTAAACTTGTTAGATGCGAGGCCAAGGCCAAGGTCAAAGTACCCGTCAATGTCAGGGTCGTTTTCGAGGTTGTAATTTTCAAGGATTTTTTTTGGTCCTGTCAAGGTTATTTTAAAAAGTAATACATAATTAGAGTACCGCGATTGAAAAGTACAACATATTCAAACATCATGTTGCCAACTGATGAACAACCTAGTGAAGCAGCCAAAACATACAGTCATATACCAAAAGCTTTTTATTTAACTTGTCATCATTGTAAAAGACTAGGTATCTGCTGGCGAAATGATCTTACGTACGACTTCAACTACATTGACCTTTTCAGGGTTAAATTTGTACAATGCGGCTTTTGTGGACTAGTTTACTACCAGTTCAAGGACATTAATGAACGTGCCATCCAGAGAAGAAATTGGGTCATAGAAGAAGCTTACCTGTACAGAAGAAATTAACATGTATTTTATTTCTTAATTTTTAATTTTTTTGTTTGTTATTTTTTTTATTTTTTTTAATAATAAAAAGTAAACTCAATCTTTTGTTATATTTTAATTTTTTTTTCAATAAAACAATAGTAAAATGAATCTGTATGTGTATTTATTAAACATCACCTAAAATACGTTTTGCAATCCATATTTTTCTGCAGAGTCCGTTTATTAATGAAATAGAAGCATATATTAGGGTGAAATCTAATGGTTTCAAATCAGTCTCACATAACAATGTCAGAAGTAAACACTATTGATAAGTTCGGTCGCAAAAGAAAATTTAAGGATTTTAACTTTATGCGAGGTCCTTCAGGAATAGGTTTTAAACTTACACCTAATGGAGATTACGACATGGGAAGCAAAAGATTGTGCTATTTAGCAGAACCTCTTGAAGGAGACGATGCGACCACACGAAATTATGTTGATAATAACCTTGCTCAGTGTGTGCAAGATACGCAGAAAGCTTTACATGACTCAACAATTGTTATTAAAGATATATTCAGAAACCAACTTGAAGGTTACGTACGCAAGAAATTAATTGAAACCGGTCAAGAACTTAGAGGATACATTGATGATACTGTTATTGCAATATATGAACTTAGGCAAGACGAACTGCGTGATGAACTTAACTCTAGAATGTTGAAAATTGAAAAGACTATGGAGGATCTTGTCAGCAAACCTGTTTCACATTAAACATTTACTCGTAGACCTGTGCGTTTAATTTACTATTAGACAAATTTTTCAACAATAACTTTTACAGTTTGTTATTTGTCGACACTTCATTATATTTATAATTTTAAAATAAAGGTTCAATAAAAAAGCAATCAAGTAATGAATACATGTTTTTTATTTAAAAAAAAAAAAAAAAAAAAAAAAAAAATTACAATACTATCGTTACATATTAATGTTGTATGTTTAATAGAAATAATAAAAACAATACAAATAATGAATTATGGATTTTCCAGATTACGTGCTGTCCTGACTTAGAAATGATTCCAACACGGTGACTAAATTTGCTAAGTTTTCTTCCGGGTCTGTTTTGTAAAAATCTATGTCTGCATGCCCCCAAGGTAGAGTTTTGGTTGAACTGGGAATTACATAACGTTTATCATCGCTATGTGACAATGCTACTTTATTTATTATGTTGGTATAAATGTTATGTAATTCACTTCTAAATGTCTTCATCTTTCTTAATATCAAACCACCCCGTTCAACAATTCTTTGGTAGTCTTCCTGATGAAGGTCTTTCTCGATAACACATTTTTTGATACCTTTGGCTTTTTTTAATTCATTATTAATGGACTTTACATAATAAGCCTTCGCGCCGGTACCATAAAAACTTATTATCGGATCACCAGGAAACTCATCTTTCATTCTACCAACTACAGAATTACTTTTAATTATGTTGAAATTATTAATTTCGGGGTAATTTGATGTATCGAATTTTTCGGGGTTTTCTGATATAGTTTGATAAAAGTTTTCCGTATACACTTTTAATATAAGCGAGTCAGTATCGGTGTAAAGTAACGAAGCATCATCGCCAAACTTGGATTTAATAAAATTATAATAAAAATCGTATATTACAGTCTTTGATATATCTAATATGGAAAAACCGATATAAATTGGTTTATTGTACAATATTTTAACTTTATTCATATGTATAGCAACAAAGTTCTCGGTAAATATCGAGCTACTATTGAAATTGGGGCGGGATATTAGTGCTCTAGCTCCATTTCTGCCTACACTGTTCTCCCAATGTGTTACTAATTTTATATCCTTTCGATTTTCCACATTTTCCATAGTTTTACCAAATATCGCGTTATTTTTTAATTTAAAAGTGTCCTTCGCAAATTTTGTGGTGGCATTGTTACGTAAATTGGTATTAAAATCAATATACGATTTTAGCCATTTTGATTGCTCAAACTGTAATACTCGATGGGTTTGCATTACCACTAAGCCGTTGGCGATGGCTTGTTTTAAAGTTCTATAGTGTACAATGTATTTTTTTTTATCTTGTAAATTAGGAATTAATTTCGGCAATTTGGCGTTTTCTGTTGGCGGTATGATATTTTCTACTAGAAATGGAAGATCAGAATGTGCATCATGCAACTCAGTCGGATAATGCACATCCACTTCCAAAACGTAGCCATGTAAACTATCATCACCAACAGCCATAATATTTAAATCCAGAATTTCTCGCTCGCTTAACCATCGAAAACCACCATATGGTAATGCTTGTGACATACTATGACCATATAGATTTGTAGCATCAAGGTATGTTATAAATGAAGAAGGTTTTGTTGGGTCATAGTCTGGTAAAAAAATATTATTAGCGATGTGCTTCCTTTCTGTACACTGGCTTATGCCGCCGCGTATACCTTTCTTAAAAAAATGTATCATGTCTATATCAGTTAAGAGCTCTAACTCTACCTTAGTCATACGTAGCATACAATCAAATGATAAACTTGGAAGGGTATAGTAATGTGCTGGATCAAGTTTATCGAATTTTAAACAATTATTCCGAAATTGCTCAAAAACATCACACAATAGCAACACATCTGATTTTAAATACACGTCCGAATAGTCCCCCAAAGTTTTACACCCAAACAAGCGCCATACTTCTTTTGCTCTTCTATAGCTTTCATCGCTAATATGTTCTTCCCGTAAATTATCATAAAATTCATCTTTACTTGGAAGACATGTATTTTCCATTTTTTCTATAGAGTCAATAAAGCTATAGGGAAAAACACCCTTTTGACGCATCAAATTAAATTGGTTGATATTTGAAAAATGTTTCCGCGTTTCAATAAAATCGTCGTCGTTTAAACCGCTGCCTAAATTTTCCAAAGACGTTGACAGAAATTTAAAACTATCAATAAATCGCAACTTTAAATATTTCCTCTTGACTTTTCCACATTTACTATCAAAATAATCGTGCACATAAATGCTTTTGGTAAATGATATGTACTTTTCCTTACTTTGAGCCAAAACACCAATTGTATCCCCATATTTACATAACTCTTTTATAAATAAATGGCTGTCGTAGCCGCTTAAGTTATGAAATATGATAGGGATAAAAGAGGGTAATTTATAATTTAAATTACAAACGGAATGTGCAGCACCAAATCTTTTTGCACCAGTTATGTGACAGTGGTCTCGTACTTTAATCTCACCCTCTTCAAAAGGGCCTTCACATATACCACATATTTTAGCATCATTAAACTCCCTTTTTTCTTCAGGCGTTAACGGTTTCATAGGCTTAATGTCTTTTAAATATGTGTTGTATAGAGCCCTTAAATCACACTCGATACGATCCACAAAGACTTGAGCTGCATTATTCCCCCGAAATAGCTCAAATTTCGAAAGTGAGTCGTCAAAAGAGCATTTAATTAAATAAGCAAAAGAATATGGTTCATGTTTAAAACTTTTTACAGTGTAAGAATTTTGTGGGTTTGGTTGTACCGTTTCAATGGGTTTTAAAACAGATTCGAAATCTGCATAAACCACGAATGGAACGCGCATTTGCTTTTCTATACCCTCGAATTTTAAAATATTTTCCGGCACACTCTTTCCAAATTTATCGATTTTTAAATCCACTGAGGGTGTTTGCGTGAAAATGTGGTTACAATCGTAGCTTTGATGTAAAGTTAAAGCTGACGGTGTACTAAAATAAATGAGGCAACCATCACAGAAATATATTTTATGTTGTTGACAACTAATTTGACTTGAAACTAAACGTGATAAATCCCGAATCCAACAATAATGACTCTTTGAACAAGTCGTATCACAAAAATGTTCACCGCCATCTTTACTACTACAGTCTTTTGTAATTAACAATAAATTTACATGCCTATCCAACTTTTTTGACGCATACCTCAGTGGACCAATAACTTCATGTATTACTTCATTATTTTCATATTTAGATTCCAGACCGTATACGTTAATTGATATGTTGTTCATTTCCTCAAATTTTTTAATGTCACGTAATTTTACTGGAAAATCCATACCTGTTACATTTAGCACTCTAGAAAAATGGGGGTAGGATGTCTTCTGTGAAGGCTCTGCTGTTGGAGGAAACAATGCTGATGTTACAGCCCACGCAAAGCAAAATTCGTCCTGGTTAATCACATTGACGACAGCTCCTTTCTTTTCAATAGAACACGGCAACTTGATGTATGATGAGCCACCCATAGGCATATACTTGTTGATACCAACTTCCAAGTATAAAATTCGCACAAGAGCCCATCCTATAACAAGAAAAATAATATATAAAAATCAGTTTAATATATCGGGTTTTGATTTTTCCATACCTGAATCTTTCTCCTGGAACTCTGTCGCCTGCGTTTTTATTAATTCGGTGAAAGAATGGTAAACGGCATCCAAATCACTTTCTACACTAATTATTTGATTAGCAGTGTTGAAGGATTTTTCACTGAATATTTCTTGTGATGGAAGCATGTACTCGCCAACAGCTGTCATGTTAACTTTTAAAGCATGATGCACACGCAATAAATTATTAACAAGTTCCACCACCTTGGATTTAATGTCTGCAAAGAACATTACGTAATCGGAATGCTCCATATCACTGCTAACCCGATAGGTTGCAATTCTCCTTTTGAAGGCACATTCAACGAGTTGCACACCATGATATACCGGCAAACATGAATTATTTTTATGTTGTTGTGTTCGTTTATGCACCGACATATGATTTATTGGAACATCTACATTACATGTAGCGCAATTAATTAGCGGAATCGTCGATGTATACTCTTCAATTCGGAGCCGTTTTCCTCCAGGCACTTCATTAAATCTCGCCGCACACGATTCTCTTTGATGACGTCTCATATTATAAATATTAGTAAACTTAGAACCGCAATTTTCACAAACATATGCCATGATTTGTCAAATATTAACACATGTACTACCTATACAAGTCAGAGCCAACTGATGAATGAAACTGCCCCATACCTTATATAAAACCATTCAAGGTCACCCCCAACCACGTAACATATCTTCAAGGTCACACACCCAAGATGACCTTCAACAAAGTCAAGGTCGTCTCGACCAAGGTCAAGGTCAAGGTCACACACACAACCTTGAACACAAGGCCAAGGCCAAAGCACACGTGCATTTTCAAGGTCAATGACAAGGACATGTGGGCGGGGCCAAAGAGGGGTGAAGCAAGGTCAAGGTCAAGGTCGAGGAGTGGGGGGATCGAGCGAATCGGTTTATGTTCACTACTTATTGGGCTTTCTTGCTGATTTCCCTACGGCCCTGCCTTGCATGCTGTACGTACCAGACCCCAACGTAGTATCGAATGATCCAGAGCTAACCCACGTTTACTTGAACGTCAGTGTATTTACCTCTGCAAGAACTACTGAGAGTCTCCTCATATGGTACAATTAATTAAATCCTGCAATCATGTGTAGTTGATACCTTTACTTATATAAAGGGAACATTTGTTAACCTGGTAAACAGGCCTATTTACTTGGGTAGATTGCACTAAGTATTTCACTTAATACAGGTCTCGACCTTAACCATTAGGGCACCAAAACAGGCGGCACATTTACCCCGACCACTCGCCACGTTTGGATCTATTACCAGAGCCATCTGACTAATTTAGATAAATTATCTTGTCATCTTAACATCAACCAAGAGTGTATCTAGTACATTTTATCATCAATTGCCGACTTATGCATTCCTTCGGGAATAATCTTTAAATATATTTCGCAAATTTCTTTCGCGGCGATATCGTCGAATTAGATACATTTGAGACAGACAAAATAATTACCTTTTTGTGTTATTAAATTTCAGCGTTTCTCCATTTTTTTTTTGGAAAATTTGACGATTAAATAAATAATATTTTCTTTTTTTTTTTTTTACAATTTGGCCCCACGTTGGGCGCCAAATTCTAAAAGAAAGAAAAATATTTATTTAATTGTAAAATTTGTCAAAAAAATGTAGAGACCCTGAAATTTAATAACACAAAAAAAGTACTTTTTTCAAATTGAACGCAAAATATAATTTAAATTAAGACGTTCTATCTAAATCTATCTAAATATCGAGCGACTCTGTGCAAAATTAATACTTTTCTATATTTTAGCCACAAGGGGAGAAGTTTTACGAACTAAACGTAATAACGACAAGGATTATCAAAGAATTACTATTGATTATAATACCACAATTGTGAACCCCATTCCATTAAAAACAAATATACTGCCAACGTCTACTTTCATTTGTAAATATGCTCCCCAAAAACAAAACACATAAATGACGGAAGAAGTAAACGTAAAATTACTATTTTTATACGGATTTCGAATAGGGAACAATAAAAACGTAACAAATTCTAGTAAGTTTCTCGGTGAAGAAGGGCTCACATTGCATTGGCACGCTTGATGTTCCTCACTGATTCAGGTAGCGTTGATACTGTAGCTATTTGGCTTCTCCAGAACTATTCTACTTGTTCTTTATTCCTGTATCTATTACATGTTTCCTTTCTGATCGCCCAAGAAGAGCATTGTCTCGTTTTCGGTTGTTACTAACTTTTTATCACTTTAACCGTCCTGCAATTATGGAAAGTTTTTGTTTTATTGTGTCGAGGTATTGTTAGGCAGTGCTGTTTATATGATCATGTCGCGAGTAGTATTGGAACCGATTCAATATTTCTTGTAATAGTCTCTAAACACCTCCAATATACTCGGTCAGATGCTCAATGTTTTTCCAAAGATTTTCGACCTTTTTATTAAGTCTCCTATTGCGGGTCCTAGGTTATGGGCTTGAGTGTCGTGGTGATCCTAATCTCCATAATTCTAGCTGCAACAGTTGCGGCGCAGTAGATCAGAATTGGTAGATGTTCTAGCGTGTAAGCCTCTCAAACATAAACTGGTAAAACTCTGTGTTAATGAATTCCAATGCATGGAATGTATGGAACTTTTTAGATGGCTGTGCTGGCCTGAATAATGGATTGGTTCCATCATACTTTAGCACTATCTTACTCATTACAGTGGATAGTTTCTGGTAGATTTCTCAGAGTTTTCCTCTGGAATGTCATCATTTGGTTATTCTTAGACCTCGGGTTTAGACTGTGGCTGAGGTTTAATGATTTGTTCCTTGTTATCGTCAGTGACTCAAATATCTCGTTCGATTTCCATTTTTATGATGTATAGTCGCGTTTCTGGGATTAGTTTATTTTGAAGAATAACCCTATATTTGGTTTATTATTCTCTGTTGCGACATTTGCATGTGTGGATACTCCCTGCAGAATTCAGCGTATAGCATGTATTATTATCATTATTATTACTATTTTAAAAAATTATTTTTTATCATTTTGATACTTCCGAAATATTTTCCAATATCTTCAGTTAAAGTTAGGCAATAAAATTTTATAGGTTCAATTGCAATAAACGCTGATTCTAGAATATTTTTATTGCTAAAGATAACACAAAAATTTCTGCATAGACAAAGCAAAAGTGCGATATCATAATAATGTATGGCACAAAGATATGTAAGTGTCTGTTTTCACACTTACATATAAGTTAAGGTTGATTAACTGAACTAAATGGAAAATTTATTAGCGTTTTAATTCTATTGAATACCTGAAGACCTTATCAGTAGATCAGTTATTTTATTATCTTAAATCGAGGTTGGAAATATTGGACTTTAGAAAACTTTGAATTCATGCCACATCATGGGACCCGGTGGGGATGAGTTGGGGTTTCTATTTAATGGTTAAGTTCCCAATTAGCTGGTGACTTTTTTGTTTGAACTTCAAAGTGTTAACTTTCTTACGCAGCAAACCTACGGTCACCTTTGATATAGCCCTTCAGCTCCAATAATTTGAAATAAAGTAAGTGATTTTTATTTGATATTTTTAATAAAATAATTCGACAGTGGGTTCTATGAAATATTAGTTAAATTATGTGTGATAATTAGGTTTTGTAGTGTGCCAGTTTTGTTTTGTTTATTATAATGTTATAATTCGTATTATACAGGGTGTTAATTAATTTATTGCCAGGACTTTGGGAGTGGATTTCTCTCATGAATATGGGAATAAAGATTGTACCAATGGGGGCATATATATATATATATATATATATATATATATATATATATATATATATATATATATATATATATATATATATATATATATATATATATATATATATATATATATATATTTATATATAATTTCTCTTTAATTTTTTTTGTTTTGTCTTTTTTGGAGTTTGGGTTCTTTATTTAACAAAAGATCCAAAACAATTTGACATTTCGTCCTTTATTTAAGGCATTTTCAAAAATGTTTGTCTTTTTAGTTATTTATCTTCCTAAAAATATTTTTTACATAATTAAAAACATTCCTACAAGAACATTTTTACATTTTTAAAAAACAAACCAACACTTTAAAACACTATTCAAATTTTTAGAAAAGTATTTAATTTTACCAGTACACACTTTGACATCTTGTTTATATGTTAATAATGAAATGAAACTTTTACATCGTCTGTTTAGGTACTGAGGATACATGGAATGCGAGCGTGTTTTATTTTTTATATTTCACATTGCACCAAAAAAACCGAAAGAACGCATATATTTAATTTTATGTTTAAGAGGATATTCAATTTTTGATGTTTATTAACAGGATTCGATCCTGTTAATATTTTTGTTTAAACTAGGCTGGTGTAAATGTTGCTCAAACTTCCTATATCCGTTCTGGCGTTAACAGTATTTTTATCTTTCTTAATTTCTATTATTTCCTTTATCTGCAATTTTTGGTAATTCATATCTTTGTTTTTAATTATGGTACTGTTATAATCGAAGGTATGTGTTTCGTTCTTTATGTGTTTTTTTAACACTGCTGAGGTGTTTTTCGTATATTTATGGCCATTCAATCTGTTCTTTGGTAATTGGCTCGTCAAGCCTATATATTTTTTGGGACAATTTGTGCAAGGGGTCGAATATACTACATTTGCTTTATTCGTGAGAGGAATTTTACTTTTTAAATTAGTAAATAGTATATTTAATTTAATATGAGACCTGTGACATACGAGAATATCATGCTTTTTTAAAATGAGTTTTATATTTTCTGACAGCTCACTAGTGTAAGGTATTGCTACATATTTTTGCTGTTTATGTTCTATGTTTCTTTTTACTAGGTTATTATAAAATTTATATGATCGTTTATTAATTATTTATTAAACTTATTTTATTATTATTTTTTGTTTCGGATGTGAATTGTAATTTTTCGTTGAAACTGTTAAACTCTTGGAGAATTTTATTGATTTTATCCTGTGGCCCGGCTGCTATCGACACACCGTTTGAAAAATATTATATTAAAATTTAGTTTTTCTAAAACTTTTTCCTCTAAATATTCCATTACTAACTGAGCAATGGTAGATTAATTGGTGATCCCATAGCACATCCATCGAGTTGTTTGTGAAAGATGTTTTCGTATTGAAAGTAATTTGTGTTTAGAACAAGGTCAAGAGCATCCATAAAATTGTTTTTTGATAGTGATGTATGTTTCTTTAAACTATCCCATTTGTCTACTAAAATAGTGTGAACGATTTTATTTTAGTATGTTTGTATACAAAGTTATAACATCTAGCGAAATGGGCCTGTAATTGTCAGGTAGGTTTATTGTATCAATGAATTTTTTAAAGTTTAGTAAGTTGTTCATTTTTGTTTCATAATTCAATTTCTTTGTTATATTTTTTTGGAGGCTGTTACTTTTTATAATTTTTTGTCTTATTTTGATTTTATGATTAGTTATAACATTAGTTACTTCAGCTCTAATTGTGTCCTTCTTGTCATCTGGTTTATTGCTAATAGCAGATTCATTTGAGACTATATATTCCGTTATTGGGATATCTTTTTCTTTTGTAACGTTTAATGAAAAATTTGGACCATAAAATAAAACTTCAGTACTTCAGATGGTATGAGGGTATGAGATATATTTTCGATCCATTTGGACCTGGTTAAATGAAATACTTTTTTAGAAATTTGTTTTGTACAATTGTAAATATGTTCTTCTATGAATGTTTTTAATTATATAAAAAATACTTTTAGGAAGATAAATAAATAAAAAGACAAAAAATTTTTGAAGATGCCTTATATAAATGGCGAAACGTCAAATTGTTTTGGATTTTTTTTTTAAATAAAGAACCTAAACTCAAGAAAAGACAAAATAAAAACAAATGATATAATCTATAGTTCAAGAATCTGAAAGATATATATAATATATATATATATATATATATATATATATATATATATATATATATATATATATATATATATATATATATATATATATATATATATATATATTCAGAATAACTCAGTTCTAATCTGATATAGAAAAGTTCTGTGTATTTAAATAATTTGGTGAAATATTTATTGACAAATATTTTCTAAAGTAATTGTAATATTAGGTTACTAGTTGATTATGATGTTTAGTACTACCGTATGAATATTTTATGGTATAATAATTTTTGATTGATTTTTTTAACAAACAATAAGTATGCTCATTTTCCATTCCGGCTGTACGTAAATTAATTTAATATTAGATTATACAGGAAATGTAGATTTCGTAAAACAACAGAATAAAGATGATCACGTGTGTCATCTTGAAGTTAGAGTAGTACTGAAAGCACCAAATGGGATTTTTTTGTAAAGTAATAAATATTGTTGTGGTTATTAAAGGATTAATGGATCTAGTCCGAAAGTGCAATGCGTTTTTGATTTTAGAATTATATCTTTTAGTTGTTATTTTATAATATTCTATTAAGTTGACTGGTATCTGCCTTAGCATTTACTGCATGTTTATTTTTTTTTGTAGTTATTATTTCCAGAATTTGTCATTTTTGTGTGTGGTTTTTAGTTTATAAGATTTTCACTCCCTCAAACTCAAAGGAATGTTGGTTTTCCATGCGATATGTTGTTAATGCCGTTTACTTTTTTTTTGTCGTATTTGCCCGGTTAATCAGTTTTTTAAATTTGGCTTGTTTGACCTATACATTCGCCTTTGCAGTCATTGCATGAAATAGTGTAAACGACATGTGTTTTTTTTATTTTTGGTATTTCAGATTTTAATTTACTATAGCAATTTTTTAGGTAGCTGTGAACCTTATGACTGATAATTGCGTTATGTTTCTTGAAAACATTTTGGAATTTTTTGGTTAGAGTCGGGATATATGATAGTGATATGTATTTTTATTTTCTCTGTTTTATTTTAGTGTTTGATGAGTTTTCGTTATAAAATTTATGAATTCTTTTTTTAAAGATATTATTTATTATATTTTTGGTATAATTGTTACTTTTTAAGGCTTTTGTTGCTTGTTGGATGACCTGTTTTCAGTATTCAGCATCCGATAGCTTAATTCTGCAATCTGCGAGGCCTATAATAACGTTTTTTTTGTGAGAAAGAGGGTGTTGGGATTTGAAATGTAAATACCTGGAAGACCATGTTTTTTTAGTGTACCATTCAAGGTATTGTTTTTGTGGTATAAGGTTAGGTCCAGGAATTGAATTTTATTTTGTTTTTCTTTCTATTGTGAACTGTAGTTTAGGGTGGTCGGAGTTAAATTTTCTTAATATGAGTCACATAGATTTTTTGGTACTGCTGTGATATCGGCGCCAACGTATCTATAGAAAAAGGGTAATTTGATTCAAGATTTTTTATTAGAGTTGTGCTATAATACTGGAAATGGAATCTCCTATTGCGTTTATAAAATTTTTGTGTATGAAGTTTGTAGAATTTAAGGTTAGTTCAAGTGCATCGAAGAATTCATTTAAGGGTATGTCGGTAAATGATTTGATTTGGTTTCATTTTTTGTTATTATTTTTTTTGTTAAATTGATTGGTACGTTTGTATATAAGGAAACAACGTCTAGGGATATAAGTTAATGACCATCTGTGATGGTTATGCTTATTATTATGCTCTTGAAGTCCATCGAATCTTTTACATAATAGTTATTTTTGATAACGATGTTTTGTAAAATGTCTTTGTGAAATTTCGAGAGCTTTTCTTAGGGTCTCAAGGGAACACCTTCTTTGTGTAACTTTGGGAGTCCATATATACGTGGCGGGCATTTTGAGTTTTTAAATTTTTTGGTGTGTTTGGTGATAAATATATTTTGTTTTCCCAACGAGTTAATATATATATATATATATATATATATATATATATATATATATATATATATATATATATATTTATGTAGATTATATATACAGTACCCAGCGTTTTTAAAATAATAAATTTATTCCAGACTTTACATCCTTATTTTATATTAAATATTTTAGATTATTTTTTGATTCATATTTATGCAAAAGCAAACAAAAGTACATGACTACAAATTTTTTCCGTATAATGCATGCATGTATATATATATATATATATATATATATATATATATATATATATATATATATATATGTATATATATATATATATATATATATATATATATATATATATATATATATATATATATATATATATATATATACACATGCATTATATGGAAAAAATTTGTATTAATTTACTTTTAAAAAAATTGTTTTTCTAGTTTGAATAATTAGGGATCAAACAATAATCTATTTTTTTAATATACAATAAGGATGCAGGGTCTGGACAAATTTATAATTTAAAAAAAGGTGGGCTTTTTGAAAAATCGCATGAACAGATAGATTTTGTTTTTTTGGTATGAATTTAAAATTATACAGGATGACCCCAAAGAAGTTGTGCTATATTCAGATTTAATTTTTAAATACTGACCCCCAATTTTTTGTACACTTTTAGACTTCCTGCAAAATCTGAGATTACTAGGATACAAAGAATACAAATTCTGAATAGCCCCCGAGATCTCCAGACTTAAACCCTTTTGACTTTTTTTTGGGTTATTTTAAAAGTAAAGTTTTCCAAATTATCACAATTGATACTGTCTGTTAACTAATGGGAGGCATTTTCAATTTTTAATAAAATGATATATTAACTTTTTCTAATTCATTTCCACACATTTAATATATTTAAAATCTCATTGTTATAGTAGTTTATATAATAATGTGTTACAATACTTTATTTTACTACTTTAATGAGATTTTTCTATTAGATGGCAACGACAGCCCAGTCAGAAGTAAAAACAGCAGAAGCTGTGGCTGGTCTTTATCGTTGGCAAATTATAGAACATTTTAAGTTTAAAAATTAGCCAGCCTTCAGCGGAGTCAAAATCTGCATTTTGGTTGTGATATGTTCTGTGGAACGCTATTGTGTTTAAGTTATTATTTTACAGTAGATCTGAAGTTACTTAAGTGTGGTTTTTCGGGGGGAAAATATTATAAAAAAAAACCTTCAATATTTCCAGGTACAATGTAGCCTTTTGACTGATATATTCCACCAAAAATTTTAGTATTTTTTTATTAATTTAGTTAGGCGTTGTGTGTACAATTTGTTAATTTATAATATAAAAATACGATAAGATATGTTTTGTGCTGCAGTGTATATTGCCCCCAATCTTGCTTTTTGTTGATTTGATATCCCGGGCCCGTTGTACTGCATTTCGAGTTTTAACTGCCGATTGATCGAAAACAGTTACATTTAAGAATATAAAAGGTAATAAAAAAATGTTCAGAATATTGCAGGGGTTACTATTTAAAAAATCAAAGTTGGTTATACCACAGCTTCTTTCGTGTCACCCAGTAATATTTAGTATATTGGAAAAAATTCCCGCGTATTTCTAACAATTAGTTTATATGTCCTCAAATGACATTTAAAGATTTCAAACATTCGAAAATAGCATTATTTATCCAAATAAAAAATAATGTCATAATAAGGATTTCTTTGAATTGATATGAATATCCTAAATTTGAAGTGTGGTACACAAATTTTAACTTTTATTTTTTTCCCAATGTTTTACCAAAAAAAATACTGTATTTTTGCAGGGAATATTTCTTTCGAATTTGAAGTGAAAAACGTACTACCATAAAAAAAAGAAATTTTGTTTGCTTTTTATAACAATATATATATATATATATATATATATATATATATATATATATATATATATATATATAATAATATATATATATATATATATATATATATATATATATATATATATATATATATATATATATATATATATATATATATATATATTTACAGGAGCAGATCCAAACTCTCTCTTTGGGGGGGGGGGGCGGTGATATCACAAAATTATAGTATGGCAAGCTAAAGCAAGTTGTCGCTGGGGTGGGGGGGGGGGGGAGGACACTAGCAACATTCCCATTTCTAGTGTAAAAGGCTGGGCCGGGTCTATTTTGAAGCTCTTGGAGAGGGAGGCGATCACAAGAAAAAACAAGTAACCGACAGGACTGCAACAATAAAATTTCTGATACTTCAATTTAATTTCTGTCAGTGAGCAAAGTACACCTTACAGTGTGTCCTTAGTGATTTATCTCGTTTGTGCTTTTTTTTATATGTTATTTGAGATTAGTGAGATATCCAAAAGATATGGCTTTCACATCTATATTTATGAAAAAATCGTTAAACCAGGGCATTTTTTCCTCAACGATATACTTATTACGATGAATGTTTATGATGCCTTAAGATAGCAATATCTAGATAATAATGTTAAAAGCTCTGTTGAGATGTGTTCCAACATGACAGGAGTTGGAAAATCTACTATATAGAAAATACTGAATGAGAAAAAAACGACTGGAATTGTTAGTACTCCCGATCTACATTCGACCACAGGTAGACGAAAAACCTCGTTGGAAGAAGAGATGTAAACTGCAATAAAAGGATTTGTACATACATTTTATTATGAGAAGCAGATCCCAACCGTAGACAAAATTTTAACTAAAATCAATGAGGATCGGGATTTACCTGAAATTAAGAGAACTGAGCTCTAGAAATTGCTCAGAGAACTTAATTTTTTCTGGGAAAAACCAAATAGGAAATCTGTTCTTACAGATCGTCCGGGAAATGTCCGTTGGAGACGGAAATATCTCTCAACAGATAGATTTGCTAGAAATAACACAACTTACAAAATTAGTAATTTTACTGAACTTTTGAAAAATTTCTTTGAATAAATTTAGTGCAGAAAATTGGGAAAAATTCATATAATAAAAGAATATAAGAAAATGGGGAAACTCGATCTCATGATTGGTAAGATAGAGAAACCAATTATAATTAATTTGCGCGAAGATAGCTTCACTGACTTTGATTACGAATTAGATACGTAATGTTTACCAGCGTAAACACAATTTATTATTTAAATTTTCTGTAACATATAAAAACTTATTACATTTGAATCCCTTTTTAGTGTTTAATTCTGCAGATAGTTTAAGAAAATAAATACACTGAAACGTCAAATATCCTAACAATACTTTTAATTAATAATAAAATGACCGATAGCCCAAAAAAAAATTTGTATTATATGGACGAATTTATTTTTTTATATACGTTTAACTTCTTGTATTTTTGACAATGAGTACTTTGTAAGTATTTAAATTATAACTTCGAATTTTTTGAGAGAAAAAGGCTACGTTTTAGTCTGAATGGGCCTAAAACGGTTTCTATGCCAAAATTAAAAATAATAAAAACACAGTTGCGATTTTTGTTAAATATGTCGATATATATATATATATATATATATATATATATATATATATATATATATATATATATATATATATATATATATATATGAATTGACTTTTTTCTTCTTTTGGACATCGCTACAATATTAATTACAGAGTTAGAATAGTAAACCTAACCTATAGTTATTAATAAACTCAACAATGTGGTTTGAATATGAAACAAGTAGATATGGGGAATGCGGAAAAAAATTCACCATTAAAACTTTTTAAAAATATTTAAAGGCATAAAATGATAGAATTGTTAGAATTTGAATAAATTTTCAAAAATTATGAAACAGCAAAACACCTCACTCGATTATGTCACCATTTTGTAGTGACAAATGTCAGGTGTCAACACGAATAAATTAAACTCAATTTCTTTTTTAGGAACATGTCTCCATCAAAACCTAATAATCCTGAAAAAGACCAAAAGCAACCATCTGACAAAAAGGACGCCAACAAGAACGATGACAACGGAAACGACACCGTTGTATTCATCAGAGTTCCTGAGTCTCCCTTTTTCTACGCAGACTTTCAGAAACTTACTCGCAAAATTAATCTCATGGTCTATGTCATCCTGGCATTGATGCTTCTTTTGATGGAAGTTTTATACATTGTGTTTGTCTACAAGAAATTCTAAACTGTGACCAATTGTCTAAAGAAATTTATTTAGAGAAAAATGCATGAAACTAACACACACATTTTCATAATAATAAAAATATAGATATCAAACTAAATAAATGTTACTTCTGCACCTTTTGATTATATACAGGGTGTTTCAAAAAATGTGTACCAAAGATTGAAGATTCACCATTTTAAAGTAATATGGATCCGAAATGGTCTTGTTATTGAAATATTGTGATGAAAATTGCAAAAAATATTGTATTTATATTAATTTAATAACTGGATTTTTATTGAAGCTTAAAGTAAATTATTTCAGGTAACTGATTTTTAGAATAAAACTGTTATTAAATTTAATTTTTATGTCAATAATATTTTTCTTATGAATACTGAAATGTAGTTTTTTCAATTTTCTCTGAAATGGCTTTATTTATAAAAAAAAATCCAGAAGGAAATATTTTAGTAAGAATAATTTAAAATTGCTATGAAAATTATGCAAAAATACTGATGTATTACACTTTTTTAATATAATTTGATATTATGCATGACTCTGATGGAAAAAATAAATACATTTACGTAAATATATATATATATATATATATATATATATATATATATATATATATATATATATATATATATATATATATATATATATATATATAGCATACAATAATTTACCCTACACTTCAATTCAACAAAATGCCTATAAATAGTACTTAAATTAATAGAGAATATGATATTATTTGGTAATTTTCACCACTCTCTACTCCAATAACAAAATCGTGCTGGACCCATGTTTACAGGAACTTTTCCTGCGATTTCGGAACGTAGAATCTCCAGACGAGCACTGTGACACGTTCTTTGAAATACTGTGTATAAGATTATTTGTTTACACTTTTTTAAGTTCTATGTTATCTACGAAAATCATAAAGAAAGAAAAACAATACATCGTCATGAAGTTGAAGTGATGGTGCTGGGGTAAATTTTAAACAGTTTGAATATCAAAATTGGAAAAAAATAGTTATTATAATTGTTGTGGGATATGAATATCGATTGAAAATTGTTTATGCATATTCAAACAAAAATGTCTCTTGAAGAAAATTAATTTCTATTAAAAATAACATAGCTATGGTTCATACTACGCTCTTATGAAAACTATTTTTCGCCAACTTTAGCTATTACTAATTGTTATTTACACTTATGTTATGTAGTGCGTTTCAGTCCTTTCCAGTAAACACTTATTATTTTTTTGGAAATATTTTGAAGAAAGTTTAATAGAATGTAAATTACGAAGAAGTTCATATAAGTCTCCGTAGCAAGAGCTGTTGAAGATACGACCAAATAATTTCGATGAATGCAACAAACGAAATTTTTTCAAAATATTTCCTAAAAAAACATGCACCAGGAATATTAAACTAGAATGTTTTTCGAGTAATAAAAATGAAGTAAAGGTAACTTTTGTGATAAATACACATAAGCTGAATAAGAATATGGAGAGAAATCGAAACAATATAAGGCATTTTTGGGTGACATCACATCGTTGTTATTCACAGTTTTCACATAAGAAGCCTGAAAGAAATATTCACTGTTATTTTTTGTAAAAGTACTAGTATTCTGTATTGTTCAATTTCCTTCAATTTAAAATTTAAATAAGTTAACAATAGTTATCTTTTCAGTTAGATCTTAACTTGATGGTTGTTAAAAAGTAATGTAATTTATTGACTTATTTTCAAATTTTTTATTTAGAAATACGATTATCTTCATATTTTTAAAAACTTTAAATAAATAATTATTCACATTTTACAAAAAAAATCTCTTTTAGATAGTTGTAGCTGAAGTTTAAAACAAAGAGATTTCTTTCTTTGGGTTAAGGAATTACGTTGCTTTACGAAATATTCTAACTTTTTAATATATCTTATACAGAGTGACCCATATTTAATTTTATATAGCCCAGTGGTGTATTCTACTTGACTGAGTAAATACTTATATGCTGTGGAAGAGTTCTGTTAGCCACCCATAATGAAGCCGCAGTGTATTTTACAAAATTAGGCCCAATATTGCTTTATAGATATTTTCTAATATATTTCTGATATTAGGTAGCTGGTTGGTAATATTATTTTAATGTCCATATATGAACAATTCATTTAGCAATAATCAGGTTTGCAGGGCCGGACTAGGAAATGGGCAAATTTATTATTATTTAAAAATAGAACTCCCTGAAACAAAATTTACTTTATTAAATTTATCACTATTATTATTAAATTGGCGTGACCGCGGTTTCGTAACACTGTTACTTTCTCAAACGTAATGCCTTAAAAACTACGTATTCACATTATTTTACAGGGCTTTTTGAGCTCGCACATCTTTTATTACTACTATCAAGGTACTGCAGGTAAAACATTGAACAAAGGAGAATTTTCTAGACCTGTTTGATCATCAAGAAGATTACTTGTACTGTTTTTTTACTGTTTGGTACGGTATGCAAAATTTAAATATTGTTAACAACTGAGAAACCGTGGTCTGTTAGTGAAATTTAAATTCTTTTTAGTAAAAATGTAGTTTTGTGCTCTTTAAATCTTGCATGGAAATTTCTTCTCGTTTGTCCGATGTTACAGCTATTGCGATAAGGATAATTTGATTTAAAAATTCCTGACTTTTGTAAAGAGGAAATTTTGTTTTTGACATTAAATATGTGTGACAGTTTTTGTAACGATTTTAATGGGATTTTTAAATTATTTTTTGTTAAGATATTGGCTATACTATCTGAAATAGGTTTAAAATAGATAAAGAGAAAAAAATATCTGATATTTAAAATAGGTTCAAAATGAACAGAAAGGAAAAAAACTGCCACCCATATTTATTACCAAAGACAAAATTTCCTCTTTAAAAAAAGTCAGAAGTTTATATACGAAATTGTTCAGATTGAAATAGCTGTCACATCGGACAAACGGGAAGGAATTTACATACATACATACAAGATTTAGAGACCATAAGACCGTATTTTTATTTGAAGAAACATAATTCAAAATTTTGCTAAGCATTTCATATAAACAGGTCACAGTTTCCGAGATGTTAACAATATTCAAATTTTGCATACTGTATCCAAAAGTAAAAAGTTAATATCTTAGAGGTTATAGAAATTTATAAGCACAATAAAACCAGCACAATTAACCATTTTAGTGATCAAATAGATTAAAAAGTTTCTCTGGTGTGAGATGTTTGATCTTTTATACCTAGATGGTAATATTCGAAAATGTGTGAGCTAAAAAAGTCCCATAAAATAAATAGAATCTGTAGTTTTTAAGACATTGCGTTTGAGAATATAACAGTGTTACACAAGCGCGGTCATGCGAATATAGTAATTAAAGTGATAAATGTAACAAAGTAAATTTTGTTTTCTTAATTACTTACAATGTGCTATCTCAAAGTAACAGACTAATGAAGCTAGTAGTCAAAATTTCCTGTATAGCTTTTTAAAGAATTTAATGGCAATTTTTATGGCTTAAATAAATGCCTTTACAGCATTTGGTTGCCGCATCTATTCCTTCTGAGAAGGAAATAATAATTTTTTTTTTAAAACTCATTTCTTTTTGAAAAAATTTTGTTTATAATAATCTTGATAGCACTTCTTCAACTAATAATAACGCAATGTTAATCAAACTTACACTTAAAACATGAACTATTGGGTAGAAACAAAATAAAAAAAAATATCATTGTCATATAGTTAAGTCAGTATTTAAGGCGTTAAAGACTCTTTGTAGATATTTTCTGCACAATGTTGTAAATTTGCTCTTTTAAACATAATATACCTGCATCTTGCAATTTTTCTTATAGATATTTATGGATTTTCTTCTACTAAATTTAAGATGTCTTCTTCCTCTTGAATTAGATGTCTCATAGGCTGATCTATCAATTTGTACTCAGAAATATCATTGTTCACGAAAATAAAAGCAAAAATCTTCAAAAATGTCAAATGATTTGGGGATCTTCCACCAGGAAGCTTATTTCCATATCCTGGAGCTGCAGCTCATTCGCTAACTTCGCAAACACCATAATAAAAATTATATCGGGTAGATAGGGTATTTTAAACTTGCAATAAATGTCTACAAATAATCTTTTAATAACGTCTTAAATTTTGACTCTGCTATCTGACAATGACATTTTGTTGGCCATCCAATAAGTTCATGGTTTGAGGGTAACTTACTAAGAAAGTTCTAGTAGATTAAAATTTTATCATTGAAAAATCCTGCGCATTATCGATATAATTTTATTTAAGAAATTAATCTTTTTTTTTTAATTAATACCAACCAAATAAATTTCACCAATCTTCTAAGCATTTATTAAAGTTTTAAAATGTATCATTAAGTTCATTACAAATTTATACACGATGTTTTGTTTTTCAAAAAATAATAAACTTGCCCATTTTCTTGTCCGGTCCTTCATATAAGAAATTATTATAACATGAAATATTCATATATGGGCACTAAAATATTTTTTACCAACTAGCAATATGAAATCACAAATTTTTAAACAACACTTTATTTTCATTAACATAACTTTTCCGTAGCAGATAAATATTTACCCTTGGCTATGTACAATTAGACCCGAGTCACCCTGTATATGACTTTTTGATTTCCGCATAATCATTATTAAAAATAAATTATTGCATACTTCATATTTGTAAACAGCTCGTAGTGTATAATACATAGTTTAAAATATGTGAACATAACGATAAATATAATTTGTAATGGCGATATTATTACTAACATTAATTAATTTGAATTATAAGGTATAATCTTAATATTACGTGTTTTATTTAAAGTATCCTTGGCACGCTAGAACATATCGTTATCTTTATGGGAGGAACTGACGTAATTTCTCTATTATATGGCAAATAAAAACCAAATAAAATCACAGACTATTTTTACAACCTCTTTATTTTATCTTCTATCCGCATCTGGAATGGAAATGTTTCAGTTCAGTGAGAACTAAAATACTGAAACACAAGTTGCTAACGTAATCAAGATGTCTAGGCTTAAAAAAGGTTCTGTTTGACTATTACTTTTAACCTAAAAAAATAAAACTAACTTGCACGCATAGTTTTTCATAATATAACAGAAAACTCAGGCATTAATGTTGCAGGTTTGATTTGGTCACTTTATTATTCAAAATCTTGAATGGTTTAAAATTTAAACATATTTTCAGAGCATAGGCAACCTCTCCTACATATCTATATTATGTGTCGACTATATTATTTGTAAGTGGGACTTTAGGATTTAAGCAGCCTTCTCTAACAAAAAGGTTTCAGTCAATGGAAAAAGGCAAAATCATCACTGCATCTGAAACGCAACGGTGACAATCACCACATCGAATAATATCATCAAGGGAGAGTGTTATTGCCTCTGATGTGGTCCTTAGACATGAATAACTTACTGAACTAAGTAAATAACTCAAGATTTACAAAGCAGGGTTAAGCTGATGACCTGGTTGTCACTATCAGAGGCAAGAATCAAGTGACTATTACAAACCTTACGCATTAGAACCTGATACATATTGGAAAATCCATTTTCGAGGGTGAAATCTGGGGACAGATTTCAATCTTTTAAAGCATTTTTCCACAGTTTAAAAAAATCCTTCCCTCTAACTTCATCGTGGCCTACAACATATCAAAAAAATATTAAAAGTGGAAGCGTCGAGTTGGGATACCTTCCTTGTCAGATAAAACTTGTTCACCAGAAGTAAACGATGATTTTTCAACAACACTTTTTTTTAAAGCAAAATAACAAACGTGATATAAAAGTAGTGTGGGATGTTGACTATATTTGGGAAAGTATTTAAAACCATGCATAAGTACCAAATGGAGGTCTTCATATTTCTAGATTCATCAGAGCAGAAGTTGTGACAGTATTCAATTGTGAACTACTGCCAACGGATTGTTCTAGGTAGCGGGCGGCCGTTCCGATCTCAATTTTACCACTGTCCATATTATTTAGTAACTATCCTATAAACTTAAAAAAAAATATTAAAAAAAATCGCTGCCACAAATGCACTCTTGTAATCTAATCGATTTTCTTGAAGTTTTAGTTCTAAAAGACTACCGTTAGTTTACTAATACTAGGAACACAACTGCAGGTTTCAGAAAAACTGCTGTCAGCTGGCCAGAGCAGGGTTCTTCTGATGCTTCTTGGTACACACAAGTGCACGTCCGTGTGTTTACCCACAACAAGGTTTTTGTCTATAAAAGAAAGACCAGTTTCTCAAAATACTTACCTCTATTTAACAAAAGAAAAATAAAACGGTGTTTACAATTGAGAAATTTAAAGATAAATTTGGAATATAATAAAAAAAACTTAAAATTACAAGGTCTATAGGTCGTCCCGATATTCCCCTTAGTGAAATATTCCCAAATTTGAACTGATAGTATTAATACGCTGCCGAGATAAATTTTAAACAGGTTTGAAGAGAGGCAGGAGTCCTTTGCAATCCCTTTTTTTTTTGTGAGAAAGCCTCAGAAGTTTGATTTCCGACCTTAACAACCGCTTGGTTTTCTCTATACAGTATTTTTGACGCGTTTATACTGCTTATTTCATTGCGATCCGTAATTTTTGCCTTTGACTCCATCCTTTTGGATGGAGTCAAATGCCTTACAAAGATCTATAAAAGTAGTCTGAAGCTCCATTCTTCTTGCTAGTCTCTTTTCTGTTAGTTGTTTTATTGTAAATATATTGTCCACGCAGGATTGCCCAGGTCGAAATCCACTTTGTTCTTCCATTTCCGTGGCTTATTCTTCTATTTGGGCTGTGAGGACCCTTCGTAAAGCTTTCCAATGATGTAAGAGCTCTAGAATCACTTCCCTTTCCAGCGTAGCTTACATGTTCTTGTGGCAGCGTGCTTGATTAACTCGATAGGTAAATCACCTGGTCCTAGTGCTTTATAATTCTTCATTTTTTGTAATGCTGTTTTTGCTTCTTATAATTTAATGGTATCTACTCCAGTTTCGTCTATATCAAGATGCGCGTCTAAATACTCTCCACGTTGTTTTTCCTGTAGATTGTTATAGTAGTCTTTCCACTATTTTATCTTTAGGGATTTATTCTTCTTCTTCTTTCGTTTATATTTTTTTAAGACTGTTTATAGTTTGCCAGGCTTCTCTGGAGCTAGATCCTCCCACCATTGAGCCAATTGGTTTCCCATATTTTGGCTTTTTAATCTCTTTTTTCCCTATATATTTATATCGATTATAGTATTTTCGGTCTTCATCGTCTTTTGCATTTAACCACTTAAGATATACGTTTTTCTTTTCTCCTACCAGTTAGGTTAAATCGTTTGTCCACCAAGAATTCTTATGTTCCGTTCTGTTTGTAACACCAAGGGCTTCTAGTGCTGCTTCACAAATTTTGTGTTTTAAAGTTTCGTACGTTTCCTCTGCTATACCGTTAATTTCTTTATTTAATTTTTGTGCTAAACGCAGTTTGTAAAGGATTTAATTTCCTAAATAACAAATTAGTTTTTCAAGATGAAATGCCAAATGATATGTAATCCATAAAATTGCAAGCTCAACCTATCGTTATTTAATTTATTGATATGACCTTTAATGGGTGAGGATCTAAATATTATGTTAAACATATTTTTGGGAAAGTGTTTAAAACCATGCATAAGTACCTAATGGAGGTCTTCATATTTCTAGATTCAGCAGAGTAGAAGTTGTGACAGTATTCACTTGTGAACTACTACAAACGGATTGTTCTAGGTAGCGGGTGGTGGTTTCGATCTCAATTTTACTACTGCCCATATTATTTAGTAACTATCCTATAAACCTAAAAGAAAATATTTTAAAAATTCGCTGCCACAAATGTACTCTTGTAGTCTAATCGATTTTCTTGAAGTTTTAGTTTTAAAAAACTACCGTTAGTTTACTAATACTAGGAACATAACTGCAGGTTTCAGAAAAACTGCTGTCAGCTGGCCAGAACAGGGTTCTTCTGATGCTTCTTGGTACATACAAGTGCACGTCCGTGTATTTTCCCACAACAAGGTTTTTGTCCATTAAAGAAAGACCAGTTTCTCAAAACACTTACCTCTATTTAACAAAAGAAAAATAAAACGTTGTTTACAATTGAGAAATTTAAAGGTAAATTTGGAATATAATAAAAAAAACTTAAAATTACAAGCTCTATAGGTCGTCCCGATATTCCCCTTAGTGAAATATTCCCAAATTTGAACTGATAGTATTAATAAATTTTGGTAAGTCCGAATAAAGAAAACCTACTAGAAATAAAAGAAAATCCCCAATTAAATTGTTTAATTAAAAATAAAAGGGACGGTGGCCTCCCTTCCCCGATAGAGAATAATTTATTCTTTCTATAAGTAATGCTGTCTGGAAGATCAAAGAAAATATGAGACGAAGACAGCAAAGAAAAACCTTTTTACACTAAAACACACGTCAAACTAACTTAGACGGATTCTAAATCGTAACTAACATTAATTAATTTCTGGTAATCAAGTTCAACTTTCATCCCTAAGAACCTAACCCCGGTTCAGTCGCGCTGGTTCCGTTAGGCGTTCTTTTCCACCCATAGAACGCACCTTCATGATGCATCCCCGCCCGTTAATGGTAGTTTACTTTCGTAATGCATCCCCACCCTGGTTCCCCTGGTTCATAGATGGTATAAGTCATCCATGCGTCCCATTTTTAATAAAACAGTACAGAGCTCAAAACTAATAATTATTTTATATAAATGTAATTGATAACTATTCTACACTTATAATAAAATTCCGTGTGTGTGTGTCCATGAAAAAAACCCCTACGATTTGACCATTTTCACATTTTCTTATTTTTTTTCATCGAATGGGGGAAAAAATGGACAACAGACGCGAGCTTTGTACAGAGTTGCCATTCTCGACAAATTGTGTTTTAAAGTTTCGTACGTTTCCTCTGCTATACCGTTAATTTCTTTATTTAATTTTTGTGCTAAACGCAGTTTCTAAAGGATTTAATTTTCTAAATAACAAATTTGTTTTTCAAAATGAAATGCCAAATGATATGTAATCCATAAAATTGCAAGCTCAGCCTACCGTTATTTAATTTATTGATATGACCTTTAATGGGTGTGGATCTAAATGTTATATTGAACATATTGCAGAATTTTATCGGCCTATAATTTGTTATATTAAAAACCTTTAATATTTCCTCTGATAATATATCTGAATATAATATAATGTACCTTTCAATGAAATTATTTTCCTAGCCGTAAAATGTGTGACTCTAATGACCTTTTAATATTCAATTCTCTCTTATGTTCCGTACCAAATCTTTTTATAAAACATGGGTTATTCTTTATGAACACTAAGACTGTTTTATGAGCCCCCCTATGTAATCTTAAAGAGTGTTCCTTCAAATTTACCAAATCTGCTCTACTTGCCCTAAATACATCTAATTTATTTTGCTCTAAAAGGATTGCGTTAAAAAAATAATAACCTCAAATCTTCTTAAAGTAGGAAAAATAAATCAAATGAACATTCTTTAGTATAGGTATCTATTCAAGCAAGATTAGTCGGGATTTGGGTTGATAATCAGAGCGAGAAATATTTTTTTCTTTTTGCTGACGTTTCCTTTTATGTTCAAAGACTTTTCAAGGCACTATAGTAATAAAAAAATATAATAAATAAAACGTAATACGTATAAAAATCCCATCTAATCTCAGCTGAATAGTTATAACTGTTGGTCGCAAACTTCCTTCAATAACAATAGAAATTCAGGTTTAAAATTTTCCATCTTTCCACTTACTTTACGAGGGTGGCCATTTATATTTCATGAAGAACAAACTAAAACAAATATTTATCAAGTTGAATATCATGGTCCTTGGGTTTAGACTGTGTCAAATTAGAAATATTATCCGACGTTTCGCCTACGATTGCACGAGACCTCTTCAGGGCATTTATACCGAACAGGTGTTCAGCTAGCCGTGATCTAGTGTTACAATCGATTTCCACGTGTAATGTAGATTATAACCTGTATTTCTATTAATATTATTTGGATATTTACAAATTTCGATTGATTCCTTCATTTTACTTTTAAAGAAAACGGATACTGATGCTAGCACCTTAGTTTCTTTTACTTTTAATTTCCCAAAAGAAAACGTAAGAGTTTCGAATTGTCTAGTATTTTGATCTTTGATCTGCAGATAAATTAAACTCAAGGTAATATTTTTTTTGTTTTTTGAAAATGATTGCATTTATTTCGGACAGTGAATAACCAGTGTTGTTTGCAATTTTTTTAACTGTGTCAAGTTCTTTCTCTAAATTTTCTTTCGAAAGTGGTGTTGAGAACACCCGATTTCATTGCTCTGTATGCTGTCATTTTATGTGCTTTCAGCTGAAGAGAGTCGTGGGGGATTGTACGGTCAATGTATGTTGGTTTTCTGTATATATTGAATAAGGGGCGGATCCCCCATCTTTGGGAGGGCGGGGGGCTGTGATATCACAAAAGTATAGTATGGCAAGTGAAAGCAAGTTGTCGACTAGAGGAAGAGACGTCAGCAACATAGTGTAAAAGTCAGGGTCGAGTCTATTTTCCAAAACTCAAAGGTATTGGGGGGCGATCGCAAGAAAAAACAAGTTATCGAACGAGGGGGGGGGGGAGTGGAAGCCAGTAGTATACACATTCCTGGTATAAAAGCCAAAATCGGGTCTATTTTCTTAAACTCAAAGCTCTTGGGGGGGGGGGGGGATGATCGCAAAAAAAACAAGTTATCTACGGGAGGGTGGAAGTCAACAATATACACATTTCTAGTGTAAGAGGCACAATCGGATGTATTTTCCTGAAATCTAAGCTCTTGAGGGTGATCGCAAAAAAACAAGTTATCTACGGGAGGGTGGAAGCCAACAGCATACACATTTCTAGTGTAAGAGGCACAATCGGGTGTATTTTCCTGAAATCTAAGCTCTTGAGGGTGATCGAAAAAAAAACAAGTTATCGACGGGAGGGTGGAAGTCAACAGCATACACATTTCTAGTGTAAGAGGCACAATCGGGTGTATTTTCCTGAAATCTAAGCTCTTGAGGGTGATGGCAAAAAAACAAATTATCTACGGGAGGGTGGAATTCAATAGCATACACATTTCTAGTGTAAGAGGTACAATCGGGTGTATTTTTCTGAAATCTAAGCTCTTGAGTGTGATCGCAAAAAAAAAACAAGTTATCGACAGGAGGGTGGAAACCAACAGTATACACATTTCTAGTGTAAGAGGCACAATCGGGTGTATTTTCCTGAACTCTAAGCTCTTGGGGGGGGGGGGGCGAAGGGAGCGATCGCCAACCAAGAGCTTTGATTCTCTAATTTTACGTTTAAAGAAACCAGACACTGATGCTAGCACCTTAGCTTCATTTACTTTTAATTTCCCAAAAATCGTAAAAGTTTGGAATTGTCTAGTATTTTGGTCTTTGATCTGCGGATAAATTAAACTCAAGATAATATTTTTTGTTTTTTGAAAATTATTGCATTTATTTCTGACTGTGAATCCTCTAGATTTTCTTTGGAAAGTGGTATAGAAAACACTCGATGTATCATTGCTCTGTATGCTGCCATTTTATGTGCAATAAACTGAAGGGAGTCGAGGGGAATTGTACTGTATGTTTCTGTTGGTTTTCTCCATATATTGAATAGTATTGTTTTTGGACTGGTTTTCGAAATTTTTAAATCTAAAAAGTTTATTGAGTTGTTTTCTTTTATGTCTATAGTAAATTTTATTTTGGATTGTATGGAGTTTAAATGATTTGTTCAAGTTCTATTTTATTTCCTTTAAAACATAGAAGAGTATCGTTGAAAATCATGATTCTTGGGTTTAGACCGTGTCAAATTGAAATTATTATTTTGTGACGTTTCGCCTACGAATGAACGAGGTATATTCAGGGATCTTTACTGCACTAAAAGCATTTTTCGACTTATTATTGCTGACATTATTTTTGTCGATATTCAACGTCGGACATTTGTTTTTGAAATAACCCATTTGTTTACAATTATAACATCTGATTAATGACATGTTCCTGTTCTTTTCAGGGGAATTGTCTCGAGCAGTGATGCCAATCCTTTTCTGGTTGTAACCACTGTTGCCATCACGAACATTTGTCCTCCCAGCAAATGCACTTCCATTGTTGCCAACAGTACCATCCATATCTAGAAGCTTCGTTTTTATGGAATCCGTAGAAATTGCAATGCCCGAATGTTCAATGGCCATTATCATGGGAGAATAACGTTCACGTAATCCGGCTAAAAGTAAGGAACCAATCCATTCATCATCGATTTTGAATCCGGTGCCACGTAATTTCTGTCCTGTTTCGACAATCTGATTTACATAATGAGCCATGGAATCGCAATTTTCCAATTGTGTCGAGATTTAGGTTCTCAATAAACCTATTTTTCGTGTATGACGGAATCATCATACAACTTCTTTAATGCATCCCATATTTCCTTGCCGATTTTTGCTTTTTTTATATGGATATATATGGAAGGATCAAGTGTTAGCACTAGCTTTGCCTCGGCTTTAGCATTTTTGTCGCCATCTTGTTCAGTACCATCAATGCACATCGAAAACTCCTCAAGCACGAGGTAGTTTTCAACTTCAAAGGCCCAATCGCTATAATTCTCGCGACTCAACAACTTTGGCACTAATGACATGTAATTTACTGCCATTTGTGGTCTAATCGCACACAAAATACACGAATAAATAGCGATTTAACTAACTAAAAGGGTCCTGGGCCCATAACCTGTTGAAATGAAACGCACTCGCTTCTGTGTTTTTGACAAGACTACTTTATTATCCAAGAAAATATATGAATTATCAGGTTAACCAATATTACAACAGAAAATGGTCTAAGCTATAACAAGTAGTACATATGTTTTTATCTGTTCACTAGAGATGGCGCCACACAAGAATTACAAGTGTTTAAATACTTTTAACACTTCATAGCATAAAAGGCTTTTCCTCGAAATAGTTCATTTTAATCAAGATGAAAACTCTATGAATAAAAAAAGTGACACTGAGAATCTGAGTCATTTAAAGTTATATCCTGTAGTTGGAAAAAGAAAATTATTTGAGCCTTCTGGACAGTCCATCTTCAAATGAATAAGCATTTTGCTTTTTGCTCTTATATCATGTAAAATATTAAAAACGTAATTTTGCTAAACCTCATACTTAGTTACGCCACTGGTTACTGATTTTCATTGAATCTACTACTCTGGTAACACACGCCACTGTTCTAGTTGAAATTTGATATCTGTCATGACGAAATGGCAAAATAGTGAGGTGCGATGTTTGCTGTTGTGGATTTGCAAAAAATAATCAAATTCTTCCTGTTCAAGTTGAACAATCCTATTATATTATACCTGTAAATATCATTAGAAAGTTTTAATGGAGGGTTGTTTCCCCTGTTTTTCATATATCTGCTTGTTTTATATTCAATTCACATTGGTAAGTTCTTAATAATTATAGGTTAGATTAAATTCTAACTTTGTAATTAATTTTGTAGAAGAAAAAAATAAATTTTCGAAAGCTTGACAAAATCAAGCAATGGTTTTTCATTATCAAGGCCTAAACCTTTATTAACAGACTGCATCCCCAATATCTTTAGTTCTGAATACATTCATATATATATATATATATATATATATATATATATATATATATATATATATATATATAGTATTACAAAAAAATAAAATAAACCACGTTGGAAATGTTTTTTGTTTTTAAATTTTATGTGTAGATTTTATTATTGACCATTAATATTCTTAAAACATCGTTCAAATGTACCTGATGTACCGCTAGGCCAATAAAATGCTAATTTAAACAAACATTATCAATTAAATGCCACAGGAAATTGTGTCAATAAATAATTATTGCATTCTGATGCAATTGTACATGTATTTTTTGAATTTGTTTTATTATAAATCACCGTTTAAGAGTGCGTAAAGGCGATTACATGATTTTTTTTAACAATATTTATTAAAATATTCTTATGGTATGAAAAGGTACCAAACAGCTTCAGAACTTCACTTTCTGTTTTTCTTTTATTTAAAATTATATTTTAAATACACATGATATATTTTGAAGCCCTGCAATTTGTCAGATGTTAAAATAGGCAATGACAAACAAAGTTAAAAATAAGTATTAATAAAATTATGCAGGTACCTATTTAAAAATACAAGGTTTACAAATTTTAACTGTTCTATCGTAATAAGGAAAAACCAGAGCAATTCGTTTTCTTAAGTGTGCTAATCTCTAATGGTTCCAATAAAGTCAACTTTTAGCTTTTATTTTCGGTATGTGGTAGCTGTAGTTTAGAGATGAAGTATGTTTTGCGTACACTGAATTGTGTTTTTTGTGTAAGTAATCTCTTTTCTGCTCTTCAATTCTAATCTTAAGGGGGCCGCCTGTTTGACTTGTGTAACTTTTTTGACATGAACCTCAATTAAACTTATAAACTATGCATTTTTGCTCTTTGCAAGTCTTATTTTTATTATTTTTAATATATTTTATATATATAAAGTTTATCTTTCGTTTTGAAAGCACTAGTAATATTATGTATTCTTAATACATCTTTATTGTTGTTGAAATGATTACCTACATAACTAATTATTTTGAATTTTTTGTTTTTCTTGAGTTTATGTGTGAGAAGAATATATATATATATATATATATATATATATATATATATATATATATATATATATACAGGTGTGGAATATCCAAAACAGATCCTCTAAATAATGGAAATGTAACAGAAAGAGAAGGACAACCCGTTTAGCTCTGTTGAAAAAGCAAAATAAAGCACTGTTGTATCGTAGTTTTCTTCCTGGTTTCCAGCAAAAATGGTGTCGGGCAAGGAATCGTCAAAACACAGGGGGTCCAAAGCACGGATTTGATATTAAAAATAAAAATCGTATACAACATAGCAGACAAACTGTAGAATCATGAAAATAAATTCGAAAAACGTCTAATGTGGTTCAACGCTTTAAAAATAAAATAAAAAGAATAATTGTATTTCCATGAATAAAGTATTGCGCTTGACTTCAAGGTACATTTTAAGTATAATACTATAATAATAAATACATGGATATCGATAATGGTTAAAGAGGCAAAAGTACTTTTGCCTCTCTGTTTAAGACTTCTTAATAAATACCAATGCAAATAATTTGTAATATAATATTTATTGATTCACATAAATGAATAAATAATATGACTGTAATAAAAATAATAAAAAGAACTTTTTAATCATTGCCTTCTTTGTTAACAGCTCTTTTCTCATTCTTCAATACGTACGAATTGTTATCCGAATCCTTATTATGTCAAAAACAGTGTAAGGATCCATCGACGCCAAAAGTTTTAGAACACATCCTCCATATTTTTTGTCGAGAAGATTTTCGGCCAAAGTCTAGGCAATAGTTTCTTATCAACTTGTCCATTGATTTTTGTGCATCTTTCGATAGTTTACTTATCGGTAATATTGCAAATGCTATGATGTCTGGTTAATGGAGTAAGTAATTTGTGGATTTCTGTTGGCATGTTTTACCAAGAATATCTTTTGATAAACAATCTTGTTGTTTGAAGTGTGTATTCCAAATCTTCTCTATTGCAGTTTAATATCCGCTTCCAATATTTTGCAAAACGACGGGAAACCAGAGGCTCAGTTTTCGCTTTACTCTTGCTACAATAGCTGGCTCATCACTGTTCTCGAAGAAACGTCGAGCTGTGTTGCCATCGTTAGTGCTTTCTAATCCTTTCTTTGGCATGTCAACAAGAAATCCTAATCCTCCTTAAAGGCCTGTTGGATAGTAGCCTTTGTCTGTGCTTTCACCTCTTTCTGCTTACGAGCTTGCCACTTCTGTGTGTCACGTTGATACGACAAATAAAAGCAACATTCGGATAATCGAATACATGTGTGTAGAGTTATCAGTCGTAGCTTGAAATACGCTGTATTTACTGGGACACAGTATCAATGTTGTTGAACTGAGATGTTGTTTAGCAGAGGTAACAATGTAGAGCCGATTTTGTTCCAGCCCAAGCATTCACCTAGTCGTCTATCATCGTCATAGATAAGTTGTACTGTACTGAAGCTGGGGTGGCAAATAGAACTCTTTTGTATGGTGCAAGTTGTTTAGTTCGAGTTCATAATTTTCTGTTTTCTTTAAAGACTTTTGTTGGGTGTCCTTAATTAATTCAAATTTCAGAGACCCACAATTCGTAGTAGAGGAGGGTTTGGAATTGTACAACAGAATCTGTTGTGTACGGCGAAAATATATTACTGCCTTTCTGTTTAGCTGAATTTCGTAATCGTTGATATTTGTCTCTCGACAATCCAATGTCAAATAGAAGAGCGGCACACAAATGTAACTAGGCGCGATGCAACCACAAGACTGTTTGCCTTTGATCTGCGATGAAACTTTAGAAAGAAAAGACTGGCCGTTCATATTACCGAGATTTAATAGAAACTTTACTATATCAACCTTCTAGTTTCAATTTCTTAACTAGAAATTTTTTTTTCTTAAATTTTGACCCACTAAGCCCTTTTAACTTCTTTCGGGTTAATTCGGGATGAAAGATCGTAGGGAACGCCTATGCGCAATATTACCCCCGCTAACTTCCGTGTGACACGAAGATGAATAGTATCTTGAAACGAATGAGAGGGTGTATTTACTTTTCGTCTAAACTTATAACGTAATCCACGGAATTTCGAATATTTAATGATTATTTGATACATTGATTGTTTTAAATGCATCAAATAGTCGAAATACAAAAAAAATATTTTTTGTTGGCCGTCGAGCGTAAAGAAAATTAATATTTCAGTTACAAAATGAACATTTATTCTAATAAAAATACTAGTGAAACGCAACAGTAATTTCTAAGTAAATAAGTTAATAAACCACTTTAAAATTAAAAATCATTCTCAAAAATAAACTTTGATTCTGGTAAAAAATAAAAGTAACACGTTCAGTAATTGTAAATAAATAAGCAAATAATTAAAATCAATTTAAATCAACAAAAACACCTAAAAGTCTACAAGAGGTGTTTAAACAAGCCTCCACTTTGAGCAAGACAATAACCCAGTCTATTGTAAAATACGGTTCGCGTATTTGCCAAAACTTCAGGGGTTATATCCCTATTAGCCCTTTCCATCATGTCCTCACAAAACACCATACGTTTTTCCTGGTCTTCCGAAAAATCTTTTTGAGTCATTCGTAATTTGTAACAGTGATATTTCTTCCACTTTAAAATATTCCGAACTGTTCGAGAGTTCATATCAAGTTCTTCGGCAATTGCGGTACTATTTCAAGGAAAATTTATTTTTGCTAAACTAGAAACGTCAGTCTCCCGATTTGCTCGTTCTTCAGTAATTTGAGGAACTGGTTGGTTGTCATTACTATCGGGGCATTTTTTACAAATTTTTAAACCACCAGTTGCCTCAAATTTTTTAATAATTTCCGAAATTCTAGATTTTGAAGGATCAGGATGATTTTCGCACGTAAATGCAAATCTGCCGATTATCTCATCCATACCCACCAAAATAGTACCACTTAATAATCTGCTCTTGTTGTTCCGTGGAATAAACTACCATTTTAGGTAAAAAAATTTGGCGCGAAATACGGAATTACTAATACTCGGTACTTAGGCTTCAATGGCCTGAATAAAAGCAAATAACTCGGAATCCTCTTGTTGTACTAGGGCGTGGCGTATACTGCCGCCTGCTCTCACCGCGCCAGCATTTTATTACCCCTCATCTTAGGGCCAAACTGGTAATTTATTAAATTTAAGCACGTATATCGATGCTTACGATGCTTTTCTTCTGTCTCATTCTGATTTGATTAATAATATAGTATTTTCTTTATCTTACTTAAGAAAGGTTCAGGTTCCGGTTAGGATTTTCCACACCAGTATATATATATATATATATATATATATATATATATATATATATATATATATATATATATATATATATACATATAAAGTTTTCGTCTGTGTAATTTTAAAAATAAATTTATAGTTAAAGTTTTCTTTATTATGTACAGTTTTCAATATACTCGTAATACTGGTGAATTAGATAGAAACGGAACTAAAAACTTACACGAGTAAAATATATTTTTTTAATTTCTATAATAAATTAACTTGAATTTTATGTACGATTTAAAACTAATTCATTGTGAAATACATCCTTACAGTAATTCTACACATATATAATTTAGTATTTTTTTATCCTAAAGGCAATGAATCTCGTAAATCGTGCTGCCCCCTCAGGATAAACTGTGGCGTTACCAACATACAACACGGTTTATCAAAATGAACTAGAAAATACTAAGACAGATTAATGTGAGAAATTTTGTAGTAATTGCCATGGAATAGGTAACCTGCGATCAATTGCACTTTGTTTATAATGTGCGTGTAAATGAGTACAACCAGCGGCGTATCAAATCGAGATAAACCCTTCTAAATAAGTTGAATATACATATATATATATATATATATATATATATATATATATATATATATATATATATATATATATATATATATATATATATATATATATATATATATATAAATATATATATTTGGTAAAATTACTTAAATAAATTATAAACTTGTAGAAAATATACCCAAAACCCTACAAACTACGAACTCAAACCAATACTATGAAATATAAAATGCTACAAAGTTCGTTACACTAGAAAATATACCTAAAACCCTACAAACTACGAATACAAACTAATACTATGAAATATAAAACGCTACAAGGTTCGTTACATTAGAAAATATACCTAAAACCCTACAAACTACGAACACAAACTAATACTAGGAAATGTACAACGCTATAAAGTTTGTAACATTGCCCCCCTTCCAAGCCTTGATCGTCCCGATCTACCTTCTTGATCTTGGTAATGGGCCAATCTATCCAGATGCACGACTTTCATCTTCGCATGAGGGTTTTTCTGAGTTCGGTACACCAGATCGTTTAGTCGAGTTACTACATTGTACGGACCTTTCCATGACTTTTGAAGCTTTGGTGAACCCCCTTTGGTTCTTTTCGGATTGTACAACCAAACTCTTTCACCAACCATGAATCCACCCGTATTGGCTTTGAGGTCATAGCGAGTCTTCATTCTGTCGCTTCCTATTTGTAACTTTTGACGGACTTCTTCGTGTAAGACCTGCAGCTGCTTACTAACTTGGTTGGAGTAGTCTTCGCAAGTTGCTTCAGAATCGGGTGGACGTCCAGTAAGTAAATCGACTGGAAGACGTAATTCTCTTCCAAAAATTATGCTGGCAGGTGTTTTTCCAGTGACTTCGTGAATGGCTGAACGATAGGCTAGTAAAAATGCCTGAATGCATTTATCCCAGTTATTTTGTTGTTCATGTACTTGTATCCTTATGTAATTCTCCAGCGTTCTGTTAAATCTCTCAACTATTCCATCTGACTGTGGATGAAGGGGTGTTTTTCTAGTTTTGTGGATTTTCAGAAGCTTGCAAAGGTTCGTAAAAACGTCAGATTCAAAATTTCTGCCTTGATCAGAGTGTATCTCTCCTGGCACCCCATATCTACAAATCCACTGTTCAAACAACATTTCAGCAACGGTAGTGGCTTCTTCGTTTGGTATCGCATAGACTTCTGGCCATTTACTGAAGTAATCCATAGCTACCAACATATAGCGATTCCCGGATTTACTAATAGGAAATGGTCCTGCTATGTCTATAGCAATTCTTTCAAAAGGTACTCCTACATTGTACTGTTTCATTTTACCATGACTACGGGTCCTCGGTCCTTTACTGGCAGCACAGTCGGTACATGTTTTGCACCAATCTTTTACATCTGCGCGGCTCCCCAGCCAATAGAACCTCTCTCGAACTTTTTCAAGAGTTTTTATAACCCCTAAGTGTCCGCCACCTACACCATTATGTAAAGCTTGCAGTACTTCTGGAATCCTTCTGGTGGGTAAAACAGTCTGGTATTTGTAGTCTTTACCATCAGAGCTCTCCCAAACTCTATTTAAAAGACCATTGTGCATAGTCAAGGAATCCCATAAGGCTCAGTAACCTTTCACTTTTTGAGATTTTGACGAGATTTCTTGAAAAGTGGGTCGATTTGAATTATTATTCTTTAATTTAATGATAAGGTTAAGATCTGGATCTTCTCGTTGTTCTTTGGAGATGATTTTGGGATCCCAATCCAAAGAGCATTGTAGTCGTGTCTTTCGGCAATAGAAATCGTCAAGATTTTCTCGCTATTCATACCTGTTACAGTGCTTGCATTCTTCTGGATATGGTCTCCTTGACAAAGCGTCTGCATTTTTATGGTTCAAGCGTTTTCTATGTTCAATTTTAAAATCGTACTCTTACAAGCATTGTAACCATCGTGCTATTTGACCTTCAGGATTTCTAAATTGTAAAAGTCACTTTAATGATGCATGGTCTGTTCGGAGGAGAAATTTTTGGCCATATAGATATTTGTGAAAGTGTTCCAATGTCTTTATAATGGCGAGTAGTTCTTTTCTTGTTACATAATAAATTCGCTCAGCTTTGCAGAGTACTTTGCTAAAATAAGCAATCACTTTTTCTTGGCCATTTTGTATCTGGGACAAAATTCCACCTATAGAAGAGTTACTAGCGTCCGTATCCACAACAAACATCTGATCAGGCTCGGGATATGACAGTATTGGAGGATTACAAAGTGCCTTCTTTAATTCACTAAAAGAGTTTCCGCAGTCTGCGGACCATTCATAGTTGTTGCTATTTTCAGTCAGTCGATGCAAAGGTCTTGCAATATCGGCGAATCCTTTTATGAATCTTCTATAGTAAGTACAGAGACCTAGAAAACTTCTCAATTCATGCTTATTTTTCGGTATTGGCCAACCTTGAATGGCTTCTGTCTTTTCTGGATCGGTTTGTACACCAGCTTCTGTGATTATATGTCCTAGGTATTTCACTTCTTTCTGGAAAAATTGACATTTCTTCGGACTGAGCTTTAATTGTGCACTTCTCAGTTTTTGAAATACATCTTCAACATTTTTGAGATGATCGTCAAATGTTTTTCCCAGAATTATGATGTCATCTAGGTAGACTAGACATGTTTTCCACGTTAGTCCATGTAAGATTCGTTCCATTATACGTTCAAAAGTGGCTGGGGCATTGCATAAACCAAATGGCATAATATTAAATTACCATAGCCCCATTCCAGTAGAAAAGGCGGACTTTTCTTTATCCTCTGGATGAAGCTGTACCTGCCAATAGCCACTTTTTAAGTCCAATGTGGAAAAACATTTTGATCCAGTTAAAGTATCTAGAGTATCATCAATACGAGGCAAAGGAAAACTGTCTTTTTTGTGACGTCATTAAGTGGTCTAAAGTCAACACAGAATCTAGTTGAGCCATCTTTCTTCTTAACTAGTACAACTGGGGATGTCCAGGGACTTTGTGAAGGTTCTATAATGCCTTGATCCAGCATGTCTTTAAGCATCTTCTCAACCTCGTCACGTTTTGCTAATGGTAATCTCCCTGGAGCTTGTTTAATTGGAGTTGCTTCACCAGTATTTATTCTATGCTCGACTACATTGGTCCTTCTTAAGTCGCTATCTGATAAAGAGAAAACATCCTGATTTCTTCTTAAAAGATCTTCTAGTCTAGCCACCTGAACTTGATTTAGTAAAGGTGTTGACGTACTAACCAGGTCTTGAAGTACTTTAGGTAGACTAGCAGGTAATTTTTCAGGTTGCAACGGGATACCGGTAACTATCACGTCGACAGGTTGACAGGTAGCAATCTTGTCACCTTTTCTCATCTGTTGAGGATAATCCTTCAAGTTTAGAATCTTGACAAATATATGGCTTCTTTTATTCTGGATCAGTGTTCTAGCAGGAAGAATTCCTTTTGCATACAACGAACAATCTTGACTTGGTTCAACTAAAACTATTTCATCTTCTTCGGAATTATCAACCTTTACTTTTACTATACATTCTGAACTTGAGGATAACATCGCATCTTCAAGAAGTACAACTTTCCGGATCGACACGTTACTATTTTTCGGTATATTCATAACAATTTCTTCATTTCTAGTTCGCAGTACTCGTTGAGGAAGATCAAGGACAAGCTTCTGGTGCTCCATGACATCTAGACCGAGTATTACTTCATCCAAAATATCAGCAACAATGACCATATGTTTGAAAGTGGTGCTTCCCAGGGTTATTTTGGCTTCATGTATCCCTTTTACAGGTATTACTTCCCCATTGGCGGTTTTCAGGACATAATGCTTCTCCGGAAGACCAATTTTACATTGAGCCACGATGTTCGGCTTTACAATGGTGTGAGTAGAACCAGTATCTAATACTATTTCACATACCCGACTGCACACCTTTCCAGGTACTACCAAGCTGGAACCATTGTTTTGCAGCCGGGATACCTTAATTGTTATTGTTGGTGGGGCTTGGTAGCACCTAGCCAGTTTTCGCCCCTTTAAGCTGGAGTTTTCCTGATTCTGATCACTGTCAGGAGCAATACTGCCAGCACAGAGGCTTTGTATATGCCCCTCTTGGCCACATTGCCAACAACGTATTTTTTTGTTGCCTTGGAAGGTTGTGTTTTTGTTGTCATGTGCCTTTTGTCTGTTTAGAAATTTCTGCGTCTCCCTCATTAACTTCATGAAGAATTCCTCACTGGTATTGCGGTCATCCCGGGAAACACTGACTCTTCCTTGGTTTCTTGAGGTCTGTTTGGCTGTTTCAAACTGAAGGGCATAAGCAAGAGCCTCAGAAATTCTTTTCAGTCTGGCCATTCTTAGTGTCTGACTTCTTTCGGGGTCGCGTAAACCTTCAATAAAACTATTCACTGCTAACTCTTGCTTTATTTCTTCTGGGTATGTTGGGTAGGTTAAATTTATTAATCTCATTATATCCGCCTCATATTCTTGAAGACTTTCGTTGTATTTTTGTCTTCTTCCTTGGAGTTGGACTTTATGAACTTCTTGGAGGTGGGCTTTCCCATAGAGCATCTCCAGAAAAGTAACAATGAACTCGTAATCATTTTGTTTTTCTTCAGGAATGTTACGTAGGACCTCCATAGCTTCGCCTCGTAGCGCTAAAACAAGAGCACGTGCCTTTTCCGGTGAACTCCAGTTATTGCCGGTGGCGGCGGCTTCGAACTGACGGACATAGGTAAGCCAAGGTACCTTGCCGTCAAAGGTAGGTAGCTTCATCACACTAGTTGTAGGAACACCATCTACCTTTATCATACCTGTACCGGCTACCTTCTCTATTTGCAAATGTAACTGTTGCATCTGTTTCTGGATTCCTGTCACTTCATGTTGTATTTCAACATGTACGTCTTCTCTAATTTCGCTAATCTTCTGTTGCATTTCTTGTTCTATGCGCTTCATATCTTCTTGATTTTTTGTGATGTCTTCTTTCAGTTCCTGTTTCATATCCTCCAGACTTGTTTTTAGTTGCTGTTTTATATTTTCTTGATTTTTCTTAATGTCTTCTTGGCATGTTTATAGTGTTATCAATTCTTTTTTCATATCATCTTGGCTTGTCTTTAATTCTTGTTTCATTTCATCTTGGCTTGTCTTTAGTGTCATCAGTTCTTGCTTCATATCGTCTTGACTTTTCGTTATATCTTCTTTCAATTCTTGTTTCATCTCTTCTTGGCTTTTCTTCATATCTTCTTGGCTTTTCTTCATATCTTATTGGCTTGTTTTCATGTCTTGTATCATCATCAGTATCTGGTTTAAACTACCTTGAAGTTGTTCTTCCATCTTTGCTTTCTGGCTTCTAGTTTCCACTGTCATACAATTTCAATTTACTTTTTCCTTCTTTTTCTAATTTTCTAACCTAAACTAACCTCCTCTGGATTTGATCCACTTCCGACACCAATTTGTCCCGGACGGCCGGTCTTCAAACAAACTACACACACTGTATTTTTTTTAACCACTTTTTATTGTCAAACTTACTTTTGACACTTGTCAAATTAATTCAACTTGCGTCGACAAACTCTCAGAATATACTGACCGAGAAAGTCGGTCTGGACCCTTTTGGTCCATACCGGAAGATTCCCTAATTCTTTGGAAGGATTTCCATACTACATGGGGTAATCAAAATAAGAAAAAGGAATAATCCGGCGATTTCTAGACCTTCCATCATAGGCGTTCCATGATAAAAATAAGGAAATCGAATTCTCTAAAAAGTTCCAGACCTTCTTTCATAGTCGTCTCCTGAAGAAATTAACAAAGGTAAAATTACTTAAATAAATTATAAACTTGTAGAAAATATACCTAAAACCCTACAAACTACGAACTCAAACTAATACTATGAAATATAAAATGCTACAAAGTTCGTTACAGTAGAAAATATACCTAAAACCCTACAAACTACGAATACAAACTAATACTATGAAATATAAAACGCTACAAGGTTCGTTACATTAGAAAATATACCTAAAACCCTACAAACTACGAACACAAACTAATACTAGGAAATATACAACGCTATAAAATTTGTAACAATATATTAGGGTTGTGTGAATATTCGAAAACTATTGTTCGAGTCGAGTTGAGTTTTGTTGTCGAGTTCGAGTCTAATATTCGATTTTTCGAGATTTCAAACAAATTCGATTTTTAAAACAACTGGAATATTCAAAAAAACTCTAAAATTAAAAAAAACTTTAAGTAACAGATTCATATAAATAAGTTATTAACAGGTTATACACCGAAGAAATCATTAAATTGACGGATTTTGTATTTCAGTGTATATTTGAAATTATTACAATCGGCCAAGCGCTTTCGGTCTCTCTATCTGACCATCCTCAGGGCTCAGACCTTGTCAAAGGGCACACCTCAACCTTGCCAGTTTGAGAAAAGTCGCGATATAACAGTTTTATTTTTTTAATGTCAATGTGCACAGTGTATTGAATGTTCTAGTTTTGATTTTAAATGTTTCTAGAGGTTTTTTAATTGTATACATCTTGTTCTGTGTGGAGGCTGGCTCGCGACTTTTCTCAAACTGGCAGGGTTGAGGTGTGCCCTTTGACAAGGTCTGAGCCCTGAGGATGGTCTGATAGAGAGACCGAAAGCGCTTGGCCGATTGTAATAATTTCAAATATATGTACACTGAAATACAAAATCCGTCAATTTCTTACAGATTCATATGACTCAATCAACTAGTCGGAGTGCATACTGGTTTGATGATAGGCAACTTTAAGATTGAGATGAACAAATTTGGAGGTACACTAAATGATTTTCGCTGATATATATATATATATATATATATATATATATATATATATATATATATATATATATATGCATATATTTATGAAAAGAACCATTAACCGATGATCTTTTTTTTCCTGTTTTTCTTCGACCATTCAATCTTTTTTTTTTGTATTCTTGGGGCGTAGATGTTAAAAAACAATGTGTTTGTACTGAAGACGGCTTCGCCGACCTCCCGCTGGATAGCGTCTATATGTTTATGCGTTCAGTATTTGCATGCTTCCTTCTGATCTGTCCTTTGCACAGCCAGGTGCATGTCGGTACCCTGAGACGAAACATGTACCTCTGCTGTGTCACTGTGGCGGGGAGGGTAAGTTTTGACTTTCTTTTCGGTATGGTGATACAGGTAGACCATCATCTCGATGGTGGTGGAATAGGATAAATTGTGTTCCTTAGCAATTTGTTCAAACTGTGCAACCTTTAACACGGAAAGGATATGGTTAGAATGAGGTTTGTATTTACTGTTCGCATTCTACTTCATTCATAGATGGAGCTGAATATAGTTATACGTTTGCTGAATGTGATTTCAGCACTACAACGGCATAATGTGGATATATCCACTGCTATTGCATCTCACACGGAGGTATCCGTGAAAGCCGCATAGACATATATATATATATATATATATATATATATATATATATATATATATATATATATATATATATATATACATGTGTATATGTGTATTGTTTTAATAATAGAGGGATGCGACTTTGCCAAATATACGTTTTCTCAAGATAAAGAAATTTTACAAAATTTGTCAACACCGCAGGGAGATCTCCAGAGATGACCCCCATATACGAAGTCCCAGGGCATAAAATAATGTCTGCTTTGTACTGAGCAGAACCTGTATATAAACAAACGACAAAAGCTACTATTGCGAATAATATGGAATTGAGTTGAAAGTTCTCGAATATTCTCTAAAAATATAGAAGCCGTATTTGGAAATATAAGCGGCTTCATGAAGAAAAAGTCAGTTATCAACTATCCAAATATACCATCTGTCTTGAGATCTGTGCCTCATAGTGACAAGCTTTCTGTTATAGAACCCCCAAAAACATTCACTTACGAATCATATAATGACGATACAACGATTTCTCAAGAAGAATATATGCCATCAACATCCTGAGTTCACACCCGTTAGCACGTTATATCGCCAACTGCACAAAATAATCCAATCAGAATTAAACGATCTTGTGAGAGACTTAAAACTTCCAGAAAGTAAAGCAGAGTTACTAGGATCAAGATTGCAGTAGTGGAAACATGGAAAAGAACTTGGTTTTCTCCAATAACATTCGCGGTTTATTGGCAGCCTTAACTATAAACTAATAGCTAGAGGAATGGAGATTATTTATAGACAGTTCAACATTGAGTTTAAAAGCAGTACTATTGCATATGAGCAATATTTTATCGTCTATTTCTGTTGGATATGCAGTCTACATGAGAGAATCATACGACAATATAAAATACCTATTGACAAGTGTATAATACGATGAGCACCAATGGCAGATCTGTGGCGACTTAAAGGTGATTGCACTTTTACTTGTGTTGCAGCTAGGCTATACTAAGTTTTGCTGTTTTTTGTGTGAACAGTAGGGTAAAGCCACTTCATTACAATAGACCACAAAAAGATTTTGTTGCTACCACCGCATATCAAATTGATCCTAATGAAAAACGTTGTTAAGGCACTGAATACAGATGGACCAGCTTTTCAGTACCTGCGTTAGAAATTCCCAAGGCTAAGTGAAGCACAAACTCCAACAAAAGAAGATATTGTTGTTGGCCTACAGATTCGAAATATTCTTATCAGATATTGACATAAATGCTTGGGATGACTCTCACCTAGTGGTCACTAATTTCCTTGGAAAGTTGATAATTACGTTACTCTTGTTGAAAATATGCTATCATCTTATCAAAAAATAGATTGCGATATGTCCCTAAAGATCCATTTCCTACACTAATAACCGGACTTTTTTCTTGAGAACTATTGAGTTGTAAGTGATTAGCACGGCGAACTCTTCCATAAGGATGTTTCAACAATGGAGAAAAGATATCAGGGAAAGTGGAATGCTTTCGTGCTTGCCGACTACTATTAGACTCTTGTTATAGATGCTCCAAAAACAATTCACAAAAAAAAAGCAAGAAGATAGGATATTTAGTGCCTCTACAAGTGTAACCGTAAGTATTTTTTATTATTTTATTAAAAATAAAATAAGAAAAAACCTATTCTTGAAAATTGCAGCTAAGTTTTTAATTTCGTTATCATTTTTGTATTCAGCGTCCCAAAATTAATAAAAAAATGCACTTTTCATACAAGATACAACAAATAAACTAAAACTTGTTGCATAGTGTTATTATAACTACCGATTCTTGTTTTTTACATTTTGCTTCCAATAACAAGTCAACGTATAAAATTGGCCAACTAATTGTTGCAATTGTATCAAATTCTCTAACAGTACTCTTGCCCAGTAAATAAATAACGATCGGTCTTTATAGTAATGATAATATCATAAAAATTAAAGTCATTGTTGTTATAATGACAGTCACTAAAGTTACTGAATAGCCCTCATAAAATATTTAATCAGTTCATCGTGTCAGTGACGTAACATTTTAAAATATAAATATGGGGGCCATCTTCTGAGTCCTAAAAATTTCGAAATCCTGATTTTAATAAATTCGTAATAGACATAACTTCTGTTTCAAGAAACGAACATTGTTAGATTCATGTGAATAGATAGTCGGCATTCTTTTGTACATAGTTTTATTTTACTTGTGGCGTAACTGGTAGTAACTTCTTTAATAAGATCTGCTCGTTTATTCCATAGATCATGACCCCAAGTCATAGTTACATCAAAAATTAGTAATTGGATATCTTCTATATTAGGTATACATTGCTTTGTAAAAGGATATGTGCTAATAACAAACATCTCATTCTCTTTTACTTTTATTAATGCAGAAGGATTGCTTGGAAAAATTATATACGGGGTAGAACGAAGAATGAAAATCATGGTTCTTGGGTTTAGAAAATGTCAAATTGGAATTATTATCCGACGTTTCTCCTACGATTGCACGATTCATTTTGAGGGATCTTTATTCCATGAGATTAGAATGACTATTGAGGAGTAAGAGTCCGGTATTTATACCGGACTGGTGCTCAGCGAACCGTGATCCAGCGATACAATCGATTTTCACGTGTGACCTAAATCTTTGTTAATATTATTTGGATATTTACTGGTGTTCAGTTACTACAGATTGTGCAATTTACTTCTTTTTTATATATCTTTCATGTTCCTTAAGCCTAGTGGATATAGACCATCTGGTTTTATCTACATACACTTTATCACAAAAGCAAGGTATCTTGTAAACGCCGTCTGTTTGAAATGGAATTACGTCCTTTGGAGACTTCAAGCATTGTCCTACTTTCTTACATGGGTTGAAAATTGTCCGAATGTTTGATTTTCGGAGCAATCTGGCAATTTTGTTGATGGTTCAGTGTATGTAAGGTCAGACAACACTGTCCCATAAGAAGTACATTTATGACATTTTGTTGAGAAGTTTGGTTTTTATATTTATTAATAGAACGTCTTATATCTTCAGCACAATATTTATTGCCCCTCAGAGTATTAGTCAGTTTTTCTGTTTCTGATTTCAGTGATTGTTCATCACATATTGGAAGTGCTCTATGTACCAAATAGTTTATGATGGATTGTTTTTGAGAAGGATGATAGTGTGACGTTGCATTGAGACATCGATTTATATGTGTTGGTTTTCTTTATACAGAATATTCTAATTTGCTATTCTCTTTCCTTGATACTAGAACATCAAGGAAGAGAGGGACATCATTTGATTCAGTTTCCATAATGAATTTAATGGTGTTATTGATTTAAATGATCCAGGAAATTATGGAGGTTATCTGCGCCATGCGGCCAAACTACGAACTTATCATCTACATATCTGCACCAAAATTTAGCTTTTAGAGGAGCAAAAGACAAGATGTTTTCTTCGAAAGCTTCCATGAAGATATTAGCTACCACAGGTGATAGCGGAAATCCCATGGCTGCTCCCGAAATCTGCTCGTAGAAAGTTTCTTGAAAAGTAAAATAAGTGGAACTCAGACATCTTCTTCTTCTTCTTTTTCTAGGTAGAACCAAGTTCTGTTATCTATACAATGCCTCATCGATCCTCGTTTGAGGTGGAAATCCAGCTGTCTTTCCATCTTTTGGGGGGCCGTCCAGGCGGCCGTTTGGTGTTTGGTTTCTCTCATCACGGTTTTTGCTAGTCTGTCATCGTCCATTCGTTCCACGTGGTCTCTCCACTGCTTACGACGATTTCGAACCCACTTCACAACATCCCCCACTCCGCTGTCCTCGCGTATTTTTGCGTTTCTTATCCTATCTCTTAAACTTGTTCCCTTGATCATTCTCAGCGTTTTCATTTCTGTGGTTCTCATAATTTGTTTTGTCTTTTTGGTTTCATTTCTTGTTTCTGCGCCATAGGTTAGTATCGGTCTTACACAGACCTTGTAAATTCTTGCTTTGCTCTCAGCCGTCATATGTTTATTGTTCCAGATTATGTCTCTTAGTTGACCTGATATCATGGCCGCTTTGTTGGCCTGTGTGCGTATTTCTTCCGTTACTGCCCTGTTACTTGTTATATGTGCTCCTAGGTATTTAAACTTCCCAACTTGTTCGATATGTTTGTCATCAACTATTAGTTTGCATCTTACCGGTTCTTTTGCTATTACCATTGCTTTGGTTTTCTCCACAGATATCTTCATATTATACTGTTTGGCTGTTCGATTGAGATGGAAAAGCATTCTTTGTAAGTTGTCCTCGCTATCTGCTGTCAAGGCAACATCGTCTGCAAAGCATATAATCTGAACGGTGTTGTGTCCCATTGGGTACTCAAGATTTGTGCTTTTTACCTCATCAATGATTTCGTCCATGATTACATTGAAAAGGGTTGGACTTAGGCTATCACCCTGTCTTATTCCATAGGAAATCAGACATGCTTTAATTAATTCTAGTAGGGTGCAGTCCATGTTGTTGTTTCATAATATGTCCGATATAATGTAAACTGAATCATCTATAGGAACATTTGTGTACAGGGATTCTACATCAAAACTGACCAATATGTCTCCGGGTTCTAATAGGATAGTTTTTAATCTTTAGACAAAGTGTCCAGAGTTTTCAACAAAGGATTCGGTTTTTCCTGTAATGGGATATAAAGGTTTGGTCAGATATTTATCTATTTTTTAGATTGGTAAGTCTATTGCGTTGATGACTGGACGTAGATGTACATTTTCTTTATGTATTTTAAGCACCGCGTAGAGACGTAGCATCTTGGAGCTGCTTGGTTTAACGATTCTCTTTTCTGGGTCCTTTCGATTTTGTTTGTTGGATCTGTTCGAATGACTTTGTAAGCATTGTCGTCCAAGAGCTGGTTTATTTTTTCAGTATATTTGTCCTTATCCATAACAACAATTGCATTTCTTTTGTCAGCTGGGAGAACTAAGATGGTGTTGTTCTCGTTCAGTTTTTTAATAGCCTTCTCTTCCGCTGATGAAATATTTGATATACGAGGCTGTAAGTGTTTTATGATCTTCGCTGTTTCGTATCGAATTGTGTCAGCATGCTCTGGAGGTAGTTTTCTAATGTAAGCTTCGACAGTAAAAATTATTTCTTCCACTGGCATGCGCCTTGTAGTAATGGTGAAGTTCTGTTCTTTGGTCGGTTGTATACTTGACAAATTGGTGCGCTTTTTGCTTCATAGTGACTTGTTGACGGATTTTTTCTGTTTTGGTGTAGGTGAGTTTATCCAGCGTTGCAAATTTGACCTGTTTCATTATGATAATCTTAGATTCAATTTATAGAGATTACGGGAATTTATATCTAAATCAGGACGATTTGCCTTGATCCTTTCTCTAATGAGGGCCCTTCTTGCATGCTTGGAGATATTCTTGGCTCTTCTGGAGGTTATGTAGTGTTTTATCTGCAATGATTTTGGTATAACATTTTCGTCACGACATCTTAGAAGAAAGGAAATGAAATTGTTGTTATCGTAGGCGAAACGCCAGATAATAGTTCCAATGTGACACTGTCTAAACCCAAGAATCATGATTTTCAACTTAATCAAAGCCGTGAAAGCTTTTGTTCTTTATTAAATTCAAAGCATATTATTAGAATCCAGTAAATAGTAAAAAATGAGGTTAAATTTCTAAATTAAATTATGGATAATCTGCATTTTCATTTTTATTGAATTGATCTTAATCTGGCATTTTTTTTCTTACGAAGTAGTGCTCTATAGACGGGAAATGGAAAAAAGAATTTTATAAATGAATTATAAGGAGCCGAAGGAAGATATTTGAGTGTAAATAATAATAATTGTAATCAGGACAGAAACAGCTGTTAAACGTGCAATAAAAAAATTAGCCCGTTCTTAAAAAAATACTTCTTGATGGTGACAGAAAAAAAGAGAAGAGGTGGGAATTTAACAACAGTTTAGAGTCATCTTATAAAAAATATATCAGAAGTAAGTACATATTTTGGAAGTATTAGGACTTTCTTTATTTTGCAGCATGGCACAGCACAATTTGCTTCCAATTTAGTCTTTCCTGCAGCATCTACAAGTTTTCACTATATTAGAGAAAATGAAAGAATATAATTTGTGATAAAACTCATTAAAACAACCATTAAAACTTTTTTAATAAAATAATAATTGCATACAATATATAGAACAGATAAAGATATTAAACACCTTTTTGTTTCTGTTAAATTTGACAAAAAAAAATATTCGTATGTGTTGCTTATACATTTCACTTGTTTCTATAAAAGAGGTTTATACGAGACACTGATTTATTGGAATATATAAACGATCATTACTCCAATTCTCGATTAATATTGTGGTTAATTTCAAATTACCCGAGGCTGTCTGTAGTAAAGATATTGAGCAAATACTACTTGAGGTAGCTTTTAGTGCGTTACATGGTAGAAAGAAAGAGGGAGAGAGAATAGCGTTACATGCTATCTCTCCCGCTTGGAACGCGAGTGGTAGTGCGAAAAGTGGTATATACAAGGGTGGTCCGATAAGCACTTAGTCTCACCGCCCAATGGCGCTACTATCGCAAGAGAAATTTACTATCGTATAGTACATTCTCGTAGACGGCTGCTGTCAAAATTTTAGCCGAATCGGACTCGCAGTTTTGTTTTGACCGCGTGTGGAAGCGGGCGTGCGGATTTTAGAAAAATGAAAAAAAAACAATATCGGCCGATGATTCGATTCTTGTTTTTGGAAGGGAAATCGCTCAGCGAAATCAAAGAACGCTTGGATGCGGTATACGGTGACTCTTCTTCTTCGATGGCGACCGTCAAAAATTGGTTTAACGAGTTTCAACGTGGTCGCACGTCGGTTTTTGATGAGCCACGTCCAGGTGCCTCGAAAACGGCCACCACGGAGGATAACATGACAAAAATCCACGATCCTGTATTGGCAGACCATCGATTGAAGGTGCACTGAGATAGTAGGCATCTCAAAAGATCACGTGGGTCATATTCTGCATGAAATTTTGGGCATGAGAAAGCTGTCGGCGCGATGGGTACCGCGTTTGCTTACTCCGGACAACAAGCGCAACCGTGAGACCACTTCCGAGCAGTGTTTGACGCTGTTTAAGGGCAATACGAAAGAATTTCTGCGTCGTTTCGTGACCGCCGATGCAACATGGATCCACTGATACACACCAGAGACCAAGGAATAATCGAAACAGTGCACTTCACCCGGCCAACGTGCTCCGAAGAAGGCGAAGACTGTCCTATCGGCCGGAAAGGTGATGGCCACTATTTTCTGGGATTCATACGGTGTAATCTACAACTGGAGAAGGTCAAAACCATCACAGGGCTTTGCTATGTCGAAATATTGGGCTGATTCGACGCCGAATTGCAGAAAAAATGGCCCCATTTGGCGAAGAAAAAAGTGCTCTTCCACCACGACAACGCATCGGCTCACACCTTCGCCGTCGCCACGGCCAAATTGGTCGAATTGGGCCTCGAACTGCTGCCCCATACACCGTATTCTCCAGAGTTGGCCCCGTGCGACTTCTTTTTGTTTCCAAACTTGAAAAAGTCACTCGCCGGCCAGAAATTTGAGTGGAATGATGAGGTTCTCGCCACCACGGAGGCCTGCTTTACAGACCTCCAGAGAACGTATTTTTTAGACGAGTTAAAGAAGTTGGAGCATTGCTGGGTCAAGTGTATCGAGCTAAAAGGAGACTATGTTGCCACTTTTTCAAAATTTTCGTTTTTCTTATGTAGACTAATTACTTATCGGACCGCCTTCGTATAGTGCACCTACTTTAGAGATTTTGATTTAGTTTTGTTTACTGTACTCCTTAGTATCGCATTCGGAGCGAGAGAGATAGCTTCTACCGGAAATAGGTTTCGCTCTCTTTTTTTGCCTTGCTGAAGCTGTCTCGTATGGATTGAGAGCAAGGAACGAGAGAGAAGATAGATTGGTACAGTTTTGTCAAAAACTGGATCTGATAATCGCGATGACATATTTTAAATCACCAGCCGATAGATCTAATAACATCAATAGAAACCAAATAGATTTTGTTTGAATAAATAAGCGATATCGGAACGCCATCATATCGTGGCGCTGATCCAAAGACGAACCAAAACCCTGTAATCGTTAAATTTGAAGTTTGACAGAAAAATAAAACTGTCACAGATCAATGAATCCTCGATAAAATGTCAGTTAGCTGAAAAGATTAACAAATAATTAAGTGAGTTACAGTTACATAGCAATGAAGACCCGAGCAGTAAATAGGAATCCTTTAAAGCAGCATTGATGGCACCGAGTAGGGAATTATTGAAAAGGAAGACAATTCGGGGCAACAAATCTTGGATGACCGAGGAAATATTTAGCTAATGGAAATGAGGCTACTATTTAAAAATAAAGACGTAAAGACATATAAAAACATAGATAAAGAAATAAGAAAGAAAGTAAGAGAAGCCAAGGAAAAATGGTACGAAGGTAAATGTACTGAAATAGAAGAACTGCAAGAAAAATATGATTACTCCAACCTACACAAAGAGATTAAAGAATTAGCTGGTTTGCAATAGGAACAATATCTTTTTAGACAGAGAGGGTCGCATAATACCTGACGCAAACTAGAAAGGTGGAAAGAATACATATAAGATCTTTTTGAGGACCAGTGACAGAAATTGGAAGCAGATGGAAGTAATAGTCGGACAGGTCCAAATCTAACAAGTTAAAAAGTAAAACAAGCTATTAAAGTATCAAAGAACAATGAGGCCCTAGGTTCTGCCGACGTTCCAGTTGAATTAATCAAGTTAATTACGGAAGAACAAATCGATATATTATTAGACCTGTATAATACAATATACAACACAGGAATTATACCTACAGAATGGCTTAAATCAACATTCATTATTCTACCAAAAATACCTAATGCAAAAGAATGCCATGACCATAGGACAATTAGCTCAATGGGTTACACTCTAAAATATTTCTGAAAATCATACATCAAAGAATCTTTAGAAAAATAGGACGAGACCTTAGTAACTCCCAGTTTGGATTCAGTAACGCAATGGGGACAAGAGAAGCCCTATTTGGGTTCAACGTGTTGGTTCAGAGATACATGGATGTGAAACAACCTATATATGTCTGTTTTCTGGACTATAATAAATATTTGGATTAAGTTCGACCTAACAACCTATTGAGGATACTCAAAATAAGGATATAGATGGATAAGTTTTCTTGGTCCGAGTCAGTTGTGGTCTACGGGAAGTGTGTTTCTTTAATTTGAAAATAACTACAGGGCTACTTATTTAATTTTGAGCAGAAAATATTAGTGATTCATGAATTGGCTTATTTTACAAATTCATTTCAGCCGATTGTTTTTACCCAGGACCTGACATAGGTTTGTTTTTGAGCTAAATTTTAGACAGCGTGGTGCGTACGCATGGGTGTGTGATATAAATAAGGCCGAGACCATTGACTTTTTTGCTTTAACAACTGAAGAGTTGAAGACTTTCCATCTCAATTTTATTTTGTCTAGCCTTTGGGATTTTGGGGTGAAAAACATTTAAAAATCTTCCAGTAATTGAATTTAGTTGTTTAATTACTTTATCTTTTACCTGTTTTCCTGTTTATTGCGTTATTTTTACTGAAATAAGACCAGAAATGGAGATTTTATCAATCATTGAACAAATTCTTTTAACTCCAAATAAGAAAATTTGGGCTCAATATTTTTAGGTTTTGATTTTGCATTTACCTTTGAGTAAAAACTTTTACATTTCAATTGATTAGCACTGATTTTTAACTAGTATCTACACATTACCAGACGGATGGGCAGTGTTTCTGTCTGATTTGTATGAAACCACACAACTAGCAGTCTTACCATCAGAATAAGAGGAAAACTTAATATTATTTTTTCCTACTTTAAATGTTGACAATCTAAAAAATTTTTTAAATTAAAGTTTATTCCTGTTTGTATAATATATATATATATATATATATATATATATATATATATATATATACATATATATATATATATATATATATATATATATATATATATATATACATATATATATATATATATATATATATATATATATATATATATATATATATAAGAAATCTCGTAGATAGAGCCTTAACTCTCTGCAACTCCAACGAGAACTTGATGAAAGAGATTGATTACATTAAAAATGATCTGACAGCCAATGGATACCCAATATATCTAGTGGATAAATTTCTTGAACAACGCAGAAATAGGACAATATCGACAACGAATGAAGAACGAAAACCAGTATTGAACATCCCCTATGTTAAAGGCATTTCAGAAAAAGTTAGAAGGATAGGAAAAAGATATAGAATCAACGTTGTTTTCAATTCAATTATCTCTCTGAGAAGTCGGCTCACTAGGGTCAAACCAACAACTCAAAAGGACATGAAGAACTGTATATATCAGACACCATGTGAATGTGGCAATTCCTATATTGGCGAAACAAAGAGACCTCTTGATCAAGGAACACAAAAAATGCACATCTCGAGGAGAAACAAAAAGATCTGGTGTCGCCAATCATGCCTGGACTCATGGACACAACATAAAATGGTCTGAAGCTAAAATACTACACCGAGAACAACATTGGAGAAAACGGAAATTCAAAGAAGCCGCGGTTATACATCAGAACCCGAGTTGTTTTAGTAAACCATCTTTAGATATAAGAGAAGTGTGGAAACCACTTCTTAGTAATTGTAAACTAAAACTAAATGCAGCATAAAAAATATGATTTTGTCATAGCAGGCATGACTGCACCCATCTCAGTCATACCCTACTGCATTTACTTTTAGTATAAATAGTTATGTAGCTAAGGGATTTATTTAGTTTCACTTGAAAACGGCTAGAGTTAACTACTAGCCGAAACGTCGTGATATTCAACAAAAATAAAGACAATGGAAGTCCAACAGATACCTAATATTTCGCAAGAAACATCTTTGTCAATGACCTTCAAACAAATATTAGATTTTATTTGATCCCTTTATATATAGTAAAACATATCTTCATTAATATGTATTGTACTTATTTTACGTGGTTTATTTCAATTTATTTTTTTTTTGCTTTAATTGTTTTCCCCGTTTAATAATTATGAAGTATTAAGTCTTACAACTCTAGAGTAAATAGCGATAATTTGAAGTTGAAAATTTGTGATTATTTAAACAGAAAATTTTATTTATAGCATATCTAGCTAGACATTAGATTATTCAGTTTTTATTATTTATTATGAGGTTTATTTGATCTACATGCTCATTTCCGTACGTAGCTTTTGTACCTGCGTATCTATAGGAATGAAGTTGAAAGCTAGTTCTTAACGATATCGCGGAAAGTTTCCGAATTCAACCTAGTTGCAGATTCAGTGCCGCCCTGAATAATCCATCCCTACTCACTAGCAAAACTTGATGTCGTCTAGCTGTAATCCAAGTAAAAATGCAATCACCGTTAAGTCGCTACAGCTCTGCCATTCATGCTCATCGTATTTCGTCACTATGAGGCACAGGTCTCATGGTAGATGATATATTTGGAAAGTTGATAACCGACTTTTTCTTCTTGGATATACCTGTGCCTTGCTCAACACGAGGTATGATGTAGAAATTGCAATCACTAACATGATTTGAAGGCTCTTTTCAGATCATTGGGACAGCAAACCATATAGATCGTTTCTTTACTATTTAATCAGTTTCTCAGACTTAAAGCGCATTTATTACTGCAGATATGTGTCGCCCACTGTTTGTCTTGATATCCAATGTTGCAACAGAAGTAAAGCTGATATGCTTTTTTTATCAATGGGGTATTAGACCGCTCCTGAGACGTCACCTCACCACAATCATAACAGAAGTGATCTGTATTGTCTATACGCTTTCGAGACATCTTACAATCTCAACTATTCGATTCGACCCACTAACTTCGACCGAGTAACCCCTTCGCTTTTACCGAGGCTGGTTTGGGAATGTCAGAGTGAGCTGGAAATTCTGGCAAAAGACAACAGAGTTATGTTAAAGTGGGTACCAGGACACGAAGGCATACATGGAAATGAAAAAGCTGACGAGCTAGCTAGAGCAGGGTCAGCATCTCAATACATTGGTCTAGAACCGGCCTTTGGGGTGCCGCGGTGAGGGGCCCGAGAAGCAGTCAAAGAATGGATCAAAAGAGAACATAAAAACCACTGGATGACCAGACAGGGTTTAAACCACAGCAAGCTATTTATTGGGAATCCGGACCCGAAACTGGTAAGGAAACTACTACAAATGAGTAGAAACCAATTAAGGACTATTACGGGTATAATGACGGGACACATGGCCGTCAAAGTACATCTGAATAGAATTAATCTATATAACGGAAACCTCGGCTGCAGACTATGTGGACAAGCCGAGGAAACGGTGAAGCATATCATATGTGACTGTGAGTCACTGGTGAGATTTAGACAACAAACTTTCGGGTCAGTAAGATTGGAACCGAGAGAAATACTCACTCACTCCTTAGCAGGACTGTACAGATTGAGCCAGGGGGCTAGTTTGACAGAGTGGCTGTAATGTCTAGGGTGAGCACAATAGGCCTACTCTGGTTGCAGTGCATCCGGCTTTAGGACGGACCCGGGAATATAATAATAAAAAAACCTTCGCTTTGTAGCTGCTTATATACCTAAATACGCCTTCTACATTTTTAGAGAATATTCGAGAATATTTTAATCAATTCCATAATATTTGCAATAGTAGCTTTTGTCATTTGTTTGTATATAGGAGCTGTCTAGTACATAGTAGACATAAAAGTCTATTTACATGGGTTTAAATGGTTAACTCCCTTATTTTAAGGCCTGGAGGGTTTGGACTTTTTATATGGAGGGTCATCCCTGGAGATCCCCCGTGCGGTGTTGCCAACATATATAAAATTGTCTTAACTTTTGGAAAACGTACATTTGGCAACGCACACCTCTATTTTTAAAACAATACACATATACCACGTGCATTCTTGCGGTTCCATTATTAATATATAGGAAAACATGACATCACTAAAACTTGAACTAATATTAAATAGATAAGTTTAGTTTCGGTTTTAGCACCAGAAATGATAAGATTTACTAGATTTTATCTTAGATACATTTTGGCTGTTGTCCAGTGTTATTCTCTAGTTTCTCGTCAACAATTAGTTATAATAAAAATAATTTTAATTGCTGTGCTGTTTAACTTATGTGGTTCTAAAGCATTGTTGCATGACTTGTTTTTAATAAGCTTTAGTATAATCTAATATGAGAGTTACATTTCCGATACGACAACGTTTTGTATTGATTTATTGGTTTATCTAAATTCTATCCACGCCACTGAATAATGGGTACAAAGGTAACGTTTGTAACATTAACATTTCACCTGATATGCCTCTATAAAGTGTTATAGCTACCAAGGGGGTCCGTAACAAATGTTTTCATTGTTTGATTGTGTATGATTTCTACGAGTGTATAGAAACTGTAAATACTAAATTATTACTGAAATGTTTGCTTAATGTAGTATGTCTAGAACAGTCTAGATAAACATCTTAGTTATAGGTGTATTATTGAAATAAATGTTGTAAAGTATTAAGACGCAGATCAAATAATATTATTGTAATGGTAAAATCAAATAAACAAATTCGATTTATGGGTGTAGTAGCCATGGGGCATCATGAACTCTATTTTTTTAAATATAAGTTTAAATGGTTGTTTACATTTAAATCTTCAAATGAAGGGAGCACGCCCAATGTATGATTTTGTGCTTCAATTATTTTTTTATGTTTGCTATATTGAAAGTAATAAACGAAACTATTTATGGATTTTTGTACAGGGTGTTCGGAAAAATATGGAAAATCTCCCGGATATATAAAAAACACACAAATTTATATAAACTTTTTTCATATAGCTCTCCTCTTCGAAGATATGGGCACCCAAAGAGCTGGAATAAAGTCAAGTTTTTTACCCATAATTATTGAACCACCAGACATATTTAAATTTTTTTTAAAAAGATATATATCACGTAAGACCCTTGAAATTACTATTCAAGAAAGTGTTGTGAATTATTCACAGCTGCAGGTACGGAATAGCTGTGACACGCATGACTCCATTTTTCTACACTCTGTATGATAAGAATTTTGGACAACGTTTCTTACATAACTTGAACGATTGATTTAAAATTAAGTACCCCTCATTCATGTCGCTAATCCTAACCGTTTTCGAAAAAACGTTATTTTATTTACGTTATGTTTTTGGCGTATTTCGATAAAAGATACATCTTTATTTCTATCAAACGTTCAAAATTAGAGTTTACCTCTTTAGTCAAAAACGTCTGAATTGCAGTTCGAACTAGGTTCGCAAAAAATGTGCGTTTTATTCTATCGGCACCAAAAACAAAGTGTTGTAGTTGCAAACGTTGCTAGGTACGAAAGAAATAATAATCCTGCATTTAGAACTTGTCAACTTTCACATCGCTAACACATTGATTCTTTACTTGGATATTAATTTACTGATATTTGGATTTCGTGGTAAAATTAAATGTCAATTAATTCGAAATATGGAATACGCGTTTATTGCATATGCAGATATGCATCTGGTGTATAGTCTTGCATCTTGCAATGCTTTGGAAACCAAGAGTTTATATCACAAAAGATATCCTAATCGTACTCTTCCGGATCGAAAATGTACGGCGTAATTAGAGAAAAATATTTTAAATTCTGTAGATGATACTTCTTCAACGAGCACGAGAAAATCATCAGCGCAGGTTAATATATCGAAAACAAGAGTACACGAAGTTCTTCAAGAACAGCTGTTATATCCATACATTGGAAAAAAGTGCACGAAGTGATTCCTGAAGATTTTTCCGTAAAATGCGGTTTGCAAACTGGCTATTGAATCAGCAACGAAATAATGTAAATTTCATTAGCACTATTCTCTTCACGCATGAAGCAGGGTTTACCAAAAATGGTATCATAAATTTACACAACTCACATGTATGGACTGATGAAAATCCTCATGCAACTATTGTTTTGCATAATCAACATCAGTTCCAATCAATTAATGCCTGGGGAGGAATCACTGGCAATTTTTTGACTGAACCATTCGTATTGCTGGCACGATTCAATAGAGAACTTTATTTGGAGTTCCTTCAGAACGCTTTTTCATGATTTAGTAGAACACTTACCAAAACTCGCTTGGGGCACCATCTCATTTGAGTGTTGCTGTGGGGGAGCACCTAAAAAACGTCTATTCAAATCGTTTGATAAGTAGAGGAGAACCTATTGCCTAGCCTTATTGATCTCCCGGGATTTTTTCCTGTGAGGACACCTCGAAACTGGTGCATTTCACTCTGGTCCATAGTAGGGTGGAACTTTTACGTAGAATCACGTTTTATCGTGATAAAATAAGGAACAATGCTGAGTTGATGTGGCAATTCTAGCAGTCCTCAATTCGTCGAGTCCAGGAGTGTATCATACTTCACGGAGCCCATGTTGAACCTTCTTACAAAGTTTTTAACTAAGTAGTTAGTTTAACTTTTTATTGAAACTATCATGACAGGGGAAAATTCCTCTTTTTCACATCCAACCCGAGCGAAGTTAGGGGAATAACAGTTTAAATAAAATTACGTTTTTTCGAAAACGGTTAGGATTAACGACAAAAATAAAGAGTACTTAATTATTGGTCATTAGTTAAAGGTATATAAAAATCCTTGTCCAAAGTTCTTATCATACATTGCGTAAAGAAAATGAGGTCATGAGTGTCACCGCTAGTCCGTCCCTGCAACTGTGAGTTTTACTGGATAGTAATTTATCATATTAAAAAAAATTGAAATATACCTTTTGGTCCAATAATTATGTTTAAAAAACTTGTTTCCATTGCAGCTCCCTGGGAGCCCATATTTCCGAAGAGGAGGCTTCTAAGAAAAAAGTTTATATGAACTTGTAATATTCCTTTCAAATGTTTTTTTCATTTTCGAGAGATTTTCTATATTTTCTGGACACCCTGTGTAATCATTTAATATAACTAAAAGTTTTATATGGTCACAAAAGGATGGTGCAGTTTCGTTAGTCACATTAACAACTGTTTTACGTAGATTCGTGATACAGACAAATAATTAACATTTAAAGTTAGGTGATACTATATTGATCAAATAATGGAATATTGTCTTTGTTTGTTGTCATCTCCTGAAAAATGAGCTTAAACGAATATTTATTGATTTTGGATGCTATAGAATGCTAAGATTACTAGTTATGCGAAAAAGGGATGTTAATTCAAAGGGCAACTGCCAATTGCACCATGATGGTCAGAAAATAGTCAGCCTCACCAGTCAATTGCGCCCTGATCATACCGGTGGTGGAAGGACAATTGCACCCCAGGATCAGATAAAGACAAGTAAAAGGTAAATAGATTAACTCAAAGTGTCTAGTTTATTATGATCGAAAACGCAATAATTATAAGGTAATATAATATTATTATTTTACCCATACTTATGTACTTATAATATATGCCTGTATTCCATTCGCACATATATTCATTAACTTGGTGGACCGGTCAAACCAAATTATTAAAACTTCAATATACAGAAAGCCAACACATACTGGACAATATCTTAATAATAGTTCTTATCATTCTGTTTTAACAAAACGGGAATTATACGCAACCTCTATAATCGCACTCTCTTTTTCTGCAATAATGCCGATTCACTGGAAAAAGAGGTGGCAAATATTAAATTCAATTTACAACAGAATGGTTATCCTTTAAAACTAATTGCCGATGTCATAAATAAATTTAGAACAACGACCACTGGACAGCAAGAAACACATTCCTTCTTCACAATTCCGTACATTAAGGGAACTTCAGAGAAAATAAGACGAATTTCCAGTTATTATAATATAAAAACAGCTTTTAAATCAGGAAATACATTTAGAGCTCATTTAACAAAAACAAAACCGAAAACTACCGATAAGAAAGAATGTGTTTACAAAGTTTGATGTGAGTGTGGTGAAATGTATATTGGAGAAACCAAACGATCACTAGAAGTTAGAATTAAGGAACATAAAACTCATACACAAAAAGGGGAAACGTCGAGATCAGGTATTGCAGAACACGCCTGGGATAAACAACACCGTATAAAATGGTCTGAGGCTGCGGCAATATATATGGAATCCAACATGAAAAAAAGAAAATTTATAAAAACAGCTTACATTAAAAACAATAATGGAATCTTTAGGAAACCGAGTGTTGAGATACCTAATCTTTGGCAACCATTACTTTGTAACATCAAATCATTGAGGTGTGTACAGTGAAACGAAACTTTGCGTTTCAATGGACACAGTTCCTATATAAGCTCGTAGTCTTAAGACAATGCAAGTCCGACATCCACATTTTAGTCAATCTTCGACATTGTCTACAACCTACAAACAAATTTGTATCTTTGCCAAAAAATCTAACGCCTTTCTCTGTAACGACTATTGCACGATTAGCCTCAGGCCTCAAGTCCTTAAGATCAAACTATAGATAAGTTAAGTTAAAATCGAATAGGTAACATAGAAACTCATATCATTAAAGAGAGGGGTGAAACAAGGATACATCCTGTCGCCGCTATTTTTCAATATCTATTCAGAGACCATATTCAGAAAGGCTCTGAATGATGCTACGACCTCACCGTAAACAATATTCGGTATGCAGACGATACTATAATTTTAATAAACATTAGAGCCGACTGAATGTATTTAAAACTTAACTTTGTGTGTTCTAGAAACGACGCTTAAATAGTACTTTAACATTGAATAGGGTGATTGTGGAATATATTTCGTGCTCCAAATATCTGGGTACTATTATAAATGAAAAAAAAAACGATTCAAGAGTAAAAATCAAGTCAAGAATCGAACAAGCAAGAAGAACTCTTGGGAACATGAGACAATTCTTGATATAATCCGACCACAGTCTAGAACTTAAAATATGAATTATTAGATGTTATATATTCGCTGTTCTACTATATAGACGCGAAAGTTACACTCTCGATCCAATAATCGAGGCTTTTGAAATGAATTTGTACCGACGAGTTCTACGAAGGACAAAGTGTAATCAACGCTGAAGTACTTAGACGTACACGGAAAACGAAAGAAGTGATGAAAATCACTAAAGAATGAAAAACCCGTTATATATTATTTATAATGAGAGGTGGGAGTTACGAACCACTTAAATTTATTATGAAAGAAAAAATGTATGGGAAGAGATCAGTTGGTAAGCGCCCAAATTCATGGCTTAAGGATTTAAGGCGATTGTTTGGCCTGTCGTTAATCGGCATTTTCAGAGCAGCAGTTTTCAGGATTATATTAGCCATCTGGATCGACAATCTTCGACGTTCGGAGACGGCGGATTAATATAAAAGAAATTTTGTTGTGTGAATATCGATCAAAACCGATTGTAGTGTGAGAAAACGTTGATGCTGTGCGTGAACTGATAAAACAAAAATGACACGTGACATACCAAGAAATTGAGGCATCCTTTGGCATTAGTAATACAAGAATATTTAATATATTTTATGAACATTTGGTACTGAAGAAGATATATTCGCGTTGGATCTCCCATAATTTGACAATCGCTTAAAAAAGGCGTGTATCGTTTAATGGAACAAAGTGCTTAAAGAATACGATCGCGATGTTTTCAAAAATATTTATAAGATCGAAACAGGTGACAAGTCTAGGATCCATGCGTGTGAGACTGAAAGTAAACAGCAGTCGATCATAAGGATGTTCCATGATAAGTTAAAATCAACAACAATTATTCGCGCACGAAGCGTTTCAGAGCAAATGGTTGCCTGTTTTTTCGAAAAAACTAATCTTATCGCAACTGCGCCTTGAAAGATCGTAGATCGGTCACTTTTGAATAGTCCACAATTCTTTTGCTTTCCGGAAATCTATGCTGAACTGAGAAAAACAAGCCGATATGACTGATCATTCTCCAATGATAATGAGAGCTTTCTCACATTGGCTCAGACAAGTGATCTTTTAAGCACTTAAAACATGGATGGTCCAATGTACAGTTCTGATTTCGCACCTAATTATTTTTTGTTGTTCACGTACATAAATGTCAACGAATTTCTACGCCAGAAGAGGCAGTTGATTCGTTCAAAAACTATGTTTCAGAGACACCATCTTTTCAGTGCGAGAAATGCTTTAGGGGTTAGTTCAAACCCATGACATGGAGAATATTATGAAAAACAATAAACTCATTTTTAATAATAGATATTTGTTTTTATTTGTTATTCCCAAAATAAGCGTTGAATTCTCGAACTTTTCTAGCAGTTCCGAAAATGCCTTACTTCTCCAAATTTTTCCATTTTTCTAAGTCTGTGTTATCCTTGTCTCTTAATAGGTTTTGCATTTGAAAAATACTCATTCTAAATGATTATTTTAAATTTTTAAAATTCTGCGCACCGACATAAAAATAAAAGGAAATCTTATTCCTTGCTCATCTGATGGTAATAGCTGAATTAAAGGGTTGGCGTATACCGGCAACATCAGTAGAGAATAAATAACAGGTAATTTTGATTCTACTGCCTTAACCACTTACTATTACAGAAGTAAAAATAAAGCAGTGACGTAGCATATAAGAAACTGTGGATAAATAAATGTAAAATGTGTAGCTTTGAAGCGATAATTTTCTAGCATGGAAGTCAAGAACGGATTTACCTCTAAACTCTCTCTAAACTTGATTTTTAGGTATTTTATACAATTATCTAAAAAAGAGTGTTCCACATTTATTTCGAAAAATTTAATCAGAGAGAGAGAGAGAGAGAGAGAAAGAGAAGATCTCATTTGGCTATTTTTGTGCGTTACATTGATGAACATTGGAATACATTTCAAGATTTACTAGAATTGTGTCAGCTAGAAACTGACACAGCCTTATTTTATTAACCGTCTTTAAATTTATTATTTAAATTCTAGGATCTGTTTTGTTCACACATTAAATACATTGTAACGTAATTATTATTAACCTTTTTATCGTTTTTGTTTGAAAAAATATTTCATATTAACTAACTTTTATTGAGAAATTATTCATAACTAATGCCACTTTTGACAAATTGTTTCACTCGTGCTCTTCGACCTGGATCTCTTTCGTACTCCCACAACATTTTTCTCGTGTACTGGCCGTACTTTGTGGACTCGTTTTTAAATTTTAATATTATGATTTCAAGCCCAATGGCTTCGCACTCCCTCCAGTGAATTCATACCAGGTATACAAAGATACCAAAAGTATAAAGCTCTGTGGGAACCCTTTCCATGTTATTGGGTCCTAGGTGATATGATCTGCTGTATTTTCTACGAACTTTCGGACGGTTCGTGCGGTGTCAAGGAGAACTCCTTTCTGAATCGGCTTATACAGATGTTCACTAAGGCCCAGTCTCTTGATGCTCTGCAAAAGGTTCTTTGGTATCCCTCCAATTGTTGAAAAAATTATATGAATCGTTTAAACATTGTTCATTGCCCATTGTCTTCGGATTTGCACCTCCAGGTCTCTGTATTTGGCGATCTTCTCATTGTATTTTGTCCTTAAGTTGTTGTTGTTAGGTACAACAATGTCGATTAGTGTAGTTCGTCTAGAAATTTTATCTGTTAGTATGAAGTCTCGTCTATTATGAGCAACTGTATGATCTGTCAGAACCGTTCGGTCCTAATATAACTTCGGCTGGTTGTTTTCAAGAACTCTGGATTGTATTTATAGCAAGGCACTTTTCCTACCTACAATAGTTTTAACTTATCTGCTAACTCTTGGTGGTGTAGTTTACTGACTGAGTCGTGTCTTTCCTTATACTCGGTTGCGGCAAACGCTTGGCATCCTCCAGTTATGTGCTGAATTATTTCTGATGTTCGATCGCCATACCTACCTTGGCCGTTTTCTATTGAGAGATTTCTGATGATAACTTCCAATAGTTCTTCGTCGGAATAACCTGGTCTTGGATAGATAACAAGAAGCCATTCGTTTCCTAAAACACCTGTTCTGAAGTCAACCAGTTGTTCGACGCTGAGTTGTCGATATTATCCTGATTTACCTCATTTGGATGCCATCTATGAAGGATTTCTGTAGCCAGGTTTGTAACTTTTTTTGGTCTGTTCGGTGGTGAGAAGCAATATACTGTTCCCTCATCTGCAGCGGCGTTGAATCATCTACCTCGCATATTGCTTGATGTAGCGTGGAAGAGTCCGCTAACCTGGGGAAATATGAACGTAAGTTTATTATTTGTTGATCGAGCTGCTTACCAATATCCAGCAATCCTCTTCCCCCTTGATGTTTTGGAAGCATTGAACTTTCAATAGCACTCCGAAGGTGATGTTTTTGTGCTTCTTATTTTTCTTTGCAGGTTATGGATGACCGTCCTGCTCCATTTTACAATTCCAAAGGAGTGCAGAGCAAGCGTATGTATTGAGCGCCTTCAACAAATTTTTACTAATTAGGTTAATTCGTAACACCCGCATTACCCTCTTGACAATCCGACTTTCATAGTGCGATTGTCAATTCAATCTGTTTTATACCTAGGTATTTGTATGTTTGTTCTGCTTTCATTGCAGCTATGGTTTCACTGTTCTACATTTCAAATGCTCCTGGTTGTATCCTACCATTAACGATGTTCAAAATACGGCACTTGTCAAGTCCAAATTGCATTCTGATATCCCCGGAGAACTCCTCTACAATTTTAAGAATTTGTTCCAGTCGGTTTCTGCTAGAAGCTATCAGTTTAAGATCCCCATGTACAGAAGATGATCCACTCTTACTACTTCTTCGTTGTTATTTCTAATACTACAGCCGTATCTGGTAGAGTTCAAACGGCGCTATAGTGGGTTTATTGCAAGGCTGAACCACAATGGACCAAGTAAATCACCCTAAAATATTCTCATTTGTATTGAAATTGTGTTAGTTTCGATGGTGTCCCTGTATGGCACTTGCAACTGGATCCTAGTTCTACAGGTAAGCATGATGTGTTCTAAAAAGGAAACAAAATGATTATGAACCCTATACATTCTCAATATAGTTGTCACATCTAATAAAAAAATTTTACCAAGTAAAATTCACAACATCCTGAAATAAAAATAATATCAACAACCACAATAATGTATTAATAAGTAAAAAATAGTGAGATTTAAACCACATAATAGTACATGTATAAAAATTAATTAATGCTTTAACCAATATACCAAATGTTCATATATCTCATTAGGCAGTCTTACATCTAAATGGAGGTTTAGCTTCCTATAGAGGCAGGAAGCAAAATACACAGCATATCACTGTTGTATAGAGACCACACTCCTGGTAAGAACATATCGATATATCAGAGATCACAGTGCCGTTGGCCGATAAAATCTTTGGGACCGTATGGATCCTAGAACAAATTTCCAGTGCCCTAGTATGTCGCTCAGGAAAGAAATAATGAAGGTTAATTCTTTTCCATGACTCGCTAGTCAGAAGAAAATGCGAGATATCCAAATCTTAGAAGAGAATTTAGGATTTTACTTCCACCTCCAAGATAACATTTTTTCCACTTTGCTGCTTTTGGAAACACGACAACCGCGTCAATAGTGGTCTACTCAAATCTGCATTTGATCGGGTGGAATAAAGATGATTGAAAAGTGGCAACGCATTGTAAGGGACTGTACGTTCAGGAACGAAGCTAATCCCCTAACTAGCTAATACGAGCTTAAGATTTAGGCATAATGCGTCAGAACATTAAATATAATGATTTTAACAGCTTTTTTCTCGTCTGCTCGCAATGCTTCTTAGTTTATGCGGTTACACATAAATATTGTGTTACAACTTGCCACCGCCAAAATGGTCTAGCTTCGGGCGAAATGTCTTGAAACGTTATATTTAAACTTAAGTTGAAATTTAAATGTTTATTTTCCAATCCCAATTATGGACGGAGCTGCAAAGATTGAGACAAGCGAAGATACTTCTTGGTAATTAGGACCAGAAGAACTTCAAAGAATGCATAGGCTTAAGTAAAAACCCACTCATATTTCTGACAATGATCGTGACGAGGCATTGCTACCTGAAGGATCACCTCGAGAAACTTGGACTGATAGAAAGAGAAGAGTACAAATTCCGTAAAGAGGAGGACGAAATCTCTATTCATATCCTTTCAGAGTGCAGCGCTGTAGAAAACCTTAGGACGCGGTTCTAGGGAACACACCAAATCAAAGAAGGACAGCTGCCCACCTTGGAGCCGTCCAACATCCTAAGATTCCTGGGAGAAATAGAACTGGAGGACCTGCTCTATCTTATAAGGTAACTCTTACGACTTGGCAGCAGTAGGATGGCACAATAGATCTATCAGGTCGCAGTGTAACTTTATGTACATAGATGTTTATTTTTATCCTTATATTGCTCACCTTTGAACTTGTCTGACAGGTACTTGCGGCTGGTTAAGTGGTCTGGCAGGTCTACTATTAGATTCGTTATGTTCGACCCTGAAGACACTCCTATACCAGTTTCCTTCCTATTATCACCAAATAGAGCAAGCAGGGTTTCGTTGTGGGTTGGGAGCAAGCGATCACCTACCCAGCATCAAAACGGTAATAGAAAAAACTACCGAATACAATCGACCACTCGTTCTGGGTTTTGTAGATTTCCATAAGGCTTTTGATACGGTAGAGCTTGACAAAATTATGGAAGCATTAGAAGCATGCCGCATTGACTATCGATACACAAAGTTAATTTACAATATATACAGGAATGCAACTATGTCGGTGAAACTACACAGAAACACGGATCATATCCCAGTTGGCAGAGGAGTCCGACAGGGTGATACCTTATCGCCTAAACTGTTTATTGCAGTACTAGAATACGCCTGTAAAAAACTTAACTGGGAAAAAATAGGCCTGAATGTAGACGACCAAAGATTAACAAATTTGAGGTTCGCGACGATATAGTTTTGTTTTCCGATAATCTCAAGGAGATATGTACAATGTTACATGAACTTCAGCTAGTGTGCGCCAATGTGGGCCTTAAAATAAATATATCAAAAACAAAATTTATGACCAATCTGGTACCTAATAGAAATATCAATATTGGAGACAACGGAGTGGAAAAATACATATACCTAGGATACGAAATAAAGATCACAAGAGATAATCAAACATGCCAAGCTACGGAGAACAATAAATCTCACATAGTTAGCCTATGGAAAACTTAAAGACATCTTTAAAAGCGATGTACCAATTTCTTTAAAGCGGAAAATATTTGACCAATGTGTGTTACCGGTTATGACCTACGGTGCCGAAACTTTGACATTGACAACTGCAACTTCTAAAATGCTGCAAATAGCCCAGAGAAAGATGGAAAGGTCAATGCTAGGTATATCGCTGCGTGACTGAGTTAGAAATAAAGACCTGAGACGAAAAACAGGAGTTACCGACGTAATTTTCTGAATTGCCACACTCAAATGGAATTGAGCTGGACATGTCGCCCAAATCGATGGAAGGTGGACGAAGAAATTACTCGAGTGGAGGCCGAGATTGGATTAAAGAAGTAGAGGAAGACTCCCTACTCGTTGGACTGACGATCTCAAGAGAATAGCAATAAACTGGATGCAAATCGCTCAAGATAGATCACAATGGACAAGAATGAGGGAGGCCTGTGTCCAGCAGTTGGCGTAAAGGGCTGGATGAAGATGAAGAAGAATTATCAACTTCGTCTTGGATTTTATTGAACCAATTTCGGCTAAAATGAAATGAGACCACTGCAGCAATATCCTGAACATAATGCAAAATATTTGTTTGAAATCAGTACCACAGTTCCGGAATAATCGACGTACATATATAAAAAAACAGCGGTCTAATTTAGAACTTCCTTCTTTTAGAAGCTGTTAATAAAAACATCTTACAAAAATCAATATAAATAATTCAATAGAAAATGCTACGTATTTCTCTTTTTTATTTAGGATTATTGAGATGTTGAAGCAAAAATATTTATGGTGCGAAGTTTTTAAATTAGGATCATGTGAACATAAATTCGATTATGCAGTAAAATTTTTTACCTTCCACGTGTATAATATACCAGCGAATAATTTTCCCCGTTACAAGCAAAATGGAGATACATTTCCACAATAATTCGAGGGATTTTCATTCAGCGAAGTTTTCGTTTCCATACTAATTTAGGCTTCGGATCTGCGGAAGGGTTGCCGGATTGTTCCCGGTATTGTTTTTGTGTAAAAGCTTAGAAATATATAGCGGATAGGAATAGAATGGGTATATTAATCTAGAAAGGTGCTTGTTTTCAATATCCGAAAGGGGGACTATTATATTTAATGTTACCCAGATGCCTAGTGCATTGTTTTAAGCGTGTTAAGTTATCGCATGTTTTTGCATAAGGAGAAGGGGTATAGAGTGATGGGAAACTAGTTTAAAACATAGTATTTACCTCCGATAAAGGAGTTATTGGTAATAATTTTACTTTATGTCACACTTTAAGATATTCTATCTTAATCTATGCATCTTTGTTCGAGTTTTGTGAAATTAAATACATCGTTTTCGGGAAAAAAAAAATATCCCGACTTTATATAACTTTTAGTACATCAAAGAAAAAATAGTTCTGACGGCTTTCTAGTAAAGTAATCGAATAACGGTAATTATATACAGAAATCTGAAAAGTGGAGTGTATTCAGATCGATGGTGGTAATACGTACTTATCTACATATGTATCATAAAAAAATTGGTAAGAAAATTATTTATTAACAAATTAAGATGTAAAAATGGTTTTCAGAGATATAGAAAGAACTATAAGATTCTGGACGCATTTAAAAAACCCACAGAATGAGCTAAAGAATATCAAAATCGGCCAATTTATTTAAAATTTATTGCAAAAACATTTCCAAATTGTTAACAAAAAACTTTGTCTATAAGAAAGGAGTAATAATACATACTCCCTTACATCCATTACAATTTGTCTATCAAGCAGGAAAATTAACATATGTAGCGCTATATATAGACATTGAAGAGGCATTCGACAGGATTAAATAAGCAATGCTTTTCAACGGTGAGGAACTAAACCGACAGTAGTCTACAGTGTTGACTCAAAAATTAATATATGCAGCACTGTCACATAGAGGCTGTACGCAGGGGGATATTTTATCACCCTTGCTGTGGAGCTTTGTAGTGAAAAATCTGTTTATTGAGCTAAACAAAGCTGGCATGTATATACGAGTTTATGCCGATGATCTGGTCATCCTGTGCCCTGGTCGCAGTTTAAGACCTGGAGGAACCAATAACATGGACTCTCCGGATCTCGGAACGATGGAGTCGGGTGGAGAGGCTTGAAATAAATCTGAATAAGCTCAAGGTTATACTCTTCACAAAAAAGAGAAAAATGGGAAGATCACCCGCAATTATGGTATTGTTGAGGATTCTTCAATGTAAGGGAATTGTTAAATATCTGGGAGTAGTTTTGAAGTCACGACTGAACTGGAATGTGCTTTTTGGGCTTATAAATGAGCTTCTGGGTGCACATGGGGACTGTACACTGAAAGTTCTAAACTCGATATACATATAGCATGGTGGTTTAATACAGCCACGCGTAAATAACGTCTTGAACTTGACAAAGTTCAAAAAATGGCTTGTGTAGGAATGGTGAGTGCGATAAGGACTGCCTGCACCAGGGCGTTGGAAATTCTTATGAATGAATCTCCCTCCTCTCCACTTATTTATAGAAAATGAGGCCTTCAAGGCAGTTTACCATCTTAATTGCCTGAGGTCGTTGGGAGCTACAAAGGGCGGCTACCCGTAGCTGGGAGAGCGTTGTGAAAAGCTGTGAATGCAAACAGACCAGAAAGCATCCGTCCTGAAACTAGACCATTCTTTTGAAATATTTTTACCAAGCAAAGAGGACTAGGAGGAAAAAAAAACTCTTCCCAGAAATCAATCCTGGGGTTTACAGACGAATTCGCAAAGGCCTCGAACGACCTGCAGCTATGGTGGGATGTAATGGGCTCATCAAGGATCAAACATCACCACTCTTTTTCATTCATTCATTTTTCCATTCAACCTTGTTTATGCCTAATGAAAATTTTTTCACATTTGCAATACAAGGGTTTTATAGTATAAAATAATGACCCAAGTATTCAAATTGATCTATAGATTCGTTAAAAATCAGGGTTCTTGGCTTTAGGCTGTATCAAATTAGAGTTATTATCCGACGTTTCGCCTACAATTGTACAAGGCATTTTCAGAGATCTTCATTCCACGAGATTAGAACACTGAATAACCATCGGGAACCAACAGCCCGATATTTATACCCGACTGGAGCTCAGCGAAACGTGATTCAACGTTACAATTGATTTCTATGTGTGATGTAGACTGTCATCTGTATCTTTATTAATCTTATTTGGATATTTACAAATGTCGATTGATCCTCTAATTTTGCGCACTGATGCTAGCACCCTAGCTTCTTTTACAAGGTGTAACCTGAACAATGCTGGTATTCAGCTACTGCAGATTGAACAATTTGTTTCTTTTTATTACATTTTTCATGTTCTCTAAATCCAGCGGATATAGATTATCCTGTTTCACCCACATACACTTTACCACAGTAGTAACGTATCTTATAAACGCCTTCTGTTTGTAAAGGTATTACGTCCTTTGGTGACTTCAAACATTGTCCAATTTCTAACATGTAGTGAAAATTGTCCGAACGTTTGATTTTCGGAGCAATCTGGCAATCCTGTCGGTGGTTCCGGTATGTAAGGCAAGACAACACTTTACATGGGTGGTATATTCATAACATTTTGTTAAAGAGATGGGTTTTTATATTTATTAACAGAACGTCTAATATCTTCAGAGCAATATCCGTTGCCACTCAGACCATTAGTTATTTTTTCAGTTTCTGATTTTAGTGATGGTTCGTCACATTTTGAAAGAGCTCTATATACTATAGAGTTAATGACGGATTGTTTTTGAGAAGGATGATAGTGTGACGTCGCACTGATATATCGATTTGTATGTGTTGGTTTTCCTTTGCACTAGTACATCAAGAAAGGGAAGGGTATCCCTTGATGTTGTTGATTTAAATGATCTAGGAATTTACGGAGGTCATCTGTGTCATGCGGTCAAACCACGAATGTATCATCTACATATATGCACCAAAATATCGCTTTTATAGAAGCAGAAGGCAAGGCGTTTCCTGCTAAAGCTTCCATGAAGAAGCCCGCTACCATGGGGAGAGAGAGGAGATCCTATGGTCGCTTCCGAAGTTTTATGGTTGACAGTTCCTTAAAAAAGAAAGTAAGTGGAAATCGGATATCCCTTTATCTGTAGCTCTTGCAACCCTAGGTTGGTCTTGGCTGACTCAACGATTCGTCTCCATTTTATAATTTTCTGTAATGCAAAACAGCAACGATTGGAACTTTGTATTCTCATGTTAATTTCCTTAGTCATGTTATTGTCTGATGTTTAAATTCATGAACTCTTTCAAAGCTGTATTGGACCATGGTAACATTTTGTCCTATTCGAGCCCTCCGCTCCTTTCTTGATGTAGTCATGTACTTGGTTTTATTTTCATTCATTTATAAGCCTATATTTTTTATTCAAAACTTACTCCATGTCTCTATTACCTAACTGTTATTTGTCACTAGTCTTCCATTATATGTTTCAAGAAACATATCATACATGCTTTAATTAATTCCAGTAGGGTAGAGTCCATGTTTCTGTTTCATTATATGTCTGATATTATGGAAATTGAATCATTTATAGGAAAATTTGTATACAGAGATTCTACATCAAGACTGACTAATATGTCAGTAGTGGATATATGAGAGAAGGAAAGAGGAGGAGGAGAAGTAAGAGTAAATCATCAACACTTTTCATCCTCCTCCTCTTTTCTTCTCTCATTATACTTTTCAAATCTCTCATTATACTTATTAAAAACCTCGTATCATCAACACTTTTCATCCTCCTCCTCTTTTGTTTTCTCATTCGAATTATCTCGTATACATTCGAGTTACTTCGTGTACATTCGAGTTACTTCGTATACATGTTAACATGACCTTGTATCCCTTCTTTAAATTTTGATTATAAAAGCAACACTTTACCAGCTTAAAACATACTAAAATGAAATATGTCTTCTGCTTCTAACGAAAGTGAATTAAATTTATTAATTAAAAAATTTTATAAAAAATGTAAAAGTTCTGCTTTTGAGTTCGAACATTATGCAGTTGATAGTGGTCCATCTTGGTTTCAATATTATTTGGATATATCTAAAAACCATATAGAGGCTGTGAAATTGTGCGAACGTTATTTTCAAAACAAAGATATTGTACAGTTTATACGTGAATTAGTGAAGTTAAGTTGGTTTCATGATGAAGTTCGTCATTTAAACCAATATATTAGAGATCCTGTTGTATTACAAGAACTAATCAAATCGCGTGGTGAAGATGATGCCTAAAATTGAAAATTTTGTGAGGGACCTTTATGAAGGGTTCATTATGAACGAAGCATGTTCCAGATATTTATCTTGTTTAGTTGAAGAAGAAAGTGAGGGTCAAGATTTATTGTTATATATAAAATATGTTGATCATGCAAATTGTTGTAAAAAAGCAGCAGAATTGTGTAGTGAATTTTTGAAGACTAAAAATGTGTTAAAATTCTTTGATGAACTTAAAAAAATTGGACTCAATAAAGAAATAAATTTATGTATTGATTTATTGGTTAATTAAAGTTGGTGTGAAATAAACTATTTAAATTTGTATAGTTGTTTTATTATTGTGTAACGGCTGTTATGTTTAAATATTTGATTATGTAAAGATAGGAAAATATAATTTTCTGTTAGTAATGTGGGGATGTGGATAAATAAAAAAAATATTATTACATTCATTGTTAATTTATTCATTCATAAAAAAATTTTTATACATAAAGAATACATTAGAAAGGGCACACATTGAAGGTGATTGAGAATGATAAAAACATTTAGGAGATGATTTATTTAAAACAGGTTGTTCGTCCAATTCAATTATTGGCTTAGTACAATATTTTCTAATAAAATTAGCTTTCTCTTCTCCTTTAATATAAATGAATTCTCCTTTTTCTGTCAAGTTTTTTACTATAGATGAAAAATTATGAAGAGGAATATATCCTGTATTCCAATTGATGCAGTGATGAAATTTCATTAACCATTCTGCTTGCTTGTATGTTTCTGGTGGAAGCATTTGTAGTGGATACGGTGGTTTAAAAATATAATGACTCATTTTATGTCCATCAAACATTGCAAGTTCTTTAGGAATAAACTTGTTGTGTTCATCCTTAAATCCTTGAACATCCATAACTATTCTCATTTTTTATTTAGCAAATTTTTAAAGTACTAAATTTTTTTATTACAAATTGTTTTTTCGAATAGTCTTCAATAAGATTTTTTAGATGTTTAATTTTTTTTAAAAATAGTTCTATTTTTTCTTTTTGTATTTTGTACATTCCATTTGATGTGCAACAAACTATGGTATAGAAACAACTGATCTTATTCGATATATTTTCATTTTAATAATGATATTTGATGTGGTGGGAGAAGTTAAAGTTGTTTAACAATTTTTGTTAATGGATTATAGCTAAATACTTTATCATGTATTATAACACAATACGCAGCTGTTTTTCCCGATATTTTTTCTTTTGTCTCAAATTCAATTCTCATGGTTACTGGGCCGGATTGTAATAAATCTCTCTGATGAGAGCAATTAATGTAAGCAATAGGTGCATTATCTTTAAATTCTTTGGGATTAAATATTGGTTCTATTGGAAAGTTATAATATACTTGACGAAATTCAGAAAACATTTCATACAGGGTAGCAAACTTATTATTTTTAAAATCAAGCTGAAGGTCCTGGTAAGGATATCTTTCTGAATTTAAAAACACATTTATATTCCTTAGGTCACAATGATCAAATTTACTCATATCTGATTTTAAATTACCACGTCTATCCTTTTGAAAAGCAATTAGTACATGTCTTGGTGTTTCAATTTTTGTGGAGGTTTTGACAGGCCAATTATGTCTTGTATTTTCTAATAACTCTGGATATTCAATTAATTCCCAACTTCGGAAAGTAAGAAGAATATCATTGTTTTTATCAATAATTTTCGTTAGTGCCAATTCTTGGGGAATGGCCACAGTAAGATGTGGAACTCGCCAACAAAGTTTGGTTATTTTAATTTTCGGTTTTTCATCATCACTTGTGGTTACTAAAGCATTAGTGTCATCATTGCTTCTTATTAGTATTAGTTCTTGTTGTGAATTTAAAATTATTTTGTTATAATCTTCAAAAAATCCCGAGTACATTTTTAATGGGACGCATAGGGAAACGTTTCCTTTTTCATCAGTCATAATTTTTTCTTTAGGTTTCGTTTTTGGATACCATCCAGCATTTTCCAATTTAGCACTTTCGTTTTGATTAAATGATATGTATCCTTTAAGAGTTGAAGTAATTCCTACATCTCGAACTGAATCAATTGTAACACCATTTAAAATATAACGTAATTCTTTAAACAAGAATGCTGGAGCATTGTTGATTAATACCGTATTAGCCAATGGAGTATCATCTTCTTTGGTAACTTGAAGTTCTAAATATAATTCACTTTTGCAAGGTAAAGGATATTTTCCTGTTTGTTGTAGAGCAATTCTAATTTCATCATTTAATCCAAGTTTTGTAGGATTGAAAGGTTCAAATGATAGTATTTCCCAGCTTAATATTGATTCATCTACAAGAATATTTTCTTTTACATTTAAATATTCCATTTTATTTTAGTTTGAAACCTAAACTTATCAGAAATTTTTTATTAGAAGGTGTTAACCTTTGAGAGTTTAATTTATTACTAGTTAAATGTCGTTTAGTATCTTTCTTATTAATGTTTTTAGAGTAAAATTTTTTTGAAAAATTATAATTTGAGACTTTTTTATTATATAAAATAACCATTATTCATCTATTTTTTTAAGATGTAGTCTTACTGTTACCGTTTCTCCTCTGAAATTGATGAGATCACCGTCTTGATCTACTATTTTAATGTTTATATTGTCTATTACCTTTACAGTAACAGGAAAGTAAAGTACATTTTGTGGTGATTCTATTATTTTAAAACCAGGAGCTACACTAGGAAAAAATTGATGTATTATATGAACAGGTTTTCCATTTAAATATGATCCTTCGGCAATATTACAATCGATGTTTATGGCGTTTACTTTAATAATTTCCGCTGGAAAATCTGAAATGTGCTCCTTAAGACCTTCTAATTCCTTATTTTTAAAACCTAATATTTTTCCTATAGTTCCATCACGAAACGAGATAGGAATATCTGTTTTAATATGTGTTCGTAAAGTATTATTATTGGCATAAATATGAAGAAAAGTACGATTGTCCAAAAATTTTTGAATAAAATTATTTAAATCATCTATTTCATAACTACCTGGTGGTATTCTTATTTCTTTATTTGAGTCATAAATGAAAAGATTATTAGTCTCATCAATATTTGGAATAGCATTAAAAGTTTCAAAATTTACAAGTCCAATGGAATATTCAAAATTTTCATCTAAATATATTGGAGGATGAATATTAACAGAAAGCGTGGGGGAATTACCACTAATGACAAAACTGTACGACATATCTCTTTAAAAATTTTTAACAAAATGAATTAATATCGTTTTTCAACCATTATTATAAAGAAATTTAAGACAAAGCTCACCACAATTTGTTTTGTTAATTGATTGATAATGATCGTAGTTATATTTCACAATATTTTTCTTTTTATCGCTGAAAAAATATTTTGTTAATTCGGTAGATGGTCGCAAATTGCCATAACTATCAAAATATAAAATATTTTTCCCTTTTTTTATGTATGCAGTCCAATGAGTTCCATCACCACTATTCTTATCGAGATTAACAATACCACTTTCATTTTTATTAATTTTTTTTGGTAATTTATCTCTCATGAATATACCTCGAAAGTTGGGAATTTTAAGTAGATTAATATATTTACTTAAATCATAATTTGTAAGTGGTTTTCGAGGTATTTGTTTTAACAGTTTTTTGAATAAGTTTTCAGATATAATCCACATCCAGTTTTATATGGTTTTAAATAAAGACCACTTCCTTGTTTTCCTACTGCTATAGATTCCATCATTTTATTATGTCTTTTGGACTCTTCTAATTTTTCTTTAGCAGCTTTTGCATCGTTGACAGCTTTCGCAATACCTGCTGCTCCTCCTCCAAGAGCACCTAAAGCGGACAAACCAGCAAATAAAGGAATAAGAGGTAGAAATCCACCAGTTTTTGGAATTGGTATGATTCTATTTTTTGGTGATAATATTCTACTATCTCCGATAGATCTAAGTGCAGTTTGAATAATATCAGTCAAACTTTTAAATTGTTTTCCGTTTAGTGCTTGTCTTGCTTTTGAAATAGCTTGAGATAAAGTTATTCCTCGTCCTAGACGAGTTTTTCGACTTCTGTTTTTCCTTCTTTTTTTTAATCCCATACCAAATTTTCTTTTAATTTTCATTGCACTTCTTATTCCAAGTGCAGCAGTTTTTTCTCCAAAAGTGGCGTCTTTTGCTCTGAACCTTTCGGCAGCTTTGTCACCTAATAATTTATCAGCAGCGTGTCGGCTTTTTATATCATTTGATTGTGCATAGGCAATATCATGCTCTTTACAAGCTTCATCCAATAAGTTTATGCCTTTATCGCCTCTAGCTAGTCTCTTTTCTAGTTTGGTTCCAGGTCCACAAAAATTATACCCAGGTAGATGTAATTCAAAAGGTAACTTATTTATTAGAGTATTAATTAAACCACTACCTCTTTTTCTGACTCTTCTTTTATAAATGGGTTGTTGCTTATATGAGATTGGCATTATATAATTGAAATCTTGGAACAAACTGACTAGTTTTAAATTAGAACTTACCCTTTATACATCCTCTTATATATGAAAATTGTCAAACAACCTTATTCAATTATTATTAAAGACCATGAGACTTCAAGAAATAATTTTAGAAAACATGGAAAATTGTTTGAAGGCTCTAGTAAAAGGGGGTTAATTATTGGTCCATCAGGGTGTGGTAAAACTAATATCATTATAAGTTTAATTGAAGATCCCAATGGTTTACGGTTTGAAAATTTATATATTTATTCAAAGTCTCTATATCAACCAAAATATGAATATTTGAGATTACTTTTTAAACCATTGAGAGAAATTGGATATTATGAATCCGAAAATGAAGAAAATATTGTTTCTCCACAAGAAATAAAACCAAATTCCATAATTATATTTGATGATATAGTGTGTTGCAATCAGAATGTTGTAAAAGATTATTTTTGTTTCGGAAGACATAAAAATACTGATTGTTTTTATTTGTGTCAAACGTATTCTTCGATTCCAAAGCAATTAATTCGTGACAATGCGAATTTGATTGTTATATTTCAACAAGACAAAACGAACTTAAAACATATTTATGATGATCATGTTAATGTTGATATATCATTTAATCAATTTAATGAGTTATGTTTGATGTGTTGGAAAGATAAATTTGGATTTTTGGTAATAGACAAGGATTCGAATTTAAAATCCGGTCGATATCGAAAAGGATTTGATTCATATATTTTCTTATAAAAATAAAAGTTTTGTAAAAAATTTAACTAATCATGAATGAACACTTAGCAAGAGAGCTTGTTAAGTCAAGGAAAGCTGTTAAACAAAAATATCAAAGTTTAAAAAATGCTGAATTTGAAGCACAATCCAAATTGGAGGAAACCTATAAACCAATAACTCAACCCCTACAACAATTAATTTCAACAATTGGTAAAATTGAATCGGCTGAGGTAAAGGAAGAGCTACAAACACCCATTAAAAAAAATTATGAAACACCAGAAAAAAGATTGTTTCCAACACTAACACCAAGAAAAAAACTACAGTATGGAACATCAACACCAGAAAAAAGAAAGACAGGGAAAACTCCAATTCTTCCTACAGAAATACCAACAATTATTGATTGGGAAACCAGTATAGCCTCACATAGTCAGATGCCATCTTTACAACAAACAAGTGTCATAGCAGAAACCACCCCTTCTTCAATTTCACAATCTACGGTAGGAAATCTTTCGGATATATTAGAACAAACACGCCAAACAATTCAAACATTTGTCAGTACACCTTTATATCAAGAATATTTATCAGGATTTCATGAATTACCTCGTCAATATATTGACGGAGGGGTAAAAGATGTGGAACATAAGTTTGATCACCTCTATGGAATAGTACATGATTTTGAAACTGAGAAATTCTTTTTGGGTTTAACACAAAGACCTATAGAAATTATCGGTAAAAACATAAAAGTTGAAGGTATAACTTATACAGGTACACCAGGTTTATATGAATTATTATTTAAAAAGGAACCAGTAGGTTATAAAAAACAAGATTTGGAAAATTATATGGATATTTTAAAGAGAACCAATGCATACCGTAGAAATTATGATCCAAATGAGCAGGTACAGGGAAATGGATCACAAAAATATATTTCTATAATAGGGCCTTATTTACAAAATAAAGGAATTACAAAAACTAAAACCATAAATCCCGAAACGCATAATATAGTTCAAGGATTTTTTGACAGACGAAAAGCTCCATACAGGGAAACTCGAATATCTTCGAAAAGAACAGGATCCGGAATAACTTTAAAAGTTAATAAACCTTATACCGATTACGTATATTGGGATAACGTAAATGAACTTGTTGATAGACTTCGACTGTTGGTAGCATCTATGATGGCTGGGAATACAGGACATAACAACGAAATTATTTCTATTATTGAAGAATTGAAAGAAGCCAATATAATTGTATAAAAGAATGTAGTAAATATTGTTACATAACATTGTTAAAATGACCATTGATAAATTTGGACGTCATATTTCTAAAAAGTATACAGTAGATATACCTACAATAGAAAATAAAATACTAGCCAATGTTGAAAATGAAATATTAAAAAATTTTAAAAGTGATGATATTGTTCAAAGATTTGAACCTGTGTTAAAAAATGATATTGTAAATTTAAAAAAGAGAGTTAGTGAAAATGATGAAAATGTGGAATCTATTTCGAAAAAAATTAAGTTATTTGAAGAAAATGTTGTGTCAAACTATGATAACAGGATATTAAATATAAAAAATATTGTCAAAGACAATGATGAACTATTAAAAAGTTTTTCTCAAAAAACATCGAAGTGTGAAGATGATTTTAAAACAATAAAACAGAAATATGATGAAGTAAAGAATTTTGAAAATAACATAAAAAATGAAATAACATTGGTTAAATCAAAAATAAATGATACTTCTGCAATAGAAAATGTTAAACAAATTATTATAAAAGATATGGTATCAAAGTTCCAAGAATTTACGAACAAACTTAATAATAGGGTTTCTGAAGAAATAGGTAATTTTCAAAACATTCATGATGGTATGAATAAAAACACACAACAAATAGAGAGAGCTATTAATACACACTTTTTAATCCATAAAAAAGATAGCGATAATATTAATGAAATAAATCAGAAAATTAATTCAATTGAAAATAATGCTGAAATAATTCTATTAAACTTGAAAAATTTGGAAAAGAAATTAAACACAGATTTACAAAATGTAGATGAAAAAATTGAAAATAAATTTAAAAATGAAATTTTAAAAAATAGTGAACAAATCATGGAGATAATCTCACAATTAAACAATCTAAAAACAGAATTAAAAACCACTGTTGACGATGAATATTTTCAAAAGATGTTGAATAAAAGATTAGAAAAAGAATTAGAATCTTTAGCAGAACTAATACAAGCTATGATTAACACCTCTATCCATGATTTAAAAAAAGGACTTGCACAACACAGTTCAAAAATTGAAGAAATTTCAACAAAGTTAAATGATTATGAAAAATCTTTGAACGATGTAAGAATTGAAATTGGAAAAGCGATTTTAGATATAAAGAAAATAGAAAAAAAATTGGTAGAAATAAAATTAAATTTAACAAATGTAGAATTTCAATTAGGAAAAGATATAAAAAATCTAGAAAATAAATTGGTAAAAGAAATAAAATCATTAAACGAATTAGTTCAAAGAGCAGCCGAAGTTTCTAGAAAAGAGTTTAATCACACAATGGCATATGCTAGAGAAGAATTAAACGCAACAGTAAGAGAAATGAGAAACGAAAGTATAAAATCACTTGTTGTTTTTGAAACTAAAATTAATGTAAGAATTACCAACATTGAAGATGAAATCAAAAAAGTCAAAGATTCGAATAATGCATCTTTTAAAAATTTGGAATATAAAATCGAAGATGAAATCAAAAAAGTCAAAGATTCGAATAATGCATCTTTTAAAACTTTGGAATATAAAATCGAAGATTTGCTAAAAAAAGATAACAAACAAATAAAATAAGTTATTTAAAGAAGGTATTAAGAAATTTTATTCTAGTACTATGAGTAAAAATATTAAAGAAACAGTTGTAGATGAATTACATAAACCGGCAAGAAGAAGATATAGAAGAAGACGAACTATTGTTAAAAGCCTTAATGACTTATGGCAAGCTGATTTGGTAGAGATGCAACCCTATTCCAAATTTAATAAAGGTTATAGATATATTTTGGTGGTGATAAATGCATTCTCAAAGTATGTTTGGACTCAACCACTTAAAAATAAAAAAGGAAAAGATGTAACTGAAGCTATGAAAAAAATTTTAGAAAAAACAAGTAAACCGCAAAATTTGCAGACAGATTTGGGAAAAGAATTTTTCAATAAAGATTTTAAAGATCTTATGAATTATTACAAAATTAATCATTATAATACTTACTCTAATCTCAAAGCGAGTATTGTAGAACGCGTAAATCGAACTTTAAAAAATATAATGTGGAAATATTTTAGTAATAGAGGGAATTACCAATGGTACTCTATTTTACCCACTATTATTGAAAAATATAATAATAGTATTCATAGAACTACCGGATATAGACCTGTTGAGGTTAATAAAAAAAATGAGAAAACTATACTGCAAAATTCTTTTACTTTTAAAAAAATATTTGATTTAAAGCGCACTAAATTTAAAGAAAATGATTTTGTTAGAATTTCCAAACAAAGAGAAGCTTTTGAAAAAGGATATACTCCAAATTGGTCAACTGAAATTTTTCAAATTAGAAAGGTTCAGTTAACAAATCCACCCACCTATTTATTAAAAGATAGTAAAAATGAATATATTGAAGGAGGTTTCTACCAAGAAGAGTTACAAAAAGTTAAACATCCAGATGTGTTTTTGGTTGAAAAAATTTTAAGGAAGAAAGGGAACCAAGTTTTTGTTAAATGGTTAGGATTCGATAAATCACATAATTCATGGATTCTTAAAAAAGATGTATTGTAATTAATTTTAAGTAATATTGTATATCAAATTTTTAAATAAAAGACCTATTTATATAACATATTTTTTATTTACGATAATCCTTTTTACAACAAATACTAACAATATAATTTTTAAGATGTTTACAACTGAAATTAACAATATAAATTTATATTTTTACATTAAATCTTTCAATATATATTTTTTTTCTATGATCTACATCAAAAATACTTTTAAGAATACTTTCACATTGTTCAACTCGTTTTTCAAATCTTAGTCTGTCAAGATAAAATTTCTGATATTCACTTTTTCGAGCTTGTCTAAATGCAAAGTCCCATGTCACTAATATATAAACTTTATTATTGTTCTCACTGATTGTCACTGATTTCTTCATATTTTTATTGTAATGCACCGGATTTTCTTAACTTGTTTTCTAATTCCTGTTTATGTAGAGATAACATTTCTAAAACAGTTCCGACATTCTCACTGTTTAAATTCTGACATGGATCCAAAACACTATAAATATGAGACAACACATCTCCTGACTGATAATTATAGTTATGAAACAAATTAAAATATTTGGAAAATTCTTGCTTTTTAATTATATGAATTCTGTAGTCAACAAGTTCATCGATTTCAACTAATTTATCTATTGATTCTTTTCCCAGAATCACATAATGTTCATCCTTTTGAATTCTGATAACAGGAGAATGATTTATTTTTTCAAAAAACACTGTGATTTTTTCAATTTTTAGTGGGTATGCATATGCTTGAGAAGAATAAAAATAATTCACCAACACTCCTTGATTTTTTTGAAGTTCTTTCCATTCTTCTTCATTCAAGTAAATTTGAAATCCATTTCGACCTCCAATTAGAACTTTTGGTGTAAAATCATTTATACCAATTCCAACACAAACAAATTTTGATAAGGAATTGTTAAGATAGTAGATTTTTGAATTTAATAATTTTTCATTACACTGACTAATTTTATCATTGGTTTCACTAGAACTGGATTTATATCCATTAAAATTGCTACTATTAAACATGATGTCTTGATGCTAACTGAAAACTAAAATACTGGGTCTGAATATATCTTATCCACCCCACTCTTCTATAAATTTCAAGGTCAAGCAAGTTTATTAAATTTTTATGACCTATCTTGATAAAACAAAATTGTCAAGAACGACAAAAGTGAAAAACTACCTATTGATAAAATTATATTGAAGATAAATAGAATTAAACAGTTTTTACCTTTCTCATCATTTTTAATATGAGCACAGCTAGAAATCGTAAATGGTTTTTTATTTTTTTCAATCCAGTTAGTGTCAAAAATTGTATTATTTGGATAATGAAAGTAAATTTTGAAAAAATTACTATTAGATTGACTATTATTCATATTATATGCGAAAGCAGTTGAATAATTATTAATATTCATAGCTTTCATATAATTACATATTTCAGGTTTAATAGTAGAGGTTTCGTTTTCAAAACACACCATTCCATGTAAAACCCTTGGAGGATAAAGTACATATAAAGTATTATTTAAAATTGAATGTAAAACAATGTAGTTGATAAGGGATGCCATTAAAACAATTTTCAATTTTAAATGTCTATTAACAAAACAATAAGAGATTGAAATAAGACTGAACAGTTTTAATTAATTTTCTACAATATATAGACATTTTTTTTTCAAAATATTAAATAATTTGTTTACAAATTAGAGATACAAACATGGTTATTAAAACTATTAAAAAATGAAAGATGTTGACATATTTTCTTTCACTTTAAGGACATTAAATAATTTGTTTACAAATTAGAGATACAAACATAGTTATTAAAACTAATAAAAAAATGAAAGATGTTGACATATTTTCTTTCACTTTAAGGACAACAGGTTCACATTTTTTATTTTTTTCACCTAACCACAAACACTCGATTAAGTCACAGTTCTTCCAGTGACGATAATGTTCCTCAATTGGACAATCATCAATTTTCCAGGCAAATATTTCTGCACCACAGTAAAAACATTTACAAACATCATGAATAGCTAAATAATAAAACCCTGATTGGGCTAACACTTTAGGATTTAATTTTCCATTCCAGAATTTAAATGAGGAAAGTCTTTTTTCATATGTTCTATATAATTTGTTATCAATTTCTTTTTCAAAAGATTCTAAACACATATTTATTCTAGACGGTGGTATATTTTATACTGATATAATTTTAAAATTTACCATGTTCTTAAATACTTCAAATTTAGCCTTGAAGAGTAAAACTTTTAATCTTAAAATAATTTTTTATAATTCATTTTCATTGTCTATTAACCACTGAAAAAATGGAATATCTTGGTGACCCCATGCTAATGTATCATAACTATTGGGAATTTTAAATCTTTTATCATCATTAGAAGTGAGAGCTAATTTGTTAACTAATTCTGTATAAATATTGTGAAGTCGAGATCTAAACAAATACATTGTACAGAAAGCTTTTGAATTTTGTTCTACAACATCTTTATAATGTGTTAATTCTAATTGTTTTTTAATGCTACTTTTCTTTATCCCCTTAGCTTTTTTAAGCAACCCATTTTCTGACTTAACACAATAAGCTTTGGCCCCTGTGCCATAAAAGCTTTCTATTGGTTCACCAGCATATTCATCCTTAAACTTTCCAACAACAGATTCAGTTATTGGTATTTCATGAATATTATTAACATCATAATTTGAAGTATCGAATTTATCAATATTAACCCTAATGTCTTCATAAACATTACTTGTCTCAATTTCCAAAATAAAGGAATCTGTATCTGTGTACAGAAGTTTAATATTATTCTTATATAAAGGTTTTAAAAACCCATAAAAAAAGTCATACATCACCGTTTTTGATATATCTAAAATACTAAAGCCTACATAGACAGGTTTATCATATTGCACTAACACTTTACGCATTTGCACAGCTACTAAATTCTCTGAAAATATTGTTACATCTTTAAAGGATGGTTTAGCAATTAAATTTTCTGCCCCATCTTTTCTATGATTTTTTGCCCATTGTGTAACCAATCGTATATCTGTCCTTTTATCCACATTTTCCATTGTTTTTCCGTAGATGCTATTATTTGCCAATTTATAAGAATTTTTCTGAAATTGATTTTTAGATTGATTTCTTAAATTTGTATTTAGATCAATAAATTTTTTTAACCATTGAGATTGTGTAAACTCTATAACCCGATGAATTTTAGTTAGTTTAATTCCATATTGAATACATTGTTTTAATAAAGTATAGTGAATTACATATTTTTCTTTATTTTTTAAATTTGGAATTAATTTAAAAGTTTTAGAATTTTGAGGCTTATAATTTTCTGGACAGAATGGAAATTCATTATGTAAATTGTGTAAATTTTCAGGATATTCTAAATCAACCTCTAGCACATAACCCTTGTCATTAGTCTCAGATATATTCATTATATCTAAATTTTGAATTTGTTGATTTGATAACCAAACAAAATCTTTTTCGGGCAGATATTGAGACATCGCATATCCGTAAAGATTAGTTGCATCAAAATACATAATATATTTAGATGGTTGTAATGGATCATAATTTGAAAGAAATAAATTGTTTGCTATAGATTTCCTACATACACAGGTACTGATTCCTCCTCTTACACTACCTTTAAAAAAATGTAACATATCTGGGTCTGTTATTAACTCCAATTCGACTCCAGTATATCTTAAACAAGCGTCAAAACTTAAACCTGGAAAAGTATAATAATGTGCAGGATCAAGTTTGTAAGTTTCCATACACGTTTTTCTAAAATTTTGAAAAACATCTGCCAAAAGTAATACATCAGATTTAAGATATAAATCGGAATATTCACCGATTGTTTTACATTCAAATAAATTCCAAACATTTTTAGCCCTCTCATATTCTTCATCAGTAATGTGTTCATCCGTGAGGTCATTATAAAAATTTTTTTTATTGGGTAACTCCGTTTCATTTAATTTGGCGATATTATCAATATATTTATAAGGGAAAACGCCTTTTTGACGGATATACTTAAATTTTTCCTTTTCATTAAAATATTTGAACACTTCTTTGCATTGTTCATCATTAAGGATGGAAGCTAAATTTGACAAAGAATATGGTAGGAACTGAAATGAATCAATAAACTTAAGATATAGAAATTTTGACTTGGTGAAACCAGTTTTTTTATCTAAATATTGATCTACTTCAATAGATTTTTGAAATGAAATGTATTTCTCTTTATTCTGGGCTATGACAAATAATTGTTCATGATTTGGACATAAATTTTTTATAAACAGATGAGAATCATAATTACGCAAATTGTGTAAAACTACTGGAATGGAATTAGATAATTTATAATTTAAGTTGCATATAGAGTGTGACGGACCTCTATAGGAACCTGTTAAATGACAATGATCAGCAACCTTATCCGAAATTATAGGTTTATCACATATATGACAATCATTCGTATATTCAAAATGTAATTGTTCCAACACATTTAATTTTTTCATTGGTATTAACTTTTTCATATATTTATTGTAAATATTAAGAACGTCTCTTTCTAAGTAAGTTATAAAAATTTGTGCACAATTGGGACCCATATAATTTTGAAATTTGGAAATTGAATCATCAAATGAACACTTTATATAATAAGCAAACGAATATGGAATATGTTGACATTTTTTTTCAGTATATGGAGAACTTGGATCTACATCATTAATTTCATTATTTAAAGGCTTAAGAATGCATTCAAAATCTGCATATATAACAAACGGAACTTCAATTTGTTTTTGTATATTCTGAAATTTTAAAATATTTTCGGGAATAATATTTCCAAATCTATCTATTTTGGTTTCAGTTGAAGGTAGATTTATTCTTACAAAATCTCAATCATATGTGTTATGCCTGACTAATAATTCTTCAGTAGTAAAATATTGTAAACAACTGTCGCATAAAAATTTTTTCCCATGATGTTTAGATAATTGTTTTGAAATTAATCTAGATAAATCCGAAATATAACAGTAATGGAAATTTCCATTATCATCTCCAATTAATAATAAATTAAGGTGACGTTCTCGCTTATTTTTTGTATAATGTAAAGGTCCTATAATTTCGAATTGAGTTTTTAAATTATTCTTGATTTTTTCTAATCCATAAACATTAACCGAAATATTGTTTAAATTTTCAAATTTACTTATGTCTTTTAAAGTTAAAGGAAAATTGATACCTTTAAAGTTTAAAATAGTGGTGAAATGTGGATACGACTCCACCTTTTCAATTGGTCCGTTAGGTGAATGAAGAGCTGCAACCACAGACCAGGCGAAACAACATTCATCATTGTTTTGAACGTTGACTACAGCATTTTTCAACTTGATCTCTGACGGTAGCGGTATATATGAAGAAGCTTTTAAGGGGTTGTACTTGTTGATGTTAAGCTCAACGTGTAATATTTTTATTAAAATCCATCCTGAAATTAAAGAAGAATAATTAACAACAAATTTATTTTTGGTTTAAGTTTAGTTACTAAATATTTAATAAAAAATAATTTACCCGAATCTTTTTCTGCCAGTTCATCAGCTTTTCGGTCAATAATTTTAATAATATCTTCTAGTTCTTGCGTTAATTCTGAACTATTACATAAAATCCGAAATGGGGTATTGAAAGACTTAACTTCATGACTTTCATTGATAGGATTTAAGTAAAGACCAAATAACTCCATGTTGAGTTTGATGCAGGTGTGTCTTTGGATTTCATAACTGATTACCTCAATTATTTTTTGTTGTATTTCGGAGAAAAAATCATAAATGTTGATTTGGTATTGAGTCGATGATATTTTATATGAAATGATTCTTTCCTTAAATGCCGATTTTATTACAGACACATTTTCATCCCTAACCACCATTGAATTGGTTTTGTGTTTATTTGTTCTCAAATGACAGAACCATAATGACTTTTTTATAAATATTTTGCAGAATTGACAATATCTTCTTTCACCTAAAATTTAATAACTTCTTTATTAAATTTGCCTCTAATTCATCAAATGAATAACTAATTATTAAATTGAAACAAAATTTCTATTTAAAATTAAACTTACAGCTTTTCTTCTTCTGTTCTAACTGGGAGCCATTGTTAGAGTGAATTATCTTCTTGTGGCGATTCAAATTGTCTTTTCGAGTAAAAATTTTGAAGCACTCTTCACATTTAAAATCCATTTTTCTAAAACGAATCTCTTATTGTGAAGCCCAAGTCGATTTTAACACACTGAAGGTAACACGGTCAGGTATGAATTTAAATGGTGGAAAAGAAGTAGGAGGGGAGTTAAGGAATGGGATGGAAAAAGCTAAGAGTAGCTTTATAAAGTTCTATCGCCCTTTCCCACATCTTCCTTTTCTCCTCAGCTGTTTTATTAGGATCGCAATTTAAAATAGAATCCAAAACAAATCCTAATGATCTTTGATAAGACAAATGTTTATTTTTAATTTTGAAATTTGATTTTGAATGAAAGCTTAGTTTCGGATAATCGTTTTCGAAGGGGATTGACACTTCCGTTTGTGTTAAAACAGAATTTTGAACTGTCTCCGTTTGTGTAGAAATAGAATTTAAAATTTCATCGAAATCTGGTGGCGAGTTTTCAAAAATTATTGGAGAATTTGGAAAATTTAATTCACAGTAGGTATTTTGGCCGCACGGAATTGAATTTTGACTAAAATTTTCATTTTTTTCAGATGGTTCACTTATTATTGGAAGAATTTCTTGGGAACCACCACCACTAGTAAACGATGCTCCCAAATCTTCACTACAATCTGAAATTTTGTAACTATCCCGTGAACCATCCTCCTCCCCCAAAACATCAACCCCCATATTTCCACTACTAGTCGATTCCGAAATTTTATTTTTTTTTTGATTAGTTGAAATTTTGAACAGAGATAGAGGAGAAAATGAAGAATTACCCGGTATTCCTCCAGAATTGTTTTCACTTTCAAAATTTCAAGTTTTCAACATTCCAAAAAAATTTTGTGATTTATTTGAACTCGAATCATTGTCACTGTCACTGTCACTTTTACTCTGATAATTTGTTAAATTTTTATTAATTTTGGGAATCCCCATTAGCTTTTTAAAATTGTCGATATTATCTAAATCTTGAGTTAATATGTCGGGAGTATTTGTAATGGGAGTGTCCGTTGTTACATCTAAATCTTGAGTTAAAAAATTTGGGGTTTCCGGCGTTAAAATATTATTAAAATCTAAATTTTGTGATAAAATTGAATTTTGAAAGTCAAAATCTGTCTCCGAAATATTCTCTAGTTCAGGCAAATATTCCAAATTTTCTAAAAATTTTATGTTCGTTTCTGAACAACTTTGGAGTAATTTGTTTTCTAAATTTTTTTCTTGCATCGTATTAATCATCGCGTTAAAATTTTGGGTTCTCTGACTTAAATTTTGGTTGTCACTTTCATTTTCATTTTTCAAAAAAGCAGGCTGAATTATTATATTTGAAATTATATTAATTTTGTTCACCACTCCTAACTGTTCAGTGGAAGTTGAGGCAAAAGGAAAAGACATACCTTTAAAATTTGAGTACACTTGACAGCAACAAACTAAAACACACTAAAACAAACTAAAACAAACTAAAATTGGAGACTTTAAATTTAAAGCGTGGTAAACTCGACTTAAGCTTGCTATAAACTGATCCTCGACCGTTTTATATGAAAGCAGACCACGGTTTGTCCTCGTAAGTATAGTGACCTCAATAAAGGTCAATGACCTCAATTCTGCGCGTCACACCCCGCGGAGCCCCCCTCCCCCCCCCTTCCCCCGCAAAATTTTCCCCCCGCCCCCTTCCCCCGCAAAGCCTCCTTCCCCTTTCCTCCCTTCCCCCCGCTGAGCCCCCCCGCTGAGCCCCCCAGCTGAGTTCCTCTGCGGGCGTATAAAACACAAAATTCTCTTTGGAGCATCTTACCTTAGGGTCCCCTATAACTCTCAGTGAGACGTCCTAAAATGTGCTGTAACTATAAAAACTCGAGAGGTTTGCGGGCCTATAAAAAACACAAGGTTTTTTCGGGGCATCTCGACTGGGGGGGGTCCAGGGGGCGGGGCGGGGGGCCGAAGGCCCCCCGTCCCCTGGAAGGCAGCGCGGGCGGCCGAAGGCCGCCCCCCCCCTTCCCGCCCCCGCCCCTCCCCCTTCGGGGGGCGGGGCGAGGGCGGGGGGTATAGGAGGAGTATAGGGGCGGTATGAGGGGCCCTCTCCGCGATTTAAAAATCGAAATTTTACCTTGACCTACTTTCATAAAATGACTGTTTTGCGAGGTGACTTTTTCATTTTTGGTTCATCACCATTACTGTCCACCTAAATTATAATTTTTATTATTTAATTTTTTATCAATATGTTCAGGAACAGAAATTTTGAAATTCAGGTTATGGATGGTAATAGACTTGTAATAAGAAGAAGAGTCAACGTTCCTCCTCCGGTACAAGTACCATCCATAACCTCCTCGACAAATCCAGAGGAAAATGAGGATCCTCAAGTGGAACCTCAGATAAATCAGGAGGAACCAGTCCAGTGTGACGAAGTCGATTCCACTACAAAGTAAGTAGCTTATATTAAGCTTATATTAAATTTATTATTAGTCTTCCTAATATCAAAATACTAATTGATTTTTTTTTTTTCAGTTGACAGACACAAACAATAGACCAAGTTTAGGGACAGTGTTAAGTGAAACTATTTTTAGGTTAAGTTAAAGTGTTTAAGTGATAGTGAATAGTAACGGAGACGATTTAAGGTAATGTAAATTTTATTTAATTGATCTAATTATAAAGGAGTATGAAGATAACTGTACCTAAATTTCCTATAATATTTTTTCTTTCATATTTATAAACTTATTAATTTTAGATTTAAAACTCTAAAATAAGAAAGGATTAAGAATTTTTGAACAGGGTGGTTAATTTGAAATATTTTTTCAATCTATTATGAATAATCAAAACTCTTGTATTTAGTTGTTATGTTTGTTCGTTATTCTTATAAATAAAACATTTTTTTTTTCGAAATTGTTCAATTCTTTATTCCAATAAGATAAGAATAAATGGATAAATTAAATACAAACAATAATAATTTTAAAATAATAAAAATTAAATAATAATACATTTTAAAATAAATATTCTAGGATTATAATTTCTTCATTTTCACATTTATAAAGTGGTTTGCAATACATAAATATTAAATAATACATTCTAATCTAAATATTCTAGGACTACAGTTTCTTCATTTTCACATTTAATTACACATAGTTCATTGCGACAGATTGGACATGTTTTATTAATTAACATCCACATTCCTAAACAAGGGATGCAAAATCTGTGATTACAAGGTTCTGGTGACATCATTTTATTAGATAATATATCTTCAAGACATATAGGACATTCTTCGGTTTTATTTTCAATTATTTCATTAACAACTTTTTTTTTTACCCTTCGCGACTTCCTACCGTTTTTATATATTGGTTTTTTACTAGGCATTATATTGGCACCACTGGAACATTTGCGTCCCAATCTAAATCAATATTTTTAACACTACTATTGCAAATTAAACAAACTTTGGGGGTAATAATTTGATACAACTGTCTTGAACACATATCGCAATGTAAATCATTGCTTAAGCGTTTTAATTTTCTCTTATTATGAGTATTTACATGTCTATGAGCCCCTGCCCTTTGATAAAATTGTATAATTTGATAGCATGCGTGACAAAGAGTTTTTTCTTGATTTTCCGTCACTACAAACACTACGATATAACTCTGAGTAATACAGAACACAACTTCTTTGGGATCAGTGTACTTATGTTTCACTAAACAAAATTTAGCACTAGCACTGTCTTCTTCATTATCTTCTTCAATATCGGAGTCACCAGAGTCAGCTTCAATTTGTTCGAAATTATTTATATCGTAGTTTAAACAATTTCTGAAGTTCTTCTGAAATTTTTTTTCGTTAAGATGTGTATTGTAATCCAATACTCCAATTAATTCATCTAGATCTGGATCTTCTTCTTCAATATTATTATCCATAAATTTTTGAATGAATTTTTTAATATTTACTTTGTAATATTTACTATTAAATATAAAATTATTTACTTATTATTTACTTATTATTTGTTGGTATTTAATTTATCATCTTTTGTTGCTCCACGTATCTATTTTATAAATTTACTGAAGTGAAAATTCATTGGTGGTAGGACTTTATATCGACTTCATGGTCAAATAAGGTTATCCACCTCAAGGTCAAACATAAGGTTAGATCTCCTACTATGATCGGATTCGATGAAAGGTTAGCCATGTTGTTAACTTTAAGATTAAACTCAAGGTGATGTATACGAGGCTTTTTGAAAAGTATAATGAGAGAACAAAAGAGGAGGAGGATGAAAAGTGTTGATGATACGAGGTTTTTTAATAAGTATAATGAGAGATTTGAAAAGTATAATGAGAGAAGAAAAGAGGAGGAGGAGGATGAAAAGTGTTGATGATTTACTCTTCTTACTCCTCCTCCTCCTCTTTCCTTCTCTCATATATCCACTACTTATGTCTCCGCGCTCCAGTTGGATGGCTTGTAAACTTTAGAAAAAGAGTCTAGAGTTTTTAATAAAGAATTCAGTTTTTCCTGTAAATCAATGTAAAAATTTGGCCAGATATTTATCTATTTTGTAAGTTGGTGAATTTCTTGCGCTGATGATTGAACATAGAGGAATATTAATAAACAATTTCTAATGTTACTTTCTCGAAGAAGTTTTCTCATTCCTATGAATTTTTATGCATTCAGGCAAAACCGAATGGTGCAAACTTTCAAAAAAACATTAATTTTATAGTCAAATGAATGACCAACACTTTTCCGGTACATCAATTTTAGGAATCCGAATCTGCTTGCTTGAAGTGGTAATAAAAAGAAACTTGTGTAATATTCAAGCCCATTGAGAATAATTATTGGAAATTGTATATATTCATGATGTTACGTATGACAATAAGTTTGTCATTTAGTTTGAGTACAGATAACCACATTTCTACATTCGCCGTTCGTGTGAAATGACCAATTTATCTGTGGACCACATTCCCTAATATAATTCCTAATTTGCCCTCCGACATGAAACCACAGAAACGCCATTTCATGTTCTCACTGGCTAACGCTTTGGTTAGAGATTTGCCTGGTACTTGGTTTCGTCATTGTAAACATAGTTACGTTCGCAGTTTAGATATACCCGAAATAGTTTATATGTATTTAATGATTGGCAAAGTCTAAATCATATTATTTTTCTGTTATAAATTTCGAAAGACGTATATTGAGTATATAATATTTTCACCTAGTCAAAAATTATGTCCGTAAGAGGCATGGAATATTAGATTTTGAAAAAAACATACAGGGTGTCCGGTAACTACCTCCTTATTTCTTGGAAGCATACAGGAGAGATCAAAATAACCCTACTTTGTCATAAAGTGACCCTTAACGGAGATACAGAGCCCTAAAGGGGTATCCAGCAATTTACCTAATCGGCTCTAAGTTTTGAACCGACTTGTATAATTTAATGGAATTTTAAAATATTTTATAGAGGCCACAAAAACTCATTAAAACTAAAATAAGTAGATGTTTAAGATCATCAGAGAAGTTAGGAACGGACTTGCAGCCACACTCGTCGGGCGTAATTATTGACAGGTGTCATTTTACAGAGCTAAAAACTGATTTTTTATATACAATGTTATTAAAATGCAGAAATAGTGAAAATGTTTAAATGTTATTTTGGCAAATGTTCAATATGGGCTCTACATACTTCAATACATTTTCATATTGTTCGAATATTTTCCCGCTACATTGTAGATAATATTCCGGCATTATTACGGAATTCGTGAGAGTGCAGTGCTATTCTCGCTAGTAGATATTCTCTAGTATTTAATGATGTTGAATAAACTAGTTCGTTTATATGTCCCCAGAAATAAAAGTCTAAAGGGTTTAGGTCTGAAGACCTTGATGGCCATAAAAGACGCCCATTTCCACCTATCCATCGAGGGCCAAAAACGTTAGTTAACTGTTGACGTACTATACGGTTAAGATGAGGAGAGCATCATCATGCATGTACCATATTTGTATTCTTTTATCAAGTCTTCCAATAAATTATTCAAATTTTGTTGCACAATATAAAGCCCATACATTTACAATAAACCGATGTTCGTTTTGTTTTGAATTATAGCGTGCGGGTTTTCATCAGCCCAAAAATGTAAAGTGTGTGAGTTTACTTAGTCATCTCTTGTAAAACTAGCCTCATCGGTAAACGAAATAAGGTTAGAAAAATTTAGATTTAGGTCATGTTGCTGTATAAACCAGTTGGAGTATTGAAGTCCTGGATAATTTTCTGGAGACATAGCGTGTACTTTTTCAAAGTGGTATGGGAGAAGTAACTGTTCTGTTAGAGTTTCATGTAAAATCCTTTTTGTAACATTTTTTTGTGTCGCCAGCTTTCTTATGCTGTTTGAAGGATTGTCAGCAATATCTTACAAAATTTCTTCCTCTACATGAGCATCTCGTGCTCTCCTGGGATGACCCTGAATAAAACATGTAAAAAACTAATTCATTAACTCTGAACTTGGCCATGTTCGAGCTGGAAATCTTTCAGCATAAAATCTTCTTGCCTTGGAAGAATTTAATAGCCCTTCACTATAAATTAAATGCATATCAGCATACTATGCGTAAAAATATTCTTCCATTTTTTTAAATTATTTTTATTTGAAGGCGGTTTTGACAAGTTTCACCAATAGTAATTCATTATTTAGATATCAACAATAACAATTTTAGCATTAGTAACTTTTGAGTTTTTCGCATAAAAACCGATTTATCTCGAAAACCGTCAATTCTATTGAAATAAAATGAAAAAACCTTTTTTGAAGGGGAATAACCAAAGTCTTTAAAAAATCAGTTTTCAGTTCTGTAAAATTACACCTGCCAGAAATTATGCCAATGAGTGTGGCTACATGTCTGTTCCTGACTTCTCTGACAATCTAAAACATCTATTGTAGTATAGTTAAATGCGTCTTTATGGTCTTTATAAAATATTAAAATTTCATTAAATTATACAAGTCAGTTCAAAACTTGAAGACAATAAGGTAAACCGCTGGGTACCCCTCGAATTTTGTTTTTTTTTTGACAAGAGCAAAAAATCGATTTTTTTCATTTAATTAGCAAATTATTTTTTCGACTTAAAAACGTAAAATTGCAATGGTATAGGTAATAAAAACCTTTTAAAATGCTTTTTTGTTTGTCAAAATCTGATTGATGGTTACCAAGAAATTTGCAAAAAACTAAAAAAATTGCATTTCCTAAATACCGAATGCCAAAGCTATAAAATTTTAAACTTTTGAAAATATTTATCTTATCTATACTTTAATTTTCACTAAATTTCATTCATGATCTGATTATAGTTTCATTGTACATGACAGAGAGCGCCACCAGGAGCACTTCGTCTAAATATAAGGTTCATAATATTTTGTGCGTTTGTGACAGCATTTGATCATAGACTCCTCCAAACGAAATATCTTGGATAGCGCTGGCCGTTCCGTCTAGAGTTATACTGCTGATTCAATTAATAGCTGTTCTAAAAACCTATAAATATATATCATTGTAAAGGCAATTTTGGGAGTTTAGTTGTTCCTCTTCGCTCTTGTAGTTTTATTTCCAAATACCTATAGGTTATTTTAGGCCTATCAGTAACATCAAACACAAGTTCAGGATTCAGAAAAAGCTACTGTCTAGTCGGTCAAATGACGTCTCTTGAATTGAAAACAAGTTTCTAAAAAGACTTAAATCTATTAACAAAACAAATAAAAACGGAATTATATACAATGAGAAACTTACAACTAATAACGAATGACAAACTTAAAGTAACTAGCATAATTCCTCTTATTGGCCGTTCGATTAGTAAAAATGTAAAACCCAATTTATAAGATAAAACGTATAAATATTAAACTGAAAAAAAAAACGAAGAAAAAAACAGCTATTGCTTAAACAAACAGTATAAAAGTCTCTAATTTCCCAAGTAAAATAACACAGAGTATTCCCTTAGCTTCGCAGACTAAATTAGAACAAAAACAAAGGAAACCTTCATAACCGCCGAGTATACACAACTCGTAATTTTCTAAGGCCTCTTCCGATTGTCGTACCGACCGCCCTTAACGAATCCCAGATGGCAACTGAAATTTATTAATTCCTAAAAGGCCAAACGTGCATACCCTCAGTACCCGCAAGTTCCTTCAGTCGTGCGCCCTGCAGAGGTGAGTTTTATTCCCTGAAGTTCGAGTAGTTTGTCCCAGAGGGCGTTGGCTATTCTATGCCGAATACTTAATTCTCGAATTGGCCTCTGAGCATCTTAATCTTATTTTTTATATAAAAAAACTTAATAGAACTATTCTAGGTCTTTCTATAACTAATAGAAAAATCGATAACCACCGGAGAAAAAACCTGAACTCCATTTTATTCATTTTGTTGGTATTCAAATCATTTTTTCTTGTAATCAGGAAATACAGTGGCTATACGAATTTTTTTGTACAAGTTGTAAAACAATATATTATATTATAGTGAGTTTATGTTAACATTCTTTTGTTTCCTAATAAAGGGAAAAATCGTTCAATGTTTAATACATTTTAACGGTATGTGCCTATACCACATGTTAAGACCTTCCTCGGCTCTTATCTCTTCGGTTTTAATTACATAACCAGAGTAGGATTTTTTCGACGGATTTATTTACAAATATTAAAAGAGGGTACGATCTTGGTAGTTCATGTCGTCATAAACAGTCTGATTTTATGTATTTTTAAGAAAACATTTAAACGATTCAAAAGTATTAAAGCTGAGGTTAGGCTTAAGTACGATAATTGATTTATTTTTCTTTTAGACTTTCTTGGGTGGTAATAAAATATATATATACTATCTCGTTCTCACGGATAAAATCTATCCAGAGAGTGATTATTTAATTAATCGTTTTTGGAGAAAATACTTCCCGTTAAACAGTATAAAATAATTAGTATTTGTTCTATTATTTCTTAGTATAATAAACTCCTAATTAAAAATTCCTTGACATCTTTTATCCAAAAAGGTTATACGTAGTAAATGTTACCTCGAGCAGCTGTTTCTGAGATTGAATTTAAATGTGTTATTGCGTGCTGAGACTCGTTGTAGCATCCTTTATACTTTATCCAAGCTTACGATTGGTCCAAGAAATTTGGACTGTGTTTGAGGGCCAACACGCCAACAACAGTGAAAATTTAAATATCAGCTAGTTAACAATAAGTAGCGTCAAACGATTCAATCTGACAAACCTTTATAGTTTTATACTAAAATTTTTCGCTATGGCCAAACATTTACACTAACCCAGAAATGAGCGATATGATATTATTTTACGATTATTTCCAAGAAAGTGGTTGGGAGCGGGTGAGGTGAAACAGACGCGTACGAAACCATCAAATATTGGTTATGGACGGAACTTATGACTAGGACACTGGAAGTTGAGAAAAACATTTAAGAACGAGTTGAAGAAAATCCGAGTGTAAGCACTGGGCATTTTGGTATGGAACTCAGAATTTCGAAAGATACAATAAATAGAACTTTAAGAAAACACCTGTTTTATCCATTCTATCTTGAATTCACATTACAAGAGCTTTTACCTCACGATTTCGAAGTTTGCGACTGCATGTATGTTTCTTGTAGAAAAGGCCTAGAAAAACTGCATTTGCTTTTTAAAAATAGATAATAAATTGTAAATACTTCTAGAATTTAAGGCATCGCTATTTCACTAACGTGCACATTATACTTCCACTCATATGAGCACATTATTATTATATATAAAGCCAAAAAGTATCCTTACCTAGTTATCTCTTTCTTAATAAATCAAAAAGAATTAACGTTTTTGTCCCACGCTCTAAGAAGGATGATGTTTTCCTTGACTTTTCTTCATTTGTTATGGAAAAGCTTGGAAATAATGGAACCTGACATTCATTAGTTTCATTTAGGAAAAGAAAATTGATGAAAAATCAAATGGTATATCGGAGATTAATTGGCGGAGAGTAAAACTATTATTACAAAAGGTAATATAATCTCAAAACAAATAGCCTCTTCGACGAAGTCTAAGAATATGCAATACCTTTTTATTTAACGAGAATATTGTGTAATATTTACAAAAAAGCGACATATATTTTTTACTTAATAAGTTGAAAACAAACCAAAACGATAAATAATTAAAAACTGATTTTAATATTGAAATGTAAGAGTGCAAAAGTGGTGCAAAGGTGAAAGAGATGACGATCACTTTTTTTACGTCTTCTTACTCTATTTCAAGATCGTAGAACACGATTCTGGCTACGGTTTTTTGACTTGTTTTTCGGAAAACCCAACACCACACTTCACTCCGGTGATCTCTTTTCTGGAAATAACACTTAACTTTTGTATGTATAGTACTATTTAGAATACCTACATTGTGAGCAATATATTTCAACTATTTTTGCACAAATTGAAGCCAATATACTAAGACCAACTTGTATTTTTAACGAAAGAGCAAGAATAAGTTTCGTCAATTTCATCTACCCTTCTATTTCTGAAAACGTTAAATATTCATGTATGTATGTATGTATGTATGTACGTAGTGTTGGGGGTCTGTACACTGCGACCTGGTAGATCTATAGCCATTTGAATGTTGTTCTGCTATACTGCTGCCCAGTCGTAAGAGTTACCTTATAGGCTAGAGCAGGTCGTCCAGTTCTATTTCCCAGAGGAATCTCAGGATGTTGGACGCCTTCAAGGTGGGTAGCTCTCCTTCTTCGATTTGGTGTGCTGCCAAGAACCGCATCCTAAGGTCTCCTAGAGTGCTGCACTCTGCAAGGATATGAATAGAGGTTTCGTCCTCCTCCTTGCAGAATCTGCACCCTTCTCTTTATACCAGTCCGAGTTTCTTGAGGTGTCCCTTCAGATGGTAATTCCATCAGGATCCTTGTCAGAACTCTGTACTGGTTTTTGTTTTAATCCTTGCAGCTCCGTCCAATAATTGAATCTCCTGCTTTCTTCTTCTACCTTTAGTTCTCCCAGAATTACGCTGCTACTGATTCCATAGAAAGGCTCTGGCCCCAGAAAAGGTATCTTAGCCTGTTTTCTTTCGAGCTTGTCTACAATTTCATTCCCCTCTATCCCGGTATGTTCCAGTACCCACATAAGAGCGACTTTATTATTCTTACTCAAATTATTCAGTTCCTCCAGGCATTCCGAGACCGTCTTGGAACTAATAACTTGTTCAGCGCACTGATTGCTGCTTGACTAACCGTCATGATGATAATCTAATGGCATATATTTCTGTCTGGAAAATGATTGGTGACTTACCCAAGCTTTCGTAGTTCTGGTGACGGGTCCATACACTCCTACTCCAATTCCCTTCGTTGTTTTGGAGCCATCTATGTACCATATAGTGTATTTTTTGTTGAGTTTTTCAATGGTGTTTCTGTACCATTCGCTCTTCCGACTCAACTTTGTGCCGAAGTTTTTCACAAAGTTGAATTTCTTTTTCATTTCGTCATGTCTCAACATCCTATAAATTGTCCTCTTCGCATTGTTCTCTAGAAATATATGTAAAGGTGTAAGGTTTATAATTACTTCCATGGCAGCCGTTGGGCAGATTTTCATTGCCCCGGTTATACATGTACAGGCCAGTCTTTAAACTTATGAGAGGTTAGCTCTCGTATTAGCGAGACCGGTTCTTTTGCTCCAGATAACTGCCCCATATGTGATGATTGATCTAACTATTGTAATTTACATCAACTGCAGGATTTTCGGGTTTCTACCCTATCTTCTTCCCACAAAGTTTCTATAGATCATCAAGGCTTTTGTAGCCTTGTTGATTACTTATTTTTCATGTTTATTTCAGAGTAGTTTGTTATCTAGGGTCAGTCTTCAGATTGAGGTTTCTTTTCCTTGTGAAGGCTACTAGGGTAGTTTTGGTGGGGTTGATGTTTAGTCCCATCAGCTGGCACCATTCTCTAATGTATTCAAGCCCTCTTTGAACTATGTCACAGAGGGTATTCTCGAATTTGACTCTTGCGATCACAACCACGTCGTCGGCATAGCCCTGACAAGATATACCGAGGTCATTCAGATCACAGAAGGCATCCTCTGGTGGTACAGAGGGTGATGGGGTCCTGTCCTATCTCTGTTTCTGCTATTTTAGTGGAGAGAAGTCGTGCTATCCATTTGGATGTCATTCTGTTCACTTCCTTTTCGTCCAGTGTTTTTTTGACTGCCTCATGAGGAGTGTTGTCAAAAGCTCCTTCTATATCAACGAAGGCACATATTATAGTTTCTTTTCTGTTCAGTGCTTCTTGAATCTCATCTGTTAATTGTATCAGTGCGGTTTACGTAGATCTACCCACTTGATACGCATGTTGATGAGAATGTAGTGGCGTCTGTCTCTGTTGTCTCCATCGTTTTTAGAATAAGCGATGTGAGACTAATGAATCGCAGGGATTTAGAATGTGTTGTATCATTTTCCTCTGCTTTCAAAATGAAGGTGACTCTGGCCCTTCTCCATATTTCTGATATATAGCCCAGTTTCAGGCTGCATTGATTAATGCGTACTGTGTGTGGTAAAATCTCTTACTGCCATCGTTGGAGCAGGCCCGGGATTATTCCATCAATTCTTGGGGTTTTAAATGGTTGAAAAGTGCTCCTTGCCCATTTTAAACAACCGTTACAACATATGTGTCTAGCCATTGTTGTAGCTTCTCTAGTTGGCCTTTTTACGATGTTCCACCACATCATTCGCGTTACTAGCTTTGCTTTCCGGAAAGTGAGTGTTGAGTAACAGTAATGTTCTTTCTTTTTCGCTCTCCCTGAAGCTGCCGTCTGGCTTTCTGAGTGCCATTGCCGTGTCAACCCTACCCTTCACCATGACTTTGTGAAGTCTAGCTGAAACAGGTGCAGTTTGAATGTATCACAGGATTTCTTAAAGCTGTTTCTTTTAGCTTTCCTAGTTTCCTTGTTGAAGGTTGGCAATTTTTTGGTGTAGCTCTGTCAGAGTCCTCTGTCACACTTAGCTCTATTAAAAAGTTTGCGCGTTTCGGATCTTAGCTCTGACAGGTGGTCATTCCACCAAGGTGCATCCATACAGCTTTTGCTTGTTTGTAAAGGGCAGCTCGATTCATTTGCAGACGTTAATTTTTCTAAATAAATTGCGTGTTAAGACCATTAAAATCTACTGAAAGCAATTTTTTGTCACAGGGAGGGAAATGGGAAAAATTTAGGTATACATTTTTATGCTAAAATATAGTTTTGTGCTTAATACAATTAAATTAAACAATTTTATCTTAATGCAGTGATGTCTGAAAGGAGGATCGAATATTACTTTATTTGACACAATAATAAGTTTCCGTAAATTAAAACTAATATTTAATATAAACAAAAGTTTTGTTAAACCCTTTTTCTCTTCGGGTCTTCTAATGATGCCCTAATCAATTTAAACAAATAAACCTAAAATAATTTAGCGTAATTAAAACAAATAACTCCATCTTTGTATCTTTTTACACATTTTTATAAAGAAAAAAACGTTTTTTCTTGGCGTATTTCCATATTTAATCTTGGAATTCTCCCATTATATCTCATCCAAATTTAATCAGCCAAAGGGCACCTCTCTCACTGCCTTATCCACCGTTCGGTTTCCAAAGTTTCTAATAAATTTCTCAACCTTTTACACAAAAACAAAGGCCCATTACCCTTTTGTATTCATTCTGCTGCGCCACTAAATTAATATAAAAGTTTGAAAGGTCGCTCGGGCCCCAGAGACGAGCCCTTTTTCAAAGATCGCGAATGACGCCCTTTGCCAGAAAAAAAAGCAGCGTGGTGTATTCGGCTCATGAAGCACCCTTTCTCGTTTGATACGAAAAATAGGGGCAGTATGGACGACATTTACGGGTTATGAGCTTTTTAGGAATGCCATTTATGCTGGGCTTCTATTACATTACCGTTGACATTTTGTCATTATTTTAAAGGTTGCTGGAATTTTTTCCTGATAAAGTTTAAAATTCAACGAGTTTGGCCTTATTTATTTATTTATTTATTTTTAAATAGCAAACTCTCAAAAGTTTCTAGTCTAGTCTATTTAAACGGTTAGATTTTAAGAAGTATATTTTAATTTTAATTCGGATTATCCAAAAACAGTTAAGTTATTGAAATATTACTGCAACTCTTACGACATACATAATAGCGTAATTTGACAAATAAGATGATTTAAGACCGCAGATCAGCGTTTGCCATCTGATTCGAGTTTTAATACCAGTTTTAATCACGCCACGTTTTAAAAGTTTATTTTGTAGTTCTGACTTAATTTGTTTAATTCATATTTTAACTATGTTTTATGTTTATCTCACCAAGCACAGAAAAGCCAGTAACACTGTTCATGTAAATCATAAAACAGATATAAAACAAATAGTACACGGGCAAAGTCCAGATTTTAGAAGTCATTTCCTCCCGGGCGGTAACTCGTGAAATGCTTCAGAGAGTTATGTCATGAAGCCTCGTGAACGTAAGCTGCGACTCTGTGGGTGGTTTGAGTAGTGACGGCTCCCCACGCGCATACAGAAAAAAATATTTTTAATCGTTTCCTCTCGATTGAAAATTTGTCAAATGATGTATGTGTGTAGAGTTAGGGTTCTGTACATTGCGACCTGGTAGATCTATTGTACCCCTCTACTGCCTTATCGGCTAGAGCAGGTCCTCCAGTCCTATTTCCCTTAGGAATCTCAGGATGTTGGACGGCTTCAAGGTAGGTAGCTCCCGTTCTTCGATTTGGTGTGCTCTCAAGAACCGCATCCTAGGGTTTTCAAGAGCGCTGCACTCTGCAAGGATATGAATAGAGGTTTCGTCATCTTCCTCACTCTTCTCTTTCTACCAGTCCGAGTTTCTTGAGGTGTCCCTTCAGGTGGCAATGCCCCGTCAGGATCCCTGTCAGAACTCTGAGTTGGTTTTTACTTAAGCTTATGCATTCCTTGAATCTCTTCTAGCCGTGGTTGCCCAGAAGTATCTTCGTTTGTCTCAATTCTTGCAGCTCCGTTCAACAATTGGATCTCCCGCTTTCTTCTTCTATCTTTAGTTCTTCCAGCATTATACTGCTACTCATTCCACAGAAAGCCTCTGACTCCAGAAAAGGTATCTCAGCCCCTTTCCTCGCGAGCTTGTCTACTATTTCATGTCTCTCTATCCCGGTATGTCCCGGTACCCACATGAAGGTGATTTTATTATTCTTACTCAAATCATTTAGTTCCTCTAGACATTCCCAGACCATCTTGAAACTGATAAAATGAAATGAAATGAAATGAAACGGAAATGAAACGGAAATGAAACGGAAATGAAACGGAAATGAAAAGGAAATGAAACGGATATGAAACGGATATGAAACGGATATGAAACGGATATGAAACGGAAATGAAACGGAAATGACACGGAAATGAAACGGAAATGAAACGAAAATGAAATGAAATGAAATGAAATGAAACGGAATGGAACTGAAATGGAACGAAATGAAATGAAAGAAATGAAAAGAAATGAAGTGAAATTAAATAATTTATTGGCCATAATACTGACACTTCAGCATTGGTTTCGTCAATAGTATACAATTAAATAAAAATATATAAAAATAACATACCTTAAAGCTAGAAAAAACAAAAAACAGTTACATTAGTTGATATCATAGGATACTTGTTATAATATGTAAAATAAACTTAATCTAATATTTTATTATTAAAAGCCACAGATCAGAATCCTAAAGCAATTAACAGGAAAGAAAAAAAACAGAAAACGATAAGGACATAATCCGTCGCACTGGTCAGTGAAGGACGCAACGAGATAATCACTCGAAATACGGCAAAAGAGTTAGTATACTCTACAGACTTTACACGCAATTTGTTAAACAGAAAAATGAAATTATAAATTGGGGATTTCTCAAAGAATGCCGTTCTCTGTTTAGGTATAGTAAGAATGTCACTATTTTGTGCATCATATCTGTGACCCTGGCCAAGAATTTTAAACTCTGAGTAATTCTGTTTAACATATAAAAGACTTTTAAGAATATAAATAAAATAAGCGCACTGATGGCTGCTTGACTATCAATGATAGTTGACACAATACTTTGAAGAAAAAAAAGTCAGCTAGCTGTAAGGTGGACTATATGTCAGCTGGTAATACGAAAATAAAGAAAAAACACTTAGACCTGGTTTATTTGCCATGAAAGTTAAATCTTCTAGTTGGTCAGTGTTGTATTCCTTATGATATTATAATTTATATTACATGTGTCAACAAATAAATGCTTATTTACGGTTATCAAGGATACAGATACAGAGACTAGGCTTTAAAATCTGTAATAACTATAGTTGTTACTTGAAAACTAACAGAATTTTCTAGTTTTGCCGGTTTAGAAATAAAATAAAATTATTATTTATCCTTGTCTTTTTAAGGTTCAAAATAGTTACTGTCCATGTTAGTGAACTAGGGGGTAAATTTTTAATCTGTAGAAATTTTTGAACCTGAATAATCTCACTAACGTTCACATTAAAATCAAAATCCCAAAATAATAAAGAACCAACTGACTAAAGCGATTTGAAAACTAATTTTTTCCGAAAATGGATATACATAATTTCTTCAAAAATTAATCATTATAAAGCCTTTAGCTATTCCCATATCGTAGTAAAAATTAACAATATAGTGTATGTGGGACCTCGACAGATCTAATGGCAGACCGCTGCGCACCCTATTGTGTCGAAGCCCATTAAAAACTTTCCGAACGAGAATCGATATTAGAGGCATACAAGGTTGCCGAACGTAGGACGCTCGGAAACTGAAGAAAGGAACAGTAAGCGTATTAGAAGGACGCCCGGAAATCGACATGATGTATAGCAAATATACTATTTGAATATTTACAAGCGAGCGCTCAGCTGTCTGGCGGCCAACTAATTCAACTAAAATATTCAAAAATATACAGATTTTAAAATTCTGCTAATTTCCAAGCCAATATTAAAAGGAAAACCTCCAAGCGTCCATATACGTACGCCTGGAAGAGACGGACGCTTGGAAGATTGCAATTTGAGATTGTACGGACGCTCGAAGTATAGGAAGATGAGTATATATATATATACATATATATATATATATATATATATATATATATATATATATATATATATATATATATATATATATATATATATATATATGTATCATAATTTAAAGAATATTGACTTGATTAAAATATAACAATAAAATTATTTATTTCTGCGTGTTTAAGGAACGTGATGCCGAATAACGTTAAGTACGTTATTTCCTTCCTGTTCAAAATTCGTCACGTGATTGTTGACATAATACTTTAAGTAATAAAGAAAATCAGCTTGAAAAATCCGTCAGCTTGTGTATTTAAATAGGCGATCGACGCTAGTGCCAGGCTCCAACGCTACGTCCTTCACTGCATCAGCTAACAATCTTTCCACCGAGATACAGCCAGCTAATGTTTTTTTTTTTATTCAAAGTAACATGTAAAATATATTCTAACAAATTTTTAAGTGAGAGGAAATCATTGAACATATATTTTTTTTTCATATTCGTGTGACCAGCTGACGTATAATCCACTAACTTACAGCCAACTGACTTCTTTTTTCTTCAAAGTATTGTCAACTATCATTTAACAAATTTTCAATCGGGAGGCTCAACCCACCGACGAAGCGACAGGTGACGTTCACGAGGCTTCATGACACAACTCCCTGAAACTTTTCACCAGTTATCGCCCGAAAGGAAATTGGTCAGGAAAATCTGTCGCTGGTTTGCAGTCTAAAAACAGTTTATGTATTTCATCACGTCTGCACAGCCAACTATATATTTTTATTAAATTTTTGACAGCTAGCTGTTCCTTCATTTCATTTTGTTTTTCAGTTTTTCAATCAGGCAATCGCCATCCAGATTCTTTAAGTCTAAGTCAGTGTTTCCCAAGCCGTGGTTCGCGAATCCCTAGGAGTTCGCAAGCTTTATAAAGGTGGTTTGCGAAAAAAAATTCTAACGGCCGAATTTTAAATTAAACATCGCAACAGGTAATAATCTGTAACGCGACGAGTTTCTGCGCCGCTGGCGATGCGGATACAATCTTGAACGATTTAACAACTTCTACTTCAACGAACCAAGACTTTTCCCGAATACGCACGAAAGAACGAGAATAACGTTTACCGATATAAAAACGCCGCAGTCACATATAAGGGAGAGTAGAGTCGAAATGAATCATACGATGAGCTTAAAGAACCTCGAGCAATTTTAAAAATTTAAATGAGTTAGTAGTTAATATGCTACATAGTGGGTACATAAATATTAGTAGTGTAAGCCAGTTTAGTGATTGCTTCTTGTGTAAATAAGTTGCAACAAATAACTAAGCTTCACGAACGAATGATCAATTGCTTATTCTACTTCAGTCCCTGATTGGGAACCAATACAAGGTGGCAGTTATAGTGAGCCAGACTGAAAGCGGAGAATAAATAGGCCAACAAGGTGAGAAAAAACCGACGAAACGAAAATATGACAGTGATTATTTACAAATGAAATTTTATTTTATCGAAGAGGAGTCAGAACCTAAATCGCTTTGTGTAATCTGTAGTGAAATCCTGGCCAACAGGAGTTTAAAATCATCTCTTCCTAGTAGACACTTTGAAATAAAACATCCGGATTACAAGAATAAACCTGTTGAGTATTTTAAAAGAAAATTGGCAAGTATTAAAAAGTCTAGTGTTTCTTGTTTTCAAACATATTTAAACGAAGATAGTAAAATGGCTCTAGAAGCATCATTTCGAGTTAATTACAGATTCGCAAGATCTGGACAAGCACAGTGGTAGGAAATTTGATTGGAGTGTGTGCTAAAGACATCACGAAGTCTATGCTTGGAGAACAAGCGGCAAGGAAAATTGACCTTGTTTTCTTATCAAACAACACACAATATTGCGGAGAATTAATGATTTTGCAAATGACGTGGAAAGTGAACTTTTAAAAAGAATAAAATTGAATTATTTCGCTATTCAGCTTGACGCGTCGATCGATGTACCAAACGCTGGAATATTGTTTGTCTATGTTAGACATATTTTTGAGAATTACATTCAAGAAGATATATTATTTGCAAAAACATTTGAAACCTATACGGAGCAATTTTCAATATAATCAATGAAAATTTTGAAAAAAATTAAATTGTGATTGAGTTATCATGAAAAGTATCGCATTTAAGATCTCTGGGGTTGATAGTGTTTCTTACTTAGTATGAGGATCTGCAGATTATGCTGAGGACTTTGTTATGAAAGCTCTCTGTTTGTCTGAACCTGGTTCTGCCTGTGGTGATCCATGTGGAGCATCAAGGGACAGAATGGATCTTAAAAAGAACTTGTAGATTGTTATTTTATTTTTAAGGTTCAATTTACTGTTATGGTGCAGTAACTAATAGAGAGCCATCCAAGACGTTTTGGCTTTTGATAGGATAGTGTTGGTGTTTTCTAGCCAATTAAGCCTCCAATCTCAAGTATTTGGCTTGATGCCGCCAGGGAATGCGAATATTGGAGATCGTTAGCTGATTGTCCGGAATCGGAAATCTAGATCTATTAAACATTATGGCTTGAGTTTTATCCGGATTCAGCTTGATTTTCCAATTAGCCATCCATCTTTCTATCTTGTTAATATGACGCTGTAGCCTCAAAATTATAATATGAAAAGATCCTGAGGATCTCGAGAATCAGCAAACAAGACAAGTTTGCAGTAATTATCTGTGGTAATATCAGCTGTATAGAGGCTAAAAAAAGTGGGGGACATGGGCGAACCCTGCAGTATCCCAGCTCTTATAGACTTGATATCTCAGACAGCATCATCCGACCAGAAAAGATCTATCCTCAAGGAAACTTGAGAATAGTCTCACGAGGTAGCTCGGTACTCCTAGCTTTATCAGTATGATAACAAGCCCGTTATGCCATATTTTATCGAAGGCCTTGCTGATATCAAATAGGATTGCGCCTGTGTGGAATTTTCTATTAAACCTCTGTATGTCAGCCTGGTGGTCTGCTGAACACTGCTGCAATTGCTCCTGAAACGGAACTACTCCGAAGGAAAGATATTTCTCTCTGTTATAAAATCAGTTAATTTGTTTAAAATAACGCGTTCTTTGATTTTCCCCAGATTGAAGAGAAGGATTATAACTGTTTATATCTGAATCCTTTTCGCTTTTGTTTTTAATAAGAATAATCTTAGCCCTTTTCTCATCTGAAGGAAAATGACCTGATTGAATAACTGAGTTGGCTATGCTAGTGATAGCTGAGAGGGTTTTGTCCCGTGCACGTCTCAAGGCTGCGTTCGGGAGACCATCCAGGCCCGGCGCTTTTCTGACAATAGATCCCGAAGCAATCTCTTTGACTTCCTAAAGGCCAACGATTGGTTTGCCTAAGTCGATAAATGGAACGGACTTGAATATCTGGGCTGTACAATCAATACGCTGCCCATTTGCACAATCAGTGCTAGGGTTCGGCTTGAACTGTTCATAAAATTTCTCTAAAAATCCATTGGCTTTATTCTGCGGATCTATCAGAATGACATTGCCATTTGTGATATGAGGCAATTGCCTTCTTGAACAATTAGTCAGGCAGTGTGTACATTTTTTATTTTAAAGTTAAAACTCGCGGCTAAAGGTGTGAAGACTTTCCTATACGGCTTTGATTGTGGCTTATATATTACTTGGGAGTACTTTCTCGATTACTCTCAGTTTCGCAGAACGTCAGGCAATCCGTCCTGAAACTTCTTTTTCTTACAGGTTTCTTCGAGAGGCAACTGAATGTCGCTATCTCTACGAACTACCCGATTAGCTTGCCCCAGTGGTATTTTGTTAGGCAAAAGGAGAGATAACGACCATTTACTGAAAATTGATATCTGAGGACCCCCCAGATAAGTCAAGACAACCACCTTGTGGGTTTCGACTCATTATAATTTAATTTCAAAGCTATATTTGAAAAATAAAAACAACAAATACTTTAAGAGCTAGATATATCTAAATATAAATTTTCTAATGCCACCGACTATTTTTTTTATCAAGCGTTAGATATTATTTTACAAAATCATCTCAATTTGTGGTAAAATGCTCCGGTACACCATTTATTTTCACGTCAATTTTCTCTTCTCGCATAACACCATTGAGTGTCAAGTTATGTTATTCCAGGGCCTAACGGTAACAAATGTGGAGATGTCAAGTGAAATAGCAATCTTTTACCGAGTATGGGACGGGAACGGTGTTGAAAATATTTATTTCTATCTTTTTAAATTTAATAAGGTGAGATAAATGAAAAGCGATAAAGCAACATTTTTCTTAAGAGTTGAGTTTTTTTTTAAACTAGACCAGTTCCAGAAACAATTTTATAGAAATATTTCAAATAAAGGTTTTCAAATAATTGCAATATTGGTTAAATTTACATTTGATCAAAAGTTGGAAAATAAACATTATTTTATTAAATAAAAGACAAAATAGATTCTTATAATTTAGAAATGAGCAAAAATTCAGAATATATATATATATATATATATATATATATATATATATATATATATATATATATATATATATATATATATATATATATATATATATATGTCTATATAAAGATAAAAAAGCGTCGCAAAAACATTGCAGAGCTTCACAAAAAAAATACCCCTGGATCTGATTTTTCTCTACTATATGTTTTCGGGGTCGCTGAATCTGAATCTGGGATGCATTTAACCCCATCGCGTGAGGTTTTTTCATTACTTAAAAAAATAGTCCCAAAAATCCAATAAATTTTCTATCCATTGACCATTCGACCCTCTATAACCCTTCAAACCATTAATCTCTTAACCCATAACCTTGAAACCCCATAACCCCGAAATCGATAACCCAGTAAGAAAGAGACAAGCGCTTTTAAGCCCTGAAGTACATTATGTGCGAATCATACGCGCTTCTAGACCCTTAAATCCTTATTTTTCAATAACCCCATAACCTCCAGACCTCATAACCCCGAAACTCCACAACCCGATGAGAACAAGACTTTCATTGGGGGAGTCTACCTTATGCCTAAACCAGGAACAACGACGAGGGCGTAGTAAGCTTCTGTTCCCTTCGGAGTGCTTTATTAGAGTGTGTTCCTCTTACTTCATACTATTTGGAGTGCTTTATTGAAGTGTGTTGCCCTTGCTTCACACTGTTCGGGGTGTTTCTTCAAAGTGTATTCCCCTTGCCTTACAATATTCGAAGTGTTTTATTAAAGTGTGTTCTCATTGTCTCACAAGGTTCGAGGTGTTTTTTTTTAATGTATTCACCTTGCTTCACACGAATAGCAACAATAAAATAACAACAATAAAAATTGACTAAATGTGAAAGAATGATTAATTAGAACCAAATAAAACTCAATGAAGAGATTACATTTATTCATCTTCTTTAGACTTTTTATGGAAACGCACTTGTTTACCTTCAAAAGATCTACTGAGTAAATGCCTTTTATTATTTTCGACTACTTTCTCTTTTCAGATTCTAGCAGTAGACTGCCATCACGGTATCACTCTATGTTCCCTGATATTTCTTCTCTATTATTTTCATGTATTAATGACACTTTTTTTCGTGTTCTTCGCTGTAATCGTAAAGTTTTCCTGGAAAGTAATCAATATCTGAATCTAAGAAATGTAACTTTTCACTGATATTGCAGCCCAAAGTGTTCTTCACCATAGCACTTACCAATTCTTTATATTTTCAACTTCTCTTATTGCCCAAAGAATTTTGAGCTACCTCGCGACACTGATCCATGCAGCTTTCTCTTTCTCTGTCATGTGAGCTGTCAAATGAGCATCATTGAAGGAGACTCGGATCTGTGGGCCACTGAGCTTCACTTAGTTTTGGCATCTTATTCGCTATATATTTAAAACACTGACCTGCTTTTTTCAGAGCTTTCACGAACTGTTTCATTAAACCCAGTGGAGGTAACAATAGTTTCGTTTGATCTACGAGTGGTGATCTAATAACATTTAAAGACCCAAGTTGTAATGACACTCGCTTAGGCCATTCCTTCTTAGAATAGTGATTTTTACGATCCCTACTATTAAAAAAACACAGAAAACAACAAAACAATAAAAAAAAATATTTAATATTCCCACTCTGCATTCCCTATGATGTTATGCAGAAGTATCGCCTTTAGACTGCTTATAGAGAAGTCTACAAAGAGACGCCACTCTTTTGCCTCGGAGACACCATCTTTTATAGCGTTCATGAGCCTGGCCATATCCTTGCAATACCCTAAATTAATGACTTTATCTTGAGTAAGGAAAGGTGTGAACTCTTCCTCCCTATTCTTCTACATGTTTATTTTTGCACATTTCTCGAGGATTTTTTTTTCTTTTATCCTAGAGGCCAGAAGTTCGTAAGCGTCGTTTGATAATTCTAACTCTCTCTCTAAGTTATCTAATTCTTGTTTACTAAAGAGTCGTGGCATTGAATTTTTTGATACCCGACCCTCTTTAATCGCACTCGATCTGTCAGGTTCACTATCACTCTCAGTAAGGACCCCGTCACTTGTATCCATTTCCACTACATCTCCATCTTTCATTCTTTTGGCATCTCTCTCAACATTTGTGTCTGTTATTTTTTTCTTGGAACGACCAATCTTGATTTTGAGACGATTTTTAGCATGTAACCCCGAGTGTCCGTCATGTAGTAGAAACAGTATTTTTTAGATTCAGGTATGCCCCATGCAGCAGGAAGAGTGTATTTTAACTATGATATATTTTTAGTACTTTGACAGTTAGTCAAAATTCTATAACAGGTTCCAAAAATAGCATGTGAAATCCAATTTTCTTACAGATTCGAAATTTAGAACCCAAAACAATATTTATACATTTTAATAACACCGTCACTGATATTTTTCCAGGAATTGGGTGGTTGATAATTATCATAAATATAACAGAGTGTTCTTATGTGGACTATAACATGTTATTACTACATTTACAGGTGTCAACTAACTTTATTTAACACAAAGATAACACTAATACAAGGCGCTTACTACTCGTGCTAAATCAATACTGATGATACGACTGTTGACTGCTTTTATAGCCGTTCCGTATTTCTGGTATTTTCTAGAATCATCGGATATCGGAAGTCCGAAAAGCGACGGCGTACTCCTCGTATAGAGGGGCCATCTATGAGTAGATTCGGCTACGGGGCAGAGTGAAATTTGGACTTATATGAGTGTAAATGGTACTTTCGTTATTTTAGGCACTAGGGGTTGAGACTTCGTAGTTGACTTGTCATCCCTAAACACTCCACGTGGTGTGATGTGCACAATTTCCCTAACTTATGGGAATAGGAATTTTCGCAACGTTTCGCTATCATATATTACATATTACTTATTAAAATAATGTGATTAAAATACTCATTCATTTTTGCTGAAAAAATCAAAACTCAAAAATCTTACAAGTTTTTACCATAATTTTCGCATGACGCAGAGACTAAAAATTAACCAAAGACTACCTTTACATTACGATCGCAAATTGGCTGTAATTCATCAGGATGAATTAAAACATTAATCCTACCAATTAATTAAGTAATCGTTCAAGGTATTCATCAGCATCACAAATTTAACCAAGCGCAATCGCCTGAAAATATTCCAGATAATAAAACATTAATTTAGGAATTTTATAGTTTTTCTCTCAAATAATAATAATAATTATGTCTTTATTTCTGATAGAATTAACAACATATTATAGTTAATTAATATACAGGATAATATAGACACAAAAAGGGCGAAGTCCAAATGAGGATAACACCTAAGTGACATTCACCCTGATCAACTCAACCCAGACTGAAACTAAATAGGACCTAAATAATAACTAAACACAAAAGAGAGAAGAAACAATACTTATACACCCAAGTTAGATACATTAATACAAATTCTGGATTTTTCTTCGTCAAAATTCAAAAAAAAAGGAGGAAACTACAATTTTCTTATTTGCTTATCAAATGCGTGTTGGAAGACAACATATCTAAATTTTATAGGCGTGAGAGTTTTGAAGAAGTCCAGAAGAGAATTATATAGTTTAGCAACATTGTAGGTAAAAAAGCGTTCAAACAGAGAAGATTTATGCAGAGACGGAGTTATTGTTCCTCGAAAACGAATGTTGACGTTATGCACGTGGGATCTAAAAATGATTCGTCTGTATATATATTGTGGGCTTTTAGAACATTTAATTTTATGGTTAAAACAAGCTTCATGTAACCACCTCCTGCTAGCCATATTCAGCCATTTTAAGTCGAGTAGCTTATGAAATATTCTCTCATATTTACGAACTCCATAAATTAGTCGCAAACAAAAGTTTTGCACTTTCTGTATTCTTCGTTTTTAACTGGCTGTTAGTGTTTCCATATATTATATCTCCGTGGCTAAAAATGGAGAGCAATAGCAAGTCACAGAGCAAAGTCTTAAATTTAATGGACAAATCATGGCGGTAACCGTAAAGAAGTTTTACTTTAACATAAGCCTCCTGAACATAATGGGAAACATGCTTATTAAATCGCAGTGTACTGTCAAAGACAACACCCAGATTTTTAACACTATCCTCAATAAGCAGAACTGAATCGCAAATCTTTACATTTATAAGATTTTTAACAATCTCTTTATCAATCTTTTTTACAAATATCATTATACAGCATTTTTTCAGATTAAGATATAAGGAATGCTGCAAGGAGACCGAATGAATTGCTTTAAGGTCTTGGTTAATAGCGTGGTAAGCCGCAAGAACATCCTCTCTTCTAAAAGACAAATATACGTGGGTATCATCCGCGTAGCAATGCGACTTGCACCTTCTTAAGGCACATAGTAAACATGAAGTGTAGATTGCATATAACAAAGAACTCACAATAGAGCCCTACGGTATACTAGAATTTATGGGCAGCTCCTCTGACATCTCGCCACCCAGTTTAACGCATTGCTTTCGACCCTCCAGAAAACACCTATAAAATGAAATGGCATGACTACTAAGGCCGATATAGTGAAGTATTGCTAATAGCAATCGGTGGTCCAGAGTGTCAAATGCTTTCGAAAAGTCGAGCAGTGTCAGGACTGTTACTTCTCCTGAATCAGCGACATTTGCCAGAGCACTAGAACAACTGTGATTCCTTCTAAATCCAGATTGAGTATCAGGCAGTATCCGGTTAACCTCCACGTACTCTGTAAGTTGTTCATGAATTATTTTTTCTAATATTTTTGACATACAGGGCAAAATACTAATGGGACGAAGATCTCGAAGTTCACGGGGACCACTAACTTTTGGCAATGGCACTACCAAAGTCCTCTTCCAGCATTCTGGATAAACAGAATTTAATAGACATGCATTCAATACATGTGTTAAGTAGGGCAAGATGAAAGGACTGCAGAGTTTCACCAAATCAATGCTCCATCCGTCGTGACCCTTCGCTTTAGACTTTATTTAGAGATTATTTTCGTCACCCTTAACTCTGTTACTCCTTTAAATTTAAAATTACGAGTTACATCATCTTTCACACCATTTTCATAAAATTTCAAATTTCAAAAGAGACTAATAATTAATTTGAAATAATCTCCATATTAATAGAACATTTTGATAGATTTCCTACAAACCGTATTATTTTTTGTAATTCTATGAAAGAAAAACTATGAAAGAAGAAATTTAAAACTAGTAGTAAATATAATAAGCAAAAATATCAGTTACATATACACGTTTTTTCAAACGCGACCCACGAAAAGTTTGTTCACTAAAAGTTAGAGAGAAAAAGGGTCTTTTGTTTGTGAAATGTAATACTTCGTATTATGATTGATTTATTTTATACTGGGGTGAGTATAACGTTGAGTTTTTTGTCCTGTAATTATTCCTATGGTATTGGTAATAAAATAAATTATATAAAACAATGGTCACCTTTTCAGAAATTAAATTTAGTATCTCTATATCATTCTTATGATGGTTCCAATTTTGAAAGCAAACTCGTAGATAGTAAAAATTCAATATATACAGAGTGTCTGGTAAGTATATGTCCAACTCTCGGCACTGTTTATAAGGTGCCAAAATAACTGCTATGTTACATAATTTTTTTTCCTAAGGTGACTTATAACGGAGATATGGGGTCCAAACGGGGTATCCAGTGATTTACTTTCTGGGCTTTAAATTTTGAGTAGATTTGTATATTTTAATGAAATTTTGGCAAGTCGTATAATCGATAACCACTCACTAATCGAAGTCATAAACAACCTTTGACATTACCAAATTTATTGAATCGTTTTCACAGCCTAGAAAGCTCGTATTTCAAACAGGCACAACACAATTCGTTGTTAATGAAATTTTTCAACGACAATTGCTTCATCCTCTTCATATTCAAGAGGCGTACGTAATGTTTCCAGATGATTATCCTGCAAGAATTAATTACTCGAAGTAGTCTTTAGAAAAATTAAGAGAAAATTCATATTTTATTAGAATTGTTTACTTGAGTGTCCCGAAATTTATTTTTGATTTTCTCTGGTGTTCTCTCAAAATTTGCGTAATTGATTAAAAATTACAAGAATAACTTTAAAAATAAAATAGCATTATATCTTTAGGGTTCTACCGATCTTCATAGTTTTGAAAAATATCAATAGGGGAAGATCGGCACCATTTGTACGTGGGGCACCTTCATACAATACTTATAAAACACAAACGAATAGACTTATAGACGTTCCTTTGCATGTGTGTGTGAGTTGAGTAGCCACTATTTTGTAACTGTAGTTTCGCGCCATTCGCACCAGTGACAGTGAAGTGACAGGCCGCATCTTGTTTTCGCGCTCGGTAAGTAAATTTGTTAACTAGTGTTTTCGTTTATTATTTCAATAGATGTGATAATTTTTTCTACACTGTATTTTTTCAGTAATTAATAAATATCCCTTAGATATGTTTTTAGTGACTAATTTATCTAGTTTGCATATTAATATTAAAAGAGATTTTATATAATTATTATTTGGTTAATGGGGTACTTTCGGACAGAACCAGGTGGGGCACCTTCATACGCGTAAGAATGTGCCCCACCTGGTTAAATAGACGAGACGATTGCTGATGGTTTATTTCATGTCCTATCGATGGCCTTGTAAGTCAATATTGCACGGGCTGCTTTCACTGCCTTGTCGCTGATGTGTACGTATATTTTTATAATACCTACCAACTTACTATTCCTTTCTTATTTTCAGAAACATGGTACGAAGTTATAAACCAAAGAATACTCGTAGCGAAGCAGTAGATAAAACTTCTATGCTGTCAGCAATACAGGATGTATTAAACGGAATATTATCATACAGAAAAGCTGCGCATAAGTATAACTTAAAATTATCTACATTAGAAAGCCGAGTAAAAAAGTATAAGAACAGGACTGACGATAAAGCATCTAGCAACCGTACATTTTTTTCAAAATACACAAGCTTCCAAGTTTTTTCTATTGAAGAAGAAAAGTTGGTAAATGAATATATTGTCAAATGTTGTAAGCTGCACTATGGACTCACGACAATTCAGATAAGAAAGCTGGCATATGAGTACGCTAAATCTTTGAATTTGAGATCTTCTGCAAAATGAGAACAAACTAAATTAGCTGGGAAGGATTGGATGTATGGATTTCGTAGTAGAAACCCAGACCTCAGCTTGAGAAAGCCCGAAAACGCAAGTGCGGCTAGATCTTTTGCTTTTAATAAAACGTCGTTTACTGAGTTTTACACTAAGTTGAAGACCATTTTTAGTCGACACTCTTTATCTGCTGATATAATTTATAATTTTGATGAATTAGGAGTGTCTACAGTTCTAGCTACTCCAAAAGTCTTCGCTCCAAGAAGTCAAAAACAAGTCGGACAGATTGTATCAGCGGAAAGAGGCGAACTTGTCACTTTTGGTGGTATTATATCGGCCGGTAGAAATACAATCCCCCCACTCTTCGTGTTTCCACGCGTGCATTAAAAAGATAATTTTATCGATGGTGCACCCGAAGGCAGTCTTGGGGCTGCGAATAAAAGCGGCTGGATAAATAGTGATATATTTGTCTCTGTGTTAAAACATATACAGAAGCACACACTTTGCACAAAAGAAAACCCCATATTATTATTTTGTGACAATCACGAGAGTCATATTACTCTGGAAGCAATCACGAGAATCATATTACTCTGGAAGCAATCAACTACGTTAAAGACAATGGCATTATTTACCTATCTTTCCCACCTCATACATCTCATCGTCTCCAACCACTCGACATCGGAGTCTTCGGGCCCTTTAATTCAAAGCTCAAAACTGCTTTCAATAACTGGGATATTATGAATCCTGCCAAAGGACTAAGCATTTACAACATTCCTAAACTTGTGAAAATGGCATATTTCGAATCATTCAAGGCAAAAAATATCACAAGTGGGTTCAGCACACCTGGAATATGGCCTCTTAATGAATTAGATTTTAGTGATATAGATTTTGCTCCAACTAAGGTGTATACATTAGGCAATTTGGAAAATACTCGACCTAATCAGAACATCACTGATGATTTCGCAACACCGACAACGCAGGATATTGTCATTACAAAGGAAAGGTTATGAGTCACTATAGTCAAACCAGGACTGTCATGGACATTTATTTTCCCAAATATCGAAGATATACATACTGTTTATATCACTGATGTTGAACTGATTCTACCTGACCCTAAGCCACCGTTAGTTTGTACTTCTAGAACTTCCCAATTGTTCACTTTCTCAGTCGATTTGTCTAAATTTAATATTCAATAGTGTCTCCATCTCGTTACTTGACGGTAGACTGTTTAAAGTGCGAATTCGCTCCAAAGATATGATTGATCTCTTCGTTTTAGTTATTTTTATATTATTTAAGTAGAATTTATAAAGGCATAAATCGTCTATTTTGTTAAAAAAAAGTTTAAATTTTTGTTAATTATAAGAAAAGATATTTAATAATTCATTAGAAGAGTGATCATTTAGTTTTTGTTGACTAGAATCGTTTATTTTTGTTGACTGAAGAGAAGTCATTCATTTTTGTTAATTTTATATATTTAATTTTATTTCTTAATAAAAGAATATGGATATTATTTGTAGTTTTATTCGCTTGTACGAAACTGCACCATTGCGTCTGAAGGTGCCCCCGATACTGTATGAAAGTGTGGGGTAGATTCGTACGAATTTCAGATTAAGTTTAAGTCATAACTATGCATTAAATATGAAATGTAACGACCTGTCAATTTTATATATTAGTCTCAGATAAATACACTAGTAGTATATGTAATCAGCTATTTTTTAATTGAAATAGTTGAAATGAAAAAAAAAATAAAATGTAAAAACCGTGCGAAGGGTCCCTACCTTCCCCTAAATTTCGCTATCATTAATTTCGACCCCTGAACTAAATATAAAAAAATATTTACTTTTTGTTCCATTAAGGTGTAACACATATACGACGTTTCGATATGCATGCAGCAACACGTTACCAGCGATTTAGGATTTGTTAGGTTGCAAACTGCAAATTCCTTCAAGTTTGAATTTGTATTGAGGACTTTCTTGACTTGACTGGCTTAATTTAAAACCTAAAAAAGTTCCCAACAATGAGAGATGTTTATGTTGGATTAAAAAAATGACAGAAAAATGGTTATAAGCGGTGTTGATAAGAACGAAACGGCCACATTAATGAAATGACAACAGAGACAAATGGAAGAGTCAATAAGGGTAACAAAAAAGTCATGTTCTACTCAAAAAACCGATTCTGTCTCAGCAAATTATGATGAAGTTTCAATGCCTGAATCTTCGCTACAAATGTATTTGACAAGAGAGGCATCCCCGACAAACGCGTCCTCGTCAGAGATATCATCGGCTTCTACAGCGAGTCAAAATACATTGTCGTTGCCAACAGATGCAAAGTTCTGTGATAGATAAAGTTTATCTCAACGCGATCTGCTGCTGCTGTTGCTTCTGAGGTTTTGGCTGACATTGGCTTAGTTTCTACCGAAGATTTAACTCTGGTTATCGCTAAAAACAAGATCCATAGAGCTGTATCTAAAGCGCGGAAGAAGCTTCAAAAGACATTGGAAGTATAGTGATAAAAACATTTACTTTGACGAGTGAAAAGACAAGACTCTGATAAATGAGAAAGTAGGGGGTCGCTACTGTCATAAAGAAGTTTTAAAAGAACATATATCAATTTTAGCGGAATCCGGATCAATTTATTTGGAACACACAACGCCAAGTCGTGGCACTGCAAAGGGAATTCTTACTTCGATCACAACTTTATTGGAGAGTCAAGGTCGGAATTTAGAATACGTGATTTGTGTTGAATGTGATGGAACTGTAACTAACACTGGTTGGAAGGGAGGCATGATTCAGTATTTAGAACAATACTTCGATAGACCATTACAATGGTGTATTTGTATGCTTCATATCAATGAGTTACCCCTTCGTCATTTATTCTCGACCCTAGATGGTGGCACTTCAGGTCCTAGAGAATATTTCGGACCTATTGGAAAACAATTAGCTGGTTGCGAAAATCAAACCACGGTGCCTTTTTGCCCGGTGGTGATAATTTGCCTGACAGCGAAGATTGTGGTCGATGAACTAAATACGGATCAAAAATATCTTTATGAGATATGTCAAGCTGTATCGACTGGTTTCCGTACTCCTGACCTGGTAAACTTGGAAAAATGACGCATCCGAGATGGTTGACTTCTGCTAATCGTATGCTCAGACTTTACGTAAGTACTTATAAACCATCAAAAAAATTGCGATTGCGTGACAACTATGTGGTTAAAGTATACACGCCTATTTGATTCCTAATCATGCAAAAGACGTCTTTAAAAGACGAAGTCAAACATATTTTTTAACTAATTATGTACTCTCGATTTTTACCCGAAAATTTGAGATCTATTGTGGATTCTGTTATCGAAAGAAATGCTTTTTTGCCCACCTACTTCTCAGTACGTTGATTGATTGAAGAGACCACATTCGGGAGTTGGCATTGAAAAGAACAATAAAAGCTAGAGAAGCTGAAAGTACCACTAAATGTAGGATATTTGAGCCACCAGAAATTAAATTCTCTGCCAGAGATTACACCGAAATGATGATGTCAGGTTACAGTACCATCGGTTCTTCGATATATTTCTAATGGAGACCTTCAAATCATGGCAAAAGGAAAGAGCTTGGAAATCGTTGACGTTTCTTGTCAGACACAATCTGTGGACAGACGTGTTAAACTGGTAACAGACTCATAAACTGTAACTGATGCTACTTCCAGAGATAGCTTTATTCGAATCAGGTTGCAATCTCGAGCAGAAATGCTAAATTTTGGGCACAAAAATAAGTTCAAATTCGTAGTTTTTATTATTAATTATAAGCTTTATTTTGTTCATTTTGTTTTCTTGTGCTTTGTTTTATTAACTTCAATTATAAAGTACCTTATAAACTTGATATCTGTATTATTTTAGGCATATGGTTTAAGTCTGTAAAAATCTAAAATTTACAAAACTTCAAAATGCGGTAGAGCCCTCAAGATGATAGATTCTTTAGGTGTTTCAAAATCTGCGTAAAATTATGCAAATTTTGATATCTCTTGCGATAGCGTGGCTTGAAAAAAAAATGTTCTCATACATGGATGAGACACCCTATTGTTTACGGACGAAGTTGGCTTCACAAGGGATGGTGTTATAAATTTTCATAAGTAACAGGTTTCTTACGAAGAAAATCCCCGAGCAGTATTACAGACTAGACTCTTAAGAAAGATTAGGAATTATTTAATTGATTCTTTTGTTTTGGGAGCATATATTATTAATATATTAACTCTATTTATAATTTTTCACCAAAATTTTATTAAGTTTTTAAAAGAAGTACCCTTGAAAATATGAGCTCAAATGTGGTTTATACACGATGGTGCTCAATCACATTAGGTATTTAGTGCGTCGCAATTAAAAACAGGATCAGAAGATTTGTCGGAGATATCGTTAGATGAAATAAAAAGAGCACTAAAATAGATGAAGGATGGAAAATGCCCGGGCGAGGATCAAATTACAACTGAGATGTTAAAGATGGATGGAGACAGTATTGAAAAAGCGATACAAACACTGATGAATAAATGCTTATACGAAGGTAGAGTACCAGAACAATGGTATAACGCATAAGTCGTACTTCTCTTTAAAAAAGGGTACACAACAAATATAGAAAATTACCGTCCTATCAGTTTATTAAACCACCTATATAAACTATTCACCCGCATATTGACAAATCGACTGACTGAAAAGCTTGACTATTACCAGCCTGTGGAGCAAGCCGGCTTTCGACGTGGATTTAGTACGATAGATCATATCCAAGCCCTACGCACAGTCCTAGAAAAAACCGAGGAATGTAACGTTCTTATACACCCTATGGCATTTGTAGATTTTCCCAAGGCCCTTGACTCTATAGAAACATGGACGATCTTGAAATCGCTTAATAATGCTAAAATTGACTCTAGGTATTCCATTATCATACAGAATATATATAAAAACGCAACTATACAGGTTAAAATCGACGAAGACACAAAAATCGAAAAAATAAACGTTATGAGAGGTGTGCGTCAGGAAGATGTCATCTCCCCGAAACTATTTACGCTAGCTTTGGAAGATGTCTTTAAAAAACTAAATTGGGATGAGAAAGGTTTGAGAGTCGACGGTTCTTATCTTAGTCATCTTCGTTTCGCCGATGATGTTGTTGTCATGTCTAGCAACCCAGAAGAGCTAAAACAAATGCTTCAAGATTTCAATGAAGAGGCGAGAAGAGTGGGACTTAAGATGAACTTGGGGAAAACTAAGTTAATAGGCCCTGACGCAAATGTACAAATAGAGATTCAAAATGAAATCATAGAGAATGTCCACGAGTACATCTATTTAGGCCACGTCATGAAACTCGGCAAAGAAAATCAAACGGCGGAAATAACAAGGATAATAGGGCTGGCATAGGTTGCCTTTGGAAAGTTGCAGAGATAGAAACACATCAATCAACCTTAAACAGAAAGTGTATAACATGTGTGTCTTTCCTGTTGCTACTTACAGCATGGAAACGGTAACACTAACCAAACAAACCGCAAATAGGCTCCGAGTCACTCAAAGCTCCATGGAGAGACAAATGTTAGGAATTTCGTTACGGGATAAAATACGAAATCAAGTAACAAGATCAAGAACAAAAGTAGTTGACGTCATTGAACGCATATCACGACTAAAGTGGCAATGGGCGAGGCACATAGCTAGACAACAGCGCGATAGGTGGACGAGTAAATTACTGCAATGCCGACCGCGAGAAACGAACCGAAATCGTGGCAGGCCACAACGCAGATGGGTAGATGATATTCCATCGGAGAAGCTTATGTCCAGGAGTGGACGTCAATGGGCTGCGAAAGACGAAGAAGAATAACGAAAAACATACTTTTGGTTTGATTCCGTTGCAAATCAGGCAGTGAAATTAGTCAAAAAAATCAAATGCTTTCTCCATGAAAAATATTATTCTAGAACGATTATTCACGGGCGGATCTAGGATTTTTTTATGGAGGAGCACAAGGGGAAGACGGGCAAAAAATGTTATCTAGGATTTATTTCTGGGGAAGGTGTACAAGGAGCAGATTAATCAAAATTAATTTATTCCATTAAATTTAATGTAATCATACATTAAATTTAAACTTTGAACATTACTTTTTAAAGCGATTCTGTACATTAAATATACAGCAAAGGTTCATTGAATTTGAGGCTGTGGCCTAACCACAGCTACCAAGTATTACAAAATCGTGAGACCCTCAGACAGGGGGGGGGGGTAACCAGTAAGAATCACGCACTACCTCCACACTTAGTGGAGTTGTCTATGCGACATTTCTACTTATCATAAAAAAATATTTTCATTTAGATAACAAACAATATACAATAATCTTGTTCCTAAGTATATTTAAAACTTAAGTAATTGTTAAAAGTGTTTTCCTAGGTATGCTTATCAGTAATTATAATAAAAATAGGAATTTGATTTAAAACTGCAGATTTATAACCGAAGTTACTTAAGGCAGGCGTGACCGCTTTCTATTATATAATACTCACAACCCTTGCGTGCAGAAACCCCACCGGATTATCCTTAGCTAATAAGATCCAACCTGACCCGGGAGTTTCGAATCTATTTCCTAAAAACGAAAGAAAATTCTTTCCGTTTTCCTGTGGGACTTGCCTAGAAAATTTAGGGGTCGACACCGCAACAAAGTTGTTATTGAATGGTACACTTAAGGGCATTTAAAGGTTATATTGTTGGAAAATTTGATAAATATATTAAATTATCGGTTACGTATGGCTTATATATTGGTGAATTAGGATGAAAGGCCTCTTTGGTGTTTTAACTCACAGAAAGAGTCTCTTTTATTCACAAAACTAAGTGTTGTTGCAAAGTACTTTTTTTAGGTAACAATGGTTTAAGTATGTACAACTGTAAAGACACGTAGATGGGGATATAGGACATAAATACATACACATACATACAGTCTGGTTTTCTACCTATGCCTCATTCAGAAACCATTTTTTTTTTATGATGAATGTGTTGATATATGAAGAGTATATATATATATATATATATATATATATATATATATATATATATATATCTATATATATATTTCTATCTTTTAATCCTTCTGTTTAATCTATTATCCTAAATTCTGATACTTATAACGTAGGAGGAATGCATATATAAACGAAAGCACAGTTTGAGTGTATCAAAAAGAATTTAGTTCGAAATGATTTTTAACCTGTTCGAGAGAAATGACAGCCTCTTGATGTTGTTGCCGCCATATTGTATTCACCATCTTGAATTTTGATACACACAATATTAGTCTAAAGGTATATAAAAGAATGCAGAGTATAAGTGAGCAAGGAGTTAATTTGAGAGGGTTATCAACCTATTTTGTTGAAAAATTTTAATGTTCATAGGTTTTAGCCACCAGAGTCGCCATGTTTAATTTCAAAAACAGCTGTATGTATGGAACTTTTAGGGTTCGTATTATTTGCTCAGGAAAGGCAAATGGGCAAAAAAGGAGGGGTTTATAAGTTGAAATTTAAGCCTCAATCGAAGGCTGTGGATGGCCCTTGAATTTTGATCAAGGGAAGGGTGATAACTCTGAAAAAGGATGTTGAGAATATTAAACGGCCCTCTTGAGATTTTGGATTATTTTGCAATGTTTTTTCAAACAATCTTTCTCTGATTCTAACTCCGATATATTGCTCAATGATGAAATCCTCTTCAATTCGCTTTAAAAAATTAGACCAAAAAAGTTTGCTCTGTAGGGTTGCTAGGTTTAATTTACCAACTACTACATGCCATTGTTGATTGTTTGAAATTTTTCTAAAGTTTTTGAGTACTTGCTAAATAACGTTATATCTTACTTTGTTCTAAGCTAGATAATGCAGCATCAATATGTTTTTTTTTAAGAACCGATCCACAGGGACTAACTTACTCATCACTGAGAACCTTGTTAAGACTGTTCATTAGGGGGGGGGGGTTCAGGAGGATGTAATATATGTGGGTTTTTCGAAATATCTGACTGGATCAATCATTTCATTTTTTATATATGAGATAGTAAGATTTGGTTTCCGATTCCGTAATCAAACTTATTAATTCATATCTCTACAATCGACAGCAATTCGTTACTTTTCATGGCTTCAGCTTGAGTAGATATGGCGCTACTTCTAGCGTTCCCCAGGGATCGGTGCTAGATTTACCACTTTTTAACATCTTGTTGTGACCAGCTTAATGTGGATTATTAATTGCAAATTTTCAATGGAATCCAGAATAATTAGTACTTGGTGTATGATTAATAACTTACAGTTCTAAATTAGGAGTTTTAATGTGGTATTATTAGGTCGGCAAAAGGTATTTCGGGATATCATACAAAGAGAGCCTTGTGACATTTGATATGAGTCACATTTAAATTATTTTAGAAGAACTTGTATGCAATTTTGTTTGAAGCTGTTATTTTAGGGCCAGTTTAACCTTGGAGCGCAGAAATGAACATTATCGTTATATTTTGCTGTCATATTTGCGTAAATTATAGAAAGTTGCTAAGACTCACAAAAAGAGATATGCGAATTTTATGATGTTGATTGCATAAAACAGAATGCACGTGTCAGAATCGATTTAAAAATTTCCATTCTGACGACTTTTCAGTAAAAATTGGCCATCGTTCTAAACGACCTAATGGAATTGATGATGACCAAATGAAAGCCACAATTAAAGGGAATTGTCATATAACTGCTCTAGAGATTGCAAAAGGTTAAATGTATCATTCGCAATAATTAACCTAAAATGTCTTGGAATCGCTAAGAAGATATTTGTGTTCCGCATAACTTGAAAGAGATTCACTTAACACATATTTGCCATGTGCATTTCACGCACAATGAAATTGCCCTCTTTTTGAAAGAAGCATCACTGGTGATGAAAAAGGTTACATTTACAGTACATGACAAGCGTGATGAACCAGTAAAATCACATTTAAGCTAAATTGCAGCCAAAAATGGTAGGTAGGACTACAGTGATGTTGTGTATTTTGAGCTTTGTCTAAGAGGTATTTACTCTCAACAACTAATGAAACGTTCGAAGCTATCAAAATGGTCGGAATTGGCAAATTGTAATGAATTGTGTTCGATCTGCTACGCTGCTACGATTGCTATGAGCACGGAATTTTAAATTACAAGAAAGATGGCAAAAGAGCATTGAACAAAATCGATAACATATAATCGATTACAGTTTATTGTTTGTATAAAAAAATACTTTTATGTAGACACTATATATACCGGGTGTCAACGAATCTATTAGACAAGTCATAATTTCTAGAGTATTCTGTGTATCAAAATGAGAATTGGTACAGGTAAATGTTATGTGAAGAGGAGATTTTTCGCATATTTTCCATTTTCCGGTCACTTCCAGTTTCACCGCAAATGGCCCCGGTCTTGAATTCTTAAATAGAACACCCTGTATATTTTAACATCTTTGGATTTCTGAGACAATTCTAGATTAGAATGTGGCATTTTAAAAACTTTTTACGTCTACTTCATTTTTTTAGAGCCACTTAAAATTGCATCTAGGTGGCCATGATCGACGCAAACTAATCTAACGGCCTTAGGTGATGTCAAAAAAATACAATCGCAAAGTTTTAGTGACTAGTATGAAAGACAGGAATTGGATTAAAAATTTAACAAATTAACAAAAAACTAACAAAAGAAACTAATAACTTAGACGACGCACTTAAAATATTTAAAAGTACAGTAGCTGAATTTGTTAAAAAGTTTAGTGTAGTAAATGTTCAAAGTGCATTCCTTCTTTTTCACGACACATTTCAGCTCGTTCAATTGTTTCTCTCAACACGTTTTGTAGCATTTGGGGCGTTATACTTCTAAATGCTCGTAAAATTCTTTCTTCTAATATTTCAAGAGTAGCTGGGGCTGCTCCATAGTAAACCCTTTCTTTAACATATCGCCAGACAAAGAAATCGAGCACAGTAAGCTCCGGTGGGCGGGCTGGCCACCGTACCGGACCATTGGTTGAAATAATTCGATTATTAAAATGCTCTATTAAATAATTAAGAACTCTCTAGTATTGTGAGGCGGTGCTCCATCTTGTTGAAAGTAAATTCGCCGTAAAATTGCTAAAGGTATATCATTGAGATGATTTTCGATTTTCATTTTGAAGAAAACCTAAGTATCTAACACCTGTTAACTGACATTGAAACAATATTGGCCCAATTATTCTGTTTCCAACGATACCAGCCCAGACATTGACGCCAAATCTTTCTTGAAAATTGCCGTCTCTCATTTCATGTTGATTTTGTTGGCCCAGCACCGAGTATTTTGCTTATTGAACATACCATTATTTGTAAATCGGGATTCGTCGGAAATAGAATAAAATCGATAAAATTTGGGTTAACTCTATGATTTTGAAGCAGCCAATCACAAAACACTACCCGTCTATCGCCATCCTCAGTATACAAATGTTGATGTAACTGATATTTAAATGCTCGATATCCACGCTTTTTCAGTATTTTTCTTGCTGATTCATAACTTATCTGCAGTTCTTGACTAATTTTTTCTTAACGAAACTGTTTTATCACCTCAACCATAGCAAGTAAGTTAATCTCAGTCTCTTCATTTATGATAAACCTCTGTTCCGCCTCTTGATTTCCTATTTGCCTAAAACGAGTCTCGACATACGGAAAATACTGATGGGCTGGATGTTGCCGATTCGGATATCTATGAGCATACAACTCGGCAACATTCCTTGAATTTCTTTGACACTCTCCAAATATTAATAACATATCCACTTTTTCACTTTGAGTATACATTATTTTAACGAAAATTTAAACTAAACTTAACGAAAATTAAGAAACTTTTACGTCTGTTCTTAGAGCGTATATCACTGTCATTATCTACTTAAGTGAGAAGACTTGATAAAAACAAGTTGAAATTATTATGCATCATGGCTGTCCATGGCGCACTTGTCATAAGTAAATAAATTATCCAGTATTTTGCTTATATTTAATTTCTGTTCTTATGTCTAATCCAATCGCAAATAAATTAGTACCGTTAGATTCGTCAAAGAATGATTTTTCGAAAAGTAGTTGTCAAAAAGGGGTCGCCATTTGAAAATTAATAGTTAGAAATGAAAACGTAATTTGTCAACTTGTCTTATTCCTGTCTTTCATATTAGTGAACTAAAACCTTGCGATTGTATTTTTTTGACATCACCTAAGGCCCTTAGATTAGTTTGCGTCCGATCATGGCCACCTAGATGCAATTTTAAAAGTGGCTCTAAAAAAATGAAGTAGACGTAAAAGTTTTTTAAAATGTCACATTCTGATCTAGAATTGTCTCAAAAATCCAAAAATGTTAAAATATACAGGGTGTTCTATTTAAAAATTCAAAACCGGGGCCATTTCCGGTGAAACCGGAAGTGGCCGGAAAGTGGAAAATATGCGAAAAACTCTCCCCTTCACATACCATTTACCTGTACCAATTCTCATTTTGATACAACATAATACTCTAGAAATTATGACTTGTCTAATAGATTCGTTGACACCCGGTATAGGGTTTTTTCCAAATAAGTGCGAAAAATTTTAAAGAGTTATTCTTGAGCTCATTTTAAACATATAAGTTCATATAAACATAAGTCTGATAATGCTTAGTTTTTAAGGTACAGGGTGTTAGAATTTATTATTATTTTTAGTTTTGTTTCTATTTGTTGACCGTGTAGTTTTAATTAGTTTTTACTTTTTTGGGTTTCGGTCATATTATTACTTTATAAAAGAATTAACACATGTTTTTTCTGACGTTTCGGTTTATTTTATTGATTAAACCATCTTCAGAGAATTACTGTAAGTATGAAAAGGAATATGTAAATTTATGCTATATAAACTGAAAATTTTACTTTCTTACCTAATGTTAACAGGTGGTTCACTTGAAAAACTTACATTTAACTATTAAGTAGAAAATAGTTAAATGTAAGTTTTTCAAGTGAACCACCTGTTAACATTAGGTAAGAAAGTAAAATTTTCAGTTTATATAGCATAAATTTACATATTCCTTTTCATACTTACAGTAATTCTCTGAAGATGGTTTAATCAATAAAATAAACCGAAACGTCAGAAAAAACATGTGTTAATTCTTTTATAAAGTAATAATATGACCGAAACCCAAAAAAGTAAAAACTAATTATTTTTAGTTTTCTAAATTTATATCATTTATTTTTAACGATAATTAAGTCAGATTTGGAACAGATAACACTTTTTATAGTTCTAATTGAAAAAATTATTATTATGTGAAATAATATACGGAGTGATACTTTTTTCCGAGTCTGTAAAATTTTATTCTCTCGAACTTTTTTTCTGGAGCTACTGATTCGATTTGATTACTGTATTTTTAAACGGCATTAACAACACATAGCTTGGAAAACCAACATTTCTTTGATTTTGAGAGAGTGAAAATCTTAAAAACTGAAATCCACACACACAAATGAGAAATTTTGGAAATGATAGCGATACAAAAAAGTAAACGCAGTAAACGCCAAAGCAGATACCAATTAACTTAGCAGAATTTATAACAATCTTATAAAGTACCGACCGAAAAATATAATTTCATAACCAAAAATGCATTGCACTTTCAGACTAGATCTCTTAAACCCTCAATAGCCAGAACAATCTTTATTATTTTTAAAAAATTCCGATCTGGTCCTATCAGTACTACTCTAACTCCAAGATGACACACGTGGTCATCTCTATTTTGTTATTTTATGATATCTATATTTCCAATTTAATATAATACTCCGTTGAGTTACACACTGACGAAGGTAATATAAAATAGAAAACATTATCACATTTTGATCCCATTTTTAACGGACCATAATCCCGAGAAAAATAAAACAAATGAAAGATATTTTATTGATATATATATATATATAATATATATATATATATATATATATATATATATATATATATATATATATATATATATATATATTGTATAAATAAGTGCTTCGACTCAGTTTTACTTGAGATAAAAAGAGAAGAAATCAGAGACAGAAAGGTTAAATGATGTATTTTAATGGTTAATATGCCAGTAGATTTGGTTTAGAATGGAATAAAATTATACTTAAGTATAGTATAATATGTATTGTTTAAATCGTAGTGTAAATAAATAAATACGGTCTTAAGAAAAAGACAATAAAAACAAAAATTCCTGAATAAGTAAAATAATTGAGAATTGTTATATTCTTAAAAAATATGACATATTTCTTTCTATACTTAAGTATATATATATATATATATATATATATATATATATATATATATATATATATATATATAGCTAATAATGAAGTGTTATACATCATCGTAAGACACAAAAGTGCGTGTGTGGAAAAATTTGTGCAAAATTCAGACAAAAATACCATGAATAGTGATATATAAACACTAATCTATGAAATACAAGAAGTATGTTTTAGTTTTAAGAGTTATTAAAGAAATTATGTATAAATTAAAACCATATTTTATATAAAACTATAGAATGTAATATAGATTTAATTAGTTTATAAGGTAAATTTAAGTTAATTTTAAACAATTTTGGCAATAATATATTAAGAAAATTTTGCTAAATAAAAGGGTAATAATATTAAAGCAACAATAAACATTTTAGAGTTTTTATGAACAAAATTTGATTAAAGTTGTCATAAATTTTATGGTGCAAAGTGTTAATTTTTATCAATTTTAAAATATAAATAATGTGCCAGAGTGGCTTTTATATATATCAAAATGTCGAGAAAATTCTAAAGTTTATTTATTGCAAGGTCAATTTTGCTCAATAGTCAGATTTATTTCAATATATTAATAAAACCATTAAAATTCCAGTCAAAATTGGTAAGATTAAAAAGCCATTATAAAATTTAATTTTTCAAGGTATTAAGATTTATCAAGTTGCCAGGTGTCAAAAAATCTGACCAATCATAATGCAGAAATTTCTTATGTTTTCGCCGATTATAAAAAGCCAAGGCGTAGGAATTTCTACAGAGTTGAAATTATCAGTTTGCCAGAAGCACTGCGTTTTTCGAGCTCCCGAAAATTTACATAACCTTAAATTTCCAATTGTTAAAAAAAAAACAGAAGTCTTCCTACGTCACAAGAAACAAAAGTTAAACATTTTGGTTTTAAAAGAGGTTATGTGTTTTTGTTGTTGTCAAGTAAAAAGGAATTTAATAATTAATTTATAGTAATTAGTAAAAGTTTATAAGTTTTGTCCTGTAAAATAAGTGTGTAACTCTCAGACAACAACAAATACGATAACAATGTGATAAGAAGAATATAGAAAAATAATTTGAATTGAACTAAGGTGCTGAACGAGACTTTGGAAAGCATTTTTGTCAATTCCTTACTTTACAGGAAACGGTAACTAACATATTATTGGAGGATTTTTAAAGAAGAAAATTTTTATTAATATATTGGCCCAAATAAAAGAAAACATAACAAGATATTTATATTAGATAAGGTAGTAGAAAGCTTTAATTTTGACATTGAAAACTAGCATCCAATATTATCCTAACTTTTCTTAAAATAAAAATAGTAAAATTAATAAATTATAGTTTGCTATACTAACCTGTTAGAATATAATAATATTTATCATCATAAATATTAGGTGTGAAATTTTATTAACTACTTGAATCACAACACAGCACACGATAATTTGTTTAAAATAATATTATTTCTAACAAATAAACGGCGCTTTCCATATAAAACTGCACTATAGCCATCTAGTAGACGATTAAGAATTTAAGCATTGCAATTTGTGATCCAGGTTGTTAAAACATTATGCATGGTAGATAAAAGTAACTAATAAGTAATATTGATTAGAAATAGTATTGGATGAAAGATAAAAATATTGACCATTAAATTCCACCTATCTTATAAACCACTGAACTCATCTGAGAAGGAGTCCATTTACAGGTCGGAGCACATCTATATCTATATAGGAAATTGAAAATACTTCAAATTGGTAAAGAATCGTTATAATTTATTATAATTATTTTTACCTGGCTCTCAACAAATAAATATTAATAATTTAATTAAATTTACGGGCATCTTTGTGGGTTTATTATATATATATATATATATATATATATATATATATATATATATATATACATATATATATATATATATATATATATATATATATTTTATATATATATATATATATATATATATATATATATATATATGTATATATGTATATATATATATATATATATATATATATATATATATATATATATATATATATATATATATATATATATATATATATATATTGTTGAGTGAGCAACTGACAAAATAATATAGTACAATTTATTAAAATACAATAATATTACCTAAAATGTTCATGTGTTCATTAGAAAAAAAGAACGGAACGGAATAGCTATTCCAATTTATTATTGTTCAATATTATTTCTTAAACACTGACAATGTTTTTTATCAAATTACTTTACCTTAATAAACCGACAAAACGTTTACAGAAAGTTAACGAAATAAATTAAAAAGCCCTAAAACTCAATTTAGATCCCATGATATTTTTTCCATTATAGTTAAGCGAACGGCTGTTCGTTCTAATAAATTAAATAAAATACGAGAATCGCGTCTTGAATTTCATCGAGGATCCTTAAAAATATCCTTTTGCTCGCCGCAAACACACAGGAATTCCACTCGGTCATAAAAGGGTTAAGCCTTCTGAAGTTCAATTTCAGAGCAGGGCTGGTTCAGCTTTTGTTGGATAGACTAAAGTTAAAAATAATTACTGGTATAGAAGATGTTTTCTAGCGTTTGCACATTTTCGTCATAGTGTTGTATTACATTTTTTTTTTGATATATTATGTAAAAAAGAAAAACTATGATATGAATTTAATTTTTTTTTATTCTTTACTGCTGTATTTATTTTTTTGATCACTATTGATTTTATCATGCTATTAAAAATTCTACTTTCATGTGAACTTCTGAACGCATTTTTACTGGGATTAACTGACAAGTACGACACACAATTAATATACAGGGTGAGTCAACGATTGGATGAAGTAGGTTTGTGCCTTTTCGGTTGAAATTAACAAAGAAACTATATTTATTGTTTGATACAGTTTATTTTTACGCAGATTTTAAAAATATTTAGGACTCTACAGGGTGAGCCAAAAAACTAGGACAGCATAAAGTAGTATTTTTTTAAATAGAACACCCTATATACGAATCGTATTTTCGATTTAGCTTATAATTTTAAATCTTTTTTTATTAATTAAAGGGTTTACTATAACAAAACTTTATAGTTTCTGAGATAATTAAGTTTAAAGAAAAAAAGTCACATTTTCAAGCATCAATTCAATCCTAAATAACGTTTTCAATTTTGCGACAAATATATTCAAATTTGGAATTTAGCAAGGCCAAGGACAAGTTAACATAATTTTTACCTAATATTTGCAATAAAAGCTACAGGGTGTTGAACACATCGGCTCAAATTTGAACAAGTTTAAATGAATAATATTTTTTTTTTTAAATGGTACACCCTGTATATTTTCATGTTATTTAATAGAGTAATAAAAACCCTAAAAGCTTTGTTCAATATATCCTATACCTATTTATAATAGTTTTTGAGATATTTCAGTTTTTCTTATTTTCCATACTTTTTTACAGAAATAGTCTTCATTATCATAGTAGCCATGGCAAAAACAATGTAAAAGAACATTTTTCTGTGTGTCAAATTTATAACCGCAATCGCTTCTTTTGGTTTTTATGTAGTGTAGTTTGGTTTTTTTTGCATTCATCTTATATTGTAAAATGAATTTTCCAAAGAATGAGTTAATAGATATGATTTATACAATAGGAGAGGCTCAAAAAAATTGCCTTCTTGCTCAAAGAATTTACAAAATGAAGTATCCTGATCGACGCCAGCCTAATACCCATACTTTTCAAAACTTAATGCAAAGATTTGATTCTTCTGGTACTGTTGATTATCCAAAATGTAAAGTGGTCAACAAACCAGTAACTAATGAAGAAAAAGAACTACAAGTATTTTTAAATGTTCAGGAAAATCCTTATATTGGTAGCCGTCAGTTAGCAGCATTATGTGAAACATCACAATCCACCGCTAATCGTACTACCAAGAAATATAGGTATCATCCATATCACATGGAATTACACCAAGAATTGCATGGACAGGATTTTGAAAGTCGTGTAAACTTTTGTCGTACAATAAATGCGGAGATTCAATTAAATCCAAATTTATTATGCAAGGTAATGTTTAGTGATTTACTACTTTTAGAAGTAACGGTGCCGTAAATAGACGCAACATGCATTATTATGCCACAGAAAAACCCATTTTGGATTAGAGAGGTGCAACATCAAAACCACTGGTCATTAAATGTTTGGTGTGGTATTCATCATAATCGAATTATTGGACCCCACTTTTTTAATGAACCACTAAATGGCCATAGTTACCTGAACTTTCTACAAGAAGAACTACCCCAACTGCTTCAAGGTCTCGATAGGGATGAGCTCGACAGTATGTGGTTCCAGCACGATGGTGCGCCTCCGCATTACCATCGTGAAGTTCGTGCGTTTTTGGATCAACGATATCCGCAAAAATGGATTGGACGTGGGGGTTTCATTGAGTGGCCACCAAGGTCTTGCGACATCACCCCATTAGATTTCTTCCTATGGGGTTATATTAAAAATAGGGTGTATGTTAATCCACCAACAACAGTGGAAGATATGCGAATTAGGGATACCTGTAGAACAATAACGCCACTAATTTTGTCCAGGGTCCGAGAAAATCTGCAAAAAAGACTAAATTTGTGCATTGCACAAGAGGGTCGTTTATTCGAACACTTATTAAAAAGAAATAATTAATCTCAGTATTTAATAGGTAATTTTTTTGTTTCAATTTAGTATAAAAGTAAATATGTATTTGCCTTGTCGTTACTGTTGTGTTAATTTTTTCATATTATGTTTAATTAAACTATTGCCGTTGTAATATAACGAATAATATATTTCATCATATTTAACCACATTTTGTTTGTTTCTGTAGTTTCTTTTTATTATTTTACATGGCTACTGTGATAATGAAGACTATTTCTGTAAAAAAGTATGGAAAATAAGAAAAACTGAAATATCTCAAAAACTATTATAAATAGGTATAGGATATATTGAACAAAACTTTTAGGGTTTTTATTACTCTATTAAATAACATGAAAATATACAGGGTGTACCGTTAAAAAAAAAGATATTTATTCATTTAAACTTGTTCAAATTTGAGCCGATGTGTTCAACACCCTGTAGCTTTTATTGCAAATATTAGATAAAAATTATGTTAACTTGTCCTTGGCCTTGCTAAATTCCAAATTTGAATATATTTGTCGCAAAATTGAAAACGTTATTTAGGATTGAATTGATGCTTGAAAATGTGACTTTTTTTCTTTAAACTTAATTATCTCAGAAACTATAAAGTTTTGTTATAGTAAACTCTTAATAAAAAAGATTTAAAATTATAAGCTAAATCGAAAATACGATTCGTATATAGGATATTCTATTTAAAAAAATACAACTTTATGCTGTCCTAGTTTTTTGGCTCACTCTGTAGAGTCCTAAATATTTTTAAAATCTGCGTAAAAATAACTGTATCAAACAATAAATATAGTTTTCTTTGTAAATTTCACCGAAAAGGCACAAACCCTACTTCATCCAATCGTTGACTCACCCTGTACAGAAGTCCGTAAATGAACCACTGATATGTTATGGGTTATGGGTTATGGTTTAGGTAAGAATCACGCTTTCCGCTGCCAGACCTCAAATCCACTAGAAGGTTGTTTTTAGGATTTGCTGTTCGAGAACGCGAAGTTCTTTAAGAGCTGAGTTATTTCGGATTTAAGGCCAGGAATATTTTACACAAACTTCAATTTTATTTTCCGGCTAAATTCTGTCGATTTTTTTATTATGGTATATCCTGCAATATGTCGGAGTAAAGTAAGCTTTTTGTTGACTGTTAAAATCCTTGGTACTGATGATCGCGCTTTATCCGTTTGTTGGACATCATCTTTAATTCGCAAGACCTTTTACGAGAGTAACAATCAGCTAAACCCAATCTTTACCAAATTGAAAAGCATGAAATCAACTAGGTAAATTTTGTTCTGTCCGATGTACTACATAAGAATGACAAGCCAATTTTAAAAAATCGGCTAAATGGGCATAAATATACCAAAAACGTTTCTACAGCATTGACCAAACATGAAAAGAATAAAAAGCACTCTTTAATTTCGAAGATACCAAAATAGTTGATAGCGAAAAAAATATTAGAAATTAATAATAAAGGAAATGAGGAATGAAAGCTATTAAAAGAAAACACATACTGTAAATGACAAAACTGACATAAGGAGTGAAATCTACAGCAATATAATTTAGACGCAGTACATTCTCTTAATAACATAAAAAATGTATATATCTAATTAAAACCAGAAACAAATTCCTTTAGTTTTGCGTTCATCATGTTGCCGAATATAAAATTCAAGTCCTCAAATCCTTCGTAGTTGTTGATATGAGTAACACTGAACAACAGCCTAAATGAATCTAAAATAAAATCTACTAGATCTTATTTTTGATGTGCTAAAACTGAAATTAAAGTTATCTTTTTAACGTTAGTTCAAGTTCTAGAGATACGTGATGCCACGTTTTCCTATATATTAACGATGTAATCGTAAGAAAGCACGTAGTATGTTTGTATTGTTATATCAATAGAGAGGTGCGACTTTGTCAAATATACGTTTTCCATAATTTAAGAAAATTTTGTACAACTTGGCAACACCGAGCAGAGGATTTCCCGGTATGACCCATAAACGAAGTCCCAACCTTCCAACTCTTAAAATAAGGGAGATAATCATTTAAACTCATGTAAATGTTTGTGGTGAGGTGATTTTTGTGTCTCAAAAGCGGTCTATTACTCTATTCATAAAAAAGGCATATCAGCTTTATTTCGGTTGCAATATTGAAGATCAAGACAATCAGTGGGCGCTACATATCCACTGTAATGCGTGCACTTCAAGTCTGAGATACTGGTTAAGTAGTAAAAAACGCGGTTTGCTGTCCCAATGAGGGCCTTCAAATCGTGTTAATGATTGCTATCTTTGCATCATACCTTGTGTTGGGCAAGACACAGGGATATACCAGAAGAAAAAGTCGTTTATCAACTATCCAAATATAGCATCTGCCATGCGACCTGTGTAAGTGACGAACTTCCTATTCCAGATCCCCCAGAAACATTCACTTACCAATCACATAATAAAAATACAACAATTTCTCAAGAAGGAGATATGCCATCAATATCAAGTGATCCTGATTTCACACCCAATACGTTATACTGTCAACCTCACAAAATAACCCAATCAGAGTTAAATGATCTTGTGGAGATTTAAAACTTCCAAGAAGTAAAATAGAGTTACTTGAATCAATATTGCAGTAGTGGAACTTATTAGAAAACAATATTTCAGTATGTGTTGTTCGTAAACGCGATAGAGGGCTTTAATATAAACTACCAGCCAGAGGAAAGGAGGTTGTTTATAGACAGTTCAACATTGAGTTTAAAAGCAATACTATTGCATATGGGACATATTTTACCGTCAATTCCTGTTCACATGAAAGAATCAAACGATAATATGAAGTACCTATTGACAAGTATAAAATACGATGAGCACCAATAACAGATCCGTGGCGACTTAAAAGTGATTGCACTTTTACTTGGGTTGCAGCTAGACTACACCAAATTTTGCAGTTTTTTGTGTGAATGGGACAGTCGGGCAAATGTATTTTGTAATAAGAGAAAAGACTGGTCGGTTCGACCATTTCTTCTTCGGAAATAAAAAAGCTGACAATTACATTACTCTTATTGAAAATATACTGTCATCGTATTAAAAAATGGATTGCAATATGTCTCTAGAGATCCATTTCCTACATTCGCATCTGGATTTTTTTCCTGACAACTGCGGAGCTGTAAGTGATGAGCATGGCGAACGCTTCCATTAAGATATATCAACAATGGAGAAAAGGTACCAGTAAAAGTAGAATTCTTCTATGCTTGCCGACTACTGTTGGACTCTTATTAGAGATGCTCCAGAAACAATTTACAAAAGAAAAACAAAAAGGCAGGATTACTAGTGTCTCTACAAGTGTAAAAGTATTTATTTTTCATTATTTTGTTAAAAATAAAGTAAAAGAAAACTTGCTCTTGAAATTGCGACAAAGTTTTCAATTTTGTTGTCATTTTTGTGTTCAGCGCCCCAAAATTAACAAAAAATGCACTTTTTATACAAGATACAACAAATAAACTGAAATTGGTTGCGTAGTGTAACCACTTTTGACAAAATCTCAAGGTACGTAGAATTTTCTAAAGAGAATCTTTTAAATAATTAATGTGTTAGTTTATGTTTATTGTTTTAAATGTATATTATTATTTCCGAGAATAATATTTTTTAATATGTGTAGGCTTGTCGTATTTATATATATTATTAATTTGTTTTAAATTTTAGACAATTGTTTTTGAAAATATTCTATATAAAGCATGAAACGTCAAAAAAAAATTAAATACATATTTTAATGCGAACCTAATCCCAAGAAAATAAGAAAAAAATGAAAATAAATATCAACGGTTTAAGAAAATAAGTATATATATATATATATATATATATATATATATATATATATATATATATATATATATATATATATATATACAGGGTGTCCAAGATAAGGATCCTAAGCATGGGGATCTCGGAAACAGTTGGAGATACGAGGTCAGTTAAATTAGAGAAAAGTTGCGCAATTTAGTGCTAAATTAAACGCAGTTAAAAAAATTTAAAAATTTCAAACACTTCCGGAGATTTCCGGAAAAAAACGAAATTTGGCAAAATCGTTTTTAATTTTTGCAGGCTTTATTTAAAGAGAGATCAGAAAATAAAAGGTAGATTCTCATTGCCACTTTTTATTTTTTATAATATGGTCTAAACAAAATTTAAATCCGACGTTTCGTTTCTGAGATACCATCATGAACTTTCATTTTTTATATGGAACAAAAAAAAGTATCCCATGTATTTGATAGCATTTTTTATTACAAATTCAACGATGTATCACCCTTGCATATCGAATACGTAGTTCAAGTACTTTCCATAAGAGCTCCATGAGAGCGAGAGAGAAAGGTATATCAGTTTTATAAAAGCCAATGAACTACACACTTGATATGCAAGTGTGATACACCGTTGAATTTGTAATAAAAAATGCTATCAAATACATGGGATACTTTTTTTTGTTCCATATAAAAAATGAAAGTTCATGATGGTATCTCAGAAACGAAACGTCGGATTTAAATTTTATTTAGACCAAATTATAAAAAATAAAAAGTGGCAAGAAGAATCTACCTTTTATTTTTTGATATCTCTTAAATAAAGCCTACAAAAATTAAAAACGATTTTGCCAAAATTCGGTTTTTTCCGGAAATCTCCGGAAGTATTTTGAATTTTTAAAATTTTTAAATTGCGTTTAATTTAGCACTAAATTGCGCAACTTTTCTCTAATTTAACCGACCTCGTATCTCCAACGGTTTCCGAGATCCCCATGGTTAGGATCCTTATCTTGGACACCCTGTATATATATATATATATATATATATATATATATATATATATATATATATATATATATATATATATATATATTTAGTTGGTTATTTTCTTGGGAATATGGTTCATTTTTATGTTGAAACTACATATATAAAGTAGTCATACTTATTTTGTATATATATTTTTATTTTTCAGGACGTTTCGATTCTTTCGAATCTTTTTCAACTGAGAGTTTCGGCGGATGCATTAAGAACAGAGGTTTTTGTTTTAAACAAAAATTAATTACATCACAAACCAATTGTTATCACTCACTCTTTTGTATATTCACTTTTCAAAAGTATTTTTAAAAGTACAGTTAGAAGAATGGACACTACATAAAATTAAAAAAAATGTAGTGTCCATTCTTCTAACTGGCCTCTGCCGTATCACTGTAGCGGGGAGGGGTAAGTTTTGGCTTTCTTCTCGATATGGTGGTACAGGTAGGCCATCATCTCGATGGTGGTGTAATAGGATGAATTGTGTTCTGTAGCAATTCGTTCAAACTGTGCAACCTCTAACACGGAAAGGATATGATGGAACGAAGTTTGCAATTACTATTCGCATTTTACTTCATCTATTTACGGAGTTGCATATAGTTGTACGTTCGCTGATTGTGATTTCAGCACTACAACGGTATAAAGTGGATATATCCACTGCTATTGCATCTCACACGGAGGAATCCGTGAAAGCCTCATAAATATATATATATATATATATATATATATATATATATATATATATATATATATATATATATATATATATATATATATATATTATATAGGACGATAAAAAACAATCGACACTGTTGGCCATGTGTGTATAATTAATAACCCAACTCTTATTTGGTTTCAGTCTTCTTTTGTCTTAATAAATGATCCAAAGATAATTGCTAAAAATACATGAATTTAATTTAATACTATTTAAAACCTAGAAATCCCAAGTTTAACACGTTATTCCCCTTTTAAATGCCCCTTAATAATTTCGTTGGCAGCATTTTCTATATAATCGCTTATAACGAACATTATCACTTTTTATTCTACCCTCAGTTATATTTTGGAAAGTTTGCAGGATTATCTTTATAGTAAAGCAGTGGAAAAGGACGTTAGTTGGGTTTCCTTTTTGTTTATTTCTTTTTTCGTTTGCCCTTCCATAATTTAGATAAAACTGATCGGATTCTAAAAAATCTTTCTTTCCTGCTTTCTTTGAGTGTTACTTTCCGAAAAGGAGTCGATAAAAATTTTTCTTTATCGATGTTGTAAATCTTTTTGTTTTTGTTCTAAAGATTTTTAAACGCGGGAGAGAATTTTTGCTTTGCGGTTTTGAAAATTATACAGTACGAAAAAATTTTAAACTTCAATAAATAAAATGAATTTCTGAAAGTATTAAAGGAAGGAGTATTAAAATATGCTAGTATAAATTCAGGAAATAAGATACAAGGAGCAATAGAAAAGTTTTCTACTTAAAACTAAAGCAAAACAATATCGATTTTTTTACTTTAAATTCAACGCACTTGCCCCGACTGTCCATCAGAAAAAAATGTTGGCTTTCAAAATAAACATTCATATCATCTTTCAACTCGTTGCCGTTTACAACGTAATACCTCTGAAGTGTTTTCTCAAAATTTTTGAATAAAATTCGGGAATCAAATCTGAACTATGCGGACGGATATTCAACTCAAAGACGATAGATTCGCAAGGAATAAATTAAACTGTAGCTATTTTGTGAACTCGCTCATTTTCACGAAAAATGAGAATATTTGTGTGACAGAAACCAGTATGTTTTTCGAGCAATAACTGTGCGTTATTTTATTAATGTTTTAGAGTAGATAACTGATGTTATTTTAGTTCCCCTTGGCCTGTGTTTAACAAAACTATCGCAATTAGCTTCCCAGATGAAGATTGTATGGATTCATTGCGTCAAATGTATTTTTTTCTGGATTTCAGTGATCTACCTAAGTCTCATCGAAAAAGTCAAGGTCAGCTTCCAAATGATTTAGAAAAATTTGATGCCTAAGCAGGAATCAACAATTTTAAAAACTACTTTGATGTAACTTTATCCAATCCTAGTTTATTATGTAAAATTGTCAAAAGGTTTGGTTCAGATACATTTGAGACTTTAGCAACAGTAAATACTTACTGCACTTATTCACTCTCCAAGAAGCAATGGCGCCGCGTTTTTTCTGCTTAAACCCATTTAATAAAATAGCAAAGTTCAAAACCGAAGTATCCCAGGCAAATAAGTCAAATTGTCCTGAATCTTGTACTAAAAATAATTCAGCTAGTCCCATGAATTCTGGGGTGGGCAAAAAATTGGTAAATGGTTAGAATGTTTTTTTCCCAGAAAAACCTTATAGAACTGTAAGAGGAACTAAAGTCATAAATTAGAAGATTATTGGACTTTGTGAAGTTAAGAGACATGGAGTACTTATTAACCTGAAATCTGGATATATGTTATACTATATAAACTGTGACCCCAAAACATGGGGCGGCGATATAGACTTCTTCATTAGTAAGCAATATGCACAAAATGTAATGATTATTAAAACAATATCAAAACGGGTTATCTACTTTAAACAACTCGAAAATGAAAATAATTCGGTTTTTGCTACTATCACAAATTATGAGCCACAGAAGTGAGCTACTTCTATGAAGAAGTTGAAATGATATTAAATGAAAGAATGAATGAATGAAAAAGAGGTAGTGATACTAAATCATCGATCCCTATGCCTCTATTGGGCCCTTTACATCCCATCATAGCTACAGGTCATTCGAGGATGATCGCCTTTGCGAATCCAAGCAGCCTCATTAGTTGAACTCGCCTAACTGCTTCCGGTAACAAAACTGTATCTCCGAAATATTTCTATCTCAGTCCGTCTCAGCACTGTTTGAGGACATGGTCAACAGTTTCATCCTCCTCCAAACACTATCTGCATGCCGGGTCGTCTTCGACATCGATTCTGTGAAGATGGCCCCTCAGGTGACAATGTTCTGTCAACAATCTCACCACAATTCGCAGCTCTTTCCTTCCTAAGCAGAGAAGCTCCTTAATACGCCGTCCTCTAGGCCCAGTTATATGTTCCTTAGCACACCTCATTTCATGAGCCCCCATTCACGATTCAATAAATTTGCTCTCCATCAACGATTTCAATTCCCTTTTGCCAATAGCAATTGAGACAGGTAAAATTGTTTGTGGTTCATATGGTTTACTCCCCTTGTATTGAAGGGTCCTTCCCACCAATGTAATTGTGGGAAGTCTTCCATTTTCTTCTTTTTTGTAAAGAGTACGACCTCGGCATTGTCCGGGTTTATTCGGAGCTCCTCCGTCTGGCACCATCGTCCCGCGATCCAGAGGGCCCACATCATTGACCCCTCCAGGTCCCGGATATCGCGACCGGGCACAAAATGAGGTCATTGGTTTAGGTCTGTGTATACAAACCGGCATTATTCAGTTCACTCAGCAGGCTATCCACCACAAGGCTCCACAACAAAGACGATAGCACTCCTCCCTGTGGACAGCTCCTTCTTGACAGTGCTTTAAAAGTTACATTGTTAAGATCAGCATATATTATTCTCTGAGTTAACATTGTTCTGATCCATGCAACTAATATCGGTTCAGAGTGTCGTCGTTAAAGAGCATTACATATCGAATCGGGAGACGTGTTGTCGAATGCCCTCTAGATATCGATGAAGGTACCTATGGCAGATCGTCCACCCAACAGCGCGTTTTCGACTTTTGTGACGAGTTTTCCTGTCTAATTGTAAAGGATGTCAGGTATATCGCACCATTACTCCTATCTTAGTTTGTTGATTCTCAACCTTTCCAGTGTCTTTAATAAGAAACTGGTCAGGTTGAGAGGGCGGAAAGACAGGACTCGTGTAGTCTGTTCTTCCTACGTTGGGAATAAAGACTATTTTTGTTTCTCTCCACGCCATCAGTGTGTATCCCAAGCTTAAATATGAGCAGAATAGGTTCACCAGGTAGCTTATTATAATATCAGAGAAATTTTGTAGTAAAGCTGGAAACATACCAGCCTTACCAGGTGACTTAGGGGCAAAAATTTCCATCGACTATTTCACCCTTTCATATGTCACTATCGTTTTTACTAACTTGTAGTCATGCTGTGCTAAAGTGAGTTTCCGTTCTTTAGATTCACTCTCATATTGATTTGAGCACGGGAAGTGTAGTTAGTAGTTCTCCTAGTGTCCCCTCTTCTGTCGTAGTGATATTAAAATAATCAAAGTGCCACTATACTTCCTTCATGGGCGCTTTAATGCTAAATTGAGACATAGATCGATTTATCTGAAGCAGCAGTAAGAAAGTTCGAATTGAAAGGTAAAAATGAGAGAAGATAAATGCTACTAAATTTTTCACACCATCCTCGTTTATATGCAGAACACATTCTTCAGAAAAGTACCCATTACAGTTCGAGGTGGGTATGTTCTCATGGAAAAAATGAAAATACGAGGTTGACACAGTAATGAACAAACTCAGTGTGAAAAGTTAGTATCGAGTGGAAAAAGTTGAAATTAAAATAAAACCTAAAAAGTAAAAAAACAAAGATGATACCTAAGAAAATGAAAGTAATTTGAAAGAATCTGGAAACATTAATAAATATGTAGAATTTATATAAAAAAGCGATCGTTTTACTTTAAAATAGTAATTGTTTTATATGAATTAAAAGTAGCGATGCTTGGATGAAGAATGATTACATCAAGTAGCACATAGGCCCGTTTAAGAGAGAAAATAAATTCATTGCCACCGTTCTTCATAGTCGTTGTATCTTATATTAAATTATCGTATTAAAAAATTAAAACATCTCTGGGAGTCTGGCTGTTAGAGAGCGCGTCCTTTGGTGGTGGATCGAGGCAAGCTCGAACCGTTTTCTATCGGCGGGTAGGTGGGAAATAAATTACCACCTGCGTATCAACAGACCGGGCAAAAGGGGCTCGTTAGTGATTGTGAAGGCAACCCTTCCAGGAGAAGGATATCTCAAATACCTGTCTTTCAGGTTTGGGGTTAAGGCATCAGGCTAACTCCCTGATCCATATAAAAATAGAACATTGTTAAAAAATCCAATTAAATGCCTCGAAATAGAACGGAACGAAGTTCGGTATATGGAATATTCAAGATCTATCTAAAAAACTAAATATAATTATATATGAATTAACATATCTCAAAATAGACTGAAACAGAAAAGAAGAGAAAGGGTTCGGAAGACTTGGGTAAGTTCGACTTCTTTTTTTACAAACATCCCTGAATTCAATCCTGACATGGTCGCACTCTATTAGATTAACCTTCTCATCAACTAAATCGTCACTCGTCCACTTTTGCAGGAAAAGAAAATGCAACCTCAACCCTAGGCTTACTATGAATTCTCAAGACGTACCTCTAAACCTCCAGCACACATTTCTTGGACTAGTATTTGATAAGCGTCTCAATTGGAATGCCCACATACAATACATCAAGGCGAAATGTTCTAAAGACCTAAACATCATTAGAATGCTATCAAATACTAAATGGTGATCCGATAGGATATCGTTATTGAAGATTTACAAATTTTTAATCCAATCCAAGATGGATTATGGATGTATAGTCTATTCTTCAGCTCCTGCCTCCTATATCAGGAAATTAAATCCTATCCATAATAAAGGCATACGCCTTTCCATAGGTACTTTTCACACCAGTCCAATCAATAGCCTATATTGTAAATCGGAAATCCCATCATTAGAACATAGAAGGTTGCAACTTACTTTTAATTATGTGAGCTCTCGCCACTTCCGTCCTTACATCCCGCATTTTAAATCTTTTTTCAACCCCCCCGACAACAACATTTCTTTGAATAAGTATCCTTCTTTTATTCATACTAGCTTCGTTGAAACCAGGGAACGTCTATCAATAACTATGCCCTCAGTAGATGAAATAAACACCTACCTATTCCCACCCTGGAGTCATTTCCCCATCAGTTGTAACTTCGAACTTACACTACTAGATAAAAAAGAAGTTAACCCGACAATAATCCAATCAAGGTACCATCAAATAATTCAACTGAAATACAGCAATCACGAACTCATATTTACAGATGGCTCCAAAAAAGCTAACACAGTCGGAGCATCATACTGTACAAAGAATGCAGAAAAAGTGTTCTCCCTTCATGAATCCTCTTCAATCCTTTCTGCTGAGCTATTCGCGATCCTTAAAGCCTTACAATATTGCATAAATACCTCTGAATCAAACTGGCTGGTAATTTCAGACTCTCTAAACTCCCTCAAACTAATCGAATCATACAATCCTAGTTATTTAACAGCTCATGAGATCAAAACCCTAATAAAATACTCCCATATCAGGAACAAATCCTTTACCTTCCTCTGGGTATCAAGTCATACTGGAATCCCAGGAAATACTAAAGCCGACACCCTCGCTACCAATTATCAAAACTCTCGTAATAAAGTAAACAAAATATTCCATCCTCAAGACCTTAAAAACTCTTTACATCATATGTCTCGAAACCTCATTCAACTAGAGTGGGATCTTCAGGATTCAATCAACAAACTTCAATTAGTTAAAAAGAATTTCTTTAGTTGCATCCCTATCCCTAATCTACCAAGACAAGAATTAACCATAATGACTAGGCTCCGAATTGGCCACACGAAGCTAACTCATGAATATCTCCTAAACAAATCCCCTGCTCCTTACTGCGAAACCTGTCATACCTCCCTATCAATCAAACATATCATCACTGAATGCAAAAAATATGAGTACCATCCATTCCGTCAATTACAGGAAAACTAGATTGATATTCTCCTCTCCTATCAAAATTCTAACAATGTTATCAAATTTATCAAGGACATTGGATTATACAATCTAATGTAGAACAAGTAATATAGATATCAAGAAAATCGAAAATGGACGCTAAAAAACCTAGTAGTCGATGCGTCCCTAATCCATATCTCTCTCTCTCTCTCTCTCTCTCTCTCTCTCTCTTTTTCAGTGGGGTACTAAAATAATGCAGAGCTAAATAGGAAGTTTTATTGTTGGCACATAGAAGACTAAGGAAATATATATCTTCATGGGAAGCAAAATAATTCAAAATCCGGAATAATTTAAACTATTTTACTACCCATAGTGCCAAAGAAGGGACAATATAAGTCCACTTCACTTTCTTTAGTCGAATCAAACAAGAAAAATGAAATCAGGGCATATGGCTTCGACCTTTTTTATATCAAAAATCCATTCATATAAACCACGCTTTTCTTTCAAACGTCAAAAAATTTAAAAGAAGTGATAGCTCAAAAATATTTTAATGTGAGTTTCTGGGTAACAACAATCATCTGAAATAAATAAGATCAGCCATTCATCGATCATCAATATTCTTGACTCAAAATCAAATAAGTTATTTTCAAGTTAAAGTTATATATTTTACTGGAACAGGTAATGAAAATGTTTTCTGCATAACCTAGATGTTCCTCAGGCAAGCTACAAAATACAAATTTGTGTAATCAACAAAATATAAAAATAACTAAAAGAATACTTATAGGTAAAATAATCTGTCAATGCAATTTCAACAGTGGCAGTTAACTAACCTAAAAATAATATAAACATAGCAAAGTCTACGAAATTCAAAATTATTTCAAGAAAACGGCTATAATTTCAGTCAAATACTAGGCAGGAAAGCCGAGATATATCTGGAGAAAAGGTAACAGTAAATTCAACATTAATAGGAATAAAATATAACTACCACCAGTTTTGAATGTCAAGCAAAACAACATAAATAGGGGCCCACCAGCGATAATAAAATATATCGTAAAACCGTACTTGGTAGTGTAAGCAGGCGCGGATTCAAGGGGGGGGGCGGTGGGGGCGATCGCCCCCCCCCCAAGAGCTTTGACTTCAGGAAAATAGACCCGAGTTTGCCTCTTATACTATAGTTTATTCAAGAACTAGAAAGAGTAATAAATCATTTTTTACCCTTTTTTTTTCTTCGCAAACTACCAGTGTTCTTCTAACAATAGATAATTGGATGTGTGAAGTGTTAAAAAGGATTTTAATCCTTGTTATAGGCCTCGGCAGGAGGTTTATTTTATCACTAAGTATTTATGGCATAGAATATTATTTCGGTAATAAACTTAAAATAAAAAGTTTTATATAATTTAATTTCTTATGACTTCTTAATAATTCATATACATTAGAAAATATAGATAATTTTGACTTATTTAACACAAATCACAACTGTATATTTATTATTTTTAACTTTGGCATAGAAACCGTTTTAGGCACATTCAGGCTAAAACGTAGCCTTTATCTCTCAAAAAATTCAAGTTATAATTTAAATACTTACAAAATACCCATTGTCAAAAATACAAGAAGTTAAACATATATAAAAAAATAAAGTCGTCCATACAATATTAAAATTTTGTTGAGGCTATCGGTCATTTTATTATTAATTAAAAACATTTTTAGGGCATTTGACGTTTCAGTTTATATATTTCTTAAACCATCTGCAAAATTACAATTAAACACTAAAAAGGGAGTCATATGTAATTTATTTTTATATTTTACAGAAAATTTAAATAATAAATTGTGTTTACGCTGATGAACATTACGTATCTAATTCGTAATCACTGTCAGTGAAGCTATCTTCGCTCAGATTAATTATAATTGGTTTCTTTATTTTACCGTTCATGAGATCGAGATTTCACATTTTCTTTTATTCCTTTACTATATGGATTTTTCTGAATTTTCCGCAGTAATTTTATTCAAAAAATCTTTCAAAAGTTCAGTTAAATTACTAATTTTGTAAGTTGTGTTATTTCTAGCAACTCTACCTTTTACTTGAGAGATATTTCATTCTTCAACGGACATTTTCCGGACGATCTACTAGAACAGATTTTCTATCTGGTTTTTCCCAGCAAAAATTAAGTTCTCTAAGTAATTTCCAGAGCTCAGTTCTTTTAATTCCAGGTAAATCCCGATCTTTATTGATTTTAGTTATAATTTTGTCGGCGGTTGGGATCTGCCTATCATAAGAAAATGTATGTACAAATCCTTTTATTGCAGTTTTCATCTCTTCTCCAAACGAGGTTTTTCGTGTGCCTGTGATCGAATGTGACTTGGGAGTACTAACAATTCCAGTCTTTTTTTCTCCTTCAGTATTTGGTACATGGTAGATTTTCAAACTCCTGTCATGTTGGAATACATCTCAATAGAGCTTTTAACATTATTATCTAGATATTGATATCTTAAGGCATCATAAACATTCATCGTAATAAGTTTTTCCTTAAGGACAAAATGCCCTGGTTTAACGATTTTGGAATAAATATAAAAGAAGAAGTCATATCTTTTGGGTATCTCACTAATCTCAAATAATATATAAAAATAAGCACAAACAAGATAAATCACTAAGGACACACTGACAGAGATTGAATTGAACTATCAGCTAATAATATTTAAATATAATTAAATATAATTAGATTTACGGCAGTCCTCAGTTACCTGCGGCACTGGAGCAGGTACGTTGGAGGTTTCGGTTACAGTTTTATTACTTTCTCTAGTTCTTGAATAGAGTGTAGGAATGTGTATGCTTGCGACTGCCCCTCCCCTTCCCAGAAGCTTTGAGTTCAGCAAAATAAAACCGATTCTGCCTTTTATATTAGGAATATGTATACTGCTAGCACCCCCCCTCTTCATTGACAACTTGTTTTTCTTGCTATAGCCCCCCTCCTCCTGAGAGCTTCAGGAACATAGATATGATTCTGCCTCTAATACTAGGAATGTGTATGCTGCTCGCATCCTCCCCCTGTCCAAGAGCTTTAAGTTCAGAAAAATAGACCCGACCCTGCCTCTACACTATAAATGGGAATGTTGCTGGTGTCTCTCCCCCCCCCTCATAGACAACTTGCTTTCGCGTGTCATACTGTACTTTTGTGATATCACCGCCCCCCCAAAGAGAGAGGCTAGATCCGCCCCTGAGTGTAAGAAAGTAGTCAAAATTCAGAGAGATGAAATAACCGAGCTGGGAAAAAAATTAACAATTAAGTAGAACTACGGGGTTTCGTAGTGAAACTAAAATGCGCCCAATCAATGAAAGGTATGCTTTTATTCAAAGAATTTATGATATATACGCAAAGAAAAGGTTATCATGTTTGTCTATAACATGAGTATTTGCAAAAATAAGGAAAAATTAACTGTATTAGCCACAGTAAACTTAAATTGAAATGTTAACTTTGACAAGGCGAACCCGCGGTAACAATTATAGAACTTATATAAGAAATTGTTACAATACACTAAAAATCTCTAAAACATTCATGCGTTCATTGGAAATTGTAGAATAACCAAAAATAAATGTTTTTTAATGAATTTATTTTACTTAATAAACCGAAGGTTTGCGATTTAAATTAAAAACCTTGAAATTTAATTTCAGTTCTCATGATATTTTTCCATTATAGGAAAGAGAATTGCTGTTGTTTCTAATAAATAGAATAAAATAAAATAAGGAAATCGCGTTTAGAATTTCATCAAGAAACCTTAAAAATATCCTTTTGCTCGCCGCAAATACAGAGGAATTCCTGACGGTCATCAAAGGGTTAAGCGTTCTGAACTTCAATTTCAAAGCAGTGGTGGTTCAGCTTCTCTTTAATAAATTAAAGTTGAAAATAGTAATTTATAGAAGGTGTTTCAGAAAGTCTTCTTTTGTGCCCAATTTATTAAGTCGAATTGTGTTTCACTGCTTTCTCCCTCGCATCTTATAAAGATTCTTTGATGAGATTTTAATCTCTACAATCTTTTTCATTTGGTTGCTTTGAATATATGACAAATGCTGATTTGGAAAAGTCTAGAAAAGAGGTTCTCAAACTTTTTTGTCCCGGTTTTAGGCGACCCCCTTCTTAGTCTTCCTAATATTGAATTTTTATGATTTTATCAATGCATAACATACACTGTTGATCTTTTTCATATTTTTAAGACACACAAGTGGCGTCGCCTTGTGCGTTTTATTGCTTAACCAAGTCTTGATACAGAGCTATGATATTTGATAAAGATGGAAATGCTAAAAACACTTTCTTATCATCGTTTATAAGTAGATATGTCTATCTGAAGTCAAAATTGCTGATATTCATTTCTAAAGTTCACCTTAAGTTACTCATTAGTACTTATTCCGATCAGTTCTTCTTGTAATATGATATCCGATTGATTAATGTCACTTTATGGGTTGGTAAACTACTGTGGTATTTCCATGGTCACAACATGTTCAATAATTAGGTTAATGTATAGGGCATTTATATGTTGTATGTATGCCGAAATGTCATCATCCTGACAGGATGTCTATGACGAGCTGAAGAACCGCGAAAATTCTTTCCGTCAAATATTCTGCTTTATAAGATTAATTCTGGTAAGAAAAGCTGCAAGGATGGACTTTATTTTTATTATAATCAGACTCTCATCTTGCGATTATAAGTTATCCTCGTTAAATTTGGTCAAGAAATCTTTTAAATAGGAAATGCATCCAATTAAATCTTTTTCATCCAAAAACTTTAAAACAACATCAAAAACTGAAAAAAAATCTTGTCAAATACTTTTGACGGCCAGCGTACCTCAGTATGATGGAGTAACTGATGAAAGTTCTCGTTGTTTCCTTCATATGCTGCGAAAATAACTTTGAATTAAACATGTTGTTCCGAATGTTGGTAACTGTGTATATGGCGAATTGAAGAGTTTGGTGCAACTTGTTAGTTAGAGACTTAGCAACTAATTGTTGTCAATAGATAGACACAGTGAATTGCAAACACCTTGGGAACATTTTGTTTTAAAACGCTTATGAAATTACGGTAACGCCCAATCATGGCTGTTGTTCCATCTGTTGCTTCTGATATTGTAACAGCCTCGTTTTACTTTTACGCTTTTTTATTTAGACTCGGAATTTCGCAAAATATTTTTAGGCATTCAGCCATTTTCTTTGCAACTTGTCATTCTAGCAATCATGTAGAATTGTTAAAAAACACGATCAGTGATCACCTGTGTGCTTTATTATTTGATTTGATTGTTTTGTCTGCAGTGTTGGCTCAGATTTTTAATATTTCTTTATCAACGGGTGTTTTCCCAAAAGTATGGAAAACTACTTACATTACGCCAATCCATAAGAATGGAGACAGAGCTAACATCAAAAATTAACGTGGAATTTCGAAATTCTTACTATTTAGTAAGATTTTTGAGGGTATTGTTTACCAAAAGATGTGTCCTCTTTTTAGGCATGTGTTGGCAACTTCACAGCATGGCTTTATGGCAGGTCGATCGACTACTACTAATCTGCTTGTCTATGAGCAGTACTTGGTGGAGGCTTTGGAGGGGAGGTGTCAGGTGGATGCTATTTACACTGACTTCTCCAAGGCTTTCGACAAGGTTAACCATCAACTTCTTATTTACAAACTGGAAGGCTTGGGCATCCATAGATCATTTCTACAATGGATAATGGTTACCTGTCTGGTAGAGTACCAAGGTCGAAAAAAATCGCTACATAGCGATAGTGTCCAATTTTGAATTGTATTTGAGTGGGTTTTTCAGGAACAAATATCTTTTTACATAGCGCCTCTTATGGTCGATCAGCAGCATGGTTTTGCTTCTGGAAAGTTAACCGTGATCAATCTTTGTATTTTTGCGTAGTATATCTCCTAGCGTACTGATTCTGACACTAAGGTTGATGTCGTTTACAGGTTTTTTTTCCAAAGCTTTTGATCGACTTAATCATGATGTTTTGCTTCCTAAATTGTCGGACTTTGATTTTAATGACAATCTTATTAGATTTTTTGATAACTACCTATTAAACCGATCTCACTATGTTGAATATCGTGGTCATAGATATAGGAATTTTGTAATAATGTCGGGTGGTCCTCAAGGGTCTGTTTTGGGTCCCTTACTTTTTAACGTTTTTATTAATGATATCACATATCGACTGAATAACAGATGCCTACTTTATAAAGATGATTTAAAGATATTTCGGGACATACAAAATCCTGGCAATTGCTTGAGTCTTGTACTGGATCTTATGAAATGAAATGCTTGGTGTCATTCCCAAAAAGTAAAATGCATCTGCTGCATGATTATGGGATTAAGAACCTAGGAGTCACGTTTGACTGCAGGCTCACATTTGTCGATCATATTAATGATATAGTATCGAGATCTTACCGAACGCTGGGCTTTCTAGTGAGATCTAGTCATGAACTTCAGTCGTTCCAGGTCATAAACTCTCTACTGTGAACTTAGACCGGTTTTAAAGTTAGAAGATGTTAGTGAATTGGGGGTTGATCTTTAATATCGAGCTCTCCAAATAGTTGACTTAAATGTTCTTTATTCTTTAAGATTTCAGAAACTGATTCACACAAGTAATTCAATTTTGTGGGATCCAGGTAACTTAAAGTATGTTCGTTCACTTCTTGGATTATTTCGTGACAGCACAATGGTTTATATTGTACCAGTACCAGCGTTATGCAAATGTGAATTGTATAATAAAATTATTCACTGAATCGAATCACTATTACTGTGACCACGAAGCTGAGGCATGGTTTTATATGTACTGATGAATTCAACTGTATTATGTGTCTTGATTCGACATGACAGAAAGTAATCTAACAATTATATTATAAAGGAGCCGAATTACTTTTGGTAGAAATGCATTAATAAAACTAATTAAATTACTCAATTAAAAAATCATTTATCAATTATAAAAATTTTTCTGCTGTAATTAAAATTTCATTTAATCATTACCTTCAGGAAAAAATAATTTAAATTAAGTAGTTCAAATACTAAAAACTTGTTTTCTCAATTTCATTAATTGAATTATCGAAAACTCTAACTCCAGGATACGCAGACTTTATCCATTTCGGAAAAATTATTGAAATATTAATAATGGGAATTAGAGCGTAGCGGTGGAAAGAGAACCATATTATATAAAAAAAAATCAATAACTTGACGAGTTTTCACCAGTCGCATCTAAAAACCTATTGCCAACTCAAACAAATTAAATAAAACAGTGCGATCCCATCTTGAACTTCATCGAGAGCTCTCAAAAATGTCCTTTTGCTCGCCGCAAATACACAGGAATTCCACTCGGTCATAAAAGGGTTAAGAGTCCTTATGTGTTGTAGTTCAATTCATATGCAGTGGCGGTTCTTTGCCCAATTAAAATAGTAAATCAATTTTGACCTTGTAAAGTATTTAGAGGAATTTGTCTGGCTTTATTTAATTATAAATTCTAATGAAGAACAAATAGATCTAAACCCTGTTCATGTTTTCGTTCAAACTAAACATTCTCCTTGAATGTTTCGTTATGGAATATTCTGTTTATTGATTGTCTTAAAATAGTTTATTACAACAGGTTAATTTAAAAAGAAAAATTGCGGGAATTACACAGGTAAAATGATAACTAGCACAATGAATTGACTCTATGAAAAAATACTCAGTGACCTCATTGAAAGATAATACAATGAAAAAGAAAAAGAGGGTAGATTTCATGGTGGTAGATCCTATAATGATAACGTTTTTTGTATGAAACAAATAATTAAAAAAAGAACTTCTACAATTCAGGATACTCCTATATTACACTACTTTACAGCCAATTTGCGTAATGTAAAAATTTTTTAACATGAAAGATTTTTGAGCTATGATTTTTTCAGCAAAAATGAATGAGTATTTTAATCAGATTATAATCTGTAATATACTGGAGCGTGAAGTTGCCAAATTTACAATTTTCATGGGGGTATCTAGGGATGAACCACGAAGTCTCAAACCCGTAGGGTTTAAAATAATGAAAGTACCCATTTAAACCCATATATTTCTAAATTTCACTCTACCCAATAGCCGAATCTACTTATATATGGTCCTTGTATACGAGAAGTGCGCCGTTGCTTTTCGTACTTTCGATACTCGAGGTTTCTAGAAAATACCAGAAGTACAGAACGGCTATAAAAGCAACTGTATATCTTCAGTATTGGTTTAGCACGAGTAGTGGTCAGTATTAGATAGAGAAGCGAAGTGCGCGAACAAGCCAATAGTAAGAGACTTACATTAGTGTTATTTTTGTGTTGAATAATGTTAGTTGACTCATGTAATCGTAGTATCCATCTCTGAATTTACGTACGCGACAGTACAAAAATATCTAAAGTACAAAAATGTGGCTGTGTTAACCCAGCGGATAGTTTTTGCTACATATGTGCAGCAAATTTAAGTAATTGGTTAAATGGCAAACGCTCTTCTATGCCTTTTGCAGTTCCAATGATTTGGCGGGAACCTCAAATCACTTCAACGACTGTTACTTTTGCAAAGTTTTTCAAAAAAAAAGAGCAAACATAATATTGAATATCCGGATATTCCCTCATAGAGAAGGTTTACCAGTTATAGTGCCCTCGGCAAAATGGGGAAAAGATTTAGAAATGTATGATGATAAGGCAGAACCCGATAATGTATCAAAAAAGGACGATTCTTATTATCCCGAAAATGAAGGAAAAATACCCCATTTAATCGAAAAACCTGAATTAAGTGGTCTAATTCGGAACCTTCACTTGTCCAAAGAGCATGCTGAAGAATTAGGATTTAGATTACAACAATGGAATTTACTAGCCACTGGAACCTAAGTTGCAATATTTAGGAACCAGGAGCTATCGACATTTTTTACTCTGCAGGATAAAATGTGTGTTGTGTTAATCCACATAGTGTTATGGAAAAATTAGGATTTGCTCATAACCCGGATGAATGGCGGTTATTTATGGAATCTTCTAAAAAAAGCTTAAAAGCAGTTCTTCTCTATAATGCAGTTGACATGAAGAAACATACGAAAGTATGTCACTTATTCTAAATGAAATAAGCTATGATATGTACAAGTGCCAAATATGCGGTGACCTAAAAGTCGTAGGGCTACTACTAGGGCTTCAGGGTGGATTTACGAAATATTGCTGCTTTCTTTGTCTTTGAGACAATAGAGCAACACAGAGCCATCAACAAATAAAAGAATGGCTTCCGAGAGATCAATATTTTCCAGGTCAAACCAACGTAAAGAATATATCTATTGTTGATCCCAAAAAAGTACTGTTACTTCAATTACATATTAAACTAGGATTGATTAAAAATTTCGTTGAAGCATTAAATAAAGAAGGAGATTTAAATACCTTAAACAATTTTTTTCTAAACTAAGTGGTGTTAAGCCTAAGGAAGGAATATTTGTTGTACCACAAATTAAAAAAAATACTAAGGGATAAACAGTTTGATCAAAAATTAACTGATGTTGAATTAGACGTGGAGTTCTTTTAAAATAATTATTTCGGAGTTTTTAGAGGATAAAAAAGTAGAAAAACTACGAAAAACTCGTAGACGAACTACTTGAAAGCTACTACAAAATGGGTTGTCGTATGTTCCTTAAAATACACTTCTTGCACTCACATTTAAATTTTTTCCAAGAAAATTTGGGTACGGTTAGTGACGAGCAAATAGAAAGGTTTCACCAAGACATGTTAACAATTGAGCAACGCTACCATGACAGCAATGATGGGGGATAAATTCGCAATAAGGATGCTTTAAACTCCCACGGACAGCCATTATAACAACAGTCGCAATTTTTTCTTGTACTTGTTGACTAATGTTATTTACAGGTTTTAATTTAAGGTCTACGGTAACATCCGTATAACTAAACTGTGGGAAATGATGAAGAACATAAGTATAAACCATACACTTCTTAGAGCTGTACAAAATCTATATACAAATTCTATTTCAAAAATCGAATCGGGAAACAAGCTATCGAAATCCTGTGAAATCACAAAAGATTTAAGAGAGGAATGATGAATTTTAGATATATGTGAAGCAAACTTTAACAAAATGGAAGCAGAAATACCACAGAAGGAAAATACAGCCAACCGACATATATAAATTACAATTTGCCGATGATCAAGCAATACTAGCAGGCGACAAAGAAAATCTTGAATACATGGCAAGGAAACTAAAAGAAACATGTGAAAAATGAGGTCTGTCAATAAGCATTGAAAAAACCAAATACTTTTACATAGAAGATAATAAGCGTAACCTCCAAATTAATGATGATACAGAAGGGGAAGGATGTCACGATTAAAAATATTTAGGAGTCATCTCTGATAGAACAGGAACAGACGATAAAGAAATTTATACAAGAATTATCCAAGGTAAAAGAGTGACAGGATGCCTAAATGGGATACAATATTAACAAAAAAACACAAAAATATAACAACACAATGATAAAAAGCTGTATAATTTATAGAGCTCAGACTTGGAGACTATCAGAGAATCGCTGTAGCGAGTAGAAACTGTAGAAATGGATGCTTTGAGGAGCTCAGCAGGAACTTCAAAGATACAGGGAATAAGAAACGAGGAGACTTTATCACAAATGGAAATAGAAGATACGATCATAAAAAATATAGAAAGAAAATAATTAATCTGGTATGGTTATTTACAACGAATGGCAGACTCATGACTTTCTAAACAAATCATAATATGGCATCTAGAGTATCGTGGAAGAAGAGGAAGACATAGGGGAAATTAGGCAGAAGGAATAAGAAAAGCTATAAGTGTTCTTAACCTTCAAAATGTGCAGTGTAAAGATAGGAAAAGATCGGATACCGTTGCCGAAACTTCTAAACCGACATATATATATATATATATATATATATATATATATATATATATATATATATATATATATATATATATATACATAAATAGTAGTTGAAGGTTCAGTTTGGTTTAGACACTATTAATATAGACAAGCCTTCTATACATAAAATTAAAAAACTATTATTAATTAAACAAGTAAAAAAATAAAAAAAAAATAACGACTTCATTCACAGAAGCTCTATTCATTTAATCAGTTTTCAACTTATCACAGAGCCATATTATGACTGCTAAAAATCACTAAAAATCCATGTTCTACAGAATTATTAAAAATATAATTTTGTATTTCATTTAGATTTCTAAAAATACTCTTAAACAGGATTCTATGGCGACATATTTTTTCTTCAAAACATTGCCTCCTGACATCGACGTCTTCTGAAAGTAAAGCATTTGCCAGTTTTTGAAGGTTATTTGACATCTTTGTTTGTCACCTGCGTCTTCCTTACTCATCTCATAGGTGTTCTATCGTATTTAAGTCAGTGCTGGTGACTGGTCAATCCATAACCGATATGTGTTTTTTTTCAAAAAATGTTCGAATATCCCTGACAAAGTGAGTACTGGCATTATTCTATTGCAAAAGAAATTATTCACCAAAATTTTGAGCATACCACAAATGCTTGAAAATATCCAAATATCTTAATTGTCTTCTCCTATTTTAACCCATAACCATATCAGATTTTAAAATTAAAACTTTATGTTGTTTAAATGTGAATTTAACAGTAACACTGAATACGATAACTCAGCAAAATTTGTTATCTCTTGGCTTTAAAATGAGCATGAGCTAAAAATGTTTATTACATTCACGTTGGAAGTTTTTTAATTATTACGTGAAAAACATATTTAATGTACTTCCAAAGTTTAAACGAAAGTTAGTACATTGCACTAAATTATTTAAGGGAGAAATAAAGAAATTTATTTTAAAAAAATCAAAACTTTTTTAACAAGTTTTTCTTATAACTTTTTATTAAAGAAGATGAAAGGAGGAGGAAAGGCCCGTTCACTGCATTTTCCTTATACTCTGGCTACACACAAGCTAGTGATCCTTAATTCATTTTGCGCTGAATACTAATGTCAATCAAACGTCTCTGATGGTGCGTATAGATATGCAATAGAATTTATTAACGTAACACCATCGTGTATCAAGTATAGACACCACTCAGCAATAGCGCAATCAAAGCATCAAAGAAATCTTATATACCCGTGTTGTATTACGTGCTTGCACCATCTTGATCGGTAATCCGTAAAGTTCATCCTGCTTGTAAGAATCCATGAATTGATGGGTAGAAATGATATTTGGCAGCGATATTCTGTTTCACCTCGAACTGTATCTTCGTCGGGCAACACAAAATGTTGCGCGGCTTTGTTACGTTACTATAAGCACATTTCTATAAGCACCTTAATAGTACCAAAGAATGCAGTGTGTGACACTGCAACAGTTAATCAAGATATAAAATATTTAGAAGTGTGTTTGTATTTTTCAAGATGAGTTGAGAGATGTATGTATGTGTGTAAATTGATGATTTGTACACTGCTATCGAACAGATCTATTGTGTTCCCATACTGCTGCTAAGGCATTAGGGATATCTTAGCTTGCTGAATAAGTACGTCCTCTATTCCCATTTCCCTTATGAAGGTTAGAATGCTGGACGGTTACAAAGTGGGTAGCTTCCCTTCTTCTATTTGGTGTGCTCCCACACCTGCATTCTAGGGTTTCCTAAAGCACTGCACTCTGAAAGAATATTCATAAAGGTTTCGTCCTCCTTCTCGCAAAATTTGCACTCTTCTTTTTCTGTCAGTTGAGGTGTCCCTGTTTTTGCTTAGGCTTATGCATTTCTTGAATCTTTTCTGGTCGTAGTTCTCAAGAAGTATCTTCGCTTCTCTTATTGGTTGTAGACCAGTCCAGCAATTGGGTCTCCTATTGTCTTCTTCTCTTTATAGTTCTTCTAGAATTACACTATTACTGAATACACAGAAAGGTTTAGGCCCCAGAAATGGTGTCTCAGCACCTTTCCTCGCGAGCTTGTCTACTATTTCATTCCCCTCTACCTTGGTGTGTCCGGGTATCCACAGGAGGGTAACCTTATTATTCTTAGTCCATTCATTTAGTTCCTCTAGGCATTCCCAGACCATCTTGGAGCTGTTTACTTGACAACTCAGCGCACCGATTATCCGACATGATAATAATCTCCTGTCCGCGATAGTTTTTTTTTCTTTGCTGAATTGAATGCATTTTCTGATGGCATGTATTTCTTCCTGGAAGATGTGTGTTGACTTATCCAAGCTTTCGTGATGTCTAGTACTGGGTCCATATACTCCTATTCCAGTTTCTTTCGTTGTTTTGGAGACATCTTTAAACAATTTGATGGAACTCTTGTTAAGTTTTACAATGATATTTCTGTCTCATTCACTTTTGCAACTCAACTTGATGTTGAAGTTCTTTACAAAGTTGAACCTTTTCTTCATTTCATATTGTTTATGTCGCATATTTGTTGATTTCTGGATGAGATATTGGATCTTCGTTTTATGACTTTATCTTACATCATCCTGTATTTTGTCCTTTTCGTCAAACTCTTCACAAGTATATGTAGAGGTACAAGGTCCAGGATTACTTTCATGGTAGTCGTTGGACAAGTTTTCATTGCTTCAGTTATGCACGTCTTTGAACTTTCGAGAGATTGGCTCCCGTATTGGTTCTTTTATTCCAGTGAGTTGAGGTATAGGAATCGTTATTTAGTAGTAGTTCATGTAAATTTAACTACGGCTAGGTTAACTAGGGTTATTGGGTGGTTGCTTATTCTCTTGGTTTTCAAAAATTATAGATAATTAGTCCTCCCTGAGCATCACTCTTTGAGATATGACACGTACCTCTTTTGCATAGAAAATTATAAGAGTAAAAGGAAAAAGACAAATAGAAAATGCTGAATACAATAAATAACTATGAGGAAAATTTCCCTGAATTTACCAAAAAGTTCTGATTTACAAATTTTATGTCAAAATATTCGAAATATGCTGTCTTAACCAATGAAAAAATTTAATGTACCTCGAATATAACAGAGCTTTTTTGAAGAGTTAAATTTACTTGCTCATTATACTTGTTGATAACTGGAAAACTATTATACAAAGACGAGACTTCTTTTATAGATATACAGCACCACAAATGCTAAATGCATCATGAAAAAAATATGGTAATCTTGTAAACGGAAGTTTTTTTTATGAACATAACCATATATATTTCAATCGTCAATCGCTAGATATGTTTAAAATCCCGGTGTAATCTAATTTAACTTTATACTATAAAAATTGAATTATCACGGTCATATTTATCTTCTATATTTAAAAAGTACCATATTTATGAAAAAAGTAAATTGTAATAAACTGTATTATTAGTGTGTTTGAGAAGTTCCTAAAGTAAATGCCGCCTATTAAATACTACTTAGATTTAATTACGTTTTATTATTCTGTTATAGTGTTTACGACAAGGGCTAAAGTTTTATTAATGATTTTAAACAGCCTAAATACATTTTAATAACTTTTTGTTATATAAACTAGTTTTAAAGTAAACTTTTGAAACACATTACAAAGCTTTTATAAATTTTATGCTTTTTAAAACCACAACTATATTAAAAAGCGTTTTCAGACAATTTCATTTAATATTAACTCTTTAATTACACAATCCTGCTATATTTAAGGTATTTTCTTTTTTCTCCGAATTCTTTAAGCTTAGAGGTAGTTTATCTCAACTGTATAGGGATAGTTTATAATTATTACATCGGACCTAGTGCAGTTTCTTATCACTAACAAAATTCAGGCGTTTCGAGCCTTTTCAGCAATCATTGTTATTTTGATTCGAACTTTATATATACGAGGGGAACAGCTTTCGGAGCAACCGTCAAATTCAAAACTTTGGCAAGTAATGAGTTTTTGACTGTAATTAATTTTCCTCTGACCCTAAGAAGATTGCTGTCATTCTTGTCTTTTTGGAATTTGGAAAATTTCTTTTTGTGTACGCCTCCTTGTTGTGTTCTCACTTTATCACAAATAGTGCCAATTTTACTTAGGATGGGAGCGGAGTCGAATTTTAATATATATTCTTTAATTTCTTTGAACCGTTGACGAATGTTCTCTAGTAGTGCTGCCTTCTCGAAACGATGATAATATATATGGGAACGTATCAATGCTCTTCTAGCATTTTTCAATATCCTGTTGGCTCTCCGTCCTGGAACTGGTAATTTTCTATGGAAATCATTAGGTTAGTTCAGGTTCTCTGATCCCATTCTCGATATAATTAGCGAACTTACAGACAGATTCCAAGATCCTACCAGCGGATAAAGGAAATACCAAAATGGTCATAATTGCTGAGACATACAACCAAAAAGTTTTAAGGAAAGGAGACTATATATCTCTTGCTAAAGATGCTATCTCTACAATAGAAGAAAAAATCTATTGCATTTATTCCTGAGAAAACCCAAACTAAAATGATCACACCACAGTAATACTCCACGTCTTTATGGATCTCGAAAATACATAAACATGATCTGCCTGTACAACTTATCACGAGTTCCCGGAACTCCCAGACTTCTGAGCTTGCCAAGTTCATTCTTCCTATTATTAGAAAGTACATCATACTGGTCAAGAACTCGCAACATTTCATAGTAATTCTACACGAAATAGAATTGTAATCAGAAGCCCTCTTTATTAACTTTGATTTAAGAAGCCTGTACATTAACGTTCCATTTAAGGAGTCACTAAAGATCATAAGGAAGAAACTTGAAGAAGACCAAACATCTCTACCAACACACACCATCATGGACTTGTTGAAATGTTATTTGAACAAATCCTATTTTCAAGAAATAACTCTTTGAGAAGTCATCTCACTATGGTTAAGCCAATAACTCAAAGGAACATGAAGAACTCTGTGTATCTGTCGTAGAAACTAGATGTGCGAACCCCCTTTTGTTAACTAGATGTGCGTCTCCTCTTTGTCTTAGATTTCTCGTAGCCAGGAAATTTGTCACTTATATCAGATACATACCAGGCTTCTAGTATTTCTTTGAGGGCCAAAGACAATGGAAGTCACAGATATCTACTACTTCACAAGAAATATCATTGTCTATGGCCAGCCAATAAACTCTACTGACTACAGCTTATTAGATTTAATAGTCGAGGTACTAGATAGAGCCAGTTAAAAATCTTCAGAAAAAAGATTATTTAACGACTTCCTTATCAATTTAAACATTAAAAAAATTATTTTACAAATTTATATCAGATCCTGTTGCATCTACAAAAATATTATGTTACTCTGATCTTCTATTTTAAACATTTATATTAAAATAAAATTTTTGTGAAATTTAAGATTATTCATTAATTTAGTTGGGGATCACTACGCCAGTGGCAAGCGATAACATAAAATACATAAAATATTTTAAAAGGCTATTGTAAAACCTTTAGTCCTAACCTTTATGTTGGACTATCCAAACCTCTGACTATGTAGTAAATCCGAAAAGGATTTTACCGAGTAAAAACTGCCAATTCGATAAATCATTTTCACTCGAGGAGAAATAAAAAGTGAAATGGGCTATTTTTATTGTTCTTTTAAGAAACGTTACCATAAAAGTGAGATACCTGACATGACGTAAAAAGATATTTTATTGGAAATGCCGGCTTTATACCTTTCACAAAGAGACGATCTAAATCGCTGAAGAAAAATAATATTTAAAAAAATATCTATTTCTGCTAATTTTCTATTATATATATATATATATATATATATATATATATATATATATATATATATATATATATATATATATATATATATATATATATTATGTCAGATATTCTCACGGGTGTGATATGTAATCGAAAGATTTCGGGCATCCCGTGTATGTGCTGAGTCCCTCTCAGAACTTTAAGGCAGCTGACGTTTCGGCGAAATCTCATTCACCATTTTCAAAGCTGACTGTGCGGCGTCTACCAATGAACTAAGGCCCGCGACTCGGGTGCTGTCGGTCGTGTGTGTACGTCGAACGGATTCGTTTTCCGAATGGTTCTGGCCAATCAGGTTACGAGACCTGCTGCGCGTCATCGTCCCTATTGCCAGTGTTTGGGGTTGCGTTGTCAAGTTGTAATCTGTTTCGTTGCTAAGTGCTACTGGTTGATGTGTTGTAAGCAGATTTTTTTAAGTATTAGGCACTCACTGGCTATCATCTCTGCTATTTCAGTTGTTGGGCCTCTTTGCAGTTTCAATGGCTTCCCTTATAACTCTTGTGGACAGGTTATCACATCTAGATAGCACTTTTGTTCCTAAGAAATTTATTTTATGTCCTGTATTTAATCAGTGTTGGGCCAGTGCAGAAGAAGTTGTTTTTTGCTTGACAGCGTTTATATGTTCGTCTCTTTTAGCGCTTATTTTACGATTGGTTTGGCCTACCGAAGATGAGCTGCATTTTCCGCATGGAATTTCGTACACTCCCTGGTTTTCTAGAGGAATTCTTTCTTTAGGTGTTGGCAAGAGATCTTTTACTTTACCGTCTGTAATGAAAATGGTTTCAATGTTGTGTTTCCTGAAAATTTTTGAAGGACGACGATATAAGCAAGTCGAGGGAGCCCCTATGGGATCGCCGCACTCGCTAAATTATTTATAGAGGACTTCGAATCGAAAGCTTTAGAGACCTCTTCACACAAACCACGACTGTGGCTTCGGTACGTAGATGACACATTCGTTATCTGGCAACATGAAAAGGAGAATCTCAAAAATTTTCTAAATCACATAAACAGTATACACCCCAAAAATCAAATCCATTATGGAGACAGAACAGGAAAGAAAACTACCGTTTCTAGATATCCTACTGAAAAGAAAACCAATACCTCAACACCAATTCACATCACCACCCTGCCCAATTATTTGCAGTAGTAAAATCACTTGCGTTTCGATCGCAGTCCCTTACAGATCAAGAAAATTATCACAAAGAAATGAACATACTGCAAGATGCCCTAACAAAAAACAGTTATAAAAATGAGCATATAGACAAGGCTCTAAAAAACAAACGCTTGGCCACGAAAAATCGCGAAAACCAAGAGAATAGCTCCAAAGCTTTTGTTCCTTATGTCAGAGGCACCACAGACAAAATCTCAAAAATTCTTAGTAGACACAACATTGAAACTATTTTCACCACAGACTAAAGTAAAAGATATCTTTCCAACACCTAAAGAAAGAATCCCTCTAGAAAACCTGGGAGTGTACGAAATTCCATGCCGAGAATGCAGCTCATCTTACGTAGGCCAAACCAACCGTAAAATAAGCTCAAGACGAGACAAACATATAAACGCTGGCAAGCGAAAAACAACTTCTTCTGCACTGTCCAACACTGGTTAAACGCAGGACATAAGATAAATTTCTCAGAAACAAAAATGCTATCGAGATGTGACAACCTGTAGACAAGAGTTATAAGGAAAGCCATCGAAATTGCAAAGGGGCCCAACCATTTAAATAGCGGAGATGATAGCCCGCGAGTGCTTAATACTTGAAAAAATCTGCTTACGAAACATCAATCAGTAGCACTTAGCAACGAAAGAGATTACAGTTTGGCAACGCAACCTCAAACACTGGCAACAGGGTCGATGACGCGCAGCAGATCTCGCAACTTGATTGGCCAGAATTATTCGGAAAATGAACGCGTCCGATGTACACACGCGACCGACAACATCCGAGTCGCGGGCGTCAGGTCACTCGTAGACGTCATACAGTAAACTCTGAAAATGGCGAATGAGACTTCACCGAAACGTCAGCTGCCTTATAGTCCGGAGGGGGCCCAGCACATACACGGGATGCCCGAAAACTTTCTATTACTTATATATATATATATATATATATATATATATATATATATATATATATATATATATATATATACATATATATATATATATATATATATATATATATATATACATATATATATATATATATATATATATATATATATATATATATATATATATATATATATATATATATATATATATATATATATATATATGAAGTAAAATGCGAATAGTAAATGCAAACTTCTCTCCATCATATCCTTTCTTTGTTAGACGTTGCACAGTTTGAATAAATTGTTATAGAACGCAATTTATCCTATTCTACCACCATCGAGATGATGGCCCACCAGTACCACCATACCGAGGAGAAAGTCAAAACTTACCCTCCCCGCCACAGTGATACAGCAGAGGTACATGTTTCATCTCTACTAGACTCATCAGGGTACCGACATGCACCTGGCTGTGCAAAGGACAGATCGGAAGGAAGCATGCAAATACTGAACGTGGCTTCGCCGACCTCCCGCCGGATGGCGTATATATGTTTATGCGGCTTTCACGGATTCCTCCGTGTGAGATGCAATAGCAGTGGATATATCCACATTATGCCGTTGTAGTGCTGAAACGTGGTAATTGAATTTAATGATTTTTGGTATATGGCCTAACACTAAAATATGACGTTTTCTAGTGATATAGCGACTGGCTATGAAGTAATATAAGTGTTATAAAAGTGACGTCACTTGTAAGTAAACACCGCTTCTGATTCTTAAAGTTATTTTATACCATTTAGTGCATGAAATTCATGAAAATAAAATCATTTTTCTTAAAAAAAAACTTCTTATTTTATTTTGCATACGATTTTCTGTTTTCTAAAAGCTTCCCTGAGGCTGTTTCATAAAGTATTTTTGAGGTAGATTTATTACAGGGGTGTTAAAAGATGAAAAAACGGGAAAAACTAGTGAACATTTTCTCTTATACCTTTCGATAAGAGTGAGTACTTCCTAGAGGATCTAGGATATGTTTATGCTAAGAGGCTAAAAACTGAAAAAAAAAAATGTTAACTAGTGAACTGTTTTGATTCGGTTTTTAATATATTGGAAGGGATTCTTGCAAGGGAATCCAGTAAAAATATTTGCACACAATAACCTCCTTTTTGACTGAAAAAATTTTTTAATTTTCAAACTTTGTCTTGTTTCTGTCTCTTTTTGTGCGATTGCCCATTTCACCCTATCTCAATAAAATTTCTTCTTATTTTTATTCTCTCTCTGCATTCGCGTAACGTTATTATCAAGATTAAAACTTCAACTGATAACTGTTATATATTTCCATCAATTTAATAGTTATTGATTGACTTATATATTTTGCACTTTTTTGAAAATTAATAAACTACTTTATATATTTATAAATAAATTTATAAGCCATCTTTGACACCAGTCTTTAAAACTGTAACGTAAATTTTCTGGACTTGTTTCCCCCTAAAATTGTGGCGTTGGAAACACTTTTATTTTTTATCGGCGTTCTTCTTTAGTTCCCCAGAGCCTCAGTGCATATTTGTCGCATATATTGCGCATATGGACACAAAAAAATATAAAACTTTGTCATAATTAGTTCAATGAAAGACACTATAGTACAAGTTATTTAATAATTAATGAATTTTTATTTGCATAAACCTACCCTAGATCCTCTAGGGTTTTCACTCCCCTGCAATAAATCTACCTTGAAAATACTTTTATGGAACAGTCTCAGGGAGCCTTTTAGAACACAGAAAATCGTATGCAAAATAAAAGAAATAATTTTTTTTTCAGAAAAACGATTTTATTTTCATGGAAGCCATGCACTAAATGGTATAAAATAACTTTCTATACAAAAATTTGGTTAAAAAATATACGACAAAAAGTAATATTCAATAGATTTATATTTTTGATTGCTAAATTTATAATTTTTTTGGCTATAAAATCGTGGCGCTCTAATATAATGACGAATAACTAAAATGTGATTAATGTATATAATTATCAATTTGAGAAACTCTCACTCTCACGTGAGTTTCAAATACAGCTAGCAATTGAGCCATGTTAACCTATTTTATTTCTTTATTTGTTATCATTGTTCCTTACAGGATTACCTAAATAGTACAGCAATTAAAAAGTATAAATAATTAGCATATAGATAATGTAAAAACAATAAAGCTCTTATGATCACAACAGTAAATTAGATGAGTTAAACAAAGTACTTGAGAAAAAAAAAGTATTCTCAGTCAATAGCCAGGTAGGCTATTCAAGGCCAATCTCACTGTCCTCTTGAAGGACATAGAAGAACAGTTAAAATCAAAGTCACAAGATAGGAATGTATTGTAGTAGTTCATAAGCCTATTGGCAAAGCTATTTTTTCCAATATCTGTTCTGTTAAGATACAGCATTTTGCTGACTAGTCAGTCACGCAGAGACATGAAAGTTAAGCAATGGCAGCAGATCAGGGCAATCAATCATACCGGCAAACAATTTATTACCAAACATCATAGTAAGCTGAATTCTACGAGTCTTCAAGGAATCAGCTGAACAGTTTTAGTCGCTGGTGATAACTTATAAAGCAAGAAATTAACAAATTTGTATTGGACCCGCTCAATTCGTGCAGCGTGAATCCTATATAGAGGTGACCAGATCATGTAACAGTACTCCGAATTACTTCTGACTGGGCCAAAATAAATAGCTTTAAGAATTTAAATGTTATTAAAATCATGATATTGTCTCCTGATAAATTCACACATCTCAAGGGGCAACTCACTGTCTAATATGACTTCAAAATCGTTAATAAGAGTTACTTTAGTTAATATAGAGCAATCTCCAAGACACATTCCTCGGCTGTAGTAACATGTCAGTAGTGAACATAACCCGATTCGCTCGATCCCCCCACTCCTCGACCTTGACCTTGACCTTGCTTCACCCCTCTTTGGCCCCGCCCACATGTCCTTGTCATTGACCTTGAAAGTGCACGTGTGCTTTGGCCTTGGCCTTGTGTTCAAGGTTGTGTGTGTGACCTTGACCTTGACCTTGGTCGAGACGACCTTGACTTTGTTGAAGGTCATCTTGGGTGTGTGACCTTGAAGTAGTTATTTGTGCATTGTAATAGTGTGGGATGATCTTGAAATGATTTCGACCTTGCAAATTGTTCTATAAATTGTGTGAGTCTACTTGCATTCATTCAGTGTGAAATGTCAGATACGGAACTATCTAAAGAAAAAATTATAGAGCAAGTCGGCAGAGTAATTTGTTTATATCAGAGTAATTTAAAAAGTTTGTGTGATTTTGAAGAGAAGGATCTAGCATTTTTTCCTCTCGAATATTTAAAAACTTGCGTTGATACGCTGAGTTTACGGCAAATTTGGGATAAGCTGCCAGCGTCATATCGGTGTAACAAGGAACTACAGTTAAGCTTACCCTGTTACATTCACTATGAACAAATATATCGTCATCATATAGATGGGCCACCACCAGCAATAAAAAAGTGTCGTGAATGTAAAAATGAGTGAATAATATGAATAGTGCTTTGCAAGAGACAGTAAAAAAATTGGGCGATGAGTTCACTGAAACGGCTAGTAATTATTTCAATGATGCAATGAAAAGTCGAGCAGAATGGGCGTCGCGCTATTGTGATTTGGCTTATGAATATGAAAAGGCTGCGAATGCATGTCGTAAATATTGCAGCAAAACAATAAATTTACAAGACTTTGTTCGTGAGATAAAAAAGTTGGGGTTTAGTGACTGTTTGGAAAAACTGATTAGGTTCATTGCAGATCCGGTTGTGTTAGATGAAATTAGAGTGTAGGACTTAAGTTTAACGTAGTAGTAGTTAATATGGAAAGTTTAGTGCGAGAAATGTACGAGGAATTTCTAATTTCTGCAGCCTGTTCGGAATTTTACGCATATGAAATGCAAGATTCGGAGGCTCAGGACTTTAGTGTATTTTTTAAGTATATGGACCATGCCGAAGTGTGTCTTTTAGCTAGTATAGTTTGTAAGAATTTTCTTAGAAATAAAAATAAACAATTATTATTGAACAAATTAAGGAAATTAGGTTTAGGTGATAATGTTAAACGCATAGAAGAATGGCAGAAAAAAATCAATGAATAAAGTACATAAAATGTAGTTATTTGTTTCATTATATTTTGTCCTTGAAGTTATCCTTATACCAATTTAAATGTGTGACGTCATTTGACCTTGAATACTCCTCCCACTATTTCTATCGTTAAGCTACCCCCACCATTGTTACAATTCGACCTTGAAACCCCGCTATAAAGGTTCGTGGGAGAAGAAGTGACTTCAAACAGTCGCAGATATCAGTGGCATAAACATCAAATATTGTGTTCGTGTAGTGTTCTGAAAGTGCTTTTATATTCACGGTAATTTTTGGATTTATATACCATTTTTTTCAATAATGAGTATTGCAAAAGAAACTCTAGATGAAATTAATGAAATATTTAGCAAAGATTTCGAGGTTTTAGAGAAAAAAAAGGTTACCGAAATGATTGTAGGCAAAGTGTATAAAATTGTAAAGATGGTTTCAATGACTACACGATTTGGTAAAACTCTTTTAGTGGCTTTACACGATGACGGTGATAATAGCACATTTGAGACTTTTTTACCAAAACGTGTGGCCGAAACACTACCTGACGATATTGTAGATATTATGAGTAAAACTAAAGATAAATACACTCTAACTTATTTGGGGCAGGGCACTAGAGTTTTTGGAAACAATACTCGAACATTATTACGTTTTGGCTCATTGGAGTAAATTGTATGTAAATTGTTTGAAAAAAAGGATGTAATTAAATTTAAAATATAGTTGCACATGTCAGAATACTTACGCGTGTTCATTATTTCTGTTAAAGATGTCTGCTGATGCGACGACGACGACGACGACCGCCAACGAATGTGTAGATAGATACATATTTTGGTTGGGGAGAGAATTAAGAAATAGGGCTCACGATATGTTAGATAGCGTAAATGATTGGTCGCATATTGATGTAACCAAAGATCAATATAAGAACGAGATCAGGGATACAATCAATTTTATGGCTGGGGCACACTTGTGCGACAAATTTTTATATGGTTCCATAGACATGGATACATTTTGTGCTGAAATGGTTGAAGAAGAATTAAAAGAATACCTCGTCAATATTCCACATTTACCAGGTGAGCTTGCTGCAAAATATGAATTGGTTTCTGCAACAGCAACAGCCCAAGACGTTGACGATCGAAATAGTGTCGGATGGGATAGAATTTTGAGCAACGAAAACGAAGACATGGAAAACTAATTTTTTATAATTTTTGTATTTGTGCAATTAAATAACTGTAAATAAATATCTGTTACAATCACAGTTTTATTTTATTTCTTTTATAAACATACCAACCCAGTAGATCATACTCAGTGTTTCTTTTTCTCAGCTGAAATATTTAATATAAGTAGGGCAAATAAAAATAAAATAGTTTAGTAAAGATTGAAAATGAGTCGAGGAAACAACACAATTGATAAATTTGGTCGTCAGAAATATAATGAAAAATATCATATATTATCTGGGCCACAAGGGATTGGTTTTAAACTTACAGCGGATGGGCAGTATGATATGGGTGGAAAAATCATAACCAACTTAGGCGAACCTAAAGATGATGACGATGCTGTGACAAAACACTTTGTTAATAGAAAGTTTTACAATTTTGCAGTTGTAATATGTGACATATTTAACAAGGATGTCCTCCCCATGATATACAAAAATAATAGTGAGCTTAAAACAAAAATTGAAGTTATGCAGAAAATACTCTATCATCAGCCTTTAAATGACTCATTAAGCGCACTGTCGTACGACTCGACTTCAAAAAAAATCTAAAAAAAGCAGGTTAAAGAATAGGAGAACGCACTCCGAGTGGCATAGCCTTGAAGATAACGTCGTAGTCGTCGGTGAATTGGACCTTCCCTCCAAGAATATTGAAATGTTATTTAAGTGTATGATGTTTTATTGTCATTGTTTTTAATAATGAAGATTTAAATAAAAAACTTTATTTTACAATATATTGTTTATTTATTTTACATTTTAAATAAAAAATATAGTCATACAATATGTTATTTAAACAATATTAGCTTTATCTATCCAAGAGTTGAAGTGGTTGGGAAATCCTAGCCATTTGACAAATAATTGTTCGATGTGATTTTTCTTGCGTTGTCTAAGGACCTTTTCTACTAGATAAACGTCAGGACTGCTTGTTTTTTGTAGTTCTGATTCGTAAAAACACCCTCTTATAGGCTGACCTTCTAACGATTCCAACAAGTAAGTAGGTGGATTTGTAACGTTAACTTTTACAACTTTAAACAATTCGGTTGACCAAGAGGGCGTATATCCTTTCTCGAATAAGCTTTTGTACTTGCTAATACGCACAATGTCACCCATGGAAAACTTAAATTTTTTAGGTACAATTTTTAAATAATCATATGCTTTAATATGTGTTTTTTCTTGCACGTCTGCAGGCTTCATTCCAATGGTGCGATGTTTCGAATGGTTATAGGTTTTTGTTACTGCCGATAATATATGTATCCATTTGTAAGATCCTCTTGTCGAAAATTGTTTATATAAATTATTTTTTAAAGTCCTTATGACTCGCTCAACAATTGCAGCTTTCTTTGTGCTGTAAGTGGAATAATGATTTATATTATATTTTTTCATCAGGGCTTGAAAGTTTGTATTATAGAACTCCTTTCCTTGATCACTTTACAGATTTGTTGGTGTATATGATGCCTCTTCAATGATGCTTTTCATCGCATTAGTAACTTCTATACCAGTCTTGTTTTTTATGGCTTTGGTATAGACAAATTTCGAGTAACAATTTATACAGACCAAAATATAACGATAACCATCGTTTTCATCAGCATACTGTTGCATTTCAGCCAAATCAATTTGCCACAAATCTCTGTATCCTTTTATTATCGTGCGCCGTCTTACAAAATTTTTTCTAGCCGTTCTATGTAGTTCATTAACAATCTTGATTTTTTCTAAACTGGGCTCCATATTATTAGTAATACTAAAGGTTTCAGATCGAAGGAAGAACTGAATAATATCATTAAATATTGAGCTTAATATATTATATCTTCTTCTCGTAATTCCTCTATGATTGACATAATTTCATTTTCGTGTCCAGTGTGACCGGCCATTTTGGAACTCCACAACAAACGTAAACGATCCACCAACTCTTTAGCTTTGTTCCAGTAGACATATTGAAATTTTTTCGAAGATAATTTCTTTTTTGTGGGTAACTGTAGTTTTTCCGAGAGATTTTTTCTTGTAATAGTACCACCTAATTTTGTGCCCATTATCAGAGGTTTAATAATTCGTAAATATTTGTTCCATCTGGTCTCCCGTAAACCATCACTTTTTTTAAAATTGTTGTAGACAGCATTCGTTGATTCCAAAATTTCCTTGTACGTTGAAAGTACATTATCACTTAATTGTTGTTGTTCCTTGCCTACACTTGGGGGTGTTTTAAGAAATAACAAATCATAAAGCGCCGGTGATCCACCATATTCTGCAATATTTTTCCCTTTTTTGTATAAGACAATATTTCCATTTCGAAAACGCACCTCTAAATTACCAATAAAATTTTTGTTATGATCTGTTTTTGAACCAAAACGTACACCATATACAGTATCGTATAGAGATGGTTTCGAACGTAATCCTTTCAGGTGTGCGTTTAAAGTATCGGAAGTTGTGGTGTCAGCGGATGCGAGAGATGTATTAGTTGATGTCGAGGGTGTATCAAACACCGATTGGCTAATATCTTCTTTTGAAATGCGATGCTGCTGCTGCTGCTGCTGAATAGGTGTGGAGGTTTGAAAGGAATGTGTAGGTTGGGGAAAACCTGATATTTGAGTCGACTGCACTGATGTACTGAGACTATGTGACTTTGTAGCTGGATAATGTTGTTGCTGTTGTTGTTGCTGCTGCTGCTGCTGCTGCTGACGTTGCTTAACCATATCAGATATAGTTGTCAACGGCTTAGAAATGGGTTCGTAAAACTTTTCCAATTCCACAACATTAAACTCTTTAGCCGCTTTAATTTGTTTAAATTTTTTTCTGACGGCATTGGTAGCTTCCACTAGTTTACGTTTTAAGTCGATCGCGTTATTCATGATGTTAACAAAGGACGTTTCAACAATCAAATGAGCATTTTCTCTTATTATTACAGTAATATATAGCTATCAAATCCTTTGCGGTATCTTCCCGATTTCACATCACTGTCTTTATCAATTACTAAAAATCCATACTTATTATCCCAACATTTTGAGCACATTTCTTGAAATTGAGTAAAAGTTAGATCCGGTGAAACGTGGTCGGAAAATATGTGTTTCATATTCAACTCATCTTGTTTAAACATAATAATAAAATTGGCGTTGTCTCGCACAAGCTGTTTAGGCACTCGCGAATATGTTTGCGCTAGGTAAAAGGAGTCGATATTTTTATGACGTCCCATGCTAAAGTACGATCTTATAACATCTTGTTTTTCACATATAACATCATCAAAGATAAATATAGAGTTTGGTTTTGCATCGGACGGTACCACAATATTACTGAAATCACTAAAGGCATAGTAGCCTAAACCTTTGATGGGCGCTAAAATTTTCCTTAAATACTCATATTTCGGTTGATACAGAGATTTCGAGTAAATATAGACATTTTCGAAACGTAGCCCAAGGGGGTGTGTAAGCAGCGAAATCATGACATTAGTTTTTCCACAATTGGATGGACCAATTAACAGGCCGCGAATAGAGGAAGGAAGTAGAGGACCGTGTCTCTTCATTATCTTCTTTTCAAATCCAAGTCCGACTTTTTCATCGAGATTGTCAATAGGAAGTTTTTGTTTAAGATCGATAACGCGCATCTTAGGAAAATTTGATATTTTATAGGCAATTTTTCACAAAAACTGTCATTCAGATGCCGAGCGTCAAACGAAGTGGACGGTCTCACGTTTCCAACAAAACTGGATACGGTATTGTGAATTCGTTAATAAATAAATTACCATTCGAGGTACACATTCCTGGTTATCAATATTGCGGACCCGGAACAAAAGTAATAAAACGTGTAACAAGAGGTGATCCAGGCATTAATCCTTTGGATGCCGCATGCAAAAAACACGATTTAGCCTATTTACATAATAAAGACAACATAAGTGCGAGACATCGAGCGGATTACGAGCTCGAACAAAGTGCTTGGAATAGAGTAAAATCGAAAGATTCCAGTTTAGGTGAAAAAACAGCAGCTTGGTTAGTTACAAACATTATGAAAGGAAAACAACGTTTTGGTATGGGTGTACCATCATCATTATCAACAAAAAAAACATCTAGTAAAGGCACGCGTCATACAAAAAGGAAAGGTGTTAATAAAAATCGACATGTTCGGAAAGCCAGTTTCGGAACAGCTATTCGACAAGCAGTTCGAAGGGAATTATTAAAAGCCGGAAGTAAAAATGTGTTGGAAAAAAATGTCATGAATGCATCTAAAATAGCTCTGTCGGCAGCACGTAGATCGGTAAAAGCGGCAGGTGGCAAAAGGAAGGTTCGTACACCGAGAATAATACCGATTCCTAAAACTGGTGGAATATTACCATTAATACCAATTTTTGCCGGGTTATCAGCTTTGGGTTCATTAGCCGGTGGGGCAGCGGGAATTGTGCGCGCCATAAAAGCAGTAAAAAAAAGCAGCGAAGATAAAACCGGTGCCGGCCTGTATTTAAAATCGAAAGGAAATGGTTTGTTTCTAAAGCCATATCGTAAAGGTATGGGATTATTTTTAAATCGTAGATCAAAAAACTAATTGAATCCCTACCTCGAAGACCACTATCTAACATCGATATAGAAAAATATGCCAAAAAGAAAAGAATAGGACACTTTCGAGGCGTTTATATGAGGGATTTATTACCTAGACAAGGTCCTCGACGTTACGAAGCAGCAATAGTGAATTTGGATAGTACGCGTGGTGCAGGGACTCATTGGGTAGCTTATAGAAAAAATAATTCTAAAGTAACATATTATGACAGCTTCGGCGATTTACCCCCACCGATCGAATTGGTACGATATCTACAAACGGGATCGGAACCATCAAAAATTATTTACTATACATACGATCGTCAGCAGGATTTTGGAACAGTCTGGTGTGGACATTTGTGCTTAAAGTTTCTTGTCGAATCATCAGCGTAAAAGATGTCATCATCATCATCGTCACCATTAACTCCGCAAATGGATCGCAATAACTATACTAAAATGTTGCAATCACTGAAAGCATTTCATCTAGCCGGTGGATTAAGGAAAATGACCGTGAAACAGTTAGAAAACATGCCCAAGGAAGTGATGATTGCATTAACCCCAAATGAAATTCCATTCGTTTGGGAAAAGTTGCCCGAGCACCTCAAAAGCGATATCGATATATTAAAATATCAGTGCGGTTGCAAACATTATTTCAGCAGCAGCAGCAATTTAAACGAGGTTACGGGTGATGAGGATCTTACAGCTAGAAAAATATTTTGTTGTTATTGCAAAATCAGCGATGTGCGCATAAAAGCAGAAAATAGCATAAAAACATCACTATCTAATGCGGTGAGAAAAGGTGTGAAGATGAATCTTTTTAAATGTTGCCGCTAAGAATAAAACCGAGATGTGTGATGTTTTAATGGTTAGTCATGTCTTATACGTTCACACTAACAGGACACTCGAGCGTCTTAAGCGCCGATTTTTATCCACCAGTCGAATTAAATAGAGAAAACAAATATGGTCTGGCATTGCTGGGATTTTACACATACAATTCAATTTTTAATGTGGACGAAAGCAACAATAAGTTTGCCTACATGAAGGAGGGTTACACCACCGAGCCGATACAATTGCAGATTCCACCTGGGGCCTATGAAATAGATGAGATAGGTAAAGCTATGTTGGAGGCTTTGAGGATTTCAACTGAAGAAAAGAACGATGGAATCTTTTACTTGGTTGCTAATAATAATACGCTGAAATGTGAACTGAAATCCCAATATACTATAGATTTCCGGGGAGAGGCGAGTATCGGTAAAATGTTAGGATTTAATCATACAGTGTTAAAAAGAGACAAAAAGCACGAATCAACCGAGATGGTGGAAATAATGAAAGTACGCATCATACGCGTAGATTGTAATATAATTTCCGGAGCATATATGAATTCGGTGGAAGGTCATACCTTGTTCGAATTCGATATCGACGTGGAGCCCGGTTACAAAATCAGTAAAGAACCACAAAATAATATTTATATGCCGTTAATGCCGGCAGGACGTCAGTTTATCGACAACATTACTCTTCGCATCTTGGACGATAGCGGTGATCTAATCAATTTTCAAGGCGAGAAAATAATCGTGAAATTGGAACTGAAGAAACTTTCATAGAAATGGGTTTTTGCTTCAATCGTCAATTGTGTGTGCTGTCGACTAAGATGGGGGAACCGCCGAAACATAATAAAAGTAAAAGAAGAGTTAACGTCAAGGTTAGTCGTCGTCCAGACGTTAGATCACAAACATCTCAACAGTTATCTGCCGAAGACTATAAATTTTTAAAATCAATCGGTCTTAAAGTGCGAAAATGATTTCCACCACCAGCGATAAAATAGAGGTTTTCTCCGAGCCCATCTTGGACAATTCCATTATTAGTCTAGAAGAGCATACGTATAAACCATACGGATCTCCATCATTCAACAATTCGGATGAAGTCCGTATCCCCATTAATTTTCAAGATATTATACTGGATATCGCCGAAAGTTACATATATATCGAAGGAAAATTTAAACCCATAGACGCAACGAAAAGATGTTTTTTATCAAATAATGCCCTCGCATTTTTGTTCGATGAAATTCGCTACGAGATGGGAGGTGAGCAGGTCGCCGTGGTTCGTAAACCTGGAGTTACGACGACATTAAAAACCATGGTTTCATTCGGAAGTTTGCAACAAAGATCTCTCATGACGTGCGGATGGGGTCTCGACGAAGCAAACCAAGATATCGTAGACACGGCAAGTAACGTATTCTCCGGGAAATTACCCTTAAAATATCTTATGGGATTCGCCGAAGATTACGCAAAAGGTGTTTTCAACGTAAAACAAGAGCTTATTATGATTATAGCTCGCACTTTTACCAATTGTTACGTCGGCGAAGTAGAGGCAGAAATTAGTATCGACAAAATCGAATGGAAAATTCGTCACATCATTCCAGACGACAAGCAAAAATTGAAAATACTGTCTCGCATTAATAAAGGAGGAAACAATGCCAGTATTCAAATGGCATATCGTAAATGGGATCTGTACGAATTACCAGCTTTAAGGCAAACATCTTCCGACGTGTGGGCCTTGAGAACGAGTACAAGTCTGGAAAGACCGCGCTATATAATCGTCGGGTTTCAAGACAGCAATAATTGCGACAAGAAAGAAAAAAACGCAACCCAGTTTACCCACGCCGACGTATGCGACATTAGACTGTATCTGAATTCAACCGTTTATCCATACGAAAGATGGAATTTAGATTTCGCCAAGAAACTGTACGCAGCAGCCTATTACAATTACGAAAACTTCCAAAGCAGCTACTACGGGCGCGAGATAAACGATCCGATGATAACGTTCGCGGAATATATGAAAAACCCCGTTTTTATTATCAATTGCAGTCATCAACCAGAGGCGATTAACTCATCGACAGTGGATGTAAAATTGGAGTTCCAAACGAGAAAGAATAAATTCCCCAAAGACACTAAAGTGTACGCATTAGTTATTCACGACTCATTTTTTAGTTATAATGTATTAAACGGTTCGGTGACCAATAAATCTATATTTTAATGTATCTATTATATGTAACACAAAATAATGTTCTTGAATCAATAAATTTGTAATGAGTGAAGTAGTAGTTTTATATTTATTTGAAACCCAACCAAAAAAAAAAGCTGGCGGAAAAGCCCGCTCTTTAAGAAAAGAGTACGGGAATTTAGAAAATGGTGGTTTATTAAGTGGAAAAAAGAGCTTAAATAACACAAGAAAAAATTTTTAAGGCAAAATATGAAAACAACGATTTAGAAAATTTGTAGGAAAGTAACGGTTAGGAATAGGGAAAAAAGTTATAAGAAAAAATTATAGAGGAAATCGAGTACTATAAGCAAGCATTTTTCTCGATAGTAAAAACGTAAAAAAAAATTTTTTCAAAAAAAAATTGAAAAATGGTGAATGCGCGCCAAAGTTGAAGTTTTGGAGCAAAATGATATTAGGAAATTAGAAAGAGAATTTTTTTCTACATATGGTAGTACTTTTCAAAATTCGGAAAGATGAAATTTTAAGAAAAGGGTTATAGTAAGTTAGTAATTTGGATTTTTTAAAGCGCTGTAGCTCGGGAACCGTTCAAGATAGAAAAAAAATAAAAGCACTTTGATAGCCCAAAATTTTGAGAAGAATGCGATGGTGTAAAAAAAATTATAATTTTTTTTTTTTTTGAAAATGCTGAATACGCGCTAAAGTTGAAGATTTAGAGAAAAACGGTATTGGGAAATTAAAGAGAGAATTTTTTTCTACATATTGTTGTATTTTTGAAAATTCGAAAAAATGAAATTTGAAAAAAAGGGTTATAGAAAGTTAGTAATTTGAATTCTTTAAAGCGCTGTAGCTCGGGAACCGTTCAAGATAGAGAAAAAATAAAAGCACTTTAATTACCTAGAATTTTGAGTAGAATACAATGGTGAAAAAAAATTTTGGAAAATCTTAAAAATGACAAAAAATTTAGATGAAAAAATTGAAATTCTTGAGTTGGGAGGCTAGGGCCGCCGAACGGGAGTATGTGGAAGTTGTAGGGGAGGGTTTCTTTTTTTTTTTTTTTTTTTCTAATTTCATATTATTCTCAAACTTATATAATGCATATATGCACTCCACCTTACCCCCTCCAATTTTTTGAATGTATATAGAGGCCGGTAATAGAATTATTTCATCATTACACATTCGATCGGCAAGATGGAAGATATACCAAAAAGGATCATTGGCATTGTCAGGCCATTCGTGCCCGGCAAAATATGCAAGTGTGAGGAGTGCGGGGGTACCGCACCAGGAGCGGCACCTTCGGCACCGCCTGCAACGCCGACACCACCAGCGACGACGACGGTGCCGCCAATGAGAAGACCAAGGGCTGCACCTAGGTCGGTGTTAATATCGTTGGGTATTACTCCACGGTAGGCACCCCACCCTCCCCCCAGGCCCTTTTAGGGCCACAAAAACGGTCCTTTTCAGGACCACATTATATTTTGATCGTAGTTTAGTAATCGTCACTTATGGGGCGAGATATTCGTTTAACGACGATTTGTCTCGTAGCTTAAGTGCCAAGTTATATGCTTGAGAACCTATGAAAATGTTAGCAGTTCAAACAAGGTTTCTATTATTTTTTTTTTTTGTAATGTATTCTTCACAAAATATTAAGAATAAGTCTTATTGTCTAAACAAATCTAATTCCTTATTTAAAGTTTTTGAAAAAATCAATAATTCTATAAGCTCTCACCAATACATAACATTTAGAATCCGTTGGTGGGGTGGGGGTAGTTCTATATATATGAGACTGGGTCAGTTACACAGTCATATATTCATCAACCCTCATACGATGAACATGGAGGAAGAAAGACCCGCCAGCCGAGGCTCATCCATCTTTAGTGATGACACCGTAGCCGACAACGTTGGAGACCTGCAAGTCTTCGACGACGACGACGACGAGGTGGATTTTGAAATTGACGTCCTACGTTGGGACGACTTGGATGAGCCGATTCCGCTAGTATATGACCATGATCCGGGTCTAGTGGAATTAGACGACGCGGGTGATTGGGTCTTACAAAGACTCGAAACTCCGTCGCCGCAGCCAGAGCCGGACTCGACGGAAGATGCGGTGCTGGAAATTCCAGCATCACCAACACCCGACGACCCACAAGGCCCCTGCGATTCGTCAAGCTGGTGGTCGACCAGCGAGGATGGGGCACCATAAGCCCCACACTCTCCCTGGCCCTTTTTAAGGGCACACAACAACGGTCCTTTTCAGGACCACAAAATACTTTGATCGTAGTTTTAGTACATATTAGTACTTTGTTACTAATATTGTATGTATAGAATATACAAGATTAGATACAAAGTATTAAAACTTTAAGTGCTGGTGGAACCCAGCTAAATCGTTCGTTCGTATTTGAGACCACAAACAACTTTTGGTCTCAATATGTAATACATTTGTTTTCACCCCCCACCATTAATTTGTCTCTATATATACGACCACCAATACTTATTACAATCATTTTAGTTCAACATGTCAGCGACTCAACAACAACAACAACAACAACCCATCCAATGCCCTGTGGTAGATTCTACCACAGAGAATTGTTTGGAGTGGGAGCCGAACGATCCTAGATGGGATGAACTTTGGCGGTTCATCATCGAATACACAGAGGACAGCACCGACACCCCCGCTGATGATGACGGGCCGTGCGACTCCACAACTCAATAAAAGAGTCGCATGTTTTACAACCAAACGGTCCTTTTCAGGACCACAAAATAATTTGATCGTAGTTTTAGTTGGTTATAATACTTTGTAACCAATATTTTATGTTTTTTTTCATAAAAACATACAATATTGAGATACAAAGTATTAGAAGTTCTGGCGACAGAACCTTAACTTCATAAACCGAACCATGTTTTAGCATACTTGTAAATATTATCAGAAAATATTTACAACTATTGCTATTGCGTAGTTTTAGTGGATTATTCACTCTTTTTTTTTTTTATTACCTAATATTATGTGGGACAGGGCCTATATGAAATAACACACAAAAATTTTTCAAGTCATTTTTATTCTCATTATAAAATATAAAAAATTTGATCAAACACTTTTTTATTAACTACATTATATATATATATATATATATATATATATATATATATATATATATATATATATATATTTACAAACTTAATACTATAAATTAAAAGCTAATATCTACAACTACCTAACACCTACTACATAATTTATTAAAGTCCTCTAATTGTCTTTTTAACCGCGCAGATTTCACCTTTTTTATCTCTAATTGTCTTTCAAGTTCTATAATGTCACTGGCACACTCGTTCACTTCATTCACTAAGCGTTTTTTCATTGCGTAAATGTCTGTCAATTTGGTCTTCTGAGAGTTGGTGAAGTCTTCGACCCACTCCGGTTGTGATGGCACGGAAGAAGACGCGGTTTTATTTGGTGAAGACGATGACGACGACGACGACGACGAAGCAGCGGAAACTTCATCGCCTTCAAAACAACGCTTAAACCGCTTCTTCATGGGTTTCCGGCACCCCAATATCGGCGACAGGGGCGCTGGCGCTGGGGAAGACTTCACCTCCGACACTATTTCATTCTCTACGCTGGCCGGTGTTGGTGGCGTTGGTGGTGTTGGTCCATCGGGGCCTTCTATGACTTCCACTTCTACTGACAATGGCTCTTGCGGTGCTGTTTTTAGGAAGTCGGGTAATGGAACAGGGGTGGAGGGACGCTTAAAGTTAAACTTTTTCTTCTTCCCTTGTCCCACACCTTTAATCGCCGAATAAAATGTTTTTTTATCGGCGATTTCCGACTTCCGCATAGTCAAGAGCTTTTGCAGTTTTGAAGCTTTCGGAGAAGATTCCCTAGGCCGCGATGCTTTTCGCACAACCACATCACTAATCACATTTATCTTTGGCTCCTTCTCCTCCGTCCAGCATTCCAGGAATTGCGCTGCCGACTGAACTAACTCCTCGTCGCGACCATCGTTGAGGGCTCGGTCTTCGGCATCTTCATGCTCCACGCCATTCCAGTTCTCGAACACCCCCGGACTTAACACTTCTAAACCACTCATGTTATCCAGCATGCCTTGCTGTGAACCGCAGCTCACGTCAAGAGCATCTAAAAGAGACCGTACACTAGACATTTTCGATATTCAAACTCACACAATTAACTTTTTCTTAGCACTGTACTGTTTGCTGTTCTGACGAACTGTGAAGAGCTCGAGCCAGCAAGTCTGCTTTTATGCCCATTTCCCCCACTACACCACCTTTATTCCTTTTGTTCGATGCATTAAGTATAATATTTAAACTTGTCAGATGCAAGGCCAAGGCCAAGGCCGACGTAACCGGCAATACCAGGGTCGTTTTCAAGGTTGTAATTTTCATGGATTTTTTTTTTTTTGCCCCTGTCAAGGTTATTTTAAAGAAGCATATAAATATAGTACTAAACTTGTTAGATGCGAGGCCAAGGCCAAGGTCAAAGTACCCGTCAATGTCAGGGTCGTTTTCGAGGTTGTAATTTTCAAGGATTTTTTTTGGTCCTGTCAAGGTTATTTTAAAAAGTAATACATAATTAGAGTACCGCGATTGAAAAGTACAACATATTCAAACATCATGTTGCCAACTGATGAACAACCTAGTGAAGCAGCCAAAACATACAGTCATATACCAAAAGCTTTTTATTTAACTTGTCATCATTGTAAAAGACTAGGTATCTGCTGGCGAAATGATCTTACGTACGACTTCAACTACATTGACCTTTTCAGGGTTAAATTTGTACAATGCGGCTTTTGTGGACTAGTTTACTACCAGTTCAAGGACATTAATGAACGTGCCATCCAGAGAAGAAATTGGGTCATAGAAGAAGCTTACCTGTACAGAAGAAATTAACATGTATTTTATTTCTTAATTTTTAATTTTTTTGTTTGTTATTTTTTTTATTTTTTTTAATAATAAAAAGTAAACTCAATCTTTTGTTATATTTTAATTTTTTTTTCAATAAAACAATAGTAAAATGAATCTGTATGTGTATTTATTAAACATCACCTAAAATACGTTTTGCAATCCATATTTTTCTGCAGAGTCCGTTTATTAATGAAATAGAACCATATATTAGGGTGAAATCTAATGGTTTCAAATCAGTCTCACATAACAATGTCAGAAGTAAACACTATTGATAAGTTCGGTCGCAAAAGAAAATTTAAGGATTTTAACTTTATGCGAGGTCCTTCAGGAATAGGTTTTAAACTTACACCTAATGGAGATTACGACATGGGAAGCAAAAGATTGTGCTATTTAGCAGAACCTCTTGAAGGAGACGATGCGACCACACGAAATTATGTTGATAATAACCTTGCTCAGTGTGTGCAAGATACGCAGAAAGCTTTACATGACTCAACAATTGTTATTAAAGATATATTCAGAAACCAACTTGAAGGTTACGTACGCAAGAAATTAATTGAAACCGGTCAAGAACTTAGAGGATACATTGATGATACTGTTATTGCAATATATGAACTTAGGCAAGACGAACTGCGTGATGAACTTAACTCTAGAATGTTGAAAATTGAAAAGACTATGGAGGATCTTGTCAGCAAACCTGTTTCACATTAAACATTTACTCGTAGACCTGTGCGTTTAATTTACTATTAGACAAATTTTTCAACAATAACTTTTACAGTTTGTTATTTGTCGACACTTCATTATATTTATAATTTTAAAATAAAGGTTCAATAAAAAAGCAATCAAGTAATGAATACATGTTTTTTATTTAAAAAAAAAAAAAAAAAAAAATTACAATACTATCGTTACATATTAATGTTGTATGTTTAATAGAAATAATAAAAACAATACAAATAATGAAATATGGATTTTCCAGATTACGTGCTGTCCTGACTTAGAAATGATTCCAACACGGTGACTAAATTTGCTAAGTTTTCTTCCGGGTCTGTTTTGTAAAAATCTATGTCTGCATGCCCCCAAGGTAGAGTTTTGGTTGAACTGGGAATTACATAACGTTTATCATCGCTATGTGACAATGCTACTTTATTTATTATGTTGGTATAAATGTTATGTAATTCACTTCTAAATGTCTTTATCTTTCTTAATATCAAACCACCCCGTTCAACAATTCTTTGGTAGTCTTCCTGATGAAGGTCTTTCTCGATAACACATTTTTTGATACCTTTGGCTTTTTTTAATTCATTATTAATGGACTTTACATAATAAGCCTTCGCGCCGGTATCATAAAAACTTATTATCGGATCACCAGGAAACTCATCTTTCATTCTACCAACTACAGAATTACTTTTAATTATGTTGAAATTATTAATTTCGGGGTAATTTGATGTATCGAATTTTTCGGGGTTTTCTGATATAGTTTGATAAAAGTTTTCCGTATACACTTTTAATATAAGCGAGTCAGTATCGGTGTAAAGTAACGAAGCATCATCGCCAAACTTGGATTTAATAAAATTATAATAAAAATCGTATATTACAGTCTTTGATATATCTAATATGGAAAAACCGATATAAATTGGTTTATTGTACAATATTTTAACTTTATTCATATGTATAGCAACAAAGTTCTCGGTAAATATCGAGCTACTATTGAAATTGGGGCGGGATATTAGTGCTCTAGCTCCATTTCTGCCTACACTGTTCTCCCAATGTGTTACTAATTTTATATCCTTTCGATTTTCCACATTTTCCATAGTTTTACCAAATATCGCGTTATTTTTTAATTTAAAAGTGTCCTTCGCAAATTTTGTGGTGGCCTTGTTACGTAAATTGGTATTAAAATCAATATACGATTTTAGCCATTTTGATTGCTCAAACTGTAATACTCGATGGGTTTGCATTACCACTAAGCCGTTGGCGATGGCTTGTTTTAAAGTTCTATAGTGTACAATGTATTTTTTTTTATCTTGTAAATTAGGAATTAATTTCGGTAATTTAGCGTTTTGTGTTGGCGGTATGATATTTTCTACTAGAAATGGAAGATCAGAATGTGCATCATGCAACTCAGTCGGATAATGCACATCCACTTCCAAAACGTAGCCATGTAAACTATCATCACCAACAGCCATAATATTTAAATCCAGAATTTCGCGCTCGCTTAACCATCGAAAACCACCATATGGTAATGCTTGTGACATACTATGACCATATAGATTTGCAGCATCAAGGTATGTTATAAATGAAGAAGGTTTTGTTGGGTCATAGTCTGGTAAAAAAATATTATTAGCGATGTGCTTCCTTTCTGTACACTGGCTTATGCCGCCGCGTATACCTTTCTTAAAAAAATGTATCATGTCTATATCAGTTAAGAGCTCTAACTCTACCTTAGTCATACGTAGCATACAATCAAATGATAAACTTGGAAGGGTATAGTAATGTGCTGGATCAAGTTTATCGAATTTTAAACAATTATTCCGAAATTGCTCAAAAACATCACACAATAGCAACACATCTGATTTTAAATACACGTCCGAATAGTCCCCCAAAGTTTTACACCCAAACAAGCGCCATACTTCTTTTGCTCTTCTATAGCTTTCATCGCTAATATGTTCTTCCCGTAAATTATCATAAAATTCATCTTTACTTGGAAGACATGTATTTTCCATTTTTTCTATAGAGTCAATAAAGCTATAGGGAAAAACACCCTTTTGACGCATCAAATTAAATTGGTTGATATTTGAAAAATGTTTCCGCGTTTCAATAAAATCGTCGTCGTTTAAACCGCTGCCTAAATTTTCCAAAGACGTTGACAGAAATTTAAAACTATCAATAAATCGCAACTTTAAATATTTCCTCTTGACTTTTCCACATTTACTATCAAAATAATCGTGCACATAAATGCTTTTGGTAAATGATATGTACTTTTCCTTACTTTGAGCCAAAACACCAATTTTATCCCCATATTTACATAACTCTTTTATAAATAAATGGCTGTCGTAGCCGCTTAAGTTATGAAATATGATAGGGATAAAAGAGGGTAATTTATAATTTAAATTACAAACGGAATGTGCAGCACCAAATCTTTTTGCACCAGTTATGTGACAGTGGTCTCGTACTTTAATCTCACCCTCTTCAAAAGGGCCTTCACATATACCACATATTTTAGCATCATTAAACTCCCTTTTTTCTTCAGGCGTTAACGGTTTCATAGGCTTAATGTCTTTTAAATATGTGTTGTATAGAGCCCTTAAATCACACTCGATACGATCCACAAAGACTTGAGCTGCATTATTCCCCCGAAATAGCTCAAATTTCGAAAGTGAGTCGTCAAAAGAGCATTTAATTAAATAAGCAAAAGAATATGGTTCATGTTTAAAACTTTTTACAGTGTAAGAATTTTGTGGGTTTGGTTGTACCGTTTCAATGGGTTTTAAAACAGATTCGAAATCTGCATAAACCACGAATGGAACGCGCATTTGCTTTTCTATACCCTCGAATTTTAAAATATTTTCCGGCACACTCTTTCCAAATTTATCGATTTTTAATTCCACTGAGGGTGTTTGCGTGAAAATGTGGTTACAATCGTAGCTTTGATGTAAAGTTAAAGCTGACGGTGTACTAAAATAAATGAGGCAACCATCACAGAAATATATTTTATGTTGTTGACAACTAATTTGACTTGAAACTAAACGTGATAAATCCCGAATCCAACAATAATGACTCTTTGAACAAGTCGTATCGCAAAAATGTTCACCGCCATCTTTACTACTACAGTCTTTTGTAATTAACAATAAATTTACATGCCTATCCAACTTTTTTGACGCATACCTCAGTGGACCAATAACTTCATGTATTACTTCATTATTTTCATATTTAGATTCCAGACCGTATACGTTAATTGATATGTTGTTCATTTCCTCAAATTTTTTAATGTCACGTAATTTTACTGGAAAATCCATACCTGTTACATTTAGCACTCTAGAAAAATGGGGGTAGGATGTCTTCTGTGAAGGCTCTGCTGTTGGAGGAAACAATGCTGATGTTACAGCCCACGCAAAGCAAAATTCGTCCTGGTTAATCACATTGACGACAGCTCCTTTCTTTTCAATAGAACACGGCAATTTGATGTATGATGAGCCACCCATAGGCATATACTTGTTGATACCAACTTCCAAGTATAAAATTCGCACAAGAGCCCATCCTATAACAAGAAAAATAATATATAAAAATCAGTTTAATATATCGGGTTTTGATTTTTCCATACCTGAATCTTTCTCCTGGAACTCTGTCGCCTGCGTTTTTATTAATTCGGTGAAAGAATGGTAAACGGCATCCAAATCACTTTCTACACTAATTATTTGATTAGCAGTGTTGAAGGATTTTTCACTGAATATTTCTTGTGATGGAAGCATGTACTCGCCAACAGCTGTCATGTTAACTTTTAAAGCATGATGCACACGCAATAAATTATTAACAAGTTCCACCACCTTGGATTTAATGTCTGCAAAGAACATTACGTAATCGGAATGCTCCATATCACTGCTAACCCGATAGGTTGCAATTCTCCTTTTGAAGGCACATTGAACGAGTTGCACACCATGACATACCGGCAAACATGAATTATTTTTATGTTGTTGTGTTCGTTTATGCACCGACATATGATTTATTGGAACATCTACATTACATGTAGCGCAATTAATTAGCGGAATCGTCGATGTATACTCTTCAATTCGGAGCCGTTTTCCTCCAGGCACTTCATTAAATCTCGCCGCACACGATTCTCTTTGATGACGTCTCATATTATAAATATTAGTAAACTTAGAACCGCAATTTTCACAAACATATGCCATGATTTGTCAAATATTAACACATGTACTACCTATACAAGTCAGAGCCAACTGATGAATGAAACTGCCCCATACCTTATATAAAACCATTCAAGGTCACCCCCAACCACGTAACATATCTTCAAGGTCACACACCCAAGATGACCTTCAACAAAGTCAAGGTCGTCTCGACCAAGGTCAAGGTCAAGGTCACACGCACAACCTTGAACACAAGCCCAAGGCCAAAGCACACGTGCACTTTCAAGGTCAATGACAAGGACATGTGGGCGGGGCCAAAGAGGGGTGAAGCAAGGTCAAGGTCAAGGTCGAGGAGTGGGGGGATCGAGCGAATCGGGTTATGTTCACTACTCATGTCCTGAAAAATATAAGTAAGGTCATTGACGAAAATCAAGAATAGGGCAGGGCCCAGATGAGATCCCTGCGGAATCCCAGAGTACACCCTTATTTCCCCCGATAATCTACCGTAAATCTTGATCCCTAATGTTCGGCCAGACAGATAGCTGGTAATCCAGAAACTTAACGGCGATCTGACTCCATATTCCTGCAGTTTGTTCAATAAAATGCGATTATTTAAAAAGTTAGAATAAATTGTCAAATTAGTCTGGTATGACTTCCTAGACTGAAATCCATGCTAATGTTTTAAAATGAATCCACGGAACGCGAAAGAAATATCATTTTTAACCAGGGGGATTAAACAAACCACGAATTCGGATTGAGCGATCCCAAAAATAACATATCTTCTTTTTCAGATTTATTTAGTGGATCTTTAAACAAACCACGAATTAAGATTCAGCGACCCCAAAACTTAGTAACCTTTCTTTTAGATTTATTTAGTGGTTTTTTCTCAATTTGATTTTGTAATGATCTTGAAATAACCTCTTGTTGACCTTCGGGGATTAAAGAAACCATGAAACCATGAATCCCGATTCAGGGACCTCAAAAACCTACATATCTACTTCTTCAGATTTATTTAGTGAATTTTACTACATTTGACCTTGAAATGACTTTGAACCTGACGTGATGGAGATTAGCAGATGTCAGATTTAAATTCAGGGCATCAAATTATATAAGAATAAAATGTTTTTTTCAAATAGGCATCAACTTTTTTTTGTAAACCTGTGTAATTAATATCAGGCTTAGGCAATGATTTAAAGAATTTAGCCATTTGTTTTTGTTTGTCACCTTTAAAAGGTCTTTCAATTCGGATTCATATTCGACTATGCTTTTTAAAAATAAGACTTTTTTCATAGACGGATCAATTTTTATAAAGGAACCACAAAGTTCATTAGTCATCCGTAAACCTTCACTCAGGTCTTTTAAGTTTAATATCTTTTCAGTGCTAGTTATCACTTCCTCTTTAATGCAATGTGATCAAGCATCCTCTTTAACCCATTTTTAGCAACTCTGGAATATCACTCGATTCTAGCTGTTCGAAACCATCTTATCCTATGCTATTCGCAACTTATGCAATGTTTACAGTTAATTTAACGGATTCTTCCACATTACCGATAGTTACATATAGCCACATTTTCTTCCAGCATTGTGGATGACTTCAGCTCTTACAATGATTCTTTTATGTTACCAATGCGCTTTGTTATCTCAAATTTTTTCCATCATTGCACATCATTCATATCAGAATCACATTCCGCGGTATCCAGTATTATTTTAAAGGGTCGTCTAATGAAATAGAGCTGAAAGGTCTGGATAATTCCTTGGTCCATAGGTTTGAGTAAGGCTATAGTATTAGGAAGCAATAATATCGCCTTTGTATTTGGATACATACCTTCAAGCTCACGAGGGTGACTCGGAGTTTTATCCAAAACTAGAATTAACTTGAAGTCTGTTATTTTTCCTTAAATAAGTTTCAACTTCAGGAATAAAACAATTTCGAAACCAGCTACAGCAATTGACATTGAAGCTGTTTTGTTTGCAGCCAAAAAAATGGTAGGTTATCCCTGTTTTAATTTTTCAAAGGACGGAGATTTAGCCATTTGTAGAGCATAAGCGATTTAATTAAACAATTTCCTGATGTATTGGAATTGAGGAGCAGTGTAGTAACTCTGTCTTTTGCTGCCTTAAAACCAGAGAAGGACTTTTCACTTTTGGATATAAAAATTTTGTTCGGGATTTAGTACCACTGACTGCAATATACAGATATTCTCTCGATTTAGGGGTCTTTCTCTCGGTGTGGAAGTCCGCTTTTGTAACATTATTGTTCAAAGGTGTATAGGATCATTCGGGATATGATTTCTAGGTTTACAAAATAAATAGAAAAATATATAATAAAAACAATTTTAACGAGAGATTGTATAACAATAATAATAATTATCAGACTTAGGCAATGAGTTCCATGGCATAAATGTTGCTAGAGGAAGTCGTTAACTGGAACGGTTCTGAGTACGGGGGTGCCATCGTGTTGGTAAAAAATTCTCCTGTGTTCCGCTAGAGGTAAATTGCTTAAATATTTATTGTCTAACTCCTTTTATTTATTTATATTTTATTTATATGTATATATATATATATATATATATATATATATATATATATATATATATATATATATATATGAATTTGACATCTGCTAATCTCCATCACGTCAGGTTTAAAGTAGATATGTAGGTTTTTGGGGTCCCTGAATCCGAATTCATGGTTTCATGGTTTCTTTAATCCCCCAAGGTCAACAAGAGGTTATTTCAAGGTCATTACAAAATCAAATTGAGAAAAAACCACTAAATAAATCTAAAAGAGAGGTTACTAAGTTTTGGGGTCGCTGAATTTTAATTCGTGGTTTGTTTAAAGATCCACTAAAAAAATCTGAAAAAGAAGATATGTTATTTTTGGGATCGCTCAATCCGAATTCGTGGTTTGTTTAATCCCCCAATGTCAGGCAGAAGTCACTTTAGCATCATTTCAAGGTCAAATTGAGAAGAATTTACTAAATAAATCCGTAAAAGAAAGTGTGTAGACTTTTTGGAGCCCTCAATCTGAATTCGTAGTTTGTTTAATACCTCAAAGTTAACCAGAGGTCATTTCAAAGTCATTTCAATGCCAAACTGAAAATATCCACTAAATAAATCTGTAACAAAAGAGACTTCACGCACAGCTAGATCGATATCTGTTACACAGCAGACAGGCAAAAGGATTGAGTTTTTGAGCCGAATCTCAATCATCTAAAACCACGTAACCCACGCGCAGCTTCATTATGTTCGCTACAAGCAGGCACGAAACGGAGCGAATTTTCAAGGTGAAACCCAAGGTTTTAAAACCACATACCTCACGCACACCCGTTACATAACAGCTAGATTAGTGTATAAGTTTTCGGAGAGGTTGGGGTTTATTTAATACACTCATAAGTTCTTGTTTTTCGCCTCCATCTGCTGCATAACCGGCACTGATTTCGCTGCGCGTGGGATATGTGGTTACGAGAGCTAATGTATTGGCATAATAATAAAAACCTGATCCATTCGCCTGTCCGCTATGTAGCAGCCATCGATCTAGCTGCAAGTGGAGCGTGTGGTTTTGGGAGCTTGGGTTTCGCCTTAAAAACTCGATCCGCTCGCCTGTGTATTGTGTAATGGATATCAATCTAGCTGTGTGTGGGTTATGTGCTCCCGAGCTTGGGTTATGGATTACTGTTTCATAATAACTACCTCTGCTTGCATATATACTGTGTGTAACTGACATCAATCTAGCTGTACGTGGGATATGAGATTTTGGGAGCTTGAGTTTCGGCTCAAAAACTTGATTTACTGGCCTGAACGGATATTTATCTAGCTGCTCATGAGTTCTCTTCCTTTATAAATTTATTTAGTGGATTTTTTCAATTTAACCTTGAAATGACTTTGAAATAACCTCTAGCTAACCTTGACGTATTAAACAAATAACGAATTCAGACTCAGCACCCTCAAAAGTCTACATATATTCTTTTACAGACCTGTTTTGTAGATTTCTCTCAATTTGACCTTGAAATGAAGCTGAAATTACCTCTGACTGACATTAGGGGATTAAAAAAAACACGAATTTGGATTCTGAGACCCCAAAAACCTACATGATTTCTTTTTCAGATTTATTTAGTGAATTTTTCTAAACTTGACCTTTAAACGACCCTGAAATGGCGTTTGGCTGACTTTTGGGGATTAAACAAACCACGAATTCGGATCTAACTACCCCAAATACCTACATATTTTTTTTTTCGATTTATATAGTGTTTTTTTCTCAATTTAACCTTGTAATGGCCCTAAAATTGCCTCTGGTCGACCTTGGAGGTTAAAACAAACCACGAATTCCTATTTAGCGACCTCAAAAATGCACATATCTACTTCTCCAGATTTATTTAGTGAATTTTACCCAATTTAACCTTGAAATGATGTTGAACCTGACGTCCAGTTACACAAGAATAAAATAGTCTGGTCAAATACGCATCCATTTTTTTTTAAATCTGTGTTATTATTATTGTTATACATTCTCTTGTTAAAATTGCTTTTATTTTATATTTTTCTATTTTATTTTGTCCTCTTAGAACATATCCCCTATAACCCTCAACAAATTACTATTCTATATTCACGGTTTCTGAATTTGTGGCATATTTATGGAACATATCCCCTGCGAATAAAGAGCTTTGACTGTACTTTTATTCATTCGTTTCTAACAAAAACGATTGGGATCATTGAAATAACGTGCATATTACAATTCCGTGCAGTTCGGTGTACTTTACTTGTCGTTGTATATGTCTTACTCGAAGTCTACTAAACTATATGTATTTAATCAATTAAAATGTCCTGAGGAATCTTCTACCAATTTAGGATAATAGTTAGAAAATATCTATACGTATTTTTTTTTGAATATGGCATAAGGACGATATTTGAAAAAAACATGACAATATACATTTTTATTTCGCCTTGTCAAAAACCGTATACATTTAACCGCCGCAGCGGTATTACGAAACTAGGAAAGAGTCCAACATTGTCCTAATCAGCAGGAGCCTGTCGGACGGCCGGCATCGGCGGCGTCGAGACGCGGTGCCTATCGATCGCCTGTTGCATTGACGAAAGTGCGCAGGCGTCAAGACCGCGTGTCCTACTGAGCGAATAAAGAGTTTAGAATACCCTGTTGCCGGTTCTGATTAGTTTTAGAATGTTAAAGAAATTGATATCAAAGTAGAAGAGATTATGATACCATTAGGTATACGATACGATAAAATTGGATTGTACTTAAGTTTGCGGATAATATACTCTAAATTTGTCTCCATATTTTATCCCAATTAGTTATTTATCTCTAGAATTGTAAGGAATGCTTTTGTTATTGATGTGTTATTAAATTCGATTTGAAGTATGAATCAGTATTAAATTAAAACTTGAAAAGTACATAAAGTTCCTTGAAGGATAATAATTATTTATTATGTTAGTATTAAAAGGACCATTTAATTTGTCAAGATATTGTTCCCATGTGTAAGAGATTTAGTTATTTCTATAAACACTGTGGAACAGAATGATACGGTTTATGATTTGAGGTGTACGTGACAACCACTGGTTTATTGTATATAATTAAAAGAAAGTTTGTAATAAACTCACAAAAAACATTTTTTGCGTAATATCCAAGAAAATCTTTGAAATCATGTAAAAATGCTAAATTTGATTAGTTACTTAAGCAGTCTGGAGAGCCAAATAAAATATCACATCTATAGTTTTCACAATCGTGCAAAATTAAAGGTTTTTGAAGAACAAATCATTTTGTCTTGTCCGGTTTATATAAAACTTAATTTATTGCGGATATTTTAATTAATTTCAAATTACCATTGATATAAGCAAATCTTACGAAATTAACTTCTGTTTTCTTAAATTTTCGGGTACAGTGTATTATTGAACTATACTACGATGTAAATGTAACGATAATCGACTTATAAGTTTAATGTTACGTATCCTTAACATATTATTAAGGATATACACAGCCGAATATATAAAAAATGTGAAAATCAGATAGACAGAGACACCACCCAATCTGGATTTTGCACAGCCATGGATACTTGGAAAACTCTTTTATCCATAAATGCCCTGGTTCAACAACGCAAAAATATGTATCTGGATATACATGGAGTCCGGTAAGTATCTCCTAATTTCTCGGAAGCATACAGGAGAGATCAAAATAACCCTGTTTTGTTGTAGAAAAAAAATCCTAACGTGCCCTTTAACAGAGATACAGAGCCCTAAAAGGATACCCAACAATTTACCTTATCGGCTCTAAGTTTTGAACCGACTTGTATAACTTAATGAAATTTTAATATTGTATTGAGGCTTTAAAGACTCATTAAACCATACTACAGTAGAAGCTTTAGATCATCAGAAACGTCAGGAATGAACTTGCAGTCACGCTCATTGGGCCTAATTTTTGACAGGTGTTATTTTACAGACTTGAAAACTGATTTTTGAAATACTTTGGCCATTTCTCTTCAAAAAAGGTACATTTAATTTATTTCGATTAAACTGACGGTTTTCGAGATAAATCGGTTTTTATGCGAAACACTCCAAAGTTACTAATGCTAAATACAAACAGGTAAAAATCAGGTTGTTATTGTTAATACCTACATAATAAATTACTATTGACGGAACTTGTCAAAACTACCTTCAAGTAAAAATAATTTTAGAAAATAGATGAATATTCTTACGCAGATTATTCTGAAGATATCCATTTAATTTATGGTGAAACGCTATCAAATTCTTCGAAGCCAAGAAGAGTTTATTCTGAAAGATTTCCAGCTCGAACATTGCCAAGTCCAAAAACATTTCAAAGGGATGATCGAAGCCTAAGGGAAATAGGTAAAATATGACAAGAAAGTAATTATTAGAGTTAACGAATTAATTTTTTACATGTTTTATTTAGGGTCATTTTACCGCGACGTAGCGGTGGGGGCCCTCCCAGGAGAGCACAAGACCCTCACGTAGAAGAACAAATTTTGCAAGATATTGCTGACAACTCTTCAAACAGCATAAAAAGCTTACGACTCAAAGCAATCTGAGAAAATGGATTGTACATGAAACTCTAACAGAACAGTTAGTTCATCCGTCCCACGTTGAAAAAGTACAGGGTGAGTCAACGATTGGATGAAGTAAGTTTGTGCCTTTTCGGTGAAATTTACAAAGAAACTATATTTATCGTTTGATACAGTTTATTTTTACGCAGATTTTAAAAATATTTAGGACTCTACAGGGTGAGCCAAAAAACTAGGACAGCATAAAGTTGTATTTTTTTAAATAGAACACCCTATATACGAATCGTATTTTCGATTTAGCTTATAATTTTAAATCTTTTTTATTAAGGGTTTACTATAACAAAACTTTATAGTTTCTGAGATAATTAAGTTTAAAGAAAAAAAGTCACATTTTCAAGCATCAATTCAATCCTAAATAACGTTTTCAATTTTGTGACAAATATATTCAAATTTGGAATTTAGCAAGGCCAAGGACAAGTTAACATAATTTTTACCTAATATTTGCAATAAAAGCTACAGGGTTTTGAACACATCGGCTCAAATTTGAACAAGTTTAAATGAATAAATGTCTTTTTTTTTAAATGGTACACCTTGTATATTTTCATGTTATTTAATAGAGTAATAAAAACCCTAAAAGTTTTGTTCAATATATCCTATACCTATTTATAATAGTTTTTGAGATATTTCAGTTTTTCTTATTTTCCATACTTTTTTACAGATATAGTCTTCATTATCATAGTAGCCATGTAAAATAATAAAAAGAAACTACAGAAACAAACAGAATGTGGTTAAATATGATGAAATACATTATTCGTTATATTACAACGGCAATAGTTTAATTAAACATAATGTGAAAAAATTAACACAACAATAACGACAAGGCAAATACATATTTACTTTTATACTAAATTGAAACAAAAAAATTACCTATTAAATATTGAGATTAATTATTTCTTTTTAATAAGTTTTCGAATAAACGACCCTCTTGTGCAATGCAGAAATTTAGTCTTTTTTGCAGATTTTCTCGGACCCTGGACAAAATTAGTGGCGTTATTGTTCTACAGGTATCCCTATCCTGTTTCGCATATCTTCCACTGTTGTTGGTGGATTAACATACACCTTATTTTTAATATAACCCCATAGGAAGAAATCTAATGGGGTGATGTCGCAAGACCTTGGTGGCCACTCAATGAAACCCCCACGTCCAATTCATTTTTGCGGATATCGTTGGTCCAAAAATGCACGAACTTCACGATGGTAATGCGGAGGCGCACCATCGTGCTGGAACCACATACTGTCGAGCTCATCCTTATCGAGACCTTGAAGTAGTTGGGGTAGTTCTTCTTGTAGAAAGTTCAGGTAACTATGGCCATTTAGTGGTTCATTAAAAAAGTGGGGTCCAATAATTCGATTATGATGAATACCACACCAAACATTTAATGACCAGTGATTTTGATGTTGCACCTCTCTAATCCAAAATGGGTTTTCTGTGGCATAATAATGCATGTTGCGTCTATTTACGGCACCGTTACTTCTAAAAGTAGCTTCATCGCTAAACATTACCTTGCATAATAAATTTGGATTTAATTGAATCTCCGCATTTATTGTACGACAAAAGTTTACACGACTTTCAAAATCCTGTCCATGCAATTCTTGGTGTAATTCCATGTGATATGGATGATACCTATATTTCTTGGTAGTACAATTAGCGGTGGATTGTGATGTTTCACATAATGCTACTAACTGACGGCTACCAATATAAGGATTTTCCTGAACATTTAACAATACTTGTAGTTCTTTTTCTTCATTAGTTATTATTTCTGTAAAAAAGTATGGAAAATAAGAAAAACTGAAATATCTCAAAAACTATTATAAATAGGTATAGGATATATTGAACAAAACTTTTAGGGTTTTTATTACTCTATTAAATAACATAAAAATATACAGGGTGTACCATTTAAAAAAAAAGTTATTTATTCATTTAAACTCGTTCAAATTTGAGCCGATGTGTTCAACACCCTGTAGCTTTTATTGCAAATATTAGGTAAAAATTATATTAACTTGTCCTTGGTCTTGCTAAATTCCAAATTACTCTATTAAATAATATAAAAATATACAGGGTGTACCATTTAAAAAAAAAGTTATTTATTCATTTAAACTCGTTCAAATTTGAGCCGATGTGTTCAACACCCTGTAGCTTTTATTGCAAATATTAGGTAAAAATTATGTTAACTTGTCCTTGGTCTTGCTAAATTCCAAATTTGAATATATTTGTCACAAAATTGAAAACGTTATTTAGGATTGAATTGATGCTTGAAAATGTGACTTTTTTTCTTTAAACTTAATTATCTCAGAAACTATAAAGTTTTGTTATAGTAAACTCTTAATAAAAAAGATTTAAAATTATAAGCTAAATCGAAAATACGATTCGTATATAGGGTGTTCTATTTAAAAAAATACAACTTTATGCTGTCCTAGTTTTTTGGCTCACCCTGTAGAGTCCTAAATATTTTTAAAATCTGCGTAAAAATAAACTGTATCAAACAATAAATATAGTTTCTTTGTAAATTTCACCGAAAAGGCACAAACTTACTTCATCCAATCGTTGACTCACCCGGTACACGCTATGTCTCCGTATGATTATCCCGCAAAACTTCAATACTCCAACTGATTTATACAGCCACATAACCTAAGTCTAAATTTTTCTAATCTTATTTTGTTTACCAATGAGGCCGGTTTTAAAATAAATGGCATAATAAACTCACATAATTTACATTTTTGGGCTGATGAAAACCCGCACGCTATAATTCAAAACAAACATCAAGAAAGGTTTATTGTAAATGTTGTGGGCTGGCATCATCGGAAATAACCTTATAGGTTCATTTGTTTTGGGAGGAAGACTCAATGTGAGATTTATTTAAAATTTTTCAAGCCACGTGGTTTTAAATAATTTATTGGAAGACGTACCTTTTGGTAGAAATGCCACTGTGGTGATGGTGTTCCACCTCATTTCAACAGTATAGTACGTCAACACTTAACTAAAGTTTTTGGTCCTTGATGGATAGGTCAAGGTGGGCCTGCTTTATAGTCATCGAGGCCTCCAGACCTAAATCCCTTAGACTTTTACTTCTGGGGACATCTAGAAGAACTGATTTACTCACCACCAGTAAATATTAGAGAAGAACTACTAGCGAGAATAGCACAGCATTCTAACGAAGTCCTTAATCATACCGGAATATTGTTTACAGTGCAGGGGGAAAATATTCGAAGAAGATCATATTGAACATTTGCCAAAATAACATTTAAACGTTTTCACTATTTTTGCATTTTAATAACATTGTAAATTAATTGAGTCCCGATCAACACTTTAAAAGGTTTCTGGATTTGAAAATGTGTGAGCTGGAAATCTTTCAGCATAACATCTTCTTATTTTCGCAGAGTGAGATAACGTTTCATCGAAATAAATGAAGAGTACCTTTTTTGAAGAGAAATAACCAAAGTATTTAGAAGATCAGTTTTAAGCTCTATAAAATGACACCTGTAATAGGTCCAACGAGTGTGGCTGCAACTTCGTACCTGACTTCTCTGATGATTTAGAACATCTACTACAGTATGGTTTAATGAATCTTTATCGCCCCTGTAAAATATTGAAATTTTATTAAATTATACAAGCCGGTTGAAAACTTAGAGCCGATAAAGTAAATCGCTGGTTATCCCTTTAGAGCTCTGTATCTCCGTTGAGGGGCACTTTAGGAATTTTTTTCTATGAAAAAATAGGGTTATTTTGACCACCACTGTATTCTCCTGACAAATTAGAAGGTACTTACGGAACCCTGTAGACACATACTTCATAGTCTATCACGAAGCCGTTTGGTGGCGCAAGTACCAAAAAATGTCAAACCCCTTACAACAAACTTAAATAAAAAGATATTTCTCTCATAAAAGAGTTATACTAGAATGAGTTAGTTGAAATCAGGTTAGAAACAGAAACATTAGAAAACATTAGTAATAAAAAAGCTAGTAGATAGACAAAATAACCTTATTTGTCGAAATTTCAACAATATTTTAATTTAAACGTTATAATTAACAAAGGTAGTAACGCATTTCTTCAGACAATGTAGCTTCGTCCGACTTACTTATGAAACTGAACAATTTATTTCCATGTTTAAATTCTATGACCTACATTAACTATAGATAACAATTTTCTCGGAAATCCCCAAGAGCCCTTATTTATCCCTGTTAACAAAAGAGGTTTAATAAAGGACACTGTTTTTTTCCCTAAGTAGAGGCATTTCCTGGAAAATTCTTATATCTGGTTAATGTAGGTGATAAAATTTAATTATAGAAACAAATTGTATAGTTGCATAAGTAAGTCTGACCAAGCTACATTGTCTAACGAAACGCGTCACTATATTTATAAATTATAAGGCTTAAATTATAATTTTTTAAAAATCAAAATATCAGTAAGAAATAAAAAAATCTTTCTGCCGTATTGAAATAGTTTGTTATATATGTAATTCTCCTTTCAGGCAGAGAATATGGAAAATATACGAGATTTGTCCCAAAAGTATCGAGCCTACCTTCATATCTCCGCATTGGAATTATTCTTTATTATCCGGCGAGGGACATCCTTCAAAGTAGTTCCCATTTAATTGAATAATACGTTCCCAGCGCTGTTTTCATTTCCTGAAGCAGTCCTGGAAGTCAGTTTTCGGAATTGTCTTCAGTGCATTCGTCGCATTAATTGCCACCGTCTCTTTGTCATTGAACCGGTGTCCTCTGAGCGGCATTTTTAATCTGGGAAAGAGCCAAAAGTCGCAGGGAGCTACGTCGGGACTGTACGGAGGTTGGCGAAGCTGTACGATTTGTGCTTTGTTAAATATTGCTGCACAAGTTTCGATGAATGCTCTGGTGCATTGTCGTAGTGAAGCAGCCAATTACCGCTTGTCCAAAGCTGTGGCTGTTTTCTTCTGATTGCGTCACGCACTCTTTTCAATACTTCAACGTAGTATTTTTTAGTGATCGTGCACAACACCTTCATAATCAAAGAAAACATTGTCTTTACTTTGCTCCGACTTTGCCGTGCTTTCTTTGGTCTTGGCGATTTAGAATGCTTCTACTGTGAAGACTGTCGCTTTGTTTCTCCAAATGTCATCATATTAATTGTTTCCGAGCAAGTTTTTCCAAGATTAAAGCAAAACGATGCAAATTCGTTGATCTAATTTTTCCGTCATTTTTTACAATAACAAAATGGGATGAACAAAAAAAGACACTGTGAACAAACGCACACCATTCACGAACTAACATCTCCTGTCGGTAATTGCGCACACCGACGAGTTCGTGAAGACTTATTGGTGACCATGCCCCACAGAGGTCGCTCGGAAGTTTTGACTCGAAGATATGAATGTAGGCTCGATACTTTTGGGACAAACCTCGTATATACAAACAGTTTATGTACGCGTTTCGATCACGTCATGATCTCGTCAGTGGAGCTGTATCGGACCGAGAGAAACATTAGCAGGAAACAACTGATATATGAAATATAAATTTCAGGATCTTGCACCTGCCATCTACCGACCTCGATGTCAGACTGAAAAATATCGCCAGTCGAACGACATCTATGAAATCATTGGAATAATGTGAAATTTTTAAAAAATCAAAATTTCAGTAAGAAATAAGGATATTTTTCTGCCGTATTTAAATGTTTTGTTTTATATATATATATATATATATATATATATATATATATATATATATATATATATATATATATAATTCTCCTTTCAGGCAGAGAATATGAAAAATATATATACAAACAGCTTATTTCCTACAAATATCGTTTTGGTCCTCTCTCCGTAGGCGTTTCGATCACATCATGATCTCGTCAGTGGAGCTGTATCGGATTGAGAGCAACATTAACAGGAATTTCATATTCTCTGCCTGAAAGGAGAATTATATATATAACAAACTAATTGAATTATAATATTGTAGACATTTCTACAAATACAGTTATTTTGTCGATCACTACGAGTTTGTAATGGATTTCTACCAAGTAAAAGCATCCACAGTAAATAATAAAAAATCTATCGTCTCCCTTTTTAATTTGTATTCTGATGCCTTTTTCGCTGAAGCGCTCGATGAAGAATTAGATGAAATTAAGGGGGATGGTGATTATTAGTGTAGGGGCCAGGGGGTACGCAGTGGTCCTTTTAATTGGTATGGATCCATCCAAGTTTTTTTTATGCATTTTGAGTCTCTGAATAATAATTTTTAGGGTGGAATTTCGTCCAGGTAGGGATAAGATTGTTTTAAACAAATAATTGTTTAAACCTTTAAAAATATAATTTTTGCAAAACCAACTATTGGATCGTATTATTTGAGTGATTCTAAGCAAAAAAGATCCTTACTTACTTTTACGAACGACACTTAGTTGCTGAGATAATTGATGTTAAATAATTCAAAAATATGATTTTTGCGATTTTTGAATGGTATTAACTGTTGAATAAATTAACTTTTTTCAATTTTCTTGAGGGCAATCGAAAGTTTGAATCAGTATCTACAAGATATACTCAAATGTCATACAAAAAAGTTATGTCTTAATTGTTTATTTTGGCTATAAAAAAATCGCTTTTGACAGCTTCCATGCATGCGTCGTCCTGTTTAGTGTGTGGAGGGTAGCCTAATCGCAGGCGCCTTGCGTGACCAAGCGCGGATACTTAACACATAACCGAAATAACATTCATTACTTTCAGCGAAGTGAGTGTGTCCAGTAAGAAGTATTATTTGGAGATGAACGTTGATAAATCCAAGTTGACTGAGAATAAATAACTGTACAAATTTTAAATATTAGATATCTAGGGATCAATATCAATGACCTGTAGAACTCAAAAAGAGAAATAAATTCTGGAATACAAGAAGCTAGAAAAAGTTTTACTACAGTGAAAAATTATTTTTGCTTCTTTTTGCAGATCAAATCTAACTCTCATACTTCGAGTTAAAATGGTAATGTTGCTTCATCTTTGCTCTATGGTTGTGAATGTTAGACCTTTGATCTCATCTCGGAGAAACGCAGATCGTAACATCTAGCTCATTTCCTGGACTCAAACAGTGCTAAATGTAGAAATGTAATTATGCTCAAGCAAAAAAATAAATTAAAACTTAGAAAAGTCCCTTCCTCTGGGCATTTATGGAGATAAGAAGAGTATGGAATCTTAGACTTGATATTGAAAGGATAGATATAAGGGAAAGATCTAATAGACGGCGTTAGTATTCATGATTGAAAGATATGTACAAGTTATTTAACTGCACATCTATTGACATTTTTCGGAGAGCAGTTTTGAAAGTTTTTGAGATTCACCAAAAAATGTAAAGAACTTTAATCTTTCTTTCAATATTCAATGGCGTTACATGTATCAGTGAGTTTTCTGTTTAAACTAGTTGAATAATTGGTGTCTCATAGTTTTTGAATTTCTTACAATATTTTTTAGATATTAATTTTAATAATAAATGTTTTGGATACTCTTTAATTGATTGATACCACCTGAAATTAGCTGAAACAAATGCACAAAATTGTGAAGGAGTTCTCCGAGGATATAAAAATGCTCTTCGACCTTGATAAATGTCGCATTTTATACACGAATAAAGAAAAGATACAACCGGGAGCATTTGAGATGTAGAACGATTAAATCATTGTAGCAATGGAGGCATAATAGATTTATAAATAGTTGGGCATGAAAGAAGCACAAAGAAACAACCAACGAACTGTGAAGACTGAGTTCATAAGGCAAGTGAGGCAGATACTGCAAACTGACCTAAACAGTAAAAATCTCTTAAGGCACTCAACACTTATACGTACTTTGCACTTAGTTGGAATTGTAGAATTGAGCCAGACGGACAAAGAAATCCTGAAGACAAAATTCAAAATACTCCTGATAAAGTGCTACATCATCTTTGTGGTGCTACTGAGCGAAATATGGTATCAAGGTACATCGAAGAAATGGAACTGTTAGATATTGGGAAGTATTGGTAAGCAATTAAATCAACAACCAATAAAATTTCTGTGCTACATCGAGCAGGGCAGACATTTCAACACCGTTGTCGTTATGGGAACATAAACTGACTTTTCATCATCAATCAGATCAAGAGGAGCTTCAAGCCTGGCTACAGAAGCTCCATCATGGACGGCATTCAAATGAGGTCATATAAAAAAATGTCGACAAACTAGCGTCGAACTATTGGTTGACGTCAGGGTAGATGTTTTCTGAAACCGAAGGCTTTATGCTAGCTACTCAAGGTCAGCTCATTCCAACCAAATTCTATCTGAAACACATAATTAAAGTCCAAATTGTCCAGAACGACCAATGCCGATCTGGATGTCGAAAATCAGAGACAATTCAGCATATAACAAGAGGATGCCAAGTATTGCTGCATCGGAGTACAAGAAAAGACACGATTCTGTCTCCAAGATTATCCATGAAGGGTTGGCAGACCATACCTCACTTTATTAGATAAAACATCCAAGGGAGCAACACTAATAGAAGTCGTCATCTCCAACAACAACAATTTAAGGGAATGAGAAGTTCGCCAAATACAGAAACCTGGAGGGACAAATACCCATATAGTGGAGAATGAATAGCTTTCGGATGATCCCGATAATTCTACTAATATCCAGTGTAATATCGAAGAGTTTTCTGCTTAATATCAAGAGATTAGGCCATAAGCTGCCCATATGCTCACAACATTATTGCACAATATTGGAGGTTGCACAATAAAATTGAACATGTGTTTCTGGCATTGAAAGTTTGTGCAATATATACGGAATGAAAAAATTTAGATACTTGTTGCGTAATGTTGGAAAATATTGCTTCATCTATAAATGAAATTGTGCTGATCTTGTCGCGATGGCTATTAAAAACGTCAATAGGCAATTCATCCTTGAATTTATCGAAGTTTATCGTTCACTCCCGGCATTATGGGTCACCGAATGCAAGGAGTACACTAACTGCGGGAAAATAAATGAACAGTATGACGCACTGATTGAAAAATATCGTGAAAATTTTCCTGACGCGTACAAACAAGAAGTTGTAAGAAAAAATAATTCTTTGTGGAATCATTTCTGCAAAGAACTGAAAATGATTAGAGATGCTGAAAAAAGTGGTGCTGGTGCAAAAGCTTTACTGTAGGATTTCCAAGAAATGAAGTTTCTTTAAAATTGGAAACACCAACCGCTTCAACCAGTACTATGAACGACTCTTTCTGAAAATGCATGAAATGAGGACAGAGGGTACTGTAAGTACTTTATTTCTATTTTGTATCAATTTTTATTTTTTCATTTTTGGTTACTCGATATTGTGAAAACACATTACTAGTTAGAATAGAAATACATCAGGCAAAATAAAATACAAATCATCAGGTAAAAGTAATTAGTTGATACATGTACAGTTCAGTTTACTTTATTAAACAACTTTCAATTGCCAAGATTCCTGGCCTTTATCGTTGAAAAAATGACAATAGGTATCTCTTATAGTCTTTGCACTTGATGGTGCATTTTTGGAGGCACTTGCTTGAAGAGGTGTTTCCTCATCGGCAACCGTTTCTTTCCATGCTCCTCTTGTGAGTCTGCCGGCTTGTAAATCCTCATAATCTACATCCCTCCTAGTAATGTAGGTTCGTGTCTGGCGTTTTTGTAAAAATTTCTGTAAATAACTACAAGCCAAGACTATTGTTTGAGCCTTTTCTGGAGACAGTGATATCTGTTTCTGAAATATACCAAACTTATTGACCAAAATACCAAAGGAATTTTCTACAACACGACGAGCATGACTTAATCGATATAATTGAATATTTTTCTATTCTACTAGAGGGTAGAGTTTCATGAAATTGCCCGCCATTGTAAAAGGGTCGTCGCTCAACAAAACCAACCGTTTTTCACTGTTCGGTAATTGCGCAGGTTCTGGGATTCTGAGTAATTTATTTGAGTATGCTCTCTCAAATTCTGTGTAACTGAATACACAGCCATCAGATATTCGTCCATTGATTCCCACATCAACCATGATAAGCTCATAATTAGTATTCACTACAGCCATCATCACAATACTACAGAAAAACGAACTTGAATAATAAGGTTTCTTTATTTCAACGCCTTCAAAAACCACCTAACGAATACGATACACTAGCTGCAGCTTGGGCAGTGTAACTAAAAAAAATGAATCCATTTCAGAAGTTATTTGCAAAGAAGCTCATTCATGATATATAATTCGAGGGATAAATTTTGGACATTACACCGTGACTTGATACTTATTAATAACCCCTCATGTACGTCCACCCCTGTCACTGTTGAGTCTCTCCCTGCATACAACAACTATGATAGAGAAGTCGGTGAGCAGAACACAAGATCTTATTTTGCTATTTTCAATAAATAAAGAAAGTTATTCTCCCAAATATTTATGTCATTTGCTATTTTTTTTCTATTTTGCTAATTTTCAATAAATAAATAAAGTTATTCTCTCAAATGTTTATGTCAAAGTTTATAACTTTTTTTAGTTTATTAAAAAAATTTCATTTTTTCAGTTTGGTATGTTGTTAAAAGTGCTTACATTTATGTATTCCTTGAGGCTATCAATCAGAGCTGCACATGTTTCTATAACAATGTGGCCAATTGACTTCGGTAAAATAACAGCCGAAAACTTCATATCTCCAAAAGTATTTCCGCTTGCGAGGAAACGTAAAGTTATGGACAAACGTTGACTCGCAGGAATATCATTTCGCATAATTCTTCTTCTTCTTCCTTCTTATATATAAGCAATTTGCTTGTTATTCTTCGTCTCTTTGCCGGGTTTCAGTCTATTGCGACGTTATCACTACATCGTTTACGGGGTCTTCCGGTACTCCTACGTCCTATTGGTGATTTGTCCCTCGTGATCTTTACTATTCTGCCGTCGGTCATGCGGTTGATGTGTTCGTTCCATTCCCTTTTTCTTTGTAATACTCAGTCATTGATGTTATCGATTTTCAACACTCTTCTTATATCCTCGCTCCTATTCCGATCCATAAGTGTCCTGCCAGCTATCCTGCGCACCACTCTCATCTCTGTTGTTTCCAGTATTTGTTTTGTTTTCGAGGTTTCTGGTCTGGTTTCTGCAGTGTATGTTAGTATGGGTCTTATTGCTGTTTTATAAATTCTGAATTTAACTTCGATTCCTATATGTTTATTGCCCCATATGGTACTGTTAAGACATGCGGCTGTTCTTGCTGCTTTCATGGCTTGTCCTCTCACCTCCGTTTTAACATCCCCGTATCCGGATATTTCTATTCCGAGATACTTGAACTTCATTTCCTGCTGTATTATTTTGTTGTCTATTTCTAGTTTGCATCTGAGTGGTGTTCTAGATGTTGTCATGACTTTAGTTTTTGACGCTGATATATTCATGTTAAACTTTTTCGCTGTCATGTTAAATTGATGCAGTAGTCCTTGCAAATCGTCTTCGCTTTCAGCTATTAACACTACATCGTCGGCGTAGCACAGTATTTTGATTTCCCTGTCTCCCATTTTATACCCTTTATTACATTATTTACTTCTATTGTTTCGATATTTTCACCGTTTATCCTAGCTTGAATCGTATTTGCCTGATATATATTTTCAATCGTTTTGATAATGTTTTGAGGTATTTGTCTGTCGTAAAGTAGCCGTGTTACATCCTCCAGTTGTATACGATCGAACGCCTTCTCTAGATCGATGAAACACATAAATGCTGGACGATTATATTCAATTAACTTTTCAGTTATTTGTCTTATAACAAATATGGCATCCGTGCATGACCTTCCCGACCGGAATCCCTGCTGTTCGTCTGCTAAGCAAGTGTGTTCATTAATTTTGCTTGTAAGAATTTTTGTGGTTAGTTTTAACGAGGTGGAGAGAAGATTGATTCGTAATTAGCCGGCACTTTTTTATCGCATCGTATTGTTGTGCTACTCCTCCATTCATCGAGGATTCTGTGATGGTATATAATTTTATTGATGAGAATTTTCAATTGTTCTGTCAAGCTCTTTTCTCCGTATTTCAGTAGTTCATTGATAACTCCGTCAGGTCCCGCACTTTTCCTGTTTGTTAGTTTTTTTAAGGCTAGTTCTACGTCTTCCTTCTTTACAAGTATATCATCGTTAATTATAATTTTGGGTGTGTTAGGTTTGATTTCTGTCTATTGTTTCTTGTATAATTCCTTCAAGTAGCTCACCCAAGTTCCCTTCGGTATGAGGTTACTGCTAATTAACTCATATGTTTCCTTTCTTTGGTCGCTTTCCATCCTTTTTGAAAAGGTTTCCCAGTGCTTGTTTTTAACTTGTCTCTCTAATGTATTGGTGCTATTTCTAATTCTTTTGTATTCTTGATAATCTTCCGGAGACTGCGATGTCCTGTATTTTAAGTAGGCTCTCTTTTTCTCTTTACATTGCTCCTTAACTTCCTTATAGAACCGGGGGGTCTTGTTGGGTCTTCCTTTTCCTTGGTTTGTTTTTCGTGTTCCGAGTGCTTCAGTGGCTGCTTCGTTGATATTTCGCTTTAGTTTCGCATACTAGTATCCCTTATCTGATTCTGAGGAATAACCAAAGCCAGGAGTTTATCAAAAATTTCAGCATCCATACGGAGAAAGTTTTGGAAATCATTCGGCTCAGTCATTCTCAGCTCATTGAGTAACACTTCATGAGTGTACTTCTCTCGGTTCAGCAACCTCTGTTTGGTTCACTTCCGACATTTTCGTGTTTTCTCTTTTTGGAAAATGCACACGATCATAATATCACTTAGGATCCGACAACATGGGAAGGGCTTCCACAGTGTCCCATCCGTTTTATATCTAAGTATATCAGGGATAAGTGAATGTTTCTCCTGAGAGAGTACGCGGGGTATAGAAATATTTCAGAAACTATTTAAAGTTTGAAATGTACTTAGAATCAGTATTTTGAAAGTAACAATATATCTAAAAACTATTGTTATAGTAATATAACGCTGTTATAATAATATATCGCAGAGTGATAAAAGCTTGCAATACTTCCTGAGTAGTTAAGAAAAACAAAGCTTTTTATCAGTGCAATAGGCAGGGATTGTTCGATTTTTTACAAATTCATGAATGTGAATTGTTTGGAAAAAATCATGTGATAAAGAGTTATGTAATAAATGCCTTTAAGTTTAATAAAGCATTACCAAATATAATAAGATATATAACATAATTCTCATTTACTTTGTTAAATATATTAGTATATAAATAAACTTTAGCAATATCGTAAGTTGATAAAAAAATAAATTAATATGTAAAAAATGCTTATCATACTAAAATATATTGCGAACAAAGATATTTAAATGTTTTTTATTAGCCTTAAAAGTGCTGAAATCTATTTTTATCCATTTACTACCGCTTTTTCCACTTGATAAAATTTAACACAATAAGTAGCTATTTCCTTTTTTACCTTTTTTTATTTGTAAGAAGATTCCTCACCGGAATTTAAACGCAACTCCCTTATTGAAAAGCTTTTTAACTTAACAAAGACGTTTTAGGAGTCCTATAGGGAATTCTTGGTTCAGCAGGACCGACTCAACAGAAAAAAATATCTTTTAGATCATTGAAAATAAGGCAACTTTTTAGCTAAATATACCGTATAGAGTATCTTAAAGATATATAAAATTTTCTTTCCCTTTAAATAGAAATTTGGTGTAGTCAAAATCAAATTGAAGTTTTGCTAATGTAATAAATATATCTATCCATCCACCTTCAGAATTACCATTACTTATTGAAAATAACTTTATGTATCCAGTATGTATATTTTTTTTAATTCTGTGCCCCCCTTCCCACGAGCTTTAAGTTCAGGAAAATAGACCTGATTTTGCCTCTTACACTATAGTTTATTCAAAAACTAGAGATAGTAATAAACCGTTTTTTTCTAAACTACTTGTGTTCTTTAGTCCGGTGTCTTTGGCAAACTCTGTTAGACACATATATTTTTCATAGGAACGGGTTAGAAATTTTATAATCAAAAATACCGGTATAAAGCAATGGACTACTTGGGTTGGATAATAATAGATGTTTGGAAGTGTGAAGTGTTAAAAAAGATTTTAATCCTTGTCGTAGACGTCGGAAGGAGTTTTTTCACTATTTATGGTATAGAATATTATTTCGGTAATAAACTTAAAATAAAAAGTTGTTATAATATTATTTTATTTCTTATGATTTCTTAATAATTCACATACACTACAAAATATACATAATTTTGACATACTTAACACAAATCACAACTGTATTTTTATTATTTTTAATTTCGGCATAAAAACAGTTTTAGGCATATTTAAACTAAAACGTAGTCTTATTCTCTCAAAAAATTCTAAGTTATAATTTAAATACTTACAAAATACCCAATGTCAAAAAAACAATAAATTAAACATATATAAAAAACAAATTCGTTCATATAATATTCAACTTTTTTTTGGGGCTATCGGTCATTTTATTATTAATTTGACGTTTTAGTTTATTTATTTCATAAACCATCTGCAGAATTACTATTAAACACTAAAAAGGGATTCAAATGTAATTAATTTTTATATGTTACAGTTAAAATTAGACCTACTTATTTTTATTTCTATTGCAAATTTAATTTACTTTATTATATGGAAATCCGATAGCCCCAAAAAAATAAAATAAACGTGTTAATTCTACACACTTAAGAAAAAGACACAAACACAGTAATAAAATAATAAAAAAATTACGGTTAATTGGAATTAAATATATATATATATATATAAAATTAAAGAGGTGGACACACTAAAATAAAAATATATAAAAAATGTATAAACAACATTAAACAATAAAATACAATAGAAACAAAAATTTAAATAATAAATTGTGTTTACACTGGTAAATATTACTTAACTAATTTATAATCAAAGTTAGTGAGGCTATCTTCATTCAAATTAATTATATTTGGTTCCTCTATCTCACCGATCATGAGATCTAGTTTCCACATTTTGTTTTATTCTTTTATTATATGGATTTTTCCCAATTTTCCGCAGTAACTTTATTCAAAAAAATCTTTCAAAGTTCAGGCAAATTACTAATTTGGTAAGTTGTGTTATTTCTAGCAACTCTACCTTTTACTTGAGAGAGATATTTCGTTCTCCAACGGACAGTTTCCGGACGATTTATAAGAACAGATTTCCTATCTAGTTTTTCCTATCAAAAATTAAGTTGTCTAAGCAATTTCTAGAGCTCAGTTCTTTTAATTTCAGGTAAATCCCGATCTTCATTGATTTTAGTTAGAATTTTGTCGACGGTTGCGATCTGAGATCATCTCTTCTTCCAACGAGGTTTTTCGTCTGCCTGTGATCGAATGTGGCTTGGGAGTACTAACAATTTCACTCGTTTTTTTTTCCTTCAGTATTCAGTACATAGTAGATTTTCCAACTCCTGTCATGCTGGAACATATTTCAACAGAGCGTTTAACATTATTATCTAGATATTGATATCGTAAGATATCATAAACATTCATCGTAATAAGTTTTTCATTGAGGAAGAAATGCCTTGGTTTAACGATTTTGGAATAAATATAGAGGTAGAAGCCATGATCTTAGGGGTATCTTACTAGTCTCAGATAATATATAAAAACAAGCCCAAACAGGATAGATCACTAAGGACACGCTGTAAGATGTACTTTGCTCACTGACAGAAATTAAATTGAATCAGAAATTTTATTGTCGCAGTAAATTTATAAAAGCTTTTAATATTTAAATATAATTAAATATAATTAGATTTAAGGCAGTCCTCAGGTTTCGGTTTTATTACTCTCTCTAGTTTGTGAATACAGGATAGGAATGCTTGCGATCCCCCCCCCCCCTTCCAAGAGCTCAAAGTTCAGGAATATTAGGAATATGTATGCTGCTGGTACTCCCCCCCGTTGACAACTTGTTTCTCTTGCGATAGCCGGCGCCCAAGAGCTTTGAGTTCAGGAAAATAGACCCGATTCTGCCTCTTATACTAGGAATGTGTATGTTGCTGGCATCGCCCCTTCTGCAAGAGCTTCAAATTCAGAAAAATAGACTGGACCCTGCCTTTTACATTAGAAATGGGAATGTTTCCGGTGTCTTCCTCCCCTGTCGACAACTTGCCTTCGCTTGCCATACTTTATCTTTGTGATATCACCGCCCCCCCCCCAAAAAAAAAGAGAGAGGCAAGATCAGCTCCTGCATCTAGACCGGTTTCGAACTCAGACTGACCAAAAGAAAATTGAGTCCTTTAAGCAACTTATATCATGCTAAACAAAAAGTTCAGTACAAGTTGCGCCATCTCCCGGAATCCCATGCAATAATAATGTAAATTCTTTTATTATTAGGATATATGTGAATCAATTTTAATGTACAGAATTTGAAATATCTTTTCAGTTAATTTATTGAAATTTAAGATGCCATTTAATCAAATTTAATCTACAACGAATTGATATTTGAATAAATTGTTTTAAATTCAAAGTAAATGTAAATTATTTACGATTTTTGGTACAAAATCATTAAATTTAATGTAGGGCAGACAATAAATTTGCATTAACTTTAAGGTTATTTCAACAGTGTAGCTCTGATAGCTTTCGGTATTGCAATGCTGTCATCTTCAATTTTGTATATACTACAAAATTCTTGGTTTAGTCAATTCGATTTGATAGAAAAATAATAGAATAATAAATATTAGAGAAAGTTTTGAAACAGATAATTTTCCAGAAGAATTTACAAACTTTTTAAAATAAGATCTTGCGTGCTGTATGTGATACCTTCGAGCATACACTACAGGAGGCAGCATGTAATGTACAGCGCGCAGAGAGCGTGAATTTGGACTCGTGTTACCTTTCTCGCTCCCATAATTTGGAAGCGCGTGCCGTACAATCACAGATCGGAGCTAGACATGGTACGATCCCATATTCGCCCTCTCTCTCTTTACCGTATAACGCGCGTGGTGTCTTACATGTTGCCTCTAGTAGTGAATGCTCAAAGAAGATACCTAATGACTGGAAATATGTGTCTGAGCTGTGGAAAACCTTGCATTATATTCATTTCGAATTATAATTTAGTGTGATCTTGGAAAAAATGCGGCAATATACTTACGGTACATAGTACACCCCATAGTGACATGACAACAAACTTCCTACGGTCTAAATTTAATAGTGTGAGCCATCTGTTATGAAGCTAGTAAATTTCTTTATGACACATTACATTTACCGGTGTTATTTTGCGACTAGGGGTGGAGAACGAAACTATGTGTTTTAACACCCTTTATTTGGGATTTTATTTAAGAGTTTTTGTTAACAAATTTCAATTTAAAACAGCTTGGCACATTATTAACAAAAAAAAAAAAGATGATTTATGGGAAAAGTCAAGAACATTTTTTCGAAGAATAATTTTTTGTTGGTGGGGTCCAAAAGGCCATTTATCAAGATGGAACTAAATTTTTAATTGGATGGTCATTTATAATTAATGTAACGGATTTTATAGCAGTAGCATAGTATTAGTTTGTTTTTGTAGTTTCTGGATTCTAGGTTTATTTTCTACGAGTTCATAATTTATTTAATTAATTTTACCTTTTGTTAATTTCCTCACGAGAAATTTATGATGGAGGTCTGAAACTTTTTAGAAAATTATATTTCCTAATTTTCGACATGAAACGCCTCTGACAGAAGTTGTAGAAATTGCCAGATTATTATTTTTTCTTATTTTTATTATACCATGTAGTATGAAAATCTTTCTAGACAATTCGGGAATCTTCTAGTATCAGCAAAAAAAGACTATATAGGGTTCAGATCGGCTTTCCTGGACGGTTAGTTTTGAGAATTCGTTGAATTGTTTGACAAGTTGTCAGAACTTTGAAGATGTACATGGCGAAGTACAACATGAGGTGACGTGAATTAAAAAACAGATCCAATAACTATTTTTGCAAATTAGAGAAGATGTACATAGTGAAGTACAACATGAGGTGACAGGAATCCATAAACAGATGCAACAATTACATTTGCAAATCGAGAAAGTTCCTGCCGCTAGTGTGATGAAGCTAACTACCTTCGACGGCAAAGTACCTTAGCTCACCTATGTACAATTCAAAGCCGCCTTCGCCGGCAATAATTGGAGTCCATCGGAGAAGGTACGTGCTCTTATTCTAGAACTACAAGGTGAAGCTATGTAGGTTATATGTCACATTCCTGAAGAAAAACAAAATGACTATGAGTTTATTGTTACTTTTCTCTAGATGACTATAAGAAAGCTCACCTTAAAAAACAAGCCCAAACAGGATAGATCACTAAGGACACGCTGTAAGATGTACTTTGCTCACTGACAGAAATTAAATTGAATCAGAAATTTTATTGTCGCAGTAAATTTATAAAAGCTTTTAATATTTAAATATAATTAAATATAATTAGATTTAAGGCAGTCCTCAGGTTTCGGTTTTATTACTCTCTCTAGTTTGTGAATACAGGATAGGAATGCTTGCGATCCCCCCCCCCCCCCTTCCAAGAGCTCAAAGTTCAGGAATATTAGGAATATGTATGCTGCTGGTACTCCCCCCCGTTGACAACTTGTTTCTCTTGCGATAGCCGGCGCCCAAGAGCTTTGAGTTCAGGAAAATAGACCCGATTCTGCCTCTTATACTAGGAATGTGTATGTTGCTGGCATCGCCCCTTCTGCAAGAGCTTCAAATTCAGAAAAATAGACTGGACCCTGCCTTTTACATTAGAAATGGGAATGTTTCCGGTGTCTTCCTCCCCTGTCGACAACTTGCCTTCGCTTGCCATACTTTATCTTTGTGATATCACCGCCCCCCCCCCAAAAAAAAAGAGAGAGGCAAGATCAGCTCCTGCATCTAGACCGGTTTCGAACTCAGACTGACCAAAAGAAAATTGAGTCCTTTAAGCAACTTATATCATGCTAAACAAAAAGTTCAGTACAAGTTGCGCCATCTCCCGGAATCCCATGCAATAATAATGTAAATTCTTTTATTATTAGGATATATGTGAATCAATTTTAATGTACAGAATTTGAAATATCTTTTCAGTTAATTTATTGAAATTTAAGATGCCATTTAATCAAATTTAATCTACAACGAATTGATATTTGAATAAATTGTTTTAAATTCAAAGTAAATGTAAATTATTTACGATTTTTGGTACAAAATCATTAAATTTAATGTAGGGCAGACAATAAATTTGCATTAACTTTAAGGTTATTTCAACAGTGTAGCTCTGATAGCTTTCGGTATTGCAATGCTGTCATCTTCAATTTTGTATATACTACAAAATTCTTGGTTTAGTCAATTCGATTTGATAGAAAAATAATAGAATAATAAATATTAGAGAAAGTTTTGAAACAGATAATTTTCCAGAAGAATTTACAAACTTTTTAAAATAAGATCTTGCGTGCTGTATGTGATACCTTCGAGCATACACTACAGGAGGCAGCATGTAATGTACAGCGCGCAGAGAGCGTGAATTTGGACTCGTGTTACCTTTCTCGCTCCCATAATTTGGAAGCGCGTGCCGTACAATCACAGATCGGAGCTAGACATGGTACGATCCCATATTCGCCCTCTCTCTCTTTACCGTATAACGCGCGTGGTGTCTTACATGTTGCCTCTAGTAGTGAATGCTCAAAGAAGATACCTAATGACTGGAAATATGTGTCTGAGCTGTGGAAAACCTTGCATTATATTCATTTCGAATTATAATTTAGTGTGATCTTGGAAAAAATGCGGCAATATACTTACGGTACATAGTACACCCCATAGTGACATGACAACAAACTTCCTACGGTCTAAATTTAATAGTGTGAGCCATCTGTTATGAAGCTAGTAAATTTCTTTATGACACATTACATTTACCGGTGTTATTTTGCGACTAGGGGTGGAGAACGAAACTATGTGTTTTAACACCCTTTATTTGGGATTTTATTTAAGAGTTTTTGTTAACAAATTTCAATTTAAAACAGCTTGGCACATTATTAACAAAAAAAAAAAGATGATTTATGGGAAAAGTCAAGAACATTTTTTCGAAGAATAATTTTTTGTTGGTGGGGTCCAAAAGGCCATTTATCAAGATGGAACTAAATTTTTAATTGGATGGTCATTTATAATTAATGTAACGGATTTTATAGCAGTAGCATAGTATTAGTTTGTTTTTGTAGTTTCTGGATTCTAGGTTTATTTTCTACGAGTTCATAATTTATTTAATTAATTTTACCTTTTGTTAATTTCCTCACGAGAAATTTATGATGGAGGTCTGAAACTTTTTAGAAAATTATATTTCCTAATTTTCGACATGAAACGCCTCTGACAGAAGTTGTAGAAATTGCCAGATTATTATTTTTTCTTATTTTTATTATACCATGTAGTATGAAAATCTTTCTAGACAATTCGGGAATCTTCTAGTATCAGCAAAAAAAGACTATATAGGGTTCAGATCGGCTTTCCTGGACGGTTAGTTTTGAGAATTCGTTGAATTGTTTGACAAGTTGTCAGAACTTTGAAGATGTACATGGCGAAGTACAACATGAGGTGACGTGAATTAAAAAACAGATCCAATAACTATTTTTGCAAATTAGAGAAGATGTACATAGTGAAGTACAACATGAGGTGACAGGAATCCATAAACAGATGCAACAATTACATTTGCAAATCGAGAAAGTTCCTGCCGCTAGTGTGATGAAGCTAACTACCTTCGACGGCAAAGTACCTTAGCTCACCTATGTACAATTCAAAGCCGCCTTCGCCGGCAATAATTGGAGTCCATCGGAGAAGGTACGTGCTCTTATTCTAGAACTACAAGGTGAAGCTATGTAGGTTATATGTCACATTCCTGAAGAAAAACAAAATGACTATGAGTTTATTGTTACTTTTCTCTAGATGACTATAAGAAAGCTCACCTTAAAAAAATTTTTAAGGCCCAACTCCAAGGAAGAAGACAAAAATACAATGAAAATCTTCAAGAATATTAGGTGGATATATAAGACTAATAAGTTTGACTTATCCGGAAGAAATGAAGTAAGAATTAGCAATAAGTAGTTTTATCGAAGGTTAACGCGACCCAAAAACAAATCATATTCTAGGAATGGCACGACTGAAGAAAATTTCCGAAGCTCTTGCTTATGTCCTTCAGTTTGAAACAGTCAAAGAAATCTAAAGGAACCAAGGAAGAATCATAAGATGAGTCAACGTTTCCCAGGATTATCGCAAGACCAACGAGGATATCTTCAAGAGGCTAATGAGGGAGTTGCAAGAGTTTTTAAACAAACGAAAAACACATAGCAACAAACACAAAACCTTCCATAGTAGAAATAGAATTCGTTGTTGGAAGTGGAGCCAAGAGGGGCATGCACAAAGCCGTTGTACTAGCAGTACTGCTCCTGACAGTAATCCTGATGGTTATCGGCTTCATATTACTGATAAAGGTGATGAAGTTCGAAGGAACGACTTGGAGAAAGTTTTTGCTTCTTAAGGTGAATTTAAAGAAGTGTGATCGAGTAATAGTATTTCCTCTTTTGGATTTGCTGTTTACAAAGATAAAAATGCTACAGCTGCCATCAAGGCTTACGATGGAGTTGAAGTATGCAGTTGTCGCATTAAAGTGACTCATGTCAGACCAAGAGCAAGGGGTCAGGGTCGCCGGTATAATTCGAATAACATGCATTGTTACCAGTGTTGGTACAACGGTCACTTTTACCGAGATTGCCCGTAAATTACTGCTGGTGAAGACGATAGCGGGAAGGACCGCTATGAAAGTTTATGTTTATAATTTTTAGGCTTTTAGGTTTATTTTCTATGAGTTCATAGTTTATTTAATTAATTTTACCTTTTGTTAGTTTCCTTACGGAACGCATACGACAGAAGATGTATAAATTGGCAGATTTTTCCTTTTTCTAGTTTTTATTACACCATATAGTATGAAAATCCTTCTAGACAATTCGGGAATTATCTAGTATGCAAAAATGGTATAAAAATGGTCCAAATCGGCTTCCGTGATGTAACTTGAATTGTTCGACTAATTGTCAGAATTTTGAAAATAAAAGGTATAAAAGAATACAGTGTGTGTAAAGATCGGCCGTCCGAAACATTGATATTTTTAACAAATAATTAATAAACTAATAATATTTTAAAACATATCTTAGAAGATTTCTTCAAAATGAACGGTAATTTCTTTATTACTGGCTTATGATATAGGAACATTACTATCGAGATGTGAGGAAATCAAATCCTAATCACTAATATTTGAGTTTACCAATTTAAAATTGATATGTGGAAATTTCAATTTTGCTGGATACGAAGTCGTAAGAAATAAATTTGATGAACTCTAAGAATTGTATAATTAAGTTAATAGAGCTGCTCAACTAACACATGTTACAAGTCTTTCCTAGTCCATAGAATTGGATCTGATTAAAACTTTTGTCGATAGATAAACGGCAAATAGACAAATTTATTTTGTTGAAATGCCGGGTGAATATTACATATTTTAGTCGTAATAGTAGAGATGAGACCACACCTAGCGTCTTTGGCCTAGATAGCATAAGTTGCTTCTATGGATAAATGTTTCATTGTAATTTAGGTGTTTCTGGTTTAAAGTTTGAGAACAGAAATTTAGCAATTTTATAGTTTGGCGCTTGCGCAGGTTATACCTTGGTTTTGCCTGGCGAGTTTCCGTGCTTCCCGGGGTCTGGGCCTCCACTCAGCTCTCGGTCCTGTTTTTCTGGTGTGTTATTTTTGGTTGGGTTTTGATTTGGATTTGCTATGTATTTGAGATATTTTATGTATCATCTCTCGTATTAAGGTTTTTGGTGTTTTCTATTTCGAGAGCTTCTCTGATGGTGTCCGTTCTATAGTATTTTCTTGATGGTGTTGGAATAAAGCTGATATGGTTTGTTCATTGTTTATGCTATTTTTATGTTCTTGGATTCTGGTAGAGATTCTTCTGTTTGTTTAGCTGAAGTATTTTTTTTTACGGTTTCTACGTGGGACGCTGTACACTCCCGGGTTTTCCAATGGTATTTTGTCTTTGGGATTGCCCAATAATTTGTGTATTGTTGTTTGTGGCTAGTAAATTGAGTATATGCCATACTTCCTCAGAATTCCTCCAATTACGTCTGTTACACCTTTTATGTATGACAGTGTTGTTTTTGGTTTGTTTTTTTTTCTCTGCTTTTGTTTTTATGCTCAGTTTTATGGCCTTTTTGATACTCTTTTCTTTGTAGTTCTTTTATTTTAGAGCTTTTATGATGTTATTGAGTTTCTTTAGGCGGCTCCTGCGTTTGGTTAGTCGTAAGGATCTGGAGATCAGTGTGTTGATGACTAATTGCAACTGCTATGAATGGTGATGAGATTCGGCGTTCAGATATCTGTTTGTATGTGTGTTTTTGTTTATACCATGTAATCGATGCTTAGGTCGTCTTTTCTGGTGATTAGAAGATCAAGAAAAGGTAGCTGCTTGTTGACTTCGACCTCCATTGTGAACTGTATGCGGTAACATGTCCGATTTCTATACTCCATCTTTTCCTTTGCCATTGCTCATCTCGAAGTTTATGGGCAATTATAGCTCCCTATTCCTTATTTATTAATATTTTTGCTGCACAGTATCCCATTTATGAATCCTTTCATTTTTTAGCTTCAATAATTCTTTTTTTCTTTAACGTCTGTTCCCGTTATATCAAAGATGACCCTTAAATATTTATAACTGTCGCATCCTTCTACGTCTGTATTTTTTTTTAATTTGGAGGTTACTTGCCAAGTATCCTAGATCTTTGTCGCCTATTAGTACTGCTGCATCGGTAAATTGTAATACATATATATATATATATATATATATATATATATATATATATATATATATATATATGTCGAATAATGTGGGTGATGTGTACCGTGCCTGTCTTAAACTTCTGGTAATTTTAAAGGATTTTGAGTGTATTTCCCAGTTTTATTTTTGAAATAGAATCTGTACAGCTCTAGTTAGTGTATGGTTTAAATTTGTGTTCGTCATTGTTACCCACAGTTTAGTTATAGGGATGTCATCGTAAGCCTTAACGAAATCTATAAATAATGTGTCTTCATTTGTCATGGCTCCTTTTCAATTATTTGTTTCATACCAAAAATGTTATCATTACAGCATCTACCACCACAAAATCCGCCCTGTTCATTTTCCTCATTGTACTCTTTTTCAATAAAGTCGCTAAGTATTTTCTGTAGAGTTGACTTATTCTTCTAGTGTTATTGTTATACCTCTGTAATTCTGTCAATTTTCCATATTTCCTTTTTTGTGGATTGGGATAATGTGACTTTCTTTCCATTGTATAGGGATTCTTAACCATTGATATACTTATTAAAAATCCATGTAAGCATGTTAAAAAGCTTTGTTGTTCCGCTTTTTAATAATTCTGTATAGATGCTCTCAGGTCCACGCAACTTTCCATTTTTTAGTTTTTTTATAGCTTCAACGACATCATTAATATCTATTTCGACGTGTTTTTCTTGTATGTTTATTATAGCTATTTCCTCCATATACTTAGCCCTCTTTTTAGTTAATAATTCATGATATTGTATAATCCATTGTTTTTCACACATCATTTCGAGAGAAGATATTTCCCGTTTTTCTAAAATTCACAGTTCTTACTTCTCATTTGATTTCCTTATTAGCTTCTTTTTCTGTTGGAGTTTTTGTACCTAATCGTTTAATACACCTCTGTTTCTTTATTTTTACTAGACCTTCGATTTCCTTTGTCTACTAAGACTTGTTTTCATTTCTTTGTATCCTAATGTTTCCCTTGTTACTTTGTGTATACTTTCAATAATATTTTGATATATTTCTGAGAATGTTTAAATTGATCCAACTATTCATTTACTCTTCATTGGTACTTTACTAGTACTTTCTCCGTCTAAGCTGTCCAGGTTGTATTTGGGGTAATTCGCTGCTTGTCTGTATAAATCGGTGTTAATTTACTCTGGTCTGTTGCTGTTATAACTTGGTAAATATATCCTTGATATTAATAAGTAGTGATCGGGATCTACAAATAGCACCCCTATATACTATTACATCTTGAACTGGAAATGTTGTGTTCTGTCTTGTGACTATAAAGTCGATAATGGATTTCTGTTGTTTTATGCGTTGTTCCCAATTAAATTTGTGAATTCTTTTGTGTTGAAACAATCCGTTAGTTATTTTAAGATCTTTTGGTATACAGACGTCAATTAGTCGTTCACTATTATCATTTACTGTTTTTCTAAATAGTCCTACTACATGATCATGAGTTTTGCGACCTATTCTACTTTTATTGTTATAGGTCCATCATCCAATGGAGCGTATGCATCAAAAAAATTTCTATTTGATCTTGCAAAATTCTTTCTTCAGTTCTACAATATCGTTCTCGGAAATTTAGTATTTTAAAGAAATTTTTGCCTTCTCTAAAATCTACGAGGCGGTTCAATGATTCAAAATTAAATTCAGGATGCATGTTGCACTCCTGGGGTATTTCTCTTTTAGAATTTGTCATTCTATTGTGACTTTATGAGTCGGCAATAATTTAAAACGCGGAAAGAAAATAAGAAGTAGGTAGGAGCAAGGGTGGGACTTGCTGAGAAAAACCAAAAGCTTAGGTGCACAAGTTTCGTAGTGGCCTTGAAGCAGATCTAATCTTTACTCGGACCGTAGAAAGGTATCTATTCGCTATTTGACCGAGATTTCTACATTGGGCTTAAAATTTATTAATTACTAGAACCCAGTTTAGGGCATTAGTAAGAGTTAGCGAGGTTTTTTTATCACTGTATTTAGCAATAACAATATCCATACCTACTGCTCATGTAAATCAAGTGAAATTATTCCCTTTGATCTCTCCCTTTTATTGAAAGTGACTAACGCAATGAAAACAAAAAATCTAAATCCGTAGTAATTTTTAGGTTTTTATTTTAACAGATTTCTTCAAATAAAAAAAGGCATTCGGAATAGAAAGTCCATGACTTTAACTTGGATTTTAGAATAACCGTTTTAACTTGCATATATTTGTGTTTGTTTTTATATTTTTGACTTTTCGCAAAAAATCTTATCAAGCTATATGATGAGCTTATTTAAAAAATACATTTTTAAATATAAAATACCTTAGAAAGTATCTTTAAAACCTTAATGCCGATACTGGTTTTATCCGAGAAAATTGCATTTAAGTGAAAAACACTGCTTGGGAGTTCCTTTTCGATCGGAAGTCATTTCGCGTTAAATCTAATAGAAGCTCAATTTGTCTTGTAGTGTCTTTATAAATCTTTTGGGGGTTTTATAAAACGTACAGAAATTTCTGGTTTCGTTGTTAGGTTTAAATCGAAAGAAAATACCATAAAAGAGTCCCCAAACTATATTTTTACGCAAGTGGCGTCGCTACATTATTATTCTTACAGCTGGTATAAAAAGTTTTCAAAACTTACGAAAATTAAAATAAAAGTAACTAATTTTTCAGAGTTTATATATCTCTGTATGGAACTTTATGAAAATGATTCTTCATATAATTTCTTCAGTTTCGAAACTTTCATTTATGTAAAAATTAACTAACAATTATCATTTAATGCTCTAGAACAGCGGTTTCCAACCTTTTTCTTTTTGCGAACCCCTTTTAAAAACCGGAATAAGTTAGCAAACCCCTAGTGTAATCATTAGGAATAGTAAATAAAACAGTAAAATTGGTCTATTAAAATTTATTATCAATATTGAATAATAATTCATAACGAAAAACTAAAACTTACATATAAACATTTACAAACCTTATTAAAACTAAAGTAATACCTTAACCTATAAAAAAAATTTATACAAATGAATACATTAATACAGAACTTGAAAAGTATACAAAAGAAATTCAAAATTTGTTTCGATATCTGAAAGTTCAAGTCTTAGATCAGATTCTGCGTTTAACCTGTTTCTGTACTTATCTTTCAGGTAAGTGTGTGTTGAAAATCCTTTTTCACATAGATATGTTGTACAAAAGGGCAATAAAACCTTAATAGTTTTTTTCGCCAAAACAGGATACTCAGTTTTTACACTGAGCCAAAATTCAATTAAAAAATGATCTTTAAAAACAGTTTTTAGGGAGAGTCGATGAGCTTATCATTTTCTGGTAAATTTAAAGACGTATCCGAAGTTATAACTCCTTGAAAAGGATTATCAGTTGCCTCTATTTTCGAGCAATAGTGATAAAAAAAAATATTGGTTAATTTTGCCCATAGTATTTTTTTCCAATAAATTATATATGCATGGTAAACTACTTAAGAAATAACTTGAAAAAAATGTTATTTATTTTATAATTTTAACACACACAAGGACAAAATGGTTGTCCTGTTTCTGAACATCTTAAAATAAACGCAAGAAAAAATGTGAAACATCTAAATTGTATATTGTAAAGTTTACATCAGAACAAAATTATTATTAGTTCACTGCACACTCTAGTTTAATGAAGGATAGAAAAATTAATGTTCGACATTCTTAACTTGCGGATTTTTCAGACCTGGTTCTCTTCGATCCCGAGTCTCTTTGTCTGTAATCTCCCAGATCAGGATTCTTCCACCCCGACCAAAAACTACATTAGTTTTGTGTATATACTCCCCAATTAACGAGTTACTTTAGACTCAGTTAAAATCACTTTCTTATGTACCTCACTTTAAGATTACATTACATATAGTTTTGGGGTTTCTTCTTCAGGTACCGCGATCCAGAGTTTTATGGGTTCCGACAACAAAAAATTGAGGCAAAACTATACGGAGAATAATTATTTTACAAATATTTTACCTGAATAAATGTTGAATAAAAAGTCTTGATACTAGATCTTCGATGCCTAGGTCTCACTGGGCCCTTTACATTCCACCATCATTCGAGGTCAAACGTTTTTGATAATCCAAGTAGCCTCGTTAACTAAACTAGCCTGAACTAAACTGATGGTTTCAGATGATTTTATTGCATCTTTGAAATGTCTTTGCTTCATTTCATCGAGTGATGGGCACCCTCTAAGAACATGGTCAACAGTTTCATCATCCTCCAGACATCATATGTTCATCGGGTCTTATGAAGATTGTGTCGCAGGTGATAATGTCCTGTTAGTTGTCTTACCATGATTTGCGATTCTTTCTTCTCCAGGGAAAGAACTTCTCTAAAAAATTATACGTTAAGTTCAGTTATATGTTCCTTGACACAACTCATTTGAGGGGTATCCTCCAGGATTCAGTAAAATTGCGATACGACAACCGTTTTTGTTCCTTCTTACCTACTGTAATTGGAACAAGTAGAATTAGTTTGGGTTCGAATGGTTCAATCGGGTACCAATCTTTGTCAGACAATCTGTTTCCTTGTTTTCATGTATACTTGAGTGACATATTGCACAATAGCAGAAAATGCTTCCTGAGAGACTATTGCATATTGTCCGAGAAACTAAAATTCGCTGACTCCTGTATTCCTCAAGAACACTCCAGTTCTAGCCTTTTCATCCTGTCGAGACTCATCTGTAAACAACCTGTCTCCAATCTTTTCTACTTGGCAAAACTATCTCAAGCGAATGATTGGGTTTTAAAACCGTCATCCTGTGTTCTTTTTATGTGGAAATTGATGACAATTTCCCCACCACTCCCCATCACCCTTTTGCAGCTACACAGGTAGCCGCCAATTTTAGCATTCAAGGCCTCGTTCTTTATGTATAAATAGAGAGGAGGTAGAGTCGTTAAGATTTCCAGTCCCCTAGTAGGGGCAGTTTTTATCGCACTCATTATTCCCATGCAAGCTACTTTTTGAAGTTTGTTTCAATATGATCATGATCATTCCAGCTGAGTCATAAGTTCAGAATTACTTCCAGGTGTGTAATTATTTCCTTGCATCGAAGTGTTATTCTCGACAATGCAAGTATAAATAGCCTCCTTACTTTCCTCTTTTTTTGTGAAGAGCACCACATCAGCTTTGTCCGGGTTTATTCCCACCCACTCGTTATAGTACTATCTTTCTTTGATCTGGAAAGCCCGCATCATTGGAACCTCCAGGTCCTGGATATCGCGACTAGGGCAGAGAATAACCAGATCGTCAGCCTAGACCTGTGTATATAAACCAACATTATGTAGTTCACTTACTAGATTGTCCACTACAAAGGTGGCAAGATTCTTCCTTGTGGAGATTTTACTTAAACATTAGTTTTTCTGATTTCCTCAAAAATACATTTTAAATTATCACTGAGAGAAGGACAATGGTTCCGTTTTCTTCTCTCGTTTGCACGTCTCTGTCTGGTAATGATTGGATTAATTGTTTTTTCCGGAAGATAAGGAAAATAAGAAGTTTTTAGGAACATTTTTTTTAGTCGCTGAAATTTGAGTACTTGCTGCATATCTAAAAATTTTCAGTTTATTAACCAGTATATTAATAAAATGTCATTTCGGTTTAAGGTAAAAAATAAAACTCCTACAAAATACTTCCACAAAACCATTTCATCAAAATTTAATATTTGTTCTGGGGAATCATATTCCGGACAGAGACATATTATACCGTTTGTTCCCATTTTCAACTTGCCAGCTAACAAGGCCTTAATTTTTTTGATCGATGAGGATCGCCGTGCCGGAAATGCGGCATATCCATTCAAATGACAGATAGACTCGCCCGGAGCCGATCATGAAACCTTATACCTTATTATGGTTGTTTCTTGCATTACCATTAAAGTTGTTTTGTACCACTTCTAACAGTTATAGAGTAATTTGAAAAATTGATGCTGTCATAAGTGTTAGAACAAAAAAATAATAGCTACTCGATAAGCAGTATAATGATATTTATTTTTACGAGGATAAAGTTCATGAAATAAAAAGATGAGTTTTACTTTTTAACTTATTAAATTCGAATTTACGACTTTTAAATTTTTAAAAGTTTTCAAAAACCTAAAATATATCTGAAGTCGTATAATGGTAAAACATGCCAAATTTCAATACGTCCTTACCCATTTTTTATGAACTTATCGCCAATAGAGAAATGTTTTTCTCCGATTAACGACCAAATGAGCCAGCGGAGTTACCATCTGGAAAAAAGTTTAGTGCTTATAGACTTCTGATTATGTAGGAACCTTTACCATGATAATGATAATTATGTAGTATCTTATGCCTCATTTTCTTTTTTGGGGTACATTTTTTATTTAACAATTAAAATATAAAAAAAATAGTTTTTTCGAGTTATAGGATAAATATGCGTTGAAAGTATCTACAAAATGAGCTAAGATCAGGCGCGGATCCAAGGGGGGCGGTGGGGGGCGATCGCCCTTCCCCCCTCCAAGAGCTTTGAGTTTAGGATAATAGACTCGATTTTGCTTCTTGTACTATAGTTTATTCTCGAATTAGAGAGAGTAATAAATCATTTTTTTCTTAGCAAACTACCTGTGTTCTTTAGTCCGGTGTCTTTGGCAAAATCTGTTAGACACATATTTTTCATAGGAATGGGTTAAAAATTTCATAAGCAAAAACACCGGTCTATAATCATGAACTATTTGGGTTGAATAACAATAGATATTTGAAAGTGTGATGTGTTAAAAAACATTTTAATCCTTGTCTTAGGCGTCAGAAGGAGATTTATTTTATCACTAAGTATTTATGGCATAGAATATTATTTTGGTAATAAACTTAAAATAAAAAGGTTTTATAATATTATTTTATTTCTTATGACTTCTTAATAATTCACATACATTACAAAATATAGATAATTTTGACATATTTAGTACAAATCATACCTGTATTTTTATTGTTTTTAATTTTGACACAGAGACCGTTTTAGGCACATTCAGACTAAAAATTTTTTGGGGCTATCGGTCATTTTGTTATTAATTAAAAACATTTTAGGACGTTTGACGTTTCAGTTTATTTATTTCTTAAACCATCTGCAGAATTACAATTAAACACTAAAAGGGATTCAAATCTAATCAATTTTTATATATTACAGGTAAAATTAGACCTACTTATTTTTATTTCTATTGCACTGACATCTTAATTTAATTTACTTTATTATGTGGAAATCCGATAGCTCCAAAAAAATAAAATAAACATGTTAATTCTTCACGAATAAGAACAAGGTACAAATACAATAATAAAATAATAAAAAAATTACGGATAATTGGAATTAAATATATATAAAATTAAAGGGTGATACACTAAAATAAAAAATATAAAAAAATGAAAAACTATATAAACAACATTAAACAAAAAAAAATACAACAAAAAGAAAAATTTAAATAATAAATTGTGTTTACTCTGGTACACATTACGTATTTAATTCGTAATTAAAGTCAGTGAAGCTATCTTCGCTCAAATTAATTAAAATTGGTTCCTCTATCTCACCGATCATGAGATCGAGTTTCCACATTTTGTTTTATTCTTTTATTATATGGATATTTCCCAATTTTCCGCAGTAACTTTATTCAAAAATATTTTTCGAAAGTTCATTTAAATTGCTAATTTTGTAAGTAGTGTTATTTCTATCAACTCTACGTTTTACTTGAGAGAGATATTTCCTTCTCCAATGGACGGTTTCCGGACGATCTATAAGAGCAGATTTCGTATCTGGTTTTCCCAGCAAAAATTAACTTCTCTGAGCAATTTTCAGAGCTCAGTTTTTTTAATTTCAAGTAAATCGCGATCTTGATTGATTTTAGTTAGAATTTTGGCGACGGTTTGGATCTGCTTCTCATAATAAAATTTATGTACAACTGTAGTTATTGCAGTTTTCATCTCTTCTTTCAACGGGGCTTTCCGTGTTCCTGTGACTGAATGTGGCTTGGGAGCACAAACAATTCCAGTCGTCTTTTTCTCCTTCAGCATTCGATACATAGTAGATTTTCCAACTTTTGTCATTTTGGAAGACATCTCAACAGAGTTTTTAACATCATTATCTGGATATTGATGTGTTAACGCATCATAAATATTTCTAGTAATATGTTTTTCGTTGAGGAGAAAATGCCTGGGTTTAATAATTTTGGAATAAATATAGAGGTGGAAGCCATATCTTTTGGGTATCTTACTAATCTCAAATAATATATAAAAACAATCGCAAAGAAGATAAATCCCTAAGGACACACTATAAGGTGTATTTTGCTCACTGACAGAAATTAAATTGTTGCAGTAAATTTATAAAAGCTTATAATTTTTAAATATAATTAGATTTACGGCAGTCCTCAGTTACCTGCTACACTAGAGCAGGGACATTGGAGGTTTCGATAACAGTTTTATTACTCTTTCTAGTTTTTGAATAGAGTATAGGGATGTGGATGTGCTTGCGATCCCTCCCTCCTCCAAAGAGCTTTGAGTTCAGGAAAATTGAACCGATTATGCCTTTTATATTAGGAATGTGTATGCTGGTGGCATTCCCCCCCCCCCATTGACAATTCGTTTTTCTTGCAATAGCCGCCCCCCTCCAGGGGCTTTGAGTTCATGCAGCAAGTGTGCCATATTTCAAATAAAAATATGTAAAACTTTTTGTACAATTGATTTGTTAATAACTTTTTATGTTGTTTGATTGTTTATTCTTGGTAATCTAGAGGTTGGAACGGCGGTTTGCGAGTGCGCAAATGAAAGTTTGAGACTTATACTAACAAAAAAAAATGAGTTGTTGATTTTAAATTGTTGAAACAGATAAACAAAGTTGGGCTTAGTTTCTTCATTATAAACAAAGAGAATATCTCTTCGACAATTGTTGATATCGAAATACCGATAAGTGGACATGATAGCTGAGTTCTTGGCGTACATTTTAAAACAAAAATTCTGTACGATCACTAGAAGCTAAAATATAGTTTTTTGTTCAAAATATCGCTGAGGCGTTGTTTATTAACATTAAGGGATTAATTAAGTAAGAATTAAGAGGCAGATGGTAAAGCTATTGTACACAGCAGCTTTCAACTCAATTATTTCAAAATTGGTGATGTTGTAATAGTTTAAATTTGTACCTACTCCGAGAGTCAGAAAGTGAAGAGTGGAGGAGAGCGTTCTTTCAGCCTACAGTGTGCGGAAAAAAACGTAACTCAGACGCTTCAAATTCGTTTCGCCAGAAAAATTTGGATTATCTCGGCCAATATTGATCGTAGAACCTTTATTTTTGTTTTAATTTACGGTTTTTTTACGAGATATGAAATGAGATATATTTTTTTGTAATCAAATTATTGTTAAATATATCAATAAAAAAATTGTTGCACTTTTGTATATTTCATACATAATAAACAATTTTACCGTACTTACTTGCTTTTCAAATTGCGAAAAAATTATTACAGTGGTCAACAGTATACTACTAATTAGAAATATTAAAAAAATGATCCCCAAGTTTATTTATCGGCTTTTTTATTCTTTTTTGTTACTGTTAGTATAAGTCTCGATCTTTCATTTGCACACCCGCAGACCGCTGTACGATCTCTAGATCGCTGAGAATAAATAACAAAAAAAAAACATAAAAACTTATTAACAAATTAATTGTACAAAAGGTTTTAAATATTTTACTTGAAATTTTGCACACTTGCTGTATGCAACAAGAAGCTCCTTTCGGTACAGTATAAAGTTATTGCAATATATTTTTCTATTGTTGAAAAAACAGCCATTTTAGCACGCTTTTCTGCGATAACTAACAAAAAATTATCAGATTCGGCTGGGTTTCGGATGGTTGCTTGAATATCAACTTTATTTTTTCAATTGGAAACCCTGTTTTTTAACATCTAATAACGAGAGAGTGCTTAATTTAATATTCAAATATGTTAAAAAATTTGACCTTTACAATGATCTCCATGATTACTTCAAGGTCATTCTTTTTTCGTTTTTCATGACCATAGGGTTTTGAACCATAATCCAGAAAAATTCTATATGATTCAAAGGGTCCGAGATATCGCTGATTTCAAATTTGCTTCTAGTTTTACAAAATTCATTTGTTTAAATAGTAAATAACAAATTATTGCAAAATTAACTTTTTTTGCAAAATAAACGCAAAATTATATTGTACGAGAACAAATACGACCAATTTAGTTGTTGTAAGTCTTAACATACAATTTGTAAATTATTAAATAATTAACTTTGTAATTTTAATAAACCGAATAACGTCCAGAAGGAGACGAATAGCCATATGTGTGGTATATGTGCAATACAAATTGTAGGGCTCATTTCTGATTTCCAAAAGCTTTCGTGGCCTCATCACGTTTCCATGTTTTTAAGAATTTGTTTGTCAAACTAGATTTGATTATTTCTTAAAATCTATTTATTTGAATTTAGCGCACACAAAAACCTGCTGAGTAATATATGCTATACACATAGTATTATTTATTTTCGTATGAACGTTAATGGGCTTATTAAAATTAATTATTTATTAATTTGTAGCAAATACTTACAACTACTAAATCGGACTTTGGTAATGATTTTGCAAAAAAGTTAATTTTGCAATAATTTCATAAAGAAATTAATTTTGCAAAACTAAAACCAAATCTGAATTTAGCGATGTCTCCAACCCTTTAAATCATATATGGTTTCTCTAGATTGTGGTACAAAAGCTTAATCACGAAAGAGAAAAAAATGACCTTGAAATAATCATGAAGGACATCTTGAAGGTAAAATTTTTTACATATTTGGAGGTAAAATTTATCGCCTTTTCTATTGCAAATATTTAAAAAAAGCTTTCTATCGAAAAAAAATTAAGTTGACCTCCAAATAACTATGAAGATCATTGTCAAGATCAAATTCAAGGTCACTATTTGATTTCTCATTGAAAATTACTTAAGATATGACCTTAATCTTTATCAAACAAATCATACCTAGGGAAGTCTCTGGCTGTTCTGTTACTTAGTTAAAACCGTTTATGTCACAGTTAAGGGAGAGTTTTTATCTTTAAAAATAAGTTATGACCGCTAGAAAAAAATACGTGTCCAATTTTTTCAATGTTCTACTGGTATGCCAAGTTTCATTCAATTCGGTGAGTTACACATAGTTAGGGTTACTTCTTCGTTATATGAGAGGCATGTAGTAATATTGTTTTTGTACACGTCAAATATATGAAGTAATGTGTAACTATGTAAAACAACTGTGCCCAAAGATTTCGAAGATTGACCTCTATTTGTTATCAATCTTTAAACGACAAATTGTTAATGTCAGCCATCCGTACAATAATATGCGGCATATACATTGTTTTGAAATAACTCAGGCGGCTTAGTTAGCGTAAGCCAAGGAAGCGCTCTTTTTTTGTTGTCTCAGGGTTAATTTGAGATCATCGTCATTATTGGGCTATTTTGGTTTTCGATTAGTTTGGACATACAGCCTTTTTTATATTATGTAATAATAACAATTAGCGACATATGCTAGTAGGAATGTCATCCGAAATATATTTTCTAGTTAATTTTCATACTTTGTGAAGTAATGCCTAAATGATAAAATTTGGTATTAATAGTGTTGGTGTCGGCCGACAAAAAGTGAAATTTATTAATACACTCTTGTAACTTCTGTTGCTTCATTATGTCGAGTATACGAGTTTACCACACTTTCCCACAATAAAACTTTTTGACTGATGGCCGTTTCCTCTCCTAATTTTTTGAACGATGTTAATTTGGCGTTGCTTGAAAAATTTATGTATACAGTTCTTTAACAAAATGTAATCGATAGACTAATAAATGAAAAGTGTGAATAAAATAATGTCGGACAAAACTTTTGGAACGTTAAAGCTGTCTACCAATTTAATTGTGAAAAAAATTAACTTGAAAAAATTTAATGATACACGCCTGATTTTTTCAGAATACCTCAAGAAAAATATGTAGACTTAAACTGTAATATTGTCCGACAAAAAAAATTCTGATTTTCCTGTCCGACGCGTGGAAATCTCGGTCCCACGAGGTCTCAAAAATTTATTACCATCATTGTCTTTTTTCGATTTTTTTTTAAATGAAATATAGAAAGCAAAAAAATAATTTGTCCGACAGAAAAAGATGACCCTAAGCCTGGAATAAAAAGAAATAGTTTTCGTATTTTATTATTTAGGGATGTTTGGTATGTGGGCGTTTGTAAATGAATATGCACCTTACTTTTGAATGTACTAATGATTCTTTCTTATACTTAGAAAGCATACTAACAGCATTGTGGAAATAAGAAACAGAAACCCTAGAGTAGCCAGTGTTATTATAAAACTGAGTCAGAGGTATAACCTTAAAATAATCCAGGCCTACGCTCCAACATGTTCACATAGCGATGAGGAAGTTGACATATTCTACGAAGATATTGCAAGTGAATTAAATAACTCAAAAGCTCACTATGAAGTGATAGTCGGTAACTTCAACGCAAAAGTAGGAGTAAAAGAAGATGAGGAAGAAATAGCCATAGGCTGTCACGGAATAGAAACAAGAAATGAAAGAGGCGAACGACTACTGCAATTCGCATTGGAACATAACCTCTACATCATGAATATCTTTTTAAAAACCTGCTAGTAGAAAGTGGAGATGGGCAAGCCCAGATGGTGTCACTAAAAACGAAATAGATTACATACTTTCGAATAGAAAAGAAATAATCCAAGACGTCAGTGTGCTTAATAAGTTTTCAGTAGGTAGTGACCATCGAGCTGTGAGAGGAAAAGTGGTAATAAATATTTAGAGGGAAAAAGCCAAACTAGTAACAGGAAAGAACCTAAGAAGATGGACAACTCCAGAAAATCTCTCTGAATACACAGAATATGTTGAAAACGGACTCCAAACTTTGGAAACCATAGACCTGGAGGAAACAAATAACCAAATACTAAACATCCTAAAAAACGCCGTAGAAAAGTATTGTAATAAACAAAATAAAACATCTGACAAATTAAGTCAACACACAAAAGAGCTTATTGAAAGACGAAGAAAAATGGAACAGAACAACTCAGGAGAATATAGGCAAATTAGCAGAGAAATATCAAGGCTTATAAGAAGAGATATACGAAAATACAAGTCGGAAGCCATATTCGATGTAATTGAGCAGAATAAAAGCTTAAAAATACTTAAAAGAAACCTGGCAGAAGGAACAAAAGAAATTCATAAATTCCGCGATGCAGCAAGTACAATTACAACAGATAGAGAAAAAATATTCCAAATAGTGGAAGATTTCTACAGCGCGTTATACAAAAAGAGAGAGATAAAATTCCAAATGTATTTATTAGAACTGGAACAGGGATCAAGGATGCTATAGAAAGTATAACACATATGAAATGGAACTGGGCCGGACATGTGGCGAGAATGGAAGACACTAGGTGGACTAAACGCATTATAGAGTGGCGTCCTAGGTTCCAGGCATTTAGAAGTAGGGGCAGACCTCCAACACTGTGGACTGATGAAATCAAGAGAATCGCAATAAACTGGATTCAATCAGCACAAGATCGGGAACATTGGAAACGATTGAGGAAGGCCTATGTTCAGCAGTGGACACTACAGGCTGTGTGATGATGATGATAGTGATGATGAATGATTTTTCAGGATCGCTCAAAAAATATATATAAAATTTGATTATTGAATTGACCGACGAAAAATATTTATCCATTTTCCAGTCTGACACGTAGAAGTTACCGATTCCTTGAAAACTCAATATTCATTCCTTGGTTGCATATCATCCTACTTTTTGATATTGATATGGAAATTATGTTCACAATTATTGTTGTTGCTCTGCATTACAGTTTTGTTAATTTAATGATACATAAAGCAATAGTTAAAAAAATTAAAAAAATACTCCAAACTGTTTTGGTAGTATGCTTTCTCAAAGTTTCTGATATATAATTTCGTTTTTTATTATGAAAATCTAGGATACTTTAAAAACGAACCATTTGAATTATTTTTTTAAAAACTAACTTTTTCTTGACAATGCATACTTTTCACCCTATGGGTTTTAAAGTCTATTGAATTTTAAGTAAAACATATATTTTTCAATTTAAATGTATTAATAAGACGATTTTGAAAAAAAGTTCAGATTCCGAAACTGAAATCGAGGATGACGAGGTACATGAGATTTCCAGCGATACGGATGCAAATATTGAAGACAGTGATGATTTTGATAATGATGAATAAATAAAAAAGCGAAATAACTTTTTATAATTATCCTTTGTAATTTCTTTTTACTTTTTAATACAAAATAATTAATATTTTTTACAAAATACAATTATACCAAGTTCATAAAATTCACAATTTGAAGGCTGTATTATATATATATATATATATATATATATATATATATATATATATATATATATATATATATATAATACAGCCTTCAGCCTGAGTTCCCATATGGTAATTTTCCCACAAGCCCTCTAGTATTGTTTGTATGATTTGATAATTTTTTACAATATATGATTTACACTTACTGTTAAAAAGGTTTAATCTTTGAATACTACGTATTTCTACTGGTAAAATCTTATAGTACTTAGGGGCTAAATAATCCATAAATCTGAAGTTAACAGTTTTTCTATTTCGAGGTATAATCAAGTTTTTACCTATGTTTGCCCTTGTTGAATAGTTGTGATTAATGAAATGCTTCAAAATATTCGATTTATGGTAATATAAACATATTAATTGTACATATAAATAATATAAGCTGCATGTGTTCTCATTAAATAGTAAGTGTGAAGGGCAGGTTTTATTTTTTTGTAGATAATTTTTAAGATATATTTATGTACAACAATAAGTGTCTTTAAGTTACCTTTATAAGTACCCCCCCCCCCCACACACACAACCAAACCATATCTCAAAAGTGATTCAACCAATGGTTTGTATACAACTATTAATAGTTTTGTACTTAAGAATTCCCTCAGCAAATAAAATTTATAAATGAGCATTCGGATCTGATTTGTTAAATATTCAGTATGATCTGACCATTTTAAAAATTGATCAATAATAACCCCCAAGTATTTAGTCTTTGATACAAATGTAATTTCAAGCCCTGTACTCGCATTTACCACAATGGTGTCAAAATGCGGTCTAGATGCATTTGTCAATGAGGAGGCAATATAATTTGTTTTTCTTTTTATGTTTAAAGTTAATTTTAGAAAATCCAACCAGCATTTCACTATCATAAAACCTTCATTACATTATATCTTACTACATCCCAAGTATCACCAGAGAACAGAATGGCCGTGTCATCAGCATAAGAATAAATTTTACCATTGATATTGATGCCCTATAAAACATTAATGTAGGTCACGAAAAGTATTGGTCCCAAAATGGTCCCCTGTGGAACACCAATCCGAATTCTCCGCGGCGCACTAAAGCAGCCATTTACCTTTGTAAACTGCTCTCTGTTAAAAAGATAACTTCTAAATACTTCTAATACCCTGCCCCGCACTCCATAGGATCTCCAGAAGTTTTTCATGGGACACGGTATCAAAAACCTTCGCTAAGTCTATGAACACGGCAATGACCTTCTTATCCACATTCAATTTGCCTATTTTCTCAGAACTCAGACCATATATGGCGTCAGTAGTACACACTCCCTCTGAAAAGCCAAACTGATTCCCCGATAAAATGCCATTCATTTTTAGAAAGTTTACGAGTCGACCCTTTAGATATTTCTCAAATATTTTAGCAAAGTTATTTATTAGGCTTATTGGACGGTAATTTTCTATTCTGTTTTTGGGTCCTGTTTTATAAATTGGAGATACTATTGACTGTTTAAAATAAGCTGGTATTTTATTTGTATTAAAAATAAGATTAATAATTTGTGATAAAGGTTTAATTATTCCTAAATTTGTAAATTTAATAATTTTTGGCACTAATACCATCCTTACCTGCGGCACTATCATTTTTTAATGAGTGAATTTGTTTTTTTTTCCTGTTATTTTTGTTATTTTCAATTTGATTTTTATAGTAGTTAAATTTTTGTCTTTTTATAAACCTATTTAATATATTCCTGTAATGTTTGTATTAATTTTCTGATTCAATGCTAAAATTATTTGATAACTTTTTTTAATTTATCTCGATGTTTAATTGATACCACCAATCCTACAGAAATCCAATCTTTTATTTTTTTTATGGTTTTTATTAAAAAGATATCGTTTAGTAGTGCAGTTTTTTAAAATTTTAGTACAAGTATCAACAAAAATATTTGTAGACAAGTCAGAATCAGGGGTGTGTAAAACCTCTTGCCAATTTACATTCGAGATTTCTTGCTTTGGTTTATTATAATCTATGTGTTCATGAATATATGTTTTTGACTCAGTATCAATTTTATTTCCATCGGTACATATATTAAGCATTACCGGTAAGTGATCTGTTACATCTGTGTCCAATCTATAAGAATTAAAGGACACGTTGTTAAGTTTTAACTTATTTCTCAAAAAAATATGGTCAAGGCAAGAGTTCGCCCTTGTAGGCAAAGTAATATAAGAAATGAATCCATATCGCCCCATTAATGAAATATATTCGTTCACCATTTGACATTGATTATTTTTTATATTAATATTAATATCCCCCGTAAAAATTTCAATATTATTCGATATGTATTCTTCAAAATAATGTTCTAAATCATTAATAAATAAATTCTCACCTATCGTAGGCGATTTGTAAACAGTAGACATACCAAAATTCATCTTTTCTAATTTAAAAGTAATTCTACTTATTTTCAAATGGCTATCTCTTAGCTCCACGTGCGAAATCTCAGCAACAATGTGGGACTTAACATATACAACAACTCCATCATTCCTGTTGACATTTCCCTCATTGTAATGGGCCGTATAGCCAGGAATATTATATGAATCTATAGCCATAATTCTGAAACATCCACCATAGTCAACTTTGCTTTTTAATATTCTTAATAAATACTGATTACTACACTCCAAACTGATCGCCTCATGTTCCACACTGTGCTTAAGTTCGTATTTGGTATATATATATATATATATATATATATATATATATATATATATATATATATATATATATATATATATATATCAGTGTCCAATTTTCTAGATTTTAATGCTGTAATAGAAAATAAAAATAAATTAACATTGCTTTGCTGGAAAGTTAGGAAGGGAGGAAGGCTAGTCTACTGGCATCAGTAAAATAAAACATTTCAAAGAATAAAAATAAAATAAACATCTCCCGGAATCTTACTGTGATATACTTTATAATCCAAAATGCAAGCATATTTTCGCCGTCCCATTTTTTTGTCCGATAGTAGATTGGTCTTGATATATTTATCGGACACTTGCACTACATGTTAAGTACTTCACTTACATATATAAATTTGTTTTTGTCCGACAAGTATTAATAAATTTTGGGTCCTCGTGAGACCGATTTCCACGCGCCGGAGTGGAAATTTTTTTTTGTCAGACAAAGTTACCGTGGGATTCTACATATTTTCCTTGAGGTATCCTGAAAAAATCGAGTGAGTGTCATTAAACTTTTTCAAGTCAATTTTTTTTCACGATTAAGTTGGTAGACATACTTAACGTTCCAAAATTTTCGACCGACAATCTTTTACCCGCATTTTTCATTGATTTCTCTTTCGATTACATTTTATTAAAAAACTGTATGTATAAATTTTTCATGTAACGCCAAATTTACGTCTGTCAAAAAATTGAGAGAGGAAACGGCCCTCATCAAAAATTTTTATAGAGGGAAAGTGTGGTAGACTCGATAAAATTAAGCCACAAAAGAAGTTATAAGAGTGAATTAATAAATTTCGCGTTCTGTCGGCCGGCATCAACACTATCAATTTTTGCTTCATGAAATTATAATTTTATTTGTGCCTTTGTGTATATGTTCTTCCTATACAACTTCCTCGCCAATCCTGGAGGCATATCGATTTTAACACGGACCACTTAAAAACAGACTCGGTAAATACCCCGTAACCGAAATGAGCCCCTTCAGAATAATTTTTTCCTCACTAAGCGGTTTTATGTAAGTCTGTGAATGTCCTTTAAAGAATTCCACTGATGGAGAGGATTAAAGGTAATCGCCAGCTTTTCAACATTTTTTTGCAGTAGCAAGTAATTAGTAGACATTCTTTTTAAATAGACTTTGGGTTTTATTTAACTTTCATGTAAAAGCCATAAAATAATATCCTCTTGACGGAGAACCTTGCGCTTAAAGCAATTTTTTTTAAACCCGAATACGTCCTCAACTTCAAAGGTTGCTCTTGGCCTCGTATCTCGTAAATTTGACAGATAATTTTGTCTATTAAATAGTTCCCTTATATATAAATAAATTGCATACTTGAAAGGAAACGAGAAGATTAAAGGTTATATATTTAAAATGGGTAGTAGGGTAATGAAATTAGTAATCACAGTAAATAATTTGAAAGTTTTTTAGCTGGAAAATGATGTGCAATAAATATTAAACATTGAATATTTTGGAAATTGAATTGGAGAATGTAATTTAGTGCTGGAATTATACACGATATTCCAAATTTATATATAAAGACATTTTCTCAAAAATTGCTATCCGTTCGTAATATAGTAATTTTTGTACCAGCTGTAACGGCTGTTATAAGTGTGACTCGTTTTTGATTGATCGATTAAGTAATATTGCATATTACAGTTGAGAAGCCTTTGAATGAATGTCAGATTTTAGATTTATTATATTTATTATATATATTATATTTTGGACAATATTTAAAAAAGCTGGTACTGCACTCAAGTCAGATCTCTGTTATTATTTTAGAGAAAAAGTCAAGATCTGTATCTAAAGATTATAAATGATTTTGAGAAAATTGCAACAATCATGAGACCCCTCTTGCTTAATGTTCACTTATAATTAGTTTATGAGTATGATTTAGAAGTTAGAGAACATCCTCTGTGACATAGTTCAAAGAGAGCTTGAATACACTAGAGGATGATGCCAGATGATGGGACTAAACTTCAATCCCCCTAGTAGCCTTCACAAAGGAAAAAAACCTCAATCTGAAAACCATCAAAATGGATGGGAATGTTATTGAGTGGAATTTTAAATATCTGGGACTGACCCTAGATAACAAACTCATCTGGAACAAGCATGAAAAAGTAGTAATTAACAAGGCTACAAAAGTCTTGATGGTCTGTAGAAACTTTGCGGGAAAAAGATGGCGTACAAACCCAAAAATCCGGCAATAGTGAGAGCAATCATCACATATGGGGCAGTGATCTTGAATAAAAGAACCAGTCTGGCTAATACGAGAGCTAACCTCTCGAAATGTCAAAGACGGTCCTGTACATATATAACCGGGACAATGAAAACCTGCCCAGCGGCCGCCTTAACCTCACACCTCTACATATACTTCTACAGAATATGGCGAAGAGGACAATTTATAGGATGATGAGAGATGAGGTTATAAAACGAAGGTTCAATTTCTTATCTAGAAATTAACAAATCAGGGACATGCCCCAAGATTAAATGAAAAATAAATTGAACTTTGTGAAAAACTTCAGCACAAAGTTGAGTCACAAAAGCGAATGGGATAGAAACACCATTAAAAAACTCAACAAGAAATCCATTATATGGTATACAGATGGCTTCAAAATAATGGAAGGAACTGGAATAGGAGTGTATGGACCCGGTACCAGACACTACGAAAGCTTGTGTAGGTCAGCAGGCATTGTCCAGGCAGAAATACATGCCCGTACAAAGTTATTAAATTTCTGGGCATGAGAATGTTCGTCGGGATTAAATTTATTTATTAAACATCCGAACAATCTGATTCTTGCGGGAAAAGAATACTTAAACTTTCAATATTACAGGTATATAATTAGATTTGCTGCGCCATACCGGGAAATACGATTTTCCGATCATTTTCAGAGCATCCGTCCATAGTAATCGCGCACCGTATACAGTAGTATTGTATGCGCGATCACCTCACGTCGTCACTTGTCAGTGTAGTGTGAGCTCGAGCCGACTACTTAAGCTCGAGTTGACCATTATTTCCCAGAGAACTGCATGTTCTCCACCCGGGTGAACAGTCCCAACGGACTGTCTTGGTTGCCCGCCGGACCGCGTTTTCCTGGTGTAGCAATGTAGGTAAAGCTAGTTCTGTGTGCATATGGTGTTTCACCATCCACTTCCTTCCTTACGTCCTACCCCGCTTATGGCTAGCATTGTCGAGGACCTTTGTAAGTACTGGCAATGTTGTGTCATTCTACCGTCACTACCGAGGATCCTTAGAAGTACGGGCAGTGTTAGTTCCTTTCCTAATATTCCGCTATTAGTCGACATTGCCGAGGACCCTTCGAAGTAGGGCAATGTCGTTCCATCCTGCTGACGCTGTCGAGGACCCTTACAAGCACAGGCAGCGTCGGTTTCTTTCTTTCGTTCCTACCGTCACTTATATACACACGCACTGAATGGCGTCAGTTTTGTTTTTGTTTCCGTATTGACCAAGAATGTGTTTTACCGCCGGGTACCCTCGGATGTCCGTTGAAAAGGACGCTTAACAATTACCACCCGGACTTTTATCACCGCCGCCGCGTGAAGAGATCGCCGCCGCCTTGTGGAGACGCGGCCTACCGCCGATCGATGCCGGGTTACTGTTAGACATACCGTGTATAACTGCTATCGGTCGAATTTTAGTACGAAGCGCCGCGAACAGCGTCCTTGGATGTTAGACACGAAGCGCGATAATTTGAGTACGAGCCGCCGTGAATAGCATCGCAACCGTGTAGTACGAGGTAGCGTAAATAGCGTCGACCGGATGCCGTCTACAGCGCTACCGACCAGTACGAGCTACCGAGACCAGCTTTCATAACATACTCTTGCCCTCCAAACCGTTTAAATGTTAATTTTGTTGTACATCTTAGGTTGTAAGTTAGTTTTAGTCCATAGCTATATAAAAGTATGGAATATAGGAAACAGGATGTTTTAAAACCGTTTGTTTCATTACCTAGTTCCATTTTAAAATATTACAGATAACAATTGGCAGCCGACAGCCAGCACTAATACGCGCAATTGTCCGCTGGCTTGCCGTTTCTCCACTGTAACACGCTGCTCGGTGCATAAATAGGTCCTCGACCACATTAATCCCGAGGGTGGCGCCCGAGAAACAACCACCGAGTGGATGTTTGGACCATCGAGGAGTCAAACCATTGATCAGTTCAGAGAGCAGGGATATAAGTAGATACCGTCAAACCGATTCCCCCGCGCTAAACATTTGATCTATGACTGTCTGTGCAAGAAATATCCACTGACTGATGTTCCGCTGCCGTAAACAAAGTAGATCCATAGAGCACGACTTGCTCCCTCAGGAAAAACGGATAACACATTAGGATATGTATTCAATTTAACAAAGAAAAAAATTATTACGGCTGAGAGATTATCGTCATGTTGGATAGTCAAGCAGCCATCAGTGTGCTGAGCTCTCAAGTTATCAGCTCCAAAATGGTCTGGAAATACCTAGAGGAATTAAATAATTTGAGTTAAAATAATAAAGCCATGTGTGTATCAGAACACACCGGGATAAAGGGGAATAAAATAGTAGACAGGCTCGCTTGGAAAGGAGTTGATACATCATTTCTGGAGTAAGAGTCTTTCTGTGGAGTCAGTAGCAATGTTGGATGAACTAAAGATAAAAGAAAAAAGCAGGAGATACAATTATTGAACGGAGCTGCAAGGATTGAGACAAGCGAAGATACTTCTTGGGAACTACGATCAGAAAAGATTTAAAGAATGCATAAGCTTCAGTTAAAATTTCTGACAGAGGTCCTGACGGCATTGCCATCTGAAGGGACACCTCAGGAAATTCAGATTGGTAGAACGAGAGGAGTGCAGATTCTGTGAGGAGGACAAAACCTCTATTCATATCCTCGCAGAGTGCACTGCTCTAGAAAACTCTAGGATGCAGTTCTTGGGAACAGATCAAATCGAAGAAGGAGACTTACCCGCCTTGAAGTCGTCCAACAAGCTTCTTGAGGGAAAGAGGACTGAAAGACCTGCTCTAGTTGATAAGACAACTTTTACGAAAGGGCAGCAGTAGGGGGACACAATAGATCTATCAGGTCGTAGTGTACAGACCTCAATTCTTCGGACATACATACATACCTACATCATGAAGAATTGTCAAAAAGCTTTGGTCAATATTTTTCCTTAAAATATGATATCTCGTGAATATTTTAAGGAGAACCATTTTCCTTTGTTAAAAATTTGACGACACAGTGATGTCGCAGTTTTACCCAGATCATTTTATAGAAATTATCAGTAGCGATATCAAATGCTGATCAGATAATTCGGATCTGTAAATATTTTTTGTATATTTCTTTTCGGAGAATGTTTTTTCACGAAGATGCTCAGTACCACGAGAGTAAGAGACTCGTGTACAATTCCAGCAATGATGGCTTTAAATATGTTTCTTGAAAAATATTGCTAGTCTGCAAATCAATCAATTTTCATTTGAAATTTGCATGCAAAAATGCATTTTAAATGTTTCTATATCAATGTTAAACGAATTTTGAAAAATTTTGGTATCGTCTAAAATTGCATCAAAATCGGAACATCAAGACTTCAAATTTATTTTTAGATCACGTAAAACTTTAATTGCGAAGTCTACGTCAAATGGGGTCTCAGTCTCTAGATGTTATTACTATACATTTAACATGATCATACCGATATGAGTACGCGTATTAAGTATCTCCGCCACCATGAAACGTCCTTGACATTTACCCTTAGGTACCAATTGGAATTATGAACGGAGCGGAGTCCACCCCCGTGCCCTGCACCATAGATATCTTTAATCGCCTGCTAAGTCTAATAGGAAAATTTGCGAGTAATATAAAGTTATAGTATATTGATATGTTCAGCTAGTATAGTTTTGACCTTAGGGACTTTTTACATTTTTTTTTTACGTTCAGTTCAAATCTTTTTTTTACATCAACTTAATCTTTACGATGTTTATCCTAATATAGACATTGCCTTACTCATTTATTTACGTATTCCAATTACAAATTTTTCTGGAGAAAGATCCTGTTTTATCCTGAAAGGAATGAAAAGCTATTTGCGTGGAACTACGGACCAAGGCAGACTTAATTATCTTGCACTGTTGTCTATTGAAGGAAAATTGGTGCAAGAAATTGATTACGAGGATATAATTGATGTTTTCGCAAGTATTTGAAATTTATCCTAAAAACTTACAATAAATGAACTACATAAGTAATTCACGTAATTAAACATAACAATTATATTTAATGAGATTTATGTAGTTGTAACTTTCCACTAACAATTGTTTGCCGTCGTGGATCAAGTTTACTAGTGGAAATTATCAGCAGCGATTTTTTACGCTAATCAGATAATTTAGATATGTAATTTTTTTTTCTATATTTCATTTCAGATTATGTTTTTTCATGCAGATAACCATTGCTACGAGCAAATTTATGAAACTGATCAAATTGTGAGTAAAATAATCATATATAACTAGCTGACCCGACAGACGTCGTCCTGTCTTAACTATGAATATTCAATTCGAACTGGAATAAATGTATCTATAATCTATTTATCTATATATTTATTTATCTATTTATTTATCTAGGTGATTCGCCAGGAAATAATTCTTATCGAATTTCTGTCCACTGCGGATTACACGTGAACGTGATAAACAAATCTGGTGTGCCATAATGACGTACATACGATATAGTATCTTGGGCATATTCATGCATATGTCGCGGACGTATGTTGCTGGGAGAATAGTCATTTTACCGATATTCTGTGCGTTTCCGTCGGTATTGATGGCATCCCGAAGATGAATGTATTCCTCGGAACGAAGTTTTGCCTGGTTCAACCTGATAAATGTCAATCGCTCAGTTTCAACTTTGACGTACATATTCACAGCATATTGATGAAATACACGCCGATATTTTAAGATGTGATTGTCCTCATTTTCCCGAACCATCAGTCTGTATCAATAATAATTCATTGAACAAATTTTTTTGTTAGGTTCGGCGCCTGTAAATAAATTTATGTGTTAATAAGATAAAGCAACGTTGTGTATAAGGAACATTAGTAAAAGAAGGTTAGTTACTTATGGGTAACTGGATTTATCATCTTGTTTGAAAAATGATACCCATCTTCACCTTGCCAAAATAAAATAGGATATTGTAATGCATCATATGATCGATGTGTTTCGGACATACGCTGCAGTTGATCGTTTCGTCGATGTAAAACAATATCTCGGTATTCTAAATTTTCACCAACGACGACAATAGCGAGTTCATCAATTGTTGGCGCATTAAAACGTCTTGCGTGTTGTCCTGCAGACGTCTTATCGGCTCTGATGATAATTTTGTGGTTATCAGATGGCATGCGGTCTAATGCGGTCTTGAATAATGCAACCAATTCGTTGTGTTGATGGAAAAGTGTTTGGAGTTGTTCCACAATTTGTCTTTTCACCGAATTGTTGTGTGCACAACACTGATCGACTTGTCTTGCTGAATCACCCATAAAATAAATTTGCAAAAATTTACAGTTACTATCCGGAGCTGGCAATAAGGAACCTGTTTGATGATATATTTGACCCTGAATCTGCAAGAGTAAATAGTTGTAATATAAGTAATTGTATAGCGAAGTGTTTGTACCGCTATGTGGCTGGCAAAATACGTTGGTAGCATTGCTATTCCCCCATTAACCTCTGTAAACATACTGATTTCTAGTTGCTTTTGGCAATTTAGATCTACCAACGTACTTTACACCGTGTTAATTGAAGGCTACCAATGCATTTTGTACTAGCCACATGGTGGCAAAAGTTTATTGTTTCCTATTATACTTACCTTGAAAGTAGGCATAAAATTATCTCAAATAACTTTTGTTGCACCAAATGACGTCATTTGAAAGCAATTATTGTACTGCTGGATATGAGTCAAAAAATGTATAGAATCTGGCCCATTTCCAGAAACCAATGAATGTCGTGGCTCTGGTGGCGATACCAATGGCGTCAATTTGACTTTGCCACTGGCGCAACACAATAAAGGGGCTTCATTTTTAAACTTAAATGCCTTACATTGTGGACACACAACGTTCATTCATTCAGTAGCAACGATTTGCTGTGAACTGTAATCGATTGCCACATTATAATTGAATGCAGCTCGATGGGGATTAAACGCGACATTTCTACGTTGTTGATTTCCATTCCATCGATTCCGTTCAACTTCATTTCGCGCTTCGCGTTGCTCGTCAGTTTGACTTGTTCGTATATATCTTTAACTTGCAGAATTGCGAGTTCTGCGACCTATGTCGGTACGTCTAATTGGTGGCATTGTAGACCCTCTTTTCAAAAAAACTCACTGAACAAACTGAAAACTGGATAAATGTTCCCATCGAATGGACTATGCAGTAAGAAATGAATAAAAAATTTTTTGATTGATAGACACCCGTCATCGATGCAGTTGTTAAACGATATACGGCGCGCGAACTGTCAATTGCAAACCAAACTTATACTGTGTGATTTGTGTTTATAGTCTCTTTGTATATATTTAATCTTACTCTATGTTAACCTTACTTGTCTTTACCTCTGTTGCCACTAAATGCCAAAAAATCTAAATTTTTCGCAGTAAATCTTTCCCTACAGCTCAAACCGTCTATTTTAATTTAATCTACAGTCCACACAAAGCTCTCCGTCGGCTATATTTTTTTACGGCGCGCGAACTGTCAAAGGCAAGAACTGTCATCATACGCTTGAAGTTTAAATAGTCGTCAACTTTTCGTGTAATTTTCCAATTTTATGCGCAATTTTCTTTAAAATTTCCAATTTTATGCGCAATTTTCTTAAATTTTCATTTTGTAAGAACCTTCTACAAAGTATTAAAAAACTTTTTAAAAAAAAGGAAGTAAAGTCGTTCGTTCTCAAGTTATGGCGTGACCAAGGGAAATAAGGATTCATTTATATATATACATATATACATATATATATATATATATATATATATATATATATATATATATATATATATATATATATATATCGCTACGCGCCCTGCATCATAAATATCTCACTCACCTGCTAGTTCTAATAGGAAAATTTGCGAGTAATTCAAATTATAGTATATTGATATGTTCAGCTAGTTTGGTTTTGGCCCTAGAGTCAGTGTTTCTCTTGGGCTAAAAAGTTTGGATGCTTCTAGTATATATGATGTTTACTTTAAATTAAAAAAGTTGTGTAATCTTCAAGAAAATCAGAGTAGCCTGTACGCTATTTGCTTTTGATATAGACGGATGATTCTTAGCAGACTTTCTAAAACACACCGGCAGATTAGCCCTGTTTTATAGATTTTAGTCAATTTCGCAAACTATAATTAAAATACATTTTTTAGATTTTTTTTTTGAATAGAAAGTTTTCTTTTAGTTTTCAATGCCTTTTAAAGAGCTCTAGCAGAACGGATTTAAGGTAATCGCCAGCCTTCAAGCAACGAGGAAGTAATTAGGCGACATTCTTTTTATTCTTTAAGCATTAATGAACTTTTATTTTAAGTTAAAAAAGAGAAAAAAATATTCTCTTGTACTATAGTTTAAGTAACAACCTTCGAAACTGATTAAAAACAAGAAATGTAGTTTTAAAAATAAGTGTACAGAGAAAGTCAATGACCACGTATTGTGGACGCTAGACCGTTCATTATGTTAAATAATAACGCCAAAACCAGGGTCTGGACACTTTTATGAGAGAAGTGAGATGGCGTTTTTAGTTTGCGAACATCTCAGAAGTGGCGTTAGTGTGCCAGTGGGTAGGCATTTAATTTATCCACTTGCCATTTGAAAGGTTCTGTCAATACGGCAATTGTAAAATTTATTTCGTTGTATTTGCATTTAGACAAGTCTTAAATGATTAAATTATTGTCCTTTTTCGTGTATAACTTATTGTGCATTATTTATAAAAATCATAGTGAAAAAACTGGTAAGTAAATTTAATTCTTGATTGAGGTTATATTAATTTAAACGACATATTAATTCTTTCTACATCAACATTCCAAATTTGTGACCTTTTTCAATAAGTTTAAGCTTAAGTAGAGTGCTGGCTTTTACATGATGGAAATCCATATTCAACGATGAAGAGAAGATGAATATTTGTCAGATTTCCACTATATTTAACTAAAAAAACTTGATGCGTTTTGCTAATATTGTAGCTTCATCAGAAGTTCTATTTTAAATGACAAAATAATTGGTTACTTGAAAAACTTATACCTAGATTTACAATAATGAATAAGTGCAATACCCTTAATTTATATTTTATTACCTATTATTTGAATTATTGCGAAATCCACACTGGTTTTTATTAAAAGATATTTAGCAAGGGTGAGGTGTTGATATCTGTTTGGTCATAGAAATAAATCGATTAAAGAACACAAATAATCTGTTGAACGACCAAACAGATATCAACACCTCACACTTGGTGAAATATCATTCATGCGTAGTGGGGTAATATATAATCATGCCCTAGTATTTATGGTCAGAGATGTATGAAGGAAATAGAAGCAAACTGTTTGTTTCATGTACATTCTACTAGCGTAAAATAAATATACCTGGATATAATTTTAAATGTATATTGAAAACATTCATTCATATTTTGCAATAAAATTTATATAATTGTTAATATTTTTTATAGTTTTTCCTGCTTCATATAAAAAAATTGAAAATGCACCAAGAAAATATATACCTTATGAAATTAAAGACATCAGTGGGCCTTAAAATATTGTCATAGAAACTTCAGTTTTAAGAAACGCAAGTTTTCTTCTCTATTATAAATTATGTATGAACATATTGTAAACAGTAAATATTTTTATAATGAGTGTGTTTCCTTTGAAATTTAGTAAATGTCAAAATTCTATAAAAATAAAATTTATAAAAAGGATGGAAAAGAAAACACTCAACCAACATAGGCTACATAATTTTCGTAACTAAATAAATTGTTAAATAAGAATTTTTTGTTTATGCTTACCTAAAATAAAGTTGAAAGGGACCTTTAGAATTCGTTAGCTTTCCAATCTGTTTTGTGATTTGTAATACCAATTCAATATTTCATAATATTTTTAGATCTTTAACTATTACTTTGAGTGTTCCTTTCAGCGAAATTAGAGCATATATCTTGTCATCTTGTTTTTTTTTAAGAAATTTTCACATTCTATTGAGGAAATTTATATAAGCAGTTTAAGATGTGTTAATCTTTATACTTCTAAAAAAAATATCTTCAAATGATACCTTATTTTAAAAAGGTAAATATAAATAAGGCTAAATGTAACCTGCTTCGAGCACAACGAAGCATTTGATGAGCTACTAAAATGTGGAATATTAAAAGAAGTATCTCAAGCAAATAAAATAAACAGGACAATTAAATACTATTTTTAAAAAGCTTCGAATTTTTACTATAATTGGGGTTCACTTATCTAAATAAATCGAACCTAGCCTTACCTTGCCTACAATTTTTTTTTTAAATTTTAGTAAATTTTAATGAGATACGATATTGAAATTTGATTAAAATTTACTAGAATAAAAAGGAGATGGGTAAAGAACAGCTGTTTTTCGAACCCTCAGACATAAATGTAAAAAGTTCTTATTTAGGCTTGTTTCAAGTTTGTAACTTCACATTTTTATTAAAATTATTCTTGTAAGTCGTCAAAAAGACTTGTTTTCTAATTTTTCTGTATATATTAAATCCAACTTTTGTGTTTGTATGACATTGATGCTTTCAACGAAATAAACTGGTATGTACTAAAAAGTATTCAAACTGTATTGCAGAACAAAATAAATATTTTGGTTCATCGAGCACCCCACAATAATATGATCAAAAAAAAATTTGAAAAAACATCGAAAATCGTAAGAACTTACAGAATAGCGCATGTTGAATGAATTATTTATGCGATTGACAAGAGTCGTATAATTTTTAGAAAATATTAAGTTAAAAACTCAACTAAATGTAAACACAAAAGAATATCTTAAATAAAAATTGTTTGTATTTGTGTCTGTGGGAATGAAAAACAGCTGATCTTTACCCATCTCAATATATTTCACTTAATTTTTTCAATACGATATAAATGTAGATCAATTAATTTTTCCCTGCGTAGTTACTAGTGTGCGAACATCTCCAGTTCGAAAACGCAGCCGATTAGACAATTTTCGCGAATAAAAAAGTTGTCGGACTCGTCAAAATATTCACTTGCAGCACTGGAATATGAGAATATCGCTTCTGTATCGTTCTGCCCCGCTATGCCGTTCCGCCCTACTTCGAGAACTTCCGAGGAAAAGACTTCATTGACACGACTATAAAGTTCTCGTCCGATATTGAAATGGAAAACAAGCTGTGTGTGAGATATTAACGATTTTTTTTTATTTCAAAAGCCAATGTATGCCATTATGTATAGAATATAACTTCGTTCAAATATCTGTTGCAGCATTTCAAGGTGGCGCAGATTCGAGAGGTCCAGTTTTCAACGACTCCGCCTCATAGATCCGGCTAAATTTGAGCGATGGCATTGATTATGTTGACTTTAAGGGCATCGGTCAATTGTGGCTTATTAGCATAGACTTGCGACTTCAGGAAACCTCACATTATAAAGTCTAGCGGGGTCAAATCACACGATCTTGGTGGCTAATTCACGTGATCTCTGCGAGAAATAGCCATACCCTCAAATCGTTCATGCAGAATATTCATCGTGACATCAGACTAGAACAACATTAATTAAACAACTGAGAAAAAATTAACTGGTTAGTAATTAAAGATATACATACGTGGTGAGTACATGTTTTTATTCCTGTCAAAATAATGTGTACTTTTTTTATTACTAGTCAGGTGAATTTTTCACAGTTGTTTAATTAAGGTTTCTTCAGTCAAGTGATGCTATTGTCGGACAAATTTAATGTGCCATTTTTCCAGTTCGAAAACGGAGCCGATTAGACAATTTTCGCGAATAAAAAAGTTGTCGGATTCATCAAAATGTTTGGTTGCAGTACTGGAATATGAAAATATCACTTCTGTATCTTTCTACCTCGCTATGCCGTTCCACTTCCACGTTAAGGACTTTCGAGGAAAAGACTTTATTGACGCGACTATAAAGTTCTCGAAGTTCTCTGGGGCCTTCTACAAAATCGACGTTGCTCAAAAACTGCGGCTGATACAGTGATAACACGAAGGTCGACAGAAGAATTTATATCTACAATGAGACTTATTTTTGGCGAATCCTATAATGAATTTAACTTGTTTAGAAACACGAAATTGTGGTAGTTAAAACAATCGTTAAAGAAACTAGACTAAGATCAGAAGAAAAGATAATTCTCAAGATGAGTTGTCTTTACTAAAGGACACCCGAAAATGTCTTAATTTCCGAGTATTTTTGAAACCATACCCTGAAATCAGGTGACGTTATCAATAACTTGTCGGACGTCTTTTATCGCTGATTTTTAATGTTAAATCACGAAATTTGGATGAGCTTTTTTTTTGGTAATTATATTATTATTATTTATTTATTTTTATTTATTTATTTATTTATTTATTTACACTGCCCTAAAGGATCAGAGTTTCTATTATTAGGCAGGAGAAGACCAGAGTTACATAAATCCGAAAGTTATATAAATAATACAGAGAGTACAATAAGTATAACATAGCCTATAAATCAATCACAGATAATTGTAAGTAAATGATTTGACATCAGAATAATTGCAGTAAAATTTTTCATATTTGTCTTTCAGGCGATCATAAAGGGAACACATCAAGTATAATGGAGAGTATTGTAATACATTAGTTCTTAGTTTCGGTAAATGGAAAAAATACTGGAGATCAAGTTATTCCTGGAACATGAAAATGAACTCTCGCGAGCAAATTAGTTTCAAAAATATTGTTATTAACAAGTTTATACAAAAAAAGTACATGGGCCCCGTAGCTGCGCTTCTCCAGAGTTGTGAAATTAAATTTTGTCAATAGACTTTCGCGAGGTGTAGTGGACAGTGGATAAAATCAATCCGAGTTAAAGCTTAAGAATCTTAAGAAACGATACTGAATTTTTTCTAATTTATCAGAGTGTACATGGTAATACGGATGCCAGATAACTGAGGCATAATCCAATCTGCTTCGTACAAGAGACTAATATAACCTGCTTATGACCTGGAGCGACCAGAATTCATGACTAGATCTCACTAGAAAGCCCAGCGTTCAGTAAGATCTCGATACTGTATTATTAATATGATTGACAAATGTAAGTCTGCAGTCAAACGTGACACCTAGGTCCTTAATGCAGTTAACTCTCCTTAGAAAAATACCGTTGATTTCATAATTATGCAGCAAAGGTATTCTACTTCTTGAGAATGACATAACATTGAACTTGTCTACGTTCAGAGGCAGTTTGTTTTTTAGACACCAAGCATCTAATTTTATGAGATCCAGTTCAAGGCTCAAGCAATCGCCAGGATTCCGTATATTCCGGAATATTTTTAAATCGTCTGCGTAAAGTAGGCAGCTGTTATTCAACCCCTATGTGATATCGTTAATAAAAACGTTACGAAGTAAGGGACTCAAAACAGATCCCCGAAGAACACCCGACGTTACTACAAAATTACTAGATCTATGACCACGGTATTCAACATAGTGATAGCAGTTTAATAGATCTTTTGAAAAATCTAATAAGGTTGTCGTTAAAATTAAAGTCCGATAATTTGAAAGGAAAAGCTTTGGAGAAATCTGTGTAAATGATATCGACCTGAGTGCCAGAATCAATACGCTTTGAGATATACTGTGCAATAGTACAAAAATTGGTCACGGTTGACTTTACAGAAGCAAAATCATGCTCCTGATCGGTCATAAGAAGCACTATGCAATAGGATATTTGTTCCTGAAAAATTCGAAAACCTTTGCAAAATTGCACATTATCGCTAACGGGCGATAATTTTTAACCCTGGTTCTACCATCCCTTTTAAAAATTGGACAGATTTTGATTCCATCCATAGATCAGGAAAAATATATTTCTGAACGCATAAATTAAAAATTGTAGACAACGGCTCAGCAAGCGCCCAAGCCCAATCCCTTACGACAAACGAAGGAATGGAATCAAGACCCGATGTGAATTTGGTCTTCAATTTATTATAGGTTTTCTCAATGATTTTAGGCATTATTTTAGATAATGAGATAGGATAAGAATTGGAACCATGACTAGAAGCTCATACCTAGTTATACACCACGACGTGAAATTTGTATATTGAATAAGAATAGCCATTTTTTGTAGATTTTGAGTGCCTGATTCGAATCCTACCTCAAAATTGCTACATCACATCAGGTTTTTTAAATATCCTAACTTAGAAGTATGGTTTTTTGCAATTTTCGGTTGGCATATTTAAGAAACAACCTGATGGAGCAATTCTGAGGCCGGAATCGAATTCAGTGACCCAAAATCTACATAAAATGACTATTCTTATTCAAAGTATAAATTTCATGCCATGCTGTGTTATTAATATTTTTAATGTTGACTTATATTTGTAAGGGTTTTTCAATAAGGTCGGGTCGATCTTGAAATGGAAAACAAGCTGTGTGTGAGGTTATAACGAGTTTTTTTTTTAAATTTGAAAAGCCAATATATGTCATTATATGTGGAATATAACATCGTTTAAATATCTGTCGCAGCTTTTCACAGTGGCAACGATTCGAGTGATTCATTTTTCAACGACTCTGCCTCATAGATCCGGCTGAATTTGAGCGATGGCATTGGTTATGTTGATTTTAAGGGCATCGTTTGATTGCGGTTTATTAGCGTAGACCTGCGACTTCACGAAACCTCACAAGAAAAAGTGTCGCGGAGTCAAATCGCACGATCTTGGTAGCCAATTCACGTTACCTCTGTAAGAGATAACCATACCCACAAATCGTTCATACAGAATATTCATCGTGGTGTCCGCTGGGTGCCACCCTGCTGAAACAACATAATGTCTACCTCCATATCGCTTAATTTGAGCCAGATGAAATCAGTTAGCATATTTCTGCAGCGTTCTCGTTGACAATGATGGCCTGATCAACATTTTTTACAAAAAAGTAGGGACCAACGGGCCACCGGCTGAAAATCTGCACCAAACAGTAACTTTTTGTGGATGCATTACTACCTGGTGCGGGTTGGCGTCGTCCCATATCCGGCAATTATGTTTGTTACGTAGCCATTCATCCAAAAATGCACCTCGTCGCTAAAGATGACTTTTCGGCGAAAATTGGGGTCTTCTTCCAAACGCTCAGAAGCCCAGTCATCGAACCAACAGAGTTGTGTTTGATCATTAACTTTGAGCTTCTGGATCAGTTGGGTGTTGTACGGGTGTAGCCTCAAGTTCTGGCGCAAAATTCGCCAAGTTGTAGTCTGCGAAAGGTCGAGTTCTTGTGCACGGCGAGGAAATGGCTGCCTCGGATTCTCTTGCATACTTTCACGAACCTCGGCGATATTTCCGCTGATCTGACGTTCCTTTAACGTACGGGTGTTAGCTGATTGTTTACGGTAACGGTCGTTTCAAATTTGGCCACCGGACGTTGGAGAGTCGACTTTGAAGGGCCATCGCGTCTACCGTAAAACGGGCGCAACGTGCACAAGGTTTGCACTAACAAACACTAATTTTGATAATAAAATTTTATCATTTGCACTTGCTGCTCGATCGTGTAATTTAGCATCTGTATCTGAATAATAAACAACAGATTAGACAGAAGTCACCGAAACAACATCGCTGCCACAGACTGCCAACATCGACCCGCCCTTATTGAAAAACACGTTATTACGCATATTTCGAAATGTCAAATGCAAGAAATCTTTGCAAAGGTACCTTTTAAGAAGTTTTTAATCATTATATCCTGATCAGGAAAAATGCAGACTTTCTGAAAATTAGGATTAGAGAAGCTTAAAAAATTTACGATTTGTGAAAAGAAAACCATATATATATAAAAGTATGGAAAATACCAAGAAGCACTTTCAAAATTCTGATAATAGTCATAAATTTAAAGGCCTATCAGACAATACGGTATTTCGTTTTTCTAAGGTATATACTAGTTAGAAACCCGAAATATTGTATAGTCAATTGCATTGTCCTGAATTAAGAGTCTAAATAAAGGGAGGGGATGATTGTTGGGCCCGCTAAAACTCCGATATTTATCGTAAGACTGCGCTTTTTTAAAGCCGCGTCCTCATTAAGCTGATATATGGCAAGTAGCAAGGCCAAAGGGCAAAGACAGTTGCCGCTGCCACACACATGCATTGCGTCCACATTCATTAGCAAAATGTATACCGACAAGGACTTACTTGTTGATGCTGCAGCCATAATAGTAGTTGATCAAACGAGTCATAAACTATGGAATCGCTAATTTTGGGAACATTTGAGCCTTAATAGAGGTAGAACTAGATATGGAGGGAGTAAACTGATGAAGGATTTAACTTTGGTCGATGTGGACGAGTTAAATCTCGAATACAATATGGAGATTCTTATTAATTTGACCACACCGATAATCAGTAGGAAAGATGCTAGATTCAGAAAAGCCATCCAGCTCATAAACGTCTTGCTGTAACACTGCGGTTCCTAGCAACAGGAGATTCCTACCATTGATTGATGTACATGTTTAAAATTTCGAAACAAGCTATTTCGAGCATAATTCCAAATGTTTGTGATGTTTTGGTCAACGTTTTGCAAGATTATATTCAGGTAAGAAAAAAAAATAATTAGCACACTTTGATTTATTTATATTGTGTCATTATAATTGTACAAAGTAAATTTAAAAGTCCATCAGTAAGGTATCAATAAAAAACGCTGCCAGTAATTCCTGGGTCAAAGGAATCTATGTGCTCATCGCAGAGTGTTGAGAGTGACGAACATGGTATAGGCAGTCAGTTTGGCACCACTTCATAAGTTTGAAGAAGGATCAGGACCAGGAATAGATGTGTACATGGGTACACCGAAGGTGGGAAGCTGCGAGTAAATGTGTGCTGCAGGAGATGGTTGTGAGGAACTGGTAGGTAAATAGTCGTATATTCCCATCTCAGTGTCAAGCAAAACAGTGCTAATTATTTTCCTCACCACTTTCCTAACATAAAGTGATGGAAGGTCACGTATTTGCATCCATATTTGTTGTCCAAAAACAGTATGTTGGTCTCTTACAGATTTCTTTGCTTGTATATCTTTCATGATAGCAAGAACTTCTTCTGTTACTGCACGCTTGGGTTTATAGATTATTTGTGATTTTAATAATCATTTCTTTCCCCTGCGAGTGGATGTTGATTGGGCTGATGCTTCCAACACTTACGGTGTCTCGCTTTTTTGATCATTCTGGTTCGGAAGAGCTTCGTCTGACCGCTGAGGAGTTATCTGGTCCAGTAGATCTTTAAAAAAAAACAAATAAAAATTTATTGGTAAAATTACGTTAATTGACTAGATGGAAATGTATCTGTAATTTGTTTCAGGCATCCAAAAATGAATCTGAATGATAAATGGAATTTTTCAAATTGTGTAGAAGCCTTTGACGGAAAGCATATAGCTTTGCAAGCACTGATTGACAGTGGAACAGAGTACTTTAATTATAAGGGCTTCTGTAGTATAATTCTATTTGCTGTTGTAGACGGAAACTGCAATTATACGTATGCGAATATGGATTGTTAAGGAAGAATATAAAACGGGGGTCTATTTAGTGAAACAAAATTCAAAAAGAGGCTAAAAGATAACACAATGAACCTTCCCAATCCGTATGAGCTTCCTGGAAGAAATAATTCAGCACCGTTCGCTTTCCTTGCAGATGACGCATTTTTTATATCATAATATTATAAAGCCCTATGCTGGATCACCAGATAAGGGTTTAATGAAAAAAAAATTCATCATATTGTTTGAGTAGAGCACGTAGACTTTCTGAGAACACTTTAGATTTTTCGCATACTTAGACAACCAATTTTGACAAATTTCTCCAGGAATATGAAGACAAGCTCCTTCAACACAAGGGTTCAATAACATTCCCAGGATGCCGAGAAGAAGTGTAAACGATACACAGGCGGTTAGGAATGAATTTGTCGAGTTTTTTTAATTCTCCGGAGGGAATGGTACCTTTTCAATATGATAAATAATAAATACTTTTATTGATGAATCTTCAGCAAATGTTTGAGTTGTAAAATGAAACCAAATTTGGTAAAGATTCACAAGTGGATATATCTACGTACAAAATTGTAAATATGTTAAATAAATAAATTTGAAAATCTTACCTGTGTGCTATTCCTCTCGATCGATTTCTATCTTTCAAGAACTCCTTACTATGGTAAGCAAACCATTTACTCTTGTATACATCTTCACTTCCACTACCAGATTTAGCTCTATCCCTTTCTCTCTTAACTTCCCGTAAAATGTGACAGAATAAATTTTTTATTTTCCTTCGCTACTCCAATATATTCGTCATGCCTTTTATAGCGATCTTTACATTCTTTAATATATAATCTTACAAAACGGGACGATCCTGATATCAGTCAATTAACTAAATCACTATCTCATTTGACCACTCTATTTTTCCACAATTATAAATAAGTGCTTGTTACGGCATGGCGGTCGGGAATGAACTGAGGCCGCCGGAGCTAGTTTGGCATGTCAGGACGCGTCTCCACTACATTTGCCATAAGGCTTCCTTTGATTTGGACCGACACTTGTCGGGTTCGGCTTGGCGTGCCATTTGGCACTATTTTGCCAACTGGCACGAACCGACAAAATCATCCACATGACTCTTGGCGTTGCTATTTGGTCTTGCCACTTGGCAGATATCAGCATAATGATTATGCGGCTTAAGCATGTATCCATAGTGGCTGCTTATAGGGAAATAAAAAAATGAAACTGCTGGGTGAATAGTACCGTATAAACTTTGTATCTTATATTTATGTTAAAACAATCTTTTAAATTTGTATTCCAGTATATATATATATATATATATATATATATATATATATATATATATATATATATATAGTATGGCATATCTTTATAAATGCCGAGAATATTTATTTAACCTCTTATTATTTACGTAGCACCAGTCTACTTGAGCAGCTAGCGTGGTTTATCTCAGTCGACTAAATATCCTAAGTGCTATTAAATCACAAATTTTCTAAATGAATAAGGAATATCAGGATCATCTGACAGTCCTATTAGGTTCGTAACTGCCCTAAATGCTATTACCCTATACTGAATTCAGTTCCAAATTCACCTGATATTGGATGGTCTAATAACTGCCTCCATATTTCATATTCCATCAAAATATTTTCTTTTTTTAATATTGCCAGATTATAAAAGGTAAAATCAAATAACGCACGTAAGTTATATTAAAAAAAAAGTTTAAGAATAAAATGACTGTTACGTTATGAATCACCCTATGATAGACGGGCAAGGTTTTGACTCCTGTTGAAGTTTATTAAAATTAAAAAAATATATATATTACATACCATGTTAGTGGCAGTATTCAAGGTAGCAATGTCGCGAGACTTCAAGTAAGATAAAGCAATGGATGATATCGTTTAAGATGAACAATCTCCTTTATCATAGTTCATACAGCAATGGGCGAAAGTAATTTATAAGAAGAAAAAATTTCAGAGATATTTGGAGAAAGAAGACGCAGCCTTCAAATGCTAAGTAAATAATTAACTCTACAGTATATACTTGTAAGTGGTGTTGTCCTGACTAATACAAATTAAAATTTAATAATTTGATAAATGGATTTTATTAACTGTTCTCTCTAATAGAGGTCAGTTCCGTTTGCGCCGAAAACAGTTTATGTTTATAAAAATATTTTTAAATTTAGAGTAACTTAACAAACCTTTTGAAAAAAAAATTAGAAAATAACGTTTGTTGAATAAATTTATTGACAGTTAGACAGGGATAAAGGCCCTGAAAGCACAAATGTAAATTAGCCATTTCTTAACACTAAAGAACAAAAGTTTCTTAAAAAAATAACTACGTGTTCCGGTGCAAACAAAAATAGACTTTATTTTATTACACAGAGCGTTTAATTAAACCTCTTTATAAAATTTTTTAGATTCAATGTATATTAGTTTTCTTCTTATGGATAACGAATCTCTATCATTATTTCGCCTTAAATGTCACTATCAGCACCTCAAATTATTTATAAAAAACTCAAAGGAGAATTTTAATAAAACACTAACTATAATTAAAGGTTATTTATTAATTTTGACACTAACAAGGCAAAATAATTTAACGTAAAACGAATTCGGGATTTTTATATGCTTATTGATTTAAAGAAGATTTATAAAGGGTGTTTTTTATAGAGGTATAGAACTTTAAGTTGGCAACACTTTTTTAACTGGCGGCCATTTTGTCAGCTGTCAAGTGATTTATGTTTAGTTTGGTTTGGCATTTCAACATGAATAGACTGACGCCTGAACAACGCTTCCAAATTGTGCAAATTTATTTTGAAAATCATGGTTCTGTTCGAAATACGTATCGCGCACTACGTCCATTTTACGGTCAACATAATCGTCCATCAGAGCAATTAGTTCGATTAACTATGGAACGTTTTCGTACCACGTTTACTCTAAATGATAATACGCATCCACAGAGACGTCGTACAGAAGAAGTCATTGCTGCTGTAGAGCGTAGCGTAGAGGAAGACTCGAATCAGTCTATCCGCCATCGTGCGCAGGAATTGGATATGTGTCCATTCACTTTATGGAAGATTTTGCGGAAAGATCTTGGGTTGCGTGCTTACAAAATCCAACTCGTGCAAGAATTGAAGCCACACGATTACCTAGCAAGGCGTAGATTCGGTGAATGGGCCCAAAACAAAATTGCCGTTGATCCTGATTTTCATAAGCGAATTTTGTTTGGCGATAAAGCTTACTTTTGTTTGAATGGATACGTCAATAAACAAAACTGCCATATTTGGAGTGATGATAATCCTTAAGTGTATGTTGAGACACCGTTACATCCAGAAAAACTGACTGTTTAGTGTGCTTTATGGGCTGGTGGAATCATTGGTCCGTACTTCTTTAAAAACGATGCTGGTCAGAACGTTACAGTCAATGGTGACCGCTATAGAGCCATGATTACTGACTTTTTCGTTCATCAATTGAACAATCATGATGTGCAGGAGCTGTGGTTTCAACAAGACGGCGCAACATGTCACACAGCTCGTGCCATAATTGATTTATTGAAGGAAACGTTTGGTTACCGCATAGTTTCACGTTTCGGACCCGTGAATTGACCTCCAAGATCGTGCGACTTAACGCCGCTAGACTATTTTCTGTGGGGATATGTGAAGTCGCTAGTCTACGCCGATAAGCCCGAAATGATTGATCACTTGGAGGACAACATTCGCAGCGTTATTGCCGATATACGGCCACAAATGTTGGAAAAAGTCATCGAAAATTGGACCTCCAGATTAGACTACGTCCGAACCAGCCGTGGCGGTCATATGCCAGAAGTCATATTTAAATTATAATGTCAGAAGGTTATCTTTCGAATAAAGTAAATTTCATATCAATTTAAAAAATTCATCTTTGTTTTATTCCATTTAAAAGTTCTATACCTTCATAAAAAACACCCTTTATTTGGCCCATCTGGTGGTGCATTGGCATGACTGTGGTATAGCACCAATTAGATGCTGGGTTCGACTCTCGGGTCCGGCTTGGGTGTTTGTTGCAAATCTCTTCAAAGTCAATATTAAACTAAAACAAAATTTAAAATAATATAACTAGCAAAAAAAAATTAGGTCGCATCAAAATGCATTTCAAATACACATAAAGGCGCCAAATGGTCATAAATACCGACGCGTCTAAAACAAAGCTCTCTTTCTCAAATACACATAAGTAAACTTCTTTTAAGCTTTTATTCACAAATTGGTTTTCACTTTAAAAAATTATCAAGCTTAACATGTCATGCTGAGCATTGATATGTAAAATAGGGAGGATACTGTAATACTCATGAATTTCTGTATTTCTATACAATTTTCTTTTTTCTTTTCTATTGTTTGCTTCCAGTATTTTTCAACCAGCAGGAGGGGTACTATGTTAAGTTTCAACCATTCAAAAGTCTCTTTTACGCTGTCATTCTTTTCACAGTCTAGGCGATGGTTCACTTTGGTGCCAGGCATTACCAAGTCTGATCCAACCATAACAACCTTATATTCAATGAAAAAAAAGTTTTTTTATTTTGGCATAATAAATAAAATAAAGTAAATTACTTTCTTTGTACATTGTGTATTTCTGAAATGGCTTTTATTTTCCTATTTAGAGCAACAACAAAATCTTTTATTATAATTTTTATTACGTACTTTTCCTGCAAACTTCAGTCCTACACAAAATGTATTATTAGTAAGTTATTTATAAAACATTCCATTATAAACTCTTCTAATTTTTTTCTTGGACTTATTCAATTACAACTTCTCCATGTAAAAAGATCTGAAAATAAAAAAGAAAAACTTCTGTGATAATCTAAAAGGAGAAGTTAGCCAGCGGTATCATATCCTAGACCCACTTAATCTTAGCTTCTTGGGTAAAATATCTACTTACTTACTTCTTTTATAGCAGTGGCGGAGTTAAACATTCACCTTTTCAAAGAGTAATAGGAAGCAAAAAAAAAATAAAAAACGATGATATTGATAATTTTTATTTTACTGTACATCCATTTATACTAGATAGATTATTATAAGAGAGACATTCATAACAGAGTATTGTCTACCACAATCTAAAATAAAAAATGACATTGGGAGGTGTTAAATTCGATAACACAGATCTACAAATTTAAGAGTGCCTATTCCTTTTTTGATGGTAAGTATTATTTCCTATGTCATTTGTTCGACTACATTCAAATCTGTTTGCCAAAAGTAGCTATTACGTCAGGACTTGAAGATATTCTAACCTAAAAGTGACAAAATTGCTAGGTTTGGATGAATTTGGGTTTGAATGTCCCAGACACCAGAAGTGTAACGTAGTTTAATAAAAAATACAAAAATTAATTTTATTTTATTTTAGGCAGTGTTGTGAAACCTTAACAATAAGTTTGGAATAAAAAGATGATTATTCCACATGTCATTATTCCTCCTAATAGCCCACATTTTTCTAATATTTTTCTAAATTCTTCATACATAGAAGTAATCATATCTGTATTTGTAGTTGCAAAAGCTTCAACAATTCTTTTCTTCTGGTAGTTCAATATTGTCATTAAAATCATTGCTGTAAACCCTTGGCTTTAGGTAACTCAGTTTGCCACTCGTAATGTAAAGTGAGCGAAAAATCTGACTTGTTCAGTTCAGTTCCTTCTTCATTTTAAACATAACAAAATTGGTTAAGATTTTCATATACGAATTTTGATTTAAATTTTTTACTAAAAAATATATAAACAGTGACATTTTAAAATTTTTGACTATGAGTTGCAATTCTAAAATTCCTGTTTTTCTGTACCCAGTATCTACAATTTTGAAAAGGCTACCCCATTAGAAATTAAATTTGCTCGTTTGGAGAATAAAATGTTCCTATAGAAAATCTATTAACTAAAGTTTTCACTCATTACACTGGACAACATCCAAAATGTATCGAAAATAAAATCGTCTAAATCTTTTGATGTGCTAAAACCCAAACTAAACTTATCTTTTTAATATAGATCAACTTTTAGGGAAACGTGATGTCATGTCACCCTACATTTCAACAACGAAACCAAAAGAATGCACCTGGTATATTTATATTGTTATAACAATTGAGGGTTGAGACTTTGCCAAATATACGTTCTCCTCAAGTTAAGGAAATTTTGAAAAAGTTGGAAACACCGTGCATATCAGATTTATTTTGGTTGCAATATTGGAATCAAGACAAACGGTGGGCGCCACATATCTGCTGTAATGCATGCGTTTCAAGTCTGAGAAACTGATTAAATAGGAAAAAATGATCTATGCGGCTTGCTCCCCCAATGATCTGAAGAGAGCCTTTAAATTATGTTAATGATTGCTATTTCTGCATCATACCTCGTGTTGGGTAAGGCACAGGTAGATCCAAGAAGAAAAAGATGGTTATCAACTATCCAAATATACCATCTGCCATGAGACCTGTACCTCATAGTCACGAAATTCCTATTCGAAAACCTCCAGAAACATTCACTACGAATCAGATAATGACTATACAACGATTTCTCAAGAAGAAGATATACCATCAACATTAAGATAATTTCACACCCAGCACGTTATACCGCCAACCTCACAAACTAACCCAATCAGAATTAAACGATGCTGTGAGAGACTTAGGACTTCCAAAAAGTAAAGCAGTTACTAGGATCAAGATTGTAGCAGTGGAACTTAGAATACGATATTTCCGTATGTGTTTTCTGTAAACGCCATAAAGGCCTAGTTCCATTTTTTAACATCGAATAGAACTTGGTTTTCTGCAATAATATTAGCTGCTTATTGGCGGCTTTAAATATTAACTGCAAGCTAGAGGAATGGAGATTGTTTATAGATAGTTCATCATTGAGTTTTAAAGCAGTATTATTGCATATGGGAAATATTTTACCGTCTATTCCTATTGAATATGCAGTTCACATGAATGAATCATATGACAATATGAAGTATCTATTGACAAGCATAAAATACGATAAGCACCAAGAGCAGATCTGTGGCCACTTAAAGGTGATTGTACTTTTACTTTGGTTACAGCCAGGCTATTTTTTGTATGAATGGGACAATCGGAGAAAGGACTAGTCCGTCCGACAATTATTAGAGCCAGGTGAAAAGAATGTACAATATATGCCAGTGGTAGATCCCAACAAGATTTTGTTTGTACCACTGCATAGCAAATTGAGCCTAATGAAAAACGTTGTTAAGGCACCGAATACAGATGAACCAGCTTTTCAGTACTTGCGTCAGAAATTCCCAGGGCTAAGGGAAGAAAAAATTAAAGAAGATATTTTTGTTAGGCTACAGATTCGAAATATTTTGAAAGACAAATATTTTGACAGCACCCTATCAGATATTGGAAAAAATGCTTGGAATGACTTTTGTCTTGTGGTCACTCATTTCTTCGAAAATAAAAAAGCTGATAATCACGTTACTCTTGTTTAAAATATGCTGTCATCGTATCACAAAATGGGTTGCAATATGCCTTTAAAGATCCATTTTTTACACTCACATCTGGACTTTTTTCCTGAAAACCGCGAGGCTGTAAGTAATAAGCACGACGAACGCTTCCATCAGGATATATGAACAATGGAGAAAAAGTACCAGGGAAAGTGGAATGCTTCTCTGCTCGCCGACTACTGTTGGACTCTTGTTAAAGATGCTTCAGAAACAATTCACAAAAGAAAAGCAAAAATAATATTTAATGTCTCTACAAATGTAAAAATATATATTTTTCAATATTTTGCCCCAAAATTAACAAAAAAAATGCACTTTTCATATAAGATACAACAAATAAAAGTCCAAACGATGAGCATCATCTCAGTCTTGAAGTTTGTTAATAAATTTTGGTTTAAACGACTGAAATATGCTGCTTATTAAAATATTATGATTATGAAATTTGTCTCTTCCTTTAATTAAGAATAATTCAGGATTCTCTAGTACTGAGTTAAGATTTACCAAGATGGCAGCGTCATCACGATTGTACTGTTTTTTACCTTCTTGATATTTTTTAAATCCCTAGTAGCATAAAATTTTTGAATACATTTTTGTAAGCCTTTTAGAATTATTCAAACTCTTGGGTCCTTTCTATTGAATACTTTATCGCATTTTACTAGGTAAATCCGTTGTTCTAAGGTTAGCGTGGTCAGTTTGTTACTTAGTAGTTATTTTTTGGCAAAAAATGGATAATGTTTGTTACGTTGATATAAGGAAAGTATCCAGTAATTCACCTGTTCAATCAAAAATAGGACTGTTATTATAATGCAAATTTTTTTTTTAGTGAAAATTAATTTTTATTTTTATTTTTTTGATTAAAGTACATAGAGGAAAAATCCCTATACTGGACCACCAAAGAAAGTACCTCTGTAAAATAGAAATTTTTGAAACAATAAAATTTTGAGGGGTACTCTGGCGTATTATAAATGGATTAATTTTACAAAAGAGGCAAAAAAATGTTTGGGTGGTTGTTAAACAAATAAAATGCAAATTGATTCATCTATCCAATTTAGTATGCTGGTTTCCTATTTTGAACCACAGGTCCCCTTAATTGGATCACGTCTATTTTTCTTTATTTAGGAAAAGAATTTTCATTTAAATGGTAAATACATTTTATACCGAACTAAACATACGATTCTGAGACGGCAGAAGTAACATATTAACATAAAAGATTAGGTATCTCTTAGACTCATAGTTTACACATTCATAGAAAACAGTATTGCGGCCATTGGTGCACTTCAAGTGTGACCACTTTTTGCACAAAATACAGCGAATCTAGTCTTCTCCTGGATCTGATTGCGAAAATAGAGAGATACTAACAATATACAGCCAATCTGATTAGCTTGGTGAATTCTAAGTCAAGGACACATTGTCTTGTTAGATTTAGACGCAGAAGACTTTCCTTTAAAAACTTGCTTTGAAGAAGGAAAAACATTTTTGACAGTTTTAAGAGGAGACAGTTTCTTATGTTGTTTTTCTTCAAGGTAATCTAGTTATTGTTTTAGTAGAACTAGAAGCAGGTGTGCGTAATTTCACTTAAAAATTGGCAGGGAAGATATTTTGAAAAGAGATTTTCTTTTTTGAGCGATGCCATGGAGCATTCTGCCTCTAATGTTTCTCCTACCGGAGTGTCTGTAGATGTGGATGCATGTTGAGAATTGTTGATGTTAGTAAGAACACTACGGGTTACTTCGTTTGCTGAAGAGGTGTCTTTAGACGCAATCGTATGATTCATATTCACGTTGTGAAGACAAACAAATTCACAATCACCAAACATATTTTGATCTAAAGGCCATATGCTGCATTACAAAAATCTGCTTACAGCATATCCTACTAATTCAGTAATTTTGAAATCTAAAACTGCGTAATATTTTGACCAGGGTATGTAGGAAGCTATTTATCAGTTACCTGGTTTTAATACAAACAAAGGGGCTTGAAGAATTAGACGTCTTATAGTTGCAACTTGTGGGTATATTCCTTTTTCCCTGGCTCACTTTATGACTTCTAGATTTTTTGTATGGGTGGTATGACCATCGATTTTTAAAAGTACCATCTAATCTTTAGATGGCTTCATTAAACTGTTGAGAATGTCTTAGCAATTTTGCAAATAAATCACTTATTATCCAGTCCGATTCTGAGCAATCGAATTCTGTTTCTGGAGGTGCATCTTCTTAACATCATCTTTGAAACGTATACGTTTAAATATAAGCATTGGAGGAGCTTACATAACCATGAAACAAGTACATGTCGTATTTATTCCACGCTTCCCGCTTGTAAGAGATCCTATTTGATGCTTACTATTCTGTTCAATTATTTTTTTGTGGTCTCTGAATTATCGAAAGAGCGGTCTAATCGATATTTTACATCTCAGATGGATCGAAGTTATGCTCGTCGTAAAGAGCAGTGAGACAATCAAAGAAAGCTTTAACTTTTCCTTTCCTGAACCCTACAGCTCTCCCGGCTGAAGTTGCCACCGGTTGTCAGAACAATAGCTCTATGTGTCGAGATATAAAACAATAATACCACTTGTTGCCGGTTTGTCCATTCTTAAACCTGTGAGGAATTTCATTTGCTTCTGCAATATCATGTGCGAGTTTTCTTAAATCACTACGAGTGATTGCAAACAGGCTTCTATCAAGCTGTAGTACATGATTTACTATCTCTTCCAAGCAAGGGAAAACGTAGGCCCAGATGCATTAAAGAATTAAGAAAATTTTGCTGTTCCTAAAAGTTCTTTGAAGAACTATATTAGAACAAAAACAGATTTAAATGAACTATTGCAAAGTTAGTTCGGTCGAAAACCCACCTTCCATCAAGGTATTGAAGATGAGTTAGTAAAATAGTGTATTGATATGGTCAATAGGTATTATGGTTCATGCGCGTCAGATAGAATATTGGTATTTCAATTAACAATAAGGAACAACATTCCTCATAAGTTTTTTGATAACAAGAGGCTGTGAAATATTAAATATCTCTTTTAATTAATATTATATTACAAGAATTTGTTAAACTAGGTTTTTTTTGAACAAATTATTAAAATGTTAAAAACTGTGAAATGTTAAATACTTCTGTTAATTAATATTATATTCAATTAACAATAAGGAACAACATGCCTCATAAGTTTTTTGACAAAAAGTGGTTGTCAGCTTTTTGAGAAAGACATCCACATCGCATCCTTTGAAGCTATCACAGCCCTTCGCGCCCAATGATTTAGTAAAGAAAGGGTGTCATTTTTTAAAAATATTATAACTGGAATTGACACAAGTAAACCATGACTCCACCCGAATTTTCAATGTCGAAGAAATTGGAGTGACTGTGGTTCAGTCCAGAATGACAACAGTTCAATAGAAAGGTGTAGTCTCGTGTCGTTCGTTTGTTGAGCTAGTATTTCCACGAGTAAATATGAAAAAAGAACTGGAAGACATAGCACCAATTAGGCTAGATTCAGCTGAATTTATTTGCTAAATGGTTCAATTGCTTTGTTAATTATGCCAAGCCAAGTAGGGAGAAATCTGTTTTTTTTTATACTATTAGATGTTTTTTTCACATGATAAATTTAGAGTTAATTGGAATAGCAAGACAGAATGGGGTTCTTCTCATTTCTAAAATCCGCATTCTTCTCATAAACTACAATCGCTGTATATGACATTTTTAACATTTTTCAAAACATATTATACATAAGAGATAGAGACTTGGCTTTCATCTCATCCAAGGTGAAGAGTGACGGCGTATTAGATCTCTAAATCAGTAGAAAATGCCTATTTATGAATTGCAGGTGCAGATATTGCTGTAGAAATTGGAATACTCTTACAGCAATATCTGCACTTGCTGCAAATGTTAAATACCTCTGGTAATTAATAATACATTACAAGAATTTGTTAAACTAGGTAAGTGTTTTTTTTTTAAATATTGAAATATTAAAAACTGTAAAATGGCAAATACCTCAGTTAATTAATATTACATTGCAATATTTTTTTTGAATTAGGTTAAGTGTTTTTTTTTTGAAAAAAAATATTAAAATGTTAAAAACTGTGAAATGATAAATACCTCAGTTAATTAATATTCCATTACAATAATTTGTTAAACTGAGTCAAATGTTCTTTTTTGAAAAAAAAATAATTATAATGTTAAAACTGTTAAATATTAAATACATCAGTTAATTAATATTATATTACAAGAATTTGTTAAACTAAGTTAAGTGTTCTTTTAAAAAAAAAAAAAAATTAAAATGTTAAAAACTGTTAAATACCTCAATAAATTAATATTATATTGCAATAATTTTTTTGAATTAGGTTGAGAGTTTTTTTTTTTGAAAAAAATATTAAAATATTATAAACTGTGAAATGATAAACACCTGTTAATTAATATTTCATTACAAGAATTTTTTAAACTGGGTTAAATGTTCATTTTTGAAAAAAAAAATATTAAAATGTTAAAAACTGTTTAATGTTAAATCCATCAGTTAATTAGTATTACATTACAATAATTTTTTTATACTAGGTTAAGTGATTTTTTTTGAAAAGAATATTAAAATATCAAAAACTGTGAAATGTTTAATAGCGCAGATAATTAATATTAAATTATAAGAATTTGTTAAACTAGGGTTTTTTTTTTGGAAAAAAAAAAATTAAAATGTCAAAAACTGTGAAATGTTAAACACCTCAGTTAATTAATATTACATTACAAGAATTTGTTAAACTAAGTTAATTGCTCTTTTCTGAAAAAAATATTGAAATGTTAAATGTTAAATACTTCAGTTTTTTAATATTACACTACAATAACTTTTTTTAAACTAGGTTAAGTGATTTTTTTTTAAAGAAAATGTTAGAATGTTACAAACTGTAAAATGTTATATACCTCTGTTATTTAATACTATACTATAAGAATTTGTTAAACTGGATTAAGTGTTCTTATCTCAAAAAAATTAAAATGTTAAAAACTGTGAAATATTAAATACCTAAATTAATTAATATTACATTTATAGCTATTGATTTTAAAAGTTTATTAAACACATAAATTTTATTTTGTGTTTAACTTAATGAGACTGTTACAAAAATTCTTGTAGATTTTTTAAATTTACTGTGTAAAGTAGGTTACCTTATTTTTGATATCCTCATATTAGAAGCCTACTTGCTAAAGACCTGAATATCTTATTAGAGCAATATATACGATTCTGCATATAATTTTACACTGCATTTGTGTAATTCGTTTGAAGTTCATATAGTCTATGGGACTAAGATTACGTACACTAATTTTTGTTCAAATAGGGATTCAAATTCGATTATTTCAGAAACTGCTGCTTGAAGTGACACCCACGCGAAGTACTGCTGGTGGCGCCCTCTCCAATGTATATCTAAGCTGTAATCAGATCTTGATTTTTCATCTTAAAACATCCTAGAATACCAAATTTAGTGCTAATTCAGTCTCTAAGATCCTATAGATCACAAGACAATGAAAAATAATTTGTTGTACTATAATGAAATCAGTTTTTTCTATTCTAATTTAAAGAAATATGACGCTTTTCCAAAAAAAATGTTGACTGCTATTTAGGCCTTTATTTTTACTTTTTGTCACGGGATAGCATCTTGTGGTATTTGTTTCTCATAATTTTAATTATTACTATCAGTACAAATATTTCTTACAATTTTTCCCCGTGTAATAGGGGGCAATGAAAATTGGATCAGTCAACTTCAACGACACCATCAAATAATCTATGGAAGAGGGCAGTTGTGAATATTTGAAATGTTTTGTTTTTAAGTACTAAGGTAAAGTTAAAAAACGCTTGTATTTAAAAAAAAATAAAACGTAATTTATTATTATTCACGTTCCAAAAACAGTTTTAATATAGATTTATAAAATATTTTTTTATATTGGTGTAAGTAATCAATTTTTTTGAACACCTTGGATAATTTAGCCACACATTAATACTAACACAGTATAACGTATTTTTTTATTTATTTTTTTGAATCACCGAAACGACACTGTCTCCACACCCTTTCGAGTTTACTCCTTGGAAAATTCTCATTAGTTATGACCTCATTATTTTTAATTTTCAGCTTTACGCTAAGCAAAAAAATTACCCAGTTATAACAGAAAATTGTTGAGGATATTATTTATTACTGCTACAGGCTGTTACACATTCCATTTCCCAAGCAGTTTTCTTTTGGAGTTTTTCGGTTCAAGTGAAAGAAAAGCGCGTTAAAAAAGCTGTTAGAATAAAATTAAGGCATATTTAGTGTTGCTTGTATTTATTGCCTTCTTAAGAGTTCTTTTAATTTTTTTTATAAGTGTTGCTTGTAGTTGGTGAGGTTGGCTGTAAAATATGAAACCGCAATTTCATTTTATGGAAAAAAAGAGAATCCATTTTTTGCTACTTCATTTATGCTTTTTTACAGGTAAATTACGGGTTCTCAAAGAAAGTGCATCGCTTGATAAAAAAACAAAACTACTCAGCATGTACCATTTTCGTTTGAAGTAAAATTATTAGAGGTTATCTGGAATTAACTTGGGAGAGTAACAGACTGGTTATCTAATACCCCTACATTCCCCGAACTATCTTTCAGTTAGTTTAGTTGTTGCTTTAAGTCATAAATAAGGGCATCAAAAAGTAGTTAATAAAAAATCTAATGATGATTGCATTTATTCTCCCTTTAAGAGGTCTTTTAACTCTTTTGTACAAGAGTTGCTTAAAGTTTGTGAGGTTGGCTGTAAAATATGGAACCACTATTTCATTTTGTGGAAAAAGGGGAATTTATTTTTAGCTACTTTACAGGTGGGAAGCAGCACGCTGGATATCAAGACGACCTTCAATAACTTCGAAAAAAGTGCGAGTAGCATAGGGCTTAAAATTAACGAAGAGAAAACTAAATATCTGTATTCCACTAGAAACAACCAACAAAGAGGCAGACTAGGCCAAAACATCACAATGGGGGACTATAACTTTGAACGCTTCAAAGAGGTCAAATATCTGTGAACGATGCTTACTGAAAACACTGACGGAACAACAGAAAGTAACTGTAGAATCCAAGCAGGTAATAGGTGCCTATACGCAGTACAAGACCTTCTAAAATCCAAACTAACGACAAGACGTACCAAGATAAATATATACAAAACAATAATAAGACCTGTAGTGATGTATGGGTGCGAAGCTTGGACACTAACGGTAACAAATGAAGAACGGCTCCGAGTCTTCGAAAGAAGAATTCTTAGAAAAATATATGGCCCAACAGTGGATGCAACAACAGGACGATACAGAATCCGTACCAAGAAAGAACTGGAGGATCTATATGGAGACACTAATATTGTACGAGAAATAAAATCTAAGCGACTGCAGTGGGCGGGACACGTAAGCAGACTACCAGATAGTTGCACAGTCAAACTCGCGTGGGAGGAAGCACCGGTAGGGAAAAGACCATTGGGACGCCCGCGCCTCCGATGGAAAGACAATATTGCCAAAGATCTAAAGGAAATGAGTATTGATAATCCGCTAGATGCCATGGCAGACAGGTAGCAATGGAGGAGTATTGTGAAGTCGGCAAAGACCCACCCAGGGTTGTAAGCCATGGAGTTAGTAAGTAAGTACATTACAGGTAAATTATGGGTTTTCAACAAAAAGTGTATGACTTAATATTGAAAAGGGTCTGGGATTAAATTAGGAGAATAATATAAGGCGGCTTATCTATTACCTCTACTTCTCCACACTCTCTTTCAGCCAATTGCCTTTTTTGTTTGAAGTCAAAAATAAGGGTATTAAAAAGGTGTTAATACAACACTTAATGTTCAATGTATGTATTGCCTTTTTAAAAATTCTTTAACTTTTTTTTATTTAATACCACATTTAGTGTTGTTTGTATTTATTGCCTCTTTAAGAATTCTTTAACTTTTTTTTACAAATGTTGCTTTAAGTTTGTTGGGTTGGATGCAAAATGTGAAGTCCAGTTACACTTCTTGTACAGATTACGGATTTTCCATATATAGACAAGTTTTTACAAGATTGTGATAAATAAATTAATCATATGGAACACTGATTGTTTGATACAAAAATGTTCGGACCCCTAAATTTTATTTTTTGACCTGCATTCTTTTTGAAAAGAAAACATTATATTAGGTGGATCGGAAGAGAACTATATGTATCAATGCAAATTTGTTTTACAAAACAACATCATTAGATTTTTAGATTCTATAATATATTCTAAACATTTTTCATGCATGTGCAATGCCTATTTTCAGTTACTTTAGAAATATTTACATGTTTACAATATTATAAGATGTTGAAAATGTCTTACAGTAATTTTCCTATAGTTGATCAACCGGTAACTGTGATAGGTGTTGGATGAATTGAGTAGTTCAGCGGCTGCCACTGCTCGTCCCAAGCCCGGGTAAAGGAGGAGGGTTGGGCGTTATGCTAACAACCTAATCCCATAAAACCTAATTGTTATGAAACCGAAACATTTGCCTTGGAACCAGACGGAAATAAGAAGACGACACAAGCTACAAAATAAGGAAATGAATATTGGAACATGGAACATACTAAGCTGGTATAGACCAGGTACATCAACAGTGACAGTCCAGTCCCTCCAAAAATATAACATGGATATAACGGCACTCCAAGAAATCAGATGGACCGGATCAGGTAACGTAAGGATAGAGAACGATATCATTTTCTACAGTGACCATGAATCAAGGCACGAAAGTGGAACAGGTTTCGCGATTAAAGAACAACTGTTGAGTGAAGTCATTGGATTTACACCCGTTAACGAAAGGATCTGCTGCATAAGGATACGAGGCAGGATTCACAAACTCAGTTTGATATTTACATATGCACCAACAGAAGAGACACAGAATGATATAAAGGATACTTTCTATGGCACCCTATAAACAGTTATTAATCAAATACCGAAAAAAGATATGCTTATAGTATTGGGCGAATTCAATGCAAAAATTGGAAAGGAACCGGCAGCAAACCCAGTGGCGGGATTTCACAGTCTGCATGACATATCGAACGATAACGGAACAAGAGTCATAGATCTAGCAGCAAACGCGTTAAGGGTAAAGCCAACGATGTTTCCGCACAAACAAATACACAAACAAACGTGGATTTCGAATGACGGCGTTACTAGAAATCAAATAGACCATGTACTGATCAACTCTGGACATGCCAACAATATAATAGACGTGATAAGCTAAAGAGGGGCCGAAGCAGACTCCGATCACCTGTCGGTGACAGCCAAAGTTAGAATTCGTATATCTTCACACAACAACAATAAATCCAGAACAGAGGCACAACACGACATGAATAAACTACGACACCCACAAATATGCGTAGCTTACAAGAACAGAATCTTCAAGAACCTTAGCAGAATAGTAGAAACTGACAATATAGAAACTAGCCAGAAGCACATAAAGGAAAGCATCAGGGAAGCAAACGGAAGTGAATTGGGCCCCAAACCAAAACCCAGCCGACATCCCTGGTTCGATGATGACTGCAAAAATCTTAGTGCCATCAAAACAGAGGCACGAATTAATATGCTTCATAACCCATCAGAGCAGACAACAATTAGGTTTAACGAACTAAGAACACAGCTACGTAAATTGATCAGGAAAAAGAAAAAAGAACATGAGACAGAAAAAGTACTTAACTTACAGGCTGATTTTCAGAACGGCAATACTAGGAGGTTCTACAAGGAAGTGGGGAGGCATAAAAAGGGATTCCGTCCAAGAAGTGCCATAGTGCTAAAGCTTAACGATGGCACAATCACCGCCTCAAAAGTGGAGGTACTGGACAGGTGAAAGTGCTACTTTGATGAACTATTAAACGTGCCAACGCAGGAAGAACCTGAAGCTACAGTATTCGCTACGGCAGAGGTTAATATCCCGCCTCTATCCATGGTAGAGACCTTTAGAGCCATTAAGAAGCTCAAAAATAACAGAACGGCAGGTCGAGATAATATCCTGGCAGGAAGTCTGAAACATGGAGGGAACGATCTAATCACACAAATACATAACCTCGTGAAACAAATTTGGAATCTAGAAATCATTCCTGATGAATGGAAAGATGGGGTAATAATTCTACTCCACGAAAAAGGGGACTAAATGCAATGTAAAAATTACCGAGGTATTGCTCTACTAAGCCACGCCTATAAATTATTCTCCAGCATTCTCCTTTAACGTCTCTCTCCGTATACCGAGGGGATTATCGGAGACTACCAATGTCGCTTTCGAAGCGAAAGATCAAGAGTTGACTAGCTCTTCACTATCCGACAGATGCTGGAGAAATGTTGGGAGTTTAACAAAAACTTACATACCCTGTTCATAGATTTCGTGCAAGCATATGACAGTGTTATTAGGATAAGATTGTTGGAAGCTATGGAAGAATTTGGAATCCCACACAAGCTGATTAGACTTTGTAGAGCGTGCCTGGAAGGGGTAAAAAGCTGTGTCAAAATTGAAGGAGAGTGTAGCCAAACATTTTCTATCAACAGAGGATTAAAACAGGGAGATGCTTTGTCGCCAGTACTGTTTAATCTTGCACTGGAGAAAGCCGTAAGAACAGTATCAGTTGACGCGGAGGTTTTTAGGCCAAGTGGCCCTAAACTTATTTTGGCCTACGCAGATGATATGGGCGCGATAGGAAAAAGCACAGTCAGTGTGAAGGAAAACTTCATAAAGATAGAAAAAGAAGCTCAGAGAATAGGGCTCCGAATAAATAAAGGAAAGACCAAATACATGCATGTCTACCGCAACCCCGCCCGAGATAGAATCAGGCAGAACGTCACCATGGATGACTATAATTTTGAGCATGTGCAAGTTTTCAAGTACTTGGGCGCAGTGATAATGGCAAGCAATATTATGCAGGAAGAGGTTAAACAGCGCATCACACAAGTAAATAAATGTACATTTGCGATACAAACCTTGCTGCAGTCAAAATTTATCACTAGAAAGACAAAAACCGAAATTTATCGAACAATAATACGACCAGTAGCAATCTTCGTCAGTAAAACATGGACCTTCACAGTCCACGATACGGAGCTTCTAAGAAGGTTTGAGGAAAAAATCCTGCGTATAATATATGACCCATGCCGAGACCTTGAAACAGGCCGTTACAGAATGAGAAGCAACATAGAGCTTGCGCAAATCTATCAAAGCCCTGACATCATTCAAGAAATAAAGTCCAGAATACTACGATGGGCAGGTCATATACAAAAGAGTCAAAACGATCGACTAATAAAACGGGTATGGGAGGAAGCACCACAAGGAAAAAGACCACTGGGAAGACGTAGGCTTAGATGGAGAGATAACATCCACAAGGATCTAGCTATCCTTGAAGTTGACCAGCAAGAATGGAGGGAGCTGGCACAAAACCGTTCCAGGTGGAGGCAGATAGTCGACGCAGCCAAGACCCACCCTGGGTTGTAGTGCTACGGAGTCAGTCAGTCAGATCAACCGGTCCAGCAGGTTAAGATCGGGTGATCTGGGTGGCCATTCTATTGCCCTTCGTCTACATATTAATCGCCACGGAAAATTTTATTTAAGTACTTCCTCACATGAGCAGCATAATAAGGAGGGGCACCATTCTGTTGAGACTATAAGAATAAACTTGGTAAATTAGGATCATTGTCATCTAGAAATAGTTATTAGAGATGGAATCAGGTTATTTAAAAAAAATTATAGATGCCTGTCTCCTATAAGGTTTTCATAAAACAATGCTCCCATTACCTTGTTTTCAACCAATGCCTATCCAGTCATTAATATTTTTATTACTTTCGGTGTGATTTTCTGCAATCCAGTGAAGATTTAAAATTATAAACACTTTAGACTAAGATAAATACAAGCAAATCAGTAAGTGATTTTAAACGACAAACGTGTAAATATTTCGAAACATAACGATAAACAATGGGTTCCAACAAATCTACTTTTTTATATTAATATTAACGAAAAAGTTACATAGCTGGTATTGTTTTTATATTTTTTTATTGTTTGTGATATTCGGAGCAAAATATAGGAACAAAAGCACATTAATTTTTTGATAATTTAATAACGCTTTTTTTGCTGCTAAAAAATTCTGCGGTTTTGAAATATATGTATACTGGCCTATAACTTTTTTCAGTTAAAAAGAAAGAAGCGATTTATTAAAAAGCTGTTAACCATATTTATTGTATTTTTAAAAGTTTTTTATGTGTTTTCTGGGAGCTTGTCATGTTAGTTGTAAAATGTGAGACGATGATTAAATTTTCAGGAATAAAAAAGAATTAAATTGACGAAAAAAAAAAAGGTTTCCTTACCGTAATATATCTGTAAATTCTGTAATTTATTCTAATCCCAGAACTTTTCACGTGACATTTCCTACAATATTTTATACTTTCTAGCTACATACGGTAGAGAAGATAAAAGAAAGTGAAAAGTTACAGATCAATGATAATCCAAAGTCTCATAGTAATCATAAACTAGTTACTGGGAAATTTTCAGTAGTGCAGATTCGTGAACCGCCTTTACAGTGAATTCAATAATATATATTCCGACGTAGATTGTTGATATAGATGACTTAAAATCAACTTTTTGGCAAGAATTACACACTATCATTGTATTTACCATGGATCTTCTGTTGTATCTAGTTGAAGCTTAGCATCATAGTGTGTATTCTCATGATAGTATTGTTATTGTTTGTGGAGAGCATTCACAGAATCAATCAAATAAACCTGATATTGCTATTCATATCAGGCGCAGATCCAGGGGGGGGGGCGATCGCCCCCCCCCCCCAAAGCTTTGATTTCAGGAAAATATATCCGATTTTGCCTTTTATGCTATAGTTTATTCAAGAACTAGAGAGAGTAATAGATAATTTTTTACTTTTTTTTTCTTCGCAAACTACCTGTGTTCTTGAGTCCAATGTCCTTGGAAGATCTGTTAGAAATATATATTTTTCATAGGAATGGGTTAGAAATTTTATAATCAAAAATACCGGTCTATAATAATGGACTATTTGGGTTGGATAACAATAGATATTTGGATGTGTGAAGTGTTAAAAAGGATTTTAATCCTTGTCATAGACGTCGGAAGGAGGTTTATTTAATAACTAAGTATTTATGGCACAGAATATTATTTCAGTAATAAACTTAAAATAAAAAGTTTTTATAATGTTATTTTATTTCTTATGATTTCTTAATAATTTACATTCACTAGAAAATATAGATAATTTTGACATATTTAACACAAATCACAACTGTATTTTTATTATTTTTAATTTTGGCATAGAATCGGCACGTTCAGACTAAAACGTAGCCTTTTTCTCTCAAAAAATTCGTAAGTAATTTCAATACTTACAAAATACCCATTGTCAAAAATACAAGAAGTTAAACATATATAAAAAAATAAATTCGTCCATATAATATTAATTTTTTTTTGGACTATGGGTCATTTTATTATTAATTAAAAACATTTTTAGGATATTTGACATTTCAGTTTATTTATTTCTTAAACCATCTGCAGAATTAAAATTACACACTAAAAAGGGATTCAAATATAACTAATTTTTATATGTTACAGAAAATTGAAATAATAAATTGTGTTTACGCTAGTAAACATTACGTATCTAATTCGTAATCAAAGTCAGTGAAGCTATCTTCGCTCAAATTAATTATAATTGGTTCCTCTATCTCACCGATCATGAGATCGAGTTTCCACATTTTCTTATATTCTTTTATTATATGGATTTTTCCCAAATTTTCGGAAAATCGATAATTTTTGAGTGAAAAATTTAGGTAATGGCTGGCGAAGAATATATTCTTTAATTTAAAAATAACTAATGGGTTACTTATTTAATTTTGTGCAGAAAATATTAATGATTATTGACTTGGTATATTTAACAAATTTACTTCAGCCTATTGTTGTCACTCAGCTATCATTTCCTTTGAACGTGTCGGAATTTGACATGCACTAGAAGGAGATAGCGTTACGCCCACGCACGGGTGTTTGATATAAAACAGAGGCCATTTTGCCTTGATATTTTACTTTTATTTTTAAACAAGTAAAGGATCTGCAGATTTTACATCCCAATTTGTTTGGTTCCTCCTTTGGAATTTTGGAGTGGAAAATAGTTTAAATTATTCGGGTAATTGAGCTTAATTGATTCGATACCTTATATTTTACCTGCCAAATAAGATTCCTTCTCTGGTTTCGTCTTTACATTTTTAGTTTTTGGTTTTTTCTTTTGCGTTTACCTTTTGGTAAAAATTTTTAGCTACCAGCGAGTACCAATGTTTAACTAGTACCACACACCACTACACGGCTTAGCAGTTTTGCAGCCCAAATTACACGAGACCACACAGCTAACTGTCTCACCACAGGAAGCACAGGCCAACTTAGTATTATTTTACCTTTTTTGTATTTTAAATTGAAGTTTTTTCCTTTTTTGGTAAATAAAAAATAATAAATAATCTACTCCTACTATTATTCAATTTCTTCTGACTTAACTGTAAGGTTTTTGCGTAAAAATACCTGCGTAGCCATTGATGTAGTAGTTTTCGGGATGAGACACACATACAAACGAATTCTTCTGGGATCTTTTCTTAGTTAATACTATAATTCTATGTATAGTTTACTTGATGCAATTTCACATGATGTTTGTATTTTTACGATGAAAAAGTATTTAAAACAACCATTAAGGTTTTAAATAATACCAGTTTATCATGAATTCAATCATATTTATTAAAAGTAACAAATATTAAATAAGTGCATAATATAGCAACAATAAAAAATTAGAGCGTACTGAAAAAAAGCTTTGGTATGATAAGCCAATTCTTGAATTACTCATTTTAAATTGTTAATATTTATTTTTTTTAATATCTCTAAATTATACTAATTGTAAATATTAAAGAAAAATCAAAAATATCAAAAAATAAAATAAAAAAATATAGAATCAATCGCAATATATTTTTTAAATTGTAATACAAAATTCAATGATTTTCCAAGACTTAGGAGGTATTGTTGTAAAAGCTTCTTCCCATTTTTAGAATTGGCTCGAGAAAAAAGTATGTAACTAGTAAATAGGAACAATGACGTGGAATATTGTACTCATGTTTATGAAAAAGGTGAAGATATGTAAATGACTTTAGGTTCTAATTATGGCATCTCCGTGTACATAAATAAATAAAAAATTTTTGTAAAAAAAATTGAAATGTTTTTCAGACTAAGCACCAAAAGCTAAAAACTTTCACTAAAATCGTGTTTATTGTAGCTAGCGATAAAAATTCACAGATAAATCTAAAAAGACGTTACTGTAAAAAATATTTTTAAAATTTCAAACGTTCTCTGGTATAGCCTATTAATATTCTGCCGTGCGTTTTAGTATCTAGGACCGTGCAGGTTTTAATGTACGACTTGGTGGTGGGGGTATTCTTGTAAACCCCGATGAATCGAAAACTGGAAGCAGACCTGCAAAAAAGGAGAACTTTTTAACTACTAATTAACATTAGATTTTAAAATAAACGTCCAAATTAATAGAGAATGCATTAGGCAAAAATTTTAAGGACAGAAAAAATTACAAAAATTATTATTTTAACCCTAATTAATAAATTTATAAATATAATATTTTAAGATTTCTTATTGCAAAGGGTGTTTTCTATAGAGGTATAGAACTTTAAGTTGGCAACACTTTTTTAACTGGCGGCCATTTTGTCAGCTGTCAAGTGATTTATGTTTAGTTTGGTTTGGCATTTCAACATGAATAGACTGACGCCTGAACAACGCTTCCAAATTGTGTAAATTTATTTTGAAAATCATGGTTCTGTTCGAAATACGTATCGCGCACTACATCCATTTTACGGTCAACATAATCGTCCATCAGAGCAATTAATTCGATTATTTATGGAACGTTTTCGCACCACGTTTACTCTGAAAGATAATACGCATCCACAGAGACGTCGTACAGCGCGTACAGAAGAAGTCATTGCTGCTGTAGAGCGTAGCGTAGAGGAAGACCCGAATCAGTCTATCCGCCATCGTGAACAGGAATTGGATATGTGTCCATTCACTTTATGGAAGATTTTGCGGAAAGGTCTTGGTTTGCGTGCTTACAAAATCCAACTCGTGAAAGAATTGAAGCCACACGATCACCTAGCAAGGCGTAGATTCGGTGAAGGGGCCCAAAACAAGATTGCCGTTGATCCCGATTTTCATAAGCGAATTTTGTTTAGCGATGAAGCTCACTTTTGTTTGAATGGATACGTCAATAAACAAAACTGCCGTATTTGGAGTGGTGATAATCCTCAAGTGTTTGTTGATACACCGTTACATCCAGAAAAACTGACTGTTTGGTGTGCTTTATGGGCTGGTGGAATCTTTGGTCAGTACTTCTTTAAAAACGATGCTGATCAGAACGTTACAGTCAATGGTGACCGCTATATTTCGTTCATCAATTGAACAACCATGATGTGCAGGAGCTGTGGTTTCAACAAGACGACGCAACATGTCACACAGCTCGTGCCACAATTGATTTATTGAAGAAAACGTTTGGTAACCGCATAGTTTCACATTTCGGACCCGTGAATTGGCCTCCAAGATCGTGCGACTTAACGCCGCTAGACTATTTTCTGTGGGGATATGTGAAGTCGCTAGTCTACGCCGATAAGCCCGAAACGATTGATCACTTGGAGGACAACATTCGCCGCGTTATTGCCGATATATGGCCCCAAATGTTGGAAAAAGTCATCGAAAATTGGACCTCCAGATTAGACTACGTCCGAGCCAGTCGTGGCGGTCATATGCCAGAAGTCATATTTAAATTATAATGCCAGAAGGTTATCTTTCGAATAAAGTAAATTTCTGTCAATTTAAAAAATTCATCTTTGTTTTATTCCATTTAAAAGTTCTATACCTCTATAAAAAAACACCCTTTATGAGGAACTTTACATGACCTTCATTTTCAATTTTTATGCATATCGGTTTTTTTATATGCTACCTCGCCACTGCTAAAAACACCATTACTGCCTATAAAATAATAAACTATTCCTTACCTTCTTTGCTTCCTTTCAACATATCCTTCTTTAACGCCTCTGTTGGAAAATAGGTTGCGCCATAGAAATCTACGCCTTGCTGTAGAAGAGTATTGTACTCATCTAAAGAAGCAACAGTGATTCTGATCGGATTTGGAGTGCCGGGTGGTTGATCTAGTCTGGATTGCAATCTAGTAACTTCAACCTAAAAAAATAATTTACAAGTATTGCATAAAAGAAATAGAACAGCCTAAGTTTTACCCCAAAACAAAATGTGATGTTATTCCTTACTTTTCGACTGTTAAGAATGTCACAGGTGTTCCCGCCAAAACCCAATTTCTTGTATATTACATCTTTCCACCAATTTTTGGTTGGATTCGGATTATTGGATTGAATTAAATTGAGGCGATATAGCGATTTCTTGATAACTAGTGTGACAGCGATAGAGACTTATTAATTGCAGCTATGATTTTTTATTGCAGGGATTTTTACTTTACAGCAGTGCGAAATGGCCTGTAATTTTTTACCTTCCGTTTCTGATATTCAGATTGGGCAACAATATACTTATCTATTACTTTTTCTATTTACTCAATGAGTTAATGTTTTATCTTTTATTACCGGTAATATTAGTATAGGATAGCAATAGTTAATATAAACTAACCAAACGCAAATAACATCGACGAGGACGTCCGATGCGACTGGACGTTAAATAACCAAAAACCACAATGGTAACTCAAGTCTAAAAATATTTATTTTATTAAACGGTGAACTGGTTACCGTGATTGATATATCGGCCAACTCTAGATTATGTTTGTTTGAAGGTTGTAGATCATGCGACTAAAACGTGGTAGTCGGACTTGCATTGTCTTTATTTTTATTTATTTTCACAACGTTTCGATTAGGCGGTATCTCTAATCGTTGTCAAATATAAACTGAATGTTTTGTTTTAATGCTACGAGCTTATGTAAGGGCTGTGTCCACTGAAGCGCAAAGTTTCGCTTCACTCTACATACTTCAATACTTTGATGTTGTAAAGTAGGGTTTGCCAAAAATTAGGTATCTCAACACTGAATTTACTAAAAATTCCATTGTTATTTTTAATATAAGCTGCTTCATAAATTTTCCTTTTCTTTTCATGTTGAATTCCATATATATATATATATATATATATATATATATATATATATATATATATATATATATATGTTTATGCGGCTTTCACGGATTCCTCTGTGTTAGATGCAATAGCAGTGGATATAATATCCACATTATGCCGTTGTAGTGCTGAAATCACATTCAGCAAACGTACAACTATATGCAACTCCGTGCATGAATGAACTAAAATATGAACAGTAAATGCAAACTGCGTTCCAACCATATCCTTTCCATGTTAGAGGTTGCACAGTTTGAACAAATTTCTAAGGAACACAATTTATCCTATTCCACCACCATCAAGATGACTCATGATGAGTCTAGTAGACACAAAACATGTACCTCTGCCGTATCACTGTGGCGGGGAAAGTAAGTTTTTATTTTCTTCTCGGTATGGTGGTACAGGTAGGCCATCATCTCAATGGTGGTGAAATAGGATAAATTGTGTTCCATAGCAACTTATTCAAACTGTGCAACCTCTAACACGGAAAGGATATGGTTGGAACGCAGTTTATATATATATATATATATATATATATATATATATATATATATATATATATATATATATATATATATATATATATATAAAGATTGTTCCGAACAGCCGATTTTTGAACATACACTGTATTACTGAACACACTCTATTATTTCAAAATCTCTTTATTGTCACAACTTTGACAACTTGTCAAAATAATTCAAGTTGCATCGACGAGCTCTCAAACTATAATGTCCCCAAAAGCCGATCTGGATCCTTTATGTACCCTTTTGGTCGATACCGGATTCCCTAACTTTCTAGAAGGATTTCCATACTATATGGTGTAATAAAATACGAAAAAGGAATTATTCGGCGATTTCTAGACCTATCATAGGCGTTTCATGTTAAAAATAAGGAAATATAATCCTCTAAAAAGTTCCAGACCTTTCATAGACGTCTCCTGAGGAAATTAACAATGGTATAATTAATTAAATAAATTATAAACTAGTAGAAAATAAACCTTAAATCCTATAAACGCAAACTAATACTATGAAATGTAAAACTCTATAAAGTTCGTAACGAAATATATATATATATATATATATATATATGTTATGTTGGATATTCTCACGGGGGTGATGTGTAATCGACGGTTACATCCTTATGTCCTGTGTTTAACCAGTGTTGAGCCAGAGCAGCAGAAGTTGTTTTTTGCTTGACAGCGATCAAGATAAATTTCTCGGGAACAAAAAGCTATCGAGATGTGAAAACCTGTCCACAAGAGTTATAAGGGAAGCCATTGAAATTGCAACGAGGCCCAACAACTTAAATAGCAGAGATGATAGCCAACGTGTGCCTAATACTTGGAAAAATCTGCTTACAAAACATCAACTAGTACCACTTAGTAACGAAACAGATTACAACTCGGCAACGCAACCACAAACACTGGCAACAGGGCCGATGACTCGCAGCAGGTCTCGCAACCTGTTGGGCCGGAATCATTCGGAAAATAAATGCGTCCGACGCGCACACGTTACCGACAGCACCGGAGTCGCAGGCCTCAGTTCGCTCGTAGACGCCATACATTGAGCTTTGAAAATGGTGAATGAGATTTCACCGAAACGTCAGCTGCCTTACAGTCCTGAGAGGGATTCAGCACATACACGGCATGCCCGAAAACCTTCGATTACACACACACACACACACACACATATATATATATATATATATATATATATATATATATATATTTTCCAAAAATTAAAATTACAGATAAGACAGAATGTGTATACAAAGTTCCATGTGAGTGTGGTGAAATGTATACTGGAGAAACTAAGCGACCACGAGAAGTTAGAATTAAGAAACATAAAACTCATAAACAAAAAGCGGAAACGTCAAGATCAGGTATTGATAAAAAAAACATCGTTTAAAATGTTCTTAAGCTGCGGCAATATATATGGACCCAACATGAAAAAAAGAAAATTTATAGAGGCAGCTTACATTAAAAATAATAATGAAATCTTTAGTAAACCCAGTGTTGAGATACCTAATCTTTGGCAACCACTACTTTGTAACATCAAATCATTGAAATGTGTACAGTGATGCGAAACTTTGCGCTTCAATGAACAAGGCAAGTCTGACCATCACATTTTAGATTGTGTTGTTTTATATTCGTATTTATGCCAATTTTATATTTTGTGTGTGAAATTGTCATATTATAGTAAATATTTTTGCTTAATTGCAAGTAGAAAATTGGAGACAATAAGGGTCTTTATAAATTCCCTAAAAATCCCTCGAGATAAGTATTTGAATATCTATTGTCAGAAATCATAAGGATAATAAGAAAAAAATGTTTTAATGGTCCAAATTAAAAAAAAATTAATATTTCTCCAATTTTGTACCAGCATAATATTCCTCCTAATTTTAATACTTTTTTCTAGTGTCTAATCTGTGACAATGTAGTAAAGTCCTGTTAAAATAACATCTTGGTTTTATCTTTTAAGTTAAAACATTTTCCATCCGTTTAATTTATAATAGGTATCTAATTATATTTTTGGAATAATTTATTTCCAATAATAAATGAGCGTGGGATTGATTGATGTAAATAACGAATTTTTTCAATGAAATTATTTTATTACCTGAAGGTAAATGAAAAGCAGTTGATTTAATGAACGACAATAATGAATTATAATGCTAAATTCACTGGCTATGGTAAAAACATTAATAAAATATTTAAAATAAATTAAGATATTTTGGAAATAAATTTGTCAGATATAGTGAAAATTTTCGTCTTTAATTTAACTTGTAATTATATATTTTTGTTCTAACAAAATCTATATTTTGTTATTAATAGGCAAGCCTCTGCGATAAATTACTTTTGCTACAATGTGTCACAAGATTATCAATTCTTAAAATAAAAATGTGCATCCTTTTTTTCTTCTTATTTTAAGACAACGTCTTGTTTTTTCAAAGTTTTAGCCTAAGATGTGACTTCGATGTTTATCTTTCATGCCAGCGCTTGAGAGGTTTGTAGGTGTTTAGTTTCTTCTTTTTTGCAAGTTTTCCAAGTCGATTATCAGCCATTCTATCTACGTGTTCTCTCCATGCGCTTCTTCTTGCTCTAGACCGTTTTATCACGTCTTGAATATCACATAGGGACCTGATCGCTATTTCTCATTCTGTCTCTAAGCGTTTTGCTCGTAATGGTTCTTGGTATCATCATCTCTATTGTTCTTACGCGTTTTGCTTTCAATACACATATATATATTTCTCCATATTACGTCCCGGAGAAATCCTGATACCCTAGCTGCTGCTTTTGTACTTCGTGTTTTAGGTTTCTATTACTTGTAATATTAACGCCTAGGCATTTGAATGCCACGTCTTCCAGGTTCTCTTGATATTGTCAGAGACTGCGTTATTTGAACAGAGATGATCATATTTAATTCCATTACTCTTGTTTCGAATTTATATAACATCTGTAAATTGTCTTCGTCTTCTGACACTATAACCGCTTCATCAGCATAACAAATTATTTTAAATTCCTGCTTGCCGGTTTTATATCCTCTCCCCACGATTTGTACCTCTGTGATGATCTGATTCATAAGGACATTAAAGAGGACTGGGCTGAGACTATCCCCTAGTCTGATTCCTGTTGAGACTGGTATTTGGTTGGAAAGCTTATAGTTTGCTCTTACGAAAGTGCTGTATCCGATGTTCATATTTCGAGTTTTACACTATCAAAGGCTCATGTAAGGTCAAGGAAGCACATAAAGGTAGTTGTATTATACTTAATAGCCTTTTTAGCTATTTGCCTTAGAATAAACATCGCGTCTATGATGGATCTGTTTTGTCGAAACCTCTGCTGATGCCACTCCGCGAAGCTTCTTTTGCTAAAATTTTTGTAAATAGCTGTGAAACTGTGCTTATTAAACTAATTCGTCTATAGTTTTGTGGGTTCGTTTTTCCCCTTTTTGGAAAACTGGGATAGTTATACTTTGTTTCCACTATTCTGACACCTTTATTCTATCTATGTCTTGTGAAAAAGAGTTTGTACTTCGCCCGTTAATGCGTAGCCACCATATGTGAACAATTCATTATTAATATTATCTAGCCCTGGTGCTTTTTGATTTTTTAGCTTAGTCATTGCTAGTTAAATTTTCTCTTTCAGTGTTATTTATTTTCGGACCTCTTTGTCTTCAGTGTAATCGGTTTCGCTTTCCAGTCCTACAATCTCATTTGTGTGTGTGTTACTAAAGAATGTATGAAAGTAACCCTCCCATGCTTCTGGAGTTATTGTTTTTGTATATATATATATATATATATATATATATATATATATATATATATATATATATATATATATATATTCGTTAACTATTTTTTATGGTTTCGTAACATACTTTTTTTGACTCCCGTATAGATCATGTTCCATATCTGTTTTTTGATTGCCTGGATTTCTGTATTGACTCTATTTCTCGTAATTTTGTATTCGCCATAGGTGATAGTTTGGCCTTAGTTGAAGGTAAGCTTTTCTTTTCTCGGCTCAAAGCGTTTTAATATATTCGGTGATACATAGTTTCGTTTTGGGCTTTCCATTTTTGTTCACTTTTCGTTTACCTAGTATCTCCTCTGCAGTTGCTGTTATATTGTTATTAAGTTTCATCCACGGAGTTTCAAATGTTCCAGTTTATAAATTTTTAGAATGGAAAATGCAAAGCCCCTGATGTTGTTATTCCAAGGGGTAAACCTCTTTTTATTTAACATCCCATCTTACATAAAGGATAGAACAATATTTCAAATGGTGTCGATAGAAAAAAAACATATCTATGACGTATAAAAAAAAGTAAATCATGCAGGATTTGTAAATTACCGAATAAGAATAACATAATTTGCCTTTTTAAATTAACCGTTTTTCAGAGACCTTCAGTTTGCAGCATTAAGAATAGTGTTGTTTTAATACTTTAGCTGGTAAGTTGGAGACAGTAGAAAAAACAATAAAAATACAAATATTAACATATAATTAAAAAAACTAACCAGGATGATCTTTAACTCTATTTGTTTAGTTGATTCACAAGATAGCAGTCTGTATTTTTCTCTTCTAGGATATTCCCGACTTTTGGTCGTATGTTACGATGTCCACGGTAACGGTTTAATTTTCTCTATCTTTTTATAGAATTTTAATGGATTTTTCCTTACGAAATTCTTTTAAGGGTAATATGTTTCTGACTTGGAAAGAATTTGACAGGAATTGTCCTCTTTTCCCAAGGTTAATTTTATTTTCCATCTAAACTCACCGGAATGGGTTTCTTCGATGCATATTTTTTAGTATGGCTAAAACAGATATGGTTTTAGACGCTACTTCGAAATGGAGACCTTTATTTAATAGTTGAGAGTGTCTTAGAGGATAAGCTTATGATAGTCTTTTTTAAATTTATTTGAGGTGGGATAGGTTGTTCTTGTGGTTTTAGTTTACAAGTTTATTCTGGTGTTTCTTCGCCATATTTCAGTTAGTCTATCTTATGGAAAACTGATACATGGTTGTCTGTCAGAGTTCCGGTATTGATTTATTCGTAGGTCTATTACATGGGCGATAATTCATTGGTGATCGTATTAGAACTTTGCTTCAATACCTAGTATTGGTGATTTTTTCTGGAACAAACAGAGATAACGTCACTACCTTAAGCTTTAAAAATGAAGAATGGGCTTCCTGCATAGCAGATTGGCAAGTTTGATCCTGATTTTCTCGTAGCTCCTAGTTTTGTTGGGTCCGTACTCAGATTTTAATGTTTCAAGATTGTAAATAATGTAGGGAGATTAGGTTGTATTTCTAATCTTAATCAAGTATAAACTGATTGTTTTGGCTTAAGGGTACGAGGTTTTATATTGTGTTCATTGAAGCTTGAAATTTCGCTTCACGTTACATACTTCAACGAATTGATATTACAAGATAGTGGCTGCTAAATTTTAGGTATCTCAACACTATTGCTTTTAGCATGTACTGAGTGCGACCACAAATTTTTACATCTTCAATTTTCAGTTTGTTATGTTGTCTGATTATGGCGTAGTTTCTGTTTAGGTCTCCAAGAAGAACTATTTCCCTTGACGAATCTATTTATGTGTATTGTCATGCAACTCTTCGAAAAAGTCTTTTTTTACGTAGGCTATGGCGTTATTATTTTCTCTATTCCTTTTTTTTTGAGGGAGTATTATTAAACACTGATTTACAAGTTGTAATATAATAGATGTTTCTTGCTGGATTCATATGTCTTTGTTAACTCCACCACAAAAATGTTTAAAATGTACCCAAGTTTCGAAAAAGCTGCGAATTTTGGTGGGATTGTTAGGACATTATCACCTGACGGGGTCAGGACGACCTGATGCCGCGAGGTGCGGATGGTGTTTGAAGGAGGATAAAACTCGTTGCACTTGACGGTCTGACGCAGATATATTTTGGAGATACAATTTTGTTATCGGAAGTAGTTAGGCAAGTTTAACTAACAAGGCTGCTTGGATTCGCTAAGGCGACCGGCTTCAAATGGGGGATGTAAAGGGCCCAATAGAGGCCTAGGCATCGATGAACTAGTATCATCACTGTTTGTTTCATTCATTTATTCATGAACCCAAGTTTCTGAATAACTTCTTTTCCTTTTTTTCCGTTCTCTTAGATAGCTTAAGAAAGAGAATTCATTGTATATCTTTTATATTACCCTTAAAAATAGGGTTGCAGATTACGCCAGGTCCATTGTGCTGATCTATCTTCTACTTCTTGCCTATCGTTGAGATGTTTACCCCTGGGAAAAGCATTATATGTTTAAATTTATAAATATGTAAAATAATATTTTGTTGATATTTGGTTATGTGATGCCATATTCTGGTATTTTTAATAAAATAGAATAAAATATTGGCGAAGCGGACGTGAAAATTTGTCAATCTACATGATTCTCGTATTAAAAAGTGCGGAGCACTCCAAAGTATGGAATAACTCCGGGTCCGACAGATGGCGACAGCGCTGTTTCGTCCTAATATGGGACTCGTCAGGCCACCGCAGTCGGTACAAACCATCATCTCGCCTTTGCATCGTATAAGCCATACTTATAATCAAAATACGGCAAATAAGACGACAAAGGCGACATCTCGATGGTCCACTTGATAATACAAGAACCATACAGATTAACAAAGTTTGTAAGAGAACCGTCATATGGTGGCGCGACGGTGAATTAAAACAGAAATATGTAAAATCGAGTACACGAAACGCGCTGCCCTGAGATGATGGTTTGTACCGACTGCGGTGGCCTGACGAGTCCCATATTAGGACGAAACAGCGCTGTCGCCATCTGTCGGACCCGGAGTTATTCCATACTTTGGAGTGCTCCGCACTTTTTAATACGAGAATCATGTAGATTGACAAATTTTCACGTCCGCTTCGCCAATATTTTATTCTATTTTATTTTAAATTACACGGACAAAAACTTATCTAGGTATTTTTAATATTTCTCATTTGAAAATAGATGTATTTAGCAACTATTTATCATCACGTTATTTTCCAATAAATAAAATTCTGAATAGTATAGAAGGAAAATCACATCTTATTTTAATGTTCGTTGGATTACCCACTTAAAGATATCTCAGTTTTCAAGAAACTGATCTCCATATTACATTAATAGCCTACTTTACTTAAGGCTGAATATATATTTTTTAATTTTACGATAATTTTTTTGCTAATAAAGATGCTTAAAATGCATAATTTTAAAAGATACTTTAACCCACAATTGTACGTAGTTTTTTTAACACGTTAGATTACATTATTAAAACTCTTATTTAGAATTGGAGGACGAGGTGTCATTATGAAAACGAAGCTATCCTGGGCTATTTATGACTTGAATACCTTTTTTTAAACGAAATATTAAACATCTTATGGCATCACTAAAAACTGATAAAAAAATTATGCGTGGCTTCAGATCGTTTGCCCTATTTGTCCTCTAATCCACCTCTCTCTCCAAGTTTAGCATGATGTAGGCTGAAGAAATAAATGTAACTAAATATGGCGGTTTATGTTTTATATAAATCTGGAAAATTATACATTTTTTTCCTGCAAATCATGACAAATAATTCTTTTTTTGCATATAATGTTACATTACTGACTATATTTGCGCGTGTGTTATACCCACGTCGTTTCCTGTTTCTTTCATTCAATGTCCGCTTGAAAAATTCAACAATGGGAGAAAAGTTGTATTTTTGATTTATAACTTGACACATAATAAAGCTCTGTATCATCTTTAACAAAGCAGTTGGGTTCGTGACTTTTGTCAGTTTCGGTAAGACGAAGCTTCTAGAAGATAATAATATACCTTGTTACGTTAAGCACAATGAAGAAATAGGATATATAAAGTATATTTAATTTATAAAATAGTTTAAAATGGACACCTAGAGTTGTTGAATTTATTACGATTGCAATGGGTAAGTAGTGTAATTATATTTGTATTTTTGTAGGCCTTATGTCAAGATTTCATATACGGGAGGAGGTAGAAAACTTGTCTTACTAGCAAAGAAAAGAAAAACGATTTATTTGATTATTTTATTTTTCAACACAATCTTCCTTAACTTTAGTGCATTTACACCATCTGTCCTGCAATGCCCTATTTTTACCAGGAAGAAAATATTTTTGCGGGGCTTCAAATATGCGTGAAGATATTATAAATTTTCTAATATCTCCATGTAATTTTCGATTCACGATTTGAAAACAAATTTTCAATCAATGTCTGGGCAGATGTCCTAGGATTTCGAAAAATAGGGCTTTATATTTAGCTTTAATGTTTAGATGGATCCGCATATTTAGACTTTTTGAAAAATGTTTTACCAATGTTGCTTGAAGATGCGTCTGACCGTCAAATAGGTTATTAACAGGTTGTACACCGAAGAAATCAAGAAAAGGAGAGATATTGTTGAGTATTTCAGTGTATATTTTGAATTATCGGCCAAGCGCTATCAATCTTACTTAGACTATCCTCAAGGCTCAGATCTCGTCAAAGGGCACATCTCAACTTTGCCATTTGGAGAATAGTCATAAACGCCAGCGTAGCCTTTCCACAGTACAATTCAATGACTAAAATGTGGTCGGACTTGCATTGTCTTTATTTTTATTTTTACGACGTTTCGATTAGGTTGTATCTCTAATCGTTATCACTACATAGTATAAAACAAAGTCGCTTTCTCTGTCCCTATGTCCCTTTGTATGCTTAAACCTTTAAAACTACGCACCGGATTTTGATGCGGTTTTTTTCAATAGATAGAGTGATTCAAGAGAAAGGTTTATATGTATAATAACATCCATTAAATAGTGGAGAAATACTGTTATTTTTGAGGTTTCTAATGTGATGTCGTTAATTATCATATTTTTTTCCGCTTACATTGCAAACGCAGGCTGAACCCTACGAGATTTATCAAAATAATGTACTAATTATTTGTACACATTGAAAAGGTCTACAGAAAACTCCGCGATGGTATATGTCTATCTCTCATGGATATCCCACAATAACATTTTTTTGTCATTTAATTTTTACGACAAATAATGGCAAATTTTGAAGCGATTTTAACCAATACAGCATTAATCCTTATCCAATTAAATAGCTTAAATACATTGTTGATTTAATATAGATCTATATGGTCCTTTACAGCGCAAGATTTAAATGAATATTTTCGAAGATATTACAGATTTAAAATTGCGGGAAGTAGCGCTTGCGGCGGTACTGGCCGACCGGGGCGGCGGCAGCGTGCCTATAAATAGCGCGTCGGAGGCCGATGTAATAATTGTTGTAAAAATAAAATAAATAGTCACAGTTTTTCTGTAGTGTATTTAGTATCAGCATTGCACCCGTGCGAAGCCGGGGCGGGTCGCTAGTCAAGTATAAACTGAATGTTTTGTCTTATGACCACGAGCTTATATAGCGACTGTGTCCATTGAAGAGCAATGTTTCGCCTCACTGTACACACCTCAATGATTTGATGTGACAAAGTAGTGGTTGCAAAAAGATTAGGTATCTCAACACTCGGTTTACTGAAGATTCCATTATTGTTTTTAATGTATGCTGTTTCTATAAATTTTCTTTTTTTCATATTGGGTTCCATATATATTGCCGCAGCCTCAGATCATTTTATATGGTGTTGTTTATCCCAGAAGTGTTCTGCAATACCTGATCTTGACGTCTCCCCTTTTTGTGTATGAGTTTTATGTTCCTTAATTCTAACTTCTAGCGGTCGTTTGGTTTCTCCAATATGTTTTTGTTAAATCAGCTCTAAGGGTATTTCCTGATTTAAAGGCTGTTTTTATATTATAACTGCTGGCAATTCGTCTTATTTTCTCCGACATTCCCTTAATGTACGGAATTGTGACGAAGGAATGTGTTTCTCACTGTCCAGTGTTCGTTGTTCTAAAATTATTTATAACATCGTCAATTAGTTTTAAAGGATAACTATTTTGTTGTAAATCGGATTTAACATTTGCTACCTCTTGTTCCAATGATTCGGCATTATTGCATATAGATATAGCGCGATTATAGAGGTTGCGTATAATTCCTCGTTTTGTTACAACAGAATGATTAGAACTATGATTAGGATATTGCCCAGTATGTGTTGGCTTTCTGTATATTGAAGTTTTAATAGTTTCGTTTGAACGGTTCACCATGACATCTATGAAGGGAAATTGATCAATTACCTCATTTTCCATGGTAAACTTAATCGTTCAAATGAAACTATTAAAACTTCAGTATACAGAAAACTAACACATGCTGAACAATATTTTAATCATAGTTCTAATCATTCAATTATAACAAAACGAGGAATTATACGCAACCTCTATAATCGCGCTATATCTATATGCAATAATGGCGAATCATTGGAAAAAGAGCAAATATTAAATCCGATTTACAACAGAATGGTTATCCTTTAAAACTAATTGACGATGTTATAAATAATTTTAGAACAACGAACACTGGACAGCAAAAAACACATTCCTTCTTCACAATTCCGTACATTAAGGGAACGTCGGAGAAAATAAGACGAATTGTCAGCAGTTATAATATAAAAACAGGCTTTAAATCAGGAAATACCCTTAGAGCTCATTTAACCAAAACAAAACCTAAAACTACCAATAAGAAAGAATGTGTTTACAAAGTTTCATGTGAGTGTGGTGAAATGTATATTGGAGAAACCAAACGACCGCTAGAAGTTAGAGTTGAGGAACATAAAACTCATACACAAAAAGAGGAAACGTCGAGATCAGGTATTGCAGAACACTCCTGGGATAAACAACACCATATAAAATGGTCTGAGGCTGCGGCAATATATATGGAACCCAATATAAAAAAAAGAAAATTTATAGAAGAAGCATACATTAAAAACAATAATGGAATCTTCAGTAAACCGAATGTTGAGATACCTAATCTTTGGCCACCACTTTGTAACATCAAATCATTGAGGTGTGTACAGTGAAGCGAAACGTTGCGCTTCAATGGACATAGTCCCTATATAAGCTCGTAGTCTTGAGACGAAACATTCAGTTTATACTTGATAACGATTACAGATACAACCTAATCAAAACGTCGTAAAAATAAAAATAAAGACAATGCAAGTCCGACCACATTTTAGTCATTCTTCAACATTGTCTACAACCTTCAAATAGTACAATTCAAGTATATAAATAAAACGAACAATCACAAATTAAAATCAAAGTTTGATTATAATTTGAGATCGTTCATTTTAATTGTATACTTGCATACTTGACTTGTAATGTGTGACAACTTAAGATGTTAATGTAAAAGTTGATTGTTTATAATTATATTAATGTTCACATTGTTATTACCATTTTGATTTTAATTTGTGATTGTTCGTTTTAATTGTATACTTGTATACTTGACTTGAACTGTGTAAAGTCTGCGCTGGTGCAGGAGACTATTATCTAAATGCTAAGGTTGAGTTATGCCCTTTGACGAGGTCTGAGCTCTCAGGATGGTCTAAGTAAGACCGAAAGCGCTTGGCCGATAATTAAAAAAATTCGTACTGAAATACACAACAATATCTCTTCTTTCCCTGACCGTCAAAGACTGGAAACATCCTTTATGTAAGCCTTATTTCAGTGTTTTGGTTCGAGATAACTTAAATGAAATGTATTCAGATAGATGGAGAAGTAGAGGAGGGCCAATTGCTTGGCGTCTCCATTCACCGGATCAAAATCCGCTAGACTACTATTTTTGAGATTATTTAAAGTCTTTAGTTTGTATGTGTATGTGTGTAGAGTTGAGATCTGTACACTGCGACCTGGTAGATCTATTGTACCCCCCTACTGCTGCAAAGTCATAAGAGTTACCTTATCGGCTAGAGCAGGTCCTCCAGTTCTATTGCCCTCAGGAACGGCTTCGAGGGTTGTAGCTCCCCTTCATCGATTTGGTGTGTTCCCAAGAACCGCGGTTTTCTAGAGCGCTGCACTCTGAAAGGATACAGGTTTCGTTCTTCCCCTCACATAATTTGCACTTTTTTCTTTCTACCAGTCTTGAGGTGTCCCTTTAGATGGCAGTGCCCCGTCAGGACTCCTGTCAGAACTCTGAGTTGGTTTTTACTTATGCCAATGCAATCTTTGAATCTCTTCTGGTCGTAGTTCTCCATCTTCGCTTGTCTCAATCCTTGCAGCTCCGCTCAATAATTAAATATCCTGCTTTCTTCTTCTATCTTTATTTGTTTCAGCATTACGCTGCTACTGATTCCTCAAATAGGCTCTGACTCCGGAAATGGTGTCTCAGCCCCTTTCTTCGGGAGCCTATTTACTATTGCATTTCCCTCTATCCCGGTATGTCCTGGTACCCACATTAGGATGACTTTATTATTCTTACTCAAATCATTTAATTCTTCTAGGCATTCCCAGACCTGATAAGCGCTCGGCGCACCGATGGCTGCGTGACTATCCGACATGATGATAATATCTTGGCCGTGATAATTTTTTCTTTGTTGAATTGAATACATTCTCTAATGACATGTATTTCTGCCTGGAAAACGCTTGGTGACTTACCCAAGCTTTTGAAGTATCTCGTGCTGGGACTACATACTCTTATTTCAGTTCCCCCCTTTGTTTTGGAGCCAGGTTTATTTGGTAACTATAGAAAATGTGCTGCACTATCTTTGTTATTTGTGTGGTGGCGGCACTTTTTAGAAGTAATTTGAAATAACTAAGAGCCAAAAAGCATGTCTGTGCTTCTTTTAAACTAAGTAGGGTGCTGGCTTTTACTTGATGGAAATCCATATTCAACGATGAATAAAAAACGAATATTTATCAAATTTCCACTATATATATCTAAAAAACTTGACGCGTTGTGCTAACATTGTAGCTTCATCAGAAGTTCTATTTTAAATGATAAAATATTTGGTTACTTTAAAAACTTATACCTTATAAGCAAAGAAGGATTGATTATGGGTAGCCCTTTAAGCCCACTGTTAACAGATATTTTTATGGACAATATAGAAAATATAATATTTAATAACCACATAAGCCAACATTTCTTGTACTGGTACAGATATGTGGATGACATATTAGTGTGTTTCACAGGCACAGATCGACAACTTAATAAATCTTTAGATTTTATTAACTCAATCCCCCAAAATATTGAATTTACTATGGAAAAAAAAAAAGAAAATAACTCAATATATTTTCTTGATCTAGTCATTACTAAAGTTATAAATAAACACTCTTTTGGAATTTTTCACAAACCCACACATACGGATACAACCATACATAGAACTTCATCTCACCCAGAACAGCATAAATTAGCGGCTTACCATAGTTTTATTCATCGTCTTATTAGCATTCCCTTATCTAAAGAGAATTTTAATGAAGAATTAAATTGGGTTAAACAAGTTGCAGTTAACAATGGTTACTTACCATCAATGGTCAACTCAATATTAAGAAAAAAATTAAAAAAGAAAGCCACACAAGAAGTTTATCCTATTGCACAAAAAAACAAGAAACGCAACTTTACCTCTTTAACATATTTTGGTAAATCATCAATTAAAATTAAAAGTTTTTGAATAAAAAATATATTGGGGTAGTCTTCAAAACAAATAATTCAATAGGAAAACGCTTAAAAAATTATAAAACAAAAAAAAATAAAAATAACAAGTCTGGGGTCTATAAACTTAAATGCGGAAGTTGCCCAAAAGTATATATAAGCCAAACAGGCAGGATCGTTTAAAAAAAGGATTCAGGAATACAAAAATAATTTTTTACACAATAAAAACAGTTCTTCATACGCAAATCATTTAATAGAACAAAATAACCAATTAGAGGATAATTTTGAAATTCTCCATGTAGAAAGGAAAGGTTATGAACTGAATTTCTTAGAAGCCATATAAATAAATCGGTTAAAGAACACAGATAATCTAATAAATGACCAAACAGATATCAACACCTCACCCCTGCTAAATATCTTTTAACAAAAACCAGTGTGGATTTTTCAATAATTTAAATAATATGTAATAAAATGTAAATTAAGGTATTGCACTTATTCATTATCGTAAATCTAGGTATAAGTTTTTCAAGTAATCAAATATTTTGTCATTTAAAATAGAACTTCTGATGAAGCTACAGTATTAGCGAAACGCGTCAAGTTTTTTACCTAAATATAGTGTAAATTTGACAAATATTCGTCTTTTATTCATCGTTGAATATGGATTTCCATCAAGTAAAAGCCAGCACTCTACTTATTCTAAGTGAATTGCTCTAAAGATATTTTATATATTTTTAAAATTTTCAAAAATGTACAATATATATCGAATTTTCACAAACCCAATTTTATATTTATACGATTAGAATCAAATTGCTAGTGCTGCTAAATTACAGACATAATTGTCTAAAATTTTCTCCAACCATCTTTCCATCTCGTACAGTTTTCGACATACAATACATTCCTTACAAATTTAACAATACATATATTTAACACAGCACTGTTTATTTCGACATTTTCGATACCCCAAACTGTAAATATTGTTAGATCTTGTTCTGCAACGTTCCGCATTGATATTCCAAACGGAGCTTCTGTAAGAAGCACACTTTCCAGTTCTACGATCTTCTGTTTACGTTTTTAAAAGTGTTCGAACGGTAAATAGGATTTGATATGCAAAAATACATATCACAAACACGTGCTGAACGATCGAAACACGTTGGTTGTTATTGTATTTGATTTCCTGAAACGAGAACGTGGATAGAATACATATAAATGTATTGTAGAACTTGGTAATGAGGACTTCAAAATTATTGGGTGTAGGCTGACTTTTTAACTTAGGCAAAATCTAAGAAAATAGTTGTGAAAATGTTTGTACAGATCAAGTACTGAAAATGCTGGTATAAATGATTAAAAAAATTAATTATTATTTAAAAAAATGTGATAAACAAAAAGAGAGTGTGTATGATTGGACAACTGACTGTATTTCTCATTACTTTTTTACTATAGGTTATTTATATCTCTGTTACTAATTACTTCTTCCACTTGCTAATAATCTGGCACCGACTTCAAAAATTTCCATTCTATATAAAAATTTATTCTGCTATTTTTCTCGTTTTCAGCGCTTTTTCAGAAGGCGGTTCAATTTTTTTAAACTTTATTTATCGTTTTTTAGTTTTTAACTTGCGACAATATCCTTGAACTATTTGAACTGAGTAATTAACAAGATGTGCAGTGTAGGTTGAAAACAAGTACAGATTTTAGCCAAAGTTATCGTAAACTAAACAAGAGCGGTCGTTTAAAATTGGCAATGGATACCTTCCAATCATTTAAAACACCAGAAGAAAGAAATTTTACTACAGATAGTACGCATCAGTCAAAGTAGGCTGGAACTGGGCTATATGCCAGAAAGAGTAGAGTCAAAGTCACTTTCATTCCGAAAGCGGGGAAAAAAGACACTATACATCCTAAATCCCTGCGACCTATTGGTGCAACATCGTTTAAACGATGGAAAAAGCAGTAGATACTTATATCAGAACAGAAATTTTTGAACAGACGCCACTGCACCCTCATCAACATGCGTATCAAGCGGGTAGGTCAACGGAACCCGAACTGACACAATTACAAGATGAGATTTAAGAAGCACTGGACAATAAGAAGCTATAATGTGGCTTTCTTGATATAGAAGGGGCTTTTGACAACACTCCACATGAGACAGTTAAAAGAGCACTTGACGACAGGGATTCCACTCGGAGGAAAGGACATCCAAATAGACAGCATGACTTCTCTCCACTAGAATAGTATGGAGGCGGAGATAGGAAGGACACTATCGCCCTCTGTACCACCAGTTAGTTTTAGTTTACAATTGCTAAGAAGTGGTTTCCATACTTCTCTTATATCTAAAGATGGTTTACTAAAACAACTCGGGTTCTGATGTATGACCGCGGCTTCTTTGAATTTCCGTTTTCTCCAATGTTGTTCTCGGTGTAGTATTTTACCTTCAGACCATTTTATGTGGTGTCCATGAGTCCAGGTATGGTTGGCGGCACCAGATTTTTCTGTTTCTCCTCGAGATATGCATTTTTGGTGTTCTTTGATCCTTACGTCAAGAGGTCTCTTTTTTCGCCAATGCAGGAATTGCCACATTCATATGGTATCTGATATACACAGTTCTTCATGTCTCTTTGAGTTGTTGGTTTGACCCTAGTGAGCCGCCGTCTCGGAGAGTTATTTGAATTGAAAACGACGTTAATTTTATATCGTTTTCCTATCCTTCTAACTTTTTCTGAAATGCATTTAACATAGGGGATGTTCAATACTGGTTTTCGTTCTTCATTCGTTGTCGATATTATCCTATTTCTGCGTCGTTCAAAAAATTTATCCAGTAGATATATTGGGTATCCGTTGACTGTCAGATCATTTTTAATGTAATCTATCTCTTTCATTAAGTTAGGAAAACGATATAAAATTAACATCGTTTTCAATTCAAATAACTCTCTGAGAAGTCGGCTCACTAGGGTCAAACCAACATCTCAAAGAGACATGAAGAACTATGTATATCAGATACCATGTGAATGTGGCAATTCCTACATTGGCGAAACAAAGAGACCTCTTGACGTAAGGGTCAAAGAACACCAAAAAGGCACATCTCGAGGAGAAACAGAAAAATCTGGTACTGTCAACCATGCCTGGACTCATGGACACCACATAAAATGGTCTGAAGCTAAAATATTACACCGAGAACAACATTGGAGAAAACGGAAATTCAAAGAAGCCGCGGTTATACATCAGAACCCGAGTTGTTTTAGTAAACCATCTTTAGATATAAGAGAAGTGTGGAAACCACTTCCTAGTAATTGTAAACTAAAACTAAATGCAGCTAAGGAACTTATTTAGTTTCACTGGAAAACGGCTAGAGATAACTACTAGCCAAAACGTCGTGATATTCAACAAAAATAAAGACAATGGAAGTCTAACAGATATCTACTACTTCGCAAGAAACATGAATGAATTTATTGATATTAGTATTTTTAATTTGATATATGTGCTCTTTTAGAAATCCCGCCAAAAAAATGTAGTGGTATCAAATCTGGCGAACGAGGTGTTCACCTTGACAATTTTAATGAGAAAGTAATTTAATTCTGTGTCAAACTGTCAAAAAATATATAGAGTGTCCTATTTACAAAAAAAAACACTTTATGTTGTAACTAAAAAGTATAAGAGATGAATACCATGGGAAAATTTAGGAAATATATAATTTGTAGTTTTTTTTTTCGTCTTCAATGATGGAGATACAGCGACATGCAATCTATTACCGGAATTTCAGGAATCTAATATAGTTTTGGTAAAATTCATTATGTACGTTAAATAAACGCCATTGTGTTCGCGAAACCCCAAACAAACTTCATAGTGGATTAAAATGTTGCTTTAAAATAATCTGGAAGTTGACAATCTCTCAAAACCTAACCAGCAACGGATGCCCACATTTTTTTTTAATAGGAGCATTTCGTAATATATTTTAGTGTGTAATAAACCTGTGCCCTGGAAAAAACCACATTATTATTTCATTATGGGAAAAGTTAAACCGCAAGTATATGTTTAGGAAATAAACAATGTTCAAATGATTCACACTTACTCTGATTTGTGTGTTAGTTATTAATAATTAAGTCATAATTTGGTAATTGGTCATAAAACGTGACATTAGACAAATATAGTGTGACGACGTTGCAAACTTTAGATATTTTCTTTCTCTGATGAGTAAAATAGTAAATGCTTATTAATATGTAGAATAGTGTAGCCATAACTGTTATCAGTAATGAAATCATGTACAAAAAAATTACAACCAGGAAAATATATCTTATCCTTCACTGTTCAGAAAACATGCCCTTTTTATGTGGTTTTTATTCGAAAGACTCTAAAGTTACTAATGCTAAACATAAACAGATAAAAATAAAATACTCAAGGTGTGCTGAAGTGCTTTAATTTATGGGGAAGCGCTGTCTAACTTTTCGAAGGCAAGAAAGTGTTATGCTGAAACATTTCCAGCTCAGACATTATCAAGTCCAGAACCTTTAAAAGGGTTAATCGGGGCTCGATTAATTTACAATGTTATTAAAATGTAAAAATAGTGAAAACTTTTAAATGTTATTTTGGCAAATGTTCAATATGGGTTCCATGTACTTCAATACATTTTCTTATTTATCGAATATTTTCCCGCTGCACTGCAAACAATATACCGACCTTATTACGGATTTTGTTAGAATGAAGTGCTATTCTTGTTAGTACTTCTTCTCTAGTATTTACTGGTGCTGACTAAACTAGTTCTCTTAGATGTCACTAGAAATAAAAGTCTAAGGGATTTAGGTCTGGAGATATAGTTGACCATAAAACCAGGTCCACCTTTACCTATCCATCGAGGACTAATTGTTAAGGTACTACAAGGTTAAAATGAGGTGGAGCACCATCATGAATGTACTACATTTGCATTCTTCTATCAAAAGGTACATCTTCCAATAAAGTATTTAAATTTTGCTGCAAAAATTGTAAATAAACTTCACCACTGAGTCTTCCATCCAAAACACATGGACCTATAAGGTTATTTCCGATTATGCCCTCCCACATATTTACAGTAAATATTTGTTGGTGTTGGTAAACAAAATAAGATTAGAAAAACTTAGATTTAGGTTATATTGCTGCATAAACCCGTTGGAGTATTAAAGTCTTCCGGGATAATCATCCGGATATATTGCATGTATTTTTCAACGTGGTACGAGTGAAGTAACAGTTGTGTAAAAGTTTCGTGTACAATCAACTTTGTAACTTTCTTTTTTATCGCGGGTTTTCTTATGCTGTTTGAAGGGTTGTCAGCAATATCTTGCAAGAACTCGAGCTACCGTTACAATATACCGTTTGAAGTCACAATAGAGGATTGAATGGCAAGTAAAAGAGAAAAACCGAAAACATTCTCGGGTGAAGTATCTGGTACACTGACGGTTCTAAAACTAATGAGGGTACTAAAGCTGGGATATATGGGCTACAACCGAGGAAGGAATTAACCCTTCCCCTTGAAGAATACCCAACAGTATTTCAGGCAGAAATATACGCAATCTTACGGTGCGCAGACGAGATAAACAGAAGAGCTTACAAAGGGAAGCAAATCCACATTTACTCTGATAGCCAAGCAGCCCTAAAAGCCCTCAAGGGCCAAAAGGTATCATCGGGGCTGGTTTGGGAATGTCAGAGTGAGCTGGAAATTCTGGCAAAAGGCAACAGAGTTGTTTTAAAGTGGGTACCAGGACACGAAGGCATACATGGAAATGTACATTTGAATAGAATGAATCTATATAACGGAAACCTCGGCTACAGACTATGTGGATAAGCCGAGAAAACGGTGAAGCATATCACATGTGACTGTGAGTCACTGGAGAGATTTAGACGGGTCATAACTTTGGAACCGGGAGAAATACTCACTCACTTCTTAGCAGGACTGTACAGGTTGAGCCAGAGGGTTAGGTTGACAGAGTGGCTGTAATGTCTAGCGTGAGCACGATAGGCCTACTCTGGCCGCAGTGCGTCTGGCTTCAAGACGGACCTGGGAGTATAAAAAAATACCTTGCAAAATATGTTCCTCTTTGTGAAGGTCTGATGCTTTTTTGGGAGAGCCCTCATCACCATATCGCAACAAAAATAATCCTGAATAAACCATGTACAAAATTAATTCGTTAACTCTAATAATTGTTTTCTAATCATCTTTTACCTGTTTCCCTTAGGCTTCGATCACCCCTTTAAAAGGTTTTTGGACTTGGCTATGTTCAGGCTGGAAATGTTTCAGCATAAAGTCTTATTGCCTTCGAAGAATTTGATAGCATTTCACCATAAATTAAATGCATATCGGCATACTCTGGGTAAGAATATTCTTCCATTTTTTTAAATTATTTTTACTTGAAGGCCGTTTTGACAAGTTTCATCAATAATTATTCTTTATGTAGGTATTAACAATAACTGATTTTTATATGTTTGTATTTAGAATTAATAACTTGTGAGTGTTTCGCATAAAAACCGATTTATCTCGAAAACCGCCAGTTTTATCGAAATAAATTAAGAGTACTTTTTTGAAGAGGAATAACCAAAGTATTTAAAAAATTAGTTTTCAGCTCTGTAAAATGATACCTGTCAGAAGTTAGGCCCAACGAGTGTCATTGCAGCTACACTCTGTTTCTGACTTCTCTGATGATCTAAAACATTTACTGTAGTATGGCCTCTATAAAATATTAAAATTTCATTAATTTATACAATTCAAAACTGAGAGCTGAAAAGGTAAATCTCTGCTTACCCATTTAAGGATCTGTATCTCCGTTAAGGGGCATTTTAGGAAATTTTTCTATGAGAAAGTAGAGCAATTTTGACCTCCTGTGTATGCTCAAGAGAAATTAGGAGGATATATATATATATATATATATATATATATATATATATATATATATATATGTATTAATTTTTTTGAACCGTTAATATTTATTTTTATTTTTGATTTTTTCTTGGGATTAGGTTCATATTTAAAATACAGTTTTCATTGCTCTGACATGTCAGTCTTTATTTAAAAATTTAAAACATTTTCAAAAATAATCGTCTAAAATTTAAAAAGAATTATGAATATAATATAAATACACCTATAATACAGACTTAAAATTCAACATTTAAGACAATAACATTTAAAACAATATCAGAAATTAAAATGATGATTATTTAAAGGATTATTTTTAGTAAATTTTACGTACCTTGAGATTTCGTCAAAACTATCGCTAACACCAACAAACCACCAAAGACTTGTATTTTATATTCGGGGACATGATAAATAAAAAAATTTTATAAAAAAAATTGAACCGACTTCTAAAAGTGCGCTAAAAAGTGAAAAATAACTATAAATTTTTATATGAAATTGAACTTTTTGAAGTCGGCGCCAAACTAATACCTGACAAAATGTGATTTGCATAAACAGATTAAAAATACTTTATTTGTAATTGCTTTCTTACCATAATTTGTATATATTAGCAGTTATTTATTTTGTGTACAAATAATTTGGCGCCGACTTCAAAAAGTTCAATTTCATATAAAAATTTATGGTTATTTTTCACTTTTTAGCGCACTTTTAGAAGTCGGTTCAATTTTTTTTATAAAAATTTTATTTTTCTATTTTTAGTTTTAGAATTCATTATGATATTCATAAATTATTTGAACTAAGTACTAATCGAGATTAGTGTACCTCGCAATGACTCCAAACTGGCAAAAAAGTACCCATTTTATTTAAAGTTGTAAATCACCCTAAAATCAATCACTAAAAATTCTTTAGTTCTTCGAGTTTTCCAAATACCAATCAAATGGGGTCAAACGAATATTTAGTCTGTCATAGAAAATCCACTATCTTAAATTTCAAATCAATTTTAGATTGGTAATATAGGCCCCAAAACCTTCCAATATCGATATTTAAAAAAAATAAATTCATTTTTTATCCACCATATTGGATACGCCATATTGAATTTTTAAAAAATAATTTTAGATTCGTCATGTGTGACCCCGAAAACTCTCCCGTACCAATTTTGGTCAAAATGGGACAAAATTGATTTTTTTTGTCCGCCATATTGAATCCGCCATATTGAGTTCTTTAAAAATAATTTCAGATTCTTTATGTGAGGCCCCGAAAACTTCCCCATACCAATTTTGGAGAAAATAGGACAAACTTGATTTTTTCGTCCGCTATATTGGATCCACCATATTGAATTTTTTTTTTAATTATTTTAGATTCGTCATATGCGATTCCGAAAACTCCCCCGTACCAATTTTGGAGAAAATCGGACAAAAACGATTTTTTAGTCGGCCATATTGGATCCACCAAACTGAGTTTTTTAAAAATTATTTTAGATTCGTCATATGCGACCCCGAAAACTCTCCCGTACCAATTTTGGAGAAAATCGGAAAAAAATAATTTTTTTGTCGGCCATATTGGATCCGCCATATTGAATTTTTTAAAAATTATTTTAGATTCGTCATATGTGACTCCGAAAACTCCCCCGTACCAATTTTGGAGAAAATCGGACAAACTTGATTTTTTCGTCCGCCATATTGGATACACCATATTGAATTTTTTAAAAATTAATTTAGATTCGTCATATGCGACCCCGTAAACTCCCCCATACCAATTTTGGTGAAAATCGGACAAAATTGATTTTTTCGTCCGCCATATTGGATCCACCATATCGAATTTTTTAAAAATAATATCAGATTCGTTATGTGCAACCTCGAAAACTTTCCCATACCAATTTCTGAGAAAATCGGACTAAATTAAATTTTTTTGTCCGCCATATTGGATCCGCCATTTTGAATTTTTTAAAAATAATTTCAGATTCGTTGGGTACAACCCCGAAAATTCCTCCATACAAATTTTGGAGAAAATCGGACAAAATTAATTTTTTTAGCCGCCATATTGTAAGCGCCATCTTGGATTTTACTGCACCAATTTCATCTAAAAAAATATGGGACCACCGCAGCAACTTCCTTTACATAACGTAAAAAATTTCATTCAAATCGGTGCTTCCGTTCCAGAGTAATCGGTGTACATATATAAAAAAAAAATACATAGTCGACGAATTGAGAACCTCCTTCTTTTAGAAGTCGGTTAAAAAATTAAAAGAATTTGTTTTTGCTTTTAAGGCAGACATTTTTGATGTTATTAAGGGAATATATGTGTTTAAATTATATTATTGTAAGTTTAACTTAGATTGTTTATGTCAGTTCTGTCATTTACTGTATGTGTTTCCTTATTGATGGCTATCATTTCTGTTATTATTAATTTATGATAATTTTTATCCCTATCGACTATTTTGGTATTTTTAAAGTTAAAAGAGTGTTTTTCATTCTTTTCATGTTTTGTCAATGCTGTAGTAGCATTTTTGGTATATTTATGTCCATTTAGTCGATTTTTTAGTAATTGGCTTGTCATTCCTATATATTGTTTTGGGCAGTTTGCACACGGAACTGAATATACAATATTGGAAGTTTTCATAGTTGGTGTTTTGCTTTTCAATTTTGTAAAGATTGAGTTTAGTGGGTTGTAACTCTTGTGGCATGCTACAATATTGTGTTTTTTTTAAATGTATTTTAATTTTTCTGAAAAGTCTGTTGTATAAGGTAATGCTATGTATTGTTTTTGTATTTCCTGTTGAGAATCATCCTTGTTTTTGGTTCTTAGGTTGTTGTAGTGTTTGTATGTTCTTTTTTTTTAATAATTTCGTCAATATCTTTAATATTAGAATCTGAAGTAAACGGAAAAATAAATTTCCTGGATATTACTCTAATACGCCAGAATGATACAATTCAGATGCATTGGTATACAAAACCAACCTATTCCAGAAGATATTTAAACAACTTTTCAAACCATTCAAAAAACCAAAAAAGGAGTGTAATCGTGAACTTGGTTGACATAGCCATTTTATTAACGTCTCCTACATTCAGACCCTCGATTCTAAGAAAAGTTTAAGACACACTTATATAGAACAATTTTAATATAAAAGATATTGACGATAGTTTTGACGAAATCTCAAGGTACGTAGAATTTACTAAAAATAATTCTTTAAATAATCATTATTTTAATTTCGGATATTGTATTAAATGTTATTGTCTTAAATGTTGAATTTTAGGTCTGTATTATAGGTGTATTTTTATTATATTGATAATTCATTTTAAATCTTATACGATTATTTTTGAAAATGTTCTAAATAAAGAACGAAACGTCAGATCAAAAACAGTATTTTAAATATGAACCTAATCCCAAGATATATATATATATATATATATATATATATATATATATATATATATATATATATATATATATATATATATATATATATATATATATGATATTTGTATGATATAAAGATGATAAATATGTTAATATAACAATCTGCAGCAAAAATTTATTAACCTGTTTATTTTAAATAATTACGATTTTACAACTACTTTTGGGTTAAATTAGAAATGAAAAGGAAAAAATAACCATATAGCGTATTTAACAATCAAAATGTTTCATCTTACATTAGATGTTTGATCAGGAACCGTAAAAACCTGATAATTATTTCCCTTTGAATTCGGCATTGTCACAAAATTAAAATCGTTTCTTTGTTACGAACAGCGTCTAACATCACACAAGTTTTTTCGGTTTATCGCATCGGCAGTTACCAGGTATTCCTTTAAACAAGACAAAGTACAAAGGAAATAAATGACTGATAAATATAAAGAATATTCTAGAAATATAGTTGTATGTATTTGTATGTTTGAAAGTAGATTTTGTCAGGTGTTTCCAATATAATATGTTCATTTTCTTTTAAGTTTTATGGTGCATAAGTTGTGCCCAACTATGCCAGCAGACTAACTATAAATTCTCGTTTTTTTGTAGCTTTGATCATGCTGGTGTGCAAAATATAAAACGAACTTTTAAAAATTACAAGCCACTAGTCAGGGTAATTAATCTGGTTTATTCGTAAATTAGGATTAAGAAACCATCATTCGTAAATCACAGTACTAGTTATCATGTTTAAAGATAAATTTCTTAAATGGTGCAACCAAAAAAATCCATAATAAAAAACGAAAGCTTTCACTGCTTTTGTCAAGTTGAAAATCATGGTTCTTAGTTGTAGACCGTGTCAAATTGGAATTCCAGTTTGACACGGTTTCGTGTCAAATTGGAATTCCAGTTTGACACGGTTTCGTGTCAAATTGGAAATCCAGTTTGACACTAAGATGTCGTGATGAAAATGTAATACCAAAATCGTTGCAGATAAAACACCACCTAACCTCCAGAAGTGCCAAAAATATCTACAAGCATGCTAGCACGGCTCTCGTCAGAGAAAGGATCAAGGCAATATGTCATGATTTGGATACAAATGCCCCCAATCTCTATAAATTACATCTAAGAATATCATCTCTAGCAAAACAGGACAAATTTGCAATGCTGGATGTGAAGCAAAAAAGAAAATTCGAAGGACTTTTCAGCAACAATAATCCAGCAAGCGCACCAACGAACACAGTTGTCAATTTGCCAAGTATACAACTTATCGAAGCAGAGAAAACTATCTTATCCAAAGAACAGAAGTTCATTATCACTCCAAGGTGCATACTAGCAGAAGAAATAATTTCAAGCGTCGAAGCTTCCATTAGAAAATTATCTTCAGATCATGCAGACACGATTCGATATGAAATAGTGAAGATCATAAAACACTCACAGCCCCCTAAATCAAATATTACATCAGCGGAAACGAATGCTATTGAAAAACTGAACGAGAACAACACTATCTTAGTTTTTCCAGCTAACAAAGGAAATGTAACTGTTGTTATAGATAAGGAAAAATATACTGAAAAAATAAACAGGCTCTTGGAAGACAATACTTAGAAAGTCATTCTGACGGGTCCAATAACGAAAATCGAAAGGAACCTCACTTCTCTAATTAATGCTTCCAGCCTCACCCCGGAAGAAAAGAAAGCCGTTAAACCAAGCAGCTCCAAGATTTCACACCTCTACGAACTGCCTAAAATACATAACGTAAATGTACCCCTACGTCCAATCGTCAGCGCAATTGACTCATCAACTTACAAAATAGGTAAATATCTGGCCAAAGTTTTACATCCCTTTACAGGAAAAACCGGATTCTTTGTTAAAAACTCTGGACACTTTGTTCAGATTAAAAACCACCCAAAGAGAGCCCGGCAACATATTAGTCAGCTTTAATGTAGAATTCCTGTACACAAATGTCCATATAGATGATTCAGTTTCCATAATATCTGACATTTTACGAAACAATAACATATGTAGATGACACGTTCGTAGTTTAGTCGCATGGCACAGATAACCTCCATAATTTTCTGGATCATCTAAACCAATAACACCCTAGCATAAAATTCACTATGGAAACTGAATCAAATGGTGCCCTTCCCTTTCTCGATTTAATAGTACAAAGGAAATAGAGTGGCAAATTACGACATTCTGTGTACAGAAAACCAACATCTACAAATAGATTTCTCAATGCAACGTCACCCCATCATCGTTCTCAAAAACAAGTCATCATATACTCTTTGGTACGTAGAGCACCTTCAATATGTGACGAACAATCACTGAAATCAGAAACAGAAAATTGACTAATGCTCTTAGAGGCAACGGATATTGCGCTGAAGATATAAGACGTTCTATTAATAAATATAAAAATCCAACTCCTCAACAAAATGTCATAAATGAACATCCTATGAATAGTGTTGTCTTACCTTACATACATGAAACCACCAACAAGATTGTCAGATTGCTCCGAAAATCAAACATTCGGACAATTTTCAACACATGTAAGAAAGTTGGACAATGTTTGAAGTCTCCAAAGGATGGAATTCCATTTCAAACAGAAGGCTTTTACAAGATACTTGCACTTGTGGTAAAGTGTATGTAGGTGAAACAGGACGGTCTATATCCACAAGGCTTAAGGAACATGAAAGATGTGTAAAAAAGAAACAATTTGTACAATCTGCAGTAGCTGAACACCAGCATTGCTCAGGTCACACTTTTAATGTAAAAGAAACTAAGGTGTCTAGCATCAGTGTCTCATTTCTTTAATAGTTAAAAAAAAGAATCAATCGAAATTTGTAAATATCCAAATAATATTAAGAGAAATGCAGGTTACAGTCTACATTACACGTGAAAATCGATTGTAACTCTGGATCACGGTTTGCTGAGCATCAGACGGGTATAAATATCGGGATGTTTCTCCTCGACGGTCATTCAGTATTCAAATCTCGTGGAGTGAAAATCCCTGAAGACGCCTCGTGCAATCGTAGGCGAAACGTCGGATAATAATTCCAATTTGACACGGTCTAAACCGAAGAACCATGATTTTCAGAAAAATCCATCTTTGTATAGGGTCGGCAAGAAAGTATTTTTGGTTGTCACACATAGAAAATGTTGTAATTATTTTAAAGGACTTCTATCAGCATTATGGCTCCTTTCTTTCGACATTTGATATCAGTCACATTTAGGTTGCTTTAGAAGCAAATTGTGTGTTATTTTGTTTGTGTCATAGTCAATTTAAACATCGAGTGTAGAAACGAACATCATCGGATTATGCTATTTTTTTATTTCCATGAAGGAAATAAAGCTGCTAAGGCACACGAAGAGTTATGTAAAGTTTATAATGTTGTTTGCCTAACAGAATGCACGTGTTCGAATTGGCTTAAAAAATTCCGTTCTGGCGATTTTTCACTCAAAGTTCCTACTGAAATTGATGATGACCAAATCAAAGCCCTAATTGAAGAAAATCGAGGGATTGCAGAGCGGTTGAATGTATCGCACATGATAATTGAAAAATCACTTAAAATGACTTGAAATCGCAAAAAAACTCGTTTTATCGACTTTGTGAGGTTGACTAGTTTAATATGGGCCCCTTTCTTGACGTTTTCATATTATTTAACGTAATATATTTAATCGAGCCTTTCCAATTTGGAAAAATGAAGATAGAAGCTTGAAAAACCATGGACGACGACAGATTTGAAAATTTCTTCCTCAAATCTTCGCTCACTACATTATACTAGGAAAAATACAGATCAGTTAATATTGCAAAACGGACATTTATGCCGATCATCTACATGGAGCTGGTAACATACAGAGTGAGAGTTGGCAAATTGAGATTAAAACTTGTTCGGATAGTAGTCCGCAAGACGCCTTAAAGTCATCGCTCGATGATCTGAATACTAATTATTGTAGTATAGCTGTCAAGCTGACTGGCAATCTAGATTCCTCAAAAGAACCGACAGAATATCTAATGAGTATTGCTACAAGTGATTTTTTATTTTATTCCTGCGGATTTTGAAGAGCTTGTAAGTGACATAAAGTTTGCTTAAATTAAGGATTCATCAGGGTATGATGGAATATCTGAAAAATTATGTTTAAATTTTACAGATAATGTACTACAGGCTCAATTAACTGTTCGTGGGCCGCTGGTGTTTTCTTCTTGGGTGATAATATCGATGACCTACGAAAATATCGTCCTATTTTCCTTTTATCGACTCTCTCCAAAGTTGTTGAAAAATTAAGAAAAAAGAGAATTTCTTTTTCTAAGAACAAAACAATATTCTTTATAAGAATCAATATAGATTTTTAAATAACAAGAATACTAGTGACTAAAATGTGGTTATCAAGTATACTTGACGTTTTGGCTCTGGGTAGGATATAATTGGTAATTAATAGCCAGTTTAGTCTCCTGTCAAAGACTAGTCTCACGTATTTGGCACTGTCCCTCCAGGGAATACGATCGTTTGAAATGGATAGCCGCTTGTCTGGAATAGGGAAACGAAATTTAGTAAATATGTAAGTCTGTTTTATCAAGATTCTGCTTTATTTTGTAGTTAGCCATCCATTTCTCCAACTTGTCAATGTGTCTCTGCACTCTTTTAATAATAAGGCGAAACGACCCTGAGGACGTTGCAAACGCAGTGTCGTCAGCAAATAACTAAAGTTTACTTTAAATGTCTGACGGAATATCCGTCGTCTTTAGATTAAAGAGAGTGGATACGTGTTAACTATTTTTGGGAAACGAATCTATTTTTAAGTGCATATTTTTATTTTTGTAAGCAGTGAAACACTAGTCTAAAAAAATGTTGATTTTGAGCTCGGAAATTCTATTAAATCCCAATTTACCTGTCTGTGTGGGTTAATTTATTTAATCTCGAAGGTAACTTACCACTGAACCATACCTATACAAACAGGCTCTAATGTCGTCCTCCGGTAAATCTATGGGAACTTCGTGAACTAATAGGGAAAACGTTTTCTGCGGACGGCAAGGAATAGCCACTTTTCGGTATAATCGTCCCCCTGTGACCTGTAAAAAATATTGGATTTGAGATTTGTAATTGGAAAACTGCACTTATAAATAAAAAGGACGAAAATGTTCAATTTACACCGAAAATAGATATTTTCAGTGGTCAAAAATAAAGTTTATTCTTTGCAGTTCTATGGACGATAATTAAAATTTTTTCTCAATACAGAAAAACTGTGTTTAACAATAAAAGTCTTAATGTGGCCACAAACTATTATTAGGACAAAAGGGAAATAAGACAGGGAAGAATAAATTATTCCCTTCGAACATACCCCCTACAGAATTTGCATAACATCAAAACTAGGGTCCGGTTGTTTGAACGCTGAATAACGTGATAATATTTTTATTTATATTTGAAAAAGTGTTAATAAACAGTAGATATTTAATTTCTTGGTACGCACATACCGATTTTATGCTATCCCTTTCTAATTTCATTATTTAAACGAGTATTATATGATAATCGGTACGTCAATTCTAGAATACATAAAAGTACGAATTTAGGGTTGCCTAAACTATTATTATTGTTATTTTTAATATGTAAAAAATCTAACAATATTTATCAATAAAAATAAGTTTTTAAATCTTTTTTTTTGTTAATATTAATTTCAAACTTCGCATTTATACTAATTTTTAACACTTAAAACACTGAAAAGAGTCATGACAAGTAATTAAACTGAAAGAAAAATAAATACACATGTGTAGGTCCGTCAAACATCAAGAAAGCCTCTCCCTCACTGACCATAAACAGCCTTCAAGCACATCTGTTGTTATTTAAATCTATAGCGTATGATCGAAAATTATTCCTATTGCGAGCGATCTATTCTATCCAACGCCTATTCGTAATATATATATATATATATATATATATATATATATATATATATATATATATATATATAAATAAGTAGATAAGTTTTTGTCCGTGTAATTTAAAATAAAATAGAATAAAATATTGGCGAAGCGGACGTGGAAATTTGTCAATCTACATGAATCTGTGTGTGAAAAGTGCGGAGAACTCCAAAATATGGAAAAACTCCGGGTCCGACAGATGGAGACAGCGCTGTTTCGTCCTAATATGGGACTCGTCAGGCCACCGCAGTCGGTACAAACCATCATCTCGCCTTTGCATCGTATAAAGCTGAATTTATAATCAAAACACAGCAAATAAGCAAGTGGACCATCGAGATGTCGCCTTTGTCGTCTTATTTTCTGTGTTTTGATTATAAATTCAGCTTTAATACGATGCAAAGGCGAGATGATGGTTTGTACCGACTGCGGTGGCCTGACGAGTCCCATATTAGGACGAAACAGCGCTGTCGCCATCTGTCGGACCCGGAGTTTTTCCATATTTTGGAATGCTCCGCACTTTTTAACACGAGAATCATGTAGATTGACAAATTTTCACGTCCGCTTCGCCAATATTTTATTCTATTTTATTTTAAATTACACGGACAAAAACTTATCTACTTATTTATTTACTTGTTTGGCTTTGAAATACGCTAAACGATGCTCTCATGATGGGATCGTTTGGTGCGGCACGTGGCTTTGGCTGCTAAAATAAGCGGTAGGCTTGCTTGCCAGTACCGAAAAATGCGACCCCTATCCTTTGGGCAGCGCGTTTCGTGTACTCGATTTTACATATTTCTGTTTTAATTCACCGTCGCGCCATCATATGACGGTTCTTTTACAAACCTTGTTAATCTGTGTGGTTCTTGTATAATCAAGTGGACCATCGAGATGTCGCCTTTGTCGTCTTATTTGCCGTGTTTTGATTATAAATTCAGCTTTATACGATGCAAAGGCGAGATGATGGTTTGTACCCACTACGGTGGCCTGACGAGTCTCATATTAGGACGAAACAGCGCTGTCGCCATCTGTCGGACCCGTAGTTTTTCCATATTTTGGAGTGCTCCGCACTTTTTATCACGAGAATCATGTAGATTGACAAATTTTCACGTCCGCTTCGCCAATATTTTATTCTATTCTATTTTATATATATATATATATATATATATATATATATATATATATATATATATATATATATATATATATAGTTTTTTTCTAAAGAGATTATACTAAAATAATTCTTTAAATAACTACATTCGTAGTAAAATAAATATTAGGTAAATACTTTCATAAAACCAGTATCAAAAAAAAATTTTCAGAATTGCCCAGTGCAAACACAATAAATACGAATATAGAAATCAGAAACTAATGCCAAAAACATAATTCTCTATGTTAATACATAGTTGCATTTCTTGCTCACATATAAGCCCCGGTATATCTTTGTCTTTCCACTGTGCTCAATGAAAGAATGGGACGGGTATCTATCTTATGTTGCCAGATGAAAAAAATAATTAATGTAGGTAAGGAAAAAATATTCGACAACGTCTAAAGTAAAATAATAGGTAGTGCCATTTCAACCCTATCCTATGAGTCTCCGCTACCGGTTTCTGGTAAAGAGGTTATAGACATGTGATGTGTCTATGAAATTGTTAAAATTTGTGTTGTATTTGTTAAGAAACAAACCTTAACTTAAAAAAAATTAAGGATAAAAACTTTGGATTTGGAATAATTTGTCTTTTAGCTGGTTTGGTGAAGGATTGTTAACCTAGATCAGTTTTACTGCTAGACCACTTTTATAAAAGGGGATAATATATCTGATTATGATTATTTCATTTAAAGTTATGCTTAAGAAATGAGAATGTTTTAGAGCAAATTGTAATTTTTTAATCTATAATTGTAATTTTCTACATATTAAAATAATTACTTTTGTCCTATTCTCTCCTATTTGTATTTCATTCTATATCTTCTGCTGCTCCTACTCTCTCAACCCTCCCCTACTCACCCTTACTTCTTCCTCTTCCCACTCCTATCTCTGTCACACCCCATATTTCTAGCTTTTCGTATTCCTATACCTAAAGTCCATAATTTCTGTCAATGACTCATTTAATACGGGTCACCAAGGCGACAAAGCGGTGGAATAAACATCTCATGTAACTATGAATGATTTAGAAATTTTACGCTCTATTAATAGGGCAGTAACTAAAAGCTTAAAACGCATTGTTGTTATATTTCGCCAGCTTCAAACAGTAATCAGCTGATCGCAATTAAAATAGCACTGTGCTGCCGACCAACATGTACTTAGTTTCCTATTGCGAAGATAATGGATACGGCAACATACATACATGAAATGTTCATAAATTGACTTGAAAATAAGCGTGTTTTTGCATTATTTCAATATTTTATTGAACTATTATTGATTCATGAACAAATTCTGTAAGTTCACATTTCAAATACTATACTTTCGTTGTATATAAATATTATGTTGTGTAAAAAAGGTTTATTATAGTCTATACATTTATGATATACTTAAATATTAAGGAACCTTCAACTAATGGTGCTCTTACAAGAAAAATAACCACCTGAGGTTAAATGGTATTCGGGAACGAAACTCTGAAATAACCATTTTGGATACTGCAGAAATATGTGTTTACCGAAAATTTCTTGCCGCATGATCTTCATGGTTTTAAAAAGTCATTATAAAGAAAACGGCAAAAAAAAGCAAAGCAGACAACAGGACGGAAAAAAATTATCCTGGATGATGACATAAGATATGTCATTTATCTCAATAACCATGGGTTATTTTTTGAAAATGTAATACCAATATTAAAAAAATTATGACAGAAATTAATAATGACACATCTTTACCACAGTTTATACTTGACAACGATTAGAGATACAACGTAATCGAAACGTCGTAAAAATAAATAAAAATAAAGGCAATGCAAGTCTGACAACTACATTTTAGTCAGATTTTTACTTAATATAACATTAAGAGTTTTGAAACGAACCTTAAAAGAAATTAATTTTACATATCTTAGACAGAATCGAAAAAACCTATAAATTTAAAAAGAATAATTTTGTTATATGGCAGTAAAAATATTTGGAAAAAATACGGGAGTTTCGAGAAAAAGAGAAAAAATTGTATGTGTATCGATCATGTTAAAAAAGAAGAACAAAGAATGTGGGACTTGGATATTCACTTTTAGGCAGTGGTTGAACCATTAATAATCACTCCTGCCTCTGAGAGTTCCTCAGATTCAGATATGTCACGTGACAGCAATTCTGCCGATGAATAAATGCGAGCTAAGTGTCATACATTATCTATGTCACACTTCTGAGAATGACCTTAGATCCACCCTGGTTGATCCAAAACGAACAAATCAGAAGGGAAATGCACTAGACGCTACTCAGAGGAACAGGTAAACAACAAACTTTCGATTAATATGCATAAAATATCTCAACAGCACCTAAAGTGCATATAAACTATCTTAAAATGGCAACTCTACACAGGGGCGGATCCAGGGGGGGGGGTGATATCACAAAAGTACAATATGGCAAGCGAAAACAAGTTTTGGAGACACCAGCAACATTCCCATTTCTAGTGTAAAAGGCAGGGTCGGGTCTATTTTTCTGAATTTGAAGCTCTTGGAGGGGAAGAGGGCCATCATACTAAAAAACAAGTTGCCGACATGGGGGGAGGATGCGAGCAGCATACACATTCCTAGTATAAGAGGCAGAATCGGGTCTTTTTTTTTGAACTAAGAGCTCTTGGGGGGGGGGCTATCACAAGAAAAACAAGTTGTTAACGGGGGGGGGGGGTGCCAGCAGCATACACATTCCTAATATAAAAGGCAGAATCGGTTCTATTTTCCTGAACTCAAAGCTCTTGGGAAGGGGAAGTATACATTCCTATACTCTATTCAAGCACTAGAGAGAGTAATAAAATTGTTACCAAAATTTCCAACGTACCTGCTCTAGTGCCGCAGATAACTGCGAACTGCCGTAAATCTAATTATATTTAATTTAATTTAAATATCATATGCATTTATAAATTTACTACAACAATAAAATTTCTGATAGTTCAATTTCATTTCTGTCAGTGAGCAAAGTACACCTTACAGTGTGTCCTTAGTGATTTATCTTCTTTGTGCTTGTTTTTATATATTATTTGAGATTAGTGAGATATCCAAAAGATATGGCTTCCACATCTATATTTATTCCAAAATCGTCAAACCAGGGCATTCTTTCCTCAACAAAAAACTTATTACGATGAATGTTTATGATGCCTTAAGATATTAATATCTAGACAATAATGTTAAAAGCTCTATTGAGATGTATTCCAACATGACAGGAGTTGGAAAATCTACTATGTGCCGAATACTGAAGGGAAAAAAATGATTTATTACTCTCTTTAGTTCTTGAATAAACTATAGTATAAGAGACAAAATCGGGTCTATTTTCCTGAACTTAAAGGTCTTGGGAGGTGGGCGATCGTTCCCACCCCCCCCCCCCCCTCTTGGATCCACGCCTGACTCTACATTGTAAGCAAAATGTAGGAAGAGTGCGAAGAAATGAGTACAACCGGCACCTGGAGTAACTACACTGAGTGAAGACCAAAGGTTTGCTAAGGCTTAATTGCCTGGAAACCGAAGGCCTCACCGAATAACCTTAGGCTTTCGGCAGTCACGGCTATTCGTAGACTAAGGAAAATCGGTAGGACCTTCAGTCCAGGGAGGTTTCCCTTCTAAGAAAAAAAAATTGTAAGGGTTGATGAAAATGTAAGGAAATAAGTTTAAATTAAAAAAATATTTTGATATTCCTACGAAATATCATTTATTATTTTCATGCACACTCCACTAGAAATGATCTCTCTCTATGCGAGCTATGAGTTACTGACAGAAGTTATGGACTTTAGGTATAATGTTGTCTTATATATTAAGAATAGATGTTTTATTTGAAGTTAAATTGTCACGGTTAGTAGCGGAACGACCGAATTTATATCTTAAAGCCATGCTAATATTATGTTTACTTTTAAATATAAATTAAAAATACTTATTCATTAAAAAGCGGCTAAAAAATAGTGAAATGAAAAAGTGGTTTGCCCATTTAATGAGTTATGAGGTCATGAAAAAATTTATTTCCGCAAGAACCCACTAAATGTAAATAACTCAGCTCTCTTCTATATAGACATATGACAATACAGCCGCATTTTGATGAAATATCGCGGCTTTTTAAAATTCAAAGAGCAAACCCATAAGCAAATAAAAACTAAACCGTCATTCATATACCGCTTTCAAAATCCAATAAGTTTGCTTGACAATAGGCAAAACTTTAAGGGCCGCATTCCTCGTGCCACACAAAACTTTAAGCAATATCGAACTTTCAATAATTTTCAGCGTCTAAAACACGGAAAACCACCTTGGAAAAGTTTCCGTAAAGTCTCGAAGTTGAAAATTTAAACAATATCGAGATGCAATTTCTAGAAAACGCCAGTATAGATAAAATTAGTTTTGGGTAAAGTTAAGAAGTATTTTACGCTTAAATATTTTAAATACCTTATTGGACAATTTCTGAAAATTTAGTTTCAATATATAGCGTGTCCGGGAAAATATGGGAAATCGTCCAGATATGAAAAAGAATATGTGAAAGAAATACTACAAGTTCACATATAAACCTTTCGTATAGGCCTCCTCTTCGGAAATATGGTCTCCCAAAGAGCTGCAATGGAATCAGTTTTTTACACATAATTATCGAACCACCAGGTATATTTTAATTTTTTTTGATATGATGTCTACCAGGTAAGACCCTCCAAATTACTATCGAAGAAAGAGTTGTGAATTACTCACAGGTGCAGGGACGGACTATCTGTGACATTCATGACCCCATTTTTTACGCCCTGTATGATAAGAACTTCGTTTTTTACATACCTTTAACTACTGACTAAAAATTAAGTACTCCTCATTCATGTCGCTACTCCTAACCGTTTTTGAGAAAACGTCATTTTATTTACATTATATCTTTGTCATATTTCGATAAAAGATACATCTTTGTTCCTATCAAATGTAATGCAACCTTCAACCATATGATAAAAAAATTCGATCCGAAATTAGAATTTACCTTTTTAGTTAAAAACGTCTAATTCTGTGAATTGCAGGCCGACCTAGGTTCGCATCTTATTTTATCGGCACCAAAATCAAAGCATTGTTTCTGCTAATATTGCTAAGTACGAAAGGAATACATATCTTAGTAGTGGGAATAGGGGGCTCCTAGTTGACCCCCCCACCACTTTTTTGATTGGTCAGCCAAGAATGACCTTGTTTCTGATTGGCTGCCCAAGTTCGCCCCCTATTCCGATTGGTTACGTAAACTCCACCTGTTTTTTCTTTAGCTCCGCCCATCAAAATTTTTCTCTGCAACACCATCATGTATGCACTTCAGTTCGAACAGCGAACCGGTGTAGACGTCTTCTATGGAGCCGAATTGTCTTAGAATTTAAATTTAAATAATGGGTACGATTGAAACATTTTCAGATTTTGAGAAGGCCACAGACTGAATAGACGCGATGTAGAATCGAGAAACTCTATGAAAATTTGTGTTTTCGGGGTGGAATTGTTAAAAGACTCGCGAAAATGAATGCAATTTAAGATTTTCGTAAGAAAATCAGGGAACTTGCGCATTGAACCAGGGTGTACAAGGAAGATTACGTAATCTAAAGTTATGCTCTTGTCTTTGAACTTTGCATATTTGGTAATATCCCTGCATAGGGTTGAAAACAGCAGGACATAAATAAGATATTCAAAGTGCAGGATGTATAGTCCATAGGTCAAATATTATAAAGACATTGTGAATTAAAACAGCATTTATAGCTGTCTTTTGTATGGGTCAGGATTAAAAAAGTTTTAAAAATTTTGTGTGGCCATTTTTTTATTTTTTTTTTAGGGTGAAATTGGCCCGTTTCAAATTTTCGATTATCAGGAATACAGAAGTTAATGAAGATATATCAGAACCTGACATTGATGGTATGCTGTTACTATCCTTAGTGGTGGAAGCCCTACATCGATATGTTACGTTCTCCTTCTTACTCTTCTTCTTTCTTTAGCTCCGCCCCTCATCTTTTTTCAATCCATCGCTACTACATATGCACTTTAGTTTGAATAGCGAAGCCGTGCGGACGTCTCTTATGTGGCGGTGAACTGTCTTGGAATGGAAATTTAATTAATGGATTTCAGATCTTGAGAAGACCACAGACTGAATAAGTGCGGTACAAAATCGGAAAACTATGAGTTTTTGTATCTTTTTGGTGTGAAATTGTTAAAAAACTCACGAAAATGAATGTCATTTAAGGAAATTAGGGAACTTGCACCTTGGACCAGCATGTACAAGAAAGATTTCGTGACCTATTGTTATACTCTTGTCTCTGAACTTGGCATATTTGGGACTATCCCTGTGTAGGGTTCCAGACAAAAGAATATAAACAAGGTATTCAAAGTGCAGGATATATAGGCCATAGGTCAAATATTATAAATACATTATGAATTAAAACAACATTTATCTGGCTGTTTTCTACGGGTGACTGAAAAAGTGTTAAAAAATTTGTGTGGTCTTTTTTTTAGGGTAACATTAAAGTGTTTAAAATTGTTTTAAATTTTCGATTATTAAGAGTACAGAAATTAGTGAAGGTATATCAGAAAAAGATATAGATTGTATTCTGCAACTCTTCTTAGTCGTGAAAGTCCTATATCGATTGGTTACGTAAACTACACCTTTTTTCTTTGGCTCTACCCCTCGTCTTTTTTCTCTTTAACACTATTATGTAAGCACTTCAGTTCGAACATCGAAGCCGTGCAGACATATTTTTGAGAGCTGAATGGTCTTGGAATTTAAATTTAATTAATGGATTTTAGATCATAATAATACCACAGACTGAATAAGTACGGTGTAAAATCGGAAAACTACGAATTTTTGTGTCTTTTCTGGGTGAAATTGTTAGAAAACTCGCGAAAATTAAGATTTTCGTAAGTAAATTAGGATACTTGCACCAGGGTGTACAAGGAAGATTATATAAACTAAAGTAATATCCCTGCATAGGGTTAAAAACAAAAGTAATATCCCTGCATAGGGTTAAAAACAAAAGAACATAAACAAGATATTCAAAGTGCAATTTGAATATTCTATAGGCCAAATATTAAAAGACATTGTGAATATAAACAATATTTATGGAATTTTTAGCGTAAAATAAAGGCTGTTTCAATTTTTCGATTATCAGGAGTACAGAAGTTAGTTAAGGTTTATTCCAACGAGATATTGATGGTTTCGTGCGACTATTCATAATAGTGAAAGTGCAGGTTTGCCTCCTATATTGATTGGTTACATAAACTACACCTGTTATTTATTTAGCTCCGCCCCTCATCTCGTTCCTCTCCAGCATCGTTATGCATGCACTTTACTTTGAGCAGCGAAGCCGTTCGGTCTTAGGCAGGCTATCGAGTAGGTATATAGAGACTTTTCGAAACAACGTTATAAATAATGTACGATAATTCGAAAAAATTTAATAATTTCCTAATCAGAACGAAATTTTGGGGTTAGATTTTTATGTATGTGGGCGATCATTGTTGAAATATTACAGGCTTAAATTGCAAACCCTTCGTGTAAGGGTAACTACCCTCAATTTAGTATGAGGTTTTCCGATTCTTTTTAGTAGTGTTCTATTTTAAGGGTGTGCGAAGACGTTAAATCAGTAAATAACGATTGGGGTAGTTTCAACCCCTAATTTTATTTTTTGAACTGTGCGATAGGGAGTTAACCTTTTCGATTGATTCTCTGGGGTTGAACAGAGAGGTTCTTCAGCCATCGTGGTTGGTGGTTTTAAAGATGATCATTATATTCCTAGAGGGTAGTTTTTGTGTATAACTAAAAAGAGTTGCGGGCTGCACTGAGAGAATTTAAGTGTGTGCATTAGGAGGCATTTTCACCCAACCACTTGATAGTAACAATAATTTTGGGTTGGGGTAGTTTTCACCCCTATTTTTGATGCCGTATTGTGAGCTTATTACTTGATGCCTTTTAACGAAGTTTTGGGGTTAGATTCCTATGTATGTGCGCGATCATTGTTGAGATATTACAGGCTTAAATTGCAAACCCTTCGTGTAAGGGTGACTACCCCCAATTTAGTATGTGGTTTTCCGATTCTTTTTAGTAGTGTTCTATTTTAAGGGTATACGGAGACGTTAAATCAGTAAATAACGATTGGGGTAGTTTCAACCCTTAATTTTATTTTTTGAACTGTGCGACAGGGAGTGAACCTTTTCGACTGATTCTCTGGAGTTGAACAGAGAGATTCTTCAGCCATCGTAGTTGGAGGTTTTGAAGATGATCATTATATTCCTAGAGGGTAGTTTTTGTGTATAACTGAAAAGAGTTGCGGGCTGCACTGAGAGAATTTAAGTGTGTGCGTTAGGGGGCATTTTCACCCAACCACTTAATAGTAACAAGAATTTTGGGTTGGGGTAGTTTTTACCCCTATTTTTGATGCCGTATTTTGAGCTTATTACTTGATGCCTTTTAACGAAGTTTTGGGTTTAGATTCCTATGTATGTGGGCGATCATTGTTGAAATATTACAGGCTTAAATTGCAAACCCTTCGTGTAAGGGTAACTACCCCCAATTTAGTATGTGGTTTTCCGATTCTTTTTAGTAGTGTTCTATTTTAAGCGTGTGCGGAGACGTTAAATCAGTGAATAACGATTGGGGTAGTTTCAACCCTTAATTTTATTTTTTGAACTGTGCGACAGGGAGTGAACCTTTTCTATTGATTCTCTGGGGTTGAACAGAGAGGTTCTTCAGCCATCGTGGTTGGAGGTTTTGAAGATGATCATTATATTCCTAGAGGGTAGTTTTTGTGTATAACTGAAAATAGTTGCGGGCTGCACTGAGAGAATTTAAGTGTGTGCATTAGGAGGCATTTTCACCTAACCACTTAATAGTAACAAGAATTTTGGGTTGGGGTAGTTTTCACCCCTATTTTTGATGCCGTATTTTGAGCTTATTACTTGATGCCTTTTAACGAAGTTTTGGGGTTAGATTCCTATGTATGTGGGCGATCATTGTTGAAATATTACAGGCTTAAATTGCAAACCCTTCGTGTAAGGGTAACTACCCCCAATTTAGTATGTGGTTTTCCGATTCTTTTTAGTAGTGTTCTGTTTTAAGGGTGTGCGGAGAAGTTAAATCAACAAATAACGATTGAAGTAGTTTCAACCTCTAATTTTAATTTTTGAACTGCGCGACAACGAGTGGACCTTTTGGTCGAAACTCTGAGATTAAACAGAGAGGTTCTATAGCCATCGTGGTTGGAACAGCAAGCAGAGCTACAGCAACAGAGCTACAGCAACAGAGCTACAGCAAGCAGAGCTACAGCAGGCGGAGCGACAGCAGGCAGAGCTACAGCAAGCAGAACGACAGCAGGCAGAGCTACAGCAAGCAGAACGACAGCAAGCAGAACGACCGCAGGCAGAGCTACAGCAAGCAGAGCGAGAGCAGGCGGAGCGACAGCAGGCAGAGCTACAGCAAGCAGAACGACAGCAGGCAGAACGACAGCAGTCAGAGCGACAGCTGGCGGCAAATAAGAGTGAATTAGATAAATTTATTCGCATGAAATCTAAGCCGAGTTTAAATAAGAGTGACACAAGATGCGCGGCATCTAGATTTAAATCAATGGTGTTCTCTTATTTCAACTTGGATAGTATATGTAATAATTTATCTAATTCGACTTTAAAAGACGTTAAAAATTGTATACAAAGATAAGGCGATCTTCTTTTAAATTTGGGAAATATATTTTTTTAAAAAATCCATGTTTTTCTTCAAATTAAAAAGTGAATCCAAAAGTTAATTCAAAAGTAAATCCAAAAGTTTTCTAAATGGCGCGAGCTGAAAAAATTGCTAATTATTCTATGTCATTGGGTCTTGATAGATCGAAATTGTATTTATTTAAAAGCGACACGGCCCTAATCGATTCCATTTTAAAATGACTCTCCTTTGCACACACTGCTTAAGAGAATTTAAAAGAAAACAAAATATTGTACGCCACCTTCGAGAAAATGTTGTTAATAACGAAAACACCTTTAACTTGGAAGATTATATAATTAATCGTAAGTATTTTTTTATAACATATTTAGCTATAATTTTTCTTTTAATTGTACTTTTTAATATTAATAAAGTTTTACAGAGAAATTAAAAAATAATAATTGTTTCAGTTGATGAACTACTTTCAAGACCTCAAATGCGATATTGCCAAGATTGTGAAGTAAATGTCAAATCTAATTCCTGGAGCACACACTTGAGGACAAATATTCATAAAAACAGGAGCTGCATAAAATATGGAAATGGAATTGACATTATCAGGAGTGCATTTAAATGTCGAATAGCTTCCTACAGAATATATTCGCAGAATTATCACATCGACATCAAAAAGTTTCAGCAAGATGTTGGTAATAAAGTGCAAACATTAATACGCCAGCGCCAACAAGAATTTACATGTGCTAAAGTAAATTTGGAGTTATTTGGGATATATTATTCTCCAACTTTAACCTCTACTTCAATTAAGTCATTTAATACACCGTTCTTCATTGTAACCCATACAACTGATCTACAACAGCTTTACGATGATTTATTCAAGATTATTGAAACCAAAGCAGATGAATTGCCGGAAAGAGACTCAGGTAATTATTATTTAATCTCAAGAGCTAAGTTTTCTTAATATCACTTGTACATCTCTAACAAATATTATTCAGAACTAATTTTTTAATTCCTATTACAGGGTGGGCTCTACAAAGAATTCTGCATTTGGAAGTCAACATCAATAAGTACAACCCATTGAATGCCTCCTCCTACATTAAGATGCATCACTTTTCTAAATCAATAGTGAATGTGATGAATGAGGACAATTGCTGTTTCGCCTGGGCAGTGGTTTCAGCAGCATACCAGCCAACCGGTAATCCTCGAAAGACCTCATCATATCCAGACTTCAGAGACGCTTTCGATTTTACAGGTATTGAATTTCCAGTAAAATTATTAGATATAAAAAAGTTTGAGGAAAAAAATAATTTGTCCATAAATATATATGGAGTTGAAAAATTTTTAAGGGATAATAAAAAGGTATATGAGATTGTCGGTCCTTTACATTATAATAATGAAAAGAAAAAATTACATATTAATTTGCTTTTAATAAGTTCTGATGATGGAAATAACCACTACTGTTGGATAAAGGATTTAGGTTGCTTGGTATCCAAACAATTATCAAAAAAGAAAATAAAAAAATACTTATGTGATGGATGCCTTCAATATTTTGGAACATATGAAAAACTTAACACACATTTAGAACGTGATTGTAGTTTTGTTCGAATTGAGCTTCCTTCAGATAATTTGATTTTGGATAAATTTGGCAATTATATTCCTGCAAATATATTAAAGTTTCAAAATATTCAGAAACAGTATAAAGCTCCTTTTGTTATTTATGCCGATTTTGAATGTTATTTGAAAAACATTGAGTGCCAACAATCTACACCTGATTCGACAACCTCATATACTATTAAAACTGCTGAACATATACCCTATTCATTTGCTTATTATATTAAATCATCATTTGATGAGAATGTTGTGTGTCTTAAACTTTATAGAGGTACAGATTGTGCTATAAAATTTATTGAATACATTGAAAATGATGTAAAAGAAATTTATAAAAAATATTTAAAATATCAAGTACCATTGAAAGATTTATCATCTGTGGAACAGATTGAATATGAAAATTCTAGCATTTGTTATGTATGTGAAAAACCTTTTTCAAAAGGAAATTTCATAAAGTGTAGGGATCATTGTCATATTACAGGTAAATATCGAGGAGCCGCCCACTCAATATGTAATTTGCATTTTAAACCTCCAAAATATATACCAATAGTATTGCATAATTTAAAAAACTATGATTCTCACCTATTTATTAAATCGCTTTGCTATAATAAAGAAAATATTAGTGTTATAGCTCAAAATAAAGAAAAGTATATTTCTTTTAGTAAGGAAATTTTCGTTGATGTGTCAGAAAAGCGGAAACCAGTTGCTTTGCGACTACGCTTTATAGATTCTTTTCAATTTCTCCCAGAGTCTTTAGAGGCACTATCACAAACTCTACAAGATTCACAATGTTTTGAAATTAAAAAGTTTTTCTCAAATGCTGATGAATTTCGATACATTAGACAAAAAGGGGTATTTCCATACTCTTACATAGATTCCAACGAAAAATTAAATGAGAAATCTCTACCATTGATTGATAAATTTTATAATAACTTAACCGATGAAAATATCTCTCCTCAAGACTACAATCGTGCTGTAGAAGTGTGGAATCTATTTAAGTGTTCTACAATAGGGGCTTATTCCGATATTTACTTAAAATCAGATGTTTTACTTTTGGCTGATGTTTTTGAAAATTATAGATCCACATGTATTAAAACCTATAAGTTAGATCCTGTTAATTATGTCACTAGCCCTTCTATGTGCTGGGATGCAATGATGAAATTAACTAATGTAGAATTAGAATTATTAACGGAACCAGATATGCTTCATTTTTTCAAAAAAGGTGTTCGTGGTGGGGTTAGCACTTGTTCCAAACGCAAATCTGAAGCAAATAATCCATTCTTAGAAAATTTTAATCCTGAAAGACCTACAACATATATCGCTTACTTAGACGCCACAAATTTGTATGGTTATGCTATGAAACAATATTTGCCTGAAAAAAATTTTGCTTGGGTACCTAAGCTCGAAATAGAAACTTTAAATATATCCGAACTTTCAGATACATCATCTATAGGATACATATTTGAAGTTGATTTAGAATATCCAAATTATTTACATGATAGTCATAATGATTTCCCATTTTGTCCTGAAAAATATACACCACCAATTTCAAACCACTCCAAATTAATTCCAAACTTACATAATAAATATAACTATATCATTCACTACCGATATCTGAAACAATGTCTACAATTTGGACTCAAAATCATAAAAATACACAGAGCAGTTAAGTTTACACAATCACCATGGTTAGCGGAATATATAGATTTAAATACAAATTTACGAAATTTATCTAAAAATAAATTTGATAAAAATTGTTATAAATTGGCAAATAATTCAATTTTCGGTAAAACCATGGAAAATGTTGATAGGCGAGCAGATATTAAATTAGTATCTCAATGGGAAAGACAGGGTAATAAATTTAGTGCCGAAAAACTTATTTCTAAACCTCAATTAAAGGATTTTAAAATTTTCTCTGAAAATCTAGTTGCTCTTCAACTTCAACAGGTTTGCATTGAATACAATAAACCAATTTATGTTGGGATGAGTATTCTGGATATTGCAAAAACTGTAATGTATAATTTTTATTATGGGTATTTAAAAGTAAAATATGGTAATAATTTAAATTTATTATATACGGATACTGATTCCTTAATTCTTGAAGTTCAGACCCAAAACTTTTATGAAGATATGAAGCTAAATCTGGATAAATTTGATACTTCTAATTTTTCTGAACAAAATATTCATTGCATGCCTATTACAACATCAGTTGTTGGTAAATTTAAAGATGAGTACAAAGGGATTCCCATTGAAAGTTTTTATGGAACTGGTGCTAAAGCATATTGTATAAAATCCAAAAATAGTGTAGATAAAAAAGCAAAAGGCGTTAGTAGATCATGTATAAAAAATCAATTAACATTATCAGATTATAAAGATGTTGTTGAGAAAGGTGACAAAATATTCTGCACCATGTATGTATTCAAGTCAGATATGCATAATATATACACTAATTTGTTAAATAAATTGGCATTAACAACTCATGATGATAAAAGATATTGTATACCAAATTCCACAAAAACTCTTGCATGGGGACATAAGGATATTTTGGAAACAGATTTTTTTGATAAAGATATGAAAATGATGTATGATACTCTAACTTTTTTAAGTTCTGGAAACGAAAATGGATCTAAAAATAAAAAACCGCGATTAGAATTAACTACTCCTAGTAATTTTTCATCTTTATAAAGACATCATTTTATATGATAATAAATTATGTAAGTCGTTTTTGAAGCTTTAAAAGTTGGAGGGGGAACTGAATCCAAAAACATATATATTGTATAGAAATACCATTATTTGTTAGTAATATTACAACAATGACTGCTGCATCTTTAATAGTTTTAGTTTCCCTTGTTGGAAATGTGATATATGTAAATTACATTCCTAATACAGTTAGGGCTGATATATGTATAAATGCCCTCAAAAATGAAACCGACTGCTACAAACAGATGAAAATGACATATCTTGTTGGAAATTCACACTTTTTTACCTATAATGTAACTGATTCTGCTTTGTGTGAAAATACATACATAAAAATTAAATATTCCATGACAAACAAACCATTACAATATTCAGATTGGATTCCTTTCAATAATAAAAAAGAAGAATCTTGTCATTGTGTCTGTTGTTATATATTTGTTATTATATTTACAGCAGCAATATTTATTTGTACATGTTTACTTTTATTGTATTTCATGAAAAAATATCTATAAAAATATTTAATAAATGTTAAAAAAATAATATAAATTTTGTTTTTTATTGATTCTCGTTAGTATAAAGACATTTAAAGTTTATCCCCTCCTCTTAAATGGAGAGGGAAAATAAGTTTACCCCTCCACTTGAGAGGAGAAGGAAAATGTATAAAATTTAGGAGCAAACGGATTGATAGTTAGTTTTTTGAGAGCAAGCAGATAGCCAGTTAGTTTTTGAAATACATCATTTAAAATGTTCAGTAATCAGAGTAAAAATATATTTGAAAATTCACCATTAAAAAAGAAAATAAAAAAAACAATTATAAATTCTACAAAATATAATTTAAATAATTCTAACTCTAAATATGCTGCGATTGGTTTGTGGGTGGAAAGTGATTTTCTACCATGCATTGAACTTGGTGGTAAAAATGGTCAGTCTGTGATATTAAATGAAGATGATTGGAAGAACTTATTGCAATATCAAGGAGTTATAACAAATTATATGTTTTCACCAAATGTTTTCAATGAACCGATATATTTGCAAAATTTATCTATTCATTTTGAAAAGATTGGTGAATTACCAATAGTGAAGATTGTGAAAAGCTGTGATTTTATTTACTATGGAAATGAAACTGTGTGCAGACTATGGGAACAAATTCCACTTATAGAATATAGACTAAATGTTTTACAAAAACAAAACTTTCGACGTTATTTCAACGTTTTTAGAAATAACAATTTTTACGACGCAGATTCTTTTGACAAAATATATAATGTCCTTTCTCCAAAACAAAATCTAAATAGTGAAAATGTGTGCTCCATGCTGGAACTGCTGTTGAATCATCCCGAAGAACTAGAACAAAAATTAAAGTCTAAGCACTATTATGAAGAAGACAGTATCTATTGATGAATCAAGAAACCAAATTCATCTGATGGTTGCTTGGAACTTCGCCTACAGAAAAGCTCGTATGACTTCTGAAGAGTTTATAAATCAAAAACATTTTAGAAGAAGGATTAAATTGACTGAAGAAATTTTAAATCCCATATTAGACTCTGATTATAGGAATATTGTATTTAAAAAAATGTTTATGTAATAAGCTTATTTTTAAATAAAACAAATATATATAAAAAATCATTTTTTTTTATTACAAACATCAATTATTATTACAGCATTAATTACTATTACATCACATCTCTCTTGAAGATCCAAGAGTTATAAGATTTATCTAATCCTAACCATTTTACAAATACTTTGTTTCCTTTCTTTCTTAACACTTTTTCCACCAGATATACATTTGGGTGTCTTACTTTTTGAAGTTCTTCTTCATAGAAACCTCCTTGAATATCTATCCCATTTCCATCTTGAATCAAATACGTTGTTGGATTAGTAAGCTGGATTTTTTTTATTTGAAAAATTTCGTTTGACCAGTTGGGCGTGTAACCTTTAGAAAATTGTTCGCGAATCTTGCTTATTCGTACTCTATCACTAACACGAAATTTTGGTGATCTGGGATCCACAGTTTTCCTATGAGTATAAGCTGATTTCAAGATTTCCATTTCATTCTTTTTGTTAACTTCGTTTGGTTTTTTTCCGATTGTTGAATGCTTAGTATTATTGTATTCTGTAATTATTTCTTTAAGAAAGCTGATCCATTTATAATTACCTAGTAAACTAAACTTTTTCCACATTTTGTTTTTTATCGTTCTATTTACTCTCTCTACAATACTAGCTTTCATATTAGAAAATGTGTTGTAATGATTAATTTTGAACTGCTCCATAAGTTTCTGAAAGTCTTGATTAAAGAATTCTTTACCCTGATCAGTATTCAGATTTGTTGGGGGAGTTTTTAAAGTTAATAGAATTTTTTTCATTGCAGCTGCTACATCTTTACCAGTTTTGGATTTTACAGGTTCTGCCCATACAAATTTAGAAAACACATTTATTACCATTAAAATATATCTTAAACCCCTATTAAATTTCGCATATGGCTGCATTTCTATCAGATCAGCTTGAAATAGATCATTAAGCCCTTTTACAATTGTTCGTCTCCTTCTATATCGCCTTCTCGCCGGTTTATGTAATTCATTTACAACGTCTTGCTTAATTTTACTCATTATTAATTTATACCTTACTCTCGAAAATAAATCCCACAAATAACTTTACCTCCTTCTAAACCGTTTATAAAAGCCCTTTATCGCTGATGTTGTAAAATATAAAAAAATCATCTCAGTTTTTTTTAGTAAGTTCTTTAATTTTATTTTCCATTGCTTCAAATGATTTTTTATTTTCATTTATAATTTCTTTTATTGACGAATTTATTTGGGTGATGTTGTTAGTAAGATCAGAAATTTTTACATTAAATTTATTTTCCATTGTTTCAAATGATTTGTTATTTTCATTTCTAATTTCTTTTATTGACGAATTTATTTGGGTGATGTTGTTATTAAGATCAGACATTTTTACATTAAATTTAGTTTCCAAAAGAACATTTGATAACGTATAATCTTTTTTGAAACCACCTAATGTTGAATTCATTTCTTCTCTTGCATAATTCATTGTATCATTAAATTCTTTTCTAGAAACTTCAGCAGCTCTTTGAACTAATTCGTTTAAAGATTTTATTTCTTTTGTTAATTTATCTTCTAGATTTTTTATATCTTTTCCTAATTGAAATTCTGCATTTGTAATATCTAATGTCATTTTCACAATTTTTTTTTCTATATTTTTTATGTCTGACGCTGTCTTTTCAGCTTTGTGTAGTATATCTGTATAAGATGTTTCAAGTTCTTTTATGAGTAAAGAAGTCTCCTCGATTTTTGAACTATTATTTTTAATTTTAATTAATACATCCTTTTTAGAAACTTCTATTATAGCTTGCACTACTTCTAGTAAGGATTCTAATTCTTTTTGTAATTTCTCATCGATTGCCTTTGTAAAATTTCCCTCGTCAAAAGACGTTTCAGATTTGGTTTTCAGATTGTTTAATTGCTTTAGTATATCCTCGATTTTTTCATTATCTTTTGTAATTTGATCTTTGAATTTTGTTTCAATTTTTTCATTTTCGTTTTGAAAATCCTCCTTCAATTTGTCTTCTAAATATTGTAAATTTGATTTATATGCATTGATTTTAATTTCAAATTCTTTAATTTGTTCTTTAAATTCATTAACTTTGTCGGTATCTTTTTTGTGAATTAGGAAATGAGTGTTCATTGATTTTTCAAGATTTTGTGTATTTTTATCCATAACGTCATGTATTTTCTTAAAATTCCTTACTTCTTCTGCTACTCTATCATTAAGCAAATTAGTAAAATTTTGAAACTTTGATGTAATTTCCTTGGAAATACTGTTCTTGACATTGTCAATTGCTGAAGTATCCTTAATTATTGATTTAATTGATGTAATTTCATTTTTTATTTCATTTTCAAAATCATCAACTTTATCATATTTTAACTTCACTACGTCAAAGTCATTTGCATATTTAGAAACTTTCTGAGAAAATTTTTCTACTACCTCATCATTTCCATCAACAGTATTTTTCAAATTAATTATCTTGTCATTATATTCAGGAATAACTTTATCCTCAAATAACTTAATCTTTTTTGCAATATTTTGTATATTGTTATCATATTCATTTATTCTCTTATTTAAATTATTAACATCGCTTTTCAACCTGGGATCTAAATTTTGAATTAATTTGTTTTCAATATATTTGACATCGCTTTTAAAAATTTTTATTATTTTCTCTTCAACATTTGATAATATTTTATTTTCTAGTGATAATAATGTGTTTAGAGTAGATTTTTTTGAAATATGACGACCAAATTTATCGATGGTCATTTTAGAAATGTTTAAAAGTATCTATTATGTCCTTTTATATAATAATATTCGCATCTCTTAGTTCTTCAATAATGGAAATAATTTCATTGTTATGACCAGTGTGTCCCGCAAGCATGGATGCTACCAATAGTCGAAGTCTCTCAACAAGTTCGTTTACATTATCCCAATATATGTAATCTGTATTAGGTTTATTAACTTTTAAAGTTATACCAAATCCGGTTTTTTTTGAAGACACTCGACTTTCTCTATATGGAGCTTTGCGTCTTTCAAAAAATCCCTGGACTGCTTGTTGAGATTCGGGATTTAGAGTTTTAGTTTTTGTAATTCCTTTGCTTTGCAAATAAGGTCCTATTATAGAAATATATTTATGTGATCCATTCCCCTGCACCTGCTCATTTGGATCATTATTTCTACGGTATGCATTGGTTCTTTTTAAAATATCCATATAATTTTCCAAATCTTGTTTTTTATACCCTATTGGTTCTTTTTTAAATAATAACTCATATAAACCTGGTGTACCTGTATAGGTTATTCCTTCAATTTTGATGTTTTTACCAATAATTTCGACAGGTTTTTGAGTTAAACCCAAAAAGAATTTCTCGGTTTCCAAATCATGAACTATTCCATATTGGTGATCAAACTCATGTTCAACATCTTTTACACCGCTATCAATATATTGGCGAGGTAATTCATCAAATCCTAATAAATATTCTTTATATAAATCTGTATCAACAAATGTTCTAACTGTTTGCCGTGTTTGTTCCAGTATATCTGAAAGATTTCCTATTGTGGAGTGTGAACCTGAAGAAGGGTTTGTTTCTGCAATAATACTTGTTTGTTGTATAGATGGCATTTGACTTGCTGAAGCTAAACTCGCGTCCCAGTCAATAATCGATGGTATTTCTGTAGGAAGGAGTGGAGTTTTTCCCGTCTTTCTTTTTTCTGGTGTTGATGTTCCATATTGTAATTTTCTCTTTGGTGTTAGTGTTTGAATTGATCTTTTCTGTGGTGTTTCATAAATTTTTTTAATTGGTGTGTGTAGCTCTTCCTTTATTTCAACAGGTTCAATTTTACCAATCGTTGAAATTAATTCTTGTAAGGGTTGAGTTATCGGTTTATATGTTTCCTCCAATTTAGTTTGCGCCTCAAATTCCGCATTTTTTAAACTCTGATATTTTTGTTTAACAGCTTTTCTTGATTTAACTAGCTCTCTTGCTAAACGTTCATCCATGATTGGTATAATTTACCATCAAACGTTTATTTTTATAAGTAAATATATGAATCAAATCCTTTTCGATATCGGCCAGATTTCACATTAGAGTCTTTGTCTATTACTAAAAATCCAAATTTATCTTTCCAACATATTAAGCACAACTCATTAAATTGGTTTAATGACATATCAACATTAACATGATCATCATAAATATGTTTTAAGTTTGTTCGATCTTATTGAAATATAACAATTAAATTTGCATTGTCACGAATTAATTGTTTCGGAATAGAAGAATATGTTTGACATAAATAAAAACAATCAGTATTTTTGTGTCTTCCGAAACAAAAATAGTCCTTTACAACATTCTGATTACAACACACTATATCATCAAATATTATTATAGAGTTTGGTTTAACTTGTTTTGGTGAAACAATTGTTTCTTCATTTTCAGATTCATAGTATCCAATTTTTTTCAAAGGTTTAAAAAGTGTTCTCAAATATTTATACTTTGGTTGATATAAGGATTTTGAATAAACATACAGATTTTCAAATCGCAAACCATTCGGATCTTCAATCAAACTAATAATAACATTGGTTTTGCCACAGCCTGACGGGCCAATAATTAACCCTCTTTTACTATTTCCCTCAAACAGTTTTCCATGTTTTCTAAAACCATTCACTAAACTTTCATGATCCTTAATTGTTATAGAGTATGGTTGTTTCTCAACTCTCATTTTATATATAAAACAAACTATTAATATTCAGTATTGTGATGTAACTGGTTAGTTATCACTAGGATTGCAACTATATATAATGTTTCCATCACATAATAAACGAATCATTTACAAGACAAACAGCAAAAGGAAAGGAAGTGGTTTAGTAAACTCATTAATAAATAAATTACCCTTTGAATTGCATATTCCTGGTTATAATTTTTGTGGACCTGGAACAAAATTGGAAAAACGATTGTCAAGAGGTGATAAAGGTATAAATTTATTGGATGAGGCTTGTAAAGAACACGATATTGCTTACTCACAATCAAATGATATAAAAAGAAGGCATTTAGCTGACAAAGCTTTATCAAGGTTCAAAGCTAAAGATTCTAGTTTTGGGGAAAAAACTGCTGCACTAGGAATTACTGGTGCTATGAAAATTAAAAGAAAATTAGGTATGGGACTTCGAACGAGAAGAAAGTTCAAGCGAAAAACTCGAAAAGGACGAGGACTATCATTATCTCAGGTAATTTCAAAAGCTAGAAAAGGAATTAAGGGGAAACGTTTTAAAGACCTAAATGAAAGTATTCAAACTGCTTTAAAAGCTATTAAAAAAACTGGTAAAGTGTTACCTCCAAAGAAAAGGGTAATTCCAATCCCAAAGACTGGCGGATTTCTTCCACTTATACCTTTATTTGCTGGTTTGTCTGCTCTTGGTGCTCTTGGAGGAGGGGCTGCAGGTATTGCTAAAGCAGTAAATGATGCAAAAGCAGCCAAAGCGAAATTAGAAGAATCTAAACGACACAATCAAATGATGGAGTCCATTGCGGTAGGAAAAAAAGGAAGTGGACTTTATTTAAAACCCTATAAAACAGGATGTGGATTATACTTGAAACCTTATTCAAAAAACTGCTAAAACATATACCTCGAAAAGCACTTACAAATTACGATTTACTTAAATACGCTAAATATTTACAAATTCCCAACTTTCGTGGTATTTTTATGAGGGATAAATTACCAAAAAAGATAAAGTTAATTGAAAGTGCAATTGTCAATCTAGATAATCACAGTGGTGTTGGTACTCACTGGATAGCATATACAAAAAAAGGAAAAAACATAATATATTTTGATAGTTATGGTAATTTGCGACCCCCTTCTGAATTAATTAAATATTTTTATAGCGACCAAAATAATAATATTGTTAATTATAATTATAACAGTTATCAAAACTTTAACAAAACAAATTGTGGTCAATTGTGTCTAAAATTTCTTTATAACCATATGTAACACCTAATTTTAGTTTATTATTAAACACTTTTTTAAAGTAAAATGTTATATAGTTTTGTTCTTAGCGGCAATTCCGCTATTTTAACATCAGAGTTACATCCTCCAATATATTTAGATGAAGATGTTGAATATGTTATCGGTCTTGTAAATTTCGAAACATTTAATGCAATTCCCAATATTGATGTTGGGAATAATGTATTAATTCATGATGAAAATTTAGAAATAGCCATACCCCCAGGTAGCTACGAATTAGAAGACATAACAGATTTTTTAAAAAAACACTTGGATGAGGATAAAATTAGTTTTAGTCTTTATGCAAATAATAATACTTTACGTACACATCTTAAATGTTCAGCCCCCATAACTTTTCGTGAAGGAACTATTGGTAAATTATTAGGGTTTAAAAATGGGCGATTGGAAGCCAACATTGAACATATATCAGATTTCCCCGCGGAAATAATTAAAGTAAATTCAATAAATATAGACTGCAGTATTGCAGAGGGATCATATTTAAACGGGAAACCTGTTCATATAATACACCAATTTTTCCCGAGCGTTGCTCCAGGGTTCAAAATAATTGAGTCACCTCAAAACGTCATATATTTCCCAGTCACCGTTAAAGTAATTGATAAAATAGCCATTAAAATAATAGATCAGGAAGGTGATTTGGTTAATTTTAGAGAAGAAACCATAACCATCAGACTACATCTTAAAAAAGTAGATTAAAGATGGTAATATTATATAACAATAAATCTGCAAACTTTACTAGAAAATTTAATAATAAAAACATTAATAAGACAAGAAAGAAACCAACTTCCTTTAGTAGGAAATCAAACTTCCAAAGGTTAACACCTTCTAATAGAAAATTTCTTCAAAGTTTGGGTTTTAAACTTAAATAAAAATGGATTATTTAAATGTAAGAGAAAATGTATTGGTTGATGAATCAATATTAAGCTGGGAAATTCTTTCTTTCGATCCTTTTAATCCTACAAAACTCGGACCAAATGATGAAATCAGAATTGCTTTGCAACAAACAGGAAAATATCCTTTACCTTGCAAAAGTGAAATTTATGTGGAATTGCAAGTAACTAAAGAAGATGATTCCCCTTTAGCTAATACTGTTTTAATTAATAATGCTCCGGCATTTTTATTTAAAGAATTACGCTATATTTTAAATGGTGTTACTATTGAATCCGTTCGGGATATTGGTATAACTTCAACTCTTAAGGGATATATTTCATTTAATCAAAATGAAAGTGCTAAATTGGAAAATGCCGGTTGGTATCCGAAAACAAAATCCAAAGAAAAAATTATGACTGATGACAAAGGTAATGTTTCATTATGTATACCATTAAAGATGTATTCAGGATTTTTTGAAGATTATAATAAGATTATTCTTAATTCACAACAAGAACTTATTCTAATAAGAAGTAATGATGATACAAATGCATTATTATCCAGTAATGAAGATGAAAAACCCAAAGTTAAAATTACCAAGTTGTGTTGGAGAGTTCCTCATCTTACTGTAGCGATTCCGCAAGAATTAGCACTTACCAAAATTATTGACAAAAATAGTGATATACTAATAACCTTCCGAAGCTGGGAATTAGTTGAATATCCAGAGTTATTGGAAACTACGAGGCACAACTGGCCCGTAAAAACATCTACAAAAGTCGAAACGCCACGTCATGTTCTAATTGCTTTTCAGAAAAATAGACGTGGTAATCTAAAAATGGATATGAGTAAATTTGATCATTGTAATTTAAGAAATATGAATGTCTTTTTAAATTCAGAAAGATATCCTTACAATGATCTTCAACTTGACTTTGAAAATAATAAATTTGCTACTCTGTATGAAATGTTTACAGACTTTCGTCAAGGGTATTATAACTCTCCAGTGGAACCAATTTTTAATCCGAAAGAATTTAAAGAAAATGCTCCTATAGTTTACATTAATTGTTCACATCAAAGAGATTTACTACAAACAGGTCCAGTAACCATGAGAATTGAATTTGAAACCAAGGAAAAAATTCCCCCTAAAACAGCGGCATATTGTGTCATAATTCATGATAAAGTTTTCAGTTACAATCCATTAACAAAAATTGTGAAACAGTTGTAATACAATTTCCTTAAGATAAAATACTCTTTTTAAACAAACCGCTACTTACGCTTAAGAGCGCACGCGTCAATTTTGATATTTATTAACGTAGCCAAACCAGAATTCTTCATTTATATAATGTCTTACGAGATTTCAGTTCGAGTATTAGATTTTCAACTTCAGTTGCAGAAATTAAAAAAACAAATAAGTGAATATCAATTAAAAGTAGAAATGATCAAGAAATTCAAATATTTGAAAATATGAAACTTATTCTAGATCTTCAAGGATTCAAAATTGAAAATAATAAATTTATTGTAAAGGAATTAGCAGCGTACGATGGGCAAAAGACAAGTCATTTTATTTTCAAAGCTCCATTTCCGATGGGTCATTTACCATCCTATTTACACAAACAAGCTCTGTGGTTAATAAAAAATTACCATTGCATTGAATGGTGTGAAGGATTTACACCATTACACAAATGTGGAGATATCATAAGAGATTTAAGCGCTAAGGTGGACTATGTTTATGTAAAAGGGGAAGAAAAGGCAGATTTCGTAAAGAAGTATTCCATGAAACCAGTTATTGAGATTGATGAACAACCCACCCTAAAGAAAATGGATCCTTGCTGCTTTTATCATCAAAAAATACCATGTGTATGTGCATTATCAAATGTTTATTACCTTTACAACAATTTTTTTATGTAATAAAAGACTTGATTACAAATTATGTGTTTTATTTTCTAACATTGTTTTAATACATGAAATATTATTATTTAATCCTAGTTCTTGAAGTTTACATATTAAAATATCTATATTTTTATTTTTTAAATATTCGCTACAACATTTAGCTGCTAGTAAACATAATTCCGCATGTTCCATATAATTTAAAAACAATATAATATTCTGCGCTTCACTTTCTTGACCTTCATATGCATAAAACTCGGAACAGGCTGCGGACATCAAAAACTCTTCATACATTTCTCTTATTAATAATTCCATAATAAATCCTACACTAAAACCTCCCTGTTTCTCAATATCTCTTTGTCTCTCTCTTCCTCTTCCACGATTTCTTTTAATATATCAGGATCTTTTATATAATCCTTCAATATCCTTAAAAAGTAACTGAATCCTATTTTCTTTATTTCATGAAAGAACTTCGGCAAATTTTGGGTTTTTCTATAATTTAAACAGGCTTCTGCAGCTAATTGGTATTGGAAGGCAGTCTCATAATATACCTGTGCCCACTCGGGGTGTGTTTTCCTTAGCATTGCATTCTTTAATTCGGAATTTTGAAGTTTAGTAAACTGTTTACCTAATTTGATTATTTCATTTTGCAAATCACTGTTCATAACTACCACTTATTTTTAATTTAACACTGTTCTTTATTAGTGGTGAATCTTCTATATAAGCTTAAGACTAGTTGTAAATGAATGTAGCTCGCTCAGATTCAGTCCTTTAAAATACCAGCTCCCCTCCAACTACTGTGGTGGTTAGGAAGGAGGTAGGAGGTGGAGCAAAAAGAGGCGGAGTTTATGAAACCAATCGGAATAGGGGGCGAACTTGGGCAGCCAATCAGAAACAAGGTCATTCTTGGCTGACCAATCAAAAAAGTGGTGGGGGGGTCAACTAGGAGCCCCCTATTCCCACTACTTATCTTGTATTTCAGAACTTGTCAGCTTTCACATAGCTGACACATTGATTCTTTATTTGGATATTAATTTACTGATTTTTGGATTTCGTGGTGAAATAATTCGAAGTATGAAATAAACGTTTATTTAGTATGCAGATATGCATCTGATGTATGGGCTTGCATCTTGCAATGCTTTGGAAGCCAGGAGGTTACATCACGACAGATATCAGAATCGTACTCTTCCAGATCAGAAAACATTTCAACGAGTTGACCAACGTCTAAGAGAGAACGGTTAGCAATTCCATATAATGAGGAAATGTTATTAAACTTCTTTATAATTTTAGGAAATTTTGGGAAAAGAATTACTGATGCTAGTGAGGGAAGAATAATACATACGCCGCAATTAGAGGGAAATATTTTAAATGCTGTAGATGACACTTCTTTAACGAGCACTCGAAAATTATGAGCACAGTTTAATACGTCGAAAACAATAGTACATGAAGTTTTTCAAGAACAGCTCTTATATCCATATCATTTGAAAAAAGTACATGAACTGGTTCGTGAAGATTTTCCCCGTAGAATGTAGTTTGCAAACTGGCTATTGGATCAGCAACGAAATAATCTAATCTTTAATAGTACTGTTCTCTTCACGGATGAAACAGGTTTTACCAAAAAATGGTATAAATTTACACAACTCACATGTATGGGCTGATGAAAATCCTGATGCAAGTATTGTTTTGCATCATCAACGTCAATTCCAATCAGTTAATATCTGGGCCGGAATCATTGGCAATTTTTTGATTGGACCATTTGTATTGCCGACAGAACCGAATGGAGAACTTTATTTGGAGTTCCTCTAGAACGCTTTTCATGATTTAGTAGAGCACAAATATCTGATACATGTACGATGGGGCACCACCTCATTTCATTGTTGCTGTGCGAAAACACCTGAATAACATCGATCCAAACCGATGGATAGGTAGAGGAGGACCTATTACCTGGCCTCCTCGATCTCCTCACCTAACCCCATTGAATTTTTACCTGTGGGGACACCTCAAACCTTGGTGTATTCTACTCCGGTTGATAGTAGGGAGGAACTTCTGCGGAGAATCACGTTTCATTATGATCAAATAATGCTCAGTTAATGAGGCAGATACAGCAGTCCTTAATTTATCGTACCCGCAAGTGTATCAGACTCCACGGAGTCTATATTGATTTTTTTTACGAAGTTTTTAACTAAGTAGTTAGTTTAACTTTTTATTGAAACTATGGAGACATGGGAAAATTTCTCTTTTTCATATTCAACCAGACAAAAGTTAGGGGACTAACGCAGTAAATAAAATGATGTTTTTTCGAAAACGGTTAGGATTAGTAACATGAATAACGAGTACTTTTTTTTAAGTCAATAGTTAAAGGTATGTAAAAAAAGTTGTCCAAAGTTCTTATCATACAGGGCGTAAAAAAATAGGGTCATGAGTGTCACAGCTAATCCGTCCTTGCAGCTGTAATTCACAACACTTTCTTGAATAGTAATTTGAAGGGTCGTATCTGGTATAGATCATATTTAAACAAATTGAAATATACCTGCTGGTTCAATATTTATGTGTAAAAAACTTAATTCCTTTGCAGCTCTTTAAGAGCTCATATCTGCGAAAAGGAAGCCTATACGAAACAAGTTTATATGAATTTGTAGTATTCCTTTCACGTGTTTTTTTCATATCTGGGATATTTCTCACATTTTTCCGGATATCCTTTATATTAAAACGGTCAGCAAGAAAGTATTTTTGGTTGTCACACATAGAGAGCGTTGTAATTGTTTTGACGGACTTCTGTCAGTGTTATAGTTTTTTCCTTTTGACATTTGATATCAGCCATATTTAAATTACTTTAGAAGCAACTTGTGCGTAAGTTTGTTAGCAGCTGTTAGTTTAACACGAAAAGGCGAAAAAAACATTTTCGACATATTTTACTTTTTTATTTTCGTAAAAGAAAAAAAAGTTGCTGACGCTGACAATGAGATATGTAAAGTTTATGGTGTTGATTGCATAGGAGAATGCACGTTTCAGAATTGGTTTAAAAATTACTTATTTATTAACATTCTGGTCGACCTATTGAAATTGATTATTATCAAATCAAAGCCATAATTCACGAAAATTTTCATATAACTGTTCGGGAGATTGCAGAGGTTAAATGTATCGCACAGAATAATTGCAAATCACTTAAAATACTCGCTAAGAAGCTAGAAATTTAGGTTCTGCATGAATTGAAAGAGATTCAGCTAACATAATGAATCAATATTTTGTACCGTTTTCGGGGGAGCTGCCGTCCCCATTTTCATTTTTTTTTTCAATAATAATCTTATGGCCATAAATTTGATTCGGTGGCTCTGTCAATACTTGCGCGACCAGATTTGCACAAGAATTGTCCTGCTTTGAAAACATAGTTCTACACTGTCTGCTAATCTTCTGTCATTACATCTCTCGAAATCGTAGAGTCAACATCGGTGTTCTAGGCAGGAGTTCTGTATTTCGGCACCAGCAACGATTTTCTATAAACGTTTGGTGCAAGAATAATTCGCGATTTTTTTTATTGATCCCGTAGTACTACCGAATCAATTAGATGACTTAACATATCTGGATTTCCTTCAAAATGGATTGCAATCTTTATTAGAAGAAGTCTCACTTGAAACACGTCAGTGGATGTGGTTTATACATGACGACGCTCCAGCTCACTTTAGACGAGAGGTGAGGAAATAAATTAATGAAACTTTCGGGAATAAATGGAAAGGACGTGAAAGGAAAAGAACATGGCCTCCTTGTTCCCCTGACCTTAATCCTTTCGATTATTACTTATAAAACATAGTTTATTCCGTTGAAATTGCTGACGCACAGACTCTTGGTCAGTGAGTTGAAATGTGATGTTGGGAAGTTCGAGAGATGCCTCGAATATTTTTACACGAGTAAGAGAATGTATGAGGAAATGTATTGTAAAATGTATTGCGGCGACATCATTTTCAACATCTTTTGTGATATTCTTTTATTGTGTAAGTTAACAGTGCATTTATTATTGTTAATTAATTACTAGTATTTTATTTCAAACGTATAAGAGTCTTTTTTAAATGCTCATGCCACAAGTTTTTAAATATGAGTCAAAAAATACCCGATAATGTTTGTGTTTTTTACATTTTTGTTCATGTTTCTATATTTTTCTGTGTATGCAATGAAAAAAATAGTATTTACAAAAGGCTTAATTACGTAAAAATTACAAAGAAAACACAAGACGAAAGTTTTGTTTAAATCAATCAATCATTGTTAAATTCATATATATTTCGAAGCCAATTAATTCTACTTTTTCATGGATGTCTACAAAAACGCCAAACCCTATCATTTTAGAAAGGCACAATATTCTAAAATTTAAGTTTCATGCATTTTTAAGAATTTTTACATTTGTATTGGAAACTTATATTTCAGTTTGAGCCATCGCAGATCACTCTAACATATTTTGTTTGAGAGTTATAATCAAAAAGATAAAAAAAGAAAATTTGCATATGTATTTTTTAAAGTTTTTCATAAACTTCGTGTACGTGTATGGTCAGATTTGTAATCAGCAACCTAAAATGTACCCAGAATTAAGAAAGTAAATATGCTGAACTGACGAATTAAGAAGAATGTAACGATTCTGATAGATTATTTAGATGTTTTTCACGTAGATTAAGGTTTTCTTGGGATACCTTTTTCAACTCGAATACAAGAACTTCTAGTTCTTACAATAATGTAATTTGTTAGTCTTAGGTATATCAAAGTAATGGCGGAAAAGCCAAACAAAAAGTCAAATTTGACTCGTAACAGAATTATATATATATATATACACACAAAACTACTTTCAAGATGTAAAATAAATATACCAAGCTCTTTTGAAGAAGCTCGCCATGTAGAGCGAAACGTCAGAAAGAAAATTGTTGTCCTTTGTTTCTCTAATGAAAAACCTATACCCAAGAAAATATTAGAAAAAAATATTTAACAAAAGGTTTAAGATACAAAAATAAATTATATATATATATATATATATATATATATATATATATATATATATATATATATATATATATATATTGTTACGTACTTTATAGCGTAGTACATTTCATAGTATTAGTTTGTGTTTGTAGTTTTAGGTATATTTTCTACGAGTTTATCATTTACTTAATTCATTTTTACTTTTGTTAATTTCCTCAGGAGACGATTACGAAAGAAGGTCTGGAATTTTTTAGAGAATTCTATTTCCTTATTTTTAATATAGAACGCCTATGACAGAAGGTCTAGAAATAGCTGGATCATTCCTTTTTCTTATTTTTATTACCCCATGTAATATGAAAATCCTTCTAGAGAATTAGGGAATCTTCCGGTATCGACCAAAAAGGTATATAAAGGGTCCAGATCGACTTTCGTAGACAGTATAGTTTGAGACTTCGTCGACGCAACTTGAATTAGTTTGACAAGTGTCACAATTAAGGTTGACAATACAAAGCTTTGAAATTAATAAAGTGTATTCAATAATACAGTGTGTGTTCAAAAATCGGTTGTCCGGAACAAATTGGTGTCGGAAGTGGATCAAATCCAGAAGAGGTTAGTTCAAGTTAGAAAAAAGTTAATTGAAATTTTATGCCAGTAAAAACTGAAAGACATGAAACAAAAATGGAAGAACAACTTCTGAGCCCAATCAGATGTTTGTTGTAGATACTGACGCTAGTAACTCCTCTATAGGTGGAATTTTGTCCCATATACAAAATAGCCAAGAAAAAGTGATAGCTTATTTTAGCAAAGTACTTTGCAAAGCTGAGCGAAATTATTGTGTAACAAGAAAAGAACTACTCGCCATTATAATGACATTGGAGCATTTTCATAAATATTTATAGGGCCAAAAATTTATCCTGCGAACAGACCATGCATCACTAAAGTGGCTTTAATAATTTAAAAATCCTGAAGGTCAAATAACACGATGGTTACAACGTTTAGAGGAATAGGATTTTAAAATTGAACATAGAAAAGGCTTGAACCACAAAAATGCAGACGCTTTGTCGAGAAGACCATGTTCAGAAGAATGCAAGCTCTGTAACAGACACGAAGAGCGAGAAAATCCTGACGATTTCTATTGTCAAAAGACACAACTACAATGCTCTTTGGATTGGGATCTCAAAATCATCTCCAAAGAACAACAAAAAGATCCAGATCTTAACATTATCATTAAATTAAAGAATAATAAGTCAAATCGACCCACTTTTCAAGAAATTTCATCAAAATCTCAAAAAGTAAAAGGATACTGGGCTTTATGGGATTCCTTAATTATGCACGATGGGCTATTAAAAAGAGTTTGGGGGAGCTCTGATGGCAAAAACTACAGATACTAGACAATATTACCCACCAAAAAGGTTCCAGAAGTACTGCAAGCTTTACATAATGGTGAAGGTGGCGGACACTTAGGGATTATGAAAACTCTTGAAAAAGTTCGAGAAGGGTTCTATTGGCTAGGGAGCCGCGCAGATGTAAAAGATTGGTGCAAAAACTGTACCGATTATGCTGCCAGGAAAGGACCAAGGACCCGTAGCCATGGTAAAATGAAGCAGTACAATGTAGGAGTACCTTTTTAAAGAATTGCTATAAACATAGCAGGACCATTTCCTATTAATAAATCCGGGAATCGCTATATGTTGGTAGCTATGGATTACTTCAGTAAATGGCCAGAAGTCTATGCGATACCAAATCAGGAAGCTACCACCGTTGCTGAAATGTTGTTTGGGGGTACCAGGAGAGATACACTCTAATTCAGGCAGAAAATTTGAATTTGACGTTTTTAAGAACCTTTGCAAGCTTCTAAAAATCCACAAAACTAGAACAACACCCCTACATCCACAATCAGATGGAATGGTTGAGAGATTTAACAGAACACTGGAGATCTACATCAGAATACAAGTAAATGAACAACAAAATAACTGGGATAAATGCATTCAGCCATTTTTACTAGCCTATCGTTCAGTCATTCACGAAGTCACTGGAAAAACACCTGCCAGCATAATTTTTGGAAAAGAATTACGTCTTTCAGTCGATTTGCTTACTGGACGTCCACCTGATTCTGAAGCAACTTGGGAAGAGTACTCCAACCAAGTTAGTAAGCGGCTGCAGGTCTTACACGAAGAAGTCCGTCAAAAGTTACAAATAGAAAGCGACAGAATGAAGACCCGCAGTGACCTCAAAGCCAATACTGGTGGATTCATGGTTGGTGAAAGAGTTTGGTTGTACAATCGGAAAAGAATCAAAGGGCGTTCACCAAAGCTTCAAAAATCATGGGGAGGTCAGTACAACGTAGTGACTCGACTAAACGATCTGGTGTACCGAATTCAGAAAAGCTCTCATGCGAAGATGAAAGTCGTGCATCTGGACAGATTGGCCTATCATCAAGATCAAGAAGGTTGATCAGAACGATCAAGTCTTGGAAGGAGGCAATGTTACGAACTTTATAGCGTAGTGCATTTCATAGTATTAGTTTGTGTTTGTAGTTTGTAGGGTTTTAGGTATATTTTCTAATGTAACGAACTTTGTAGCGTTTTATATTTCATAGTATTAGTTTGTGTTTGTAGTTTGTAGGATTTTAGGTATATTTTCTACGAGTTTATAATTTATTTAATTCATTTTACCTTTGTTAATTTCCTCAGGAGACGTTTATGAAAGAAGTTTTGGAACTTTTTAGAGAATTCTATTTTCTTATTTTTAACATGGAACGCCTATGATAGAAGGTCTAGAAATCGCCGGATTATTCCTCTTTCTTATTTTTATTACCCCATGTAGTATGGAAATCCTTCTAGAGAATTAGGGAATCTTCCGGTATCGACCAAAAGGGTATATAAAGAGTCCAGATCGGCTATAGTTTGAGACTCCGTCGACGCAACTTGAATTAGTTTGACAATTGTCACAATTAAGGTTGACAATAAAAAGCTTTCAAAATAATAGAGTGTATTCAGTAATACAGTGTGTTTCAAAATTCGGCCGTCCGGAACAATTTATATATATATATATATATATATATATATATATATATATATATATATATATTTAATCTAAAATCAGCTACTGACGAAGAAAACAAGATCTCTGGAACATTGTGATATATTGTTAAGCTATTTTTATATTAATTTTATGACTTTCATATCGGTAGTCTACTACCTAACTTTTCCGAAGTAAAAGATAATTTTTATACTTTACCTTATGAAATCCTTTTCTAAAGACCTGCTGAAAATCATCCGGCTCCGAAAACTTGAACAAAATTCCTGTTGCAGTTTTCGTTAAACTAAAGCTGCCTCTGAAATTGAGTTTGTCGCAAATATTAGCAGCCTTGTCCAAACTAAGGTCATGTGAAGGAGTGAGCAGGAATGCACCTACAACAGGGATGTAACCATAAGCTTTTAACAGGGAGATACTAGCCCTGTCCTGATGAACATTTGTTAGATATGAAGCGAATTATGTACAGCAGGACTATTTAGTACTTTAGATACTGTAAAAAATATCAATATTTGCTCATTTAAATAATCTTTATGTTATCAATGATACTCGTATTTATATGTGCCAAGGATTTGGGGTTAAGTTTGCTCTATATCGAAAGGTACACTATTGAAGAAAAGTAGAGCAACAACGAGATTTTATTCCTTTAAATTAAATATATATATATATATATATATATATATATATATATATATATATATATATATATATATATATATCAATACTTAATTACAATAAAATATTATCCTCACAATCACAACTAAATTTTGACTATATTTTGAAAATAGAATTAAGAGTGTGATAATAATAAAGCAACAAAAATTGTTTTCACGAGTATTTTATTTTATATAGAGTGTTCGGATAATGGATCAGGATTCTACGTGGTAAAATAATGGTAGTAAGTAATACAACAAAAAGTTGAAAACTCAATACTTCGCGAGTTACAGTCTAGCAAAGTTCAATTTTCTTAAAAAGGAGGTTCTGAATTCTTCGACTATGTATTTTTTATGTATGTACACCGATTCCTCCAGAACGGCTGCATCGATTTGAATAACATTTTTTACGTTATGTTCAGGAAGTTGCTGCGGTGGTCCCATATTATTTTGGATGAAATTGGTGCAGTAAAATCCAAGGTGGCGCTGTCACTATGGCGGCCAAAAAAATTTTGTCCAATTTCCTACAAAATTGGTATAAGGGAACTTTCGGGGTCGTGAAGAACGAATCTGAAATTATTATTAAAAAATTCAATATGGCCGATCCAATATGGCGGACAAAAAATTTTAATTTTGTCCAATTTTCTCTAACTGTTCTAACAGGGTTAAAGGCAAACCACTATCTCATATTGCAAAAGAATACCAAGAAAAGGTGGAAATTTCTCCCATGGCAGTGCACTGCTATCTGCAGACTGGTTTCGAAATTATGACTTTTCGTCTATGCTGAGTAGGCAACCGCACCTCAACATAGAAACACGGATTTTTTTTAAGCCGCTTATATTAGACAAAATATGAAATCCAATACAAGCAGCGCCATCTCCTAGTATTTCACACAATCTGAATATCTATATACCAACAATGGATTCAATATACAGCAGTTGGATACATAGATAAATTTATATTAGAGAAACTCTTTTAGTTCTCAACCTACTGAAAAAGCCTTCTACTGTAAGGACAATGTACTCCATCCTAATATGTTAAAGACAAAGCACTATCAGGTTGCTAGAATACCAGGAAAGGATGGAAGCATCTTTTTTCTATTTACATGCCCAACTGCAAATATATTGTATCTACTGTTGGTATATAGATCTGTACGAGATTAAATATCCGGGTTAAACGGAATGCTGGGAGATGGCGCGGTTTGTATTAGACATCATATTTTTTCTCATATAAGTTGCTTAAAGGATTCGCTTGCCTACTCTGTACTGACGAGGACTAATAAGTTTGAAATCGGTGTGTAAATGGCGGTGCACTGCCATGAGAAAGACTTTCCTAGTATTCTTGGAATCTGAGATATTGCTTTGTATCTGACCGTGTTAGAGCACAAAACCCCAGCCTTTATAAGATTTCTTCAGTTGGTTGAGAACTAAAATAATTCCTTTAATATAAATGTATTTATATTCGTAAGTATATTGTATCCAGTGTGGACATATAAATCTCCACGAGATTAAATATTCAGATTGCCATCGAATTTTATTATTTAAAAAGGAAGACAATGTATTTTTAAATTGACACTTAAAACTATCGATTTTTTTAATCAAAAAAACAATCGTTTTATTTTAAAATAGTAATTGCTTTGAATGGAGTAGATGTCGCAATGTTCGAACGGAAAATAAATTCGTCACAGTTAAATGAGCTCAATTTTTCATATCATGTAATAGTTTAAAAGATCAAAAGAATCATTTTCACAAATTGATACTTTCAGAACTTTTTATTTTACGGCTTATTAAAATTTTTTTCACAAAAATGACGCTCATAATTCAACACATTTTTTTCCTGATCTTCCCTCGCAAATTTTTTTAAATGTATATGGGAACATTTATTTTTTCATAAGCTGTTCAAGAATCTTAGTTATTTTATTTTTGGGCAATTAAATTATTTAATTATTCCAATTAGGGACTTATGTGACATAATAATGTAGTTTAAAATTACACTTCAATTTATGTCGCTTTTATCATAAACACTCTTATTTTCAATATATTGTTTTTTTTTATTATATTTTTTCTTAACTTTTTTGCTGCGTACAAGTCGCATAGCCAACCCAAGCGAGTTGGTCATACACAAGTCAACTCACGCTCTAAGTAGGGTCGAGTACGGTATCGTTCTTCCGGTCGGTATGGTGGCAGAATAAGCAATTAATTTTAGACAGTTTATGCGAACCTTAAAGTGCGGAAAGAAACTAAGGGTGAATGGAGTAGCCCTGCGAACATCAGCAAGATTGTGCCCTATTGACCGTACGGAAAGGTAAGCGATTTGTGCAAGTTTTTCATTTTCATTTTTTCTACAATTCAAAAATACAGTCCACTACATTTTTCATATTTTCCGCGTCATAAGCTAAGTGAGTTTATGAACAGGATAAACTCATTACAGCATTTCAAAAGTTTGCTCTATTGACTCTATTTGACTGGAACCAGTTTTCTATAAAAATTGTGTAAAGGTCTTTGAAAACGAATGCGATTTTAACTATATGTATATTAAAATATCAATTATATATAAGGATTAGCAAAGTAAAAACTTTTCGAATTTGTTACATTTTTTCAATATTAATAATACTCTTAACAACTATCCAGAAGTGTATTTTAACAAATAAGATTATTTAAATCAGTAAGCAAGAAACGACTGCTAGCTCAACATTATTCTTTTTCTAGTTATATTAAAACTTTACTTGATATTATCTACATTTATATATCGCATATATATATATATATATATATATATATATATATATATATATATATATATATATATATATATATATATATATATATATGCGATAAAAAAATATTAAGAATAGCCAGATTTTTTAAATCAAGATCAAAAAATATTTGCCTGTTCTCAAATCAGAAAAAGTATTCAGATAAATCAAACAGCACTAAAATAATTACACTTAAATTAACACTTTGATACTGTGCTAATTTCTGTACAGCTATTTGAGAGAAAAATGCAAAAACAATGTTTCATTTCAGAATAATGTTTGTTCTTCGAATGATCACCACATGTTATTTTTTCCAGGCTTAGACCTTCAGTTCTTACTTTAACTGAGAACGAACGACACATGTCTTTCCGATAAATTACAATTTCTCTATCAGGCAGTAAAACTCACAGATGCGGCGCTACAACGACTTGTCACAAGAGTCGAAAATGCGCTGTTGGGTGAACGCTCTGCCTTAGGTACCTTTATCGATATCAAGGGGGCATTCGCCAACACGTCTTACGGTTTGATATGTAATGCTCTACAACGACGAGGCTCTGAACCGACAGTAGTCGCATGAATCAGAGCAATGTTAACTCAGAGAATAATATATGCTCAGCTTAACAATGTAACTGTTAAAGCAGCAAATGATGCAGATTTGTATACACAGGCCTATGCCGATGATCTGGTCATTTTGTGCCCTAGTGGTGATATCCGGGACCTGGAGGGGACAATGATGCGAGCCCTCCGGATCGCGGAACAATGGTTTCATAGGGAAGGGCTAAGGGCTTGGAATAAACCCTGACAAGGCCGAGGTGGTACTTTTTACAAAAAAGAGGTAAATGGGGAGACTTCCCACAATAACATTGGTGGAAAGGACTCTTCAATACGTGGGGACAGTTAAATACCTTGGAGTAATTCTGGACTCACGACTGAGCTGGAATGATCATATTGAGGTTAGAACTAAGAGAGCCATATGTGCTTTCTGGGCTTGTAAAAGGGCCTTTGGGTCCACATGGTGGCTGATACCTACAGTGCTACTTTGGATATACACTATGGTAATTCGCCCACGCTATTGTATGGTGTCGTAATACAACAAAGCAAACACAGTCTTCAACTTGACAAAGTTTAAAAATGACTTGTGTGGGAATATTGAGTGCGATGAGGACTGCTCCCACTAGGGCTCTTGAAATCCTGGTGAACCTGCTTCCTCTTCACTTATACATAGAGACGGAGGCTTTGAAGACTGTTTATCGCCTCAGTTGCCTAGGACATCTTGGAATCGAAACATGCAGCTACTCAGGTGTCTGGGAAAGCGCGGTGGAGATGTGCCCATCACTCCCCACGCTAAAAGATTACATGACCCCGCTTTTAAAATCCAGCCTCTCTCTGGAGATATTTCTGCCAAGTGGAGAGGATTGGGAAGGAGACCAAATCTTTCGAAAAATGGATCCTGGTGGTATACTAATGGATCCTAGACAAGATGAAAGAGCTAGAGCCGGAGTGTTTGGCAGAAGCACAGGAGCCAGAGAGTACTACCCTCGCAAAGAACGTGCGACAATCTTCACTGCGGAAATTTATGCTATTCGGCTATGTGCCCATTTCTGTGAGAGGGATATAGAGAGAAATAGGGTAATAAATATATGCTCAGACAGTAAGGCTGCGATATTAACATTGAAGCCCGGTGTTGTAACTTTGCAACCGGTGACTGAGTGCAAGGACGTACTTAATAGTATGACAAGGAACGGCTGCACAGACTCGTGTGGGTCCCGAGTCAGTCGGGCATACGCGGGAATGAGGAAGCAGGCCGTTTGGAAAAGTTAGGTTCGACACCAGAACCATTTGGACCCCAATCAATACTATCTGTCTCAATTGTTATTTGCAAAAGGAAATTAAAACCGTTGCTGGAAGCACGGCGTACTAAGGAGCTTCTTTCTTTTGGGAAGGAAAGAGCTGCGAATTGTGCTGGGAATGTTGAAAGGACATTGTCACCTGAGGGGCCATCTTCATAGAATCGGTGTCGAAGACGACCCGACGTGCAAATGGTGTTTGGAGGAAGATGAAACTGTTGACCATGTTCTCAGAGTGTGCCCAGCACTCAGGCAAGTTCAACTAATGAGGATACTTGAATTCGCAAAGGCGATCGGCCTCGAATGACCTGCAGCTATGCTGGGATGTGAAGAGCTCAACAGAGGCCTAAGCATTGATGATCTAGTATCACCAACTCTTTTTCATTCATTCATTCATATTAAATTATCCAGAAACACTGTGTTTAGTTTTTTTTTTTCACTAAGTTGGTAATAGCAACAAAGTAAAAAAATTAAAAGATAGCAAATATTTGCATTTAAAATACTAAATTAAGAAAACGAAACACTTCCTGAAGAAAAACCGATATTTCTTCAGAAAAAAATAATTTAATAGAAACTGTTATAAATAACAACAAAAGAAATTCTTAAATCGATTTTTTGTGGCTCATGTATGTTTATATTATCAGAGAGATCAATTGTTCATCTTTTTAAACATACAAACGTGCTTTTATCTCGACCATTTTTACAAATATTGCGGTTATTATTTTAAAGGGGATGAAGATGTTTACAATAAAATTTAAATATTTGCATTTTATTTCGTAATTGCGAATATTTTTTTAGCGAAGGCCATGATTCAGAATGTGAACTAATATTTACATTAATTTAATTTTATTACCAAACGTTTTCATTAACTTCATTTCAGCGAAGATTAAACTATATTTCCCTTTTTTTGCTCCAATGAAAACATTTTAAATGCCTGAAATGTGAATTGCTTTTTTTATCAGGTATGAAAATACAGGAGTTGAATTGTTTTTTCACCAAAATAAAGCACTTTAAATGGTTAATATTTAGAAAAGTTACCAAAATACAGTAATCGAAATTAATATTTTTGAAAAGTAAAAGGATTAGTCTCTAAAGAATTGTAAAAATATATGAGATGTTTCTTGATGTTGTCATATCTCTGAAAACATTAACAATATTGTACATAAACATGTTTTCAATAAGTAAAATTAAAATAAAGACGAAACACTTTTTTTTAGTTTATTTGTTTATTTCAAGAAATCAATTTACTTCATTCATATAAATTCATTGTGTTTAACGTAGTTTAGACATTTTTTGATAACTATTAATATTTTTATAGGAATGAAATTAATTTCGAATATCGAAGATATATAATCGATTTTCTTGAAAATGACTACCGTTTGCTTTAATAATTTCGATGCGGATTTTTGGCATTCTTACAAAAAGTTTTTTTAATATTTGTGACTGTATGTTATCCCACGCGTCTTTTAAGAAATCCCAGAGACTAGTAAGGCTTGTTGGTTTTAAATCTCGCACTCGCCGGTCAAGTTGATTCCACAGTAGCTCAATAGGGTTCAAATCGGGAGATTGAAACGGCCATTTCAATATTTGAAGCACACCATCCCTTAGTTTCCGCTCTAGATAATCAGTACAATAGCAAGAAGAGTATTTGGAGTCGTTATCTTGTTGAACGATCAATTCAGTGCCAAATGGAGCGCCTATTGTTACAATAAATTGTGGTTTTGCTTTTTTTCATTATCTCCTCCATTTTTACAAGTTTAGCAACGCCTGCATGACTGAAGCGGCCCAAACCAACACTAAGCCACTATTCTGTTGTACAATAGGCAAAATACACTGGTGTTTGTACATTTCACTGACTTTTCAGCGAATACCGGGTGTCAACGAATCTATTAGACAAGTCATAATTTCTAGAGTATTATGTGTATCAAAATGAGAATTAGTACAGGTAAATATTATGTGAAGAGGAGAGTTTTCGCATATTTTCCACTTTCCGGTAACTTCCGGTTACACCAGAAATGGCCCCGGTTTTGAATTCTTAAATAGAACACCCTGTATATTTTAACATCTTTGGATTTCTGAGACAATTCTAGATCAGAATGTGACATTTTAAAAACTTTTTACGTCTACTTCATTTTTTTAGAGCCACTTTTAAAATTGCATCTAGGTGGCCATGATCGGACGCAAACTAATCTAACGGCCTTAGGTGATGTCAAAAAAATACAATCGCAAAGTTTTAGTGACTAGTATGGAAGACAAGAATTGGATTAAAAATTTAATAAAATTAAGTAAAAACTAACAAAATAAACTAATAACTTAGACGACGCTTGTTAAAAAGTTTAGTATAGTAAATGTTCAAAGTGCATTCCTTCTTTTTCACGACACATTTCAGCTCGTTCAATTGTTTCTCTCAACACGTTTTGTAGCATTTGGGGCGTTATACTTCTAAATGCCCGTAAAATTCTTTCTTCTAATATTTCAAGAGTAGCTGGGGCTGCTCCATAGTAAACCCTTTCTTTAACGTATCCCCAGACAAAGAAATCGAGCACAGTAAGATCCGGTGAGCGGGCTGGCCACCGTACCGGACCACTGGTTGCTATAATTCGATTATTAAAATGCTCTATTAAATAATTAAGAACTTCTCTAGTATTGTGAGGCGGTTCTCCATCTTATTGAAAGTAAATTCGCCGTAAAACTGCTAAAGGTATATCATTGAGATGATTTTCGATTTCATTTTGAAGAAAACCTAAGTCTCTAACCCCTGTTAACTGACCTTGAAACAATACTGGCCCAATTGATCTGTTTCCAACTGTACCAGCCCAAACATTGACGCCAAATCTTTCTTTAAAATTGCCCTCTCTCATTTCATGTTGATTTTGTTGGGCCCAGTACCGAGTATTTTGCTTATTGAACATACCATTATTTGTAAATCGGGATTCGTCGGAAAATAGAATAAAATCGATAAAATTTGGGTTAACTGTATGATTTTGAAGCAGCCAATCACAAAGCACTACCCGTCTATCGCCATCCTCAGTATACAAATGTTGATGTAACTGATATTTAAATGCTCGATATCCATGCTTTTTCAGTATTTTTCTTGCTGATTCATAACTTATCTGCAGTTCTTGACTAATTTTTCTTAACGAAACTGTTTTATCAACCTCAACCATAGCAAGTGCATTAATCTCAGTCTTCATTTATGATAAACCTCTGTTCCGCCTCTTGATTTCCTATTTGCCTAAAACGAGTCTCGACATACGGAAAATACTGATGGGCTGGATGTTGCCGATTCGGATATCTATGAGCATACAACTCGGCAGCATTCCTTGAATTTCTATGACACTCTCCAAATATTAATAACATATCCACTTTTTCACTTTGAGTATACGTTATTTTAACGAAAATTTAAACTAAACTTAACGAAAATTAAGAAACTTTTACGTTTGTTCTTAGAGCGTATGTCACTGTCATTATCTACTTAAGTGAGTGCTTTGTTTTCCAAAGAAGACTTGATAAAAACAGTTGCAAATTATTATGCATCATGGCTGTCCATGGCGCACTTGTCATAAGTAAATAAATTATCCAGTATTTTGCTTAATAATATTTAATTTCTGTTCTTATGTCTAATCCAATCGCAAATAAATTAGTACCGTTAGATTCGTCAAAGAATGCTTTTTTCGAAAAGTAGTTGCCAAAAAGGGGTCGCCATTTGAAAATTAATAGTAAGAAATGAAAACGTAATTCTGTCAACTTATCTTATTACTGTCTTTCATACTAGTAACTAAAACTTTGCGATTGTATTTTTTTGACATCACCTAAGGCCCTTTGATTAGTTTGCGTCCGATCATGGCCACCTAGATGCAATTTTAAAAGTTGCTCTAAAAAAATGAAGTAGACGTAAAAAATTTTTAAAATATCACATTCTGATCTAGAATTGTCTCAGAAATCAAAAAATGTTAAAATATACAGGGTATTCCATTTAAAAATTCAAAACCGGGGCCATTTCCGGTGAAACCGGAAGTGGCCGGAAAGTGGAAAATATGCGAAAACTCTCCCCTTCACATACCATTTACCTGTACCAATTCTCATTTTGATACACATAATACTCTAGAAATTATGACTTGTCTAATAGATTCGTTGACACCCGATATATTGTTGGCGATGACTCTCAAAAAGCTCAAACTTCGACTCGTCACTCCACAAAACAGATTTTCACTTATTAATAGTTCAGTGAACATGCTCTCTAGTAAAATCCAATCCCTTTTGCTTTTTTGCGGGATGAAGGAGTGGTATTTTTGAAAGCTATATGTCTGATTATACCTTTTTCTCGAAGTTGGCATTTGACTGTAGTCAGTGAAAGTAGTGATTCCAAATATTCATTGATTTTATCACGAATATTTGGCTGGGATTGGAATTGACCGGTTTTGCTAATGGTACAAATCTTATCGAGTCTCTGAGTTGTTTTTTGTGGCCGACCGGACTTTCTCTGTCAGTATTTACGCTAGTTTCTCGATTGCGCGTTGTATTTTTAGAACTGCACCAAAGAAACATTCAATATCTCAGCGATGTGCCCACATGAATGATCTTGTTTTTGCAAGATAATGATCTGAGCTCATTTTGCTATTGATAGTTCCACATATGAACAAATTTTAATAGCTCTCTTTGGATTTTGCAGAAAAACATATATTTAATATGGCGCTACTTTAAATAAAATATGACGCCAGCGGCGTGAAGTGTGTGTCCCTGTTAAACACCTATGTTAACTCATTTTTTCAAGATCTCAAAACCTAGTGAAGAATTTGTTTTTTACTATTGATATCAATATATTTTGGAATAAAATAATACTTCGTGACTGGCTGCATGGTTGATCAGCCAGTGCCAATACAAAAAAAAACAAAATATGTCTGAGATGAAGCATTGTCAAAACTAGGAAGTCTTTTGTAGGTTGCGTCCAATCTTATTTTGCAACAGTGGTGTAATTTACAAAAAATGGGCAAAAGATCTAAATTATTTCTAATCTATCTAAAAATTGCGTTTAGAAAAACTTTGTCATGATAACTTTTTCCGACATTTTGAGATATAACCCCACTTTGGAATTTTTTTTTGGAAAAAAAAATAAAATTTGACAGATAATACTAATTACGTGATTACTATTTTTTTGATTAATTTTCATCTTGATCGAAGAAGAAATTCTTGCGAAAGTCAAATTTCGAATAAAGCTATTAATAAAGAAAATACCCCATATGATGCATAATAGGTGACTTCAACTCTAGAATAGAGAATACTCCCATTCCGGGTATAATGCACAAATTTAACGAAGATACTATTAATAACAACGGAGAAATGCTAATAAATATATGGGCACATAACGAGCTTCGTATAAATAACATCTTTTATAATCACAAAAACAACAGCACAAGTATACTTTTGGCAACACAAGACGATTCAATTCGACAATCGATTACTTCATAACTAAAAGGGAAATCCTTCCAAACCAAATTCTAGATGTAAGGACCTTAACATCTGCGAACGTCGGAACAGAACATGTTTAACATAGAATCATTCAAGGAAACATCAAGAAAAATGCTATACCAAAATAGGCTGGAGGAGAAAGTAGCCCTAGATCCAATAATAGAGGAAGATAGTCCTAGTGAAGCTTGGAACAAAATCAAGATAAGTATAATTGATAGTGCAAAAGAAGCACTCGGTACTAGAATAACAAACATAAATGGGAGAAGAAACAACAAATCTTGGTTCACTTCAGAAGTCAAGGCATTGACACAACAAAAGAAGGAAGCATACTTAAAATACAAAAATATAAGAACGCTAGAAGAATACTCATCATACAAAGCCGTGAGAAATAGAATTAATAACGCGATTAAAGGGGGGGAAAGGTTTTGCACCGAAATGGAAAGGAATTTATACAGAGGGCAAAGAAAATATTGGAACGTAATAAGAAATAGGAAAAAAGAAGTCATCGAAGAAGTGGTCATCAAGTCTATAACAGCAGAAAACTGGAAAAAATACATGCAGAGTCTTTACAATAACCAGGAGTATAATAATGAGGACATCCAAATAGATTTAGATAAGGTAAAACCGATGATGGAAGACGAGAACATAAAAATAGAAGACCTACACGAAATGTTGACCAAACTGAAAAATAGAAAAGCTCCGGGAACCGACGATATTTCCAATGAAATGCTTAAATATGGAAGCCTTGAACTAGAAAAAGCACTAACAATACTATTCGACAAAATTCTATCAACCTGCAGTATTCCAGAACAGTGGAGGAACAGCCTGACTATATCCATCTTCAAAAAGGGAAATAAGAATGACCCCAACAATTATAGAACAATAACACTACTAAACAGTACAAGCAAATTATTAACAAAAATCCTGTCAGATGCAAATTGGTGTTGAAGAACCATCCTATCAGACAAAGCATGTCTTGCAGATACTTGGGAGTTGATGTATCAAACAATAAAAACGGCTGAAATGAAAACGTTAAGAACAATCAAAGGAGTAACCCTAAGAGATCAAATAAGAAGTTCTGAAATAAGGGAAGAGCTCAAGGTGCCTGATGTGGTACGGTTCATAAGGTCAAGGTGCAGATATTGGAGGAACCATGTGGACAGAATGGGCGACGATCGATGGGCAAAATATGAGAGAGAACGAGATATCAAACACTAGAAGACCCGCTGGTCGACTTCCAAAACGATGGCACGAATGATGGACATCAACATCACAGGAGGCTTTATATAGCAGAAAAACAAGACGTCGTCTTATATATATATATATATATATATATATATATATATATATATATATATATAATTGCGGAACTAATATCTTACCACCACTTTCCGGCAAAACTTGACTTAAATAGGAGTCTGATGTCTGGGAAAGATATCTGTTGATCCCACTGATAAGTCCACCGCCGATATCGGGACGAAACATCCTATCACTTTAACGGTGGCCGAAAATTAGATCGCATAGTTATATGTCCTTAACACCAGAGGCATTGCTAAATGCGACCATACATATATGTATATATATATATATATATATATATATATATATATATATATAATATATATATATATATATATATATATATATATATATATATATAATTATTTATTTAACTGATTTAGTATGCCGCACAAATTTTATTTCCTTTAACCAGAATAAATGCTTCCAGATGAAGATTGCGGACAAGTGTCGTGCCAAATTTAATCATTACTATTCAATGACATTACTCGAATTTCCCCTTTACTACTTATTCGAGTCGGGGCGACGGATTCTTGCTATAAACACCCTTTCCTCTCTATCTTTCTTTCTTTTGCAGCATATTATTTAGTTATCATTATGATTATAGTTAATTTGTAAAACCTATATATTTATTTTGACTGTGTGTATAAAAAATATCAAGACCATAAATTTTGAACAATGCCTAAAACTCTTAAACAATACAAATACAATATTTTTAAAAGCACTAAAATATCACTCAAGAAAACATTTCATAATCCTTACATTGAACGTATATTTTGGTTTTTATTATCCATTAAGCTTAGTTTGTGGAAAATAATATTTTTGTTGGTGCAACAAAGTTTTTAATGGAAAATAGTTTTCCAGAAAATTCAGTGCTTATAATCCTTTTAAAATTGAAATGGATCGTGGTGTTGAATGATTTAATTTGCTGTGTTGTAATAGACTTTAAAATACACGTTTTATACAGAAGGTTGAATAGAAATAAGTTTTAAGAGCAGCAATTCATACAAGGTAATTTTATCAGAATTGTATTTCAATCTACAGATTGTTTCATAAGAAAAAAAAATTGATATTAATGTGTCATTAAAATAATACATATTTGTAGTTAAGAAAATAGAAAGTTACATCTTTGAATTACTACTTTTAGCCGACTTCTAAAAGAAGGCGGTTTTTAATTTGACCGTTATGTATTTTTATGTATGTACCAGTACCTCGATTACTCTGGAACGACGGCACCGATTTGAATGAAATTTTTTGCATTATCTTTAGAGGGTTGCTGCGGTTACCCTGCATTATTTTAGCTAAAGCTGGTTCAGTAAAATCCAAGATGGCGCTGATAATAGGGCAGGCAAAAAATTAATTTTGTCCGGTTTTCTCCAAAATTGATATGGGAAAGTTTTCGGACTTGTAGATAAATTTGGAAAAAATTAAACAGTGAATTTCTGAGTAAAAAATACTTTTTTTTTTCATATGTAGTTTTGCTCTACGAATATTCGTTTCTAAATTACAGGGTGTAAAAAAATTTCAAACAACATTGGTTTTAGTGTAATAACTTTCGAATGCTAGAAGAAAATGAAAGGAAATTTTAGCCAGAACTTAACTTGATACTGTCCTAGTAATGGTAAAAAAATTGACTTTGAAGTTTATTTAAAGACGTGCGTACGGATATTACCGTAGGGTATTTAAAAAAAATGTGATATGCCACTGGCAAGCATTATTTTCATCATTTCCTCAAATTAGATTTTTTGTTTTAAAAAAATTTCCCTCCTGCGTTTTCTTTTAATCACTCGTCATTTCTACGTAATTAGGCCTTTTGTAAGTACCATTTTTCTATTGCATACACAGAAAAATATGGAAAAAAACAAAAATTACCCAGTATATTATGACCATGATGTTTATTTTTGTTTTCAAATAAAACCTCATCGTCAGTTAAGATAAGCTTTCATTACGCGTTTTTAATTTGAAGAATTAGCAGATCTGCATTTTATTTATGGCCTTGCAAACGGGAATACTGTGTTAGCTGGCGTCTGAATGCTGAACGTTTTTCGGTTCGACGCATTACGAATAGAAATACTTTTCCAAGAATTCACGCTCGTTTACGTGAAACCGGCTCCTTAAAGTTTTTGTACCTCCAACGGAAGATCTCAAAATGTAAGGACAGTGCAGCTCGGGGAACGAATACTTCAGACGGTCGAGGTAAATCCTAATTCTATTACAAGAACAATTTGAAGAACGGAGAGAGCAAGCCATATGGCTATACAACGAATATTACATGGTAATTTGTTATATCCATACCATCTATAAAGGATGCAGGCGCTTTCTGCCGAGGATTATTCTCTACTTCTCAGATTTTTAACTGGTTTTTAAATAAGATGAACCAGAATTTTTTCTTTCACTCATCCATCTTATTTACTTACGAAGCTGGAGTTAAAAGGAATTGTGTAATTAATTTCCGTTATAGTCATCTATGACTAGAACAAACAAGAACGCTACCCAACCACAGAAACCCTGATATAAGAACAAATCAACTATCAAAATGAATTAGAAAAAAGACTAACACCAATAAAGACAATAAAGCAAATACAAATAAACCAACTAGCCACGAAAATAAAAGAAACCATAAACGCATCGTTTAAAAAAGTCTGCTCAAAATCAAAAATAACAAAGACCTCCAAACTACAACCAAATACTTTGAGACTTCTCAAAGAAAGACCAGAAAGGACAGATCGAATAACAGACAGTTTCAAAACTCTAAACAAGGAAGTGAAAAAGGAAATTAGAAAAGACAATAGAAATTACGCCAATAAACTAATAAAAGACACAATAAGTGAAAACTGCAACATGAAAGTACTAAAGACAAAAAACTCAAGAGGCAAAACAAGAATAATAAAAATAAAAGACGCGAAAAACGTGACCGTCCAGGACGAAAAGGAAATAAGCAAAGCCATAGAAGAATTTTACACCAAGCTATACTCGCCACACGCACAACAAGAGTAACAACGAACAAAAAGAACCATACTCAACATAGGCTCAGAGGAAATTCCAGAAGTAACAAACTCATAGATAAGAATGGCACTAAATAAATTAAAGATCAATAAATGTGCAGGAGAAGACAAAATTACAGTAGAGATGCTGAAAATTGGCAGCAGAAAAATAGAACAAATATTGAAGATTCTATTTAATAAAATAATTAAAGAGCGAAAAATTCCACAGGATTGGTATAATTCCGAAGTAATCTTAATATTCAAAAAGGGGGACAATACAAATATTGAAAATTACCGACCAATATCCCTACTATCACACACCTACAAGTTGTTAACCAAAATCTTAACCAATCGCATAGCAAACAAACTCGATTTTTACCATCCTGTCGAACAAGCTAGATTCAGAAAACCCTTTAGCACCACAGATCACCTACACACCATAAGAATACTAATTGAGAAATGCACCGAATATAACGTACCGCTCCATATGGCTTTTGTAGATTTCCAGAAGGCATTCGACTCCGTCGAAATGTGGGCAGTATTACAATCCTGAGAAAACGCAAGAATCGATTAAAGATACATAAACATCATAAAGAACATATACGAAAATGCAACCATTCAAATAAAAATAGACGACAAGGCGAAAACGAGCCCTATAAAACTACAAAGGGGAGTGAGACAAGGGGACAGTATCTCGCCAAAACTGTTCACCCTAGTCCTAGGGGACATTTTTAAGGAACTTAAATGGGACATCAAAGATATAAACATCGACGGAATATACTTATAAATCTAAAAAGAAAAGTATACGACACATGCGTATTACCGGTGTGTACGTATGGATTAGAGACCATGTCCCTCACCAAAAAGTCTCATCTGGGCCGAGAAAATTCCCATGGAATAATATAATCCCGGCACCAGCAACGATTTTCTATAAACGTTTGGGCAGGAATAATTGGCGATTTTTTTTTTGTTGTCTTAGTATTACTGAATCGATTAGACGGATAAACTTATCTGAATTTCCTTCAAAATAGATTGCAACTTTTATTAGAAGGAGTCCCATTTGAAACACATTAGCGGACGTGGTTTATGCATGACGGCGCTCCAGCTCACTTTAGACAAAAGGTAAGAGAATACCTTAATGAAACGTTCCGGAATAAAAGATAGGTTGTGAAGGGTTTCCTCATTCTCCTCATTCTAATCCTTTGGATTATTACTTATGGAAACACTTCAAAAACATAGTTTATTCCGTTGAAATTCCCGACGTGCTGATTCTTAGTCAGAGTTATAATGGAATGTCGGCAAATTCGAGAGATGCCTGGTATTTTTGCACGAACAAGAGTTTCCATGAGGAAATGAATGTAGGGGTGTGCGAATAATTCGAAATGTCGAATTATTCAACCCGAATCGAATAGTTCGATTCGAATTTCGAATCGAATATTCGATTTTTCCAATAATTTGAGAAATCGAGTTATTCGTTATATTTTTTTGAATAATTCAAATTTCTGGGTTTTTATAAAATTGTATGGCTTAAACATACTAAGAACCTCTATAATATAATTTATAGTATGATTCATCTAAAAAATAATTATTTTTAACTACCCATTGGAACATTATTGTAATGGGTTTAATTTATAAAATCTGATCCTCTGTCATATCTTTATGTTTTTGAACATTTAAAATCATACACATAGGTTTTTGAGGGGATGTATATATATATATATATATATATATATATATATATATATATATATATATATATATATATATATATATATATATATATATATATATATGAGCGTTGGTGCGTTTACATATTAGGTTCATTTGTTTAATTATAGCTATTGGTAAAAAATGAATAATTCGATTTTCCGAATTATTCGAACAATTGGATATTCGATTCGAAATTCGAATTGATTAGCACTATTCGATTCGAGTACTATTCGCACAACCCTATTTTTAAGTTAATAGGACGTTTATTATTGTTAATTAATTAGTAATATTTTATTTCAAACGTCTAAGAGTCTTTTTTAAATGCCCATGCGATAAGAGAGATGCAAAGAAAACACAAGAGGAAGATTTTGTTTAAAATAAAAGATCGAATGTGAGGAAATGATCAAAAAAAATTACCAGAAGCGTATCATATTTTTTTAAACCCTACCGTAATATCCGTACGCACGCCACTGAGTAAACTATGAAGTCAATTTTTTCACTGTTTCTAGCGCAGTATTAAGTTAAACTCTAGTTAAAATTTCGTTCCATTATTTTCTATTGTTGGAAAGTTATTACACTAAAATAATTTTTTAAAATTTTTTAACAACGAATATTCGTAGAGGAAAACTACAGATGAAAAATTTTTTTAATTTTTACTACGAAATGCATTGTTTAATTTATTCCCAAACTTTATGTAACTGTATAACAGGAATCGCTAAAACTCTCAAAATGATTTTTTTTCCGGATTTCTGAAGTGGGGTACCCCCTTAATTATTAGCTGAAATATTTAAAAATTAGTGCAAAATAGCAGCATCCATGCAGGCCAAGCTAAAGTAAGAGCAGATAATTATCTCTCATATCTTTCATTTATTGTACTTGTATTGATGAATTTTCCTTTACACATTTTATTTGATATTTTTATTTTGTATGTAAGTGACATACATATATTTAATTTTCAGAAAAGTTAGCAATATTAAACTGTCGCGATCAATTTACGCTTTCTTAAAAAGTTTGCTACTACTCGTCAACAAATTTGGTATTGATTTGGTTTGATTTAGAAAAAAAATCAACATTTTTGGTCTTCCATACTCAGATAAAGAAGAAAAAAATTTTTAGAACAAATTAGACAATTTAAACAAAATTCATCTACATCTACAATTAATAAATAATGACATAAAAAATACTTTATTATTGATTTGCTAAGACAATTTTTGTTTTAAATAACTAATAAAAACCCTGTCGCTCCCTCCTAGAAACATTTTTAATTTAAATAAACTTTTAATTGAAAAAAAACTCACCCTTAGTCAAAAACCGTGCATGTTCACTCAATTCACTATTATCATCGTCATTCTCACCCATCATATCAGATAACATAATAGACATGGTACCCCCCCAAAAATGACATACTTTATGCTTGCTAAATTGCCTACTTGAACCTTTTATACCACCTCCGGCTCACCTAGAAAGAAACCGTCCTACGCCTATCAATTTTCGATAATTTATAAGTAATTTTATTTTTATAACTATTATTTATAACTATAAGGAACTATTGGCCAATTATGCTATTACATTGTTTTAAAGGTATCACTAGCCTATTTTGTTTTCGGGTACAATGACTGCGTTCCGTATTTTAAAAGCTATGCTTAATGCGGTATTCAGAATACAACAATTTTATTTAAATTTATTATTATGAAGTATATAAACTCAAACTAGATTAACTTATTTTTTTCGTTTCAATTAGGCAATAAATTTATTAATTTATTCTCAGCAATCGCAGAATATGTTTTGATACAACTGAAGCAATATGAGGATCATTTGGGCATTATGATCGGAGTGTGATTAGTTTAGGTACAGAAAATGCCTGTTTATGACGTTAAGTCAGGAACGGATGGGACCTACTTTATGATGTAAACGGGGATGAAACTGGGTCTTGTGATTAGCTGCTGTATTCAAATTGCCATTCCGTTTATATCGCAAAGTAGGTCCCATCCATTTCTGAATTAATTCCTATTTTTTTACTCATTGATTATGGTACGTTCTGAAGCAAAGGGTTGTGTCAATTAATATATGTCCTTCTTTAGTAGAGTACGACGCTATACTCAAAATTCATACCTTGTGTCAGTACTAGGCATTTTTTGGCGTTTACCAGGTTATGGGTTATGGGTTATGACTCTGACATAGATGGTAACGGTTTTAATGATCTGCATGAAGGTCTCGTCACCAAACGCGAAAACGCGTTTTTGTGAATTGAAAACCTCAACGTAACCTGAAATTTGTGTTCGAAATTACATGTGCATTTAGATGAATTTTGGTGGTGCTTTTTCTTTCTTATTTTAAATATCACTTGAAATGCAAGAAAGCGATGGTAACATGGCAGCAATATTTTTTCATGAAGTAACAAATGATGAATGAACAGATGATACTACTTGTTTGATATGTTTGGACACAGATCATTTTACTTTTGCTGGATGAAGTTCATTAGAAAACATGATAAAAGAAAAGAAAATTTTTTCTTTAAAATAAAACACTACATAAACAATAAATTTTAAGGTTATAATTCATCTTAACCACGATGGTGACCAAAATCTGAAAGTGGGTGACGATATTCGTAACCCGGTAAGCCAAAGCGATGTTGCCATTTTTCTTTAGCGCATCACAAAAGTTGCGCTAAAATGTGGTTGGTAACGAATTCCGTAACCAATCCATTACCCGGTAAACGCCAAAAAATATCTAGGGACTCATTTAATACCGGTCACCAAAGGAACAAAGCGGCGGAATAAACATCTCATGCAACTATAAATTATTTAAAACTTTGCTGCTGTATTAACAGGGCATGAATTAGAAGCTTAAAACGCATTGTTGTCATATTTTTTACAAAATTCAAATTTCAGTAAGAAATAAAGAAATCTATCTGCCGTATTTAAATAGTTGTTACATATGTATATCTCCTTTCAGGAAGAGAAAAGGAAAAATATATACAAACAGTTTATTTCATGCAAATACCGTCAGTCTGACATTGAGGTCGGTAGGTGGCAGGTTGCAATATCCTGCCGACATACCTTGAAATTTATATTTCATATATCAGTTATTTCCTGCTAATGTTGCTCTCGGTCCGATACAGCTCCACTGACGAGATCATGAGGTGATCGAAACGCGTATAGAGGACCAGAGCGATATTTGCAGGAAATAAACTGTTTGTACATATATTTTTCATATTCTCTGCTTGAAAGGAGAATTACATATATAACAAACAAGACGCGTATGGAGAGAGAACCAGAGCGGCATTTGCAGGAAATAAACTGTTTGTATATATTTTTCCTTTTCTCTGTCTGAAAGGAGAATTACATGTATAACAACTATTGTCATATTTCTTATCGCGAAGATAATGGATGTGGCAACACACAAACATGGAGTGTCCATCTTAAATAGACTTGAAAATAAGCATCCCGACTGGGTTTTCGCTTTATTTGAATATTTTATTGATTTATTATTGATTCCTGGATATATTTTTTGAGTTCATATTCTAATTACTATATTTTCTTTAAATATGGATATCTTATTGTGTAAAAAAAATTTCATTATAGTGTATTATATTATATATTTCGTGTACATATTTGTGGTAAGTTAGTGGTGCACCTAGAAACAAAAATAGTCAATTAACGTGAAAAGGACGAATAATAATTAAAATTTTTACCATGGTGTTCGGGAATTAAACCATGAAGTAACCACTTCGAATGTTGCACAAAAATGAGGCACTTTAACGAAAATTCCTTCGAGCACGATGTTCAGGATTTTAAAAGGCCATTATAAAGAAAACGGCAAAAAAAACCAAGCAGACAAGAGGATAGAAAAAACTTTATGGTTTTTTTTCAAAAGTAAAATACGAACATTAAAAAAATTAAGATAGAAATACGTAACGATACATATTTACCTAAAATATCATGAAGAGTCTTGAAACGAACTTAAAAAGAAATGAATTTTAGATATTTTAATAGGAATCGAAAAAGCTTACTAACTGAAAAGAACGACATTGTGTTATGGCAGCCAAAATATTTGGACGGGTGTCTCGGAAAATAGAGAAAAAATTGTATTACACAGATGAAACATGGCTCAATGAAAAGCACACGTTTCGGAAGGTATGATAAGATCCTCGAAGTAGACATTATGGAAGGATTTTCGCAAGGACTACGCCATCCTAGTGGAAAATGTCGTTGTCTTATAATAACTCATATTGGAAGAGCGTCTGGTTTCTTAGATGGTGGCCTTAATGTTTTTAACTGGTTGTCTTCTTCGATTTTGAACCTTATGGAATCCGACGGTAATTTAATGGACAATGCCCCATATCATGGTTGACGCCAAAAAAATATCCGACTTCTGCCTCTAAAAGGCGGAGATATGCCAATGGCAACATACAATACAAACACATAATGCTTAAAGTACAGTTACTAGATTTATTGAGGGTACATAAACAAAATATTTCAAATAGGCCATTGATGAAATGGTTCGGGAAAAAAATTTAAGTGTTGAAACTGCCGCTGTATCATTGTGAATTTAACCCAATCGAATTATTATGGGTGCAAATAAAGAGTGAAATGGCACGCTAAAACAAAACATTCAAATTAGTAGATATCAAGATATTATTGGATGAAGCAATTACTAACGTGACGGCCAGTGATTGGAAAAAGCATTGCAATCATGTTTAAGAGAAGAACAAAAAATGTGGGATTTGAACATTTAGGTTGAGGCGGTGGTTGAACCATTAATAATCACTCTTGACGATGATAGTTCCTCAGATTCAGGTATCTTTGTTGAAAGCAATTCTGCCGAGAAATCAATCTGAGCTAAGTGGCCTACATTACCTATGTCACACTCCTAAGGGTGACACTAGACGTAACCGGTTTGGTCCGAAACAAATAAATCAAAAGGGAAATGCACTTGACGCCTAAAATACCTTAAGGTTACCTAAACTGCATATAAAATATCTTAAAATGACAACCTTACATTGTAGAGAGAGTGCGAAGCAATGGGTGCAACCGAGCAGCTACACTGAGTAGAAACCCAAGATTTCTTAAGGCTTAATTGCCTAGAAACCAAAGGCTTCAATGAATAACCTTGAACTGCCAGCAACCACGGCTAATGACAGAATAAGGAATATCGGTAGGACCTTCAGTTCGGGGGGTTTCAGTCCGTAAGAATCCGACACTATGTTTCACACTTTGTGAACGTGCCTAAGCAAGGAAGGGAAAATTGTAAGTTTTGATTAAATATGAGGAAATATATTTAACTTTGAAAATATTTTGATATTCCCATGAAATTTCATCACTTATTATTTTCTTAAATGCACACGCCACCGGAATTGATTATCTTAACGGCCAAAACCGGGACAACTTTATATGTGAGCGATGAGTCTTTCACAAACATGATGGACTTTAGGTATAAGTGGACACCGTTGACTATTTTTACAATAACAGACAAGTCAAGTTAGAGAAGTGCTGAATTTACATCTTACAGATGCGACTGCTTTGACGATGTCTTTTAAGTTGAAGGATCTAATTTTTGTGACCTTAATTGCTTCGAGAACAGAAAGAGATACAACAAGATATTGGTAATTTCTTTTTGTAAAAAGTGTTGTAATACTTTACTTTAAGAGAGAAAAAAAACTGATTCCATAATTAGGTATTTTTATTTTTCAAGTCCATTATTGAGTGCAAATGATTTTAAAAATTTTTATATCTTCGAAAGGTCTGTACAAAACGTTGGAGCAAATTCCTGATGCAAAGATATGAGGATCTAGTTCAATTCATATTAGCCCAAAACTTGGTGGTCTTTGGGATATACATTGTTAAAGTTATAATTTTTTAAAAATATTTATTTTAGTAATAGTTTGTATTTGGTACAAATTCGGTATTTTGGGATTTTCAGAATGAAAAATTAAGATCTGGTTACAGTTTTTATGTATATTGCAGAGTATACGACCTGCAGCACTTAGTGTACATTTAAAGTTTCACAACTTTTTTCTTCCTCAGTATATTAAATTTCTAATATCACTTATCCAAAAGAGTTATATTTAGTAGGTGTCGCTACGAGTAGCCTTTTAAGAGAAAAGACTTTAATAGTCCGATTCAAGAAGGTTGAAATCAGTGAGAGGAATAATTGTTTCGCGAAAATATACAAAATTTTCAATTTTCGGCTCAGTAATAAATATAGACATCTTTTTATACGTTTATTTTTGGCTTATTGTTGCTCTTGTTAGTTTAAACTCATTACCTTCAACTTAAATCGGTTTTAAAATTAGGTCATATTACTGAATTAGGAGATAATATTTTAATATGTATTGAGATTCGTCGTAGTGTTACTTAAGACTGGTCCCCAGAAATTTGTTGCATGTTTAAAGGCCAACATTCTAACAACAATAAAAATTTACATTGCAACAAGCTAACAATGAAAAGAATCATCCTTAGTTACAAAAGAGTATTGTCAGACGATTCCTCTTCTTCTTCTTCTTCCTCTTATTTCTAACACAGTTAACAATGCTAGTAGGCTATTGCCTGTTCATTGCCATCACGTCTTCCCCGGAAGATGAGGTCCAGCATTCTCGCCATCGTTTTGGTGGTCTTCCCTGTGATCTTTTTCTTACTGAGTTATTCATTTTTGCGCTTTTAACGAGTCTACCGTTCTCCATTCTCCCTATATGTTTGTTCCAGAATCTTCGCCTTTGTCTAACCCATCTTCCTATGTCCTGTATCCCGCATTGTTGTGTGATATCTTCATTCCGTATTCTGTCGTGTAGAGTTTCGCCTTGTATTCCTCTTAATATTAATATTTTCATTTCGACTGTTATCATCATTTGTAGAGTTCTGCCTGTATCTGGTCTTGTTTCTGCCGCGTATGTTATGATAGGTCTTACAGCCGTTTTATATAACTTAGTTTTGCTTTCGGTATTGAGGTATTTGTTCTTCCACACAATTTCTTTTAGGCATCCCGAAATTCTAGCCGCTTTCATCGTTTGCTCCTTTATTTCGTTGGCTCGTTATTTCTGCTCCCAGATATTTGAAGTGATTTACCTGTTCGACTATTTTGGAATCGATTTCCAACTTGCACCGTATTGGTTCTTTGGATGTTACTAAGCAATTGGTCTTCTCGGTGTTGATGAGCATATTTAGTTCTTTCGCTTTAGTGTTAAAAAAGTGCAATAACCTTTGAAGGTTATCTTCAGAGTCTGCAATAAGAACAGCATCGTCCGCATAGCAGATGGTATGGAAGAATATGTTACCCATTTTGTATCCAGCTGTTCTGGGGAGATTTTCTATTATTTTATCCATTATTAGATTAAATATGAAGGGGCTGAGCGAATCGCCCTGTCTAATTCCTGTGTTTACATATATGTCTTCCGTTGTTATACGTCCTACTCTGATTTTTGTTTTGCACTGGATGTTAATATCGTATATTAGGTTAATTAGCAATCCGACAAATTTTTATCGTTGAATTTTTCGCTATTGCCGAATATTACACCAACGTAAAAATTACCAATTTGAAATTAATTGCCAAGGAAATGGTCAAAAGTTGGCGAGAGTATACAGACAAATATTTCCAAATAGAGGCGTACCAAATGACCAAACGTATGCCGCTATTGAAAGGCGTCTTCGTAAAACCGGTAGTTTTGCTAATGATTGATTCTGAACGGAATCTACGACTAGGGTACTGGAAGTTGAGGAAGAAATTTTAAAACGAGTTGAAGATGATACAGTAGATATGACTTTGTAAGAACGCTGTTGCATACATTCAATCTCCAAATAGTTCAATAGCTGTTACCCTTCGACCTCGAATTGAGTCTAAGCTTCTGTCAATTTATTAATGGATAGCTCATGTAAATTAAAAAAAAAATAACATAATGAGTTACTCAGGTCTACAAAAAGTGGGGTTATGATTGTTATTGGGCAGCTGGGGGTCATTTCCGAAGTAATTTGTTGCGTAGAATTCGAATCCGAGGATCAGAATCACGTCAGAATTTTAATGTATATGACGTTATGTACTCGAAAAATGTTTTTTTTTTGCTACTTTTAAGGTTATGTGCAGGTTGCACAAAATTTGTTTGTCTTTTTTTCTCTATTTGCATCATTTAATACTACTCTTACAGTTGAAAATAAGTCATTGAGCGGTCACCTATAATTTTTTCTTGCAAAGTTACGGCCATTTAAAAAACAGATTAGGAGATTTTTAGAGATTTGTATGGTTTTTTACAAATTTCGATCCGCTATTTTGAATTCACTATTTAAAAATAAACATTGCGAAGTATATCGCCTTATGAGAGGCATATACCCAGTTTCGAGATTAAAAATCACGTAACATACATATTCACTGCAAAATTTCCATTATAATCAAGTTTAAACTGAGATCTAGTTACCATGGAAGTTTAACTTTTCCATTAGACAATTTTCTTTTGCGTATGATACTGTTATAATTCGTAATGTATAAACAAACCTTTGAATAAGAAAATTAGAGTCAAAAGTCTAGAGACAAGGCTTTGAAATGGATACTAGAAATAGTTGTCTCCTAAAAATTAACAAAATATTCCATTTTAGCGGCTTTGGGAGAAAAATGAAATGTTTGTTTGGTATTTTTAGCATTAAAAATTTAAGTCACTTTGAATTCTTTGTTGTCAACTTGGACAAGTTTTAAAATTGGACCATGGTAACGAATTCGACGGGCCAAACTTAGAACATAACACGTTTCGTTAAACTACAACCACTTCAAATCTCGTTCTCTGAAAGAATAAAATTATTGCTATATTTTTCAGTCGTCCATATATGTACACGGTGAGTCAACGATTGGATGAAGTAAGTTTGAGCCTTTTCGGTGAAATTTACAAAGAAACTATATTTACTGTTTGATACAGTTTATTTTTATGCAGATTTTAAAAATATTTAGGACTCTACAAGGTGAGCCAAAAAAGTAGGACAGCATAAGTTGTATTTTTTTAAATAGAACACCCTATATACGAATCGTATTTTCGATTTAGCTTATAATTTTAAATCTTTTTTATTAAGGATTTACTATAACAAAACTTTATAGTTTCTGAGATAATTAAGTTTAAAGAAAAAAAGTCACATTTTCGAGCATCAATTCAATCCTAAATAACGTTTTCAATTTTGTGACAAATATATTCAAATTTGGAATTTAGCAAGGCCAAGGACAAGTTAACATAATTTTTACCTAATATTTGCAATAAAAGCTACAGGGTGTTGAACACATTGGCTCAAATTTGAACAAGTTTAAATGAATAAATATCTTTTTTTTAAATGGTACACCCTGTATATTTTCATGTTATTTAATAGAGTAATAAAAACCCTAAAAGTTTTGTTCAATATATTCTATACCTATTTATAATAGTTTTTGAGATATTTCAGTTTTTCTTATTTTCCATACTCTTTTACAGAAATAGTCTTCATTATCGTAGTAGCCATGTAAAATAATAAAAAGAAACTACAGAAACAAACAGAATGTGGTTAAATATGATGAAATACATTATTCGTTATATTACAACGACAATAGTTTAATTAAACATAATGTGAAAAAATTAACACAACAATAACGACAAGGCAAATATATATTTACTTTTATACTAAATTGAAAGAAAAAAATTACCTATTAAATACTGAGATTAATTATTTCTTTTTAATAAGTGTTCCAATAAACGACCCTCTTGTGCAATGCACAAATTTAGTCTTTTTTGCAGATTTTCTCGGACCCTGGACAAAATTAGTGGCGTTATTGTTCTACAGGTATCCCTAATCCTGTTTCGCATATCTTCCACTGTTGTTGGTGGATTAACATACACCTTATTTTTAATATAACCCCATAGGAAGAAATCTAATGGGGTGATGTCGCAAGACCTTGGTGGCCACTTAATGAAACCCCCACGTCCAATCCATTTTTGCGGATATCGTTGGTCCAAAAACGCACGAACTTCACGATGGTAATGCGGAGGCGCACCATCGTGCTGGAACCACATACTGTCGAGCTCATCCCTATCGAGACCTTGAAGCAGTTGGGGTAGTTCTTCTTGTAGAAAGTTCAGGTAACTATGGCCATTTAGTGGTTCATTAAAAAAGTGGGGTCCAATAATTCGATTATGATGAATACCACACCAAACATTTAATGACCAGTGGTTTTGATGTTGCACCTCTCTAATCCAAAATGGGTTTTCTGTGGCATAATAATGCATGTTGCGTCTATTTACGGTACCGTTACTTCTAAAAGTAGCTTCATCACTAAACATTACCTTGCATAATAAATTTGGATTTAATTGAATCTCCGCATTTATTGTACGATAAAAGTTTACACGACTTTCAAAATCCTGTCCATGCAATTCTTGGTGTAATTCCATGTGATATGGATGATACCTATATTTCTTGGTAGTACGATTAGCGGTGGATTGTGATGTTTCACATAATGCTGCTAACTGACGGCTACCAATATAAGGATTTTCCTGAACATTTAACAATACTTGTAGTTCTTTTTCTTCATTAGTTACTGGTTTGTTGACCTCTTTAGGTTTTGGATAATCAACAGTACCAGAAGAATCAAATCTTTGCATTAAGTTTTGAAAAGTATGGGTATTAGGCTGGCGTCGATCAGGATAGTTCATTTTGTAAATTCTTTGAGCAAGAAGGCAATTTTTTTGCGCCTCTCCTATTGTATAAATCATATCTATTAACTCATTCTTTGGAAAATTCATTTTACAATATAAGATGAATGCAAAAAAAAAACAAACTACACTACATAAAAACCAAAAGAAGCGATTGCGGTTATAAATTTGACACACAGAAAAATGTTCTTTTACATTGTTTTTGCCATGGCTACTATGATAATGAAGACTATTTCTGTAAAAAAGTATGGAAAATAAGAAAAACTGAAATATCTCAAAAACTATTATAAATAGGTATAGGATATATTGAACAAAACTTTTAGGGTTTTTATTACTCTATTAAATAACATGAAAATATACAGGGTGTACCATTTAAAAAAAAAGATATTTATTCATTTAAACTTGTTTAAATTTGAGCCGATGTGTTCAACACCCTGTAGCTTTTATTGCAAATATTAGGTAAAAATTATGTTAACTTGTCCTTGGCCTTGCTAAATTTCAAATTTGAATATATTTGTCACAAAATTGAAAACGTTATTTAGGATTGAATTGATGCTTGAAAATGTGACTTTTTTTCTTTAAACTTAATTATCTCAGAAACTATAAAGTTTTGTTATAAACCCTTAATAAGAAAGATTTAGAATTATAAGCTAAATTGAAAATATGATTCGTATATAGGGTGTTCTATTTAAAAAAATAAAACTTTATGCTGTCCTAGTTTTTTGGCTCACCCTGTAGAGTTCTAAATATTTTTAAAATCTGCGTAAAAATAAACTGTATCAAACAATAAATATAGTTTCTTTGTAAATATCAGCGAAAAGGCACAAACTTACTTCATCCAATCGTTGACTCACCCTGTACAGTGTGTCCACGGATGAGGTAACGCACTGTAGTAAACTTCAATATTTTTGAATTTTTGAGGAAACTATTTTTTGATAAAAATTTTTCTAACCTTCGGATTTCAAAGATAGTGATCAAAGTTATGATAAAATATACAGCGTGTTCAAAATACTAAAAAAATTGAGAATTAATTTTAATTAAAATACTCTTCTTTTTAAATAAAAATAAAGCCAAAATAAGTAGTTTAATGGAAAATTAATTTTTACCAAAAAATAAAAGTTTTGAGTTAAACATTATAGTAAACGTTCTTATTTTTGACTGAATAGGTGAATTACTTCGATAATGGATATTTTTCTGTTAATCTCAACGTAATAGACATTATATGTGTATTTATAAGAAATAGTTACTAAATAAAAAATTGACTATGCTAACCGTAGAATAACAGATTTACCCGGTAAATATTATGGAATGGAAATGTATCTCATAAATATGCGATTGAAATATTCAATGAAAAGTACCCAAATGTTTACATAACTTAAAAAACCGGGATATTGAAAATATCAAGAAGGTAAAAAAACAGTTCAACCATGAAGACGCTGCTACTTTGGCAGTTCTTGACTCAGTACAACAATATCCTAAATTATCCTTAAGAAAAAGTGCAACCCACCATAGGTACAACTAGCAAGTCTCATATTAACAATATTCTAGTAAAGATCAAGTTTTGAATGTTCAAAACAAAATTTATTAACAAATTATAAGATGGAGATGATGCTTACCGTTTGGGGTTTTATTTGATAATTGGTGAAAACATTTTAATTATTAGATTCTTTTGGAAGAACAATTTATTTCCCGACGCGACAACTTTTACGACCAATGTGATAGTCTTTCCAAAAAACTGTAGGTATTGGGCAAATCAAAATCCAAATTTTAGCACTGACACTCATAGTCAAAATTTAGAAAAGTTAATGTTTGGTACGACGTAATGTATCACAGAATAATTGCACCTTATTTTTTAAAAAGACAATTTAAATTTAAATTCTTATAAGGAAATTTTAACTAATTCTATTATGACCAAACTGGAGGATGAATATTTGGGGAAAAAACCTATTCTGCTCATTCTACATGACGAGTAAGAAACTGAATAAACATTTATTTTCAGGGTAAGAGGATTGGCCGTTTTGAACCAATAGTTTGGCCTGCTCGATTGCCTGATCTGATCCTATTAGATTATTTTCTGGGGGTTATTTTAAAGTTATTGCACAACATTGCTTAAAATAATAAATCAAAGATAATATAAAATTTTCTATTTATTGCATTAAACTACGTTTTTATTTCGGATCAATTAAAATTTATGAAAATACACAAATAACAGTGTTTTATTTCAGATGAATTCTACATTTTTGAATATTGTGAATACTCTTTATATGTTATTATAACTTTGATCATTGTTTTTGAAATCCAAAGGCAAGCCAAACTTTTGATTTAGAATTACTTTTGCTTGAAAACTTGAAAATATTGAAGTTTATTACCTCATCCGTGGACACACTGTAGATTTATGTGTTTTCCAAATACTTTTAATATTATTGATGCTCATAAAATGTTAATGCAATAAGTTTAATCATAGAGAGTTATTTAAATCGATAGTCATTTAATACAATATCATTATTTCTCAGTTTGTTTATTTTCAAAGTTTCCAGTAAGCTCCATTACAAATTTAAAAATTTTCATCGAAATTATCATTGCATGGTAAATGGTTTGAGTAAATGGATTTTCTTTTTGTTTTTTTTTTTAATAAAATTAGAATAATGTTCCTTAATTCTTTTCTGAAAGCTTCTACCTGTTTAACCTATGTAAACCTTATTAAACCTTATTATAGTTTTTGCAACTTAATATATACTATATACAGGATTGGCAAATGCTCCGGAATGGGTTAATTAAGGACAAACGGAAAGGAATAACGGATCCAGGGTTTTTTCAACGTTCAGTACTACAATTCTTCTGTTTTAATGTACATTCCATATATCAGTAGTGCCAACAGCTGCCAAATAATGTCACTTATGATTTTTTTAATGAAACATCCTGTACATTACCAGTTATTTTAAGTCTTCAACAGATCTAGAATATTTTTTATATGGTATACCCCACTGGTAAATTTAATTGTTTCGAAAATATTGACAATTAAAGATAATAGAGAAATAATAAAAAACAATAATTTAAATCTAGAGTTATTTAACTTAATATACGAATTGTTTTCCTTCAGTCACGTGATAGTGTCCAAACCTTTCTGCAAACTGGGAAAGCACGATCCGCAAATGTTAATGAGAGATATCATGCACCGCATGTGAAATTTTGTTTGTAAGCTCGGCTTTGTATTATAGATTGCAATCTTTAAATGACTTTAAATAAATCAAAATCGGGTTTGATTGGGTGACCTAGGAGAGCATTTAGTGAACCCTTTTCTACCTATCCATCTTTAAGGAAACGTCTCATGTAGATAGTTTCTTAACACTAGGTCGTTGTGTTGACAATGAAATAAATTATTTAAATCGAGTATAATTGATTATCAAATATTGACTAATATTGGCAGCCATCACAGAAGCGCTATCAGCATAAATAAAAAGATGGAAAGAAAACGGATATACAACAACGGAGTACGAATTGGGAACAAGACTAGAAATAATTTATTTGAACCATCATATCGATGTGAATGATATATCTTATTTTATAATTATGTCTATACAAGAAAGCATAAAAAATATAAACAAAAAACGGATAAAATTGATAAAAATACAGAAAAATTAACAGAAAGATGTAGATCACTGAATAAGGAAGGCAGAAAAGAGCAGTAAAATATATAGAAATAAACATACCTATCAGAAAAAATATTCGAATAAGTAAATGGAAAAAACAGAGAGAATTAATAAACCATATCATTGAAAATAACAAAAATATGACATGCTCACTACCCATCATAGAAAGAAAATAAATAAACACACTAATAGGATAGTAAATCAATAAGAGATACTGAAAATTATAGAAACATTCTGTAAAAAATCTATACAAAGGATCGGAGGATTTACTTGAGATAACAAGTGATAAAATAACAAACGCACTAAAACAAATAAAGGAAAATAAAGTTGCAGGTGAAGATGATATAACAACAGAAATAATATTAGAAGGAAAAGAACCAGTATTTGACACATAGCAGTGTTATTTAATAAATGCATTCTATCAAGCTGGAAAAGGATAAAAACAATATTACTACTTAAAAAGGTGACGACCGAAAAATTAAAAATTATCGTCCTATAAGCCTTTTATATCATTTGTACAAGCTCTTAATGAAGATCTGACCAAAAAGGTTGACGAATACTAACGCTACGAACAAGCAGGATTTAGATCAACTCTTAACAATAAAAATTTTAATTGAAAAACATATGAATATGAATTTCTTTGAAAAAGTCTTTGATACGATAGAACAAAAATAGGTAATGCAAACACTGCCCAACTGCACAGTGGACAGTAGGTGTATCCAGTTAATTGGTGAAACAATGAAGCAAGGGAGTGAAACATAGTATTTAAACCTACAAGAACAAAAATGACTGATAACTCTTAGTAAAAATGTTTAACAGGAGATAGATACATTGTCACCAAAAATATTTACGTGGGCCCTCGAAGATGTATTTGAAAGATTCGAATTATCGAATAAAGGTATAAGTGAAATAGAAAACGCCTAACAAATCTGAGATAGGCAGACGATTTTGTCATAATTCCAGCGAACGACAATGAAATTATTAAAATTGTTAATAAAGAAATCGAAAAGGTGAATGAATATGTTTCTCTGGGACTGGAGTTTACTTTAGGTAAAGAAAACCAACCTGAAGACATTAAGAAAAGAAGAAACTATCCTGGGAAGCCTACGGAGAAATAAGTTATAGCCTAAAAAATTAAAATATTTTAATGTATCACAAAAGAAAAGTTTTAAATTCTTTTTTAATTCCGGTGATGGCCTATGGTGCTCAAAATTGGACCTTTAGTAAGAAGAACTTGGGTATGTTGAGAGTGACACAAGGTGCAACGGATTCCACATGAAACAAAAGTCGTGGATATAGTAAGGCAGCCAAAATCAAATGGGCATATGTTGGAAATATAACCCGTAGTGACACATAAATAGAAGAGACTAGAGACTTTACAATCAAGAAAGCCCGCTTATGCGGTAGACAGATGACCTCAAGCTATCAGCGGGATTTAAATGAAAATGAAAAAAAAAAACAGTTTGAAGACGTGTATCTCCAAAGTTAGAAGTGAAATGTTGAGAAGAGTATAATTTTGTTTCGTAGCAAATTTAAATAGGAATTAACCGTTAATTTTTATGAAGGAAAAAAGGTCTTATAACTTGATTCATGATACCTGCCCAAACATTTAATTTTTGAGGATGTTGCGTAAGCTGTTCCATCATCCAATGGGGATTATGGTCAGATTAATATCGGCAGTTGTGCCTGTGAAACCATTAAGACAAAATGTGGCCTCATCAGAAAATAAGACATGGCTTACAAAATTAGGCTGGAGATCTATAATATTCATTATTTCTTGGCAAACTGCATACATCTATCAGGATTGTTTTCTGATAATTTTTGAAGCAACGTTACTTTATAATAGAGCATTTTGTTTTCTTTAAGGATTCTTTTAATGGATATTTTATTTATCGTAAACAAGGGGGTACGTGGTTCCTCTTGCAGGACTTATTGTTGTTGGTAGTTATTTTTAGACACCCCATCCTTGGTAGATTTTTTACATTACCCTATATTTAAAATTATGGAATATCCTATTAGCAGTCGATTACGAAATGGGCTCCGGTTTAAGGGAAGTTTTATTGAAAACGTCGGTTGCCTTTTGGAAGAATCTACGTCCATCCAGGGGCGGATCCAGCCTCTCTCCTTGGGGGGGGGGCGGTGATATCATAAAAGTACAGTATGGCAAGCGAAAGCCAGTTGTCCCCGGGGGGGGGGGGACAAAAGCAACATTCCCATTTCTAGTGTAAAAGGCAGGGACGGCGATATTTTTTTGAATTTAAAGCTCTTGGAGAGGGGGGGGGCGATCACAAGAAAAAACAAGTTTCCGACAGGGGGTGGGAAGATGCGATCAACATATACATTCCTCGTATAAGAGGCAGAATCGGGTCTATTTTCCTGAGTTCAAAGCTCCTGGGAGGGTGCTATCGCAAAAAAAAAACAAATTGTCAACGGGGGGGGGGGGGGGGTTGCCAGCAGCATACACATTCCTAATATAAAAGGCAGAATCGGTTCTATGTTCCTGAACTCAAAGCCCTTGGGAAGGGGAGGGGCGATCGCAAGCATACACATTCCTATACTCTATTCAAGAACTAGAGAGAGTTATAAAACTGTTACCGAAACCTCCAACGTACCTGCTTCAGTGACCCGGTTACTAAGAACTGCCGTAAATCTAATTATATTTAAATATTATAAGCTTTTATAAATTTACTGCAACAATAAAATTTCTGATAATACAGTTTAATTTCTGTCAGTGAGCAAAGTACATCTTACAGTGTGTCCTTAGTGATTTATTTTGTTTGTGCTTGTTTTTATATATTATTTGAGATTATTGAGATACCCAAAAGATGGAGGGCATTTTTTCCTCAACGAAAAACTTATTAGTATGAATGTTTATGATGCCTTAAAATATTAATATCTAGATAATAATGTTAAAAGCTCTGTTGAGATGTGTTCCAATACAACATGAGTTCGAAAATCTATCATGTACCGAACACTGTCGGAGAAAAAAACAACTGAAATTGTTAGTAATTCCAAGCTATATTTGATTACAGGCAGACGAAAAACCTCGTTGGAAGAAGAGATGTAAACTGTAATAAAAGGAGTTGTACATACATTTAATTATGAGAAGCAGATCTCAACCGTCGACAAAATTCTAACTAAAATCAATGCAGATCGGGATTTGCCTGAAATTAAAAGAACTGAGCTCTGGAAATTGCTCAGAAAACTTAATTTTTGTTGCGAAAAACCAGATAGGAAATCTGTTCTTATAGATCGTCCGGAAAATGTCCGTTGGTGAAAGAAATATCTCTCTCAAATAAAAGGTAGAGTTGCTGGAAATAACACAACTTACAAAATTAATAATTTAACTGGATTTTTGAAAGATTTTTTTGAATAAAGTTACTGCAGATAATTGCGAACAATCCTTATAATAAAAGAATAAAAGGAAATGTGGAATCTCGATCTCATGATCTCAGAGGAATCAATTATAATTAATTTGAGTGAAGATAGCTTCACTGACTTTGATGACGAATAAGATACGTAATGTTTACCAGCGTTAACATAATTTATTATTTAAATTTTCTGTAACATATAAAAATTAATGACATTTGAATCCCTTTTTAGGGTTTAATTGTAATTCTGCAGACGGTTTAAGAAATAAATAAACTGGAACGTCAAATATCCCAAAAATGTTTTTAATTAATAATAAAATGACCAATAGCCCCAAAAAAATTTTAATATTATATTGAGGAATTTATTTTTTTCATATATGTTTAACTTCTTGTATTTTTGATAATGGGTATTTTGTAAGTATTTAAATTATAACTTAAAATTTTTTGAGAGAAAAAGGCTACGTTTTACTCTGAATGCGCCTAAAACGGTTTCTATGCCAAAATTAAAAATAATAAAACTACAGCTGTGATTTGTGTTAAATATGTCAAAATTATCTATATTTTCTAATATATGTGAATTATTAAAAAATCATAAGAAATAAAATAATATTATAAAAACTTTTTATTTTAAGTTTATTACTGAAATAATACTCTATGCCATAAATATTTAGTGATAAAATAGACCTCCTTTTGACGCCTTCCGATGCCTATGACAAGGATTAAAATCCTTTTTAACACTTCACACATCCAAATATCTATTGCTATCCAACCCTAATAGTCCATTATTATAGACCAGTATTTTTGATTATAAAATTTCTAACCCATTCCTATGAAAAATATATTTGTCTAATAGATTTTGCCAAAGACACCGGACTAAAGAACATAGGTAGTTTGCGAAGAAAAAAAAGGTAAAAAATGAAAAACTCTCCCTAGTTCTTGAATAAACTATAGTATAAGAGGCAAAATCGGGTCTATTTTCCTGAACTCCAAGCTCTTGGGGGGGGGGGGGGCGATCGCCCCCACCGCCCCCCCCTTGGATCCGCGCCTGCGTCCATCCAAGCATTCTATCGTCATAAGCTGAATAATAGGTTCCTGTTCTGTTAGTTGAACTCTAGCATTTTGTTTCAAAGTACTAATTTACGCGATAATAAAAACAAAAATGTTTCTGATGAGAAATTATTGTGTGAAAATCAGATAAACGATAAAAACTTATTTATATAAATATCTACTAGCCATGGAAACTGAAATTTTTAATTAGAAGTGAAGATAAATGGTAAGATAATATAAGGCTAACATATATTATGAGTGCGTTAAATTAAATTGTCAATATTTTTGAAACAGTTAAATATATAGGGTATGCCATACAAGAGATATTCTAAATTTGTTGGATATTTAAAATAGCTGATACCATACAGGATATTCCATTTAAAAAAGTTTTAAGTGACATCGTCATTTGACAATTATTGACGCACAGAGGAATTGTAGTCCTCAAGGTTAGTTTAGGTTAGTTCACAGTTGAACGTAAAGTTGTCCGAAATTTTGATTGCTTCAATAAAAATGGGGCTTCTTAACTGAAATAAACAACTTGAGATTGAGACGACTTTGAAGGTATGTCCCAAGGTCAAGTTAAGGTGAATGTTGCAATTTTTGTATTAAACATGTCTATTTCCTGAACTGTGGGAACTATTTGGGTTTTTAAAATGGAGTATCTTGTATAATATATCACATTATTCTCCTCATATAAGCATAATAGCTTCAAAGGCTTCTATAATACAAATTTTTTGCGAAATTTATTTTATTTTTTTACTGAATTTAAGTTTGGTAGTTAAAAATAATGAATATAATGCATTGAAATAAAATAATTTACTACCTATAAGACCGATATATTAACATAGATAGCGTCAATAATATACAATAAAGGAAATAGATATAAATAACATATACTATAGCCAGAAAATAATTAGAGTTATAGTTAGTTAGTATATGTTAAATAAATTTTTATATTATATTTTAAAATTAGACAAACCACAGAGAATAAACAATGAAGAACAGTAAAAACATATTCCTATGCACAGGTCAGCGAGAAACACTCGATTTACTTGCTGCCCCATTTCCAAAGATATATTATTTGATAGATAACCAGCGAATAACATACAGTCAGCAGCCCAGCTAGATCTAGAGATGATTTTATTTGTAAAATGGCAAAAAAGGCAGAATTTAAGCTTTTACAAACATGTTCAATGAGGAAAAGGAGCGCAGTGGTTCATCGAGCCATATATCTAAAGGCACCTATAAATATGGCGAGTCGAATGCGTGACGAGCTTGCAATGAACCTCTTTAATGTTTGTCGGTTCGAACCCTTCTTCGACGCCCGGCACCAAAAGAGATTTCTAGGGTCTGGACGGTGTAAACCAATAAAGAGTAAAGAAAAAAAAATATTTAAGTTTTTATTATATTCTTTATATTCCGAAATGGAATTTAGTTAATTTTTTCTTATTTTCCAAATATTTAATAATGAATCCCGAAATCAGTTTATATGGGGTTCAACATAACTGTGGTGCCGGGACATTAAAAATAAATCTAATTTTTTAAGTGACTTTATTTACATATTATCTCTACATTTCTAAATAAAAAAGATACCTTTTTGTTGACTTTTACAAGATCTATTGATAAATCTCGAAAATCAGCCTTTACACGAGTTTGTGTTTTCCCGTTCACTGGCCAATATTACAATACCTCATGCTGTCAAATTGGCTGAAATTTTTTTTATCATCATATTTTCCTTATGTCTTTATATTCCGAAATAAATAAGAGCTAGGTTCCTTTATTTTCGAAATATTACTTAATTAATCTCAAAATCAGCTTATACGTAGGTCGTCAGTAATCTGTTCACGGTTCAATATGGCGGTTTTCAGGTTGCTAAAAATGCGCCTACTTTTTTCAGGAGTGTTATTTTCTAATTATCTTTAATATTTCAAAGTAAAAAAGCGAAATTTAACCAGTTTGTTTACTAGTTTGGTTGGCGATGATTGTCGCGGCGAGTGTGGCTGCATCGATGCGAACTTCAATTATGTTTCTCTTTAATAACATAGTTAATGCCTTTTCACCAGTCCTCGCTGATAATTTCTTTTAATGTATTAAGAAATTAATGTATTCCTTATAGTTTACATTTTGGATTATCCCGAGTTACGAATTAGTTATGCCCATGTAAGTTTAATGGATTTTAATTAATGTGTTCGAAGCACAACATTTCCATGTTCTTCAGCCCATTCGTCTATCACATGTTTCTTAAATTGTCTTTCCCTCGAGTTCGCAATTTTTACAAGTAGTTCCTTCTTTAGTAAACCGTTCATAAAGGAAATATGTTTTTTTGATAACCAATCTGTAACATCGCCTTTTCAACTATGTTATTGGCAACTTTTTCACCAGTCTAGAATGATAACTGGCATATCCAAAACGATAATAGACCGGAATCAATTTGTGACGCGTTTTTCGTAGGCGGGGAGCGGGGAGCAAGGTCGTGCTCTGCGGCTCTTCTTCGTTCACGGCAGCGGAACATCGGTCAGTGGATATTTCTCGTGCAGACAGTCATCGGTCAAATGCTCAGCGCAGGGGTATCAGGTCAGCGGCTGCTACGTAAATTCGGGATATCCCTGCTCTCTCAACCGATCAACGGTCTGACTGCCTGAAGGTCAAAACATCCACTCGGGGGTCGGTTCTCGGGCGCCACCCTCGGGATTTAATGTGGTCGAGGGCCCACTTTTTGCACCGGGCAGCTTGTTACAGTGGAGAAACGGCAAGCCAGGGGTCAATTGCGTGTATTAGTGCTGGCTGCCGGCTGCCAATTGTTACATGTAATGGTAAAAATGGGACTAGGTAATAAAACAAACGATTATAAAACATCCTGTATCCTGTATTCCATTCTTTCATACAAAAGACATGGCCTAAAACTAACTTACAATCTAAGATGTACAATAATATAAACAAACAACCGGTCTGGAGGGCAAGAGTATGTTTTTAGAGCAGTTCTCGGTAGCTCATTCTGTTCGGTTGCGCTGAAAACGGTAACCCGGTGGTATCATTCGCGACGCCATTCACGTATCTCGTACTATTCGGTCGCGACGCTACTCACGACGGCTTGTACGCAAATTATCGCGCCTCGCATCCAAAATCCGCGTTCCCAGTTCACGGCGCTTCGTATAAAAACTCGACCGACGGCGGTATACGCGGTTGGTAACAACAACACGGCGTCGATCGGCGATAAGCGGCGTCTCTACACGGCGACGGTCTTTATACGCGACGGCGGCGATAGGCGTCGGGGCGGCAGTTGTTTAGCGCCCTTGTCAACGGACGTCGGCGGGCACCTGGCGGTAAACACATTCCTGGTCAATACGGAATTAATAACAAACTTACGGCATCAGTGCGTGTGTGCATCGGTGCCGGTAGGAAGGAAAGAAAGGAACTGACGCTGCCCGTTCTTATAAGGGTCCTCGACAGCGTTAGCAGGATGGAGCGACATTGCCCGTTCTTATAAGGGTCCTCGACAATGTCGACCAATAGCGGTAGGAAATTAGGAAAGGAACCGTCACTGCCCGTTCTTATAAGGGTCCTCGACAGTGACGGTGGGATGACGCAACATTGCCCGTTCTTATAAGGGTCCTCGGCAATGCTGGCCATTAGAGGGGTAGGACGTAAGGAAGGAAGTGTATGGTAAACACCATATACACACAAGCCTAGCCTCACCTACATCACTAGACCAGGAAGGCGCGGCCCAGCAGGCGACCCAGTCCAGTCCGTTTGGACTGTTGACCCGGGTGGAGACCGTTTGGTTCTCAGCGAAATAATGGTCTGCTGGGACTTAAATAGACGGCCCGAGCTCCCACTACGCTGACGTGTGACGGTGTGCGGTGATCGCGCATACGATACTGCTGTATGCGGCGCGCGATTACTATGATCGGACGCTCTGAAAATCTCGGAAAATGATATTTCCCGGCATAGCGCGGTCAATCTAATTATATTCCGGTAATCTTGAAATCTTTAACATTGTTTTCCCGCATGAATCAGATTTTTCGTATGTAAATTAAATAAATTAAACCCCGGCGAACATACACTTGCCCAAAAATTTAGTAACTTCGTTACACACCCCCCCTTCTTCGGAAAATATTTATTACATAAATATTTACAATAAAAACCTAACCAGATACAATTCTAAACTTAACCTAATCTTCTCGTCTTCTTCGGCGGCTGGTTGAATGGATTCCTCATGGCTGGTAGTGGTGGTTCCATGACGGTCTTGTAGCGGTGGCTCCTCATGCTACGCATGGTACCTCACCGTTTCCCATGTTGAGCCTAAGGCTGACGGCGGCCAAAAGGGCAGCCGGTTTGGCGGATCTTTCGGCTTAGAGGTCGTGAGCCGGTTTAAGATCCTTAATATGTATATGCCGTATCTTTTTACCATCCAAACCCTTCAAGTCGTACACCACCGGCGACACAACTTTAATAACGGTGTAGGGTCCAGAATACTTCGGTGCTAGTTTTGCGGCAAAGCCTTTGGCGGCGGACGAGAGAGGATTCTCACGCTTAAACACGTTATCGCCCACGTGGCATCTCCATTCTCGGTGACGCAGATTATAATGGTGGCTCTGCGTAGTAAAAGCCCTTCCTAGATTTACTCTAACCAGCTCGTAAGTCTCATTCAGCTTCTGCAATTTTTCAGAATGACGTGTCACTTCAGCTGCGTCGGGTTCAGCGATCGGTATGTGACTTTGTCCCTCGGCACCATTGTTTAGTAAGCGTCGGTTCAATGAATTGGGCGGATCGAGTTCACGGCCGAAGTTAAGGAAAGCTGGAGAAAATCCGGTAGAATCATGCCGAGCGGTATTTATTGCAAACATAAGCTCGGGTAAGTGGACATCCCATTTTCTATGATCGGATTCGCAGAATTGAGCGATCATAGTCTTCATGGTCCTATTGGTCCTTTCTACGGGATTAGCTTGTGGAGAATACGGTGGAGTAAGTCGGTGAGTGATTCCCATCTCCCGAAGCAGGCTTTTAAAAGTTTGGCCGGTATATTGAGTCCCATTGTCTGAAATGACGAACCTTGGGCATCCAAATCGGGTGATGATTCCTTCGTAGAATGCTTGGCTCACTGCTTTGGCGGTAGCTTTACGAATGGGGCGGCATTCTACCCATTTGGTGAATCTATCCTGAAAAACAACCATGTAATTGTTTCCTTTTGCGGAGCGCGGTAACGGTCCTACTAAATCGGTACTGACGGTTTCCCATGGTTGCATGTTCTTCGACTGTTGCATCATGCCTGGCGGTTGTTGTTGTGATACTTTGAATCGCTGACAGGCGGAACAACTTTTCACATACTGAGCGATTTCTCGGAACATCCCTGGCCAGTAGTATCGTCGGGAGATTCGAGCTGCAGTTTTGGCAATTCCCAGATGTCCAGCAGTGGGTTGGTCATGATTTTCTTCTAGAACGGCTTTTCGAGCTGAACGGGGAACGCATATCTTCCACGGATCAGTCATTTCAGTTTCGGTCAGATCGGTTTTATCCCAGAAGTGGCGGTAAAGTAGACCATCTTTGATGCAGTAGTCGGGAAAAGCGGACGGGTTACCTTCGACGGCGACTTTCTTAGCTTTATACCAATTACACGGTGTGAATTCTTCGAGTGTGAGTATCGGATCTGATGGTTCCTCTTGGTCTTCCACATCAACTGGATCCCGGGATAAGGCATCAGCTACTCGGTTTAAAATCCCCTTTCGGTATTTTATCTCAAAATCGAACTGCTGCAGATACATACTCCATCGGGCCAATCTTCCAGACGGACTTTTGATCGAGTGGAGCCATCGAAGGGACTGATGGTCGGTGACGACGGTAAAGTGATAGCCTTCCAGGTAGGGCCTCATTTTCTCAATGCCCCAAACAATAGCCAGGCACTCTTTTTCGGTGACCGAAAATTTCTTCTCGTTCGGACTCAAACTGCGGCTTGCATAAGCAATCACATGGTCGCCTTCGGGGCCATGCTGAATCAAAGCCGATCCTAGGCCAGTGTCGGAAGCGTCGGTTTGAAGGACAAACGGTCGGGAAAAATCAGGACAAGCTAATACGGGAGCATTTGTCAGGCAGGTCTTCAAATGTTCAAAGGCGGCTTGTTGTTCGGTAGACCAAGACCATCGCACTCCTTTCTTTAATAACCGGTTTAAAGGAGCCGCAATCTGTGAAAAATTCTGCACGAAACGGCGGTACCAAGACGCTACACCCAAAAAGCGTCGAAGGCCACGAACGCTGGTCGGTTCTGGAAGGCGCTGGATAGCAGAAACTTTTTCGGGATCGGTTCGAATACCCTCGGCGGTAACTAAGTGTCCCAAGTAGCGTAGAGATCTTCTTCCAAATTGACATTTTTCCGGATTCAGCTTCAAGTTGGCTTCTCGTAGTCGGCGGAACACTTCTTTCAGGTTTTGGAGGTGCTCTTCAAAAGTCTCTCCCAGGATAATTATGTCATCCAGATAGGCAAAGCAGAACGGGTCCAACTCCGGTCCTATGATGCGATCCATTAGACGTTGAAAAGTAGCCGGAGCGGAATGCAATCCAAATGGCATCACTCGGAATTGAAATAACCCCATTCCTGGTACAGTAAAAGCGGTAATCGGTTTACTTTCTTCTGAGAGCGGTACCTGCCAGTATCCTTGTTTAAGATCAATGCTGGAGATATATCGGGCCCTTCGGAGTTTATCCAGTATAGCATTGATGTACGGCAACGGATAGGCGTCCTTCTTGGTAATACTGTTTACTTTCTGAAAGTCTATGCAAAATCGGTTTTTACCATCTTTCTTGCGCACTATCACTACAGGAGAGCTCCAGGGACTATCCGATGGTTCGATTATTCCATCCTTCAGCATACTTCTCACTTCTGTATTAATAATCTCCTGCATCCTCGGATTTTGTGGTCGGTATCGCTGTTTGATCGGTTCCGGCTCCAAAAGTCTTATCGCATGTTGAATCAGCGGGGTCGTACCTTGTATGTTCTCAAACTTCGGTAGTTCTTCATTGAGAAATTGTTGCAGACGGACTTCCTCTTGGCTGTTGAGAATTAGATTCGCTCCAGAGCTGACTTGTCCTATTGGGCTACAAAAGTTAGGCGATTGTAATACTTCATTATTAAGGTACAATCGGCCAGAGCCAAGGTCAAGACGGAACCGGCGACGAGCCAATATGTCCATTCCCAGTACGATCTCGGATGTCAAATGTGGTAGGTAGCTTAGTTCTTCGGTTAGCGTCGTACGCCCAAACTGCAACGGAATACGGTAGGCTTCGGTAACCTCCACGATGCCACCATGTGCCACTCTTGCATGCTGAACCATCGGTCGTACTCTTCTACATTGTCGCTGGCGACATAGTTCCACGGCTAGGTCTCCCATGTAGGAATTCGCGGCACCGGTATCGATGAGGGCGGTAAACGGGGTATCGTAGATAAATACACAAGCATGGGGGCGGTTGTCAATCACTGCAACAGGACTCTGGCTTGACGGTCGCGAGGTTTTACTACTGCGGGGCTGTACTGACCTCGTAGCGGGACAGCGCCGATCTAGTTTTCCGGACACGGACAATCACGGGACATCACACCTCTCCTCTGGCATCTTGAACAGAACAACTGGAATCTTCCCTTGCACTGATCTCGGATATGTCCGGTTTCTCCACATCGCCAACACAATATAGATGAGCTATCCCGAGACGAGAACGGTCTGCGTGGCGGTCGGGATATGCCATCATTTGGCCCAGTCTCTCTGGATTGCTGAGGGCGTACTCGTGGTGGGTTCAACTGCCAAAGCAATAATTCTGTCTCTCGGACGACCCTAGTGAAAGTAGCGACATCGGTAAAATCTGTCTTCCGGATATATTGACGGTAGTCGGGAAGTAGATTACGGTACAACCACTGAAGCTCTTGCGTCGGATCAATATTTCCATGCCTGCGAATGAGGGTCTGCATGTCGGTAATATAGCGGCTGGCTGGCTCATTCTTTCTTTGCAGGCGTCGACTGATTTCTGCCTCTAGGTCATCGGCATAATTCAGCGGAAAGTAGTAGATACGGAAATCGTCGAGAAAGTCGTCCCAAGTAGTCCAATTGCTACGGTTATTGCGGAACCATAAGGAGGCCTTCCCTTGCAGAAGCTCTGGCATTTGTGGCAATAAACGGTCCGTCCTGACGCTGTGTGACGTACATATCTCCTCTAAACGTTCGATGAAGGTTATCGGATCGTTGTCACCATTGAAGTAGACATTCCATTTATGGACTTTCAGTGGCGGCAGCGGAATATTTGAAGCATACCCCGGAGGTGCGACGTTGGCGGCGGCGGTAGTAACGGTTGGCAATGGAGCAGTAATACTAATAGTCGGTCCGGTCAAGCTTGATGAAGGTGCGGTGGCACTGGTAGCAGGCGGAAAACTAAACGGACTGGGCTGCGGCAGTGGTGTGGTCCTACCATCTCTAATGAAACTAATCAGACGTTTCTTCAAGATCTCGGTTGTTCCGGTGATGTTGAGTCCAAACTTGGTCAGCTCGTGTATGACGTCTTCTTTCTTCAACTGGTACACCCAACTTACCCTTGTATCACTTGGATCGGTTTGTGTCGAGCGGCTGGCGGCACTTGTAGTCGGTGGCGGGTCTTCAGTCATCTTGTTCGGTACTGCTTCTTCTGTCGGTGCTTGGAGCTGGCGATGCTTCTGGTTGAGCGGTCGGCTTCGAACTGACAGTTTTCGGTCGGTTCTTGCCTTTATAGTACCCTCGGAATGGTCCTATCGGTGGGATGTAGGCTATCGGTGCGCACATACTCTCCCTCCAGTTTACTCTCCGGTTCGCATGCGCGACGCAAGCGCGTTCAACATCAATATTTTAACATAAGTCGGTAAAATTGGCCGTATCTCGCGTTACACAAAGAATTAACCTTTCTACGGTTGAAAAATGGAATCTACGACCCAAAATTAGCCGGAAAAGACATACGGCTCACATTTCTGCCTCGCGCATGCGCAGAACAAATTTTTGTAAAAAGTCGGTATTCTTGCAGTTTTAGGCCCTAATTACCTCCTACAACAAAATTTACCTAAATCGGTTCATATACACTGCTACGGTCGATGGACGCAGAATGGAATACTCGGATTACCTATTATCACGACTATTTTAACTAAACGGACTTGATCGGCGGTGGAAAAACATTCCTTCAACGTCGGTACTCCTTCAACAAAATACTCTCAACGGTGACGGTAAAAAAAAACAGCAATACTCCTTCGGTAACATGGTCCACCACAGTCACGCCCAACTGTCTCCCGGTGTCGGCCAATCTCGGTACTACCTCAGTATTGCTCTTCTTTCCGGTCCTATGCTCTTCCGGTTATACTCTTTACAAGAGTTATGCGCTTTTCAAGTCAAACCTTTTTATAGTCCCTGTTCTTCCTATCTAACTTTTGAAAGTCCCTGCTCGGGCGCCAAATTTGTGACGCGTTTTTCGTAGGCGGGGAGCGGGGAGCAAGGTCGTGCTCTGCGGCTCTTCTTCGTTCACGGCAGCGGAACATCGGTCAGTGGATATTTCTCGTGCAGACAGTCATCGGTCAAATGCTCAGCGCAGGGGTATCAGGTCAGCGGCTGCTACGTAAATTCGGGATATCCCTGCTCTCTCAACCGATCAACGGTCTGACTGCCTGAAGGTCAAAACATCCACTCGGGGGTCGGTTCTCGGGCGCCACCCTCGGGATTTAATGTGGTCGAGGGCCCACTTTTTGCACCGGGCAGCTTGTTACAGTGGAGAAACGGCAAGCCAGGGGTCAATTGCGTGTATTAGTGCTGGCTGCCGGCTGCCAATTGTTACATGTAATGGTAAAAATGGGACTAGGTAATAAAACAAACGATTATAAAACATCCTGTATCCTGTATTCCATTCTTTCATACAAAAGACATGGCCTAAAACTAACTTACAATCTAAGATGTACAATAATATAAACAAACAACCGGTCTGGAGGGCAAGAGTATGTTTTTAGAGCAGTTCTCGGTAGCTCATTCTGTTCGGTTGCGCTGAAAACGGTAACCCGGTGGTATCATTCGCGACGCCATTCACGTATCTCGTACTATTCGGTCGCGACGCTACTCACGACGGCTTGTACGCAAATTATCGCGCCTCGCATCCAAAATCCGCGTTCCCAGTTCACGGCGCTTCGTATAAAAACTCGACCGACGGCGGTATACGCGGTTGGTAACAACAACACGGCGTCGATCGGCGATAAGCGGCGTCTCTACACGGCGACGGTCTTTATACGCGACGGCGGCGATAGGCGTCGGGGCGGCAGTTGTTTAGCGCCCTTGTCAACGGACGTCGGCGGGCACCTGGCGGTAAACACATTCCTGGTCAATACGGAATTAATAACAAACTTACGGCATCAGTGCGTGTGTGCATCGGTGCCGGTAGGAAGGAAAGAAAGGAACTGACGCTGCCCGTTCTTATAAGGGTCCTCGACAGCGTTAGCAGGATGGAGCGACATTGCCCGTTCTTATAAGGGTCCTCGACAATGTCGACCAATAGCGGTAGGAAATTAGGAAAGGAACCGTCACTGCCCGTTCTTATAAGGGTCCTCGACAGTGACGGTGGGATGACGCAACATTGCCCGTTCTTATAAGGGTCCTCGGCAATGCTGGCCATTAGAGGGGTAGGACGTAAGGAAGGAAGTGTATGGTAAACACCATATACACACAAGCCTAGCCTCACCTACATCACTAGACCAGGAAGGCGCGGCCCAGCAGGCGACCCAGTCCAGTCCGTTTGGACTGTTGACCCGGGTGGAGACCGTTTGGTTCTCAGCGAAATAATGGTCTGCTGGGACTTAAATAGACGGCCCGAGCTCCCACTACGCTGACGTGTGACGGTGTGCGGTGATCGCGCATACGATACTGCTGTATGCGGCGCGCGATTACTATGATCGGACGCTCTGAAAATCTCGGAAAATGATATTTCCCGGCATAGCGCGGTCAATCTAATTATATTCCGGTAATCTTGAAATCTTTAACATTGTTTTCCCGCATGAATCAGATTTTTCGTATGTAAATTAAATAAATTAAACCCCGGCGAACATACACTTGCCCAAAAATTTAGTAACTTCGTTACAAATTGTATCATTTGATAAAAATATCTTGGAAATATATCCGCCGTCATTTATTCACGTTAATCTTTGGTAGATTTCGATTCAAACTGCTGCAAAACTCCTATAAATTCCCTCCAATATGAGTTGTAATGAGTTTGTGGCTTTGAGCGGATAAGGGTTTTAAATCTGTCGGCAACTCTTCTAAGAATGCTTCACGAAAAATTGCTATATTCTTATCTTCATACATTTCTTGTACTATGTGTCCTGTACTGAGACAGATTACATCTAGATAACAAATGTTTTTGCCTTCCCTGTGGTATTTTCTCTAAAAGTATTTCCTCTGTATTGCCTCTATTTTCACTTTCCCTACGAGAAATTCATTTTTGTCAGCACTTTCTATAGATTGGTTTTTCGCATTCTAGTCTTGTTTCATAACTTTCAAAACCTTAACGAGACTTGTTTTTTATATTCTAACTAAACTCACAAACTAAACTAATTAACTAAAACTAAAAACTTTCAAATTCGTGAACGTGTCTTCTTAGTATGTTTTTGAAGCATTCGTATAATTTTTTTCTTATAGGGTACGGTTCAGGCTAGCACACAGTTCCACTTTTCCTTTCCTTAATTCGCCTATAAGTTGTAGATTCGATAAGTTTTGGAGTAAAAGTAGAAATTTTCAATAGCTAGCACTGAAAGTTGTAAGACAATAACATAGCAAGGCCTTACATTTATACACATCTGAAGTATACTTAAAAATGTCATTACTGTTAATTGCCCAACTGAGATGTATACTTTTAAATCTAATTATTTTTTAGTATACAACTCTCTCCTCAAATATATAAGACACATACTATATCTACCCCTTGCTTTATCCGGATTCGGAAAGCTGAATTATTTATGAAATCTGTTCTGAGAATTTCTATGGTTTTGGTTTATGCCTCTTCACAGGCGTGCTTACAATTATCATACTTTGTCTGACAATGAAGAATAAACGACAACTTTGTTACTTTTATGCAGTGGAATTTTACCATAAAATGTATATTAAATAAAACTTGGACTACAATAGCACACTACCTTGTATACAAAAATGGTTAGGATTCGAACTTCTAGAAAATTTATAGTTCTAACATATTAGCGGATAATATAGAAATTTCACCAAAATCCCTTCGTTACATGTGAATATATGTTAAACAAAATAGAAGCAGTCATTTCTCAAAGAAAAATATATTATCAGCAGCCCATTTCCATATGACAGACGCACTCGAAATTTTCTTCTCGCTGATTTCTGACAATTTTCTGACGCAATTTCATTTCACACACTTACTTCTTTTCTTCTCTAAAATTGACCATAACTAACAAATTTTGGAATTATTTTCAGGTTCCTCTATTTTCTTCCAATCATTTCATATTCACTTATGAACAACTTTTAATCAATTAATGATAAGTTCATTTCATTAACAAAAAAATAAGAAAATCGCGTGTCTTCAGTCTCACTGCAAAGTAAATTTTTTCGGAAAAGCGTGTCATAAACCTGTCCCACTAGGTAAAAAAAACCTTTGAGTTTGCACCCATCAAAAAACCGACAGAAAATGGATCGCTGAAAGTATCGGTCGAGCTACTCGAAAACAGTAGAACTATAAAAAAAATTGACTTCTTGTGACCCAACTGCATTTATTACCTCTTTTCAAATTTGCCGATGATGGCCCTCGATAACATTGTTATCGGTGAAATTTCGAAGGAGCCTCGTTGGAAGTTCGAGGCATACTCGACTCGCGCTCAACTCGCCATATTTATACGCATCTTAAGAATTTAACATTAGCTGAAGTATATACTATAATATTATAAGTTACTTTATCTTCTTTAAAAGAATGCTCTTTTTATATTGCTACTTATATGTACATATTAAGCTGACATCAAATCTCCAACTTTTCACATACACTCCCTAAAACAACCTGAAATAAATCATATATTTTCTTGATAAATATAAAATAATATATTAGATATATCAGATCAGTCTAATGCTGACACTAACTATTTAGTTAATCTCGCGTTTTTTTTGGTTATTACATATGGTCACATTATTTAGAATAGAAAAAAAAACAATTATAGAAACTCTGGAACATAGTAGACTCTTAAAATATCAATTTAAAGACATATAATTTTATTGTTTTGATTAAGTCTAAAAAAATTAATAGAGATTATCGAACATAGTAAACCGGTAAAATATCCGTTTAAAGATATATAATTTTCTTGTCTTTTTATTTTGATTCAGTAGTCGTCCTAATTGATTAGTGGCATTTGATTGGTTACGTAATATATATAAAAAAAATAGAAATAACGAATGTCAAGCTTACAACAAGTCGAAGTATCTGTTTGATCAATAAAAATAATATATTTTTAACATTTGTGAGAAGTATCTCTTAATATAAGCAATGGTCAATTTTTTATAGAAATTTTTTGAATTAAAAATATCTTCGAGATTTTTAGGTTTTGCCTTAGTAAAGTTGTGTGAGAGTATGAATGCTTAACTTTGATCCTAGTAATGGATTTAAAATGGCTACAATGGCTAACATGCTAAAGACAAACAAGTAATGCAGTTACTGGTTCACCGAAGGCCGCGTCAAATCCTATAACTAGTTTTACTCTTGCTCCAGGCGCAATACCATGCTGCAGCTTCGCTCTACATTCGTCAGCCGGGCGGTTGCTGTCACTGTTGGCTAAAACTGATAGACACTATAATACCTATATTATACTAGCATAGGGTGAAATCTGTAAGCATATACGAATAATAAAATATATTTAAAAGTAAAGTAGTAGATCTGAACAACAAAAAATTTGTTTGAATGTTGTTTAAGGTCAATGGGGATCAGGGGCGGATCCAGCCTCCCTCTTTGGGGGGGGGGGCGATGATATCAGAAAAGTATAGTATGGCAATCGAAAACAAATTATCGACGGGGGGGGGGGGGAGGGGGGAAGACACCAGCAACACTCCCATTTCTAGTGTAAAAAACTGGGTCGGGTCTATTTTTCTGGATTTGAAGCGATCACAAGAAAAAACAAGTTGCCGACAGGGGGGATGCCAGCAGCATACACATTCCTAGTATAAGAGGCAGAATCGGGTCTATTTTTCTGAACTCAAAACTCTTGGGGGGTGGCTGTCGCAAGAAAAACAAGTTGTCATCGGAGGGGAGTGCCAGCAGCATACAGATTCCCAATATAAGAGGCAAAATCGGTTCTATTTTTCTGACTCAAATTTCTTGGGAGAGGGGGTGATCGCAAGGATACACATTCCTATACTCTATTCAAGAACTAGAGAGAGTAATAAAACTGTTACCGAAACCTCCAACGTACCTGCTTCAGTGCCGCAGGTAACTGAGGAATGCCGTAAATCTAATTATATTTAAATATTATTAGCTTTTATAAATTTACGGCAACAATAAAATTTCTGGTAGTTAAATTTAATTTCTGTCAGTTGGCAAAGTACACCTTACATTGTGTCCTTAGTGATTTATCGTGTTTCCACTTGTTTTTATATATTATTTGAGATTAGTGAGATACCCAAAAGATATAGCTTCCACCTCTATATTTATTCCAAAATCGTTAAACCAGAGCATTTTTTCTTCAACGAAAAACTTATTACGATGAATGCTTATGATGCCTTAAGATATCAATATCTAGATAATAATGTTAAAAGCTTTGTTGAGATGTGTGTAAACATGACAGGAGTTGGAAAATCTACTATGTACTGGAATTGTTAGTACTCCCAAGCCACATTCGATCACATGCAGATGAAAGACCTCGTTAGAAGAAGAGATGAAAACTGCAAGGAGTTGTCCATACATTTTATTATGACAAGCAGATCCCAACCGTCGACAAAATTCTAATTAAAATCAATGAAGATCGCGATTTACATGAAATTAAAAGAACTGAACTCTGGAAATTGTTCAGAGAACTTAACTTTTGCTGAGAAAAATCAGATAGAAAATCTGTTCTTATAGATCGTCCGGAAACTGTCCGTTGGAGAAGGAAATATCTCTCTCAAGTAAAAGATAGAGTTGCTAGAAATAACACAACTTACAAAATTAGTAATTTAGCTAAACTTATGAAAGATTTTTTGAATAAAGTTACTGCGGAAAATTTGGACAAATCCATATAATAAAAGAATAAAAGAAAATGTGGAAACTCGATCTCATGATCGGTGAGATAGAGAAACCAATTATTATTAATTTGAGCGAAGATAGCTTCACTGACTTTGATTATGAATTAGATACATAATGTTTACCAGCTTAAACTCAGTTGATTATAAATATATAAAAATTATCTCTTTTTAGTGTTTAATTGTAATTCGGCAGGTGGTTTAAGAAATAAATAAACTCAAACGTCAAATGACCTAAAAATGTTTTTAATTAATAACAAAATGACCGATAGCCCCAAAAAAAAATTAATATTATGTGGACGAATTTATTTATTTGTATATGTTTAACTTCTTGTATCTTTGACAATGACAAGATTTTTTTAGAGAAAAAGGCTACGTTTTAGTCTGAATGTGCCTAAAACGGTTTCTATGCCAAAATTAAAAATAATAAAAATACAGTTGTGATTTGTGTTAAATATGTCAAAATTATCTGTATTTTCTGATGTATGTAAATTATTAAGAAATCATAAGAAATAAAATAATATTATTATTTTAGGTTTATTACCGAAATAATATTCTACGCCATAAATACTTAGTGATAAAATAAACCTCCTTCAGACGATTATAACAAGGATTAAAATCCTTTTTAACACTCCACACATCCAAATATCTATTGTTATCCAACCCAAATAGTTCATTATTATAGACCGATATTTTTGATTATATAATTTCTAACCTATTCCTATGAAAAATATATGTGTCTAACAGATTTTGCCAAAGACACCGGAGTAAAGAACACAGGTAGTTTGCGAAGAAAAAAAAGGTAAAAAATGATTTATTACTCTCTCTAGTTCTTCAATAAACTATAGTATAAGAGGTAAAATTGGGTCTATTTTCCTGAACTGAAAGGTCTTGGGGGAAGGGACGATCGCCCCCATCGCCCCCCCCCCCTTGGATTCGCGCCCGGTCGGGTATAAATAAAGGGCTGTTGCTCCTCGATAGTCATTCAGTGTTCTAATCTCGTGGAATAAAGATCCCTAAAAATGCCTCGTGCAATCGTATGCGACGGATAATAATTCCAATTTGACACGATATAAACCCAAGAACCATGGTTTTCAACTTGACCAAAGCCGTGAAAGTTTTCGCTCTTTATTAATGTTGCATGGTCTGTAATGGTATTTTAAACATACATAACGAAACATATTGGAACAACAGTAATCTTTATCTAGTGCGAGAAGTTTGTCAACAGGGTAGATTTTCTTATAACATGTTTTTTATACAAGCTCATAAGCTTGTTTAACACATTTTCGAAGAAAATCTCAATGTAGAGTTTTACATTTATATATTAGAAATTAATCTTGTGAATTTATTGGATGATGAACCATTGGTAGAACGACTTAAGATTTATGTTCAACAAGATAGTATTCCTAGTCATAATTCCTTAAGAATAACGGAGTATCTAAACAGCAATAGATGTTTGGTTACTTATCTATTGATGAGGTGGCCATCACGCTGTCCGGACCTAACACCACTGAATTTCTAGGAAAACGCTTTTAGAAAATTAAAGTTATATAAATAGCTGAGGTATCTACCATCGATGCTAATGCATTTATATTCCCAATTTAGTTGTTTAAAGTAAAGAGTTTAGGGAAAATCGTATCTCCTTGTCACACCTCTCGACCAATCTTCTACGTTTCTAGGTCCTTTGTTATCTTTAATTGCAGTGTAGCCTTATTGTCAATATATTTCAGAAAATTTCTGTATCTAGAGTCAATCGTTGTATTGTACATTGCTTGAAATATGGAACATGGCTCGACAGAATCAAAAGCCTTGCTATAATCAACAAATACTGGGTGGATCTGAATATTATATTCGGTGCATTTTTCGTTTAGTAATTTGATGTTCTGTATCTTTCTGTTGTACTAAAGCCCTTTCGAAACACAGCTTGTTTTGGAGGATGATATAAATCAAATTTGTTTTTTAGTCTATTAGTTATAATCTTTGTAAGCAATCTGTACGAATGTGGCAGAATACTTATTGGGCGATAATTTTCGATGTCTAATTTGTCGCCTTTTTTGTAGAGTACAATGACTCACGTATTTTGTTAGTTATCAGGGATTTTACCGTTTTAGAGACATTTGCTCAAAAGAATACTCATTGAATGTAGCGTTGCAAACCCTCCGAACTCCAACACTTCTTTAGATATACCATCTTTACCTGGAACATATTGAATTCAGCGACCCAAAATCTATAAGAAATGACTATTCTTTTTCAATGTACAAATTTTACGTGGTGTGTGTTACGTCTTATTTTATTGTTATTTTTTGTACCGTTTGTTTATTTCTAATGATATGTAGGATCACTAACTACTAATTAATCCAAAAATAAATATACCTATTGTGAAATCATTTTAGGCGTAAAATAGTAGTAATAAAACGTGCCCAGGCACCCAAGTAGGATATAAATATGCAGGTCATCTATTAGATGTACTATTATTACCCGTAAAATTTTAGTAAGAAATATTATATGAAATGCTGTAAATATAAAAACATTCCAACAGTTATGAGCCCATTTGAAATTATTATTAGACACTCAAAATTATTTCACAATGAATTGAAATCTTTTAAACTTAGCTATAAATTTCGTTTGCTTAAGTCATAAAAAATCAAGTGACAATTTTATATAATGGTGTACCCCATTAAAAGTTATAGGAAATGAGGAAAATTCTCTTCTACCGGATTTTTGAAATTTTTAAGCGAAATATAGGAATATTTAAATAAAAAAAAATTAACATATCACGTTTTTATTACAGACTCAAAAGTATAAAATAACACATGTCAATAAAATTTGACTGATTTTTAGTAACAGAATCTCTAGTATATTTTTCCGAACGATTTGGTGCACTGAATGAGATATCCTAACTTAAAAGTGCAAAAAGTACTATTTTTGGACATATTTGAAGTTATGTAAAATCACGAAGTATTTTGTTTTCACAAAGCTAGTAGGATCACCCGAAAGTGTGCTTCTTTCTCTTTAAAATCAGTTTTGAACTGTCCAGACATCTTTTTTTTTCACAGAGATATGCTAATTTGAATCCAATCTACTCTAATGCAAGCCAAAAACAGTACAAGAGGTGGCCTCTTTCAATGTATAAATATATATATATATATACATATATATATATATATATATATATATATATATATATATATAAATCACCTTTTTTGAAAAACCTTTCATACAAAAATTATAGGGCGACAGGAGGGCTAACTAGTAGTGACCTTGAAAATGACTTTGACTGTAGGTCATTTGAAGGTTAACTTCAGAATTTTATATGGAATCCCTCAATTTCAACCCCGGGAATGAAAAGGGCGGTAAATTTTACCATCGAATATGAACATGACCCAAAGGTAAAGGTCCTATATCTAGGTCATTTTCAGGTCAAAACAAAAAAATTTTAATATTTCGTGAAATGTTTCGTACAAAAATTGTTGGGTGACACGGGGACTAAGTGGAGATGACCTTGAAGATCACCTTTATCATGACTTTAAAGGTCATTTGATGCTCAATTTCAAAATTTGAAAAGAAATCCTCCAATTTGATCTCCGGAAATGGAAAAACAGATCAATTTCATAGGAATTTTATCATTAGATATTACCTTGACCTCAAGGTTAAGGTCTAGTATCAAGGTCAACTAAAGGTCAAACGAAGATTTTTAACGTCATTATTCTATAAAATGTTTCATTCTAAATTTGTAAGATTGCAAAGTTGCTATAACATTACCTTGAAAATTGTTAACTAAAATTGTACCTAATACGACTATGTGCGTGATTAACTTAGCACTACCCAGTAACAACGACGTGAAGGAAGTAGTTTTTGTTCTCTTCGGGGTGCTTATTTTCGGCAATTCCTCTCGCCTTTCACCATCGGAGTGCTTGTTTTCGGTGAATCCTCTTGCCTCTCACTATCAGTGTGCTTGTTTTCGCTGAGTCTCCTCACCTGTCACCATCGGGCTTGTTGTTTTCTGAGTTTCCTCACCCCTCATCATTTTGTATGATCATGTTAAAGGTTTCATAAGAATTTATTTCAGTAAGTGTTCAACACTTATTGATCCGTACTATGCGCCACAATTGTAGAGCATTTCAAGTGGTATTTTGGCACAAGCATTTTTGACGTAGTAGACACATCTTTGTAAACTTCGCTCTTCAAATAACCCCATAAACAAAAATCTGGTAACGCAAGGTCTGGCGATCTTGCAGGCTAATTTACTGGACCTCCTCTACCAATCCACCGTCTATTGAATTCGCGATTCAACACTTGATGAGCTAATTGGAAAAAATGCGTTGGACATCCATCGTGTTGAAAACACATTTGTTTTCTTTCATTTAAGGGCATGTCTTCAAGCAAAAGTGGAAGTTGATTTTCCAAAAGGTCACCATATTTTGTACCGTTGAAATTACCTTCAAGAAAGTATGGACCTATAGGCTTGTCATCAACCATTCTACACTAATTTTTTCGTACTCCTGAAGCCATGGATATATATGATGATGAAATTACTGTGAAATTAATCTGTCTTTTCATTTCCGGGGATCAAATTGGAAGTTCGTCAAATTTTAAAAATGATCTTGAAATAACCCGAAAGGTCAAAGTCAATGCTATTTTTAAGGTCACTATCATTTTGCCTCCGTGCCACGCAACAACTCTTGTACGAAACATTTCAAGAAATACTGCGATCTTTTTGTTTTAACCTTGAAAAGACCTTGATACTTGATCTTCACTTTAAGATCAGGGACACATCCAATGATAAAATTTCTCATCCTATTTATTTCCGGGGTCGAAATTGGGGGGGTCCTATTTAAAATTCGGAAAATGGCCTTACTAAACATTGCGATCCCTGTATATATATATATATATATATATATATATATATATATATATATATATATATATATATATATATATATATATATATATTAGTTGGCTTTTTCTTAACTAGTCCAGTCACGGGACTACCTCCTTTTTATTTTAACTTTACAGAAATGGGTTTTTCAATACCATCAAACAAAAATATGGACCCGCTACGGTGGATTTACTTAACTCATGTGCCAAAATTAACACCCGGCTGGCAACTTTGAACAACAGAAAAGTCTTCCTCGTCAAATGTAGGCAATACAACTTCAAACCACAACACCTAACTAATGCCACACACACTTCTGACTGCAGCCCCACAAAAGTGCCTTAAACCTATTGGTTTAGTTAGCTTTTTCTTAACTAATCCAGTCACGAGACTACCTCCTATCTATCTATCTATCTATCTATCTATCTATATATATATATATATATATATATATATATATATATATATATATATATATATATATATATATATATATATATATATGTGTTTATGCAGCTTTCACGGATTCCTCCGGCGGGAGGTTGGCGAAGCCGCGTTCCGTGTTCCATGCTTCCCTCCGATCTGTCCTTGCATGTCGGTACCCTGATGAGTCTAGTAGAGGCGAAACATGTACCTCTGCCGTATCACTGTAGCGGGGAGGGTAAGTTCTGACTTTCTTCTCGATATGGTGGTATAGGTAGGCCATCATCTCGGTGGTGGTGGAATAGGATGAATTGTGTTCTGTAGCGATTTGTCCAGGATATGATGGAACGAAGTGTGCATTTACTGTTCGCATTTTACTTCATCTATACACGGAGTTGCATTTAGCACTACAACGGCATAATGTGGATATGTCCACTGCTATTGCATCTCACACGGAGGAATTCGTGAAAGCCGCATAAAGATATGCACGCTATCCGGCGGGAGGTCGGCGAAGCCGCGTTCAGTGTTGCATGCTTCTTTTCGATCTGTCCTTTGCACAAACAGGTATACGTCGGTACCCTGATGAGTCTAGTAGAGACGAAACATGTACCTCTGCCGCTTCACTGTAGCGGCGAGGGTAAGTTTTGACTTTCTTCTCGATATGGTGGTACAGGTAGGCTATTATCTCGATTGTGGTGGAGTAGGAAAAATTGTGTTTTAAACAATCTCGAGAAACTCGACTATGACAGAGAGGTTTCCTTTAAAAATGTACATTAAAATTATAATTATTTTTATTTTATTTTTGCATATTACAAACAACATTCGCAATTATTAACGGATTATTGTCCAAAATTTCACGTTTTCCATTAAAGCAAATTCATCATGTGACGAAATGTTATGGAAATTTCAAATTTTAAAATCAACCACGTGAAATGCTAAATATGAACAGGACGTTTTGACATATGCAATGGTTTAGCACGCATAAAATAGCGAATATTTTAACGTATGTTAACTTTATTATTGTTTTATAAATACGTATCTACTGTGTAAAGTGGGTGAGGCGGAAAATATTTCTAGGAACAGGCACATGATAAATAGGTAATTACTTACAAATATAATTAGTTAATATATATGTTAATGAGGTAAAGCACAACCATATTTCAAGTAGTTCGGGGACAAAATTTGGCACATAATTTTAGGTATATTTTTATTTTATTGGATAAACTTATGTTGAGGGTACTCTGTTCCCACTGAACTCGATATAACTTTCTTAAATTGAATTTCTAATAATTTATAATCATTTTAAAATTCGATACTTACTTTGTATGAGACATTTTATGTTTAATAATATTAAAATAATGTAGAAAGATAGTCAACATGTAAATAGACTTCTTTCCAAATCTTGATTAAACCCAGATTTCTAAAAGAAAGCAGAATGCAGTTACATAAAATGTCATTTATTTTTTACAATTAAATAATAACTTGTCTTTGAAACACCTTAGTATTTAGATTACTTAAAACACATGAAACACAGATATTTGTGATTTTCTTAATCAATTCTCATTATAGAACAAACTGTTTGAAACACTAACACTTAAAATACGAGTATACATACGCAGATTGGAAAGATATAGAGTGGGTTACCGCGAGATTAAGATCCTATGCTACGCCGATGACGCTATAGTGGTGGTACAAATTGAAGATGACTTACAAAGACTACTACAAGTATTTAATCGAACAGCAGAATCTCTTAGGATGATCACATCTGCTTCTAAGATAAAGTGCATGACCATCTGAAAGCCACCGATAAGATGTAAATTTGTAGTTATCGAAGAAATTATTTAACAGGAGATGAAATCTAAGTACCTGGGAATAGAAATATCCAGCTCTGGTGATGTCGAAGCAGAGGCTATAGCACAAACTAACAAAGCAGCTAGAATAACAGGATGCTTAAATAATACCATTTGGCAAAATAAACATATCAAAGTGGAAACGAAGGCCAAAATCTGTTAGGAAAATAATGACAGACACTGCGGAAACACGACCTGACACAACAAAAAGCGAGAACATCAGAGAACTGTATGAAGTGGATCATGTAAACGACTGGATATTGACAAGGAACATGGAATGGAACAACTACATCAGTCAGATGGAAGAATTGAGAATTGTTAGGGTAGCACGTGACAAGTCACCCTTGGATCGCAGAAGTGTAGGACGACTTCGAAAAAGATGGATTGACAATTTAAGGCCCGAATAGGTAGAGGGGACGAAGAAAAAACGGTGATTTTATGCCTAAACTAAAGAAACAAGAAAAAGAAGAAGACTTTTGATTTTAGTAAGCCTTTTAATCATCGGTTACTTTTCTTTCTCTACATCCTGAGTATAAATGTTAGTTATTATATTTATCTCATTATAGTCTCGTCCTAAGTTAGGCCTTTTTTTACAAATTCTCAAATTTTGTTTGAATAGAACTAACAATATTAAAAATTATTTTTATATTTTTATTTATCAAAATAATCCTTACATTTCTATTTAACTAATCTTTTGGTGGAGCTATAGCTGTAACAGGAATACTTTACCTACGCTTCTCCCCAGTAATGATAGTTTCACTTCGGAAACCGATTTGAATTGTACGGAAAATCTCGCACAAAACAACGTTGTTTTAACTTAAAAGAGTATTATGTTATAAAGCGGAACAGTAATGAAGAACGAAAATTATAATTCAAATCGGTAACAAAAATCGAAGCGAAATGCGATTTAGATATCAAGAAACACCTACACACCCAGCTGGACAAGTGTGATAATAATATTCAGAACAGTGGTTAAAAAGTATTTGACTGAGAAAATTGAACAGTGAGGGACTGATTTCCATTTATTTCTAGTTGTAATAAGTAATTCTAAATTACGCTGAGGTTTTCTAGGTCACATCTTTTTAACCACTGATCTGAATGTTATTATCACACTTGTCCAACTGAGTGTGTAGGTCATCTTTCTTGATATCTAAATCACATTTCGCTTTGATTTTCGTTACCGATTTGAGTCATAATTTTCATTCTTTCATTGATTTTCCGCTTAATAACATAATACCATGGACGTCTGGACATGGAATGTTTACAAAAACAAAACGCCACGAATGGGTCACAATCAGTAGTAATTTGCCAACTGTTTTGGAAAAAAATAAGGGAAAACAATATAATTTGTTAATACCCAATTTTTATGAAAAAAAAATATTATTATGATAATATATTTCATATAATATTTATAAACAATTTATTGCTACAATAGTAAACTAATATCTTTAAAATAGTATGCTTTATAATGCGTCAGTTTAACTCCCAGAAAATTCAAGATTTCTAAGTAGTGTGATAAACTATGAAATCTGGCAACCTCGCAAATTTCTTTTACGCTATCTTACGATCAAGGTTGAATCCGGTCCATTCATAAAAATTTTGGCATATGACATTTTTGTGGTTGACGTTGTGTGTCTTGGATCGTTTTTTAATTTTTTGTGATTCCAAAAGTGTTTTTGTAAGTGACTAATTATTCATTAGTGACAAAATGGTCAATCATTGCCAAGTTTGCCGAAAATTGGATTTTTTATTTCCAAATTTAACTTTTCACAGGTAGGTTAGGTTAAGTTTGGTATCATAGGCGGGTAACTTGGGATTTTAGATTTTGTTATCAGTGATATTTTATAGGTTTCCCAATGATTCTAACCGCCGAGACCTTTGGATTAATATATTAGGACTACAAGATAAAATCTTGCCCGTCACTTCGTATCTGTAGTGAACATTTTGGCCCAAACGATTTCTATTATCGATTTGATGGTGTTCGTGTTTAAAGTGAGACCAACATAATAGAAGCCCACCATTTTCTATTATTTTTCGTTAACATTTCCCTTGTAATATTACACCAAATAGTACCGCTTTTCCTATCTTTTTACAATTTTCTCCTTAATTTTTGTTTTCCCTATTACTTGTAAAAGTGTAAAATTTTCATTTAACCAAGATATTACAAAATCTGCAAAAAAAACTCATAAACGTTATAAATAAATATATGACTTGCATAATAACTGTCATGTGTGAAAAGTCCAGAAATGAAACTTCAATTTCTGCAATTTTTATTCGATGTCCGATAGTTACATAGTCTCAGATTTGCTTTACACAAATTAGATAGTCAGTAAGTAAGAAAAAAAGTATATTTTATTGTACGTTATTCTATTATATATATATATATATATATATATATATATATATATATATATATATAATATATATATATATATATATATATATATATATATATATATAATTGTAATATGACCAACAAGTAATATATTTAATAATAGCATATACTTATTTTTATCCCACACATTTCCTTATCGGTATATTTTGTCATAAATATTTTAGGATACTAGAAACAGTGAAAATCAAGAAATACACTAATCATATTAAAATAAATAATTTCCATTAGAAACACATGACAGATTGTCGATTCGAGATATTACAAATTTTCAACAATAGTACTGCCAAAACTTAATGGGCAAACAAATTTAATAGTTATTTTTATTAATTTTTTTTATTGTATTTCTTTATATACCAATTTCTTATGATTGGAGTTTGGGGACTGTTCAGTAAAACAGGTTTAACTGTTACAAGTCTTTCAGATTAATACCTAAATTGAAACAGTCTATCATATATATTCCAAATCATAATTGAAATTATATACAAATATTAACAGGTTATTTCTTGAAAATGAAGTTGTAAATACTCTATTTTCTCCTGAACACATACACCGTCGAATATATATTTTTTAAATATTTCCATTTGTAATTTGCTTCATTTATTAACTTACAAAAAATATCTCCATTTTCTCGTTTTAGGAATTTTGTACAAGTGTTATTATTTTTACAAATAATTGGTATACTAACCAAACGTCAAAGTGGTCGTTTGCATACCGCGACGTCGTTACATTTATTCAGTATTGCACTTCAATATTAGAGACATTAGAGCTTTGGTAAGACTACTTTTTGACGATGTTCATGGCTGACGTTAAATTTCATATGCGAGTGTCTGTACGGCATAGACACGTTGTTAGGAATAATAAAAATAGACAGCGAGTCCATATAATTTAGAAAAAAAATTTCAATCACAGTAATGTTCAAGAAACAAAGTTTTTGTCGGTTTTAGAATTTTGGGCATTAATTAGCCACTTAACTAAAATCCGGCAAAATATTACGCAATTTTTTACTTTGGACTTGAATAATTCTTACATGGTACTCTGTTTTAAATAATAACTAGTGCCTTGGATAAAAAAAAGCTTATTTCAAGTTATTAATGTCGTAAAAGATAAATGATATGAATATTACGATTATTTGTATATTGAATACTGACTTATGTTCAAGTACAACTTCCGTGTCACGACATATTGATAGAGTAATTAACTATTTCTTATGAAAAAATATTTATTTCAATTCTGCAAATAAAAGCATCATAGAATATTAATTGATATTTTTATTCGTTTTAAAATTGTTACGCCGCTGGCGTATGATAGATTGTGAGCTATGACACCCCTCTAACCCCTGGCCTACAAACATGTTGGCGCTTATAAATTTCATATTCATGAATGACTAGCCTGGTCCATTCTCTACTATGTCTATGCATAATACTTTTCAACAACGGTTACCTCCGCTCCCAGAACGATTATCTGTTCTTGGGCAGTGTAAACTTTACCTATTAAAACGGGCTTTTAAAGTCAACTGTCAAATATCGAATTCATTTTTCAATTAAAATGGTGTTCCAATGACGTCCACGTGTTTAAAAATTTAGTTTCTTAATTAATTAGATAAATTTTACCTTTTAAAACATTCTTTTCATGTTATGTGATCTTAGTGTTAAGTGCTAATGAATGTATCTGTTGAACAAAACCTGGCATAAAAGCGCGATTGCAGATATAACAAGATAAACTAATTCTCCAAGCCATTTTAAACTAATGCCAGAACACGTAATATTATATCTAAAAGGTCCCTGTAAATAGACAAAACGATCAAGGGGCACGATAACCGTCATGTATCAAAAATATGAATATTTCTATGAAAATAGCGTATCCTTTTATAGACGAAAGTTGAATTTTACTTTTTTATTTTTTCCCATTTTGAGAAAAATGATCAGATCGTAGCGACTGCACATACATAGTCCCTGAAAGCTTTTGATGAAAACTTTTTATTCATCCCATATTAGTTGAAAAATGTTTTTTTGGCAAAGCATTGTAAGTTAATATCATATGCCCTATTTTTTCTATATATTATCCAGTCTTTGGTTATTAAGCCTTGGGACTAGCTAGTTTTCAGCATTTAGGTATTTTTTATATGTACAGGTATGAGCAGTAGTAAGTAGTAGGGTTTACGCATCTGCAGAAAGGTAAGGTGAGATATGGAAGTGCACAGAGGCAAGTAGTCGAATATGGGTATGCGCAGAAGGTTAAGGTAAGATGTAAAAGTGCGTAGTAGCAGTGTTGGGGTTTAGGTATGCGCAGGGTAAGTAGTGGGATACGGGTATACGCAGAAGGGTAAGATGAGATATAGCAATGCGCAATAACAAGTAACTGGGCAGAGGCATGCTCAGAAAGATTAAACCAGATATAAACTATTTTTATATGGAAAGAAAAAAAACTGATGAAAGTGACAATTGAAAGAAATAGTCGAATATTTCCGCTATATTAGTTTCAATTATTAATAATAATGGTTACCATGTAAAAAATGAGTTGATCTTCAGATTACCTTTACATTGGCCATAAGGTTACTTTTATATAAAACGTTTTTCTTTATTTGGCTTCCCTAACGAAAAAATATATTCAACCAATACTCAATTTTTAGGTGGTACACGTCCAACTTTCAAGGTTTTAGATCTTTAAGATGACTTTGAATCCACTTAACCAATGAGAACATGTTATCAGCATCGTTCAGAGGGTATATTCCCAAAATTTGAAGTAAATCTACCTAGATTAATTTCCCACTGGTTTTGTCAGCAGTTTTTTTTATCTTGGAGCAATTTTGAAATAGATTTATTTCTTTTTGAGCGACTAGAGAGTGGTGGTCCAATGTGGCTATATACTTTCTGGTGTAAGACGAGTGAAGCTTAGTGTACCCTAGAGATCAGTACTCGGTTCGCTCTTCTTTGCATTGCATGTTAACAATCTACGTTATAATATTAGACAGGGACATGTTACTATGTATGCGGATGACACAACGATTGTTGCTGCCGCTGATATCTCTGACGAGCTTCGAACAATTGCTTCGTGGTCTGAAAGAAATGGCTAAATACTGAATATTGATAAAATTATGTATGTAAATATATTTAATCGTAATCTAGTTAAGTTAGTAAGGTTAAGTTTGTAGGTATATTTGTCGATACATAACTGCCTTAACTGTCCACTTTAAATTTTGTCTACTTTGCTATTCTGAGTCGAAAAAGTACTATCAATACTAATGGACTTTTGTAAGTCTGTTATTCATAGGCTTGCTGTTACATATCAAATAATGTTGTTTGCTGAGTTGTGCTAGCAAAAGTAACTTTTATTGAGTTATTTAATGTACGTGAAAAATAACAGACTATTGTTGGATAGATTACGATTTACACAGCTCTTTAATAAACGCGGAAATTATCTCCAATGATACCCTATCATGAAACAAGTTTATTCAAAATATATTTATATTAGAGAAACTATTTTAATTCCCAACTAACTGGAAAAACCTAATACAATAAGGGCAGACGTACTTTGTTCTAACATCATTAGAGACAATATACTATCTTAGATTGCAAAGAACCGGAAAAAGTTGGAGGGCTCTCATATGGCAGCTCACGGCTATATGTAGACAGGTTTCGAATTCATTGGCTTTCATTAGTACAGGGTAGGCAAGCAGACAAGCATAATAAAAATGAATCCTTTAAGCAACTTATATCATACCAAATATGAAGTATAATACAAGGAACGCTCTCCTACAGTGTTCTATGCAATTTGAATACTGAATCTCGTTGAGTTATAATATATTTATACACCTAACTATACTACGAGGTATAGGAAGATGGCGCGACATGTATTTGACTTCATATTTGGTCTATAAGTTGCTTAAAAGAATCACTTTTTTATATTTAGGTGCTCCTGCCTAGTGATGAGGACCAATGAGTTCGAAACCAGTGCTCAGGTGGCGATGCACCGCCATAAAAGGGGCTTCCCAGTACTTCTTTGCAATCGAAGGTACTGTTTTTTCTTTAACTGTGTTAGAATAGGGTACGTATGCCTTTATTGTATAAAGTTGTTTTAGTTGAATGAAAACTAAAATAATTTCTCTAATATATATGTATTTATAAATCCAACTACAAGTATACTGTTGTCACTGTTCGTATATGGAACTTTATTTAAAAACTTGTATATTTTTATTGCATTAATTTTTATTATAAACTGCTTTCTGAGCTACGAGCTATTCGTGGTGCGAGATTTGCTGGAAAAATAAAAATCTTTTTTTATTATTTAAAGGTCTTTAGCGGAAAGACAGCTAATACCGCGCAGTGGGCAAATCCGCGCCCAGCAGTTTTTTTAATGTTGCCGAAAGAAACTACATAACTAACAACTTTAACAGTCAATCACGAACAGCTGGCAAGAACTGGTTAAGGTTATTTCTAAAAAGAAACAAAGATGTAAGTATTAGAAAACCGGAAGGTACTAGTATTAACAGGATCCAGGCAAAGAAGAAGTAACGAGATATTTTGCTAATTTGGAGGAAGAAACATAATTTTGCGCCAAACCGGATTTTGAATATAGATGAGACAGGGATCTCCACCGTTAAAAACCTTCTTAAATCTTATGTCTAATATAAGATTATACATATTTTTTAATCTTACATGAAATACAAAAATATTACGACCCAGTATTTACACATATGTCGTCAAATCAGCACGTTGACAAACTAGATCAATAATTGCTAAAATAATCATATTAATTATTTTACTTAGTAGACAATGTTATTGTAACTATTATTACGTTAGGAAAATTGCTTAGAGATTTAATTTGTATATATACACCATAAGTTTCGATATTAAATCAGTATTAAACCAAAAGGGTTTTACCCACCATATTATCTATTCCAACCTATGGGGTAACAATTATAAGGAATTGTTATCACCATTGGCAACTACCACAAAAACAATTGGTTAATACAACCACTCTACTATACATAAATATAGAGGGTTGCTGCTAACATTAGTTAGTAAAACTAACATCTTAACTCTAAAATGCCAGAAACAAGTCGAGTCTGCCATTTCGTGGAAATGAGGGAAAAATGTTACAATTGTTTGCGCATTTGGCGCTTCAGGAATATTTATTCCGCCAATGTTCATTTTTCCCCAGAAAAGGCATTTTCCCCAATTAAGAAAAGGTGTACCATTAGGTGTAAAAGTATTCATTCTTCAAAAATCATTGGATCAGTGATGATCTATTTTTAAGTGGCTAAAATATTTTCAGGGTTACGTGAGGTCATTTACACAAGATAGCGTGCTATTAATATTTGACAATCATGTTCCACACATATCTTGATATATATAAATTTTGTCAAGATAACGAAATTGTTATGGTATCTCTTTTGTCGCATACTTCACACCGACTCCAACCACTCGACTTAACATTTTTCCGCCCAATAAACAACGACTACAATAAGGAATGTGACGCCTATCTCAGGGTCAATCCTCATAAAAAAATTACTCACTTACACACATTAATAGGACATATATTAAAACAGCTTGATTAGAAAAAGCTCAAGAAGGTTTAAAGTTGTTGATATATTTCCAAGTGGAATGTATTGAGCAAGAGACTAACCAAAGAGAAAATTTACCAGCTGGATAATCAAAAAATGCACAGCCAGGTTCATCCAAGGAGCCAAAGTTAGAACTTGTATACGAGCCACAACCTTCGTCTTCAAATGAAAAACAACTCAATCCATTGAAAGAAGTAAATCATACTCCAGAGCATATTTTGTAAAATTCAGTAGTAATTTCATGCTCAAGCTTAGCACACAACCAAATACCCAAAAACCTAATAACAACAGGAAACATTCTGAAATTTTGATCAGCATTCCAAGGAAACTTGTATTGGAAGAAAATTAAATTAAAAGAGCCGCTGCTGTAGAAAAAAAAAACTAAAATAGTTCGTCCAGGCAGAGGCAAGAATGAGACTCCACCGACTAAATCAGTCAACAGTAAAATCGCAAAGGACGTTGTCAGCACACAAAAATATATGTAAAAAAAATCAAGAGCCCTGCGTTGGAAAGGGACACGGACCATATGAACTCGAGCTACCGTTATAAAATACCGTTTGAAGTCACAATGGAGGATCGAATGGCAAATAAAAGAGAAAAATCGGAAACATTCTCGGGTGCAAGTATCTGGTACACTGATGGTTCAAAAACTAGTGAGGGTACTGGAGCTGGGATATATGGGCTACAACCGAGGAAGGAATTAATCTTTCCCTTTGGGAAATACCCAACAGTATTCCAGGCAGAAATATACGCAATCTTACGGTGCGCAGACGAGATAAACAGGAGAGCTTACAAAAGGAAGCGAATCCTCATTTACTCTGACAGCTAGGCAGCCCTAAAAGCTCTCAAGGGCCAAAAGGTATCATCGAGGCTGGTTTGGGAATGTCAGAGTGAGCTGGGAATTCTGGCAAAAGACAACAGAGTTATGTTAAAGTGGGTACCAGGACACGAAGGCATACATGGAAATGAAAAAGCTGACGAGCTGGCTAGAGCAAGGTCGGCATCTCAATACATAGGTCCAGAACCGTCCTTTAGGGTGCCGCGGTGCGTGGCACAGGAAGCAGTCAAAAAATGGATCAAAAGAGAACATAAAAACCACTGGATGACCAGACAGGGTTTAAACCATAGCAAGATATTTATTGTTAATCCTGACCCGAAACTGAGTAGGAACCAATTAAGGACTATTACGGGTATAATGACGGGACACATCTGAATAAAATGAATCTATATAGCGGAAACCTCGGCTGCAGACTATGTGAACAAGCTGAGGAAACGGTGAAGCATATCATATATAACTGTGAGTCACTGGAGAGATTTAGATAACAAACATTCGGGTCAGTAAGTCTAGAACCAGGAGACTCACTCACTCCTTAGCAGGACTGTACAGATTGAGCCAGGGGGCTAGGTTGACAGAGTGGCTGTAATGTCTACGGTGAGCACAATAGGTCTACTCTGGCCGCAGTGTATCCGGTTTTAGGACGGACCCGGGAATATAATTAAAAAAAAAATAGTTCGTCACAAGAAAGAAGAAGAAAATAAAAAAATAACGATTAATGAAAAAAGTCGTGTAAGAGGAAAGTGTACTTTAATGATTTAGAAAGCCACGAAAGTGAAATAAATTTAGACGACTTATGCGATGACGATGCATTAGATAATATTGCCCTAACGATTGATTTAGGCACGGAAGATGAAATATACATTATCTGCCATGAATTTGGCCAAAATCAAGAATTATGGTACCACTGTATTTTCTGTGCACCGCAAAAGACTCTGTTGGTGATTATTGCCAACCATAAGGAAATAAATATGTTTGTTCTTTCTTCATAGTTTTTGTATTTTTTAAAAATAGACATTATTTAATTATCATAATGTGTATTTATTTCCATTCACAGTATTACCCCACTATCGCAACGAAATTACCCCAGCTAGAGGGTAATTTCTCGCAATGCTATATTTTTATTTTATTTTAAAAGTCACTGCATCAAAAGCCACACAATGTCATAATCTTAACGACTTCTAGATTTTAAAGACCATTTTTTACATATTTTCTTAAATTTTGGGCCCAATTAATGAAAATATAAAAGAATAAAAAGAAAATTTTTCTTAGGAGCACGGAATTCGCACTCTTTCCCCTATTATTTATAAATTGTACTACTTAGGCCATATAGAACTTTATTTGGTATTAATATTATACGGTATTAATATAATACGGTTCTGCTTAGTTTAAAATTGTATTAATTAATTTTATTTTTAATATCAGCTCATGTTTATTTTAGGCCTCTGTATTGTGTAATTTTAATATATTATTGACTGACCATATATGTATTATATTTACCTATATTTATCATTTTTATTTGTTCTTTTCTCTTCGTTAACGTTTATATTACTTTAAAATGAGACTAATCAATGTGAGAAAACTTTAAAATATATTAAACTCTTTTTTAATAATATTCAGTACTTGTACTCTTTGCCGTCGACACAATCTGTAAAATTAACCTTGACTAAGGGTTTGAGGGAAACAAGATACAACGTTAATTAAAAGTGAAAAGTCTGCCTGCCCTTTCAATAGTGATAAAGGACTTTGTTTTTCTGAACAATTAACCTTTGTTCTTCCCCTAAACGTGTTTTAAATGTCTTGAGGTCTTACCAATTGATATTGTATCGTAGAAGTCAGGCGAAAGGAGAATGTTTATCAAAACTTTGATTTCATTTATTATTTTTATTAGGAACACGTGATAAACAATTTTTTCTTGTTTGTATATTTTAATGATACCACTAGGGAAACAAGATAGCGTTTTTATTTTGAAAAATTGCAGCGCTTTCTTTTATAAAAGGTAAGTAACAAAACTAACCGCATTTTACAAATAAAAAGTTAAAGTTGTAGTATAGAAATTTGTAAGAAGATTAAAGTTAAAAGCATAGTCTGGTCAAAGTTTCAAAGTGTTCTGAGCATTTAACGAAGTCGCTATCGACTACTATATCTTAGGAACTAATAAACATATTTAGATGTTTATTTTTTGAATTGTGGTAGCATTTTGTGTACATTGCGAGTATTGGTTGCTGAATAGACATTTAACTTAAATCATCAGTTTGTTTAAACATTTTAGCATAAACAATTATTTCTCAAAATATCATTCATTTTCAACTTATAATCATTTAAAATTATGGGAGTGCTTTATGCAGACTATAACATATTGTCCTAAATACAAAGTATTGCTGGACAATGCTGACTAAAATATGTTATAAAAAAGAAGGAAATTTACAGCTTATACAAATAAACTCTCACGATTATGTAAAAACCTAAAAGGTACTAAAGGTAATGTCAACAAGAACAAATAAAAATAAAAATTCTAGTAAGAAGTAGAGAAATCTATCTGCCGTATTTAAATAGTTGTATATATGTATTATCCTTTCAAACAGAGAAAAAGAAAGAATATGTACAAACAGTTTATTTCCTGTAAATATAACTCCACTGGCGAGACGTGTATGGAGAGAGAAACAGAGTTGAATTTGCAGGAAACAAACTGCTCGTATGTATTATTCTCTCTGCTTAGACATATATGACAAAACAAGTGTACTTCCAGTTTAGTAACTGGGTAACTGGGTATAGGTCGCAGTCTCAAAAGAGATATTTATGGCATAAGCCAAAGAGGGGAGGGCTTGGTTTGGCAGACTTTAAAGAATCCTATTAGATAATTCATCAATCCCAGAAGTGATTTTGTTCTTAATAACATTCAGGACTTTCTTAATCTCATGAAGGTCGGTTACAGCACATTAAAAGGAATCTTTGATACAAGTGTGTTGGGTATGGGATATAGGATCAATTTGGGGCTACAGATAATTTTTGAGCTTTTCTGCTACTGTATGAGCTTTCCTCTAAGTTCATTTAGGCTCCTCCAGATCTTCTTGGTTTTCCTGTGCGCTCTTTTCACTCTATCCCTATAATAATTTTGTTTGGCATTTCTTATAACCTACCCGTAATTTCTTTTATAAATATTAAAGTAACGATGAAGATATGGGTTAATTTTTCAATTTTTTTGATGAAATGTTTAGGCCAAGATTGATCCATGGTTTTTTTATGTATTGTGCAACGATATTCTGGTGAAAAATAGACTATCTGAAATACCTGTTAATTAACTGTTATAGGCATAATAGCGACGATAATCCTATTACCGTATCCCAGGGGTATCCAAACTTTTTAGCCTAAAGCCTTTACTGACTCCTCCACTAAGTCTTAAGGATCAAGACATAACTAGATCATCATACCAACATATCGTAGTTTTAAATTAAGTTCAAATTTTTATATTGGGACTAGCCGTTGAGTGAGATATCTACACCTCAGGGCTCGAGATGGACTCCGCCCTCGCAATTTCGGTTGGTACTTAAGGGCAAGTGTCAAGGACTTTCGGATTTTTATGTAACTATAAACGATATCAAGATTTTTCAAAATCCTTTTAATGTCAATATGGAAATTCTTGCCCCTTAACAAAATGATCAAAATTGCTTATCATAAGTATTTTGGATATTTTGTTGGCGATCAAAATCGGGACTGGGCTCCTCATAGATGTTGCCAAACCTGTGCAGCAAATCTAAGTAACTGGTTAAATGGCAAACACTTTTCTATGCCTTTTGCATTGCCAATGATTTCGTGAGAACCAACAAATCATTTTAACGACTGATACTTTTGCATGACAAAAGTGTCAATGTCAAGAAAGAGCAAAAATAATATTGAACATCTGGATATTCCCTTAGCATAAAATCGGTTCTTCATGGAGAAGGTTTACCAGTTCCAGCGTCCTCGGCAAAATGGGAGAAAGATTTAGAAATGTATGATGATAAGGCAGTTGTGTCTCAATGTCATATTTATTCAAAAACAGCTGATTGGTGATCGGCAGACTGTTAAATTCTTGGGATTACATATGGATCAAAAATTGTTATGGAATGAACACGTTCAAATTATGTCAAATAAAGTTTCAAAAAACTTGTTTCTTTTGAGAAATCTGGTGCGAGTTGCAAATCATGAAACGTGTATGAGCGCTTACTTCAGCCTCCTCCACTCCCATCAATAATATGGAATTCTTATCTGGGGACATTCACCGCATTCTAGCAAACTCTCCAGTCTGCAACGGAAGGCCATTAGAATTATTATGGGTCTGCATTTTCGCGCAGACGTCAAAATCCACTTCAAGAACCTAAACATTTTGACATTACCATCAGTATATATATTTAAATGTTTATTGTGGATCCATGAAAGACGGGAACAATTTGCACTGTATAATGACATTCACCATTACAATACAAGACATGCTTCACTCATGGCACCTGACTTTGTACGTCTGACTAAGAGTCGATATTCTGTCCATTATTATGCTCCTTGATTTTACAACAAGTCTCCTTTGCATTTAAAGAGCCTATCATTTAGTCTATTTAATTTTATTCGCTTGACGATTTTATTAAAGCAGATTTAGCGTCTTGTTGAAATATGTTGATGTGATTGGGATTGATATTTTGATGTTTTTTTTTTTGAAAATCACCAGTTTGATGTACCTTTTAACTCATAAGTTTGTCAGTGTAATTATTATTGTATCTTGTAGGAATTTTTATTTTTGTATATTTATTTTGACGTGTGTGAAATTGTAATAATTGTGACACAAATAAATATATATCTATCCAGCCATCTATCTAATGTATCAGAAAAGGACGATTCTTATTTTCTCGAAAGTAAACAAAAAGCACCCCATTTAATCGAACAACCCGAATTAAATAATTTAATTCGGGACCTCCACTTCTTCAAAGAGCATGCTGAAGTATTAGGGTCTAGATTACAACAATGAAATTTACCAGCCACTGGAACCAAAGTTGCAATAATTAGAAACCGTAACCAGGAGCTATCCTCGTCTTTTACTCTGCAAAATAAAATGTGTGTTTGTGTTTATACAAATAGTGTTACAGAAAAATTGGAAATTGCACATAACCCGACAAATGGCGCTTATTTATAGAGTCTTTTAAAATAAGTTTAAAAGCAGTTCTGCTCCATAATGGCCCTCTATTCTTCTGGAATAGGCAGCTGACATGAAGGAAACATTCGAAGGTATGTCACTTATTCTGAATGCAATAAGCTATGATACGTATAAGTGGCAAATATGTGGCGACATAAAAGTCATAGAACCATTACTAGGACTTCAGAGTGAATTTACGAAGTATTACTATTTCTTTTGTCTTTGGAACAGTAAAGTAATACAGAGCCACTATCAAGTAAAAGAATGGCTTCTGAGAGATCAATATATTTCAGATCACTCTAACGTAAAGAATATATCTCTTGTTGATCCCAAAAAGTACTATTATCGCCATTAAACTGGGATTGATTAAAATTTCGTCAAAGCATTAGGTAAAGAAGGAGATACGTTTAAACACCTTAAACACCTTTCTTAAACTAAGTGATGCTAAGCTTAAGAAAGCAATATTTGTTGTATAACAACTTAGAAACATACTAAGGGATTAAACAGTTTTATCAAAAATTAAGTGATGTTGAATTAGCGCATGAAGCTCTTTTAAAACAGTTGTTTCGGAGTTTTTAGGAAACAAAAAAGTAGAAAACTACGAAAAAACTTGCAGAAGAACTACTTTAAAGCTACTGCAAAATGGGCTGTTGCATGTTCCATAAAATACACTTCTTGCACTCCCATTTCAATTTTTTCCCAGAAAATTTCGCTGCAGTTAGTGATGAGCAAGGAGATCCAGCAATGATGGGGGATTATTTTTGGTTTTTTATGAGAGAAAGCGATTAGAAATAAAAACAAGAGTCAATATTTGCCAAAAAGTTATGTAGAAAAGACTTACTATAAATGTATTTTCATGTGTATTTTTGTAAATCCTGTTATCTTTAAAATATCTACTTTTTTTACTGTTTTGAACTTATGTATGTATGTATATTTATATAAAAATATTTGTATTAAATAAAAATAACTGATACATTCTATAACTCAGAATCTGTACGTGGTGGAAACGTTGAATTCACAATCAGGATACTTTTACCTCTCATGGACAGCCATCAGTGGAAATTTTTTTTTTTGTATTTGTTATTTGTTGCTTAGGGAAATTCATGGAGAGAAATGTTTATAGACATTATCATTCGGGATATTTTGAAGAGAATAAGAATAGACTGAAAGTAATAAACTAAAAAACAACAGAAACGTTAAAAGTTAAATATTATGACTATTTTAAGCTTTGTTATTTACTGATGGCGCACCAAAAAAATATCTTCAAATTTTATCTCTGATATTTTAATATAATTTTTGATAAATGTTTTATTGCTCATATATATTTTCTATTACACCAAAGAAGATGTGAAGGGAAATTGTAAAAAAAACGGAAAACGCAAACACCTCCCGCGAAACCTTAACCTAATGTATGTCCGAAATGTACATTGTTTTTTACTTTTGTTTCTATTTGTTGACCGTGTAAGTATTAATTAGTTTTTACTTTTTTGGGTTTCGGTCATATTATTACTTTATAAAGAATTAACACATGTTTTTTTCTGACATTTCGGTTTATTTTATTGATTAAACCATCTTCAGAGAATTACTGTAAATATGAATAGGAATATGTAAATTTATGTTATATAAACTGAAAATTTTAATTTCTTACCTAATGTAAACAGGTGGTTCACTTGAAAAACTTACATTTAACTATTTTATTACTTTAATACAATATATAGAAAACTATTATTTTTTGATTGCATTTTTTACACATCTGGCTTGTTTTGCTTTTGACAGAGTACTACCAAAGGATTTGAAAGTTTCTGGACCATCTGCAATTTTATTGCCCTATTAGATTGGTATATATATTACTCAGGTCATTTGTGTCCATTCTGAAATTCATTGTACAGGGTGTTCTTTTAATATGGATTATTTCTTTAATTGTTCTTTTTTTGCAATTAATTTCTTTGTCTAAAATCTCCACGTTGATAAAATCGATGTTGTGCATGTTTTCTATTGCATGTTTGGCTAAGGCGGTTTTATTATCGTTATTGTGATGTCTAATGCTGTATTTGTGATTTTGTATTCTATTTTTTAAATACTACTTGGTTTGACCGACATATGTTTGGTTGTAATCTAAGCAATTGATCTTGTAAATTACATTTGTTAGTTCGTCTTTAGGAATATCGGGTTTAAGTTTTGTATAAAGGTTTTTGAAATTATTCGAAGATTTTCCAGCTATTTGGATATCATATGGTTTTAGCACTTTTTTAATGGGATTAGTAGTTTCTGGTATATACGTCAATGACACGTATTTTTGGGTTGGTGGAACATTGCTTTTTGTTGGTTGATTGTTGTTATAGAGTTTTTCTACTCGGCTTTTTATTATGGGTTCAACAAATTTCTATGGATAATTGTTTTTCGCTAAAGTATCTTTAACTTTTTTTAAATTTTTTTTAGTTAGTTTACGTTAGGTAAGAAATTAAAATTTAGGTAAGAAATTAAAATTTTCAGTTTATATAACATAAATTTACATATTCCTTTTCATATTTACAGTAATTCTCTGAAGATGGTTTAATCAATAAAATAAACCGAAACGTCAGAAAAAAACATGTGTTAATTCTTTATAAAGTAATAATATGACCGAAACCCAAAAAAGTAAAAACTTATTGTTTTTTACAATGATATCCCACGTGGTCGATAAGTTTTTAATAAAATTTTCAAAGAACCTATCTTGCAAAAAAGCAATTTTAGATCTGTATTTATAGGATTTTTTTCTTATTCTGAAGAGTACTATTATCTTCATTACCAACTCATTGTATACCGAAACGATCGACCGCAATTTACAAAACAAAATAATTAAATTAATGAATAAATGAAAAATGTTGCCTTATTCTTATGCTTATTATCGAAATAATAACTTAGAATCTGTATTCAATTCATAAGTACAAACTTTAAATTAATTCTTATGCAAAAGTAATAAAATAATGGAATATGAACATTTTTGCAACAATTTAGAGCATCGTATTATTCGCAGCGTATGGCATAGCCCATATCAGCGCACTGAAATCTTTTAATCCATTTAACAAGGCTATAAATTCCGGAAAATTATGGCGAGCGTTTCCGTACACCATTATTCTTGTCAATTTATTTAAATTTTTAAACCGACGAATTAGGAAAAGGTTCTGGATTTAAGCGAGAGTAGTATTAAGGAATTTGGCCATTATTTATTTATTTTCAGTAAATTAAGAAGCACAAGTATGGCTGTTTGTGAAAAGTAATTTACGAAAATAATTAAACAAATACTTTTTTATGATCGAAAAATTTGTTTTTGGTATGTCCAGCACTGACAAACATTTTCCCTTTAAGTCAAAGATGAGTAGAATAAACAGAACAGATGGTTCGATAAAATTTATTCTAAACACCATATTTTTTTATGGGGAGTGGATCTTGTTCAGTTCTTCCGATATTTCTTCTTCCTTCTATTTTACCCTGCATGATCAATCTAAGCAATTCGTATCGCTAGCCTCTCATTATATGTCCAAGATATTGCAGTTTCTTTATTTTTATGTTGTTAATTATTTCATAGATTTTGTCCATCACTAGCAATACTTCTACGTTTGTTTTTCTCTCCGTCCAAGATATTCTCAACATCCTTCTGTAACACCACATTTCAAACGCTTGCAGTTTATTTATGGGTTCTTGTTTTAGTGTCCAGCCTTCCAGCCCATACTGCAGCACTGAAAATACATAACATCTTAAAATTCTCATTCTTAGTTCTAGAGTGATGTCTCTGCTGCACAGAATGGTTTTCAGTTTTACAAACGCACTTCTTGCCATTTCTATTCTGGTTGTTATTTCTGTTGTTTGTTCATTATTTGCTGTTATCCATGTACCCAAGTATGTGTATTTTTGCACTTTTTCTAAATTCACACCTAGCAACTTTATGCTTGTTTGCATGTTTTGTTTTTTAGTTATCACCATATATTTAGTCTTTTTGGTGTTCATTTTTAATCCGTGTTGCTTGCAAACGTTATTTGTTTCGTTCACTAGTTCTTGGACTTCTGCAGCGGAGCTAGCTATGATAGCAGTGTCGTCTGCAAATCTTATGTTGTTTACAGCATTAACAGTGCTTTTTCGAAAATCGATTCACTGTACACATTGAATAGTAGGGGTGACAAAATGCATCCTTGTCTCACTCCTCTTCCTATTTCAATTTCCGGACTTGTTTCGTTATCTATTATTGTTTGTGCGTGCTGATTCCAATATAGGTTAGTTATTATTCTTAAATCTTTGTTGTCTATGTTTTTTCTTCTTAGAATCTCAACTAGTTTTTCATGTCTAATTTAATCAAAAGCCTTCTCGAAGTCAACATAACAAATGTGTATATCGGTGTTCATATCCATACACCTCTGTGAAAGCACATTAAGTTCAAATTACGCGTCTATATCATTTCTGAATCCAAACTGACTATCATCTATCCCCTCTTCAAGTTCTTTATAAATGCGTCCGTGTATTACTTTTAAAAACACCTTGAGTACATGGCTTATCAAATATATTGTTCTATATTCGCTGCAGTCTTTTGCATTTTTGTTTTTTGGAATAGCGCAAAAGGTGGAGAGTAACCATTCTCTGAGTATATTCCCCGTTTTATATACTGTGTTGAACAGATCTAACAATATATCCATGATATCATCATGCATGCATTTTAAGATTTCTACTGGGATTTAATCTGAACCTAGTGCTTTTCCACTTTTGTTGTTTCTTATAGCTGCTTTTATTTCATCTTTCAGTATCGTTAATGCCACATTATCTTCTACTTAAATCTCCATCTGCTCTACTCTATTGTCTTTAAGCAGGTCTTTGATGAATTCTGTCCATTTTTTAAGTTTCTCTTGGGTGTCTAAGATTAGCTTGCCTTTTACATTCTTAAGCAGTGTCGGTTCTCTCTTTCTGTTACTATGAGTTATCTTTTTGTGCATATTAAAACTATCATGTTTCCTCTGATACTGTTCTATTTCTTCACATTCGTCTTGCAGCCATTTATTTTTCATTATTCTAATCTTGCATTAGATTTGCTTGTTTATTTCTTTATACTTTTGCGTATCTCTGTTTTTGAATTGCCGCCTCTCATCCATTAGGTCCAGTATCTCCTCTGTCATCCATTGCTACTTTCTATATCTTGTTGGAGTTAGTATTTCTCTTTGACTTTCCTCTATTTCTGTTTTAATTAAAAGCCATTTGTTTTCTGGTTCTGCGTTTTGGAGAATCACCTCCTTGACGTTCATTAATCTTTTATTGATATATTACGTAAAGAGTTGTTTTATGTTTGTATCCTTTAGTCTGGAAATGTTACTTTTTGCAATGTCTGTTCTTCTTTTAATGAGTTTCATTTTAAATCTGATTTTGGCGACTAGGGGATTAAGGTCTATATTTACCATAGAATGCGACTAAATCATATTTAAAATTCCCTGAGAAATTTTATGCATCTTGGTATTGGTTTTAACGGGAGTAGTAATTTTGCCGGATTTTTATGTTGGTATTATTTATCGACTTTCTGCTGCCGCTTTTGGGTATATAATATTGAGTTTTGAAAATATGTTGTTTCTAATATTTTTCAAATAATTAGGACCATGGATCCAAAAATCTCTTTAAAAATCTAATTTGATATTTCGCGAATTCGGATATTTTCTTTGCAAGAAAAGGAGATATATTTTTGTGTATTTTAGTGTATATTTTTAAATTATCGGCCACGTGCTTTCAATCTTACTTAGACCATCCTCAGAGCTCAGACCTTAGAAACAAGAGAATATGGCCCGTAAATAAGCATTCTCAGTACTCACCAACCACACTCAATCGTCAAAGAGCACACCTCAACCTTGCCATTTAGAGAATAGTCTCCAACGCCAGCACAGCCTTTACATTTTGTCTAAAAATCAAAATATATACACGTATGTGTGAGCTTGAGTAGAAATTCTCTGTATGACTTCTTTAATTTCTTGTTTATTACCTTTAATATCACCATTCATTAGTAATGGCAGAAAGGAAAGGCAGTAGAAGTTTATTGATCTACAGAGTTACTGTTATCGGCTATTCTGTGATATATTTCGAACACTTGGGTTCATTGGAGTGAAATAATTTTCATTTTTCAGAAAAAGCAATAAAATACACGAATATTGGCATAGTTAAATTCGTTGAAATGTGTTAACTATTAATATATTTAGAATCAGATGTCTGAAACTGAAAAAGGTGATCAAAATTCTTATAAAATTGCACCCCACGCAAACACAGCTCTCAGACGTTTAAATACTTTAGTGATTTTAAAGAAAAAGTTTCAAAATGAGGTTGGGGTCATTTATGTTGTTCATTCTTACATTTAAGCAATGGTTGGGGTTTCTTCTTATCTCCCTGTATAACGCAAGATCTTCTCGGTAATCCAAGGTTTTAGAGTTATTATCTCTGGAGAGGTATAAGATTTTACTATTATGGGTTGGAGAGAAACTCTGTTTTTTAAAACTAATAGGGTGACCAAACACACAGGCCTGAGGTTTGTTGATATGTTCTCTAATTCGGACTGCTAACGGTCTAATGGTTTTTCCCATGTATGTTGAAGGGCAATCTGGGCAAGATAGCTGATAGACCCCACATTTTTGGATATGAGATATTAATTGTTTGTTATTGACAAAATGGGAACTCAGTTGATTTACACTCCTAAATGTAATCTTTACATTCTGGGTGTAATTTGTTCGTGCTATTTTATTGGAGAAGTGACTTAAGTACGAGAGTGAGAAAAATTTTTCCAGCTGATTTTGATTGTAAGAAATCGAGCTGTAAGCTTCTTTGGATTCCTTCTTGTTTTAAATTTTCTATATATATTTGTCGATGACTGTATGCTGATACCTATGGTTTACGTCAATTTGCTGACATGGGAATGTTGAGTAATCGATTAACATAGCAGTTTATTGAGGCCATTTTATGTTGTAAGGGGTGGTTAGAATTAAAAGGAATTATATGGTCTGTTTGGGTGGGTTTTCGAAAAATTTCAAAACTGAGAAAATTAATGGTTTTTTGATAGTTAAATCTAAGAAATTAAGTTTGTTTTCAGTTTCTATTTCTAAGGTAAATTTTAGAGTAGGAAGCAGAAAATTAAGGCTATTAAGAACATTTAGGATCTGAGCCCTGAGGATGTTCTAAGTAGGATCGAAAGCGCTTTGTCGATAAATCAGAAATATACACTGAAACATACAACACTATCTCTTCTTTTCTTAATTTCTTCGGTGTACAACCTATTCATAACTTATTTATTTTCTTTGCACCTAGCCGTCCTGGTAATAGTGTAGAATTGTTAAAGAACAAAAGTGGTGATCATCTGTGTATTGCTTTATTTAATTTGATTAATCCACACTAAAATCAGGTAGCTTTATTCTATATTTTCCGTTGTAGTCGGCGACTTCAATAAATTAAATTATTCCCATTTTATGCACGCCATAAGCTCACAAAATTTCCAGGTTATGGACCTCGATGTTTCTTTTTGTTTCAGGGGTTGGCATTTAAAGTTTTATAAGAATTTCTCAAGCTTTATCGCAGTTATTTGCACTTATTTCAGTTTTTTTTTAAGATTCAACTTCGAGTTTTGAACCTTTTATTACATTTTCAATAGTATATTCTCCACTTTTATATCCGTTTTTTTATGCAAGGCTTGCCCATTTTCCTTGAAGTTTTTTGATCATTAATAGAAACACTACATACTTCTCCGATATCAATTACTTGAGCTGGTGCATGTGCTTCTTTTGGTCACATTTACCAACTACGCACAAGATAATTGCATTATCCTATTATGGGTATATCTCGGCCACATCATGAGAGGTCCAAGGTATAAGATTCTGCAACTCATAATCCAGGGAAAGATTGTGGGAAAAAGATCTGTTGGAAGAAGAAGAATATCCTAGCTTAGGAATTTGCGAGAATGGTTCAACGTCAAGTCATCTGATCTATTCAAGGCCGCAGCTTCCAAGGTCAGAATAGCAATGATGATAGCCAACCTCCGAAATGGAGAAGGTACATGAAGAAGAAGATTATGGGTTGAAATATTAAAACGTCCAAAAGCTGCGCTGTTTTCAAGTATTCCTTTTGCCGTGACCATTTTTTAGTGACTGCAGCCCGAGAGCAAGTAGTTACAAATAGATAAGTAGCTGTCTAGTTTAAATTTGAAAAAAAGCGTAATGTTATAAATTTAAATCTCGTTGCAATATTATTTTTTAGCTACAGCTACTGTATGTTTTATTTAAGTAAAATTTATAAGTTAGTACGTATCTTTAGTTTTATTTGGATAACGTGAAGAGTTACAATTTTATCAGTTTCAAGCTACAGATATTTTAATTTGATTTTTCGGCAAGAGTAACTTCAGGAAGTGCTGTTTTCACATTTTGCAGCAGGTGTTTCATTAAAACCAGTCCATTTGCCACGACAATACGAGATAGCTGACTGTGTGGATTTTTCAGAGAATGAAAATTAACAACTTTAGATAATCTACTTTAATACCTTATAACCATTCAGTGCTATAGCGGTATTAGTAATTTTATTATCGGGTAAACTATTACTTACAAAATAAAATACTATGATCAGCTAACAGAACAAGAACGTATTGCTCTGCTTATGACGACAGGATACGGAAACATTCATAGATGTTTCCATCAAGCAACTGACTTTTTCAATTAAACTTTCCCTGAACGAGAGATCCTTTACCAAATTAACTGCCAATAGAACATTACATAATTTTGAACATATGAGTATTGTAAAAACCGACATAAGTCGTGGTGTCCGAAAATATCTAACAATGACATACAGAATCACAAATTTCCGTACGAAAGTTTGCTGTTGTATACAATTATTAGGAAATATCCACTAGAAGAATCCTCAAATAAATCTTCACATGGTGTTGCCAGATTGTGCGCAATTTCTATAAGTAATGATAAACGTAAATTTGGCAACATCGCGCTCCGGTATTTTACAAATTATTTTTTAAAATAATGTGATTAAAATACTCATTAATTTTTGCTGAAAAAATCATAACTCAAAAATCTTCCGTGTTAGGAAGTTTCTACCATTATGTTCGCATTTAGAGACCACAAATTAACCAAAGACTGCCTTTTACACTACAGTGGAAAATTAGCTGTAAAGTAGTGTTAATGTTAAAAAAATAAAAAGGAGATATAGTTCTAGGGCTCTAAATGGGACGAACTGATGATCTATCTACAACATTAAGTAGTAATAATACACTAAGTCATAAATAGTTTTATAAAATTCTATTTTTTTCTATAAATAACAAATTTTAATTTAGATAATTGTAGTCGTCCCGTTTTCAAAGTTAAATCAATTTAAAACTGATTGGTTCCAATTAATAAACTTTAAATTAACTAAATAAAATGATACATACAATTATTATTGTGGGTGTCGTTAATTTTCCCGTTTTATCGAATTAATTGGACTCTTAATAATTCCAAATTTATATATTAATTGACTTTACTATTATATGGAGGGCGTTATAGAAACGGTTAAATGTATGTACAAAAAGACGTCCATTATTTACGATTATTAAATTTAAATATGTGAGATTATAGTTTATTAATGTATTTATGAAATTAGTGAGTTTTAATTTTTGTGAATTCCATGTTTATAAATTTTAAATTACAGGATAAATAATTAAATTTAATCAGGTAAAAATATACAAATTATATCATATTACTAAAGAACATGTGGCATTGATGCAAACTGGTGAATTTAAGTGCTACATCTTATCAAACAATGCAGTGTCACGCAGGGATGAAGCCAGCTTCCTTCTTTCGGGGAGAGTGGCGATATCATAAACAAGTGATCGATGGGGGGGGGACAGTCACATTCACGTTTCTAATGCAACAAGCAAGGGCGAGTTAATTTTTCTGAATTCAAAGCTCTTAGATGGGAGAGCGATCGCACAGTATGGTAAACGAAAACCAGTTATCGATGGGGAGGGGGGTCAGCAACATTCATGTTCCTAATGCAATAGGCAGGGGTGAGTCTATTTTTCTGAATTCAAAGCTATTAAGAGAGGCTATAGCCAGGTGTTGCAAGGAATTAATGATTTGGCAAATGATGTGAAAAGTGAACTTTTAAAAAAATAAAATTGAATTATCGCTATTCAGAGTGTCGAGTCGACCGATGTAGCAAACGCCGCAGTATTGCTCGCCTATGTTAGGTATATTTTTAACAATTCCATTCGGAAAGACATATTATATGCAAAACAACTGAAAATTTATACAACAGGTGCAGCAGTTTTCAATATAATCAATTACTCTTTGGAAAAAATGAATTAAATTGGTCTTTTTGTGTGGCTGTGTGCATCGATGGTGCAAAATCAAAAACCGGAACATTTTGTAGCCTTGTGCTACGCGCGTTATCCAGTACTTTAAGAGACGCTGTAAAAATTGAAAACTTAATAAAATCGCATGATACAAATTCTCATCTATTCCACACGATTTATATAAACTTTGGAAGTTTTCACATTTCTTTACGACTTCATGAATTGAAGTCTGAAGTTCAAACTTTTTTTCTAGACCTTTCATTTGTCCTCTTGTGTATGTGATATCCTTTGGCTGCATTGTCTTGTATTCATTTTATATTAATTTTTTTTTAGGTTAAGCTATCTCTTTAATTTTAATAATGCTTGTCTGGTCTTTAAAAACCAGCTTGAGCAAGTTGAAAAACAATACTAGCAAATGGTGTGTATTAACATCTGTTGCAACTTTACTGTGTTTTTAATACGAAACACGATGGTTTTTAGTTATAGTATTTTAGGTCATGTTTATCACATTTTCTGTGAAGTAGAATTGCCATCATTTGACATGATAATTTTTCTACTATTTTTCCTATTTCCAAGCATTTGCTGAATGAAGTTTTCAAATTTCGTTTGATTTCTTCTTCTCCCTCTTCTAATGGTTCTTTCGTAATGTTTCCTTTTCCAGATACTTTTAGATTTTTCGCTTCCTTTACCGCATTTCTAGTTTTTTACTAGTCTATTTACGTTTAAGATTTTTCTTCCAATTTTTTTGCTGGTTTCGGGGATTCTTATCCATAGATAAACAATTTTTTTCTATTTTTTATAGCACTGCTTTGCCTTAGTTTTCTTCCAATTCTATCTTGTATGGCTATTGAAAAGTTTTTGCCAATTTTGAATTGTAATATTTTTATTTTTCTCGAGCCTTTTCTACATTTTTTATCCTTTTATTTTTTTAATGCTTTTTCTCATTAATGAATTTAATCATACATATGTCGATTACACAGGTTTACAAAAAAAATGGATGTCTATTTGACCAAATCATTTTCTTCTTCTGTAATTAGACGCTCTGAATCCAAATTTGAGGTTCGCTAACCTCTACCCCGTCAGGTTCAAGGACATTTCAAGGTCAAATGGAGTAAAATTCACTAAATATATCTGAAAAAGTAGATACGTACATTCTTGAGGTCGCTGAATCGAAATTCATGATTTGCTCAATCCCCCAAGGTCAACTAGAGGTCATTTTAGGATTATTACAAGATCTAATTGAGAAAAATCCATTAAATAAATATGCTAAAAGATGTAGGTTTTTGGGGTCGCTGAATCTAAATTAGTAGTTTATTTAATCACCCAAGGTCAGCCAGAGGTCTTTTTAGGGCCATTTAAAGGTCAAATTAAGAAAAATCCACTTAGTAAATATGAAAAAGAAGATGTGTAGGCTTTCGGGGTCGCTATATCCAAATTCGTAGTTTGTTTAATCCCCAAGGTCAAACAGAGGCCACTTCAGCCTCATTTCTAGGTCAAATTGAGAAAACTCAACTAAATAGATCTGTAAAAGAAAATAGGTAGACTTTTGAAGGCCCCGAGTTTAAATTTGTGGTTTGTTTAATACCTCAAAGTTAACCAGAGAACATTTCAGGGCCGTTTCAAAGTCAAATTGAAAAAATCCTGTAAAAGAAGAAAGCCCACGCGCAGCTAGATCAATATCCCTTACATAGCAGATAGGCGAGTGATCAAGCTAGATTGATGTCCATTATACAGCAGATATGTAAGTGGAGTTAGCTATTATGAAATAGTATTCCAAAAACCCAAGCTAGCAAACTCACATAACCCACGCACACCTAGATTGATATTCATTACACAGCTGATAGGGGAGCGAATCGAGTTTGTAAGGCGAAACCACACTCTACGTGCAGCTAGACTAATTGCCACCATCAAGTTTTTATAAATATGTCAAAACATAAGCTCTCATAACCACATATCCCATGCGCAGCGAGATCAATCCCCGTTACGCAGCAGACAGAGGCTGAAAGCAGACTGAGTGTATGAAATAAAATCCAATCCCTTCGAAAACCATATACTCCAGACACAACATGTTTGAGAGTTTGGGATTTGTGTTATACACTAATAAAAACTGGCTTCGCTAGCCTAGCTGCTATGTAATGGATATCGATCTAGCTGTCCGAGAGAGTGGTTCCAGAAACTTGTGTTTTGCCTTGAAAACTCGCTCCGTTTACATACCTGCGTGGGATACGTGGTTTTGCGAGTTTATTTTTCGGCTCGAAAACTCGATCCGCTTGCCTGTTTGCTGTGTAATGGATATAGATCTAGAGAGTGTTTTCTTTACAGATTTATTTAGTGGATTTTAAATGACTTTAAAATGGCCTCTAGTGAACCTTGAGGTATTAAATAAACAACGAATTCAGATTCAGCGCTCCCAAGAGTATATATATATATATATATATATATATATATATATATATATATATATATATATATATATATATATATATATATATAAATAATTCATCCTATTCCACCACCATCGAGATGGTGGCCTACCTGTACAACCATACCGAGAAGAAAGTCAAAGCTTACCCTCCCCGCTACAGTGATACGGCAGAGATACATGTTTCGTCTCTCACTAGACTCATCAGGGTACCGACATGCACCTGGCTGTGCAAAGGACAGATCGGAAGGAAGCATGCAACACTGAACGCGGCTTCGCCGACCTCTCGTCGGATGGCCTATATATGTTTATACGGCTTTCACGGATTCCTCCGTGTGAGATGCATTAGCAGTGGTTATATCCACATTATGCTGTTGTAGTGCTGAAATCACATTCAGCAAACGTACAACTATATGCAACTCCGTATGTAAGTGAAATAAAATGCGAAACAGTGAATGCAAACTTCGCTCCATCATATCCTTTCTGTGTTAGAGGTTGCACAGTTAGAATAAATTGTAATAAAACACAATTCATCCTATTCCACCACCATCGAGATGATGGCCTACCTGTACCACCAGATCGAGAAGAAAGTCAAAACTTACCCTCCCAACTACAGTGATACGGAATAGGTACAAGTTTCGTCTCTACTATACTCATCAGGGTACCGACATGCACCTTTTTGTGTAGATCGGAAGAAAGTATCCAACATTGAACGTGGCTTCGCCGACTTCCCGCCGGATGGCGTATATATGTTTATGCAGCTTTCACGGATTTACGAGATGGTGGCTTACCTGTACCACCCTACCGAGAAGCTTACTCTCCCTGCCACAGTGATACGGCAGAGATACATGTTTCGTCTCTCACTAGACTCATCAGGGTACCGACATGCACCTGGCTGTGCAAAGGATGAATTATGTTTTATTACAATTTATTCTAACTGTGCAATCTCTAACACAGAAAGGATATGATGGAGCGAAGTTTGCATTCACTGTTTCGCATTTTATTTCACTTACATACGGAGTTGCATATAGTTGTATGTTTGCTGAATGTGATTTCAGCACTACAACAGCATAATGTGGATATAACCACTGCTAATGCATCTCACACGGAGGAATCCGTGAAAATATATATATATATATATATATATATATATATATATATATATATATATATATATATATATATATATATATGTAGATAAGTTTTTGTCCGTGTAATTTAAAATAAAATAGAATAAAATATTGGCGAAGCGGACGTGAAAATTTGTCAATCTACATGATTCTCGTATTAAAAAGTGCGGAGTTATTCCATACTTTGGAGTGCTCCGTACTTTTTAATACGAGAATCATGTAGATTGACAAATTTTCACGTCCGCTTCGCCAATATTTTATTCTATTTAATATTATATATATATATATATATATATATATATATATATATATATATATATATATCTTCTTTTATAACCTCTGACTGAACTTGGCGGATTAAACAAACCACTAATTTGAATTCAGCGACCTCTTCTACTTCTGGTTTTTATAATTAAAAGCATAATTAGAAAATTAAATAAAATATAAACGCATCTTTACAATCGTAGAATTAGATTAACAATTGACCGTTTTCCTTTTGAAGATCGTAAAAAAAAATAGACAGTTTATTTCTTTATAAAATGTCCACATCTGTTTAAATGCCATTTGTTGATATTTCACAGTCTGTCATCGGAAATGTTTGCAGGTATAAGATCATGGTAATATGTCTCGACATGGGGAGTTTATGTAAAGAGCTATTTTCCGATTTTCGAATTTTGGTCCTGGTTCATTACAGACCATTTAATAATTGAAACGCGTATGGAGAGAAAAGCAATGTGGAATTCGCAGGAAATAAATTGTATACCTATTCCTCTACCGGTCCAGAGGCGAAACACGGTAACAGGTTAAATTAACTTTACGATCGTATGTATTTCTGTATATTTTATTTAAGATTGTCACTACTCCGATGTATGTATATATGTCGCTTGACTGTTGATATTTTACGGTCTAGAATTGAAAATGTTTGCAGGTAAATCCTGCTAACATGACTTGACATGGAGATTTTATACAGATATGTAGTTCTTTTCAGTGATTTTATTTTTGATGCAGAATACTGTAATCAGAGTTTTTAGTTGTGTCTAAATTTATGACTTAGCGTAGACGTTGACACATTTGAAATACTAATTATTTTAATCGATTATCAAATGAAATCCCAAAATATCAATTATACAAATTATGAAAATCTTGTAATGTATATTCTTAAATTCGATATATTTAACCCAACAAAGATTCTTTCAGTAATAAAACCTGCCTTGCATTATGCATAGTTCGTTTCAGTGGGCTGACATTTTTCGTAATAACATTATTAGTACCCACGTAATGTTCGCACCAATCCGTTTATATCACCAATATAGACAGGATTTAAGTATGAAGACAATGTATTTAGGTACTACCTTTAGCTTATTACTATTAAACTTTGGGTGATTATATAGTTTTCATGTTAAAATTATGTTTCGTGTTAAGAAGATATAACTCAAACTAAACTTACCAGTGGCGGATTAGAATGCTTTTCTCGGTAACATACTTGATAATACAATTTCAAAAAGAGTTTTAAGTAATGAAGTCGTTTACCTATATCGAAAAACAAATACATTTATGTGAGATGTGAGTACGGATTACATCGAGCCTCTGTGTTAATACTACAAAACCGCTAAAATATTGCACTACTAGAATTACCTTGTTAGTTAACCAAATATATAATCTTTTTATTATTTGGCGACTGAGAAAAAGCATAATTCACATTTAAGATCGTTCACTCGCGACAGTCGTAGACAAAAGTATAGCCTTTACGTAAGTACCAAAAGTTAAAGATTCTCAGGCCTAAAAAATTTTGTTTTTGTACGAGACTGTACCAAACACACGTTAACTTTCAATGTACAGACACATTCTTATACAGTAATAATTTTAAATATAATCATAGAAGAAATATACCAAGAATTCCTATCCTGTGCTATAATTTTGATGCTCCTAAATGGTATGCCAAACTGGTACCCCGTCTCATTTATAAAAAGCAATTTACAATATTGTCAATGATTGGATATCAGTATTTTAATGTGATATACATGCTTTTGTTAGAAACAAGTATAAAAGATTTAAATTTTCGGATTTATGTTGAAAACGTGGCAATACTGCATATCCCTTCCTACCGACTAAGAGGGGTAAGCTCCACCTTTTTATCAATTTAAATGCAAGGTTGGCACAGCATAGCGAAGTTTTACTGAAAGGTTTAATTATTACAACGTTCCCTTTGTAAACTTAAACAAATATAATAAACCAAGGGATAAAAAAACTTATACTGCATGTACATCATTCCTTGCCATTTTACTACTTATAGTAAAAACTCACTATTATCAATGACCGAGTTTTAATACTAAGCGCTTCTAATCCTCCTATAAGAATGAGCCGTCTTAGTATAATTCGTCAATGATATAAAAAATCTGGTTGTGCCGCAAATGTCTATATTGAATGGTCTATAGAGTAAACGTGTGTATAGTAACGTTCATATAGTGTGAGTCTCATACCTATACAGTTTGTTACGTTGACATCCCAACACATTGAGAAAATAAATAAAAATATCGAGAAATATATTTAAAAAAATGTCACATTCTGAAGATCAATTGCGGCATAAAGATCGATTTGCGAAAGAAAAGGTCCTTAGCAAACGTAAAAGAGCACTCTTGGCAATGATTAAAACCAAAAAAAGGATAAAAGAAACTCGGAGTACCGAAAATAACTAATTATCGTCGAAGACAAATAATAGTGTTAAACCACGAATTACCAAAAATTCTCGAATACTAAAGAAAATTAATGATTATTTTAATAAAAATAAAAATATAGCATAATTTATTTTTCGTTTATGTATTATGATAAAAAGAAATTTATTTAAAGGTCGATTTTAAAAAGAATTTTATTTGATATGTTGTTATAAGTAACTATGTAAATTAATCATCATTTATATGAATAAATACATTATTTATTTCAAACAAAAGTCTTAAAGAAATTCATTTCTTTTGTATTTATTTTTCTAAATTATAAATTCCCCATATCAATTTTCCAAGGTTTCAATTTCAATTTAAAGGCCATCAACTATGGAAATTTTCATCAAAAAAATACTTTTTTTTTATTTTCTTTAATATTTTTAATTAAGTTAGAATTGAAAATTCATAAAATATTTGGTTTTTAATTCCTTAACGTTAATTACATTGATACTCACAAACTAACCTGAACTAACTTAGATTTGAATTATCGCGTGTTAAGTATGACGATAACAAGGGTGCCAAGGTGTGAACCTGTACCCCACTACGCGTCAGATATTTTTAAATTATTTTTATTTCAAAAATCTGTATTTTCTAAACAAAACGGTCAAGAAATTCGTTTTTTTTTTCTAAAAAATTCATAATTTTTGGATCTGCGTTGCATTAGTTTTTAAAAAATATGGTAAAAACCGTTTTTGAGATATTCCAAAATGTATTGGCATTTTGTTATATGTAGTGACCCTCAGCATGTTAATTATGCATCTTTTAATTGTTAATATTTCGTCTCACAGACGATTAAAAAATTTCGTTTTCTTTTTAATTAAATAAAAGATTCGATGCTGGTAGCCATTACTATGTGGTAGTTAGTCATCTTCGGGAAATGTTTAAAAAGGAACTACTATATTTTATACCACTAAATTTATTAAGAAAACAGTGACTGCAGTTTCAACTTACAGTTATTTTCAAACTGAATTACAAAGATTGACTAAGTATTCAATAAAGAAACATGAGAAAATTTAACAATAAGTAAACACTACCTGAAAAATTACATTATTACAAAGGGGAGGTACTAAATTTTGAAAACTAATTATTATTTGGCGACAACAAATAACGGGGAAAACCCAAGTTCTGTCTGGTCATTAAGCAAATTTACATTTTTATTTTTACTATGTTTATATATTTCTAAAGATTCAAGAATATTTAACTTTTGGCCCTTTGTTGAATAATGTAATATGTCAGTGTTACTTAAATCAGGAAAACTGTGGCTGTGTTGTAAGCAATGGTTGGCAAAACTCGAGTCTGTTTTTTGTAGTCTATATGATCGGTGGTTTTCTGAAAAGCGAAAATCACAAACCAGGAAATCCCATTCGCCCAGTCGTTTCATACATAAATAGCCCCACGAGAGAACTCAGTATGAAACTAAATTCATTCTTCAAACAAATAAGCAACTTTAAACCAAGTCACAGTTTAAATAATTTAGTATATCTCGTCCAAAAGCTAAATAACATAAAAACCCCAGATAACTCCATACTAGTTTCTTTTGACATAAAAAGCATGTTTTCTAATATTCCAACAGATGAATGTTTTATACTTATCCAAGAAATCTTACAGGAACAAAATATAAATCCAATAGTTACTACTGAAATCTTGTCCTCTTTTGAACTTTGCCTATCACAAACCTATTTCCAGTTTAATAACACATTTTTTATACAAAATTCAGGCCTACCAATCGGTTCTCCTCTTAGCCTTCTCCTAGCAAACATTTTCATGTCAAACATAGAAAATTCTTAATTCCCCTTTAAGCAAAAACCATGTTTAATTTTGGTACAGATATGTGGATGATGTTCTAGCATGTTTTAAAGGCACTACTAGACAGCTTCAAAAATTCTTACAATACATTAATAATTGTCATCCAAAAATTCAATTTACTCTGGAAACTGAAAATAACAATAAAATAAATTTTCTAGATCTCACCATATCTCACCTCAATAATCAGTGTAATTTTAAAATTTTTAGAAAACCAACGTTTACAGGTAATACTATATCTAATGACCCTTTTCACCCCTTACAACACAAAATAGCTGCATACAATTCAATGATACTTAGAGCATTCTCTTTGTCTCTCTCTGAACTAAATATCATTGATAGGATTGCAATATCAAACAATTTCTCCCAACAAACCATAAAGAAATTAATAACTAAAAAACAAAAACAACTAGCTTTTAATTCAATATATCCCAAAATAAAAAATGATAAAGATAGTTCATCTTATATATCTTTGTCATACTGTAGTACCCTATCAGAAAACATAGCTAATACTCTTTCCAAACATAACATAAAAGTAGCATTTAAATCTTAACACAATCTGTCCACTATCCTTTACAATGCTAAAGATAAAATTAACAAATTTGATAAATCAGGAGTTTATAAGTTAAAATGCTCAGAGTGTGAAAGCTTGTATATTGGACAAAGTGGTAGTAGCTTTAAAACTCACTTTTCAGAACACCACCGATCATATAGACTACAAAAAACACACTCGAGTTTTGCCATCCATTGCTTAGAACACAGCCACAGTTTTTCTGATTTAAGCAACACTGACATATTACATTATTCAACAAAGGGCCAAAAGTTAAATATTCTTGAATCTTTAGAAATATATAAACATAGTAAAAATAAAAATGTAAATTTGCTTAATAATCAGACAGAACTTGGGTTTTCCCCGTTATTTGTTATCGCCAAATAATAATTAGTTCCCAAAATTTAGTACCTCCCCTTTGTAATAATGTAATTTTGCAGGTAGTCTTTATTTATTGTTAAATTTTCTCATGTTTCTGTATTGAATACTTAGTCTACCTTTGTAATTCAGTTTGAAAATGACTCTGTGCGTTGAAACTGCAGTCACTGTTTTCCTAATAAATTTGGTGGTATAAAACATAGTAGTTCCTTTTTAAACATTTCCCGTAAATAAAAGATACTTTTACAAACTATATATTCAAATTCGATGACATTCCTAAGAAAAGCCGTTTCACGAGGGAACTACCTTAAACCAAAATGATGCTAAATTAAAAATTTAATTAGCAATATTTTTAAGCTTTAATTAACTTTAGTAGGATATAAATATTCTACATTGAAATTCATTCAAAGTTTTCCCTTTGTTTATGTTCTCTCCCATAGCGTCAGAAATTTTTCCACAAATAATTTTGTGGTATAAAATATTATAATGAAAAGAGAAGGGTCTCGAAAATATTGCCTTATTATTTACGAAATTATTTAAATTTATAACTTTGTAGTTTAACATTTTTTAAAAAGTGTTTGCTTTGTATTTTTGATGAATATCGAAATAACCATGGTGGTTAATCAACTGTCAATTTAATATATCACCATCAGTGTGGTAAAATACTAGGTTAATTTTATAGAAAGGAGTTGTTTTAGAACAGTGTTTCTCAAGCGGTGGTGAACCTCATTCTAATAGGCAACAATCTGCAACTCGATGAGTTGCTACTCCATGCCGTTGGCAATGCGAGTACATTCTAGATGAGTTGGCAACTTTTACTTCGGCGAACCAAGACTTTTCCCGAACACGCACAAAAAAACTGGAATAACGTCTGCCTATATAAAAACGCCTCAGTCACATATAAGCAAGATCAGAGTAGAACTGGATCGTACCATGTGCTTAAGATCCTCGAGTGATTGCAAAAAGATCAAAGAGTTAATAGTCAATGCATAGTGTATACATAAATATTAATAGTGTTCACTAATTTAGTGGTTTCCTTTTATGTAAATAAATTAGAACCAATACCCAAGCTTTACAAATTGCACGTGGTATGTCGAATGTGAAAGTAAAAGTAAAAGGCAGTCTTTGGTTTAATTTTTGGTCTCCCTGATATGGATGATACCGAGGAAACCAAATACTCGGGGCGGACCAAAACTAGCACAGCAGCGTCTGCCTTCGGAAAAGCGGCTGCAAGCAGCGACTGTTCCCTATGTTAGGGACGGCTGACATAAACATTTTCCAACCCGTTTAGCCAGCGTAAAATGGCGAATTTTAAAACGTATGGAACATTACCCCATGTGGGTAGGAGCCGCGGATTCAAATCGCACACCTCTAACGTCTGCCTACACATCATTCTACATAGCAACATTTAATATAAGAACAATGCAATCAAATGATCGCCTAGAGGAATTAGAAGAAGTACCCCACATAAAATGGGATATCCTGGGCTTGTGTGAAGCCAGAAAACCAGAGCAACAAACAAGCATAACATTCCAGTCTGGTCACATCATATAGTTAAACAATAAATCAAGTGATAAACACATTTAGGAGGAATAGCTATTCTGGTTAACAGAAAAATCAAGGATCGACTAATAAAGACGAATTCAATATCAAATCGGGTCATATATATAATCATGAAGATATTAGACAGCTACAGATCATCCAAGTTTGCACCCCTACTAGTAGTGCTGATGATAACGAAATAGAACAGCTATATGAGGATGTTACATCGGCGTGAAAAGCAGAAAATGCACACTATTGCGTGGTAATGGGTGACTTTAACATCAAGTTAGGAAAAGAGAATGGCGATAATATTCCAAATAGAGGAAGCTTTGGACTCGGCACTATCAATGGAAGAGGAGGAGCTTCAAAATGAAAGCCTTTATTGCATGAATACATGTTACACAAAACCGGAAATTTATAGAGGGACGTGGAGGAGTCCGGAGCACCAAAGAATGAAATAGATTACATTATTACCAACAAAAAATATAATGTGTCCGATGTAACTACCTTAAACAAATTCGACCTGGGTAGTGATCACAGACTCGTTCGAGCAAAAATAAACATCAACATTAAAAAAGAATGGAACAAACTTCAACGCTTTCCGATATTGGAGGAATTAAAACAAAATAAAGATACTTACAGGGGTGAATCCAGCCTCTCTCTTTGGGGGGGGGGGGTGATATCACAAAAGTACAGTATGACAAGCGAAAGCTAGTTTTCGACAGGGTAGGGGGAAGACACCAGCAACATTCCCATTTCTAGTGTAAAAGGCAGGGTCGGGTCTATTTTTCTGAACTTGAAGCTTTTGGAGAGGGGGGACGATCACAAGAAAAAATAAGATGCTGACAGGGGGGGGGGGAGGATGCGAGCAGCATACACATTCCTAGCATAAGAGGCAGCATCGGGATTATTTTCCTGAATTCAAAGCTCTTGGGGTGAGGGGGGGCTATCGCAAGAAAAACAAGTTGTCAACGGAGAGGAGTGCCAGCAGCATACACATTCCTAATATAAATGGCAAAATGGGTTCTATTTTCCTAAACTCAAAGCTCTAGGGAAGGGGAGGGGCGATCGCAAGCATACACATTCCTATATTCTATTCAAGAACTAAAGAGAGTAATAAAACTGTTACCGAAACCTCCAACGTACCTGCTCCAGTGCCACAGGTAACTGAGGACTGCCGTAAATCTAATTATATTTAGTTAGATTTACATATTATAAGCTTTTATAAATTTACTGCAACAATAAAATTTCCGATAGTTCAATTTAATTTGTGTCAGTAAGCAAAGTACACCTTACAGTGTGTCCTTTGTGGTTTATCTTGTTTGTGCTTGTTTTTATATATTATTTGAGATTAATGAGATATCGAAAAGATATGGCTTCCACATCTATATTTATTCCAAAATCGTGTAACCAGGGCATTTTTTTCTCAACGAAAAACTTATTACGATGAATGTTTATGACGTCTTAAGATATCAATATCTAGATAATAGTATTAAAAGATCTGCTGAGATGTGTTCCAACATGATAGTATTTGGAAAATCGACTATGTACCGAATACTGAAGGAGAAAAAAACGACTGGAATTGTTAGTACTCCCAAACTAACGAAGGACGAAAAACCTCGTTGAAAGTAGAAATGTAAACTGCAATATAAGGAGTGGTACATATATTTTATTATGAGAAACAGATCTCAACCATCTACAAAATTCTAACTAAAATCAATGAAGATCTGGATTTACCTGAAATTAAAAGAACTGAGCTCTGGAAATTGCTCAGAGAACTTAATTTTTGCTGGGAAAAACCAGACAGGAAATCTGTTCTTATAGATCGTCCGGAAAATGTCCGTTGGAGAAGGAAATATCTCTCTCAAGTAAAAGGTAGAGTTGCTAGAAATAACACAACTTACAAAATTAGTAATTTAACTGAACTTTTGAAAGATTTTTTTAAAATAAAGTTACTGCAGAAAATTGGGAAAAATCCATATAATAAAAGAATAAAAGGAAATGTGGAAACTCGACCTCATGATCGGTGAGATAGAGGAACCAATTATAATTAATTTGAGTGAAGATAGCTTCACTGACGTTGATACGAATTAGATACGTAATGTTTACCAGCGTAAACACAATTTATTATTTAAATTTTCTGTAACATATAAAAATTAATTATATTTAAATCCCTTTTTAGTGTTTAATTGTAATTCTGAAGATATTTTAAGAAATAAATAAACTGAAACGTCAAATGTCCTAAGAATGTTTTTAGTTAATAATAAAATGACCGATAGCCCAAAAAATTTTAATATTATATGGACGAATTTATTTTTTTATATATGTTTCACTTCTTGTATTTTTGACTATGGATATTTTGTAAGTATTTAAATTATAACTTAGAATTTGAGAGAAAAAGGCTACGTTTTAGTTTGAATGTGTCTAAAACGGTTTCTATGCCAAAATTAAAAAGAATAAAAATACCATTGTGATTTGTGTTAAATATGTCAAAATTATCTATATTTTCTAATGTACGTGAATTATTAAGAAATCATAAAAAATAAAATAATATTATAAAAACTTTTTATTTTAAGTTTATTATCGAAATAATAGTCTATGCCATAAACACTTAGTGATAAAATAAACCTCCTTCCGACGCCTAAGACAAGAACTAAAATCCTTTATAACACTTCACACATCCAAATATCTATTGTTATCCAACCCAAATAGTTCCTTATTATAGACCGGTATTTTTGATTATAAAATTTCTGACCCATTCTAATGAAAAATATATGTGTCTAACAGATTTTGCCAAAGACGCTGGACTAAAGAACACAGGTAGTTTGCGAAGAAAAAAAAGGGTAAAAAAAGATTTATTACTCTCTCTAGTTCTTGAATAAACTATAGTATACGAGGCAAAAAGGGGTCTATTTTCCTGAACTCAAAGCTCTTGGGGGGGGGGGGGGGTAACCCCCACCGCCCCCCCTGGATCTGCGCCTGGATCCATATCAGGAGTATATCAAGAAAAAAATTATGCCATTGGATAAACTTAATACATTGACAATAAACGAACTAGAAAATAAAATCCCAAAAGATATCCAAACTGCAGTAAAGAAAATCTGAACGGTTAATTAAACGAAGAAACATGGAAAAAGGCACAGCAGACTACGTGGAACTAAACAAACAAAGTAGAAAAAAAATTAGACACGATATCAGGAAGCAAAACACAGAAAATATTAAAACGATCATAGAATACTACAAAAATATGAGATATGAAAATCCATAAACTCAATTGGTAAACGCAATATAAACCACCTTAAAGACAAAGAAGAAGAAACAAAAAATGGACGAAGCGAAGTGGCTAACATCGTAGAAGAGTTCTATTTCAATTTGTACACTTCAGTTAACCCAAAACCAGACGTGAAGCTCCCAATGTTACAAATGTTGGCCCTGAACAAATACTTGATATCACAATCGAAGAGCTGAAATATGCTTTGTCATAAATGAAATCTGATCATGCCCAGGTAAAGATGGTATATCTAAGAGAAATGCTGGAACTCGGAGAGTCTGCAGCGATACATCCAATGAGTATTCTTTTGAATAAATGTCTTCGAAATGGTAAAATCCCTAATAACTGGCAGAACGCCCGAGTTATTGTTCTGTACAAAAAAGGTGACAAATTAGACATCGAAAATTATCGCTTCATAAGACTTCTGCCACATCCGTAAAATTGCTTACAGAGATTATAACTATTAGACTTACAAACAAATTTGACTCCTATCAAACTCTAGAACAAGCTGGGTCTCGAAAGGGTTTTAGTACAGATCAGATATAGAACATCAAATTACTAGTCGAAAAATGCATAGAATATAATATTCAAACCCTTCTTGCATTTTGTTGATTATAGCAAGGCTTTTGACTCTGTCGAGCTATGGGCCATATTTCAAGCAATGGACAATGTAAGGATTGACTCCAGATGCAGACGTCTTCTGAAATATTTTTACGATAAGGCTACACAGCAAGTAAAGATAACAGAGGACTTAGATACACAGAAGATAAATATTGGTCGAGGGGTGTGACAAGGAGATACGATTTGCCCTAAACAGGATTTATACAAGTTATAGGAAATGCTCTTTGAGTTGGAAAATGCTTCAGGGAAAGTTGCATTAAGCATAAACTTGGTAAAAACCAAAATAATGTCTCCAGAAGATACGCCACTTTATGTAGGAAACAACGAAATACGAGTCGAGGAATATGTGTATTTAGATCATCTCATTAGACTTGGGAAAGAATACCAAGAAGCGGAAATAAATCGAAGAATTAGATTGTCATGAGCAGCAGTTGGAAGATTGAAATACTCTCTTAAAAATCCTGATATTCCCATTAATTTGAAAAGAAGAGTATTTGACTCGTGCGTTCTCCCAGTAATGACCTATGGAATGGAGACAATCACATTAACAATTAAACCAGCCAATAAGTTGCATACACAGCGAGCAATAGAAAGAATCATTCTGGGAATATCACTACGTGACCGAATAAGGAACAAAGAAGTAAAAAGACGCACGAAAGTAGAGGATATGATAAAACGTATTGCTGCTTTGAAATGGGCCTGGGTGGGACACGTCGCTAGGCAACAAGGTGGACAAAAAATATATTACAATGGAGACCTAGGTCGTCAAAAAGAAGTATCGGAAGATCCCCAAAAAGAATGATAGACAACAGATAGAAACTGGCACCGGATTGCAGAAAATAGGTTGGAATGGAAGAAATTAGAGGATGCCTATGTCCAGGAGTGGACCAAATTGGGCTGCTAGAGAAAGAGGGAGATATATACGAAAATGAAGGTAAAAATTTCCTAACACGTAAGATTTTCGAGTTATGATTTTTCCAGCAAAAACAAATAAGTATTTTAATCCCATAATGTTAAAACGTAATTTTTAATATGTCGGAGCGCGACGTTGTCAAATTTACGTTTTCTATAAGTTAGGTAAATTCCCTGCAATCTGGCAACACTACACTAATTCCAAATTTTACTCTTTACTCTTTATAGATGGCACCTGTATTCGAGAAGTACACTGTCAAAAACTATGTATCGGACGAAAAAATCACAGGAAGCACTTTTACTTAGAATCGGTTGAGAAACGTTTTTTATTTTAACAAAGAAATAATTTTTTTAATTATTAAAATTTTTTTTGTTTATAACAAATTACCTGAATATTTTTTGGGAATCCACCTTTGATATTCATAATCAGAGGTCAATTATATATGCAAAAAACTTTATTAGGGCCATATCTCTTCATCTGTTACGAAAACTCAGTGGACTCTCGGACTAATATTCTTTTCGAAACTCATTATATAGGCAGCTATTTTGCATTCATCCATTATGAAAGTAATGATTAATTTGTCAATAACAACAAGATAAAGTCGCCTTCAATTTAACTAGACGGGTTGTGAATTTATCAAAGACAAATTAATCGAGTAAAATTTTGCGCAAGTTAAGGTGAAAATAACATTTTAAAGATATCCGTAGTAGAATCTCGATAAGCTTATTGGTCATTGACGAAGTGTGGCAAAGCGAAAAAAAATCGGTTTGCAGATTTTTTGCATCTCCAAGGTAATTCTTTGATTTTCAATCTAATTGATTACTTCACAAATAAAGAAAATAGTTCTACTGAAGCCGGATAGGTATTAGAGCTTACGGGAACACTAGGTTTGAAATCTATGCCGGCAATAGCTGATTAAAAATTTACTAATATGTTATACCTATGTTAAAAATATAAAGCTGTTTAGGGAGAAAGGAAACTGACACTTTAGAAGCATGTATAAAAATGGACATGAAGCATATTTTATACGATTTACAGTATATGGTGCCAGTTGTACAGAATGCTGTGAGGCAATCAGGAATACCAGAAATGGGACGCATTGTCAGCGCTGGTCAGAAATCTAGGATCTTAATATAGAAACAACTGTAACAGAAGATATTCTGAAAATCATGGCTTTTGGGTTTAGACTGTGTCAAATTGGAATTATTATCCGACGTTTCGCCTACGATTGCACGATGAATCTTTAGGGATCTTTACTACTTTACGAGATTAGAACACTGAATGACTATTGAGGAGCAACAGTCCGGTATTTATACTCGATTGGTGTTCAGCGAACCGTGATCCAGCGTTACAATCGATTTCCACTGTAACCTGCATCTCTATTAATATTAATTGGATATTTACAAATTTCGATTGATTCTCTAATTTTATCTTTAAAGAAACCAGGCACTGATGCTAGCACCTTAGTTTCTTTTACATTAAAAGTGTAATATGAGCAATACTGGTATTCAGCTACTGCAGATTGTAAAAATTGTTTCTTTTTTACACATTTTTATATTCCTTAGGATATAGAACGTCTTGTTTCACCTACATACACTTTACCACAAGAGCATGGTATCTTGTAAACACCTTCTGTTTGAATTGGAATTGCGTCCTTTGGAGACTTCAGACATTGTTCAACTTTCTTACATGTGTTGAAAATTGTCTGATATTTGAAGCGATCTGGCAATCTTGTCGGTGGTTTCATGTATGTAAGGTAAAACAACACTGTCCATAGGAGGTACATTTATAACATTTTGTTGAGGAATTGGGTTTTTATGTTCTGTGTGTCCGTTGTCTCTCAGAGAATTAGTAAGTTTTTCTGTTTCTGATTTCAGTGATTGTTCGTTACATATTGAGAGTGCTTTATGCACCAAAGAGTTTAGGACAGATTGTTTTTGAGAAGGGTGATGGTGTAAAGTTGCATTGAGACATCGATTTGTATGTGTTGGTTTTCTGTACACAAAATGTCCTTATTTGCCACTATCTTCTATCCTTTCAAGAAAGGGAAGTGCACCATTTGATTCAGTTTCAATAGTGAATTTTATGCTAGGGTGTTGTTGATTTAGATGATCCAGGAAATTATGGAGGTTATCTGCGCCATGCGGCCAAATTACCGAAACAGAGAAAACTATCTTATCCAAAGAACAGAACTTCGCCATCACTCCATGGCACATACCAGTGGAAGAAATAATTTCTGGTGTTGAAGCTTCCATTAGAAAATTACTTCCAGAGGATGCAGATATGATTCCATACAAAACAGCAAAGATAAAAAAAACACAGCCTCATAAGTCACATATTACGTTAGAGGAAAGGAAGGCTATAAAAAACTGAACGAGATCAAGACCATCTTAGTTCTCCTAGCTGACAAAGGAAATGCAACTGTTGTTATGGATAAAGACAAAAATACTGACAAAATAAACCAGCTCTTGGACGATAATAAAGTCATTCGGACGGATCTTACAAACTAAATCGAAAGGAACCTTACATCTCTAGTTAACGCCTCTAGCCTCACTCCAGAAGAAAAGAAAGCCGTTAAACCAAGCAGCTTCAAGATTCCACGCCTCTACGAACTGCCTAAAATATATAAAGAAAATGTACCTCTACGTCCAATCGTCAGCGAAATAGACTCACCGACCTACAAAATAGGTAGCCAAAATTTTACATCTCTTTACAGGAGAAATCGAATCCTTTGTTAAAAACTCTGGATACTTTGTAATATCCAACATATTACGAAATAAGATCATGGACTCCGCTCTACTAGAATTAATTAAAGCATATCTGATTTCCACTTATTTTACTTTTCAAGGAACTTTCTTCGAGCCGACTTCGGGAGTGGCAATGGAATCTCCGCTATGATCTGTGGTAGCTAACACCTTTATGGAAGCTTTTGAACAAAATGCCTTGTCTACTGCTCTTCTAAAACCTACATTTTTGTGCAGATATGTAAATGATAATTTTCTGATCTTCTAAATCAACAACACCCTAGCTTAAAATTCACTATGGAACCTGAATCAAATGGTGCCCTTCCCATTCTTGATGTACCAGTACAAAGGAAAAAGAATGACAAATTAAGACATTCTGTGTACAGAACACCAACATATACAAATATCTAAATGCAACGTCACACCATCATCCTTCTTAAAAACAATCCATCATAAACTCTTTGATACATAGAGCACTTTGTGTATGTGACGAACACTGAATCAGAAACAGGAAAACTGGCTAATGCTCTGAGAGGAAACGGATATTGCGCTGAAGATATAAGACATTCTATTAATAAATATAAAAACTCAACTCCTCAACAAAATGTCAGTGTCGTCTTATCTTATACACGGAACCACCGATAAGGTTGCCAGATTGCTTCGGAAATCAAACATTCGGACAATTTTCAACAGATGTAAGAAAGTTGGACAATGTTTGAAATCTCCAAAGGACGCAGTTCCATTTCAAACAGAAGGCGTGTACAAGATACGTTGCTCTTGTGGTAAAGTGTATGTAGGTGAAACAGGACGGTCTATATCCACCAGGCTTAAGGAACATGAAAGATATATAAAAAAGAAACAAATTATACAGTCTGCAGTAATTGAATACCAGCATTGCTCAGGTCACACTTTTAATGTAAAAGGTGCTAGCATCAGTGTCTGGTTTCTTTAGACGTAAAATTAGAGAATCAATTGAAATTTGTAAATATCCAAATAATATTAATAGACATGCAGGTTACAGCATACGTGGAAATCGACTTTAACGCTGGATCACTGTTCGCTGAGCACCAGTCGGGTATAAATACCGGACTGCTGCTCCTCGATAGTCATTCAGTATTTTTATCTCGTTAAGTAAAGATCTAACACTAAATCATCGATGTCTAGGCCTCTATTGGGTCCTTTACATCCTACTATAGTTACAGATCATTCGAGGCCGATCGTCTTTTCGAATCCAAGCAACCTCGATATTTGAACTTGCCTAACTGCTTCAGGTAACAAGATTGTATCTCCGAGATATCTCTGTCACAGTCTATTGAGTGCTGGGCACTCTCTGAAGATATGGTCAACAGTTTCATCCTCCTCCAAACACCTTGAGTTTTTATAAGCAGCAGAAGATTTCTCCTTCACTTTGTTTCATAAAGGAGAAACTTCAGAATGCTTAATTTATTTTGGGGCTAAATTTCATTCTTCGAAAATAAGCCACTTCTGGTCCAACGAGGGGCAAGTGTTGAACTACTCAGAGAAAAACAGGCTATTTTAAAGAAACGTTTCGGAGTTTTATTGTACAACTTCCCAAGTTTTTCCTCTAGCAATATTTTCGTCAGTTTAAAACGAAATGTTGAAGATCTAGATGATCACTAATGCGTTCTACAAGATCATCGTTGCTCTAAAGTTTCGGCTGATATAGAACTACCAGAAAGTCTCATCAGTTATGAACTTTATGGATTTCTAAAAAAAATAGAAACCCGAAAAGCTTACGACTATAATGAACCAAACGTACTACAAGGAGAAGCTAATTTTGATCCACTCCTATAGCGAATTTTGAAATATATAAGAAACTTTTGGTGGTAATTTTTGGTAAATGTTAGCGTGTTATTTTAAAAATGATTTTAATAATATTCTTCTTACATGTAAAATAAACGATCCTATTTTTTAAGCATTTTCTTGCACCAATTGCCACAAGCCTTTTATTGAACGATTGCCAAATTATGCGAGATCTAACGCGAATACTCTTTCTTCATGGCCAAATGTTCATGCAATATATTATATTCGCTGGTGTTACTAATATCCAGGAAAGGTCAAGTTCTATTTATCAGTTTAAGCACAACATCGATTTTTTCTTGCATTGTAACCAATATTGGACCACCTTCATGCGACTCGTCCCTTTAAGAAAGAACGACCATAATTGATAAAGAATTGAATTCATCGATGCACTGATATTGAGATAAATTACGTCACTAGGCCTAGATAAAATTTTGGCTGCAAACAACACAAATAACGTTCATGTGTCAAACCTCCTAAGTACATATACCATCTAAATATGAATATATGAGAAGATACCTAGCAATTCCAGTGTTGCCAGGTCCCCAAACATAAACGGCTACCCTCATAGTAGTTTATAGAGGCATGAATGAATAAATAATCACAAGGCCGTGATACTGATCATCAATGTCTAGGCCTCGTTGGGTCCTTTACATCCCACCTTGGCTCAGGTCATTCGAGGCCGATATCCTTTGCAACTCCAAACAGCTTCGTTAATTGTACTTACTTACCTGCTTCTAGTAATATAATCGTATCTCCGAAATGTCTCGGTCTCAGTCATTTGGGTACTAGGTACTCTCTAAGTACATGACGAATAGTTTCATCCTCCTCCATACCCCATTTGCATGTCGGGTTATCTACGACACCTATCCTATGAAGATGACTTTTGAGGTGACAATGTTCTGTCAATAGTTCCACCATAATTCGCAGCTCTTTCCTTCCTAGTAAGACGGGCGATAGGTTCAGTCATATGTTCCTTAGCACACCTTATTCCAGATACTTCTCTTTACAATTCAACAAATTTGCTTTCCAGTAACAATTTAAATTTCGTTTTATCAACGGTAGAATTAGCTGGGGTCCATATGCTTCTATTGCGGATCCCATCTTTGCCTGACTGTTTTCTGATTCTCCTGTATACCTGAGTGACCCGGGTCACACGAGTTTGAATGTGAAGCCGTTTCTTGTCAGACTGTCCGGTACAGCCTTGCACTAAGATATTAGTCGTGAAGTTACGATATTGGACTTCAGTACCATTATCGCAGTCCTACTGTCTGAGCATATGTTTATTACCCTATTTATGTTTATACTTCTTTCACATAGATGACTATTTTGCAAAATAGCATACATTTCCGCTGTAAAGACTGTCGTACATTGACCGAGAGAGTAAAACTCTTTGACTTCCGTGCTCCTCTCGAGCACTCCGGCTCCAGCCTTTACATATTGTCGAGATCCATCTGTAAACCCCCAGGATCTATTTCTCCGAACATTTTACCATCCCTACAAAATCTCTCGATGTGGCAAAAGTATCTCAAGAGAGTGGTTGGGTTCCAAAAGCGGTGTCATATAAACTGTTTGAATGCGGAGTGATGGACTTCTCTCTACCACACTTTCCTAAATATCTGAGTAGCTCTACATTCCAGTACCGAGTTACCCTAGGCCGCTGAGACAAAAAACACAAATTACGTTCGTATATCCAAATGTCCTGAGTACTTGTACAATCTAAATATGGATATCTCAGATAGCACCTAGCAATTTCTGTGTTATCAGTTCTCTAAACATGAACGGCTACCGTCGTAACAGTTTTATAGAAGAAGTGAATTAATTTCTTTCCTCTAAATCAAAGCACCTCAATAACATTGATTGTCATATTTTTAAAAGGTGGAAGAGAGAAAAACTTATATCAAATTTAAATGAATTATCGCTAATTGTGCTAAACAATTCACCTTATCACCTCCAATAATTGATTTAGGAAAATGAGATCCTATTTATTAAGATCTGAACTGCCCTTGAAAACAAAAATGATTTAAAAACTAAAATTATATACCATCCAAAAATGTTACGGGAACATGTTCATGAGATATTGCGGTTACCACCATACTACTACCAGTTAAATGCCCTAGAAATGTTTTGGCCAAGTGAAAAATCATTCTATGATAAGTATATTGGCGATAGTCTCAATTCACTTCTGGTAGAAGGAGTTTGGAACAAATTCCTAGCTAATATTTTGGTGGATGGGACTACTGAATAGAAGCAGTATAGCATACGTTTTAGGTTTTTGTTAAGTGAATTTTAACAATGGATGAATTTGTTGTTTCGGAATTGAAACAGAACTTTCCTTATTGATTTTGGCTTGTTGTTTATTTGTCACTCTTTTATTCTATAATAACAGATTCATTAGATAGATACCTCCGACAAATTTATATGGAGTTTAGAAACTTCTTGTTTCTTTTTGACTAGACTTGGAATTTGATGTCCAGCCGAATTCATTAGTTTCTTTCGCTCTTTTTCGAAATAATCTACTAAATTGAGAACCGTTCCTTTATCCTTTATCTTTAATTTCTTTACGTCGACTAAAAATAATTAATGTTATTTCTAAATGTATTCATATTTAATATATCTAAAACATAAACGCTAGATAATAAAGAAATAAAAAATAGTTTTAATTTTGTATAATTTTTGTAATTCTCAATAGTTACTTCATTTTTTTAAGTTATTAATTTTAATAACCATAATATTCAAAATTCGTCTTACAAAAACATTCCTCGAGCGTACACTACTGGAGGTAATACTTAATACTTCGCATGCATTATACACCAAAGGGAAAGGGAGAGAGGGCTAATACAGAGAAATGCTATTTTCTTGCTTTGAACAGCGATTGTCTAATGCGCGATAGCATTTGTCCTTATGCGTCCTCTCTCTTTACCGTGTAATGTGCGCGGAGCATTGCATACTACCTTCTGTGTGTATACTGAAAGATAACATCCAACGATACGAATGTATCTCTTAACAACTAATTTCGGAACAAGACATTTCAACGACAAATGCTTCTTCTTCTTCTTCTTCTTCCTCTTTTATTTAAGACGACGTCTTGTTTTTCTGCTGTATTAAGCCTCCTGTGATGTTGATGTCCAACATTCGTGCCATCGTTTTGGAGGTCGACTAGTGGGTCTTCTAGTGTTTGGTATCTCGTTCTTAGCTCATTTTTCCCATCGATCGTCGCCCATTCTGTCCACATGGTCCCTCCAATATCTGCGCCTTGACCTTATGAACCGTACCACATCAGGCACCTTGAGCTCTTCCCTTATTTCGGAACTTCTTATTTGATCTCTAAGGGTTACTCCTTTGATTGTTTTTAAAGTTTTCATTTCAGCCGTTCGTAGCATACTTTTTGTTTTAGATGTTTCGGCTCGAGTTTCCAATGCATAAGTTAGTACTGGTCTTATCACAGTTCTGTAGATGCGTACTTTGCTCTCTGTGGACATATACTTATTTTTCCAGATTATGTCCCTCAGGCATCCTGATATCCTTGAGGCCTTGTTAGCCTGTGCTCTGACTTCCTGGTATAGATTTTTATTGCTTGATACATCAACTCCCAAGTATCTGCGAGACATGCTTTGTCTCATAGGATGGTTCTTCACCACCAATTTGCATCTGACAGAATCTTTTGAAATTACCATCGTTTCGGTCTTTTCTGTAGATATTTCCATATTTAAAATTTTTGATGTGGTCTGGAATCGGTATAGTAGTCGTTGCAGATCGTCTTCATTTTTTGCTAACAGTAAGGCATCGTCGGCAAAACATGAGATTTTTAAAGATTTTTGTCTCATTTTGTATCCTCCATTGACTTGTCCATAATTAAATTAAAGAGAAATGGACTCATACTGCCGCCTTGTCGTATTCCCGTCATGATAGGTATTTCCTCTGTTACTCCTTGTTGTGTCTTTATGCGTGTCTTATTGTTTTTATTTAGCTCTTCAATTACCGTAATATAGTTGTGGTTAACGCCATTTTCCTGAAGTATTTGCAAGACGTCTTTAAGTCGAACTCTATCAATCGCTTTTTTAAGATCCACTAGGCAGATGACAAATGCCTATCAGTTTTTAATAAACTGTTAATATATCATTAAAGGTTGTTGAAAATCAGCTGTTCATATACCGCCATATTATTTTCGATATACTCGTATCTTTGAAACCTCTGATTCTAATGATTGGATTCGAAAACCATAACCCACCTAGATTAATCTAAAACTTTTATAGGAACTAGGTTATTAAATTGCCTTGATTTAAAATTTTGAAGAAGCAGCTAAAATAAGTCCCATTTAAAAATAACTTCTTGTTACCCACCCATTTCTCGAATCGTTTAAATTTATTGGGTAAGGGAAACTTTTTCTTAATATACTGATGTGCGTCTTTAAGGAACTATAAACCATCAATTTTTACGACCCGTAAAAACATTTTTCTTGCTTTTATTACTTATGAAAACATTTTCATTGTTTTCTTTACAAATGTACCTATTCTCCATTAATTTCCACCTAGCGTCTATCGCATGTTTGACCCCACCCCTTGTCACCCCGACCGACTGAACGGACGCATCTTGGGCCGCACCTAGTGGCGCTCCCTTGGCTTCCGCGGCCGCACCTTCCATTAACTAATGCCTGAGGCTTGGCCCATGGCGATGATGCCCACGGCGGTAAACACAGTGGCGGGTGAAGGAAAAGTAAACATATTAAATGTCTAAATACAAGGACAGACAATTAAAATTTAATGTGCTCTATGTATTTTCTAATAGAAGGTTTAATTGAGACTAAGGTATCAGATAAACTAATCAGAGTTTTATAAGTTGCTGTTAGCTAACAATTTGTTACAGTAATTGTCTCAAAATTATCGTAGATTAAACTCCTTGAAGCTAGTTTTATATGAATACAATTTAGGAATAACTTTATTGACACTAAAGTATGACCATTTTAAATGATGATGTCTATAAATTAATAGATTTTATTAGAGTCAAAGAAGTAGTTAAAATACAAAAAAAAATACGTCCAACTTAAAATATTTCAAATTCCACTGTAGATATGTTTTCATGTAGATTGTAGATTGTACATCGCAAGTAGTCGTTAAGGCTTTCTTTGCCTCTCAACAATACTTTCACCTATAAGATCTTATGTACGTTACCCTGATATAATATAAGCCCAGAATATTTAGACTTTTTTTGAAATCTATTATTTTTCTGGGGGATAGGTGCTTTGCTTCTTCCGGCGTGAAGGTGACGCCTTCTGGGACTTTAAGTCTCTTACAGAACAGTGCTATACATTCATATAGCAGGTGTTCTACTACGCCCAAATGGCAAATATCGCTCTTTGCTTTGCCTATTTTTCTGAGATGGTATATCAGAAGACAGAGTCCTGAGAAAATATATGTTATTGCGCGAATACCTCTTTTTGGGAGATCGAGAAGAATTTTAGCGTTTTTTTTTTACAATAGATTTATGAATTTTTTCGCTTGTCTGAGACCAGGCAACTGATTCCACCTGAATTTAGTTTAATTTTATTCCCATTTCCAGAGCTCTTCTTTTACGTGCCTTTTTGGTACTCTACAAAAAAGTTTCTGGACAAGAAACCGGGTTTTTGCCCCTTCTTTTGCGAGGCAGTCCGTTTCCTTTTTTTTCTTGATTCCCTTGTGCCCTGGCACCTAGAGCTACCGTGTTGTTCTTTGCCAATTGAGTTAGGATATGTATATTTTGGCCATCTTAGTGTTTCTTTTGAGACACTTGTCAGGGCAAATTTGAACTCAATTCATTTCTGCTTGGTCTCACCTAGGGATTTGGCAAGACCAAAACTTGATATTGATACTCTCACTCACACCCTTTCTTACCTGTCAGTAAAGTTTTCATGTAAAATAAATTTAAATCACCAATATATATATATATATATATATATATATATATATATATATATATATATATATATATATATATTTATATATATATATATATATATATATATATATATATATATATATATATATATATATATATAATCGAGAACATTGTATATTTTTTTAGACCAACTTAAATTCCGAAGCTTTATTCAAAGGTTTTCTTTGACACTCTCCGGCACTTCTACGTGTACTATTTTTTGTGGAGTATCTAAACTAATATATTTAGACTTCTTACAAAGTCTATTATTTTGTTCCGTGGTAAGTGTTTTCTTTCTTCATGCTTCGGTTGAGCTTTCCCGAAATTTAGACCCCTTGTAGCATAATGCTATGCATTCATATACTAGATGTTTCGCTGCTTTGACTGTACAGTTGCAGAAATATCATTCTCAGAAAGTTGTATCTGTTGAGGGGATTTGTTTTCAGGATATTGAGAACTAGTTTTGCGTACTTTACGGATGGATATATAAATTTCTTCGCTTATCTGAGACTAAGTCTATTGTTTCATTTTAATTTTGTTTGATTTTATTTCCAGCTGTGGAGTTTCTCCCTTATGTGACTCTTTGATAACTCACAAAAAAGTTCCAAGCTCAGTAACGTGGTTCTTGTCCCTTTTTTGAGAGGCTGTCCGTTTTCTCATCAACCCACTTAATACTTTAATGACCAATTAAGCTTTAATAATAAAGAAGAGTTGTAGCACACTTTAATTTAGCTTTAGAATACATCTGAGATTATAATAATAGATATAAATTTTATGATAATTTACAGAAATGTTGCGTTTGTGCTTTTGATGTGAAGGGATAAAAAACATGGGAAAAATCATCACCACAATTGTCTTTAGATAGAAGTAATAGTGATTCTCCGCCAAGTGCCCCTCTATTATCTTAAGAGACGAAACAGTGAGAGAAGATATGTCATAAGGACTACAGATCGAGTACTTCCAGCTCAACAAATTTTTTTGACGATGTTTCCTGCTATTTTTCCATTCGTATTCACTCAAGCTTTGAATAAATGAATTAATTAATAAAAGTGGTGATACTTGATATGTGATGCTTAGGCCTCTTCCCACAACGCTTCCTCAACCAGAAGAATAGTCGTCACCTTCTGCTGTAAGATGGTAAACTGCCTTTAGTGTCTTATTTTCTATAAACAAATGGAGAAGAGGGATATTCAAAAGAACTCCCAACGTCCTAGTGGGGCCAGTCCCTCATTGCACTCATCACTCCTACAATAGCGACGTATGTAAAAACAGGATGAATCATCATGGTGTATATCCAGTATATCAATTTCGGTGTCAGCCCTCATGTACACCCATTGGTTCGTTTAGAAGCCCATAAAGCAGATATTGCCTTCTTGACTCAAGGCTCAATAAAATCATTACAGCTCAGTCATGAGTCCAGAATTACTCCCAGATATTTAACAGCTCTCTTATATAAAAGGGTACTTCTCGATAATTCTGTGTAGTCTCCCCATTCGTATTCGCTCAATAATTACTACTCCTTAGACTTATTTGATTGTCTCACAAAGCAGAAACTAAATTTAGTTAGATCTGTAAAAAGTCTTCAGGTCCAAAAAGTAGATTGTTTGTATTAAAACATGGTGAAAATTTCATTAAAATAGTCGATTTAAATCAATATTAACTGTTGGCATTCAGTTGTTATCACTATTATTATCAACAAAAGTCCTGAAACTTTTCCCCTTTAACCATTTTCTGCACATAATATTCTTCTCGCAGCACTGTCAGATCCATATGTTTGCTGACGATACACAATTACTTTACAAATTTTTGCTCACAAGGAAGACACCTGAAGTGTCCGGCTTCGATTTTAATGAAACTTCAATATGTTCTAGAGGATAGAAAAATAAGAGATGTGTGTTTTTTTTAATCTGCGGAGATTCGTTACAACAGGATGAAAACCGCCCCTAGAGTTCACCCCTAAAAACTGTATATTTGAAATAACTCAGGTTTTAAGTGAGATCTTTACAAAACAAAATGAAAATTACTTGATGTTCGAAATGATGTTTAACTATGAGATCCTACTCCCCAAAGATGTCATCCCTTATTTTTTTATAAGAATAAACCATCTATTTGTCCACGTAATTTAATTCTAAAAATTACGAAATTTAATGAAATTGTTAGAAAATATTTTTTTCATGAATACCATAAGTAACTTAAGTTGACGGATTCCGAGGTTTGTAAAAATAAACAGGTAAAAGAGGATGAGCCACCCCAAATACTTTTTTTAATATCTCAAGTTTTAATTGAGCTAAATTTACAATATGAAAATTACTTATTTGAAACGAAGTTAAACTATAATAGTTTCACCCTCAAAAATGCCAATTCAAGGATTTCATGTTATGCATATATTATTATTCTGAAAATTGCCAAATTTCTATTGATATAAACGTTACAGAGCCTACTGAAATATTTTATTTTACTTAATAAGATAATTAGAAATCAGGGTATATCTTGAATTATAATAATTTACAAATCTGCGGTTAAATAAAAAGGGAAAATATTTATTCATATATACAATATTTTATAGTATTACTGTAATATTACGGATTGTATGTTATACAATAATGGAAATCTTCCAACAAGTGTTTTAAGCATAATGATTTTTTACATGAAATTTGAGTTATTGCAACATTACTGCAGCCAATGAATTACAAGATCGACCCTCATAAAAAATAACGAATGATACCTATGGGGTTAAAACAACATGGTATAACCTCATCATTTTGTTTTGTAAAAATGTCTCAATTAGAATTTAAGGTTTGAAGAAAACATTTGGGGGGACTCATCCTCTTTTACTATTTCATTTTTTGAAAAACCGAAACATGTCAACTTGAGTCAATTATGAAATTCGTGAAAAAAAATTCGAACAATTCCATTAAATTTCGTAATATTTAGAACTAAATTACGTGCGCGAATAGTTGGTTTCCCTTATAGAAAGTAAGGGATGATTTTCTTGAGGGTGAAATTACAATATATCAACATTATTTCAGATAACAAGTAATTTTCATTTTGTTTTGTAAAGATATCTCAATTAGCACTTGAGATTTAAAAAAATATATATTTGAGGCTGGCTCACCCTCTTTTATTAGTGCATTTTTAGAAATCACGAAACACATCAATTTAAGCTATTTATGGTATTCGTAATAAAAATATTTTCAAACAATTTCATTAAATTTCGTAATTTTTAAAATGAAATTACTTGCGCAAATATATGGTTCATCCTTATAAAAAATGAGATATGATATTCTTGGGGGTGAAAATACCATAGTTTAACATCATTTCAAATAAAAAGTAATTTGTAAAAATTATAACTTGAGATTTAAAAAAAAAGTATTTGGGGGTGGCTCACCCTTTTTCACTAGTATATTTTCAGAAACTCCGAAACCCGTTAACTTAAGTTACTTATGCTATTCGTGGAAAGAATATATTCAAACAATTTCCTTAGATTTAGCAATTTTTAGAATTAAATTACGTAGACGAAAAGATGGTTTATCCTTATAAAAAATAAGGGAAGATATCCTTTGGGGTAAAAATACCCTAGTTTAACATCATTTCGAATAACAAGTAATTTTTATTTTGTTTTGTAAAGAGGTCGCACTTTGAACCTGAGATATTTTAAATATACTCTTTTTAGGGGTGAACTTTAGGGGCGGTTTTCACCCCGTTATAATGAATTTTCGCAGATAAAAAAAAGTGTCTCTTATTTTGTACCCTCTTATCAGTGAGAAGCATGAAGCTTGCCTTTTAATTAACAATGACTTAGAACTTATTAAAACTTGGGTTAATACGAACAGCTTAGAGATGAATCTAACTTAATCACTACACTTATTGGTTCGCCTAATAGTTTGCACTGCTGTGGAGATCCTGCTGTTCGCATGGTGGAGAACTTCCATAGGTACTGTGGAACATGCTAGAAATCTTGGCCTTATTACTGACCGTCACCTTAGGTTTGACATACATGTTAACAGTATTTGCCAGAAAACATATCTTAATCTGAAACAGCTAGTGTCATTTAAGGAAATTTGGATGTTGGGACGAAAAAATTGAACACTGGTGTTCCCCAATATCTAAACTCTAAATTAACTCGTCGAATGCTCATTAATGCTAGAGATCTGAGAGGAATAGGTGATCGTTTGAATATTCCAGCACAGAGAACCTCTACCTTTAGGGCCTGTTTCTCCTATTGCGGTCCTCTTATTTATAATAACATCTGAGATCTTCACAAACTTTCTTTAGACTTATTAAAATAAAACTTAAAAGATAAATTTGGAACGATACCTTTGACAGAAACATCGATCTCAGCTTGTTTTGATATTGCACTGTCACCCTGATGTTCTGTTTATATCCTATTTTAATTTTTGACTTTATGTTTGTATTTCTAATTTTTTGGTTATTATTTTAATTATGACTTGTGTAAATTTGTTAGTTTTAAGCTATTGCATTGTATTATATTTTAAGCAGGGTTGTCAACATCATTTTATGTACCCTGTGCTTTTGTGCAGTGCTCAATAAATTTATTTGATTTAATTTGATTTGATTTCACATTTATTTGTCCAACAACCGATTTATTATTGAAAAGAAAACTCAATTTCATGAATATTTATTTATATCAGTGTTACCTTATAAAATTTCCTTTCCTTTTTTTAGTATGTATCCATATTAAGACAAATATTTAATTCAGAAAAAAACCCTCTTCTCTCCATTTTAGCTCTATTCGGTTTTTCTCATTTAAATGTAAAAAGCATTTACATTTAAATTCATTTCGGGTGTAATACCCCAACCTAATTTTTATCCCGAAAATTACAAAAGTTTAATTTTGAAAGAGTTTTTCTAACTTTTAAATAAAATGGGATAATTCCTACTAATTATATATTTTCAGAATTTATAAACTTTGCTATTTTGCATGCAAATGATTATTACTAAAAGAACATTCCATTTATCTAGGCAAGTTATAACCTTTGAATCACATCAATAAAATTGGATATTCAAAATATATTTTTAAATGTAAAAAACAATGTGGCGATATATGAACAGCTGATGTTTAATAAAGTTTAATGATAACACTGGACAACAGCCAAAATGAATTTAAAATAAAATCGACAAAATCTTACCATTTTTGATGTCCTTAAACCGAAACTAAACTTATCTTTTTAATATTAGTTCAAGTTTTAGAGATACTTGATGTCACTGTTATACCTTTAGAGGGGTGCCAATATGTGTTTCCCAAGTTAAAGAAATTTTGTATAATTTGGCAACACCGCAGGGGGATCTCCAGGGATGACCCTCAATATAAATTGTACTGAACAGCCCCTGTATACAAACAAATGACAAACACCACTACTGCGAATAATATGGAATTGAATAGAAAATTCTTGAATATTCTCTAAAAATGTAGAAGCAGTATTTGGATATATAAACAGCTATAGAGCGGAGGGGTTGGTCAGTCGAAGTTACTGAGTCGAATCGAATAGTTAATATTGTTAGAGATCTCAAAAATGTGTGAACAATCCAGATCAGTTCTGTTATATTTGTGGTGAGGTGACTTTTGCGCTCAGAAGCGGTGTATTACCCCATTGATAAAAAAGACATATCAGCTTTATTTCGGTTGTCATGTAGAAAATCAAAACAAAGAGTGGGCGCCAAATATCTGCTATAATGCATGTGCTTTATGTCGAAGGAACTGGTTAAATATTAAAAATGATCTATGCGGTTTGCCGTCCCGATGATCTGGAGAAAGCCTTCAAATCATGTTAATATTTCTGCATCGTAACTCTTGTTGGGCAAGGCACAGGTATATCCAAGAAGAAAAAGTCGGTTATCAACTATCCAAATATACCATATGACATGAGACGTGTGCCTCGTGATGATAAACTTCCTATTCCAGAACCTTCAGAAACATTCATTTACAAATCAGAGAATAACGATATAACGATTTCTCAAGAAGAAGATATGCCATCAACATCAACAGCATAAAATAACCCAATCAAAATTAAACGATATTGTGAGAAACTTAGAACTTCCAAAAAGTAAAGCAGAGTTACTAGGATTGCTGCAGAGGAATTTATTAGAAGACGATGTTTCAATATTTGTTTTTCGTAAAAGCCATAAAGGACTAGCACCATTTTTTAACATGGAAAATAACTTGGTTCTCTGAAATAACAAGCCAGAAGAATGGATATTGTTTATAGACAGTTCAACATTGAGTTTAAAAGCAGTAATATTGCATATGGGAAATATTTTATCGTTTATTCCTGTTGGATATGCAGTTCACATGAAAGAATCATACGACAATATGAAGTACCTATTGACGAGTATAAAATACGATGACCACCTGGGGCAGATCTAGTGGTAACTTAGAGGTGATTGCACTTTTACTTGAGTTGCAGCTAGGCTACACCAAGTTTTGCTGTTTTTTGTGTGAATGACAGTCGAGCAAAGGCACTTCATTACAAGAGAAAATACTGGTCCGTTCTTAGAGTCAGGTGAAAATAATGTACAACATATGCCATTGGTAGACCCCAAAATGATTTTGTTGCCACCATTGTGTATCAAATTGGGCCTAATAAAAAACTTTGTTACGGCACTGAATATGAATGAGCCAACTTTTCAGTACCGGCGACAGAAATTCCTAAGATTAAGTGAAGCAAAAATTAAAGAAGGTATTTTTGTTGGGCCACAGATTCGAAATATTCTGAAATACGAATATTTTGACACGACTCTATCAGATATTGGAAAAAATGCTTAGAATAATTTTCGCCTCGTGGTCACTTATTTCTTCGGAAATAAAAAAGCTGACAATTATGTTACTCTTGTTGAAAATATGCTGTCATCGTATCAAAAAATGGGTTGAAGTATGTCTCTAAAGATTCGTTTCCTATATCTGGACTTTCTTCCTGACAACTGCGGAGCTGTAAGTGATGAGCACGGCGAACACTTTCATCAGGATATATCAACAATGAAGAAAAGGTGCTAGGGAAAGTGGAATGCTTCCATACTTGCCGACTACTATTGGACTCTTGTTAGAGGTGCTCTAGAAACAATTCACAAGGGAAAAACAAAACATCGGATATTTAGTGTCTCTACAAGTGTAAAAGTATGAATTTTTTATTATTTTGTTAAAAATAAAATTAAAAAACTTGTGCTCGAAAATTCCAATAAGTTCTTAATTTAATTGTATATTTAGTGTTCAGCGTTCCGAAAATTAACAAAAAAATGCCCTTTCCTTACAAGATGCAACAAATAAACTAAAATTTGTTGCGTAGTGTAATCAGTTAATAGTTTATTTTAAACCGACAGGTACAATGAAAGTGATGGACACTGAGTACTAGAATATCGCACTCCGAAATGAATTTCTCAGAGAAGCGTTTATTTATTTACTCGAAAATTAATTAAATAATATAAATTTAACACTTACTTAAAAGCTAAAGAAATGATTTTCAATTTAACAGGTTATTTTTAAAAGGAAAAGAAAATGACTAAATCTTGCAAGACAATAAACTCCAAGTGTAGTCGAGAAGACAAACGCAGTATCTAAATTTAATTTAAAACCATATTCACAGAAATTTTTAGGAGACATTTATCTAACAAAACTATTATTACAGATTTAAAAATTGTTAATAAATAAGTCAAAGTAGCTCTAAAACTGCTTAAATTCGGAATTATTAAATTCATCTAAAATATGTCCCAATCTAACGCGATCGAAATAATTGATGATTTCAATTAAATATCTAGTGTTTTTTTTCTATTCCCCAGTAGTTCCCTGTAATATTTGTTACGGATTCTTTTCTAAGCTTCTTTACCTAGTATAAACTGAGAACATCAACATGCTTTTCATAAAACTATCGTTCCAAATTCAAACCCATCTAGGTTATTATCAAATCCAACCTTGATAATCACGTCTGTGAATATAGAGGGCAAAAGAGAATTATTCCATAAAATATGTCAAAGAACTAAAGGCGATGTGTTGTGCATGCAAAAAACCCACAGGAGCTTGAACCAGCGATGTCCGAAAATGTCAGATATGAAATTTTTTCAACGATGAATAAAAGACGAATATCTGTCAAATTTCCACTATATTTAACTAAAAAACTTGACGCGTTTCGCTAACACTGCAGCTTCATCAGAAATTTTATTTTAAATCCTTTAAAATCGTATTTAACAAATTTTATAACAGTTTATTCGAGATTTCTTAAGTTATGATTTTTTCGCATTGTCTTTTATTAAAAATTGTTTTCTCGCGTTTATTTAAACAAGAGGGCACATGATATATATATATATATATATATATATATATATATATATATATATATATATATATATATAGGTAAACTTTTTTCTTTAAGAGAAAAAAATACCTATCAAAAAGTTTCATGTAAATTTATTCTTGGAGGACAACTTTCCAAGTGTAGCATGTTTTCTGTTACTGACTATAGATATCGCATTCAAATTTAACTTAATAGTTTTTAGAAAATGTGTCTTAATTTAGAGAAATAGCATATTGTTAGAATAGGTGACAATAGAAATAAAATTTGTATACTAAAGGACCACCTTGTTACATTTAAAAATTTAGCAGAGAGATTTACTTTAAAGTTTCTTTTTAACATTCCATATAAAGGCAAAACTTTCAGCAAATTCGGCTTAAGGGAGCATTTCGGCGTTTTAAAGTCTATAAAAATAAATTAAGCTTCTTAATTTAAACCGTTTACCTCGACACCGTAAACTAAATTAGTTTCATCTAGCTATTTGCACTTTGCAAGCTGGTCTTTATTTTCTCTAGTTAGAATGTAATTCGGATAAGACTAACTAAATTTCCTAATTATTAGATGTAATATTGCGTAATATGTTTACTCCAGTCAGAAGCAGGTGATATCTGGAGAATATTAAGGAGATATTTCATATATAAAAAGAAAACAGTGAAATTTAGACAGCTTCTGTTTCCTTGCCGATTAACAATATTTTTTAAAAAGCTTCTTTTCACATGTTGTACACCGTTCTTTTTTTTTTTAATTTTGAATAAGATATTTTGAGATTTGAAAATACATTTCAAAATTTAATCTGAACAATGGTTACAATAGCTATCGTTGAGTATCTTATTTTCTAAGAACTTTAACTATGCACTTACATGAGAATTACTTCGACATAGAGCGAAGTGAGGTAAGAGATTAAAAGTGACTAATCCCACTTACATCGTAAATTCATTTGCGAAATTATTCAGAGTTGTTTCTACTTCTTATGTACCTACCTTTAGTCATGGTTGTAATTATTGCCGTATCTCATTATTTAAAATAATGCTTAAAGACGTTGAGAAACCCTGTAAAAAATTGAAGACCAAATTCACAGCGGGCCTGATTCCATTCTTTCGTTTGCCGTACCGGATTGTACTTGGTCGTTTGCTGAGCCGTTGTCTATAATTTTTAATTTATGCATTCCGAAATCTATTTCACCTGATCTATGGAAGGGACCAAAAATCTGTCCAGTTTTTAAAAAGGATGATAGAACCAGAGTCGAAAATTATTGCCCCATAGTGATAATGTGGAATTTTGTAAATGTATTTGAGCGGGTTCTTCAGGAACAAACATCCTTTTACACAGTGCCCCTTATGATCGATCAGCAGCATGGTTTTGCTTCTGTAAAGTCAACCGTGACCAATCTTTGAACTATTTAGCAAAAAGTCTTACAGCGTATTGATTCTGGCTCTCAGGTCGATGTCGTTTGTTCCTAAAGGAACTGTTGAAAAATGAAAAATCGAGCCGGGAAACGAGACGCTAACAAACTTAGGTTATGATACAAATTCTGCGCATTGTGACCAAATGTTTTCCTATAAAATTGCAAAGGTTTGTTTAGAAATTTCTTTCTCTTCGGACCATTTCTACTTTTTTTGTTCAAAAATCCTTTGTTAAATAAAGGATAGAATGATTTTTTTAAGGTATCGATAGAGACAAATTATTTCTAACGTCACAAAGGGTACATCTAGCTGAACTTGTAAATTCCTCTCCTTCTTCTTTAGCTTAGGCATAAAATGTCTGTTTTTTCTTCGTCCCCTCCGTCTATTCAGGCTTTACATTGTCGCTGCATTTTTTTCGAGATTACTCTACACTTCTGTGATCTAAGAGTGATTTGTCACGTGCTACCCTAACTATTCTTAGTCGTTCATGCGACTGATATGTTTGTTCCATTCCATATTTCTCTTCAGTCTTCAGTCATTTATATTATCCATTTCACATAAGTCTCTGATGTTTTTGGATCTCTCTATACTTCTTATTAGCGTTGTTCTAGCTATCTTCCTTGGTATCTTAATTTTCTTTTTTTCCATCATTTGCTGAGTTTTTGTTATGTCATATCGTGTTCCTGCATTATTGGCCTAATCGTGCTCTTATAGATTCTGACCTTCATTTCCACTCTGATATGTTTATTTTGCCAAATGGTGTTATTTGGGCATGCTGCTATCCTAGGTGCTTTGTTAGTTTGTTTTCGAACCTCTGCTTCGACATCTCCATAGCCAGATATTTTTATTCACAGATACATAAGTTTCATCTCCTGTTGAATATTCTTCCCGTCAATCATATGCTTACATTTTAAAGGTCACTTTGAGGGGGTCACGCATTTTGTCTTAGAAGTAGATGTGATCATATTAAGAGATTTTTCTGTTCGATTGAATGCTTATAGTAGTCTTTGTAGGTCGCCTTCATTTTCCGCCACAAGTACAGTGTCAGCGGCATAATTTTAATCTCGCCGTCACCCATTCAGTATCCTCTCAATTTGAGTACTCTCATTATTATCTGATCTATGATAACATTAAAGAGAAACGGGCTTAAGGAGTCCCCTTGTCTAATTCCTCTACCAACTGGAATCGGATCTGTAAGTTCACCGTGGGTCCTGGCTTGAACTTAGTTGCCAGAATATGTATTTTCGATAGTTTTAATTAGGTTGTGTAGGATAACCTACCCGATCTGAACCTTCGTTGTTCATCTGATTATTCTGTTAATTTTATTTGTGTTGATCTTCATTATTAGCTTTAAGGTTGTATTAAGCAAATTTATTTCTCTGTAGTTTGTTGTCAGTTTTTTTTGTCGCCCTTTTTAAACATTAGGATTACAGTACTCGTTCGTCACTCATCTGTGATTTTATGGTAGAAGAGATTCTGGGGAGTGATAGTTGTGCATCGAGTGCTTCTATTTCTATAATTTTGTTGGTCCTCATTTCAGGCGTGTTCATTTCAATTATATTATTGTCTGCTTTATATAAATCTGTGAGATATTCAACCTATGTTTCTTTACTGATTTGATTTGTTTCATTAAGCTCTTTTACTTATTTTCATTGATTTCTGATTTATCGTTACATTTTCTTTTGAAGCCCATAAAATTCATTTTGCATTGGTGTCGAGAAATCCTCTCAATACTTATTTTTTGTTTATCTAGCAGTAATATTTTGTTGCAAACTATCTTGTATTGATTATGCGTGTTTTATATCTTAGATACGCAAATTTTTTTTAATTTCCCTCTATAAATTAACCGTTTTTCAAAGTCCTGCAGTTTGCAGCATTAAGGATACTGTTGCTTTAGCGTTTAAGCTGTTAAGTTGTGTTTTTTTGAAAAAAATGACTACGGATAGACAAGAAATCTCCAACGATTTTTTTAAACTTCATGGAAACGCATGACATTTTGTTTTTCCATGTACATGGTGTGTTTAATGCTGGGTCTGTGAGGTATCCAAAATGTGACAAGCCCTATAAACTGCATCCTTGACATAAATTTCGCTATTACTGTGTAAATAGAGTAAAACCAAGGGAAAGTAAGAAGAAAGAGGAAGCAAAACGGAAACCGTGTTCTTTCAAGATTGGAGCAAAATGGGGAACATTTTTTTGAAAAAACTGATTTACTTTGTAGAGTAATTTGCAGGAAACCCAAACAAGAATGGCTTATGTCTAAGCTTAACTTAGATTCTAAAACTGTGATAAATTGGGCCATTATTGCAGGGAACTATGCATGGTCATAACAGAAATTTATGAGTGTAGAATGAGTAAATGCAAATACAATAGAGTTAGGGTCATGGTTAAGAGATTTTTGCAGGCTTGGAACGCAATTCCAAATAGATTTTTTTGGTTCCAGTGGAGGAACGTTCAAAAGAGCACTTGCTTGGCGTCATAAAAGAATCCACCGGGTAATATCTGATTGCTGGAAATATTATAACTGCTTGGTTGAAGGTTTTCAGCATCAAACGGTAAATTATTCCAAATATCTGGAGGATTCAAAGATTGGAGCTCATACTCAAAATACTGAGAGAGCTTGTAGGGATTTACGGGTAAATATTCCGAAATCTGGTCGTCGGGAGTCTCATTTTCCCGGCTATTTAGCAGAACATTTATTTAGGAGAAAATACCCGAACGATCAAGATATGTGGCCTGTATTTCTTAAATGCAGTAGTCTATCCTCGATTAATATTGAGGTTAAGGCAGGTGATTAATCTACTTCTAGAGGACATCGAATTTAGAATAGTTTGTGGAAAGTAGAAAAATGTAAGATAGCTTGTAGAAAGTAGAACTAAAAAAAAGTACAAGAACATTAACAAATAAAATTAAAAAGAAAACTAATCAGAACTAATCGTGACAATCTCTTACAATAACTTGTAGAACATTTTCCAACTCCCATTCTGTCAGAGAATATCCCGTCTCCCTGTGGTCTCTGCTGGACAGCAATATTTTTAATTGAGCCTGATAAAAAATTATTAGAAAGTTTTTTTTTACTAAATTAGACAAAATGTAGTTAGCTTTAACGTCAATCAAACAGAATCGGAATACCAAACATAATCTAATACCGTTAGATGCTTTAAAGTTATGTGCAAGAAGAGGGCTTATACGAAATAGCTTGCTTCAGGTTTGATCTTAGTTTTTACATCAACGCAACTTGCCAAACGATCAGTTTATGTTTGGCATTACGATTCTGCACGTTCGCCCCCATTTCATACTACAAAACTGGAATGGCCACAACTAAATGCATTTGAGCTACCAAGTTTTCGTCATAATGAAATTTAAAATCCCCATCAATGTGGCAACATTGCGAAGTAAATCACATTTTTCGATCTAAACCGTAAACACGCTCGAAAAAGATCAAATGACAAGCTGAGGTTTTTCTTACTTTTTATGGAAAATTCGCATTCTTCCATGGTCATTTATGTGAATTTTATTAAAAAAATGATTAAGTTCTGCGTTTGTTAATTTTAATCTAAATGGCCAAAATTTAAAAGTGGTGTTCAAAAAACATAAGTTATATGAGTGAAAGTGAATTTTTTTTTGAAAAAACCATGCGAGACCGACAAAAAACAATCATATTTTTGTTCTACGACCCGAAAATAGGAAATATGTTAAAAATCATCAAAAAATGCTGAAAATTCGACGTTTCTATTATTGCGAATAATTATCCTATTTTTATATATTTGAAAATCAGACAGCTAAAATACATCTTTTAATATTCGAGATTTTTCGTATTGTATAAAGTCCGTAACTACTCTCGATACCTCCTCCGGAAATAACGATAAATCATAAACCACCCCCATAATTTCGAAACTGTTCTTAAAAATATCGGTACAATTAAATTTCGTTCAATTAATTTATCTCATATTCCCAGAGCAATCAGTGTATCGTAGTCCGAACACCAAAGTATTAAATTTTCTATTATCCTGCATCCCCGTATTAAAAGTTCCAAACTTGCCCGATCCCGACAAAGACTCCTGTGGGATTTATTAATTCCTTTGGCGAAGCGGAGGCTTTGCAGCACTAATAACGCCAGTGATAATATTGTAAATGTTTCCCTAAACAGCCGAATTTATATTAAATTTCATTTCGGTTCTGGGCGGTTATTTAGATTATTTTGGAGATAAAGGTTACTTAATTTGCATCGTTAAAAATTAAATCCTCAGATTCGGAAAAATTTGTTCAAAATGATATTATTTAATTTGTTCAGGTTCATATACACATTAGTGCGTAACTTATACGATTACTGCTGTTTGAATATATATATATATATATATATATATATATATATATATATATATATATATATATATATATATATATATGCGGCTTTCACGAAATCACGTTCAGCAAACGTACAACTATATGAGGCTCCGTATATGAATGAAGTAAAACGCGAACAATAAATGCAAACTTCGTTCCAACCATATCCTTTCCTTGTTTGAGGTTGCACAGTTTGAACAAATTGCTAAGGAACACAATTTATCCTATTCCACCACCATCGACATGTTGGCCTACCTGTACCACCATACCGAGAAGAAAGTCAAAACTTACCCTCTCAGCCACAGTGATACGGCAGAGGTACATGTTTCATCTCTACGAGACCCATCAATCATATACTGATCTGTATATAGGTGTACGTTTGTTGAAAGTGATTTAAGTACTACAACGGCGTAATGTGGATCTATCCACTGCTATTGCATCTCACACGGAGGAATTCGTGAAAGTCGCATAAACATATATACGCCACCCGGCGGGAGGTCGGCGAAGCCGCGTTCAGTAATTGCATGCTTCCTTCCGATCTATCCCTTGCACAGCCAGGTGCATGTCGGTACTCTAATGAGCCTAGTAGAGACCAAACATGTATCTTTGCCGTATCACTATAGCGGGGAGTGTAAGTTTTGACTTTTTTCACGGTATGGTGGTACAGGTCGGCCATCATCTCGATGGTGGTGGAATAGGATAAATTTGTTCAAACTGTGCAACCTCTAACACGGAAAGAATATGGTTGGAACGAAGTTTGCATTTACTGTTCGCATTTTACTTCATATATATACATATATATATATATATATATATATATATATATATATAATATATATATATATATATATATATATATATATATATATATATATATATATATATATATATATATATATTTATTTATGTATATACATTTTTGTTTATGTCTTGGACATATGTATGGAAACACTATTTCATCTATGCATTTTTAACATTGACAATCATTGGATTAGTGTCGTTGTGCCACTGTTCTCACCCACATTTTATTAAGAACTGGCAAAAATAAGTTTTTGTCGAAAGAGTTGCGACTTAGAGTTGTTAAGTTAAAAAGAAGGTATAAAGGAATGCATTGCAGCAAAAAATTTAGGTTTATGTGAGGATGTTGTTTTGAAAATTCTAAAAAGTGTCGGTTACTGGGGAATGTTAATAATCCGCTTAACTCAGGTTGTCTTAGAAAAACTACACGCTATGTTGAAAAGTGAATTTCGATAATTGATCCGTACAAGTCACCCGTCCAAATTAGTGCAGAAATTTGCGAACATTCGACACAGACATAACAGCTCGAACGGTGAGAAGACGTCTTTGTAAAGTTGGATTCTTTGGAAGAGTTACTGTCAAAAAACCCATACTCTTCAGAAAAAATTGAAGGACCAGACTTTAGTTTGTTCAGAGGCATTAAATTGGACACCTCAAAACTGGGGTACGGTGCTTTGGAGTGACGAAAGCAAATTTAAAGTAATAGGTTGAGACGAAAAGTTGTTTGTTCGAAGACCTGTAGGAAGAAAATTTGATATTCAGTATCAATAACCTACTGTGAAGTATAAGAGTGGCGGTATTGTGATCTGGTGACTCTTTTCCAGGTCTGAGACGGGCTCAATATTGAAAATAACTGGGAAAATAGATCAATTTATGTATCGTGACATATTACAGAATACTGCTGAAGAGAAAATGCCGTTTTTAT